>OW569397.1:30159295-31473580 GCA_937620795.1 Thecophora atra | reverse complement strand
TGTATGTGGACCTGATACAAAAGCAACCGAATAACAATATCAACACGATCAGCTTAACTAAGACCTTATCGCGTCTCGGTATCGACGGGATTGAGGAAATCAGAAAAATTGGTGCTAACAGATGCAGTGTTCTCATGAGGAGTGCCGCTGCTGCCAATTGCCTCAAGAAAAATACAAGCCTGAATGAATTCAACTATAAAGCGAATATTTTCCCCCACATGCTTCCGAAAGTGGGCATTGTGTTTGATATCCCTACCGACATTCATATGGACGAGTTAAAGGATGACATCGAGTCACCCATACCGATCATCGACGTAGAAAGGATCACAAGATTTGATCAAAATCTTAAAGTAAAAGTTCCCATAAAAGTGTAAAAAATTTATTCATCGGGCTAGAAATCCCGAAGGAAATAGTGATTGCGAGATACTCGAAGTATACAGTAAAGCAATACATTCCTTTCATCGAATGCTTCAAGTGCTTTAGGTTTAACCACCAGGCGGCGCAATGCAAGAAAGTTTCTATTAATTGCCAAAAATGCTTTCAACAACATGAGAATGACGAGCAATGCGAAAAGATTATGTGCACGAACTGCAAAGAAAACCACGCACCAACAACTAAAGAATGCGCAGTAAGAAAAAGAGCGTATGATATTAAAAATATCGTGACTGTTGAAAATATTTCGCACAATGAAGTTTCACCAAGATTAACCGTTTCTCTGCACTGTTTAATTTTGACGATCAAAACGCTTTTCCGAAATTACATCAAAAAAACAACAAACCCAAGGTTCACAATAACTACACAATACTCACTCTTTCCATACTCACTTGTAGCGAGGTCGAGACTAACAAAAAAACTGACGCAATTCCTTGACATCTCCAAGATCTCAGCCATGAAAAAATGCCAAGAGGAAATCGTTGACAATAACAAAGCTTCAAAAACTTCTCACCACACACCAGAATCAGCACCAACTCAGTCACAAATAACTCCAAGCTTGGACCAGATACACATTCTAGCCCAATCGCACCAACAATCGGTGAAATTCTGGCTCCAATGAATAATGAGCTGCTCAAATACAATCTCGACAAACATTAATGCTTGCGATATGATTATTACACGAATCCTTACGGATAAAAACAAAAAGTCTTTTTCAATACGAAAGCACATCTATCTCTCCAAAAGACAAAAGAACAGCTCGACAAGCTCAACATAACCCTTGACCTAATAAGTCAATAACAGAAAAACACCAAATTAGATAATTAGAATATTACAATACAACATTCAAAGCCTAAAAGCCAATACAGACGTCCTAGACATTTTCCCCCATTGATGAAAACCAGCAATACTCGAAGCTCTCCCAGTATAATCTCCTGTACAAAACCAGACCAGACAACTACGGCGGTGTTGCTTTTGCTTTCAAAAAACAAATACGCTTTTCCAATATCCAATTCTCCTCTCCCTTAGACGTTCTCGTTGCCAAAACTTGCAACTTGTCACCAAATTTACTCATTCCCGAAAACTAGTCAATAAGACATTAATTTACATGAAAATTAATGTTTTAAAGGGGGGAGATGTAAGCTTTGTAAACCAACCTATTTACATGCGCTGACACTAGAGAGTGGATAGAGGAGATAGAGTTGACACGAGCTTGGACTCAGGATAGAATACTTACAAAGCTGATTATTAATAACATATGTAAGGCGGACTAGCATCTAAATAAAATCTAGTCGACAGTAATAATAATAATTGAAAGGGTAATTTATTAAGAGATCCGTGAAGCAATAGCTGATTGTTGATTCTCTTAATTTTAGGTTAGTAACGCACTTTGTAAATATTGTAAATATAATAAGTATACTAATAAATCTCTTAATTTTAGACGAATCTAACAGCGTTGCCTTTACTGATTATAATTTTACGTTATATACATATAGAAAGTTAATACGGTTAGAAATAGGAAAAGTATACAAGCTCCCACATGGAACCTGAAAGTCCGTTCATGGGGCGCAACTGCCACCAGCACGCCGAGATCGCACACTTAGATATTTCGTCTAGCGAAGGAGAGGGTGAGTCCGACTACCTACTTCTGTATCCCAAGAGTAGAGGCGGTGTCCGGGTTACCGAGGCCGACTACAAACGTCTATCCGAAGGACAAATGCTGAACGACGTAATCATCGAATTTGGTCTGAAATGGTTAAGGGAGAACATCATGAAGGCTGACATGCGTGCCAACAGCCATTTCTTCGACAACTTCCTATATCCTCAATTGGCCCAAAGCTCGTATGATCAGCGCCGTATTTCAGACTGGACCAGAGGTAGTGTCAATCAACCAACGACTACATTGGTATCTCGCCATAATCACGCGCCCTGGCAGCGCCGCTACAGGGGAACAGGGGGCAACAATCCTCATCCTGGATTCAATCGCGGCACCAAGAAACGAGTGCACCCAACACCTTTACCGGTTCCTCACCAGCGAACGCCGCCGACTCTACCCCGGATCCAGCCAATCGATCACGTTCAACAACGATAACATGCCGGTCATGACGCCAGCCGTGCCAACAGCCGTGCCAAAGGCCATTTCTTCGACAACTTCCTATATCCTCAATTGGCCCAAAGCTCGTATGATCAGCGCCGTATTTCAGACTGGACCAGAGGACTAAACATATTCGAGAAACAATACGTGGTAGTGTCAATCAACCAACGACTACATTGGTATCTCGCCATAATCACGCGCCCTGGCAGCGCCGCTACAGGGGAAGAGGGGGCAACAATCCTCATCCTGGATTCAATCGCGGCACCAAGAAACGAGTGCACCCAACACCTTTACCGGTTCCTCACCAGCGAACGCCGCCGACTCTACCCCGGATCCAGCCAATCGATCACGTTCAACAACGATAACATGCCGGTCATGACGCCAGCCGTGCCAACAGCCGTGCCAAAGGCCATTTCTTCGACAACTTCCTATATCCTCAATTGGCCCAAAGCTCGTATGATCAGCGCCGTATTTCAGACTGGACCAGAGGACTAAACATATTCGAGAAACAATACGTGGTAGTGTCAATCAACCAACGACTACATTGGTATCTCGCCATAATCACGCGCCCTGGCAGCGCCGCTACAGGGGAAGAGGGGGCAACAATCCTCATCCTGGATTCAATCGCGGCACCAAGAAACGAGTGCACCCAACACCTTTACCGGTTCTTCACCAGCGAACGCCGCCGACTCTACCCCGGATCCAGCCAATCGATCACGTTCAACAACGATAACATGCCGGTCATGACGCCAGCCGTGCCAACAGCCATTTCTTCGACAACTTCCTATATCCTCAATTGGCCCAAAGCTCGTATTATCAGCGCCGTATTTCAGACTGGACCAGAGGACTAAACATATTCGAGAAACAATACGTGGTAGTGTCAATCAACCAACGACTACATTGGTATCTCGCCATAATCACGCGCCCTGGCAGCGCCGCTACAGGGGAAGAGGGGGCAACAATCCTCATCCTGGATTCAATCGCGGCACCAAGAAACGAGTGCACCCAACACCTTTACCGGTTCCTCACCAGCGAACGCCGCCGACTCTACCCCGGATCCAGCCAATCGATCACGTTCAACAACGATAACATGCCGGTCATGACGCCAGCCGTGCCAACAGCCATTTCTTCGACAACTTCCTATATCCTCAATTGCCCCAAAGCTCGTATGATCAGCGCCGTATTTCAGACTGGACCAGAGGACTAAACATATTCGAGAAACAATACGTGGTAGTGCCAATCAACCAACGACTACATTGGTATCTCGCCATAATCACGCGCCCTGGCAGCGCCGCTACAGGGGAAGAGGGGGCAACAATCCTCATCCTGGATTCAATCGCGGCACCAAGAAACGAGTGCACCCAACACCTTTACCGGTTCTTCACCAGCGAACGCCGCCGACTCTACCCCGGATCCAGCCAATCGATCACGTTCAACAACGATAACATGCCGGTCATGACGCCAGCCGTGCCAACAGCCATTTCGTCGACAACTTCCTATATCCTCAATTGGCCCAAAGCTCGTATGATCAGCGCCGTATTTCAGACTGGACCAGAGGACTAAACATATTCGAGAAACAATACGTGGTAGTGTCAATCAACCAACGACTACATTGGTATCTCGCCATAATCACGCGCCCTGGCAGCGCCGCTACAGGGGAAGAGGGGGCAACAATCCTCATCCTGGATTCAATCGCGGCACCAAGAAACGAGTGCACCCAACACCTTTACCGGTTCCCCACCAGCGAACGCCGCCGACTCTACCCCGGATCCAGCCAATCCATCACGTTCAACAACGATAACATGCCGGTCATGACACCAGCCGTACCCCAACAGAATAACAATTACGACTGTGGGATTTATCTGTTGTTATTTGTGGAGGCCTTCTTCAGAGGAAGAACTGCAGCAAGTGAGCTTATACCCCAGGCATGGTTCGCCGAAACCGAGCAGCGAGGAATCCGCATCCGAATAGCAGCCACGATGAGAGCCCTCGCCACAGCTGATGGTCGGAAACCACAATTTCCCATGCTTTACTACACCGCCCAAAGAGAGTCGCCCGCGGCCCACCAATCGCATTGATCCACTGCACAACCGCTGACAGGGAAACAGATCCGCAACAAGCAGGCTGCAAACGCCAACGAAACATACAACATCCTAGCTACGTCACAGATTCCGACGTAGACCTCGACCCCAAAACCGCAACAGTTCAGATCACAGAGGCAGTCACACCAATGGAGATCACCACAGCCGAGGTAATGGCACTGCCACTGGCAGATGCCTCGCCGGGGAACACCGAAGAACCGGATCGCGTCACACAAACTCTCCCCGACGCCGTACAACACCTTGCAGAAATCCACGGAGGCACACCCATCCAGACCACCGACACTTCATCAGGCTGCATATGTATGTAGTACACTAAAGTGATTGGAATGAAGCCAGTAAACGAGTTATGAGTAGCGGTAAGCAAGGCAGATACGTAACACACGGCAAACCGTTTTCATTCAGTTAGCCGACATGGCAGCTATATCACCATTCTCGCATTAGTATATCTAACTGAAAGATTGTTAACACAACGACAACGCCTACACCACGCCAACACATACGGGTACACAGCATCGGCGCTCCTTGCAAACACGCCTCAGTTTTTAAATAATATAGGTAATTGAAATAAGTTCATTAATTAAGAAATAGTTTGTAAATCAGTTTTTAAATAATATAGAACTCCAAAATAAAGATAAGCTGAAAACCTAACATCAAACAGTGGCCCTTATTAATAAATATTCTTGGACGACCCTGGACAGCCCTGAGCCAGCCCGGCTATCGATACGGTTTTCGAACCGGTACACAGAAACCGCGAAGTAGGGCCGAGGTCATTAAAACGACCGCAGAAAATCGCGACGTTTCAAGGAAACAGTGTAGATTGTCCAGCCAAGAAAATGAAATGCAACAAATGTGGCCTGATAGGCCCGGAAATCCCGGACTGTTTCAAACAAACGGAAATTTTCTACATTTGATAACAGAAATCCAAAGCGTCGAGATTTTGGTTATTCCAACATAAGATATATTGATGGCCAATCCAAATCAAATGATGACTGCTGTTTTAAAATATTAGATAAAGGAGGATCCGCGATTGAGGTAATACCGCCGGCTCATATCGAACGTGTTACGACTGCAGTCGTTTAGCTACAGAATTATTTACAAAGCAGGAAAGCATAATATTGCAGACTCGCTATCCAGACTCTGCAATGTGAATACAGCTGTTACTTTTGACAAGCCGTGCGAATTCAGCATTTGTTCTATCGTAGGAAATTCAGTTCCGCGGAACAGTTTGGAACAGTAAACAGTTTTGGAAATTGTACACCATAATAGCAAAGATGACGAACTCATGATGGCAGTAGAATGTATAAATACCGACAACTAGGGTACAGCAACTAAAAACAGGTATTATCCATTTCGTTTTGAGCTCAGAATTTTGGGGCATTTATTGTTCAGAGGAACAAGACTCGCGATTCCAGGAAGCCTTTTCGAGCAAAGATTTGGTGGCCATTGGTCAATCGAGATATAGATAAATACGTTAAGAGCTGTCATGAATGCATGTTAGTATCTCGACCGATACCACCTGCGCCGATGAATAGACGGACCATAGACGGACAAGGATAGTCCCTGGACTTGTGTAGCAATGGACTAATTGTGTCCATTGCCAAATCACGATGTTTTATTTGTAATAAATGATTACTATTCGCGATACCATGAAATTAAATTTATAAGGCAGATAACATCAACAGAAATTTTTGACTTTCTCGAGGAAATATTTGCCCGAACTGGATATCCGAGATCAATAACAGCTGATAATGGGCGCCAATTCGTAAGCGAAGAATTCAAGGCGTTTTGGAACACCGTTTGGTTGGGACTATAAAAAAGAGATTCGTAGGTTACACTCATGTACAACGTCACCCCACATGGTACAACTGGGAAAGCTCCATAGGAACTTATTTTCAATCGAGTTATAAGAGATAAGATTCCATTGCTGAATGACGTTGAAGAGCATGTTATCGACTCTGGAGCCAGAGACAATGACATTGCTAATAAAGAAAAAGGGAAACAAAGAGCCGATTCTGACAGAAACGATATCGATTGTGACATTAAAGTTGGGGATAAGGTACTACGCCGAAATACTCTTCACATTAGTAAATTATCTACAACATTTGGAAAAACTGAATATGAAGTAAGTGATAGGAAAGGAAATGATGTCGTAATATCAGGAGAAGGTGGTGTTTATCGTAGAAACATTACTCATGTTAAGAAAGTTCCAGCCGATTCACCGCTGCCATCTTTAGCCAAACCTAATAGGACTTCCATTGAAAACTCAGAACATCTCGAACATCATCAAACCGACGAATAATCGTCGTGCCGGTAATGAGCTGTCACCGGAAGTACCATCAACATCACAGAATATCGATCCAGATGGGCCCAGGCTTAAAGTGACGTTGAAGCTTAAAAATATAGGAGGGAAGTGGCAACCCACCCAGTGACAGGCCACAATAATAACAAGTTGATCTGGCAACGTACACATGAAAATAGAAAAACAATATAAAATATATCTAAACCAATAAACAATATAAATATGTATATATAATAAAATATATCTTGTTTTCTGAATCGAGTGGAATCATAGGATGTTACAGGTGCCATCACACTCTGATGTGAACTTCAATGATAAGGCTGATTACTTTGCAAAACAAGCGGCCACCAAAGGCGTATAATAGAGCCTCACTATTAAAGAAGCATGCAGAAAGGTGATGATAAAACTCAAAACCTACCATCCGAACATATTCAACAGCTTCTATTTCAACCTCAACATTAAATCAGGATACAACAGTACGTTTCTAAAATACAAAAATATTTTTGCCAATCTCGGCTCTTTCAACCCTGACACCCCACATCCCAAAAATCTAATTGCAAAACTGCGCCTGCCAAATGTTAACAAGTCTTCCCCTGCCTGCGTAATCAGACAATCTTATACAGAAATCATAAACGTTTACACTCAAAAGAACTATACCATATGGGCAACTGACTCTGCTGTATTCGAAAACGCCACGGGCTGCTCTGTGTGCAACATCACACAAAACGAAAACTTCCTTTTCTCGATCAGTCATAAAGTTTCTTCACTCACGAAATTGCCATCATTTGGTGTCCATCACATACTGGTCTCACTTTCAACGACAAAGCTGATTTCTTTGCAAGGCATGCGGCCTCCGCGGGATGCCCTTTAGTCAGTAAGTACACTGTTAAAGATGCCTGCCGGTTGGTATACAATTTGCTAAATAACTCGTGGTCAGAGAGATACAGATCATACATTCGCACTCTGGATAATTCCGCCTTTCCCAAAATTTTCCCACAACTCCCAAAACTCCACTGGTTCAAATCCTTCAATTTAACACCACATAACATCAAGCTCATGAATCGCCTCCTTTCTGGCTCTGCTTACACCAAAGACTACCTGTGTAAAATTGGCATTGTCAATAGTAACATCTGTGATACATGCAATGCCACTGAAAACATAAATCATTTAATATTCCATTGCAGTAAATTCAGTATATATCGTACTTTTACATATTTCAGCAGGTTTCCCAACGTGAGGGATCTCCTGGTCTCCAAAAAGAAGCAATACGTTTATGAACTTCTTGATTATATAAAGTTTGCTAAGATTGACATTTGATTTGCTTAGTTGCGTGTTTCCACCTTCACATTTTTTTCTTTTGCTTACTTTGTCATTCTACCTGTCCAGAGGATTACCTCATACTTCGGATCCAACAGTTAAAAACAAAAAAAAATGCCTCCTTTTAGTGTCGACTGCTTTTAGCTTCAGTACCGCGATATTACTTTCGTGATTTCTCTGTCCCTTCTGGAAGCAGTTGTCTCCCCACAATTCCTCACTGGTTAATGAAATAAAAAATTATTAGTTATGAACTTAGCATTGACTTAAGTTATTAGTTACATTCAACTTTCATTTCTCTTCTTAAGGTTCCAATCCATTGGACCTCGAAATTTCCGTGTGTACGTTCAAGAGCTGCTCCCACTGCATTGATCAGCGACGATTTTCTTATCATATGCAAATAACCCAATGAAAAGTCTGCACGTTTCTTTGTTCATTGTATAGTATAGAATCTATACAAAAGGTTCGAGTCATTATTACTCTGGAGTAATAAATTTACTATATTTTTATTCTCCCGTCTCTGGATCAGTTCAGCACGTTTTGAAGCAAGTAACTGATTTGTAGCAAGTGGATTAAATATAGATGACACTCCTTCATTATTCAATATTCTCTACTTAGTAAAACCTATTAACTTGTGCACATCAGGAGTAAAATGTTTCATACAAATAGTAAATGCAGATTTTTGTTCTGCCTGTAGGAACTTTTCACCATACTTTTCACGGCTCTTGCCGCGAGGAAGTCTAAAAGAACTAATTGAACAAGTTTCCCAGTTGTTGAAACCATTACAATTTTTTACTTTGCACTGCATTTTCTTTCTGTAATAGCTACTAAATAAATTTTTGTATTTTTCAGTAAATGAATAAAGAAACTTATACAACAGTGTCGTCGCGCACTGGAAATTCGGTTGTTAACGTGCGCGTAAATAGCAACGAAAGTTAGCAACGATTTTTAGGGTGGTTTTTTTGTGGAAGTTGTTTGCGAAGCAAAAATAACTTGACTTTTTAAAAAATCATTAAAAATAAACCATAAACCGTAGAAAAATTTTTCGTATACAGTTCGAAAGAGAAAATTATTCTATTTTTGATTATGTTAACACAAAAAATCTACTTAGTCTATAAACCCCATTTTTTTGGTAAATTCCAAAATGAATTTGTGGAAGCCATTACAAAACACCGTTTTTCAGGTTTAAAAAATTTTCTTCCAAAATGGCATATAAACTTTCTGAAAGAGGATTTTTTTCTTAATTTTTCCATATATCAACCAACTCTCTAGCTAACGTGGTTCCCGAGATATTGTAGATGATGACCTCGCGGGTTCAGCCGACGGTACTGTGCATCAAAACACTCTGGCGTTCTTAATGAAGTTGTAAATCCCAACTACACATTCCCATTAAACATTCCAATACAATAAAATAATAACCCAAGTTAAATTTCTTTGTAATTTTTAAAAAATTGTAGAAAGAAATTTTCAAAAATTTTCGAAAAATTATTTGACCCTTAAAAAAATTTTCTTCCCAGACTTCATATATTACAACATTATTAAGAATATTTTTCTGCAATTTTGGATTTAAAAAGTTTTCCTGCAGCTAACGCCGTTCCCCAGATAATTGATATAAAGGCCTATTATATTTACGTAACATATTTATCCACTCCGGTGCACGGACTTCATATGACAACTCATATTTCGGAGAAATGCAATTTTTCCAAAAATTTTGATGCATAAACGAAGTCTGTAGCATTTATAGAGACGCAGAAAATGGAAAATGAACATTATTTCCTCCATTGTTTACAATTGGATGTGACCACGTGCTATTCTTGGAAACAGCAATGCGTAAACAAACAAGCGTACAGAAAAATGCAGATTTTGGTAGGTTTTTTTTTGAAAAAGGATTCTTTTTTTTGAAATGACAGTTGTAAGGACTAAAAAAGGAGTTCATTCCGTATCATATAAAGCAAAGACCAGGAAAATCTACTGAAGCGTTTTCATTCTATTCCTTTGCAAAGTTAGTGCCTTCTAAAGCGTTCAGGGACCGTTGCTGGCTATCTAAAAATTTTCTTCCCGCAAAACATAAATGCAGTTTTGAAGAGGACATTTTTCCACGTTTTTTGGTGAAAAAATTATTAACGTATGTAGCTTAGTTGTCGAGATATTAAAGAAATTGAATTTTTAGTGACCAAAAATTTCAAGTACCGTTGCTGGCTATCTAAAAATTTTCTTCCCAAAAAGCATGTATGCAGTTTTGAAGAGGACATTTTTCCACGCTTTTTGGTGGAAAAATTTTTAACGTATGTAGCTTAGTTGTCGAGATATTAAACAAAATGTATTTGAAGTGACCAAAACTTCAAGTACCGTTGCTGGCTATTTAAAAATTTTCTTCCCAAGAAGCATGTATGCAGTTTTGAAGAGGACATTTTTCCACGCTTTTAGGTGAAAAAATTATTAACGTACCTATCACCGTTCCCGAGATATTAAATAGTTAATAAAAATTAAAGTTGTTCGTTGTTGTTGTTTTTTGTTCTCATCTACTTCGCAGCGATCACGTGTTTTTCTTGGAAAAAGCAATGCGTAAACAAACAGCGCACAGAAAAATGCAGATTTTGGTAGGTTTTTTTTGGAAAAAGGATTCTTTTTTTTGAAATGACAGTTGTAAGGACTAAAAAAGGAGTTCATTCCGTATCATATAAAGCAAAGACCAGGAAAATCTACTGAAGCGTTTTCATTCTATTCCTTTGCAAAGTTAGTGCCTTCTAAAGCGTTCAGGGACCGTTGCTGGCTATCTAAAAATTTTCTTCCCGCAAAACATAAATGCAGTTTTGAAGAGGACATTTTTCCACGTTTTTTGGTGAAAAAATTATTAACGTATGTAGCTTAGTTGTCGAGATATTAAACAAAATGTATTTGAAGTGACCAAAACTTCAAGTACCGTTGCTGGCTATTTAAAAATTTTCTTCCCAAGAAGCATGTATGCAGTTTTGAAGAGGACATTTTTCCACGCTTTTAGGTGAAAAAATTATTAACGTACCTATTACCGTTCCCGAGATATTAAATAGTTAATAAAAATTATTACAGCTTACTAAATGTATACATACATATGTATGCAGTAAAGTTGTTGCTAAGTCAATGCAATGTACCCAGCGCAAAGTTCATCTGCATTGAAGAACATGGAGATTCTTTATTGCTTCGTCGTAGCAGAAATGAAGCATTCTATTCTCTCGCACTACATTATTACTAAAATAAATAACTATAAAACGAAGTTCGCAAAAATACTTTAGAGAAATTTTTGAAGTTTATTGAAATAATTAATGATATCATTGATAACAAATAAATATTTTTCTTGGGTTTTTTGTTTAATGCAATGGTTTAAATGAACTTTAGTTTCCCGCTGGGTAACTTAGAGCAACTAATTCAGTTCATGTATGGAAAAAACCCAAAAATTTTGGAGGGAAATGGCAACAACAATCACAAGGTAGGGCCTAGCAACAACATACATATAAGCATGCTTGCATTTCCTAGAAGAGAGGATTACACAAGCTTCCCCATAGATGAGCTAGCGACAAAGCAAGAACCAATAAATAGAATGGTGTAGGTCAGGGAAAATTAGAAGTACAGCCACGTACGCTGTTTTTATATGAGTTTCCAATCCTTAATAATTAATTACTAGTTGTACAATTTATATGTATATGAATTATAATTATGCACTATAATGTTGAAAATGCTGAAAATTTCGATATGTATATGTAAGTGTTGCCTATTGGAATTTCTTCATTTTCTGCATGTGGTTGGGCATGTGGTTGGGTATGTATACATTTAGTAAGCTGTAATAATTTTTATTAACTATTTAATATCTCGGGAACGGTAATAGGTACGTTAATAATTTTTTCACCTAAAAGCGTGGAAAAATGTCCTCTTCAAAACTGCATACATGCTTCTTGGGAAGAAAATTTTTAAATAGCCAGCAACGGTACTTGAAGTTTTGGTCACTTCAAATACATTTTGTTTAATATCTCGACAACTAAGCTACATACGTTAATAATTTTTTCACCAAAAAACGTGGAAAAATGTCCTCTTCAAAACTGCATTTATGTTTTGCGGGAAGAAAATTTTTAGATAGCCAGCAACGGTCCCTGAACGCTTTAGAAGGCACTA
The DNA here is from genome assembly GCA_937620795.1 of Thecophora atra. Lineage (NCBI taxonomy): Eukaryota > Metazoa > Arthropoda > Insecta > Diptera > Conopidae > Thecophora > Thecophora atra. Next base: position 31,461,192 of record OW569397.1, on the reverse strand, counting down.
ACTTTGCAAAGGAATAGAATGAAAACGCTTCAGTAGATTTTCCTGGTCTTTGCTTTATATGATACGGAATGAACTCCTTTTTTAGTCCTTACAACTGTCATTTCAAAAAAAAGAATCCTTTTTCCAAAAAAAACCTACCAAAATCTGCATTTTTCTGTGCGCTGTTTGTTTACGCATTGCTTTTTCCAAGAAAAACACGTGATCGCTGCGAAGTAGATGAGAACAAAAAACAACAACAACGAACAACTTTAATTTTTATTAACTATTTAATATCCCGGGAACGGTGATAGGTACGTTAATAATTTTTTCACCTAAAAGCGTGGAAAAATGTCCTCTTCAAAACTGCATACATGCTTCTTGGGAAGAAAATTTTTAAATAGCCAGCAACGGTACTTGAAGTTTTGGTCACTTCAAATACATTTTGTTTAATATCTCGACAACTAAGCTACATACGTTAAAAATTTTTCCACCAAAAAGCGTGGAAAAATGTCCTCTTCAAAACTGCATACATGCTTTTTGGGAAGAAAATTTTTAGATAGCCAGCAACGGTACTTGAAATTTTTGGTCACTAAAAATTCAATTTCTTTAATATCTCGACAACTAAGCTACATACGTTAATAATTTTTTCACCAAAAAACGTGGAAAAATGTCCTCTTCAAAACTGCATTTATGTTTTGCGGGAAGAAAATTTTTAGATAGCCAGCAACGGTCCCTGAACGCTTTAGAAGGCACTAACTTTGCAAAGGAATAGAATGAAAACGCTTCAGTAGATTTTCCTGGTCTTTGCTTTATATGATACGGAATGAACTCATTTTTTAGTCCTTACAACTGTCATTTCAAAAAAAAGAATCCTTTTTCCAAAAAAAACCTACCAAAATCTGCATTTTTCTGTGCGCTGTTTGTTTACGCATTGCTTTTTCCAAGAAAAACACGTGATCGCTGCGAAGTAGATGAGAACAAAAAACAACAACAACGAACAACTTTAATTTTTATTAACTATTTAATATCTCGGGAACGGTGATAGGTACGTTAATAATTTTTTCACCTAAAAGCGTGGAAAAATGTCCTCTTCAAAACTGCATACATGCTTCTTGGGAAGAAAATTTTTAAATAGCCAGCAACGGTACTTGAAGTTTTGGTCACTTCAAATACATTTTGTTTAATATCTCGACAACTAAGCTACATACGTTAAAAATTTTTCCACCAAAAAGCGTGGAAAAATGTCCTCTTCAAAACTGCATACATGCTTCTTGGGAAGAAAATTTTTAGATAGCCAGCAACGGTACTTGAAATTTTTGGTCACTAAAAATTCAATTTCTTTAATATCTCGACAACTAAGCTACATACGTTAATAATTTTTTCACCAAAAAACGTGGAAAAATGTCCTCTTCAAAACTGCATTTATGTTTTGCGGGAAGAAAATTTTTAGATAGCCAGCAACGGTCCCTGAACGCTTTAGAAGGCACTAACTTTGCAAAGGAATAGAATGAAAACGCTTCAGTAGATTTTCCTGGTCTTTGCTTTATATGATACGGAATGAACTCCTTTTTTAGTCCTTACAACTGTCATTTCAAAAAAAAGAATCCTTTTTCCAAAAAAAACCTACCAAAATCTGCATTTTTCTGTACGCTTGTTTGTTTACGCATTGCTGTTTCCAAGAATAGCACGTGGTCACATCCAATTGTAAACAATGGAGGAAATAATGTTCATTTTCCATTTTCTGCGTCTCTATAAATGCTACAGACTTCGTTTATGCATCAAAATTTTTGGAAAAATTGCATTTCTCCGAAATATGAGTTGTCATATGAAGTCCGTGCACCGGAGTGGATAAATATGTTACGTAAATATAATAGGCCTTTATATCAATTATCTGGGGAACGGCGTTAGCTGCAGGAAAACTTTTTAAATCCAAAATTGCAGAAAAATATTCTTAATAATGTTGTAATATATGAAGTCTGGGAAGAAAATTTTTTTAAGGGTCAAATAATTTTTCGAAAATTTTTGAAAATTTCTTTCTACAATTTTTTAAAAATTACAAAGAAATTTAACTTGGGTTATTATTTTATTGTATTGGAATGTTTAATGGGAATGTGTAGTTGGGATTTACAACTTCATTAAGAACGCCAGAGTGTTTTGATGCACAGTACCGTCGGCTGAACCCGCGAGGTCATCATCTACAATATCTCGGGAACCACGTTAGCTAGAGAGTTGGTTGATATATGGAAAAATTAAGAAAAAAAATCCTCTTTCAGAAAGTTTATATGCCATTTTGGAAGAAAATTTTTTAAACCTGAAAAACGGTGTTTTGTAATGGCTTCCACAAATTCATTTTGGAATTTACCAAAAAAATGGGGTTTATAGACTAAGTAGATTTTTTGTGTTAACATAATCAAAAATAGAATAATTTTCTCTTTCGAACTGTATACGAAAAATTTTTCTACGGTTTATGGTTTATTTTTAATGATTTTTTAAAAAGTCAAGTTATTTTTGCTTCGCAAACAACTTCCACAAAAAAACCACCCTAAAAATCGTTGCTAACTTTCGTTGCTATTTACGCGCACGTCGGTTGTTATAAATTTTGACATCGAATAACACACTTGCAAATTTGACAACAGACTTTCCAGTTCCCGACTTCATTCTTGGATATGTCCACTTTTCACAATAATTGTTTATTATTTTCCATTATAACTCATAAATAAATTGCTTTAAACCATTATATTCTACAATTTAGTTGAAAACGATTACAACAATTAAGTGCAAACTAGCAATACTGGGCTTTGCAAATCAAAGCTAAATTAGAAATCTTTCTTTGAATTACATAGTAATTTTTAATTTTGTTGAAGTACTTACATTGACAAAGTACATTTTGTAAATGAATTATACTCAGATCATAATTCCTCTTCTTTTTCTTCAAAATGATCATAGCAATCTTTATTTTCTGGTGCATAGTAAAATTTTAATGTTTTTTCAAAAATTGTGCATAGTTTAGTATTCAAAATAGAATACACAAAAAACCACCCTAAAAATCGTGGCTATCTTTTCATGGCTATTTTTACGCACGCTTGGAAATCTTTCCCTTGAAGCAGGCTTGAAAACTTGTAAAAAATAATATTCAGTCGTAAAACTAGTTTCAAAGTGAAGTGTTGTGACTTGAGGACAGAGATAATTATAATTATCTCTATTGAGAACGACAGAGTGTTAAAGGCAGCAAACAATAAATACGAAAACAACAAATTCTGAAGAAATTCGTTAGCTTTCTGTAAATTTTGAAAATAGTACTTTATTTTTTATAAATTTAAAAGCACAATAGTATCAGCAGAAACGACTAAAATATATTTAATATTTCACGTGTGTTAAAAGGAAATTATTGGTCCAAAACGCGACTGCAAACAAAATTTATAAACCGGTCGTCATTTATTTTATTTGTAGTGAAATAACGGCTATAAACAAATATATCATAATGCAATGATTAATTTGGATCAATAAAATAAAAGGCAGAGAAAATTGATTTATTCGATAGCAACGCAAAGGAAAAATTAAGTACCGTTGCTTGGACAAATCACGACGAAGATAAGAAGGCAAGTCGAAGGTCGCACAAACTACCAAAATTTTGAATTCTAATAACTTGGTGAAATATATAGCTTTTTATTAGTGAGATCGGGAAAAGTGTTTTTCATTCGAACATTTTTCCCATAACATTTTTCATGGCACTTTTTGAATTTCGTCTGTAACTTTTTAGCGGCTTTCTTCGTCGCTCAGTGATTTGCAATTTTAATTTTTCTGTTACTACTTGGATATTTTATATCAATAAGAAATAAAAAAAGCGTTATTTGCAACTTCACTAGTCACTTGCTGCTTGTGTTAATCAGTTGCCTGATGCTGCAGCAACGACGTAAGTTAAACAAAAAATTAATGATACTTATTATTAAAGCCTATGATGTTATTTATTTGGAATACACACGACATTTCGTTTTGTGGACATTTACACGATCATCAGTTAAGTAAACGATTTTCTATAAACGATAAGTTTTACAAAAAACTTTATTGAACTTTTTTTATAGACTTACGTAAGTTATCAACATACCTATTTTAATACTTTTGCTAGGACCGAGAACAATCGCGACAAAGAAGTTGCGGGTTTTATTCCGCTTTAGACGTAGATTTAAACCGTTTCGTCATTACAACTTCAAATCTTACGCAGATGACTTGAGTAATTATTGCGCTATGCTTCGTATCACTTCTAATCCCAGAACAATAAAAAGCAGTAAGATTTCAACATGCAAGAGTTTTAAATAAAATAAAAATATGTGTAAAATTGCAGTTACACGATTTAATTGAACAATTAAATAAATTAAGATGGGATCTTCTGCAAATGAAATGCATGAGGGAAGCAATTATTGGCAACATATGATTATACAGTAGCATTTAGAAAATGTCGAGATTATGCTACTAGAAGAGCGTGTTGAAGCCCATTCTAAAGATATATTTGTATGTATAGTATATTTGTATGTATAACTTTAATGAGTTGAGTGCTTGACTGTTGCTTAGGTATCATCGTTGCGCAGTTACTCAGAAAATACAACATTCCAAAAGCCTAAATTACCGCGAGTTGTACTTTGGTCGTTGCTAAAGAATTCGTATGATCTTGATACATACTATACATTCCTTTGGACTCACAGAACAGTTTAAAAGTTATAACAAGATCAAGCAGCCTTTAGATTATTTATTTACTTTTATATAAGTATGCATGAGTGCAAAAAAAGACCAATATTCCTTATGCTTCGTACAACTGAACAATTCAAGTAGATCAAAGTTAAAAAAAATCCATATATGCAAGGCAAAAAATAACTATAATACTATAAATTTAACTGAAGGAATAATGTCTTGTGGTACCATTTAAACCCAACATCCCACAGAGCTTTTTCTCATATCAGAGCATTGCAAAAACAACGTGTTGCTTCTAGAAATCGTCCATAGTTTTTAATAGATTCATATGATGCTTGATAGTGAAAATACATAAAAGAAACTTTGCTTTTAAGGGTTGCTCAGTGAGAAAAAGAAACGAAACGTGGCAGATGTTCGAATTCCACAACGCAAATCACGTTTCTAAGAAGGAACACTTCAACATGTGTTGATTCAGAAACTTCGCGGCTTTTCTACTGCGCAAAATGCGATGAAAACCACTAAAGAATGGTTTAATAAAACAAACTCAGCTGAATAAATTGTGATTCTCTTCCTGTCGCCATGGTCCTTGTCCTTCTTTTATTCCTATTCAAACAAGTCCATAGCTAAAAGATTGTTATATATATTATGGACTCTTAATGCATTCTTTGGCTTGTAGTCTAGTCAAAAGATTCTCGTAGTTCTGCAAACGCTTGAAATTATTTGAAACTCTCAAATCGACAATAAATCTAATAACAAAATTTTATTTTCTGATATCAAATTTGCTGCAAGCAATTTTAAATCAATTAACTTTGATTGAACAGCACTGCGAGGGCTTCGCGTGTTGAATGAATGAAAATGTTGCTTTAAAGTGGTACAAGGAAAAAATACAAAATTGAAATTAATGCATCTGGCATCGTGAACATTAAACAGTTATGAATAAAAGTGCTTTTGTTTTTGATTTCTTCTACTTCTGTAAAACGTAACAACAACAACAACAAAAACCTAAAATTAATATTCAATGGATGCATTAAATTAAGTAAAACGATTAAAAATGTCCGAAATTTATTTAAGAGAAAAAATATTTGATTTTTTTTAGATTTCACAGCAAACATACATAGGATTTATTTTATTCTCGTTCTGATTGACCGCGACTGCAAATGCTAAATAAAAACCGGTAAAAGAAAAACAAGTTCTTAAACCAATGAAGAAACTTGTTGGATTTGAGTGAATTCTCTGCAAAATACGCTGAACCTTGAGCTACAATTGGAAAAAGAGTCACGGGGCTTAAAGAAGTACGCCTAGGGTTGAAAAACATTCACTGTAACTAGTTTTTATCCTATTTCGTTTCTCAATTCTTCGCAATTATATTTCGGAAAACATTAAATGAAGTTCAGAACAGACAAATGTAATTCAGAAAATGTGAAATGTAATTCAGATAGTGTGAAATGTAATTCAGAAAGTATGAAATTCAGGCGAGTTGTGCTGAGGGGAAGGGAACATGGGTTAAATTTTATTTTTTATATTCGTAACACAAGTTTAAAGATAAAATAAATAACATTTAGGTTATGAAAACTCTACGAATTGAAACTGATTTGATTCTTTATTATCAAAACTTTTCTTTCTTTTTTTAGATTGTTTTGAATTGGAATCAATTGGACTTTAAAAAAAAGATCGTTTGCCTTCCTTAAAAATTGTAAGTATCAAATAATGCATTGACTTTTTTATAAGTATTAAGATAATTTCTATCTCGATTAAAATACTCATTAAATTTTTATTATTTAATATTTACATTATTTAGTTTTTACCCTTATTACATTATGTAATTATGAATAGCTTTTTAGTTATCCAAGTTCATTTGTTTAGTTTTCAACTCGAGGAAGAAAATAACAGGAATCTTCATTAAAATTACGTAGAAAACTCTAACTAAAAATAGAAACGTCCTTCAGCTGTTGCATGTTTAACGTCTACGCATTCAGCAGGAAAATGGAAAAAACCAAGTGTGGCACTTGGACTTTATAATGACTATTATTTGAAACCATAAAAAGGCTCCTTCGTGGTTGCCTTGCCTCCTCCTTCCTTTCGAATCTCTGTTGCTTTTAATGCAATCTTGATTTTTTCCTCACATGTTACTTTTTGGTCACCTTTTTCAGTCTTCTTGCATTCCGAGTTGTTGCTGCCGTGACGCTGGCACGTGCACCATTTCGTTGTTGCTTTTCGGTGCAGCGCCCTGCTTCAGGCCCCCTTCACCGGCAACAGGTGGCCACACCAGTCGACGCGAAGTGGTTTTTGTGCAGTGGCGCTGTCGCTGCTTTACTTGGGGCCGTGGTTATTCCTACATCCAGTTGCAATCAAGCGAGAAAACCCACCGACCATCAGCAGGCGACGATGAGAAAGCTGCAGCTGAAGTAGCAGCAAAGTGAGGAAAAGAAAATCGCAGATATTCGCTGCAACACAATCAAGCGAAAATATTTTGCAACGAAGATCTCTCGGCTGGCGTTGAAGCGAGATGTGAAAACGTGTGAAAATATTCCAAGTTTTGAGCTGGCGAAGGAAAATTCTCCATGGAAAGTGTTGTAGTTTTATCGCAAACACATTGATAAATTTATTGATCTACAAATAATCAGAGAAATGCTTTCGAAACTCGCCAAAAAATCGAGTATTTATCGTGGTTTCAAATGGATTTTTTTATTGCTTCTTTTGTTTACATGTCGATAAATTATTTGCGAAATTAGAGCGACTGCTTTTCAAGCTTTTTCTTACATTGAATAAAAGTAAATTTGTCTTGTCTATTACGTCTAAATAAATTATTTAAGCTCGAACTAAAAGTGATTAAAAAATTCTACTCAGTTCAAAAGAATTCACTGAAACTATGTCAATGGGTCACGACGAATCAAAATTCATTTGAGCCCCAAAAAACAGTAACGCTCCAAAACGACTTCATTAATTTTTTTAGTTTGTTTCTTTGTTCTTGTTTATATCGCTGTTGAAATGGTTTTTTCGCTGAGCACTCAAAATTTTGCACATGGAGGCTGCAAAAAAACCGCGCTTAAATAAACGTCAGCAACAAGAATAACAAGTCAAAGGAAATAAGGAAAAAATACAATTTCATCGGGTTTCATTCTCCTCGTGCGATTCTAAAGTGACGCTTGAATACGCAGAAGACGAGAAGAGCTCGTGACACGATATCACATCGCATGTCAGTGGTCGATGCCACAGTAACCTCCATGAGGTCGGCACTACTTCGGCTAATTGCTTCAGCAGCTGTCATCAGTTGCTATTAATTTTTTAGTGACGCCGGAGTCATGAAAGGCTAACAGTTTCTTTAGTGCCTTTTGTGTTTGAATCTAATTCGTCTCCCTCTAAAAATGTTCACTCTCTCTTATTAAATATCTTTTTTATGAACTTGCTAGAGTAATCATCACTATTAAAGCTAATAAAAACTTAATTAACACAACTTAATTATGATTTTTTTCATAAAATCTTTAAAGTTTCGTCAGTTTGTCCACTTCGTATCTTCTTTTGTATTAAATTGTTGATTACATTTCGCAAAAAGCCGTAAAATGCTAATTAATTTGCGCAATTTTATATACTCAGGTAGGGAATTTTTACTGTTCTCTTCTTCTATTACATTGAAAATTAATTAAAAAAGTCTCAGATTCTTATTGCCATAAGAAAAAATATCTTTTGTTTTTGTTTATTGTGCAGTTTATTTTCAAAAAACTTCTCAGATTCATTAATTTATTCATTAAATGCGAAAACTATTTTTGAGGACTGAAATACTACTTTTTATGGTAAATTCCAATTCCAAAAATTTATTTGAGTGAAAATATAATTTTATCCAAATTAATTAAAGCAAAATGGAATTCTTTAAATATTAAACAAAATTTTACAAGCAATTGGAAAAATTAAAAACATTGAAGGAAAACAAAAGAAAAGTCTTTAACAAAAATTTAGCAAATACATCAACTATTTCAGGACGAATTTAAAACCAGGCTAAACTTAAACACCATTTAAATAAATACTAAAAATAGCAGTAACAATGTGTGTGTCTGTTGGTTGCAACTTGCAACATATAAACAATACTGAGCAAGAAGCTGCAAATGGTTTTTCAAACAGCGGATTTCACGCTTCATGAACAGGTTAAATTTTTTGGCTTATAAAAAAAAGAGGTAAACAAATACGTACTTAACAAATGCATACTCTATTCTAGGGTGAAGCTCAGAATTCATAGTGGATTTTTAAAACGTTTAGAAGAGTGAAAAAAAAACAGATTTTAACCAGCTTTTACTCTGAGTTGCGTGTACTCACTGCAACTGAAGGCATTAATTACAACAACAAACACAACAGACGTAGCATCTGCGACCGGCACAACAAAAACAATGAATTAAGTAGACGATTACCACATCATAACGAATGCGTCCGACTAGAAAAGGTCTGGATGCCGCCGGGCAACAACTCGCAGGCAAATAAGATGCCCACCAACTCAAATGAAGGCACGATAAACCATGTCAAGCGAACCGTGGCTCTATTTTTGGCTTTTGTGTTTGTTTCGTTGTTCGTCTTCAGGTTGCTTATCTGTTGATCGTGATGCGCCGCCCTTGCCAAGGTCATTGCTGTTGCTGGCAGCCAAGCAACACAGCGATTGATAGCTGTGCTTATTGCACTTCCAACCGACTTCAGTTGACTTCGATTGCTTTTAAATTCCTGTAGTTTTTCGAATGCACTCCAAGGCGCCATATTTTTCGTTTTTTGTTGTTGCTTTGGTTCCATGTAATGATATTTTTATCTCTGCTGTGTGCTACATACGCATAACTTTTTAAAAACGTGTTGTTGTTATTGGTCCATCGAAGGACGTTCGTTGGTTGACGCGTTCGCTGTATGTGCGTCACTCCCTTCGCACTTCACAGAAAATCCTACTACTCACCCAGCCGCACACTTGTGCTCAATACATGCATAAAATTTACTAATAGCAATAATTAAAAACCAACAACGATCGCTTCCAATACAAACAACAAACCACTTCGTTCAACAACTGCGAGAAGAGGTCGTTGATCCGCATGAAGAGGAGCCACAAGTTTGTAGTCGCTGTTGCGCCGTCGCACCATAGCATGCCCCACGCCGCCCTTCGCCCACAACGCTGCTTTGCTCGTCGTCGTGTCTAATGCTTTTATGGGAGTTGGAGGCCCGAAGCGATACGATGAGCCTCGAAGCAACGCGGCATACTTGAGGTAATGGATCTTTGCTGTGATTGTTGCGATTCCTTTTACATTTATTTCTTCTTTTTCATTTATATTTTAGTTGCAGAATTTTCCTTTCCTTTCTGCTCTTGGCTCCATTCCTTTATTGTTTTTAAACACTCGTTATTAAACGATTTAATAATTATTTTTTAATTTGTATACGAGTAGCTATTCCTTCGTCAATCGAATTTTATTCTCATTCCTTCCCTCTTGCCATAATTATTAATGTTTTTCCAGCTTTCTGTGGATCGCGGTACCGCCATCGGCAGATCCATCAACTGATATAAGCAGCAACATCCACAAACCAGATTCTTATTCCTAACGATGACTGAACGAGTTTTCATCCATTTCTCCTTTCTCTTCTTGAAAGAACTCTTGCAACATTCTTCCTACACGTTTTTTATTTATTCTTAACACTTGTAGATTTCTGGTTGTAGACATTGTAATTTGAAATATATCTTCCAAGATTCCATGGTTCCGATCGTCTGAATTCTACTTTGAGTTATTGATTCAATTTCGATCGTCGAATGCAGAGAAAGAATGGAATTAGTGTAGGATTGCCAAGATACGATCTATCGTTTGCAGATAATTTATTTCATATTGATAATAAATGGCAACTAGAATAGAAATGTATTTATTTTGGTAGGAAACTTGTTGATTTTTTCACGTATTTATTTATCCTTTCAATGCTATATTTAATATTGAAAAAAGCACCCTGTAAAATTGTTATATTATTTTTTCTGTAATCAATGTTGATGATTTCTCTCTTCCCAGCAACAAGTTTTTATAACCATTAAAATTTCGGCTTATTGGCAATTTTTTAATTAATTTACATGTTTCATCAGATTCAACACAATAAATACGAAGCTCGAACAGGTTCGGTTTTACAAAACCCTTCCCTAAAAATCGATATATTTTTTGCGTCTTCTTCGTAACTTCAACGCCAAGGAATCTCCGATCAACGATTATTGTAATATCAACGAATACACCTGTAATTAAAACGTCAAAGTTTTGAGGTAGAAAAGAGGTAAAAAAGACATCGAACCGAGCCGCAATAAAAAAGTCTTAAAAATCGGCACGAAATCATTAAAAATTGAATAAATTTATATATTTTCGATCATAAAATTGGATATTTTACAAACTTTAATGTTATCAAAAGGTTTTTTGGAAAGTTTAAAACATTTCATGAGCAGCAAAAATTAATTGGAAAAGGAATAAAAAAACCGAAATATAATCTTTAAAAATGGTGTATTAAAATAATTATATATCAGGCTTTAAATTACACATTAAGTTAAAGACTTTAATATACAAAATATAACGCTTTTGGCATCTCATATAGAAGTTATTATTTAATTGAAACTCATACGTAAAAAATGAAGGCAGCGGGGAATTTCCCAAAAACTCGGAGAATTTATTAATCGATTTTTGGAAGAACGGAAAAACGACTTCGTTTCCTAGCTGAAGATCTATTTTTATGGTAATTTTTAGTGAGAGGGACAAATTGAAGTGTGTGGCTATATTTTGATGTGGGATATTTTTAAGCCTTCGCTCAGATGTGAATTATTTTATGTAAAAAGGCTAAAAAGCAATTTAAATAATTTCCGTTGATATGCAAAAAACCGTTCCAGTTAACGCTCCAGATTTAAATTGCTGGAAATTCAACGAAAAAACAAAAATAAAAGGAAAAAAATAGATAATAGATCAAATAATTTTCCATTATTACAATATTTTTAAAACTTAATTTGTTTATTAGTCGCCGTTTTATGAAAAATGAGTATTCAAAAATCGCAAAAGAGTTTTTTAATTATTATTTACAATTTATTAAAGAACTTGCGAACTTTTGTTTATTTGTATAGATTGAAAATTTACAAATAACTTCAAAAATTACCAAACGATGGAGTGAAAAAATAGAGGCATAAATTACGGATATCGGAGCTTAACTTCTGACGGTTCTTGTATTACTGTTGCTTTAAAGGCTGCACGTGCGATGTGCGAAAAATAATTTCAGCAACAATATCGAAAACATGTTACCATCACGATAAACTCACGATATTTGTGAAAATTATATTAATTAACGCTTATTTTTATTTTGTTTACTGAACTTGCCGAACGAATTGAACGTGTTAACAATGTTAATTGGGAATATAATTAAAGGAATCTTTTTGCAATATTGATTTTGTGAATTTTGTTTGTAAAAACTATGAATTAAGTCAACTTCGGCTAAGGTAATCAAGCAAGAATGAGGTTAGAGACGATTAAGGATATATTTTCAAGCGCTGAGACATCCCATAGACTGAGAAACATCAAAAAAGCTTTAAAAGATTTGTATTGTGATGTTTGATCGCATATTGATTCAAGCCAAAAAGGAGAAGCCTACAGCTGTCAAAGCTCAGAGCATCGACAGAAGTTAAAAAAGCCAATCACTCAATCCAAGTCGCTGGCCGGTTGATGGATGTAGTGAGTTGTTGATTCCATGTGGCGAGCAAGTGCACTAAAAACGTGTTGTATGTGATGCACCGGGTGCCAAATAGGGTGTTTACCCGATTTTTCGGTAAGCATCTTTTTAGCCTTTTATATATTAATGGAAATTGAGGACAAGCCAAAGCGTCAACAGTGAAAGTTACTCGTTTTATAAAGAGCGGATGATTAAAAGCCTTGAATTAGGTTTTATTTATTGTGTATTAGTAACAATACAGACCTATTTTTTTATAACGTTTCTTTGAATAAAAATTTGATGCGTTTTTATATACATTTGAGCTTAATAAATTTCAAATTTACTCGTACTTGTTTTACAAATTGAAATCTCTTCCGAAAGCAGACAAAATATCAATTATATTCATTATTCACTACAATGACTGATTGACAGATTGGTTCACACTTTAGAACTTCATCAAAAGCAGTGACTTGGAAAAATGTGTGAACCACTAAAAAAATGAATACATTAAGAATTCCTCAGTCATTCAAGAGTGATTTATAATAACACGAAACGCATTGATTAAAATGTATGATTAAAGCACGAATTTTGAAAAAAAGGAAAAAAGAACTGGTTCATGATTCAGCTAATAATAATAATAATAATCAGCAAAAAACGTGTGGCAAAAGAGCGAACTGCTCAAAGCAAAAATACTTTCGAACTGGTTTCGATGTGAAAATGAGAAGAAAGAAAGAAAAAATAGAACGCAGCTTCATTTCACTCTATAATTTAGAAAATTATTAACAAGAACGCGCTCTTCTGCGCAACCATGTTATTAAAGCAACAAAAACAGCAATAACAATAGCAAGTAAAATCTGAAATCCATCAACGAAAGACAAAAAAATAAGAAACCGGTCACAGGAAAAGTACCCATTTTTCCGAGGTACAGATACCGATCCTATTATGAGACATGGTACCGCAGTAAAAAAGTCAAGTAATAACCTCAGGAAGAAGCCGCATTTCAACGAAGTCGAAATGAATTGAAGCGAAGAAGTGATCGTAACAATAACAACGAGGAGAACTCAACGACCAGAAGAGAAGCTCCACGTTCTTAGGAATACCTGACAACTTGTAATTACGTCTCACCTTTCTCTATTCGCCTCTCTATCTTTGCACTTGCCTCCAAATCTTCAAACAAAAACACCACCAAAAACAAATAAAATCACATAAAAAAGAAGAAAAAATGGGAAAACCACCAACTAACTTCGGTCTAACTGCCATTAGATACTCGCGTACCTCTTGGCAATGGATAGAACCCATACTTTATATGGAAGCCAGTCGCTCTTTCGTGCATTTATCTCCAGCAGCAGCTACAAAAGTATTTCGCGCGCATGCGCACAGGTCACTGCACTCATTCTACCTGTAAAGTGATCAGCACGAAGAGACGCAGGCGGAAGCAGCAACAAAAACACCACCAACAACGTCATCATCAACAACGACAGCTTCTTGGTTTGTGTTGGAATTAGAAAGGAAGTGAAGTAAAATTAAATAAACGGCGTTGAGACAGAAGCATTAAAATTTATAAAAGAAAACAAAACCAAAGAAAAAATTAATTGCTCAAATCAACAGGTGGACTAACAACAAAAATAACATACACAAAGTTGCACAATCAATGAATCACTGCAGATCTTGGCAAGCATCGAAATTCTCCGAGATGCTATTAAATGCACATGAGAAACGACCGATATCTGAAGAAATACCCAAATACAATTATCGGAATTTGATTTTTCCAACAGCAACAATTGAATTTAATCCATGTCTTCATTGACGACTTCGTTGAAGCACCTCAAGATAAACGCTGTTAATGAATTATCGAATATATGGGTTCGAAGAGGTTATCAAATAGAGGAGCAAGTGAACTCGAGCCACTCGAATTTCATCATCCATTCAAAATCAATTAAAAAAATTAAATTCATATAAGTAAAAATCCGCGAAAGGAAATATATACTGAAATATCTTTTGATATTTTTGATTGATGAATATTAGAGTGGAAGGAGGTACTGACTATTTTATCATCAAAAGGATTTATTCTTCAAAATCCTTTTTTTTCTTATACTACGAAAAAATATAATTGGATCTGTTAACAAATGGGTTATTCCCTGAATTGTTTCTTTTTTTCTTTTGAAACTGATGAATTATTAATTTCTGTGCCGTTTTTAATGAATGACATTTAGTCGTGTAACTTATTCAATAGTTTTAAAATTAATTAATTCAGTTTTTTATTAGTTACGAAAACATAAAACTTGCCAAACTTGACTCTTCACTAAACTTTTCGGAATAAATTTTAGGTTACACCAGCTTCATCCGTAGTTTTCTAGGGACAGATATTGTTGTAATAGCCACAAATGTGAATATCGAAATTTTGCCTAACTAAGATTATCGTTAAATAGGAATATTAAATGACGATTTAAAATATTCCATTGAATAAATCGCGACTTCAGTATGGCATTTTTTTGATCTTGACTCCATTCCGTCCTCGAGTCGAGTCTGTATTTAACTGTTGTGCCTCTAGGCAGTTCTACTTCAACACTAACTGTGCTCTAATCGATTATATTCGGCGTTGATTGACTTTTATTCACTCTTTTTTATTGCCTTTGTGTAGCATTCGAAACGTTGACAATGGGAAACATTCCAAGTCTTGCGAATGTCGGGTTTATACATTCATATCTTTCGATTTTATTGAAGACCTGTTTTCGTGATAATATTTCGCTTTAGTGTTGTAATCAGTGTGTCTAAAATGAGTTATTTCTATGATCAACAATAAATCAACGGTACGTGGTCCACTCGGACATCATACTGAAGGAATCGCTGTCTAGAATTCTCCGTCTCTGCGTCTATCTACGAATCTAAGTGATGTTTTTCCGCTATTCTATTCTTTTAGTTCTATTCCTAGTTATTATTCGGTTTATTCGGCTTCGGAATAATTGAATGTTTAAGCACTCGTACAGGATGTTAGCTCTAGCAAAAAAATGTTGCCGACTTCATTGCGGCGAGGTTCTATTTACGCAACATCCGCAATCTTGGGTATAATAAAAGTCGGAAAAAATATAATTCGCATGAATGCGCATCGGTGAAGTTTATTACCAACGAACAAATGGCTTTTTGGTATAAACTTCCATTTGCTCTTACTTTTCGATATTCAGTATAACCCAGAAACAAAACTTTTTATTAAATTGCATTCTTAAATTCTTATTTAATCGGCTCCATGTCCAAAACGAAAATATTTACAAAAACTTACACAAGCGAAGATTATAAGCAAACATAAGAGAATAAATAACAGAATAATATAAATTAAAGTATAAATTATTATAAACAAATAAAAACAACTGAATTGTGACGCTGATAAAATTGATTATCAAAGCAATCAATTATTATCAGTCTTTTTTTTCTTGAAACGAAAACGATTGCAAGAAGTTCAATTTATTTTGTTAACAAAATAAAATGTTTAATATTTTTAAACTTGGCTTGGAACGCTTTTTTGGGTCACCTGCAGATGGAGCAGCTCCAGTTGAAACTACGGGCACTGCACCGGCTGCTAGAGGCGCCGCATCCGCACAGGATCAGCCATTGGTGAAACGGCGCGGCAGGCCAAGGAAGTCCGTGAAGCAGGGGCTGCCAGCGCAGACCGACTGCAAGACCGCCCCCAAGAAAAAGAAGAAAGTAAACAGCAGTCGCAGTCACTACCATAGCTGCACCTGCTACAAGAGTCCCTCCGCCAAACCCAAGAATCCCAAGCGTAAAAATATATATATATATTTACATAAAAATTTTTTGTCACAATTCCTGGTCAGCCAAAATTCATTGTTGGAAATTACGAGAGTCAAAATGTCAATTTTGGAAATGTAATTGGTTAATTATATTCTGGAAATACACGAAAAAAGAAATAAAATGTTAAAAATGCAGGAAACCAAATCAACTACAGTCAAAATTACCCAAACAAACGCCTCCACTCTCGCTTTTAAATGATTGAATGAATTTCACGTAATGAATTTCAATGCACAGCCTGCTTAATTCATGAATTGTTTTACAGTTTATTAATTGAACTACATTTTCGTATTGCATGATGAAATTTTACTTTCTTTATATTTACTTAAACACACGAGACGAGCAGCAACAAGAAATTTCAACAGAATACAATTAAGTGGGCATTTACACAGAAAAACAAGATACTAATTAAAAGTAATCAAATAAATAACTTTTTGAGCGTATTTCAAATATTTCCTTTTATATTTCTTTGACAGATTTTTCATTGTTTAGCACGACCTGCCTCTATAAATTATATGCAACACGAATGACCCACTAAAATTCTTATCTAAAATATCTTAAGATTAGTACAGTTTTAAATTAATATCTTAGTCTATTCTTAACATACATGCGTATTTTCCTAAGATTATTTCCTTAAAATTACTTCCTAGTTTGATAACGTTGAGTGAATAAAATTGACTTAATGTTAGATTTCCCGGAAAAAAGGGAAAACGCGATTACATTATGTTTGCTTAAAAATAACTTACAACTAATACTTAAGAACTAACAAATATGTACAAAAGACTTAAAGCTAACAAAGGAAAATCTAAATAGACATTTAAATTAGCGTGTAAATTAACTTGTGTTATAGACTAAATTGTTTAAATTAAGAGAGTTGAACCTCCTATGATAGAATATCAGGTTATTATTCGCATCGTAGAGTAGTTCGTTGTCCTTTAATATTTTTAAGTAAATTGGCGATAGGTATCTGCCCATATATAGATCATTTGGATCGGGTCTTTGATTCGCATAGAGTACAAGAGCATTGTTTTCTGTGTTTAACAGGCTGTCTGAAAACTTTGTGGCTGACTCAACTCAGAAGGCATCTATTCTTATTAGTTTGCCTGTTTCATACAAGTTTTCATTCAAGTGGAACCTGTAAGTACCATCCGGCGACAGCTTACGGTACAGATTGGTGCATGCCCGAAGACAGCTTCTCTCGAATGCTCGAAGCCTCTCCATCTGCACCGAAATGTTGAACCAAATGGGGAAGGCGTACGTAAGTATTGGACGAATTAATTGTTTATAGCAATTTAATTTAATTTTTGGCAGCAGTAAACTGTTTCTCCTAAATAAGTTAAGGTATGCAAAGAAGGATTTTTTTGCCTTGCTCAGACAATGATCGATGTGCCTACAGAAGGTGTATTTCGAGTCTAGGATTACTCCAAGGTATTTGATGGTATTGTTATAGGAAATTGGCTAATTTCCAATTTTGATGGATGGGGAAAATTTTCGAACATTTGGGTATAGCCTCTTTTTCTTACTAGTAAAAATTGTGAAGAAACATTTGTTGGTGTTGAGTCTTAATTTCCATTTGTGGAAGTAGAGGAATAGTGATTCTAGATGTTTATTGACGTTTATGTTAGCTATTTTAAGCTTATTATTGGTGGATAGTACAATTATGTCATCAGCATAAGTGAGTGTTTTAATCTCGTTCGACGGCGGATTTGGTAGATCAGCTAAGAAGATGTTATATAGTACTGGACCAAGAATGGAGCCTTGCGGCACCCCGGCAGAGATGTTTTTTTTGGGTGGATTTCGAATCATTAATCGATACATAAAAAATCGCTGTCTAGAATTCTTCGTCTCTGCGTCTATCTACGAATCTACATGAAGTTTTTCCGCTATTCTATTCTTTTAGTTCTATTCCTAGTTATTATTCGGTTTATTCGGCTTCGGAATAATTAAATGTTTAAGCACTCGTACAGGATGTTAGCTCTAGCAAAAAAATGTTGCCGACTTCATTGCGGCGAGGTTCTAATTATGCAACATCCGCAGTCTTCGGAATAATAAAAGTCGGAAAAAATATAATTCGCATGAATGCGCATCGGTGAAGTTTATTACCGACGAACAAATGGCTTTTTGGTATAAACTTCCATTTGCTCTTACTTTTCGATATTCAGTATAACCCAGAAACAAAACTTTTTATTAAATTGCATTCTTAAATTCTTATTTAATCGGCTCCATGTCCAAAACGAAAATATTTACAAAAACTTACACAAGCGAAGATTATAAGCAAACATAAGAGAATAAATAACAGAATAATATAAATTAAAGTATAAATTATTATAAACAAATAAAAACAACTGAATTGTGACGCTGATAAAATTGATTATCAAAGCAATCAATTATTATCAGTCTTTTTTTTCTTGAAACGAAAACGATTGCAAGAAGTTGAATTTATTTTGTTAGCAAAATAAAATGTTTAATATTTTTAAACTTGGCTTGGAACGCTTTTTTGGGTCACCTGCAGATGGAGCAGCTCCAGTTGAAACTACGGACACTGCGGCGGCTGCTAGAGGCGCCGCATCCGCACAGGATCAGCCATTGGTGAAACGGAGCGGCAGGCCAAGGACGTCCGTTAAGCAGGGGCTGCCGGCGCAGACCGACTGCAAGACCGCCCCCAAGAAAAAGAAGAAAGTAAACAGCAGTCGCAGTCACTGCCATAGCTGCACCTGCTACAAGAGTCCCTCCGCCAAACCCAAGAATCCCAAGCGTAAAAAAATATATATATATATATTTACATAAAAATTTTTTGTCCCAATTCCTGGTCAGCCAAAATTCATTGTTGGAAATTAAGAGAGTCAAACTGTGAATTTTGGAAATGTAATTGTTAAATTAAATTCTGGAAATACACGAAAAGAAAAATAAAATGTTAAAAATGCAGGAAACCAAATAAACTACAGTCCAAATTACCCAAACAAACGCCTCCACTCTCGCTTTTTAATGAATGAATGAATTTCACGTAATGAATTTCAATGCACAGCCTGCTTTATTCATGAATTGTTTTAAATTTAATTGAACTACATATTCGTATTGCCTGATGAAATTTTACTTTCTTTATATTTATATAAGCACACGAAACGAGTAGCAACAAGAAATTTCAACAGAATACAATGAAGTGGGCATTTACACAGAAAAACAAGATACTAATTAAAAGTAATCAAATAAATAACTTTTTGAGCGTATTTCAAATATTTCCTTTTATATTTCTTTGACAGATTTTTCATTGTTTAGCACGACCTGCCTCTATAAATTATATGCAACACGAATGACCCACTAAAATTCTTATCTAAAATATCTTAAGATTAGTACAGTTTTAAATTAATATCTTAGTCTATTCTTAACATACATGCGTATTTTCCTAAGATTATTTCCTTAAAATTACTTCCTAGTTTGATAACGTTGAGTGAATAAAATTGACTTAATGTTAGATTTCCCGGAAAAAAGGAAAAACGCGATTACATTATGTTTGCTTAAAAATAACTTACAACTAATACTTAAGAACTAACAAATATGTACAAAAGACTTAAAGCTAACAAAGGAAAATCTAAATAGACATTTAAATTAGCGTGTAAAATAACTTGTGTTACAGACTAAATTGTTTAAATTAAGAGAGTTGAACCTCCTATGATAGAATATCAGGTTATTATTCGCATCGTAGAGTAGTTCGTTGTCCTTTAATATTTTTAAGTAAATTGGCGATAGGTATCTGCCCATATATAGATCATTTGGATCGGGTCTTTGATTCGCATAGAGTACAAGAGCATTGTTTTCTGTGTTTAACAGGCTGTCTGAAAACTTTGTGGCTGACTCAACTAAGAAGGCATCTATTCTTATTAGTTTGCCTGTTTCATACAAGTTTTCATTCAAGTGGAACCTGTAAGTACCATCCGGCGACAGCTTACGGTACAGATTGGTGCATGCGCGAAGACAGCTTCTCTCGAATGCTCGAAGCCTCTCCATCTGGACCGAAATGTTGAACCAGATGGGGAAGGCATACGTAAGTATTGGACGAATTAATTGTTTATAGCAATTTCATTTAATTTTTGGCAGCAGTAAACGGTTTCTCCTAAATAAGTTTAGGTACGCAAAGAAGGATTTTTTTGCCTTGCTCAGACAATGATCAATGTGCCTACAGAAGGTGTATTCCGAGTCTAGGATTACTCCAAGGTATTTGATGGTATTGTTATAGGAAATTAGCTGATTTCCAATTTTGATGGATGGGGAAAATTTTCGAACATTTGGGTATAGCCTCTTTTTCTTACTAGTAAAAATTGTGAAGAAACATTTGTTGGTGTTGAGTCTTAATTTCCATTTGTGGAAGTAGAGGAATAGTGATTCTAGATGTTTATTGACGTTTATGTTAGCTATTTTAAGCTTATTATTGGTGGATAGTACAATTATGTCATCAGCATAAGTGAGTGTTTTAATCTCGTTCGACGGCGGATTTGGTAGATCAGCTAAGAAGATGTTATATAGTACTGGACCAAGAATGGAGCCTTGCGGCACCCCGGCAGAGATGTTTTTTTGGGTGGATTTCGAATCATTAATCGATACATAAAAAATCGCTGTCTAGAATTCTTCGTCTCTGCGTCTATCTACGAATCTACATGAAGTTTTTCCGCTATTCTATTCTTTTAGTTCTATTCCTAGTTATTATTCGGTTTATTCGGCTTCGGAATAATTGAATGTTTAAGCACTCGTACAGGCTGTTAGCTCTAGCAAAAAAATGTTGCCGACTTCATTGCGGCGAGGTTCTAATTACGCAACATCTGCAATCTTCGGAATAATAAAAGTCGGAAAAAATATAATTCGCATGAGTGCGCATCGGTGAAGTTTATTATCGACGAACAAATGGCTTTTTTGGTATAAACTTCCATTTGATCTTACTTTTCGATATTCAGTATAACCCAGAAATAAAACTTTCTATTAAATTGCATTCTTAAATTCTTATTTAATCGGCTCCATGTCCAAAACGAAAATATTTACAAAAACTTACACAAGCGAAGATTATAAGCAAACATAAGAGAATAAATAACAGAATAGTATATATTAAAGTATAAATTATTATAAACAAATAAAAACAACTGAATTGTGACGCTGATAAAATTGATTATCATAGCAATCAATTATTATCAGTCTTATTTTTCTTGAAACGAAAACGATTGCAAGAAGTTCAATTTATTTTGTTAACAAAATAAAATGTTTAATATTTTTAAACTTGGCTTGGAACGCTTTTTTGGGTCACCTGCAGATGGAGCAGCTCCAGTTGAAACTACGGGCACTGCACCGGCTGCTAGAGGCGCCGCATCCGCACAGGATCAGCCATTGGTGAAACGGCGCGGCAGGCCAAGGAAGTCCGTGAAGCAGGGGCTGCCGGCGCAGACCGACTGCAAGACCGCCCCCAAGAAAAAGAAGAAAGTAAACAGCAGTCGCAGTCACTGCCATAGCTGCACCTGCTACAAGAGTCCCTCCGCCAAACCCAAGAATCCCAAGCGTAAAAATATATATATATATATTTACACAAAAATTTTTTGTCACAATTCCTGGTCAGCCAAAATCCATTTTTGGAAATTACGAGAGTCAAAATGTCAATTTTGGAAATGTAATTGGTTAATTATATTCTGGAAATACACGAAAAAAGAAATAAAATGTTAAAAATGCAGGAAACCAAATCAACTACAGTCAAAATTACCCAAACAAACGCCTCCACTCTCGCTTTTTAATGATTGAATCGATTTCACGTAATGAATTTCAATGCACAGCCTGCTTAATTCATGAATTGTTTTACAGTTTATTAATTGAACTACATTTTCGTATTGCATGATGAAATTTTACTTTCTTTATATTTACTTAAACACACGAGACGAGCAGCAACAAGAAATTTCCACAGAATACTATGAAGTGGGCATTTACACAGAAAAACAAGATTCTAATTAAAAGTAATCAAATAAATAACTTTTTGAGCGTATTTCAAATATTTTCTTTTATTTTTCTTTGAAAGATTGTTCATTGTTTAGCACGACCTGCCTTAATAAATTATATGCAACACGAATTACCCATTAAAATGTTAGCTCAGTCATTTAAATAGAACAGTATTCAACGAGCTTATATACATATCCATATACATGAAAAGTATGTTTGATATTTGAGTACATTTTAATTTAAGCTTAGTATGAAATAAATAAAATTCACTTCACTTATCAATTATTTTGAATTTCATTTCAGTTTCATACGTACTAAACGCTGAATAAAAGGTAAGAACCAAAAAATTGTACCTTTTTCTTTGTCTATTTTGATTTCAAGTGGTACGTAGTAGAAAATCAGAGCCGCTACTTACTCTGGAGACCCGGGATAAGCAAAAAATTGTAACAAAATTGTCTAAATAAAAATTAATTAAATTAATAAATTATGTATGGACAAGATTGTCACCGTAGGCGGTCAACTCTGATCTATTAAGCAGGGAAATTTGGATGACTCAAGATTTTTACCTTTGTTTTATAAGTATAATGTCAGCAAGTTTCTTGAATTAATTCTTTAAAGACTGAAACTGAGACGAATTTTTTGCATTTTTTTCCTTTGTTTTGGTTATTTCCTTTTTCGAAAAGGCTCCGCCATTTGAGACTGTATTTGGCTTCCACACAATCCCTGCAAGAATTCCTTCATTTGCAATAAAAAATGCAATATTTTGCAAAACTCATTATTGATTAATCTGCGGAAGGTAGAGAGATGACAACTAAAGGAATCTACATGTGGGATTGCAATTGGGAAACTTAAAGAAAGGTTGTTGCATTTGAACCAGTAAAAAATCTTTTTGAGCTCAGTCTGAAGAACCAAACTATAGTCAAGAGTTTCAATGCTAAGTATAAAATATCTTTAAATAATAGCGATGAGTTAACGAGAAAATCTAATACACCATAAATAGAAATTATAAATAAAATTATTTAATTTATTTTTATATATTTAATTGTATTTATTTGCAATAGCTTTTAATTATAAATAAAAACATTATTAAATTTGGTGCTTGCGTTAATCTTCCGCTTTTGAATTTTTTGCTAGCAAAAAATTTTGGTCTTTGAATTCTAATTTTCGTTAAACATTATCAAAGCACATTGCATTCATATCAACCCACATACGTGATGATGGGTGATTATTTTCATGGAGCATTTTCTCAGTATTTGAGCACCTTCACCGACGTGATTGTCACGTCGATGCACGAAATGCTGCATTGAAAATTTATGGATTGTATAAGTACTGCATGGGCATTAATTACAGTAATTTTGTAATAATTTAACAGGAAGAAACCGGATAATAAACTTCAATTATAGATAAATATCAAACAACATCCTGGCTGTTGTTGTGAGGGGCGTTGAACGTTTTTAAGATTTTAGTTATTGAATAATAAAAGCTCAACATTGGGTCATTTTTCGATGGCTCCTTTTTTATCTTCTCCGATACTTCATCTGCTCATCTGCAACCAGTGAAAATTTTTCACTTGTTTTCCAGTATTTTTTCACCTGTTGGTAGCATCAACTTTTCGCTACATTTTGCGCTTGTGTTGCTATCTGTGCCCCTTTGCAGCGCCACAACGTTGCGAACAGCCGAACTGCGAGCCGAATCCAAAGCCTAAAAAATTTCTCTGTGCACATTTTCGCCGCATTCTTCGGGCGCTAGTGGTACCAGGCGCGACCGCTTCCTTCCTGCTTTTAACACGATTTTGCATCTTCTGCTTTCTGGGCTTTGGCGTTGCTCGTTTTCCATCCCCTCCCTCTTTTTCCTTCCTTATTTGCGATGTCTGTCCGAGGCCCACTTAGTTGCTGGACTCTAACGCTTCATCAGGTTCAGCCGCTCGATTCGTGGCGTGGTTTCGATTACTTTCCATGTCTCAGCCAAAAGAGTTAGTAATTCGTTATATAAAGATAGTCGGTCGGAAATCGATACGCATCCAATGCATTTCAATAGAGATCTCCAAATGGGAACATTTTCTTATTGGAATGGACTTTATCCAATTGAGGTACGAGTTAAATGCGTTACATTCTTTGTTTCTCGTTTCTATATAATATGGGATGTTATATGATAATAATAAAACCTATGGAAACTTCTTAATATTTATTAAGTAAAACTTCCTTAAAGTTTCTTATTATTTATGTCTTTTTGAATATTTTTATACCCTACATCCGAAGGAATGAGGGTATATTCACTTTGTGCTTCCGTGTGTAACGCATTAAAGGAGGCGTGGCAGGTATGGAAAAGTATATATATTCTTGATCAGTGTCACCTCCTGAGTCGATTTAGCCATGTCCGTAGTCTGTCTGTCTGTCTGTCTGTCTGTCTGTCTGTCTGTCTGTCTGTCTGTCTGCCTGTCTGTGGAAATCACGATTACAGGAGAACGAATGAAGCTATCGCGATGAAATTTTGCACGTATATTCTTTGTCATCCGAAACTCTGTGGGATTGAAAATGGGATAAATCGGTGCAGCGCCACGCCTACTTTTTTAACAAATACTAATTCTTTTAACAATATTTCAACTTGTAGACTTAGTTTTGAGCTTCAATTTTGTTTCCGAATACATCGGTACAGGTAGATTAAATTTTTAAAAAAAATGGGCGTGTCCGCCCACGAACATATGACATTGATATAAACCGCAATTCCAGAATAACGGTTGGAAGAATTGACTTGAAATTCGGTACGAATATTCTCTGCCATCATAGATAACTCTGTATTGAAAATGGGGAAAATCGGCGGAGTGACACGCCTACTTTTTACTATTTAAATAAATCGGACTATTTAAATAAATCGGAAATATGTATAAATATGTATACTAAAGGTTGCTGGGATGTAGGGTATATAAGCTTCGGTCTGACCGAAGGTACCCTTACTAGTTTGTCTTCGTCTTTCTCTTTATATCCCGCATGCTAAATATTTCTTGAGTTGTCATTTGTGACCTTGAATTTAGGTAGTTTCACAAGTTTTTTTCAATGTTCTTTTAAGTTTTTGAAACCTCTCCATAGAAATGAAATTAATTTAATATAAAGCAACAGAAACCCGAAACGATGATTTCAGCAGATTCCACTTCAATCCAAAGCATAATAAAAAAATTCGAATTGAAACGAAGGACCGCAGACAATTTAAATATGCATTAAACTGGTTTCTTTCACCCAATGACACAAAAATCCAGTAGAGAAGCACTTAATTATCCGAAATGCAAGCGGCGAGTGGAGAATTATTAAAAGGTTGAAAAACAAAACCGAGCAACATTCGTTAATTTTCCGATTAACAGCAATAAAGCGTCTTTTGAAATGAATTGCTAATAAATGAGAGCATGGATCGACAGGTTTCGTAAGAGCCGCTTAATAATTGCCCAATTGTGGACCAAAATATATTTTTTTTTCATTTTTCCCGCTTCGTGTTTTGGAAGTTAACATTCATGTGAAGTTACTTATGCTTCGTTTTTTGCATCGCACTTCCCGAATTGGTTTTTTACTGTGTTGTATTTGGTGAAATAATAAAAATCATCAGCAGCAACCAGTTTTCAGCTGTAGACGACGCCATGTTTTGTGTCAATTGAAAGCTTCGGAAAAGATTGCGGCAAGGAAAATCCACGTCTGAAGAAATCCACAAATGAAAAGACGCACAGCGACGACAGACTGGCCAATATTTTTGTTTATTTTTTAAAATTTTTGGACCGTCGTCAGCAAATCGCTGAACATTTCTGGAAAAATTCTTTTTCATGAAGTTATGAGAGGCTCGTTACATACTTCATTTGCGTGCAGCTGTTTTTAAAAAATTTGGCATATTTTAATTTTAATGCTGACTCAAAATTAAAATTAATGTTGTTGTTGTTGTTGTCGCTGATTTTCGAGTTGTCCATTATTAAGCAACAGGTTTAAATTGCATTTTGATTGATGTGCTGCGCTTTTGAATGATGTAAATCGAAAGTGGCTTTTGTTGTTGTTGTTGCTGCTGTTGTCTCTGCCTCCTCAGCTGCTTTGATTGATACTCACTCCTCTTGATTGATTTTGTGTCTGTTGTTTTCTTTATAAATACTCTGAAAAGTGATTATTTTTTTATTTCGAAATTTTCTTAATGAGATTTTTTCCCAACCTGTTTTCGGTTTTCGAGCCAAAAATCTGTCTTCAGTCGACGTTTTTGTGATTTTTATTGCTTAACTCATCTTAAAGAGTCATAAATTTCGCAAATATTTCTAATTTGCTGGTGAATTTTTCGCAAATATTTTCACAGACGGCAGCGGGAGGCGCTGCCAATGAAGTTGACCTGTTTGTCTGGTTAGACAGGCCGAGTGACAAGCTGACGAGCCACTCATATGACATAAAATAAATTTCACTTTTGCGATGCTTCATGCTGATTTTCCAGAGACGAGCTTTAATTAGTTGACTGCCTCCTCATCGACTTCTGTGGAGTGGCTGCGCTTCCTTATTTCGACTTGTTAAAAACTCGTCTTGTCGTCGTCGGTAATTTTTAAAAGTTTATTGGATAAATCTATGCTAATATTGTGCACCCTACATTAAAATACCTCCACTTTCACAACACCGGCGCACGGCCTACGAGGCACTTCGAGCAGGAGACCAGCAAACACAGAGACCTACAGAGAGCTGGAAAAACTCGTACTGGACACACATGTGAAGAGCTCTCGATGCAAGGTGATGCAACTGTGGGCTGCAGCAACTAACGGTACCGATGTAGAGCGTTAGTTTGTACATTTCGAAATATTTTTAATTTTTTCGTCCGCGTAAAGTTAACGTTGTGATCGCAGGAGTTGCCAGCGTTGAATTATTGCTTTCACATGAGTCGTGGAAACGCCGAAGCAGCTCCACATTAAACCATCTCCCAGCGAAGATACAATCGCCACCGAAGCCGCTATTTGCAGATATTTTGTTGTGTTTGAAGCTGGAAAAAACAAGAAAATAAATTGAATCTTGTGAGAGAGAAGTCGGCTTAGATTTGAAGCAATGAAGCACATGAGTTAATTATTTTCTTTTGTGTGGAATTTGTTCCTTGCGGCGAAGTGACAGTTGACTGCGAACACTTGACAGTCGCAGATGCTGCAGTCGCGATTGTGCTGTGTGTGGGATGTGAAATTATTTCATGTTATTGTTGAAATGTTGTTTAGACACTGGCAAAAAGGGTGCAGCAATCACCAGGAAGTAGAAGCGAAAACAATAATGATTTGGAGGATCACTTAAAGGTATACGAAGAGCAACAAAACAATCTATGGACTCTATAAAATAAATTCTTATAGTTATTTGATCAAATTATTTATATGCTGCCATTTGACTTAATTGTTTCTTCAGTTTTGCGCTTTTCCAATTTAATTTAATTCAGTTACGAGTCACAATGTAAACAGAAAAAAATGAACACACAGCAAACGTTTCGGTCGTTTAGAAGTAATGAAGTAGCGTTGTATAAAATCTGTTAACTAAAATCATTGCAGTCACACGTTACACAATACAATCACATCTTAACTAGATCAATGATTTCGTAGTGTTTTTTTTTTAATTTTGTATTGCCAAGAACCTCAGCTCTGTCTCTCCCTTTGCACCGTTTTATTCATTGTTTGTCTCTCTCGCGCACCACATGCAATGTCAACATGGATTGTCACGGTACAACGTAGCGTGTTGCTGGCGGATTTGCAGCTGCGCACGAGCTGCTCGCTCGTTTACGACGTTCAACGAACTCCTTAAGAACGTTGACGAAGAAATACACACAACTACAAAATCACACACATGAAATAAGACAGCAAAAGTGCAGTTCATCGCGTGGTTCACCTTGAAAAAGGTAAAAAACGTACTTAAAGAATCTCAGAAATTTGTTTCGAAATCTTGAAATTCCTGTTAGATGCATAATTAATAAAGCTTCTGATGATGCTTTTCAATTTGTAGCAATTAAATTAGGGGCACAATTTAAAGTAATTGAATAGGTTTTGAGTTTAATGATATTTCGAACTTATTCACAGCCAATTGACAGATTTTCTGTTATTCCCCACTGAATTTAAGCCACGAATTAAAAAACCCTCGTTGGCGTACCTTTTTTTTTGCACGAATTTCAAAGTATTTTCCCAAATGCTCCACATTCAAGTCAAATCAAGGTTTTGCGGTGCTGTAAAAAGACAATCTTTTTATTTGCAAACAACGATAATTTTAATAACAAAACTTCACTTTTTCACAGTTTAATGAAGTAAACATTAAGGCGAAAGACATGGCCCCAAATAAACCAACGCAGCAATAAAAACACTTGAAAAGTAAAATGCAGAAACGAAAAAATTCTTGCACTTCATTAAAGTCAAAGAAAGCAAGTGCAAAAAAGTCACCTAAAAACGCAATCGGAAAAGTTTTATCAGGCAATGAAAGAGCAACAATAACAACTTCAATCGGCACCAAAGAAATTAAAACGGCAAAAAATGACTATAGCAAAAACACACCAGGATATAAAAACAGTTGACCCCAAAGTCAAAGAGAGACAGACCCACAAAAAACGATAACAATTCAAATTTTTGCCTGTACGTCTTTTAACGCGCCTTTCAGTGTTGCTAATAGACTTTCAAGTGACTGTACAGGTGCAGCTTGAAAACTTTTAACCAATTTAAGTCATTAACAACAAAAAATTGTTAAAATTGTAATTTCTGCTGTAGCTGACGTTTTTCTTTTATTGGCTCTTAAATGAAGTCATGTGAGTGGCAAACACACGTTGTTCATGTTTTGTGCATAACTTTTTAATGTTTTCTGTGCCTTTGAGGTCATGTTTATGCTCTATATTCAAAGGAATGACTCTCTGTTTGCATTTTTCTTACCTTTAAATCGCCCTACATTGCGGTTTGTAGAATATAAGCCGACGTTGTAGAATTTTCTGGAGAATTCCTTGTAATAATAGACTGCTCAAGAGAGAGAAAATCGATCCACTATCGCCCTCAAATTATTAAGGAAATTAAATAATGCATTATGCTTTCGAGGTCAGCTTCTAATCCAGATCGCTGATTTTATATTATTACATTTAATAATAGCTCATTGCTAGTGCGAATAAATCTGTTCGAGATTCGCCAACTGCAACTACTTTAGAGTATTCTAAGCAGACGTTTGTAGAGTATTCGGAGCTTTGAGTAAACCGAATTGAAGTCTATTTGTTTCCTTTTACTTTGCATTTTTCTGTACTATCTTCTTGCCAAACCTACAACTTTCTTTATGGTACAAAACAACAACTGCAACTTGATTGTTTCAATTATCCGATAAACCTAGTTTACTTTACGAATAGAAAAATACCTACTATTATTACTTATATATAAATTGACTCAGTCAATTTAGAAGTTTATAAATAAACAAACACTCAAAGAAAGAGTTTTAAATGCTTACAAATTAATTTTTTACTTAACCATTACATAAGACTTTCGAACGTATGTGTATAAAAATTCAAATAAATTGAAATTGACAGAGATTTGATCGATTCTTTCTGAGATTAATTACCATTAATTAATAACATAAATGTCTCTATAAAACTAAGAATACTTCAAAGCAAAAAAAGTGAAGTTTATTTGAAATAGGTTTAATTTATCATTGAATATAATAAATTAAAATTGGCAAAATTTGAAGAGAGAAGTAAAAAATGTCAAATGCATTTATTGTTCACATTAATAAATAATTCATTAATTGTTTGTTTATTTCTTGTGACAGAAATGATCACGCTGCCAATTAATTACTGTCATAGTTTCTTTGGATTGTTTTTAGCTTGCAATTAAAATGATTCTTCACAAAATTCTGCTAAATAAATTTTTGTATTTAACTAAATATTTACTATTAAATGTTTAATATTCTATTTTCTATTTAAATAAGTGGAATTATTTATTTACTATTTCTTTCAATCTGATATCTGTTCACTATTTCTCTTTTATCAATACATAATTTAAATTTAGTTGAATAACAAAAAACCTTTTTTATTGCGAACAAAGCTAAAGACATTAAATATTACTTTAAAAATTTTTAAATAGTAATTTTCAATATTAATTTAGAAATTACTATTACTTTTATACCTTTATTTTTCACTTATGTACTTCAATTGATCTTTATTTTCACAATGCATTGGCTAGAAGAGTTTGGTTCGAGAATCGTATGTTTTGTACCATTTTGAGAACATGAAGAAGAGGAACCAAGAAACCGTGTCAAATGCTACTCAATGTCAATGGATAAAAACGGAGGAGAGGCAAGAAGCCGTTTACACCGTTTCTTGCGGCAATCAGTGAACTCGATCAGTCACGTTTTGTTGCCGAGCTACGTACAACTTCACGTTGCGACTCTGAACAAAGGCAACGGAATCTGACGTGAGACGTTCCGGTACTCGGAAGGCAGCAGCATGTTGCGCTGGTGAAATACTGTGCCGTCGCCAAGTGATCCCAGAGTAGACCAACGGAGAGAACAATGAAATAGCACGAACTCTTTTGCGTATCCAAGACAACCAACAACAGCAAGAAACTCGCTGGCAGTTTTCATTGAATCGGGAAAATTCTCTCGCTGCTTTCCATCTATCGTTTTGCGAAATGAAAGCAACAACAAGCAACGACCGCTGCTGCAAGAATTTCACCAAAGGCCATGATCGCCGACCGAAGCCGGGGTTGCTTGGTGCGATCAACAGCTACGATCAATAAACGTGATCGTGAAAAGGCTTTTGTTGTTGGCGAAACCAAATGGAAAACAGCATCAACTCTTTAATTTTGTAGCTGAAGTTGCTGTTGTTTCTCCCGTTGCAGTTGCTGTTGTTTTAGTGTTCAGCGTTGCTGTTGCTGGTTCACACTCAACTTTTGCTGTTGCTGGTTTAAAGCAATCCTTTCGTTGCTTTGCAGGTTTTAAACAATGCCAATAAAAAACAGAAACCCTTAGATTTCTTATTGAGAAAGATTTTGTAATTCGATATCTGAAAACATTTATCTATCAATTCATTTATTTATCTTTAATTTATCTGCATGATTTGTTGTATATATGAACGTCGGAATGCGGAATTTTAAACAAGTTTTTAACAGCTTTTAATCAACCGTAAAAAATAAACAATATTTTATTAATTAATAAAACAACTAAAATCAATTTTTAGTCAGTTTTTTACGTCGGATGATGATCATGTTGAATATTTAAATGCTATGCAATTTTGCTGTGATTTATGTGATAGATTTTTTAATGCTGCTGTGTAATTAATTCGAGAGTCTTGCGAGTTCAAAAGTCTCAAGAAAAAACGTTTGTGGAATTGTTGAAAACACATTATTTATTTCAAGTTTTTAATATATTATGTAATTTATGTAAAGGTTTTCCTTGTAATAAAAATAACAACTTAAGTAAAATCAATATGAAAATAAATTTAAAAATCATTAAAACGAAATATAAAAATAATAACAAAAAGTTACGAATTCGTGAAAGATTTTAATAAAAAAAAAAAGAGAAATTAAAGTTGAAAATGAGAAATAAAATAAATTCAAAATTTACTGTCGTTTAAATATGGTTTAAATTATCTTTAATTGATTTTGAGCACATTATTAACGGTGAATAGATTTTGTATTATATGAAAAAAATGGATTTGTGTGAAATTTTATAAATGTCTTCAATCAAAGGGAAATATTTTTCCATTCAAACTTCGCAGAATAACCTCTTGGCAAAAAGTGTCGATAGACTAATATTTTCTTTACTTTCTCCAATTAAAAATAATTTACTACTTGAGCGTTTTTTAAGGTTCGATGCCACAAAAATGTTGCCCGCTTCTCGGCTTGTTGTCTGTTGGCATCGATTTAATGGACCTTTCATAGCATTGATAAAAACCTTGACCATAAAATCTGAGAAGTGAACAACACTAAAAGCAGTCACTAAATGTGATTTGCTGCAATCTCTCCATATGCACAAAGTAATTGCTTTAATTTGTCTGCGATGTTTTATGTGTGAAGTTTCGATGCTTTTCTTGTTGGTGTATTTTTTGCTGTCGTTTCTTGCCAACATAAAAACTGTTAAATTATTTGATCGGTTCCTTTTTCATTTGGTTTATAATTCATTATGCCACAAAACGCAGCTTAAGAGGTCGTTCACACTCTTCACTCATCTCCCCAAAATAAATCAAACACTTGCAAAAATCTGCAATCGTATTTGAAGAGAATGAATTTAGTTACAGCAGCATTTGACTTTGAAATTTAAAATTTGTTAATACATTTAATGTCACAGTTAAGAAGGCAAAATATGCGAAATTAAAGCAAACATCTAACAAATAACTTCTAGTTAAATTAAAATAAATTTTAGAAGTTTTGCATCGTGAGTTTTTTCTGTTGATTTATTTCATTGATGAGTTGAGTTCTTATGACTTTGCTTTATTTTTTAGACATTTTTATTGCCTCTTTTAAAATGCTTTGTGTTGCTAGAGAATTTCTAAAGCTTATCCTTGACCTAAACACTTAATTATGCGAGACGCCTCCAAGCAGCATTCAGTGAATGAACACATCAAGCGACGTGTGTGCATCTCCGTCTCTGACTGTGGGAGAGTGTGCGTTGTTCAACTTGCTTAATTATCTGCATCTCCGTGCTGTAAATCATAAATTTTGCAAATATTACAAATGCTAATGAAAAAATACTTATTACGTGTTGGTGTTGCTTTCAATTTGCATAACAATCGGGCAACAAACACTTCCAACATCGAAATTTAAGACGCAGTTCGCTAAGCCGCTGCTCATCGCTTCGTTCGTCTTCATTGACTCCGATGACTGCCCACAATCGGTGCTTTTTTCACCGATTTTAATTGTAATTAAAATTGCAGGCGGCGGCGGATACATTTATTTAAGTGATAAGATAAGAGTTTTTATTATTAAGCATCATTTTGTTCTGAGAAGAAAGAAAAGCAAAAATTCTTTGAATTAAATAAACAGAGAAATCAGAGTTAAGTAAAAATTTCGATAAATAAAAAGGCTTTATTTAAACATTTAATTACTCCTTCTTATAAAAGAGTAATTAAACAAAGTGAAGTTATTTTTAAAAAATTCATTTATTCACCAGAGTTCATTAAATTTCACAAAATCATTCAGAGTTTGAAATAAATGCTTTTTAATAGCGTTTTTTACTTGTTCAACAAATTATCAACATCCGAAACGGAAAAGCAATTTAAAGTAAACTCAGTTTTTAGCAGTTTTCCTTAATGAAGGAAACGTCAAGGAAACTGAAATTAAAATCGCTTCTGTTTTTTTGGTTTCTTATTTTCTATTGAATAACTTTAAATAAACTCGCAACGTGTTAAATATTTAATTAAACACACAAATACAGGTTTTGTGAATAAACACACAGAAAGAAGATTAATGCGAGTGCAACGGCGCATGAGTGACTGTGCAACACGATGGTTGCATGCCTTCATTCATATTTCTACAACTGCAATAATAAAATGATAACGAAGAAGAAGAAGAAGAGGAGAAGGAGAAGAAGCACGACGCAACGTCAGCTCAGTCGGTTTTCAAGAAATTCAACAGCAACCGACCGAACAACAAACTGTGATTTATCAAGTGAAAAGAAAAGTTTCTCTGCCGTGTTTTTAAATTAAGGAAAAACTGCAAACAATTATTTAAACAAAACTTTAATATTTCATGTGAAATGTTAGCAGTGCAAAGATACAGCAGAAAAATGAAGTGCGTTGCAAATCTTTGTTGCTCTGCTGAGGTTATTAAAACTGAAATGAAATTCCTAAAACATTAGAGACTTCTTTTAAGTTATTCAATCTTAATTTAGCACAGATTAAGATTATTAAATATTCTAAACACAACGCAATCGCCATTTAAGACTGATTTCAGGCTCAATTCTCTCGTTTTTCGTATTTGCTTCGAACAGTTTCGAATCTGAAAGCGGATTCCTAGACACTCATTATAATTAACATCTCTATTACAACAAATAAAACGTGTAAACTATCAACTTTTCCAAATCATCAGTCATCAATAAAACTCGTCCTACAGATCATCGCTAATTTTAACTTGATTGTTGCATGAGATATGAATATTCGAATTTGAAAGCTAATTAATATGCGATTAATAATGCGAATGAAATTTCACAAATTGCAATGTAATTACTTTTGACCTTTAGACACTCGTAGCTCAAGATCTACAAAAGGTTATACTGAAAAACATCTGAAAAGCGATGCAATGTACAAAATGTGTGACATATTTGTTAATTAAGGTTAGCAACAACGACGATGACTCTCCGCAGGAAGTTAGCATTAAACCAGAGAGCGATTATAGAATAAAAAAAAGCGGATCCGAAATAGCTGACTATTAAATATTTAAAGTATTTAAGCGTGCTTATATGAACATTAAATTGTATCTATATATTGAAAAAATGTCTTCAGTCATGCTTTAAAGTCAGTTTTTAACTTTAAAGGTTTTTTCTAAATGTTCATCATACAATTCAAATATAAATGTGACATTTTTTGTTTATTTTAAAAAATGTTCTCATTTTAACGTATTTTAAGAGCGATTCAACTCTTTATTGTTAAAGAAAATTTAAAGAAATAGCAACATAATAAGTTTTTGGGTTGAAACCAAAACAAAACTGTGTAAATTGTTGTTTTCAGTTGTAATTCAGAAACTTGTCATAGTAAATAAGATTATTTGTAAATCAGAAAGCATTATTGTAAATTTCTATTATTTACATATTTCTATAATTTGAAGTTTATTATAATATCATTTTTAAAAAAAAAACACATAAAAATACCAAAACAAAATATAATTGCATATTATTATCAAATATTTAACAATTTTATTGTGTTTTATCAATAAATTTATTTGATTAATTTCATAAAAAAATAATGTATGTAACTGAAAGCTTTTGTGTGATCTACAACTTTTTCACTTGTAATTCAGACAGCGTCACTTTAAATTAAGAAAGTGTTATTTGTAAATCAGAAGGCGTCACTTTTAATTCAGAAATGTCACAGAATTTCTATGCAATTTCCAAATGATAATTTCTGAATACCAAGTGACGCTTTCTGAATTATAAGTGACGGTGTCTGATTTATAAGTGACGCTTTCTGAATTAGAACTAAAAAAGGTGTAAAAGAAAGTCAGTTATTACATGAAATAATTGTAATTTGGGGAATAAGGCGTATATTGTATCTGTAAAAGGTGAATCCTATATTTAAACTTCTTTAAATTAAGAATTTAGGTTAAACCTAATTGAATTTAATATATTGCTTGGATTTAATATTATTACATTATCACAAACCCATAATTGCTTAAAAACTAGCCCAAGATTGTTTGCAGTGTAGCAGAAAAAGTTAAAGGACGTTTTTTATGTCACTTTCCTAAAGATCATTGATCAAAGGCTTCGGGTTCAAAGTTATTAAAGCATCTTCAATCGTCTGCTGTATTAGTTTATTTTTTAAACATTATTAGTGTTTTTTAATCTTTTATTATTATCATTATTTTTTTTTGTATATTACTGCATTCTTCTTAATAATTATCTTCTATTCTTTCAATTTGCTTTTACAGTCTTTATTTTTTTTATTCATGTTCGTGTCAAACAGAAATTGAGGCCGAGAAAATTATTATTGTCCTAATAAAAAACAAGTTTTAATTTCTTTTTTGTTGCTGCTTTGAACTCTTCTTTTTTAGTTTACATCTTTTCTGATTTTTTCCTTTTTTTTTACTACTTAATTAATAAATATTTGATTTGAAGTCTTTCAAATACATTTCAATAAATTTGTTAATTTTTTTTTTCTTTTGTTTTTGTCGTCGTCTTTGGTGTGGTTTCGGTTGTTTTTTTCAGCCTCGCCGCATTCCAATTTCTGTCTTATGCTTTGGACCCGCCGCCTACAATTACACTTCAATTGTTGCTAACGTATTTATCTTTGTTTTGCGTCTTATTGGAAATTGCTGTGTGCGGTTGCTGTTGGAGTTTTTGTTGCTGTCACCACCAAATTTCATGTGGGTTGAATAACCAAATAGCACCATCAAGACCCAACAACAACAACAACAACAACAACGCCGTCAACCTTAGCAATAAAAATTATGCTTGTCTGAAATCTCATCAATTAAAATAATCAATTTGAGCAAGTGTTTATTCGGTTGTTGGGCGATGTGGCCACCTTTTCATTTTTCAAAGGCAGAAAAGCATTTGATATTCTATAAAGCAAATAATGCAAGTTCTTTAAATTCCTGCCGCAGTCGAGTCGCCAGTTGAATGCAACAGAGTTGCCGTTATTCGTAGCCATGTGCATAGAATTCACGACTTCATAGAATTTCCGAGTGTTGTTTTTGTTGTTGTAATTAACGGTGTGTTTGTGTTGCTTGTGTAATTTAAACAAACGATTATGAAAAACGACAATTCACTAATTATCGCATTTGGACCGTTAAATTGAACAAACAAATAAATTAGTAGTGGAATGAAGAAAGAAAAGGGAAAGAGGAAAAAGCACTTTCAAAGAATTCTTATTTTCACTCAGTCATTTTCTTATCTTGCAAAGTTATCAAGTTTGTGAATCTTCAGTAAACATTTTCACAGCTTTTGTTTTTAGCACAACTACTGACATTAGAAAATCATTGAAAAATTAAACGTTCACTGAAGTAATCAACTTAAAAGTGTCCCCTGAAACTTCGGTATCTTCTATAGCTTAACAAACACTGGAAATTAGAGCACTTTAATACTCGTCCATAAACGAAAACTTGTCTTAGATGGAAGCGATAGATAAAATATAAATTATTAGAAATTTTATATGTCAATCGAACAAATTTTGTTTTCATTTCTTTCTTGAAAACGAACTTGATAGAAGCGCAACGAAGGAGAAATAAAACTGACACTTTTCAGAAGATTTCAGTGAAATTAAAGTTTCCGCTGATAAAATGTAATTAGAATAATAAAAACTGTTAACAATCGGTGCTGTTTTCAAATTGAATTCGTTCGGTAAACATCACAAAGCTTTATTTATAGAAAAATCCTTTTTTAAGACGTGTTCAATCCGCTAAAGAAAAAAATATGACCACATTTGCTAATACAATTAATAATTAAATGCTATTTTTTGCACTTTGATCGAAAGATGCGAGTCTTGGTTCGTGCTGCGTCGGCTTTCATTCGAACGTCGCGATTTACAACGTGACACGAAGTCCGCGAGGTCGGCGCTTCCATCACGTGGCGAAACGATGAAAACTTTCGAATCAAGAAGCTGCTGCTTCGGTGACACTTCAGTGACTTTCAGCAAAACCCGCTGCTGCAAAAAGCATCATCAAGGTGAAGGTGAATCACAAAAAACGTGGCTTCGTTTTCACATTGAGAAACTCTTTGCTTGCTTCTGTTGTTGTTGCTGAGTGAACCAGTTGAAGTTCCTTTAACTCTTCAATGACTCACGAAAATCGGTTTTTGTTTCTGTATTTTTAGTTTTTCCTCATTTTTTATTTGCTCCATTGTTTCAACGATTTTCCTTCCTTTTTCCTCCTTACATAACAATTTGGAGCTGCCTTTGAAATGTTTCTGTGTTTTCAACTTGTTTTAAGGCGCTTCTCCCCACCGCCTCCCGCTTTTTTCCAATTGCCAAACGCGATTCTTTTGCTCCGAAACTAAAATTAAGTTTGGCCTTTTCGGTTGGCATTGAAGTTTTCGTTGTCATTTATTGGTGCTTATCATTTCCATTACATCAAATTTGTTGCTATTTTCAGTGTTTGCTTCTTTTTGGAGCTCCAAAAAAAAGGTAATTTACATGATTTCGCTGTTGATCGCTGAACTTTGTTCAGATTCGTCGTTTCTTCCTTCACCTTAACGAAGACTAGCTCAGGGTTAAGGTTTCGTTTTTGGGTAGTTAGCAAATTCGTCTTTTTTTAGTCGTTATTGGTGCCTACATCGCAGTCCTACGTCGCAATGACATCCCCACGTTCGAGAAGCTGCTCGTGAAGCAAACATTTTCAAAACCTAGGTGAGGCATCCGGCCAAACCTGGCCTAGGCCATCATCAGAAGCATTTCATTCAACTTTTCGCTGCTCATAATTGATGTCAAATTAACCAGACAACTGCCAAGCAGCTTGAATCTACTATTAAAAACAAAAAATCAGAAATAATTTCTGCTGATGTGGAGATTTTATTATTCAAGGTCTCGATTTCTGCCGCATCTTTTTTATTCTGAACGCCCTCTCATGGCTTCTTATCGTTCTAAGCTGCTTGCGTTGACTTAAAATTAAATTAAATTTCAGTTTTACATCAGTTAGTTTTTAAGCGTCCAATAAAAAGCAACTAAAAGCAGAAGCAAGCATTAAACTTATTTTGAGTAAATACATTTAATTGAAGAAAATCTCAGATGGTGCCGTTAAAATTGAAGTTTTAAGTTTTGTTTTCATCGCAAGAAACAAGTGAGTAAAATTAATTTCATTTAATCATCGTTTACATCGTGTATTCCACATTTGTTTTTTGTTTATTTTAGTTTATGATGTTTATTATCACTTTTATCAATTTTTATTAGATTCTGTTTCAATTAAGAATCTAATGTTTATGCACATGAAAAGCAAGGTCCGAATCGCCTGCTTTCACAGCTCTTTTAGCGGCGTTGTTTTCGCAGTTGGAGCAGAATTACTCCATCGCGTCTTCAACAGCCCTAGACTAGGGACTAGGGTTCAATGAATAAGATAACAAACGCAATAGAACAAAAAGATAAAGACGAATTATCACTTTGCTAATATTCCCCACTCACTCGCACTACAACAACAACAACAGCAGTAGTCGACCAGCAGCGAAAATACAAAAGCTATAAAATAACGTTATCAGTTGAATTTTCAAAAAGCAAAAATTTACCTTTACTTTTGCTGCTGTTGTCGTTGTCGTTGTCGCTAGCGATGGATCCCTTGGCGTTGTTGTTGTTCCACTTTTGATATCAAGTTACGCTATTGTTTGCGTTGATGACGTTTGCTCGGCTGAAGTCGACGCTGACGTAGACGTCTCTGCTCCCCAACGCAGCAATCAGTCGCTCGAGTTTGCTTCGGAAGCAGTCGTCACTCCAGTTGCTCGTAGAATGCTTTTGGAAAAGTTCTTGCGAAATTAACGCGCTGCTGGTAAACGTTGTGGGTAAAAATGACAAGACACTAAAAATTCAAGTAATCATAAGTGTAAAAAGCAATTTTTTTAATTTATAAACAAAGAAATAATATAAACAGAAAAGTGTTTAACGAGTAAAACGTCTATTAAACAAACCCAAGGAATATTAAGTGAACTAAAGTATTTTATTATATGCTGTAAAATGTAAGTTGAATTCTTAATATGTATTATTAATAATACGTTTTTTTAAAATATAGAAAAATTGTCATTAGTATAATAAATAAAAATATCATGCTATGCATGAAATTTGAAAAATCCCTTAAGAGAAGTGTCCTTTTTGCGCAACCGGTTGCATCCAAAAAGGGAGATGCACCATTAGAACCTTATAGGAATCTGAAATAAAAAAAAATCTCTCTCTTTGTCTCTTCGGTTTTAGGTTATTGAGGATACGTACACACGTCACGACCAAACTAGTCAAAATGTGTGTTACCATAAAAATCTCGATATCATATTTTACAAGGAATTAAAAAAATAACTTTGAAAACAAAAATAACATGTAAAAGAAGAAAAATAATCGTAAAGAATAAATTACACTACTTTAGAAGAAAGGAAAAATGTCTTCCTTCGAGAACAAGAGGTATTTATTGTGATCTATAGAAGTTCAAGTGAAATATTTAATGTATAAAAGAAGTAGAAGAAGAAGAATCATTGGAAGTTTAACATATTCCTAATAAAACTTTCTACATCTATCCTTATTTGGTTTTGTGATAGATGTAACATGTTGTTGTGCACCTCTCTTTCTGCCTATAATCGGTTCAGCTGAAACTATTTCTAGTTACACCTGTCTCAAAGGATTTTGTAGAATTTGTTCATTGCTCGAGGCCAACCATCCATATAAAGTGCAAACTTTGTATTTGGTAATAACACGAACGCTTTTTATATAATTCTGAGTTTCGGTACAATCGTTTTTTAATATGATGCATTCATGTGTTGGCCGCATTGGATATTTTTAATTGAAATATTCATTTTTATTATTATTATTAGCTAGGAAACAACAAAGATTCCTTCCTGAATTATTACTTTATTTTATTATTAAAAAATTCATAGTTTTCAATAACTTTTTGTTGTCTTTTCATACAATTAATTAATCGAGAGTTAATTTAATACCGACAAATGTAAATCATTGAAGCTGTCATTTCATCCGCTTCATCTTGAAGTTATATAACCTAACAATTACTAATGACTATAGATAAATTATTTAAGCACCTTTTATTGCGATTTTTTCCTTCAATGCCGATCTTCATGGAGTATTAAACAACTACAAGTTTCTATTTCCGATTACTTGCTCACTAAAATAATAATTATTTATTTAAATCGTTCTTTACTGACTGTTGCTAACTTTTTCAGCTGATTCTTTCCCCTTCGGGATTTCTGTTTAATCATTGAAACTGGTTTTTATGGGTTTCTTCCTCTTTCTAATTATTTTTTATCTTTCTCATTTGGCAGCAACATTATAAAATATTATTAACTTTAATGATCTCATCGCGTAACAATGTTTACACTTTCAACACTGTTTCTGTATTTATTTTGTTAAAGGAAAACATTAAATGGAATGTTCTTGATTAATAATAATAATAATTACTCACTATTTTTGTGAGAGTTTTTATATTAGGCGGTTATGGAATTTTATTTAAGTTTTTTTAAAGTTAATTGGCTTAGAAACTTAGACTTTAAAACATTAAATCATGGAAGATACGCTATTTTCGAATATTTGGAAGTAGGTCATTTTGACAATAAACATTTTTAATTAAATATGACCAAAAAACCTCGGCTGTAAAGACTTCAATTCCTCACAATCTCCAACAGCCTTGCTTCAGGCTAGGTTAGGTTTCCTCATGTTTGGCATAATTATTGTTGTGATAAAGAATATTGTTGAATGTATACTGGGACATTATAATGCTTAGAAGTCTTGACATCTGCCGAGATAAGAAAATCTTGTCCCATTTCTGTTGATAAATTAATTGCAGGCCTCAAATTTAATTACAGGCCATAGAACTCAATCAGAAGGTTTTAATGTGGGTTTTTATATATGCATATGTACATCTCTAGAGATCACTGATCTTTAAAAGACCTCTGATAGACGATAGCTCTGATAATCTCTTCTGGAAAAAGCTTCTTCACTAACGTCGTTATAATTATTTAAATACACGATCCCAAATATCTTTTAAATTACATTTCACGTATTTAAACACCTCGCCCCAAGTTCAACGAACGGTCGCCGTTCCGCTGTTTGGATATTTAAAATTCAATTATGTATATCATTGCGCAACGTTATTCGTTGGGCCAAATAAAGAAAGTGATTTGCATTATTATTATTTTTTTTATTTTGGTATGAATTCTTAAAGTGTTCAGTAATATTATTCTTGCAATAGAGTTGCGGAGTCCAAAAAGGTAAACGCGAAATAAAGAATTTTCGCTTTGAATTCAACGAGCGATCGCGAATAGGAAATGGAATCAAAGGCCAATGTGGTATTACTATGTCGAATAAGTGTGTTCAGAAAAATGCGGGAACTCATGCTAATATTTTATAACATATTTAAAATAAGTTTTTAAATTGTTTATAAAGCATTAATAAGTTTTTATTAATAAAACAGTTAGAGTAAGAAAGCATTTCTTTGGAGCTATATCTTGGTCAATATAGAGATCATATTTTTCAGAGTGTGGAATTAGTTGATGTTTTGCATTATTTAGCTACTATTTTTATTATTTTTATTTATGTTCATTTTCTGTTGCAAAGTTATTTGGTCAATAAATTCACACTTGTTTTTTAAGCACTGTTGTCTTCTAAGCTACACTCCATCCGAAGCACGATCCAGCTTATTTATTGCTTATTGCTTATTCTTCCTTTATTGCTTATTGCTTATTTCTTCCCTCCTGACTCACGAATTTTCACCACTGTTTGCCCAAAAGTCATTGAACTGTGTAAATCCCGTCATTGTGCGTTGAACTGGGATATTTGAGTATCATTGCTGTTATTATATTTGTTGTAATTAAATTATTAACTTCTTAAGTTGAAAAATTAACGGCTTGGATAATATTTGCAAGTAATTATGTGAAGAAGAGAAAAGCAATTAACGCCAAGCAATCTTCAACTGTGGAAGGATTTTCTTTGGTGTGGTAAATACTTCACTGGCGATTAATAATCTGGTCAGTGAACTGTGGGCATTAAAATTAAAAATAAAGCTGTAAAAATCATTTAAAAGCAACAAAATTTTATTACTTTTCAGTGCAGCGAATTTTATTTGATTTTCATTTCCTTTGTGTATTTATTTTTAATCATTAATGCAATATTATATTGATTCTTGGAGAGTACAAAAGATTGTTATATAAGTTCAACTTTAAATTATTGCAATTCACAAAAAGAAGCGTATTAATAAACTTTCTTGCTTTAACTTTTGAAAAAATCTTTTACTGAACGCAATCAGAAACGGAAAAGAAGCCATATAAAAGTACATTAAAACATCAATCAAAATTAAGTCGTTTACGTTTGAACGTCGAATTGACAGGCTTTCGGTCGGAATTTGATTTTGAAAGGTACTTTGAAGTGTTTTGAAATGTTATTTGCAGACGAATTTTATGATTTTATGAGGTTTCTTGAGATAAGCGATCATGATAACGTTTCGATAACATTTCAAAAAGCTTTAAGCTTTTTTCTACTAATTTTGAGAATTAAATTATAAACGCAAATTAACTTAATAAATTCTACAATTTTTAAGCAATCTTCTTCTTTTTAATGTGAAGCTTAAGATTCTCAAATCTTTCTTCGATAAAATCTTTTATCTCAAGGTCAGAATTTATTATTTGTTTCATTAATGAAGTTTTTTATTTTGAATTCATCCTTTTTCGAATGTGATTGAGTTTTAGTGCGATTACGTCACCTTGATGCATGAAATCAATATTTCCAATTTCTATATCTTTTTGATCCACTGAAAAAAGTCATTGCAGTGGCTCTCTTCCAAGTTTCCCATTCGTTATCGACGTATTCATCGAATTTTACAGCGGCACGATTTGTCAATCAGCCATCAACCAGCTACGCACCCGGCATAATAAACACCTTGAAAACCCTACATAAAAGAACAATTTGAAGCATTCCTCAAGAACAGAGTTGCATTTACGGGGATTTCCAAATGTTCATGGCTCTTTCATTGCTATTATTACTACAAATTAATAATAAATGTTAATATATTTTATTATTTTTTATTAAACTGACTAATTTAATGTCCATAAAAGGTGGAATTCGTTGACGTTTATTTTGATTTTTCCCCTTTTTTCTACTTATCTCAACCTTCAATATATTTCTGTTGTTACTCTAATCGACCGTCATTTTCAAGAGCATGCAAATCGCGTCTTGACGCTTGCCAATTATTTTAACATTGACTTGGCCCGGGTTCAAAAACATCTGCTTCATATATTTTACACATGAAGTCAGCTTCTCCTTAAAAGCAACAATGATGAATGTTAATGATTGATTTTCCTATTTTTCTATATATACTTTTTTTGATATTTTGTAATTGATATTCAAACAGCGTGATACTCGATTCTGTTTGTTTTTGTTAAACATTCCATAAAAATTGTTATCGCTGTTGTTGTTGTTGCTGTTAAGGCTCTGTTTTGATTACGATGTCATCTTTCAGTTTCGATAAAATTCACGTAATCAATAAATAGAAAAGTCGAATAAAATAACAGCACCTTGACGATTCGCAGTGAATCATTCGCTTCTCCTCGTTCCTAGGAAATTCTCGGAGCGGATCGGTCCCGCCCTGTTTGTGTGCGGAATTTCTACAACGATTCGTATCATCTGTGATCCACTTTTCCGTTTGATAATTGATATGCTGCAGCCTTTCAGATGCATTTCAGCTTTCCACTTGATTCTAATATGAAATAAAGAACTGTTTTGTGTGTCTTATTAAACAATTGAAACCTCTTAAGAAGTAGCTGAGGAATTACGAAAGAATCGCCTCTGTTAAATTCTGATTTTTGCATTTAAACACGTGCAGATAATGCATCTGGTATTCGCGATATTCTTTGCTTCCTATTACTTAAAAGCACA
Organism: Thecophora atra; assembly: GCA_937620795.1. Lineage (NCBI taxonomy): Eukaryota > Metazoa > Arthropoda > Insecta > Diptera > Conopidae > Thecophora > Thecophora atra. The sequence continues at coordinate 31,416,885 of OW569397.1, read as the reverse complement.
TTAATTAAAGCAGCTATAAACGCATTCAAATGCAAATTATTCACCAGAACCAGAATCATTCATACAGAAAGAATGAAAGTTGTTCGTATCATTTTCTGCTAAGAACGAAAAAATTAAATAAAGATCTTAGGAAAATATATATCAATGCATTCAAGCGGAGATAATTTATTAACTTAAACTGATGAAGTTATTAAATAAACATCACAATCGCAGGTATTCGCCGTGATTGGGAAATTATTAAATAACGAATGTAGCCTGCTTAAGAAGCTAAAATAAAAAATATAGGAAAATAAAATACTTATTACGTAAATAACGTTGAAAAAATGAGAAAAAATAAAATCGCTTTTACTAATTTAATAATAAATAAAAAATCCATTATCGAAATGATGCGGAATTTGATTAGTGGAACGCCACATTTAATTCAGAAAGTATGATTAGATAATGATAGCACATATGAAAGATTAACGATATCATTTGCATTTATTATTATGTTTAAGCTGGCGCCAAATTTTATTCTTATCGCATGATATAATTAAATAAAAACAAAATTGTATTTAATTCAGTTGAAGAGCTAAATGACAATATCGATTTGCTCAATTTTGATCAATAATAATTGATTGAAATATTCTAATACGTATACTTCAAATTATCAGGTTTTAATAATGCCTAAATTTTAAAAAATAAAAGAAATAATTACTGCTGTAAAATCCAAATATAATTCTTCCCTTTTGGTTACAATCGCTGGTGGCAAAAAAGGACATTTCTCTTGCTGAAATTATTATTAGCTACAAGGAAGTCATGCGTTGGTCACATCATGTATTTTCAAATATGTAAATGCTATCATCTTTTATGTTATTATAGGTTCATAATCATTCACCTTAATATTGATTCATAAAACTATACAATATAAATGAGTTTTCTTCAATTAAAAAGTATTTCTAAAGTATAAAATATCTCTTTAAATTAATTTAGTTTTTAATAAACTTGATTCTCACAAAAGTGATTGACAATACGATAGAATGGACTTGCTCTTCAGTTGTCGGCCAGTAGCTCAAGGAAGTTTTACCTTTACGGAATCCTATACTCAGAAAAATAATCTCATGAAGATGATAGGATTTTTAATAATTTTTTTCTATCATTTATCATTAATAACCCTAGCGTAATATTAATAATGGTAAAAAAAAACCTATTTTGCCTAAATTAATTCTTACCTCACTTTCAATGAAATTAATTCTTTAGCAACATTGTCATTAATTCCATTTATGTCTACAAAATCAATAAATATCAATTTACCGATAACCAACACAACGGCAGCCAATTGATAAAATTCCAAAAAACAAGATAAGGATTTCCACACTTTAGACTACGACTATTTACAAACATCGAAGCAACCATCTACTCACACATTGTTTCTGCTCTTTAGTTTTAGAGAACACGCAAAAGAATTCGATTTGCTGATTTCGAGCACACAACGTCGCACAAAATGCGGCAATTGACTATGGAGCACCTGCAAGAATTTCAATAGCGAAAGCAAGACCAAGCGGAAACATTTACGAATCACGAACGGAAGCAGTAAACAGCAGAAGTCACGAAATTTGAATACGTCAACTAGTCTCGAGCACTACTTTGGACCGCAGCCATCGACTGGCTGTCAAACAGCGGCCCATAACAGCCGCAACGTCTACGGCAGCACAACGAATTTAGCAAATAATGAGCAATATGAAAAATGGTTTCTGCACACTCAATCGATGGTTGGGCAGAAAGAAGAAAGGTGAGTTCTTCCACTCCTTTTCCCCGCTGCACCGTCTTCCGTCTTCCTGCTTCTACTTTCATTCACGATACATTCCCATTATAGTCATGTCCTGTCTGTTGCTTTTGGTACGTGTCTATTTGACCGCTTGACCCGCTTCCATTTCAGAAAGAACAACGCCCAATGGCAAGTTATCCCATTCGACGGTCAACTTGAATCACTCATTGACCGGCACGAGTATCAACGAAACTAGTCACCTGGAGTACAACCGGATAACGCCATTGCCTGTGGTTACCAGTAATGCCCCATTCGAGCAAACCTTCCGCATCACGGTGCTGCTGCCGAAAGATCAGCTCTACGTAGCACGTCTCGGCGCCCGAGTTCCACTAAGCAAACTTCTGGAACTAGTGTGCGACCACAAGCAGCTAGATGCACACAAATATGAGTTTAGGAATCCAGGTAAACTTCGCCTAGGGATAAATTCAATTAATAATAAAATTCAGTATCAGCTTTTGAGTACCGCGACTACGACTACGTTTCTTCTCTTTCAGTGGATCCGAGTCAAACCTACAGCTGCGACCTGACCATTGGTGCTGTCGGTCTTTCAGAGATCCGTCTTTGTCACAAGTCGGAGACGTATGACACATTCAATGCCGACGAAGTAATCAAGTTGCATCGAACTTCAGTAATGCGCGATTCGCTCTCCTCCTCGGAGTTCAGCAGTCACAACTCCAAGCACACAACGAAGACCGCTAGTCCCTACAGTTCAAGCAACTCTCTGAACTCCATGGACTCGACTGGCATGAGTTATTCACGCAGCCCGGTGGGGCAACCGCCAGCGACGATGGCGCCCACGATGCCGAAGCTGATGGCCCCGCCGCGCAAGAAACGCGCCGCACCACGACCGCCAAGTCAAGCTTCGCTACACGAGCGGTCCACTCTGATCATCACCAACGGCAATACAGCACAAAAGCCAGAAGCTACTGTTAAAGCCATTGCGCCGGCGAATGGGTCGGTTTCATCAGGAGCGGGGCCCGTAAGAAGGGACTTCTACGATTCTGTACCAAATTTAGCTTTATCCAGCAGAATGTCCAACAGCCGGCTTTCAGTTGACTGCAATGGGAACTCGACAAACGAAATTCAAAATAGTATTTTGACACCTGCAGAAAGTCCTCTTTATAATAATGCAAACGTAGAACACAAGAATGCGCTCAACCGCGGCAGTGACAGTGTGCAGAATACGCAGCCGAAGACAGATAATTCGTCACAAAATTTGCCGGAGCCTTCTCCGCGCAAACGAACTCTTCCGGTTAAGAAGAAAACCGCACCAGAACCGCCCCGCGGTTCAGCATGCTTTGACGACAACGTCTCTATAACGTCGAGTACGTTTTCAACATCAGAAGAAATACACAAAGAAAAACACACAATTTCGGAAGCAGTTAAACTTAACTCGGTGAAGTCAGCGGTTGAAGCTTCTCCTGCAGCAGGTGGAGATACTTTTGTAGCCAGTGGCAGTGAAAAGAGTTCAGATCGTCTACCAACACCTAGCGCCGAAAAAGTGTCTGAAGCATTCGCAATGAATACTTCAACAACAACACTGAATAAAATCGCGACGTCGTCTGCACCAAAACCTGTACCTCGAGTGACAACTGGAGGCGTCATTAAAGCAGAACCAGACATTGCGGCTTCTACAGAATCCGTACAGTCAAGTAATATATCAAAAATAATGCTCAATCGCACACCGACGCCAGAACCGCGCTCTCACTCAAGTGATGATTCTCTAGACGAGGTGAACAAAGGAGGCTCCGATGTTGGGCACACGCAGCTGTTAAATCTGACCGCCGACAAACACAATACAGAAGATGATGACAATTGCTCCAAGCAGGATTCTGGCATTGGTGAGCCAGTCCCGTCACCCTTACCAGACAGCCTCCAATCCGATGGATCTGCCATGGACGGGAAGTTGTCCACGTTTGAGTCCAGTTCGGATGACGATGACATGGTTAAAGTATATAACTTCAAATTGGGAAAAACACTGGTGCAGCAAGTTGAGGGGGAACAAAGCAGCCTGCAGAATTCTGTAATAATTGAACCCGTCCCGTCGGGCAGCACGGACAATGTTGGCAGCAAAACTATTACTGATTCAGCGTCAGTCATTTCGGAGAGCGCTTCTTGGAACTTCCAAATACCGATTTCGCCCCCACCGAATTTCGCTGACCAAAAGAAGCCTGCGCAGTTACAGGAAGAGATGCCAGACACGCCCATAACTCCCAAGATCAATGAGAGACCCGTATTGGTATTTGACGAATTCGGTGCTGTCGGAACGGAGTCAGAAAATGGAACTGATGAGACAGAATCGGCTAACCTGAACTTACCGACAAAGCAGTTGGTATCGCCACTTCAGAGTCCCATAACATCGGCAATGAATGACATTTTAGACGAACTGAATGCCATATTGAGCGACCAACGCATGGAGAGCCTCATCAAAAAACCGGAGGAAAAACCTGAAATAGAGTCGGCGAAGCCCAGCCCACTGTCCAATTTTAGTATCGCCAGCATTACAGAGCAACCTGCTAAAGAGATAGAACCATCGCTATCGACGTCCTCGTCGCAGGAGAACGCATCCGAGGACGAGAAGCTATATCGCAAACGTAGCAGCATTACCAGCACAACAAACCTGTTCAAGCAGCGCCGGTCGGTAACAAGAGCCGATTCCTGCCATGCCACAATGCAACAACCGCATGCAGCAACCAGCGCATCAGCATTGAAAGGCACGGATCCGAGCCAACAGGATGGGCTAAACGCAAAATGTGCTTCGTATTTATCGCTTACGAAAGTCGATGAGAATGCTCACAGTTTCCACCGTCGCCGTTCGTCCAGCGAACTTAGCATTGGGGAGTCGCCGTCTCTGCAGAGCTTGGAGATCATCAAGACCATTCTGAGCTCCCGCAAGAATAGCTTGAATAACCGTGGCAGCGATGGAGAGTCCAAGTCAGTTGATATTGCTTTAGAGTCTAAGCCAAAGAATGAGCCACAGATGATCGAAAAGCAAACGCAGAAAATGTCGGATATTGTAGAGAAGCCGCTGAAGGATGTACCGAAGATCTATCGTTATTCCGGCCCGCCAAGCATCAATTTTTCGACTTGGAGTGAACGGCCCAAGGTGGAGGTTGCAATTAAAAATGAGGGTGACTACATTTTCGGAGGCAGAAATGCCGCCAACCAAAATACGACGGCACGGAGTAAAGCACTGGAAATAAACCAGGTGAAGCCAACGCGTAGTTTTCGAGCTTCGACTCCTGCTGAGGACTTTAGGGAATTCAAATTTAGATCCACGAAAAATTCATCTCATAGCAGAGACTCTATGGAGGCTGCGAAAACTCCCGAACCGCTGACACAGAAGGTCACAGCAACAATGCGAATGGGAATTCCAGAGAAGACGTTCAGATCACCGATAACTGTGAAGCCGATTGCAGACGACGAATCTGAGAGTAATGTTCAGTTCCGATCCACCTTCCAGAGGACAACCTCTCCACCAAAATCGACCGGCTTCAATGCTTTTACCTTCAGTGACAGCGGCCGATCGTCGAAGAACACCCCGCCACGACCTGTAACGATGTTTGGAAGTCCCAGCACCCTCCCGCGCAGTGGATTTAACACGCGGTTCAGTACACCGTCGTCGGGCTCATCATTACTGCGCTCTACTTCCATCACACAGCTCGAGCAGAACAAACCAAAGTCAGAACCAAAAACAGAGATGGAGGAAAAACCTGCGGCGGCGCCTTTCGGACAGAATACTTTACGAAAAACAGGCTTTAAAGAAAAGATCTTAGGCAAGGATGCGCCAGAGCAGGATGTTAACAGTAATATTAGTGCTCGAGACATCACTAACATGGGTCCAAAAACTACTGTACAGAACTTGGAACAGCCACAAAACCACACCCAAACGCATACGTCTCTCTTCACGTCCACCTCCCACAAATCTGCACCGAAAAGTCTCCAAAGTGCCAAATTAGAGATGAAGCTGCAGAGGTCAACCAGTGCATGCATGAATCACAAAGACAGTCCCGTTTCCCTGACGACGGTGAACACCTTAAAATCTACACCAACCGCTTACGTATCACCCCAACTAGCGCCGCACAATCTTAAAAGTGTGGCCAAGAGATCGCAGACCAACGGAGTTATTACGCCTATGACCGACCCACGCGAACAGCTTTTGGAGGCGATACGAAACTTTAAACGTGAAGAGCTACATCGCTCGTAAAGAATCTGCAGAGGGAGATATTAAAGTAGCAAACATGTTCATTTAAGCATTAAGCAAGAAATGGAGCATCATGTGGTGACCAGAATAGTCCACAGGAAAAAAGTCAACTAAAACTTTTAAATATATAGGAGCAGCTAACGATAATGTGGGTTTTGCGATTATTAATGAAAACATTAATAAAAAATTATTAGTTTCAGCCAAATTGAAAGTTACAATAGGATTACGATTTCTCTATTATTTGAAAGTAATCTCTAAAACGAAATTAAAAGGAAGCAGTATCATAAAAATGAAAGTTTGAAGAATATTTCCATAAAAACCCGTTGAAAATGGCCGAATGTATATTTTGCATCTCTAAATAATAAATCTTAATACTTTTCTATTGTACAAATATTAACATAGCCTCCTTTCATTTTACTTTATTTTATATTAATGTTACTTTTTGTTTTTATGTATTAAAGTATATTATTTGAAATGAAATGTATGATAATAAAAGTAATATATTACCAACTTATTTGGAATTTGTTGTTATATTTGGTGGATTTATAGTGAAGGTCAAAAAGACTCCTTGCAGATACTGTAATTCACATTTATTCAAAGCATCCTGATGTTCTTTTCTACTTCATTCCATACAATTTAATTTCATTCTAAATTATATTGCCCGACAATCTTCTGATTAGAGCAGCCACCGTCGCGGAAGAGTGTTCTTGGTCAGTATGTTGGTGTCGCCCATTTCTGCATTATAGCCATCATCATATTTCATACCGGGTGCCTAAAAGAGAAATGAGAACAGAATAAATAAAATCAGTAATTACTACATAGTCACTTAGCGCAAGTTATTTTTAATTATGAGCTCATGACCATCGTATAACGCTCGGAAACATTGCGAAAGAGTTAAAATTTCGAAGACTATTTTCACGAAAATGGTGACAATAGGCAGAAACTTCTTGCCGTTTGTAAAACGGGCGTTTAGATTACAGTTCGATTTCGATGGGTTCGTAAAACTAGGGAAACCATTCCAGCAATACTTACACTGAACCACACGTCACGTAAGATCTTGGACGATTCGGCATCGCGCAGTAATTCTGGCACATCGAAACGCGGGACATTGAAGTAATTCATCACGAAGGTCTTTTGGTTGCAGTATTTCATACGAGCATCAGCCCATTCCTGCTCTTTATGGAAGCGCCAATCCAGCATCTTCTTATTGTACGGATTGAGTTCGAATTGATCAAAGTCGATACGTTCGATATCTTCCACAACCACTTCTGTTTCACCGCCGGCAGTCCAGTCGTAAATGAGAATCTCGGCGTGGGTGCTGATATCCTTAAGGAACCTCTGTTTGTACAGAGTTTCCATATCCTTTAAGTAGGCATCCGTGAAGACGGGCGAGTTTACTTCGTAGTCGAGGTTCCGTGCTTTAATACGTTTCTGTTAATTTGAGAACAATATAGAAAGAATCTTCACACAATATCCTTTGTTCAGAAACTTACCTTGACTTCATCTACTGGGCAATCAAGATAAATAACTAAATGCGGTTTCAGCAATTCACCTATGGTGTTTTCGCGGATTTCGTAGTAGACCGATTGCGCTCCCTTCGATACATAACCATGTTTGACCATAGCCTCCAAGAAAACCATATCCGAGTATACACAGCGCTCCAGCACAATACCCTGTCCCGTTGAAAGAATATGGGTCAAGGCATCGAAATACTGCTCGAAGCGCAACTGGTACAAGCGTAGTTGAAAAGCTGCAGTCAGCACGTTCTTAGGATCACGGCAGAAATTCTTAGTGTCGAAGGACTTGCAGCAATCAGGAAGCTGAGGGTCCAACTGACGCATATCATAGCCATATGAATTGATGTATAACATGTCCATATTGACCGCCGGCACGTACAACATATCCAGCTCTTCGGCCAGCTCTTGCGCAAACTTGGTTTTACCCACAGCTACTGGTCCCTCTACGACTATAATCTTTGAGTTTTCGTCGAAACGCTTTGAGGTTTTGTCGTAAATTGATGTTAGGAGACTGTATCTCTTTGTTTTGTATGGAAATGGTGGAGCTAGGGGCACACGTAGCCCGCCACGCATCATTCTGCCCGATATATTGCATTTCTGTGAAAGAGCAGCGGGAACAGCAGATTGGACGTTAAGAAGAGGCAGTGAATTGCACAGACGAGCGACGCCAACTCGTAGGACTGCAGTCATGCTGCTGGAAGAATGGAAGGTAACATATTAGATCCTATCAATTGAATAAAACCACAGAAAATATTCGCTAAATGAATCTGGAGCACTACTCCGGTTGAAACGGTTACATCACAACCACTTCGACTTCAGCCAAACCAGCTGGAACCTATAGACTCCACTTTGGAAAGGTTGTAGATTTTCGATTCTAGAATTTCTATCTACAATTATTGTGGTTTACCGCTGCGTGATTTAAATAAATTTCACTCACTTTATTGTTTAAGTTGCAATCAATTTCAAGTTAGAGGAACGGCAGAAATTTTATCTCATGTTTCTCTTCAGTGTTCCCTCTTGAAGTAAATAACATATGGTGAATCCTTCAAGAGAACTGATTTAGCGCCATCTGTTTTTCAAAAAATCGCAGCCTGTTCCTGAAATAAGGAACTAAGGATAGAATTAATACTAATTCGCAAATATAATCAGATTAATTTACTGCTTTTGGTTGAAAGGCAAAAACACTTACTACAAACAAGATTAATTGAAACGCAGCTAAAATGCAATATTGTTCCGTTTATACAAAAACGAAACTGAATTATAAAAAGTAGAAGGGCTGTTTTGGTACTGGGTTGGGAATATTTGGAATTTTTCCCAGAAACTTGGATAATTGCTCTCTCTTTTATTTAGTACAGCGTTAATGCTGTATTGGGCTGAAACTCACGCGTAGATGCCGCTTTCGACAGTTTTATGTTGTGCATAACAATTCTCGAAGTGTTCCCAGGAAACAGCTGATTTTGTGGTGTCATACTAAGTACCAAGTCCTAACTTATTGTTGGGGAATTAAATTACCCTTAAGCTACAATCTCTTGTTAAAAAGCAAATGAAAGAATTAAAAAAAAATGATAATTTGAAAAAATTTAAAGTATTTATTTTTTAAAAGGAAAAGTTTTACATTTTACGAAGAAAAAGAGCAAATAAAGATGGAAAACATATAAACAAATTTTAAAGTAATAAATATTTGCGCCCATACAACAACAGAGTTGGGAAGTTTACGTATTTATCAATTCGGACCATTGAATTTATAATTCTGTACTACAAATATTAAAAGCTTACTTCCAAATTACGATTGCAATAGGCAATTTGTAAAATCTATTTGACAGGATTAAATGAAAAAGAAAGAAAATATATCGTTAAACAGTCGTTCTGCAAGCAAACAAGGTCAAGAAACTGCAACAAGTGATAACAAATTATTTTAATTTAATATTCAAAAGCGAGACATAAAATATACTCGGAGATAAAGTTGCACATTAAAGTAATGCGAAAACAAAAAATACTGCAACTTTGGAATATTTTTATTGCAACTTCAAGTAAATAAATAGAAGAGATCTTGAGGAAGTGGAATTAAAAGTGTGTTGCTGCTGAAGACGATTGGAATCGTAGCCGCGTAAAGTTAAAGCAGAGATAATGAAGTTCTGGCTACTGATTAACTTAATCACTTCCCTGGCTGTCAGCTGCTGGAGTTACAGCTTCCTGATACCAGCCAGTAAGGGTTTTTGTTCGAACTCTACGAAAAGAACTGAAAAGAAATGTTTTCTTGCAGAAATCAATCATCCTGGAATTTGCTTTTATCACGGATTGCTGCTGAAACCGGGTGACAATTCGCTGCCTTCCAGCTGCCAAAGTATGCACTGCAACGAAGACGGCTCCATCCTGGTGCAAGGGTGAGTATCTGAGTGCTTTGAAATGCGCCAAGTATTTTGAACGCACTTCTCAATTCATGCTGATCAGATGCGGTCACTACGACATGAGAGACTGCCGCATCCTCGACCCGATCCACCTGGACAAACCGTATCCGGACTGCTGCAAAATGAACTTCTTGTGCGGCGGCGCTTCGTCGCAGCCGCAAGAACAACGCCAAGTCTCGCCACTTGATCGAAAGATATATTCTTAAAAGAGGTTGGTACAATGTGAAAGCGTCGAATTCAAGTTGCATGATGTGATTGAGTACATTAAATGTTCCCGTTGATGATTGTTTTTAGTAATAAATAAATAATTTTATTATAAATATAAATGGCATACGTCATTTAAGGATTACTTATAAATTTAAGGTTTTGTTACACATTTTACAATACATTTTATTTCCGCTTTTAAGCAATGTTGTTGAAGATACTTGGCAGCAACTGATCGCCGTCGTCGTCTTCATCATCCTCATACTCCTCGTCATCATCGCCATCATCTTCATCGTCGTCGTCATCATCTCCATCGTCGTCACTATCCTGATCATCATCGGCGGCTTCATTTGCTGCCTCATCGTGATCGGCAGTTTTTGTGTTGTGTTCACTCAGTGCAAATCGCAGCGCGTTTTTTCCTGCACCAGACGTTGGTGGGGAAACGGAATCTAGCACAGAAGTTGCTTCGTTTGGTGACTGCGTTGTGGTTAGTGTCGCTAGAGGAGTCCTGTCTGTTGTTGCTACTGCTGCTGCGATGGTTACTTGTTTCGTTGGACGCTTCTGCAAAATGCTTGTTGCTGCTCCACTCTGCGTGAACTTTTCCTTTGCAGCTTTCGTTTTCAGCAAGGATTGAATGTGTGTCGCCTTCGTGGTTGTTGATGATGCAAATGTTGTTGCTGCTGTTGCCGTTGTTAGCCTTGAATATTCCTTGATGTTTCCCGATGTTGGCAAAGTTGTGCTTTGGCTGCCTTCAGTCTCCTTCTTCTCCACGCGTTCATCATTTGCTGTTGATGCATTTAAACTCGTCGTTCGTTCAGTATTTGGCACAGTTGATGCTTCTGTTTCCGCTGTTGTCGTCGTTATTGGCAATGCATTGGCAGCACTTGTTGCTTGCAGTTCTGTTAAAAGCGGGATGTTCTTGTGTGTTGTTGTTTCTGGCGTTATTGCTGTTGTTGTTGTGGTTGTTATGTAATAATCATTTCCATGCGGCGGTGTTATTCTAGGCGGCGTCGTCGACGTCAGCAGGAAGTCGTCCAGAATTTCGCAGTTGCGTCCCAAATAACCTTGGCGACACAGACACCGGAAGCTGCCATCTTGCCTGCTCAGCGAGATGCATCTGCCGCCATTCTCGCAGGTGTTTGGATGCTCCTCGCAGTAGCTTAACTCTGGGGATGATAAAAAAAGGAATAAGCACAAGATTTAGCAAAAATGTTCACCCCCAAAAAAAGTGTTAATTCCTCGCAAATATTTTTTGAAATATTAAGATTTCACATCATCTCTTTCGCTTGCTTATCACATTCATAAAATGTTCATTCTTTAATGCGCTTTTTATGAAGTTACCCTCTAATTGGCACTGCGCTGGTATTCAACTTACGTTCATCGCACAGCAAGCCGCCCCAACCCGCCCGGCAGAGGCACTCCCAGGGCTGGTCGCAGCCGCCGTTCACGCAGCCCGGATACGGATGACACTCGTCGCAGCGCGCGCCCTGCCAACCGACTTTGCAACTGCAAAAGAAACGCTGTTAACGGGAAATTTAATTAAGTGCAAGGATATGCATGACACACGAGCAGTTTTCTCCTAAGCATTCAACGAGGGCGATGATGCGACCGTGCAGAGTGCAATTTGAGGTTTTCTATTGCGTTGGGAGCGCCGCAGCTTCGTTTGAAAGGCGTGTCGACAATAATTACGGCGCGAAGTGTTTTAACGATCATTTAGCACTATAAAAAGGTGGCTTTTACGATCGTGGCTTGGATATAATTCATAAATACGTGGATTAAGCTCGTCTTTTACGGACACTGCGAATGAAGACGAACATTATTCTGCAACGTTAGCATTAAAGTTAAACACTTTTCCGTCGCAATCACATTTCGCCATTTCTTTAATTAAAGTCACTTAATTCTTAATCGGCTTGATAAATGGTTGGCGTTAATTGCGCGCTTTTACACAAACATTTGTGGTGATTGGACGCACAGTCGTTCGGTCGTCCAGCAACCACAGAAATGGCTTTGCTCGGTGCACTTAACCGCCGCTGGAATGCGTCGGATGTACGAAAGGGAACCGCAACCACTTACCGACATTCGCCCGGCTTGCGGCAGTATCCATGCTGCTTGCTGCACGCGGAGTCGCAGATCGCTGCAGCGAATAAAAACGAAGGGTTAGCAATGACGGCGCTCTCAATTAACGGCAGCCGAAACTCACCCGTCTGGCAGAGGAGGCCCGTGTACCCGGGCAGGCACTGGCAGTCGAGGGGTTGCTTGCAGGTGCCGTGCTGGCAGCCGGGCATCACGGCGCACTCGCTGCAGTTGCGGCCCGCCCAGCCGATGCGACAGCGGCATTCACCCGGCGCCTCGCAGTAACCACGTGTGTTGTGGCAACCCTGGCGGCATGTCGCTGCAAAGAAACCGGGAAAAGGCATTCAAGGTGTAGAAAAGCACTCGGACGATTGGAGACTTACGCTCTGTGCAGAAGAGACCGTCCCAGCCGGGTTTGCAGAGGCACTCGAACGGCTTGGTGCAGGATCCGTGCTGGCAGCCGGGCAACGTCATGCAGCGGTCGCAGTTGTCGCCGGTGTAGCCGATGCGGCAGCGACACTCGCCGGGCCGCTGGCAATAACCTGGGAAGCGGAAGAAGTGATTGCAGTTCCCTGCACCTGGAGTAATGTCCATTCTGCTTACCGTTCATGGGATCGCAGCCTCTGCGGCACCTGGGTACCTGGCAGAGGTCCCCCTGCCACCCCGGCATGCACTTCACGTCGCCCTTCTCGTCGCAGACGTAATGCGAGTTCGCCCGGTTTTTCATGGACTTCTCGCAGGCCTGCGGAGTATAAGAAATGCGACATGAAATATCTCGGAGCCTTTCTGAGTCTGTCGCTCGATGGTTTCGTTGTAGATTCTACCAAATCCTCGATAGGATTGCCTTAGAGTCGTTACTCACCCGTTGCTTCCACTGCGGAATGTTGAGGTTGCCGTATTTCGCGTCGTAGTTGCGCCTGCCTCCCGCCGCGCCACTCACAGCGATGGCCGCTAACCAGATCACGGCTGAGAGCAGCCAACGTACCGTGGACATGTTGCACACCGTTGCAACAACAACAACACTGCTACAACAGCGAAAGAAGTGGGAAATGGAAACTCGGAGAGACTCTGAAAGGATAACGGAGAGATTATAATTTGAATATTATGAAAAGTTCGTAATGGAAAACATAACAAAAATGGGTACCGTGACCGCCACAAACTGCGACAGCGAGTAACTTAAAGTGGAAAAGACAAATTATGCGAAAATATGGCAACGCTGAAAGTTGATCGTCCGCCGCTGCTTGAAGGAGAAAATATGGAAGAAGTTTGTTTAAAAGTCCTTGCGCGTAGTTGCCATAAAAAACACAGAATCTAAAAGGAAGCGTTGCTTAACTCTTTTGTCCTTGTTCTGTTGACAAATTAGATTCGACGCAAAACTTTGTCGCTTTTTCCGAGGACGAGGAAAACGACGCCACGCGCTGAAAGCTTCCGAGTTACGCACGCGTCATTGGAATCAGAGAAGAACTGTTAAAAGGACAACATGAAGGGGAGCGGGCTGAGATTATTCGCATATTTCCCTTTATCCACTTAACGTGCTTACGGCTCCTTGACTGCAGGAAATTTCAGAGTTTATTGGCGATTCTAATGCCAAGCGATGCTTCGGGAAATTCAAAGGGTTCTGAATAAAATAAATTAAGAAAAGTCAATGAATTATAAACGAAAAAACATTAATTTTTAAATACTGAAGCGTTCTTTGGTTCTTGTAGTAAATTTAATTAGATTTTTTTAGTTTCTTTTTAAGAATTTATCATTTAGTCCCTTCATTTATTAATCAGAAATATTTATTATATCTGATAATTGATTTTATGAGAATTAAATCTATTTTCATGCCTTTTTCTTGTGTCACTCCACTCTGCTTTTAATTTAGTTCACTTCTTCGAATCGGCGATGAATGAAGATCGAAATCCAATCAACGCTAAAGAATGGAGCAATTTATGCACCACAATTTAAAAGAGTCTCGACCGCCAGCTACACTCACGAGAAAATATAAATTAATAAATCCAACTAACTAAAAAATACCTAAATTCAATTATGAAACAAATTCAAACATGAATTTTTTTAAATACTTTCTAAAATAAAACTAATGTATAAATTACATTAAACAATTTTGATCAAGATTTTCGACTGGCTGTAAAATCCATCGAATCAATTCATGCTTTATGCACGTCGCCCTTTCTACGGAGTTCAACTCCTCTGACAACACTTTGACATCCTTTCGCTAGGACAGAAACGATTCGCTTCTTGCTTCCTGCTGCATGCCGAGGATTTCGATTTGCTATGACATGAAAAGCAGTCTTGCAATTGGCAGATGAGGGTTGCCACCCGTCCACAATCATTAACTTCAGTCAATGCAGTAAAGAGCAAAGCCCTTTAAAGTGAAGGCTTCAAATGCTTAAACGTTCAGCCCAACGACAGCAGCAAGAAGCCTGAACAGCAGTCAATGCTGCCAGATTCCGGCGATTAAACGAAAGCAGCAGGAAGCAGCAAACGTAAAAAGGGATACAAAAATCATTATTTTCATCATTTTCATAAACAAACAACTTCAATTTCTGACTTCTTCAATTAACTATAAGTTAAGTTCCATGTTTCTGCGAAAATAAATTTGAAATAATTAATATAATCAAAAATATTAATATAAATAATATTTGTTGAACAATATAAGTTTTCTGTGATATAATCTAAAAAATTGAGCAAGTCAATTTGTGTTTTAAAAAAGGTAATTAAACAGAAAAGAAGCAGCAAGATGCTTTTTTTGTTTGTTTGCAGTTGTAATTTTGACAATTGAATTTTCCTTTCGCGTATTTCTGCTGCTGTGGTTGTGTTTAACCTAAAAGTGGCTGATTTTTTGGTTATATAAATATCACTATAAACGTCTTTTGTGTTATGAATTAATTATTTGTATCAGGCAACTCTGTTCAGTTCAATCCTGTCGCAGTACATTTCCCGTTTTTCATCCTGATGTCGATAACCTGCAACTGAGCATTTCGTCGCCTTGTTGAGAGGTTGAATGCTGGCAAACAATGAACAGTGGAGTGAATCGACTTTGAACATGTTTAATAATAATTGTTCCACTTAAGTTAATATCATTTTTAAGCGTCCAGTTTCCGAAAATTATGCTTAAACTTATCGAAATAAGCAAACAAAAGCATAAAAGCAACTCGTTTCCTCGTAAAATGTTCGCATTCATAAAAGTTGACACAAAAACCTGATTTCAAAATCTAATCCAAAGAACTTCGCAACTTTACGCTAATAAATTTGGGCCAAAAGAGTATTTGTCAATTACTTATGAGTTATTTATTCAAAATTATGGAAAAAATTAATTCAAAATTACATGAATTAATAACAAATTAATTCAATTCGGTTAATAAATTTTCAACTTTCAATTTAAAGCATAATACATTATTGCTCCCTTTATTGCTTTCTGATTATTTGCAGTTAAAGAATATTTATTATCAATTTATTGAAAATTATGGTATAATAAATTATTAAGTAAACTAATATCGAAAGTCTTAGCAACGATTTCTCAATTTTTATTCTATTTACAAAGTTTAATCTTTCAATTAGTTCATATAATCGAACATACCTTTTGTAGTCCCTTGGAACTTATCATAAAATGGATGTTGGAACCTCGGTAAAATTTAATTTTCTCCACTTTTGTTTATTGAATTATGCGGAAGCGAAAAACCATGTATTAAATTTTCTCTTTATTCTGTGCTGTGCATTTAAATGAATTTTTTTTGGTAAGAAATTTAGGAGGAGAAAACGCGAGAAACACCGCGCACAACACGCACCGTTTTTTTTTATTTTTTGTTGATCACCTGTTTTTAGTTTCTCTCGGAATCTCGACAAACTCAAAAAAGACCTCTCCACGGTTTGTCTCGGAACTCAGTCAGCAGACGACTGATCACTTCGTTGGCCTTCGCATTGATCTTCGCCGGTGTTTGGAAGCTTGGCCAACCTGTCGTCGAAGAGTGGCTCCGTGAGTGCGCACCGGCGAAAAGTTGTTTGCTTGTTCTTCTTCGGTGATATTCGGTTTCGCGGTTCTCTTCGTTTTGCTTTGCTTGCTACGGAAATTACCTTATAATGCAATGAGTACTTAATTAGAAACTGCGGCCCAAACACAGGTAATCAGAACTTTTCCCGGCGATGGCAGAGGAACAAGTAAACAAATCCTGGAGCTGTTATTAATTCCAACTGACGGCGGCCCTCATTCATTAGCGTAGAAGTTCCAAATGCGCCGCTAATTGAATTTACGCCAAAAACGTCGTCAACAACTGCAATCAGCAGGCAGCTAAATTATGCAGAACTTCAATAAGAAACGAGGAAAGAAGCACAATGAGATTTATTCTTATTCTTAGTTTATTGTAAAGTTTAAATAGTTGTATAAATAAAGTTGCACGAAAAGCAGCAACAACACTTAACACTAGCGCGGATGCGGCGCGCCCCGCTGAAGTCCCAGCGGAGCTTCGCACTACGCGGAGTTCTCCGTTTTGGCCACCTGCTCGGCCATGTCCTTGGTGATGAAGTAGGAGGAGCCGTCGACACGCTTGCACTTGTACTTCAACTTGCAGCACTCGGGGTAGGGTTTGTCCGAGTGCAGCCGCTCGCCCTGGTTGCAGCTTTCAATGCGCACTTTGCCGCAGCTGAAGCGAGGAAGCACAAAGAAAAGTCAGTGAAGTTGTGAATGGAAAACAGAAAGTTGATTAGAATTTGCAATAAATGGCGTCGATCTAAACGACGATTAACGAAGCGTTTAAATGCAGTGAATTTGAAACTTCAATAATTGTTTTTTATCTATATTTAGGCGCCTAAAATTACCCTTCGATGATGATGGATCCGTCTTCCAAACACGTCAGCCGCTGACATGGACCGGAGCCGGGGTTGGAGCCCAGTTTCAACGTTTCATCGTGGTAGATGCATTCTCCGGGTTTTTCTAGAAATACGAATGCAGAATTATATTGCAACGTTGCACTGACAAAAGCACTTGTAGAAACACACCTGGATCCGGGGCGATTCTGCCAAAGTAACCCTCGCACGTCGCCACAATCGACACCAGAACCAAAATTGTTGCGAAACTCTTTGAAAACGTGCACGAAAAACTGGGAAATTCAGCCATTTCCAGCGATTGTAATGCTACGCAGGCTGCAGATGCACTGAGAAGTCGTCAGAAGAACGCAAGATAAGCTGAAGTCGAGCTGAACTGAGCTCAAAAACGACGCGTAACTGAACCAAACTCAACTGAAAACGCAACTAAATGAAAAGCGTTGATTCTGCTTAATGTGAATTTATCAGAACGCAGTTTGTTGATTTACTGCGAGCGCAGTGCTTCCGCTGAGTGTTGAATTTGTTTTGATTCCACCTCCTCTGCCGACTCAACAGCCAGGGTCAGTGGGTTATCGCCCTGCTGCTTTTGTTGACTCTAAGTTGGGTTTGTTTTGAATTTTCACAATTTTGCTCAGCACACAAACGCGGAGAAACTCACCGAGAACCACTCAAGAGCTCAAAACTGCTTGTACTCAGATACGCAGGTTTCTGCTGACCTCTCAACGCGCCTCACAATCACTCTTTGGTGTTTAACGAATTAATTTCAACACTCGTCTTTTTAGCGCTCTTTGACGGTTGACTTTCGATGCGTTACTGCGTCGCCAAAGAAACCGACGCATTGAAATGACCGAAGAAGTAGTGAATGCGAAGCATGTTATAATTAATTCCCCCAGCGAGGGATGTTCAGAGAACTGAGCACACGCCGACCCATCACCAGCAACAATAAACAAATACTGAAACTTGCGATGAAGAATTTACATTTGAGAGAAATTAGTTTGAATAGTTTCTTTGAGGAAAGCCAAGAATTTGCTGTGAACGCATTTGGATGCCTTTTAAATGAACTCGGAGCGTTTAAAAATTTCCCGAGTTAAAATAATTGCCGCATTCGTTGTGAAAAGTGATGTTAACATGGGGCAGAAATATTAGCTGAAGTGCTTGACACAAAATTCTCTATTAAGATCTTGATCTCAATTTAATTTGTGCACAATTATTTAATTGGAGCCACGACACAATTAGGCTAAGTATTGGAAATTAGATTAAGAAGATTTACGACTTAGATTTAGACTGCAATTTCGAAATAAAATTATATTAAATTTTATTTAAATACTACAATTACTAAATTAACATGAAACAAAAAAAGAAATTCTACGTGTTTTTATTTTGTAAATCAGAAAGCGTAATTTTTAATTACAAGCGACTGCATTGCAAATGATTGTGTCTTTCTTTATTTATTTCTTTTCACCGAATTTACGAATATTTCGTCATGGAATATTTTACATTTACTCATTATATTATAAAATAAAATAAATATTTACATTTAATTCAATATTGTACAATAAATCAATGCAGTGTATTGAATTGGGCCTAAAAGTATGCCGTGGTTTTCGCAACTTGAATCGAAGTTTTCAATTGATGTGTGCAATTTGTTTGTTGATTGTGGAAAATGTTGATTTTGCTCTTAATAAGTAACGGAAAATTAAAAAGGACATAAAGGACATCAACAAAAAACAACAACAACCAACAAAAACATTGCACGAGTTTCAGTGCAATTGCTGCTTGCGAAAACAGAAATTTGATCGATGCCAGAATCATTAATATACACGATTGTACATTTTAAGAGCTGCTGCTAAAGTAAATGATTACGAATAAATGACTGTATTCGCATTAATTTTACTATTTAAATATTGTTGGTTTTTTAAATAAAAGCGGTAGACAAAGCAACAACAAGAATGAAGTAGCATCTGCAACATGTGATGAATTGAGTAAAAATTGGATTGAAATGCTTTTAACCCATAATGAAATCAATATATGTGAAAATAAATCTAGCAGGAAAACCCTTTAATGAATCCTCTTAAATTTAAAGTCAATTCGAAATCAATGATTCGTCATGATCAATGATTCCTCCACGAAAAGCAACTGGAAATCACATTAATTTGTGTCTTACTTTGAATATTAATCGCAGCTGATAAAATAAGTCAATTGTAATTAAATGGGACATTTTAATTGACGTCATTTGCAACACTTGTGTGCGTGTGGGACGGCTGTATACAAATATGAAGCAGTTATTATTTATTTATGCATGTATTGTCCTCAACAATATTGAAACTTCTTAATTAACTTCTCTGACAAGCGAACTAGTAATCAACGAAGTTTGAGGAAAAAAGTGGCTGGCGGTTGAATAAAAACAAAAACATTTTAGCTACACATCCACAGAAACTTTGACAAGACTTCTTCAGGGGAATTTGCTGTTGGCACCGGCGAAACCACGCACAGAACCGACCGCAAACTTTAATGAATTCAACTGCCAACGAAGTGAAGTGTGATTGCTGCCGCATTGACAAAGAAGTTTCTAGCTACGTGTGAGTGAAGCACTGACATTTCAGTTGCAGATCTGTGGTTTCAGTCCTGAGACACACATATTCAAAAATATCCTTTTGCTTCATTTTAGTGATGAAATTTGTTGCTCCTATCGTTCGTAGTTTTATTTTGCAATCAAGTTTTAATAGCATATTTTTTATAGTTTTCTTTTACTTTTATGTTTTTAACTACTTTCTGCTTTCTTCTTTCTGAATGAAGGAGAATTTCTAATAAATTCGTCAAAGAATGTTTGAAAAGGTTTTAAATTTCAGCATTTATTGCATTTTATTTTATTCCAGCGAATTTAATTTGATTACTTGATCAACATGTCAGCGATTGCGTCTGATTTCTTTGTAAATTTCTTCATTTCTTTGTCCACATTAGAAATACTTAGCAACAATGTTAATTAAGAGTAACTTTTCATTAAAAGTTTTTGCTGTTGCCTGACACAAAACGTCTTCGGCAGCAGCGACACATCCTTCAGCGGTTGACTTTGTTGTTGGTGCCACAACAGAAATTGTATTGTCTCAATCTCCTTCAACTCCGTCTTCGTATTCGTCCTCGTCCTTGTAAACGTAGAGAATTGGCGTCACTGAGCTGGAAAAGCAACAACTTCATAGCAACTGAGCTGCGGCTGCTGCTGTGGCTGTCGTTGAGGATGTGGTAAGCCGCTTACTTTATGTATGCAACATGTTTGCCTCAGAACACACACACGTAAACAAACATTCACACATACGTTCAATAACATATTCACAAGTATTTTTCTTCTTTTTTCCCCACAATTAATTTTTAATGGCTGAGATGTGGTTTTCCAGACAAACTTCTTCATTTATTAGAAGAAGAAACGTGTCTTTCAAAGGCTATTAAGAGTCTTGAAGAGACTTCAGAGACAGTTTCCAACTATTGAGAGGTGTTTACTGAAGCACCCTGTATCACAAAGAAACTAGCTAGCTAAAAGTCCGTCTTAAGTCAGAAAATTTGCCTCTTGTCTTGACTCCGAGTAAATTCCGAGACATTTAAAAGGCGAATGAAATTTATTGAGCCACAAACATACATTTAAACGAGAAGATTCAGTCATGGAATACGAGAATAGATATCACACATATGTAGTATGTGTATTCTATACATGCATCTGCCATAAATTTGCCATCATTAGTTTCCAAGCGATTCCATAGGATAATAAATCTTCAGATCTGCATCGTTCGGAATCAGTGTATGAATCAATGAATGTCTGAATGAGTGAAAATATAACAAAATTGCAATAATTATGTTCGGCTGCTTTCCTTATTTCAGGTCTTCGTATTTTCTTCGTAGTCTTTTTCTTTTAGTTTTAATGAAGTACCCAAGATCTTTCTTTAAACTATATGTCTCCAGGAAAGCTGATTATCGACTAAATTCCTTTAATTTTAGACTTTAATTTATTATAATTTCAGTTTCCATTTAACAATTAAGTTAAACGCATTCACTTTAATATAAATATTAATGAATATTTAGTAATTCAATAAATTCCAATTAGTTTTAGTCTTGATTCGAAAGCATTTCCACGACGAAAGGAAAACTAGCATCGACTTTTAGAAAAATTTATTTGCGAAATAGAAGCACAAATATAAAAATAATCATATAAAAAAGAGTAACTCATTTGTATTTGCCGATGTAACCGTTCTGGAGAAGGGTGCTTCCGGTGCCAAATTGATGTTCCTGTTGGCGCTGGGTGTTGAGGAGGCGACGGTACCGCATGTGCATCGACTTGAGCCGGTTCATGCGCCGTTTCAGGTTGCAGTACACCGGGCAGCAGTCCGGAAACGGCTTGTAGCGCAGCTCATTCTCGTCGCCCTGCTGACACTGATCCGTCAGGATGTCCAAGCAGCTGCGGAGAGGGAAGAAGGAAGAAACGTGTTCACGTGTTAGTAGAGCCTTTCCAAGCGTTTCACTAAATATATTTCCGGCGCTAAACTAAAACTAAAATAACTACTCGTCGGGGCGCGAGGTCTTTGGCAGGGCGAACAAAGACCTCGACCAAGTTATTAACTGATTGTTCTCGCAGAAGAGGTTCGAGCAGATCGACAGCATCACCAGGCGCCGAGGCAAGTACTTGGACTGCTCCCACATGCAGCGGCGATAAGTTCCTGGAAGAGTTCGAGCAAAGTTCATCAAGCAGCCAAGAATCTTTTCGGCATCATCCACCACTCACTTAGCACTGTGTTGTCCTCCTCGCTGGAGTCGTAACGGCGGATGTTGTGGTAGTTGCCGAAAGCGACGCAACTGCTTATCAGAAAAAGCAAAACGATTTCCGTCGACATCGCTTCCAATTAATAACTGAAGGAGTTAAAGTTGTCCGGAGAAAGCTCTTCACTGCTCGAATCGCCGAAGCACACTGAATGCGAAAGGTCTGAAGTGGGAATCGCGTTGAGATCGAGTCACCTACGACGACTACGAGTGTCGTGCATTGGGTGGACGCTGCTGCAATCAACACTTCGAGGTGACCTGAGACGGCCGGCAGTGATTTAGATTGAAGCTAATTGGACGTCGCGAGGGGCAATAAAAGCGCCCATTCTTCAGCTGAATGCTTCCACTCTAAGTGGATCTGGACGAATATGAAATCCACTGCAGAAACTGCGACGTTTTTCTTTTAATAATTCTCACAATTCTAGATTAAGCTGCGGAGGAATACGAATATTTTGCAGTATTAAATCTAAAATAAAATACATTATACATTAAACAAAATTTGTAGATAAATGAAAATTGCGAATTGAATTAGCAATATACTAAGACATATACTTTCCTACGATGATTTTACCATTTTTGATGTTGATGGTTAAGAAACTGAGAGTTGGATTTCTTCCATTTTCTTCTTTTCCTCAGTCTTTCGTGTGTCTTTGCTCTCAAAGGTTGTTATTATCGTCGCTATACTATCTCTTTTCCAGAACCACAGAAATCAATAATTAGATTTCAGTATAGCCAATTGTAGCTCAGGTTTTTACATGTATAAACTACAGACAGACGAACTGGATTTGAAAAATTCTCAATTGGACTTTAACAATTTTCAATTGGACCTGAGAATATCTCAATTGGACTTCAACTGTTCAATTATACGAACAATTTAAAAACTCCAAAGCAGATTTAAAAATTCTGTAGTCTATTTGGGAAGTTCCAATTGAAAATTTCGCAACTCTAAATATAAATATCTCAAATCCAATTTTTAAGTAGATGTGGACTTCCATCCTCTTTAACCATGTCCGTATCTACAGTTTCCATGCTTGATCTGGGCACAAGCAGAGCAGATGTTGAATGTTTTTTGTGTTCTTTCCCATCACACAAACTTTAATAAACATCTCTAGCCAATGCATGACCCACCAAAAAATATTGCGATTGTGTTTTTTTTCTTGAGCTTGGAGAATACAACCTCAATGTCAATGCTAAAGGTCAATATCCCCTCTTTAATTACTTCTGGGAAGTGTTTGTAGGCTGCCGGAGGCATTCCTTCATAATCCTTATCACGTGTAATTGTGGGAATGTTCAATCATCCGCACAGCAGACGACACTTTTGCAGAAATTAATTACTTAATTGGTTCCCATATACATTTTTATTGGCTCATATTTGGAGAGGGTGATTCTGTTGTTGTAGTGCTTCTCCATTGGAATTATTTTTATAGTTGCTTTTTACTTGTTGTTTTGATGTTTAGTGACTGTTATTGCTGCTGTTATTGTCGTATTTTCCGCAGTTTTTGTTCTGTATGTCGGTGATAATAATGATGTTGCTTCATTTTGCTATATAAACAAATGCACTTGACACTCAATAAATCTGTGGCTCTCTTCTGTCGTAGCTAATTTAGGTTAAACGCGATTGTTACTGTAACTGTTATTGTTGTTGTTTAATAGAATTTATTAGCTTTTACACAGTTTAATGACGCAGCACAGTTCTTGGACAAATGACGGCCTTCAACACTGACGGGGGTTCCAATAAAATTTGATATGTCTACAGATGATTTGCGCTGAAATACTGTGCTATAATTCACTGTATTTTTCTGCATAATAGAACTATTCGTATAGAATTTCAGAGCAGAAGACAAGTAACTCCGTATGCTGTTCGGTTCTTACGGAACCGTACGGAGATCGAGTGAGAATTCGCTTCATTTTTCGAAGCAATTCGATTCATGCGGAAGTGTTTTGCACGAAATCATTACGCAGCTGTTTACAATTTCCTTTGGGACTTTAGTCAGCTGTAAGTTACTATATAATTTAGTGTTCATTTGCGGCTGAAAAACCTTTCGAATGACTCTCTACGGAGCTCGATCTCCCTCCTACCAACCTTGGTCTGCCACTACTCGAAGATCCTCGGTCACCTTGGACTAAATTATTTCCGACAGTTGCAATTCCAAGAGAGGCAAGGAAAACGCAGACGAATATCTGCATTTCGTTGTGTCCTGGCCTTCAGATGGGATGGAGTTTTAACATTCATTATGTCAATTTGATTAAAGTCCGCCATCGACGACGGCATGTCTATTTTATGACGGTAGAAAAAGCAGCTGCAGTTCAACGGAATTTAGCTCCGTGTAAAGTTCAGAATGTGTTAATTAAATGTGGTCACTGAGCAGCAATCGCACGAGGACGAAGCTGAAAACCCTATCAAGTCGTCGACGGCAGAAAGTGGATAAGAGCCTTGAGCAGAAGCTGAAGCAAGGCTGCAAACAAAGGTTTCAGAGTGAGTCGTGAGTTTGGTGCCGTTGTACTTCTGTAACTGTAAACAAAGAACCATTGATGAAATCTAGATACAAACATTAACACAAATACAGAAAGAATTGAAAACTTAATAAAAATTTTAGATTTTTAATTGATTTATTTTTTATTACAAATTTAATAGGAAATGAAAACAAATATCTTAATGGAATTCTAATCGCTTACTTATTCTAATGCTTATTATCGCCGGGATACACATGCTTTCGATATCCTTTTTAATAGAAGTCCATTGAAATTAAGTGTTTCGATTAAACTTTAGCTTTGTGCACTTTTCTGAAATGAGTTTTGAACGCTTTTCGCTCGAATGATTCTTGTACATGATATTAACACAATTTTTTTTTGGTTTTTTCTCTGTTTTTCAGGGTATTTTTTCGTTCGGCAAAGTTCTACTAAAATTGTTAATGTAAAAAAATTACACACTTGAGGTTTTGGCTTCCACAAACTTTCTATTTGTCCCCCTCATCGAGCGCCCCTTCGCCAAATGACTGAACGCCGCATGCAGCGTTTTTAATTTTTGTGCTCAAATAAAGTTTTTGCTTCTTGTTCATTATTTTTTAATTTTTCAGCTGCTTTTGTGCTGCTTCTACTTCGTTTTAGTTTCGGAATAATGTCAAGTGCAGCAGCATTTTTGGATGTGATGGGAGAATAAAAAAAAGCAAAGCAAACGTTAGAGAAACGAAGTCTTTGCACCGCGAACGTCTCCACGATAAAAAAACACATCGAATGAACTCGTTGACTGCACACACATGCACACGTAACCCACACACACACGCTTTGAGTTTTCTGACTTTTGACGGAAATGAAACGATCGGGTGTTGGTTTCATTTCCCCAGCCACTCATTAGCGTGCAAAACCTTGGCAGCAACAAAGCAAACAACAACTAAACAACGAACGTGAAGCAAAAATCATAACAAAAAGAAAACATGAATGAAAAAGTATTAAAAAAACTTTTACAGCTTTTGGAAAATTTCACAAAGCAGACGTTTATTAAACGCGAGGAAGAAGGGAAGACGAAGAATTTATTTATTTTACTCTGATCCATTGATGTGCAGCCGTTTTATTTGACGAGGATGTGTGCGTGTTTGCTTGGTTTTGTGTAGCTGTGTGTGTGTGTGAGTAATTGTTGGCAAGTTGTTTGGTGACAACGTAAACACAGATATTTTTTTACTTTACTAAATTCAATAGAGTTGATTGGGAACTTTTCCCCATTTTCCAAGCTCCCGAACAAAATTCTAAATTTTCAAACAATTGAGGAGATTTTCAAGGTTAAAATCGGTCGGTTTCCTTTGTCCTTTAATCATAACCTGACATGTAATCAACCAGCTTCAAAAAAGATAATTCTTCATGTTTTTTCCATTTAATTCAGGATTTGTTTTTGATTTTATGATTTCTTTTATTTTTTTATTATTTTGACGAAAATATTGACTTTTTTATTGACATTAATAAATAATTTTTGTATAATGAAAAATTGTTTTACTCGATTTACTTAAATAAATCGCTGAAAGTCCTTTCAAGCGGCTCCCATGCTTCGTAGCGCATCCTCTGCAGCGAGGCCCATTTGATGTTCGTTCGAGCCTTCAGGTTCCAGTTTGAGGATGTCGCGACTGTCGCTGAGAAGCTTCCTGACCTCTCGGATCTTCTCGTGGAACTCCTTCTTGCCTATCTGCTGGCTGTGCATCAGGCGCTGCGCCAAAACCATGACTGGCGCGTGCAGCTCATACATGATCAGTCCTTCAAACCGAAAAGGCATAAAATGGCTGTGTCCAGGGTCCGGAGAATTATATACGTACCTCTGAGACGTGTCACGCCGGGCTCCAGTTTGTCGATGACCGAAAGGAACTCGCGGCAGTAGCGCTCCTTGCGTCCGACATCCTCCAAGGACATCGTGTGTATCAGGTAGCCCTCGATGCGGCCGTACACTTGGCAGAGCGAGTACTTCGCCGAGAGCAGCAGATAATGGTTGGGTCGCAGCACAGTGGAGTACCTGAGGAATTCACAGAGTTTTAATCTAGGAAAGCGCTTAAAAACGATCCAGCGAAAACCTCTTCAGGAAGTTCTCCAGGCGCGGAATATCGTGCACATCTATGGACTCCAGGTCTTCGTTAATCTTGTCCAGCACCTTGACCACTTCTGCTGCTGACAACTCGAACTCGCAGCCGTCACAACTGCGCGGCGATGAGTTGGTTATTCATAGCGATGTTAGCTTCGAAATATCAACAATTTACCTCCATTTGGCCGCCTGATCCAGCGGATCTGTTGGCCTCATCGAGCCCGCGCTGCACTTTGCACAGATGAGAGCGCTGCAGTCGCTGCCCAACTCGCAGGGATCCGCACAGCGCTGGCAGCTGCACCAGAACAGTTTCCCTGCGTACATGAAGTCTCGCCGCTTCAAGGTACCCTGAAAGCAAGAAAAGAGCCTTGAATTGCCTCGACAATGGGACGGTTCGACTGTTTCCTGCTTCCTCCGCACCGCGTCCGCCCCAACCCACCTGCAACGTGTACGCATAACTCAGGGTGATCGCCTCGTCCTGCTGCACGGCACGCGACGTACGCAAAATGATCGCAAACGTGAGCGGGTCGTCGGTGTGCGACGTGTTCGGGCTGCAGTCGTGCGCCAGCAGAAACGCACTCGGGTACAAGCTGCGCGCCTTTGCGCTCAGTTGGCCGATCTCGAAGCAGTTCACGTCCAGGATGCCGCAGATGGTGTGGATCTCGGCGGGCGTGAACTGGTCCAGTTGCCACTCCTGCCGCAAACGGGCCACAACATTGCGTTCGTAGTGCTGCCAGAGCGCGACGTTCGCCTTCCGCATCTCCGTGTGCGACTCCATGCGGAGAATTGTTGCATACTTAGCGGGCGCGTGCAGCTTCATCAGCAGAATGCGCACTATTAAGACGAGCTCATACAGGTTCTTGATGACCAGAGGCGTGGCGTTGCCAGAGTTCAATGGCGCGGCGGTGTCGGCCGTCTTGAAGAGGACGCATTCCTGCGTCGTGTGGCCTGTGGCTTTCCCCAAGCCTCGACATGTCGGCCCGCAGAGTGGCCAGCGGCATTCTTCGCATCTGTAAAGAGATTGAAAAGGCATCAAAAAGGTTTTTTGGCAGTCAACTGCAGCTAGTTCCATTACGAATAGCTCAGTTACCTGTACTGCGCCATCGTCACCTCAACTGGGACATAACAAGCCAAGCAGACGGGCTGCCCGGAGACGCAGGGACCGATTGCCAGCGGCTCCTCTTTGATCAGCAGCTCGCCCGGCGGAAGGTCGCGGCTGGCGACGATGTAGCGCCCAACAAACGAAGAGTTTTCGATTTTATAGGGCAGCAGCGCGGAGTCGGACTCGACGTGGGTGCTGCCAACGTCTTCAACACGCTCCTCGGTGGCACCAACAGCTGAGCAACCGCCGCCGTTGTTGCTGTTTTCTCTTTTTTGTTGCTGGTTTCTCTGCTGCTGTTGTTTCTTCTTGTTTTTCTTTAAATAGAAAATTGTGCAAAAAATTACATGTTTTGTGATTTATACACTTGCGTTAATCAACAACGGAAACCGTTGCGTCTCCCTTCCCGGCCACAGCATCGATCATCTCCCATTCGAACGCAAGAAAAGCGCATCGCACAGTGGAAGATGGCTGCTTAGGCCGAAAGATGTGTCATCCGTTTTCTTTTAGCACAAAGTTGAATATTTTGTCCACTGTGCGGCGCTGTCAATGAGCACGCCGCAATTAAATTCGACTTAATCTTATTTCGACGGCGAGTTTCGTCGATAACAGGTGTCAATGTCGCCCCTCCCATAAAACCGATAATCCCAACAAGCGAGGAGATTTTCTGAAGCATTGGAAAGTGTTTTGAGAGTGGAGAGTCGATCGCTCAGTCAACTTTTCGCTTGGCTTTTCTTGGGGTGCGCCGAGCGAGTTGACTGACACACAGGGGCGCTGACAGCGATGCAGCAGACGGACCGACATGTCGACAGTTTGTACACTGAGCCAAAAAAGTGCAGGAATTCGCTGTTTAAATCTCATTTTTCGACTGCAATTTCGATACAACAGTGGGTCACAATAATTTAGCACTAGTGCTCAAATTAAATGCTGTTAATTTGGTATTAACAATGTAAAATCTACACAGAGTTATAAATGAATTTCATATTTTATAATAAAAATGTACTTGTGACAGTATTTATATTAATTACACTTTATTTTCACGAGAAATGATGAAATCTAAAATTTGAAATTTTTCGCTCAGTGCAGTTGGGTAAATGAGGAATGTAACTTCAAAAGTTAGACCGAAAGAGAGTGAAGCAAATTCCCATTGAAGTGTCTGGACGTGAACTCGATCGACAAGCTCTGAAGAGTTTAAATCTGAAACCACCTTCTGCATCACTTCATTTATGCTTAATTGAATATTCGCAATAATTATTAAAATAATCTAAATAAACAAAATAAATATATAAATAAACATTTCGTAGATGGTTAATTTTTTGGAATTGTTTCACTGGATTTACATGCTTTTTTGCTGGCATTTTGATGTCGTTCTTCTCTTTCTTCTAAACACTTAACAAACAGAGCTTTGTTTCTCTTAAGAAGTTTTATGCAATAAAATTGTTTCTGATTTTAAATTTTCATAATTAATTTCTTCTTTCTTTGCTTTTATTATTTAAATGTCTTTTTTTTTTCTTTGATGCGCTTTGATTTCTTCACTTAAAAGACACAAATTTTGCACAGTTTTCGATGATTGTTCGCCGATTGCGTCCTCTTAATTCCACCGCTTGCCTGAAACTGTCGATCATTCGCGTCGTTATTTCGAGGAAAATCTAAAATTTGAAATATTTTTCCTTTGCACTTCACGCGAGCAACAACGGAAAGTAAACAAAATCACTCTATTTTCATTTCGAAATGAATTGTGTGTGGGCATTTTTCATGAAAAACTCACGCCGTGGATTTGGGCCAACTGTCGGCGTTTTTATTGTTGTGGTCGTCGGCGTTGTTGTTTCTTTTAGCATATTCGCAGCAATTAGTCATTCAAACAATTGAGAAAGAGCGAGAGAGAGAGAGAAAGGAAAACTGATTCCAATATAAGACAAGAGAATATTTTGCCTAAATTTAATTATACTTAAATGCTATTTCAAGAAAGCAAATGCGGCTGCATCTTCCTTTTAATATTTCTCATAATCTATTTTAAGCATAGAAACAACAACAACAACAAACGCATTCGCTGCCTTCAATTGGACTCGTTGCGTCGCTTTCAAAGCCACGACTGAGTTCCAGTTGGATTTTCTTGCTCGTTAATTTTCGTTAATGAGACAGAAGAAGTGTGGAAATGTGAAACCGCAGCCACTTACACCAGTCACGAAAGTAGTTTGAGGGGAAAATGAAAATAATCGGCATTTAATGAGCGACATTTACACTTACTTAAATATTAAAATCCCGCAAAACCAAAAATAAGCCAAAGATTTCCTCATTTTAGCATCAAGTTTCTTTGTTCTATCGAAAAAATTTTTCTGTTCATAGCGACTGTTGGAATGTAGCCAATTTAGCTGCCAGAAATACTACAAGATTATTAATTTATGCAACTATTAAAAGCATGTTCGTGGAGATTTATTAAATGGTAAATAATATCAATCTCAGTCGCGCTCTTTCAATTTTTCCTACTTCATCTTCTTCAATGCATTGAAAAGCCTTTTCGATCCATGTCTTTCAGCTGAAGAGGAGACAAGGCTTACCTTAAAATGGCAATAAATTATTCATCAGGTTGCAGCAACGGCAACTCTGACAATAAACCACTTTATCGCGCTGCACTTCCGAAGCCATTAGCGGCCACATGAGCTGCGCCGCAAAGACACCGAAGCAGCAGCAACAACCACCTCAGGAACACGGAAATTGCTTGCTTAATACTCATTACGAAGCGACTTCGCGCGGCGTCGTGAAGCTTCGTTCAGCGACGGGAATCTTGTTATCAACGTCGTGCTTATTAAAGAATAATCTAATGCTTTTAGAGGTTGGAGGGAAAAAGAGGAGAAGAAAGTGTCAAAAAAGAAAAGGAGGTGAGCCAACAAAGGAAAATATTAATATCATAAATAATAAAAATCCCACGAAGAATTACCATGTAGAAAAAGTAATGAGTAAAAATTATATTCGATAAAAGGCAAACAAATAAAAGAAAAGCCTCATTTAAAAAAAAACAAGAGTGGCTGTATTTTGCAACCCTGGAGAAAATAACTAGTTACATTAAAAAAATAAGAACAGCAAAAAAAAAACAGTTCTTCATGTAGCACAAAAGCACTGAAAGAACGAAAACAAAGGCGAAAATCTCTGACACAATAAAACAAAAAAAAAAAATTAAGTACTCACAAGAAAATTTAGAGAGGAAAAGAAATGCAATAGTTCTACAGGAAATGTAGCAAAAAAAAAAATGCATGTAATGCAAGCAACTGAAATAGAAAAGAATTAGAAAAAAGATGAAGCTGAAATTTAGCCGAGTTATAAAAAATATAAATTTAAGGTTAAAAAACTACAATAAAAATTACATAAAATACTACATGAAAAATAAGCGCAAATCGATCAAATTAATCATGTTTAATTCATTGGATTTGTTATAACTTTAAGATTATGTATATTTTCATAATTAACTCGATGTTTACTAACTTCATTGGTTGTGTGTTCCAGCAGCCCCCACCGGCCCCTCCCCCAAAACGACGGTGCGGACGACGTTTGCTTCGTGCCGAGAATAAAGCCAACCGCCAGATTGAGATTTAACTACAAGCAACAGTGCACCATTTAACGGATTATACCGAGAAATAGACGAAGGCGACGGACGCGGAGACGACGGCGTTGCTTGAGATTAGGTCACGATGACGGCGACTGAAAAGAGGCTGACGTATGCAAAGTCAAAGAGTGGATCCTTTGAAAAATGTCCGCTTCAACTGGCTGCAAGGCCACTCGTTTAATACATTTAATTATTTAGAATGCATTTGAAAACAAAAGGAGAGCTTTTATTATTATTACTAACAGACTGTAAAAAGGACTCTACAAAGAACGCTCTGTGAAGGATTAAGAATTAATTTGTTTATGTCAAACAGTGGAGACGTTGTCCTTCTTTTCCTTCACCTTCCCCCTTCAACGAACGACGTTGCTTAGAGTCATTAATGGAAAATGAACGGGTTTTCAGTCCAGCGAAAGACGTCAGACCTTTTCCCATTCGCTTTCTTCACGAAGGTATTCGGTCCCTACGAATGCTGGTTAAGAATTCGCTGCCTCATCTCCGCCGAAGCTGTACACACTCTTCACTTATTTATTAATCAGAAGGTTTTATTCCACGATTTGAATAAACTTTGTTCCAATTTTAAGGGGAAATAATTACTTAAAAAGGATATCACAAAAGAGGCGAGAATGCAACGAGTTTATTTATTGAGGAAATTAATTGAAGAATAATTTAAATGAGGTTAAAGTAAAGTGATTAATTTCGCGGCATCATTAAAGAAAATAAATACGAGTACTTCACTTTAATGTACTGCTGCGGAAGCAACACCTGCGAAATTTAGGGCAAATTATTCCCAAACATGACCCAAAAACGCATTCGTTGAAAGCTGTTAATTAAAATCGGTGCTCAGGAACTCCTCAGAGAAGCAGGAAGCACGGATTCTAAGGCGCAGCTCGTGTGGCGAAATCGTGTGCTTCAATTAATTACACGTGGTAGCGAAATGCATCAGCAAACTGCAGCTACAGAGTAAATTAAAGATGTAAACAGGCGAATATAGTAATTAAATTTTCCTCCTATAACAAATGCAAAATTGAAAATTATATATATTAATTATTATATTGAAATTATTTCGTATTGATTTCATGTCAATAAAAGCAAGAAAATGTGGGAAATTCACTGATTACTAAGCTTTCGCTTCTTCACTTATTTTCATCGCTGGTTGAAATAAACAGAAATAGAAACACACACAGAAGAATTATGACTTCACTACTTTGTTAATTAATTCAACCGCCCCTTCATTCAACCCGCCTCCTCCGTGGGCGTGTCGCTCATTTAATTGCATCTATAAACAAGGATAAATTGCGATTGTAGCTCCTTTGAATCGAGTTCCTTGCTACAGCAAAGCAACAATGAATCGATAACCGATATTTTCTCTGTTGTAATTTTTTTGTTTGCGCTGTTTATTTACAGCTAAAGTCAGTCGATCATCAAGAAGCAAACAGTTAAAGAAAACCACTGAAAACTAATAAAGTTAAAATGGCCTTTTTTACTGGCTTATCTTTCAGTAGCTGAAGTTTTTTATCCTCTGGAGACTGTTTGCGAACAATCAACTAAATAAATAAATAACTTCGTTTATAGAAACGTCTGAGCAAAAATAAAAATAAATATTGCAAAGCACAACCGTAAAATAAATAAATCAACAGGGAACAAATAGATAAAATAGAGAAAGAGTGCAAAGGAGGAGAGAAGAAGCAACAGAAGAACTTGTCTATGATTTTATTATCATAAATAAAATTGAAGCAAAAGCAAAACTACCAACAACAACAGCCACTGCAAGCAAAACCGTTCAAGAAACCCCGTAAAATTTCTTTAAAATAATATTTAAACTTTCCTGAACAAGCTTCAGGTTAGTGGAGAAGAAGCATGGAAGAGAAAATCGGGACGCCGAGAGAAACATGAGCAAGGATGCGGCTAGAAAGTAGAATGAAATCATTCTTGTCCTTAGATTTGTTGTTGTTGTTGGTTTTGGAAGGTGGTTTGCGGTGCCAGCAGAGGAAATTTACTGAATTCGTTAAAATTCAATGCAAGAAATCCTGAAACCTTCATAAAACCGCCCATTAATAAATAATAACAAGTCTTTTGAATTTTAATGGTGAGTCTTTCCGGATTTCAACATGCTTTTTATATATCATGCGATTTCTAATAAGAATTTAAATTGCATTTCTTCTGATAATTTCCTGTAGAGTTCGAAAAGAAGAATATAAAATCTCGTTTTATAGATTTCGATTTCATGAATATTATTAAGCATTACAAGAAGCACAAATTAAAACTGTCAAAAGTCAAGTAAAATACAAACAAAAAAAAAGGTTACTGAATATAGTTCATTTCAAATTTATGGGAGTGGTCAGGTTCCTGTTCTCTTCCTATCTTGTCGATACATTACAGCCTCTTCTTTTTGTAGTTCTGCATGTTTCAATTTAATTTCAGAATTTGAAAGTTTTAATTAAAATCATCCACTTGTAGTTAATTTAATTGTAATTTCAATTGTAGTTAAGAACTTCGATTCGTAGTTTGGAATTATGTCGAACTATAAATTTTATTCGTCTACGTACCCTTAGCAGATCTACAAATTAAATATATCTCTGTGCCCAACTTTAGAAGATTTTAGAGTCCAGGTGTTTATTTTATCTATATTCGTAATGCTCACGAAGTCTGAAGATCTTTCATTGTACTACTTGATGATTTTCTAAATAAATTAACAAATACACATAAGAAACAAGCAATTTATTGTGGAATTTAGAATTAGGAAGCACTTTAAGAACTACCTAATAGTAATATAATAATTGAAGTCGTAGATTTTTCCCATATTCTTTGCTTTTAATTAAAATATCCTCTGTTTCGTCACTTTTATTAAAATTACCATTAGATTTATTTTACTTTTAAGTTTACAGATTTTTATTATAACTTAATGCGAAAGGAGGAGGCGTCTGTGTAGTCGATGGAGCCTTTGTCCCTAGCTGAAGTAGTTGAGTAGCGTGCACTTCACCGCCGTGCAGTCGGGCAGCGAGGTGAATAAGTAGCAGGACAACTTGTAGTCGTAGATGAACTCGCACGTCGGGAAGCTGCAAGAGGCGTGAGTGGGTGGTGAGTAGTAAGCGAAGGGCGCTGCCCAGTTCCTTACCTCATCATGAAGAGCCAAGTGCATTTGAAGTTGCACAGGATTCCGTACGCTTTCTTCAGCTGCTCCTTTTTATCGATCACCGTGTTTTGCATGTTGTAGCCGTCGTAGCGACGCCAGCAGTGGTTAATGTCTCCTGGCAGAGAAGAAGAATAAGAAAACACAAGCATCCAAAGTTTAATCAGTCATTTAAGGGAAGAAACAACTAAATTAAAAAAATATTTAAGGTGAAGCACGAACTTTAAGTCCCTCACTTTCAAGCATTAAAATTTATTCCTATTTTTTTATATTTAACATTCAAGAATTCATTAAATTTCTAAATTCTCTTTGATTGCTTCGTTAGTTGATTAATTGGCCGCGGTATTTATAAAGAGTCCTTCTTATAGACGAAGGACTTCATTTGTGCTTTGCAATTATCGTATTGTCATACGTTTTGAATACGTTCGGTGAATTAAACTCTTCAACGACTGCTTCCTTTACTAACTTTTTATGTGTCCACCGCGTTCGTGATGGTGGATGTCGCGTCCTTCCAGCGGGCTTCCGTGTCCGTTGGTGGCCGCTACGAAAATTCCGCTCCATCGACCGCGCCCATTTCCCCCGCCGCCGCCGTAAACGACGAAGTACCAAAGCAACAACGAGCAAACAACGAACACGAACGTCACTAATTTCGCCATTTTTAAATATGCGAATTCTGTTTACTTTTCCACTCTTTTTTAAGGCTTTTGCTATTCTTTAAGTGAATTCCATTCAATGCGACGGCGATGGGTGACGTCGCGTTGGCATCCAATTAGATTCTTCAGCGCTGCGGTCCTTTGAGTCGCTGCTTTCAAGCACCGAGAGAGACGCCCCTGGACTGAATACATTTCTGCGCGTTGAGCAACCGAGCGACAACTGAGCCGAGCGCCGCCAGGCGTGTTTAGAAGAAAATTCAGCATTGCGAGATGTTGCATCGACCGCGATGTTCAATCGGCTTCGAGTGCGGTGCGGTTCTGCGGCTGGTGAAAGGCGAGTGCAACTCGGCCCGTCATATGCAAGGCTTCCACTGGCGGGAAGGTGATTTTTGCGTATGTTTCTGATTGCAACATTCTTTAATCAGTCACGATCGCAGCGCCTCTGAAATCCGCTGATCAACGAAATTATTTAATGAAGCATAAATCACTTTTTCGCTTACAGCTTCCCCCATAATCTCCCTCAGCGTCGACGGTGGAGCCCGCGGCCAATTTAACAGCCCCGCTTAAATGGGGAATTGCCAAGAATCGGATCAAGTGTCATTTAAATATCAATGCACTCACATGTAGCGAGCACCCCACGGAGTGACACCCCGAACTGTCACATGCTCGCTAAGTGAAATGACATTGAGCCCGAAGGCCAACAGGGTCCGAATCGATCCCGCCCCTCCAACAGCGAACAACACGACTTTTATTGCTGCTGATTTGTGGTCAGGTTCGCATTTAGATCAAGTTGAGTTCAAGCAGGTTAAACCAGGTCACACACACAACTCAATGCCTTTTGTGTGTGTGTGTGAGAGACAAACTGACTGTTATCAATTACTTTTTTCATTGAAAATTGAAAAGAATTGCTGAAATTTTGTTTATTGTGCAAAATGAGAAAATTACAACTCATTTCAATCATCACCAAAATCGATTTTTAGCGTAGTTTATCGAGAGTTTACTGTATTTGAATTAGAGCAATTCTTTTTGTTCTTAAATTTAGGCTTCCATGATAAATTGATTTATCAAAAGTTTAATAAAAGGTGTCAGCAGCATCAATTTTTCAATTTACGTTGAATTCGCTGTTGTTTACCTTCCTTGGAAGTGTGAGAATCAGTTGTGTGTGTTTTTGTTTTTGATTTATCATTTCAATTTGAATTTTCACAACTCTTCAGTAGCGTTCATTACGTCCACGCAACTCACGGCAACAACATTCAACTAACAGAACGAACGTTAAATCGACGAAGCTCCAATTGGAATTTCAAATTCGTGCAAGAGAAAACCCATTGTTTGTCAATGCTGCCAAACAGCAATGAATTTAACTGTTGTTGGTAGAAATGGCGAAAAACTGTGTAATTTTCCTACATCACATTTTGATATTTTTGATCCTATTCAAATGCTGTGAACGAAATGAAGCAGGTGAGTCCAAGGAGTTTTTGTTGTTTGTGTTTGAATTAACTAAAGTAATTTATTTACTGATTTATTTCTCCTACAAAGCAATTCGTATTATTAATAGCTTTATTATAATTAACAACGCATCCTTTTGTTGCTTCTCTTTTTACAATGCACTCTGCTGCTGCTGCTTTCTGTGTTGATTTCGATTTCACACCTTGTGCTACATTTTTGCGGAACTCCATCGACCTTGCATCTCTTCTCTCGTTTCCCGTGAACTTCTACCTCAGCCTGGCAATCGCAGTGCTGGCGCAAGCACAATTCCGGCTCGATACAAACTCCCGAGGGGGACTTCAAGCGTCCATTTGGGATCATCTGCACGTACCAATGCATGCTGTGGTTCCCGCCAGTGTAAGTGAAAAACTCAACCGCCGAAAACACAACGAGAACTACGTAAACAGAGCTAATAATTTATTTACAATGGCTTGGGGAAAAATTAATGTCGTAAATAACGAAGAAAGGAGATTTTTCACAAAGGAACAGGACTTTGAATACGAAATTTGAATACGAATTTCGCTGCTTTTACTCAACCCTTTTCCTCACTTTTGTTATGTGTTTCTTTTATTTTAGATATCGCCACTGCGAATTCATTTTCGACATGCGACTCACGCGTCATTTTGGCGAGTTGCCGGACTGCTACACGATACGCTGCAATGAAACATTCACATTTTTCACCTGAATCCGACTACAAGAAAAAATATAATTCAAACCGGAGTCCTTCAAAATATTAATGCATCGTATAACAAATAATAAAGTCATCTGCAATTGAAAACAAACGAAGTTTCATTTTTTTCATATAATTTAAAGCAATAGAAAAACGATATTAAAATGTCAAAGATCTTTTCCGGGACAGTTCTTTAATTTTCAGAGGCATTCCATAGAAGAATAACAAGTTTAAATGTAGATTTTAAAACTAGACGGTAAAGAATGTCAGCAATAAAGATTAAAGTTTCGTTTATGGTCAGGAACAAACAAGTGAGGAACCGACAAAACTCATTAACAGAGAACATCATCGGTCAAATCTGCTTGTGGTTTCTTCTGCTTGTCAGAAATGGGCCGGAAACTTGTTGCATTCTTGCTATTTTAAACATTTAGTGATTCCGGAAAGGAACTCTAATAAAAGTCGGAAGTTCTCGCTGCAAATGTACCAACGCAAGTCGTGGTACTTCCCTGAAAGTTGCCTGTTCAGGAAAGTTACAGGAATTTAAGTTTATATTTTCTACAAAGTCTATCCCTAAAATATAGAGAAAAGTAAACCTAATAATGATGATAATTTGGTTAAATTATATGAAGTGACTTTTTAATTTTCCCTTCCAATATTCTTCCGCTCGTGATTGGATTTCCATCCAACTCATTACCGTTTCACGTGTCACTGCTGCAGTATTTATTGCTTTACTGTTGGCAGGGGAAATAAATCTACTGATTTTATTATTACATTTGCTCAGATTGCCCAACAACAATTGAACACGACAATCAACTGCCGATACCTTAGAAACTTTTTGCCATTTTCTGCAGTTCGCCTTCATAAATTGTTCGAAGAAATGCGATTACTTGAGCCATTTGCGTTTTTATGCCGCAACTGAAGTAATTTCGTCAAAGAATTTACGATTGCATTTCGAAATAATAAAGTTTCCACTGCGCACTTCGAAAAAAACTCCAATTTCCTCAGCTATATAAAGATGTGAGTTGCCCAAAGCACAAATAACAACCCGGAATTCTCTTCGTTTTCTTATTCAAATTCGTCGTCCGTTAGGAGAACTTATTTAAAACTCTCCAGAAACTTGATTGTAAAACTTCTGAAGGATTTCTAGCGGGCAACATCATGATGAAACTTCTACTTGTTGCGGCACTAGTCTGCACCAGCAACGTCCTTTCGTCAGTACATGGCAAAAGTAAGGCAACAAAAGGGTAGAATTTAATTATTTCAATAAAGTAATTCCAGGTTCTTATAAACCTGCTCTGAAGTCAAAGCCTTCAGTTCCTTACAACGGTGGAACAACTTGCAAAAAGCCAGGTGTTTACTTAGTTTTAACATCGATATGTGATTTTGCTTGTGATGACAAAGGATCTACAAAGTATTTAGCTTTTGTGTTATTAAGATTGGCAGTTGTAACGCAAATGTTTACTTACTCATAGGTTAAAAAACTGCAAGACAGGGATCAAGCCCCACTGGAATCTTCTGCGATGTGATGAATTGACATGCCTTAAGGTAAATAACATTGGCGTGAGCACAACCATAACCAACAAACAACAGTAACAATACCTTCACGAAAAGTTCACCTTTGCAACTGCAATGCTTGAAGTTCTTACAAAAGCTCAGTTTTTATCCATATATAAATTTTAGGTATACACTAAACCAAAAAAAGTGATTCCGGTTTATGTACCCGCTTTGGAGTCACGCCCCAAAGAGCCATACACCGTATTAAACAAGTGTGTACAGAGTTCTCTGTCTCTCTTTAAATGGTTGTGTGATTTCATCTGCACCAAGAAAGGAGTAATAAAGTAGGTATCTCAAGGGAAATGACCCAAGTTTTTAGGATCTGATAATTGCTTTCTTATTTAGGCAAAAAAATTGTAAAGTTAGCATCGTTCCACCAACAAACTATGTAGCTTGCAAGGAGTTAATCTGTATTAAGGTACTACTTTGTTATGATTGAAAATTACCATGTTTTTTTGCCCAATATCTTTTCAAACTGGACCATTATGTCTTTATGTAGGTATCTAGCGGTGGTGGAGGCGGGGGTAGTGGTGGAGTTGGACAAGCAACAAATACTCCACTAGCAACAGAGGAAATGACCAATAGACCGGAAGTTATCAGAACGACAGCGGGAAAAGACACCACTAAAGAAAACACTAAGAACACGTCAGATAGACCGGGAAAAGGAACTACTCCAGAGAGTACAACAAGCTCATTACGCATAAAGGAAACTACTGAACAATATACTACGAAAGCCACAGACTCTACAACTACATCCTCAGAACAACAAAGAGAAGTAACTACAAAAGAGATCACAACACAAGAACTCATATCAACAGAAACTACAGCAGAGTTAGTTACACAAGCCTCAGATGCTCCAGGTGCGGTAACTTCTGGTGAAACTACTACGATGTCTTCAGAAAAACCAAAAGAAGTACCCACGGAAGAGATTACTACTAGAAGTACAGGCGGCCCTGAAGAAATAACTACTAACAAATACATATCTGTAACCACTGAAGCTGAAGCATCCCCCAGTACAGGATCCACACCTTCAGAAACTACTGCAAAGGTTACTATGAGAACCTCAGATGGGCCAAGTGCAGTAACTTCTGGTGAAACTATCACGGTGTCCTCTGAACTACCAGGAGAAGTAACCACGGAAGAGACTACTACTAGAAGTACAGGCGGTCCTGAAGAAACAACAACTAACAAATATATAACTATAACCACTGAAGCTGAAGCATCACCCAGTACAGGATCCACACCTTCAGAAACTACTGCAGAGGTTACTATGAGAGCCTCAGATGGGCCCAGTGCAGTAACTTCGGATGAAACTATCACAATGTCCTCTGAACAACCAGGAGAAGTAACCACGGAAGAGACTACTACTAGAAGTACAGGCGGTCCTGAAGAAACAACAACTAACAAATATATAACTATAACCACTGAAGCTGAAGCATCACCCAGTACAGGATCCACACCTTCAGAAACTACTGCAGAGGTTACTATGAGAGCCTCAGATGGGCCAAGTACAGTAACTTCCGGTGAAACTATCACGATGTCCTCTGAACAACCAGGAGAACTTACCAAGGAAGAGATTACTACTAGAATTACAGGCGGTCCTGAAGAAATAACTACTAACAAATACATATTTGTAACCACTGAAGCTGGAGCGTCTCCCAGTACAGGATCCACACCTTCAGAAACTACTGCAGAGGTTACTATGGGAGCCTCAGATGGCCCAAGTGCAGCAACTTCGGGTGAAATTATCACGATGTCCTCTGAACAACCAGGAGAAGTAACTACGGAGGAGATTACTACCAGAAGTACAGGCGGTCCTGAAGAAACAACAACTAACAAATATATAACTAAATATATAACTACTGAAGAAACAACAACTAACAAATATATAACTATAACCACTGAAGCTGAAGCATCACCCAGTACAGGATCCACACCTTCAGAAACTACTGCAGAGGTTACTATGAGAGCCTCAGATGGGCCAAGTGCAGTAACTTCGGGTGAAATTATCACGATGTCCTCTGAACAACCAGGAGAAGTAACTACGGAGGAGATTACTACTAGAAGTACAGGCGGTCCTGAAGAAACAACAACTAACAAATACATAACTATAACTACTGAAGCTGAAGCATCACCCAGTACAAGATACACCCCTTCAGAAACTACTGCAAAGGTTACTATGAGAACCTCAGATGGGCCAAGTGCAGTAACTTCTGGTGAAACTATCACGATGTTCTCTGAACAACCAGGAGAAGTAACTACGGAGGAGATTACTACCAGAAGTACAGGCGGTCCTGAAGAAACAACAACTATCAAATATATAACTATAACCACTGAAGCTGAAGCATCACCCAGTACAGGATCCACACCTTCAGAAACTACTGCAGAGGTTACTATGAGAGCCTCAGATGGGCCAAGTGCAGTAACTTCGGGTGAAACTATCACGATGTCCTCTGAACTACCAGGAGAAGTTACCACGGA
This sequence comes from Thecophora atra, assembly GCA_937620795.1. NCBI lineage: Eukaryota > Metazoa > Arthropoda > Insecta > Diptera > Conopidae > Thecophora > Thecophora atra. Next base: position 31,375,811 of record OW569397.1, on the reverse strand, counting down.
AGAGATTACTACTAGAATTACAGGCGGTCCTGAAGAAATAACTACTAACAAATACATATTTGTAACCACTGAAGCTGGAGCGTCTCCCAGTACAGGATCCACACCTTCAGAAACTACTGCAGAGGTTACTATGGGAGCCTCAGATAGTCCAAGTGCAGCAACTTCGGGTGAAATTATCACGATGTCCTCTGAACAACCAGGAGAAGTAAATACGGAGGAGATTACTACCAGAAGTACAGGCGGTCCTGAAGAAACAACAACTAACAAATATATAACTATAACAACTGAAGCTGAAGCATCACCCAGTACAGGATCCACACCTTCAGAAACTACTGCAGAGGTTACTATGAGAGCCTCAGATTGGCCAAGTGCAGTAACTTCGGGTGAAACTATCACGGTGTCCTCTGAACTACCAGGAGAAGTTACCACGGAAGAGATTACTACTAGAATTACAGGCGGTCCTGAAGAAATAACTACTAACAAATACATATTTGTAACCACCGAAGCTGGAGCGTCTCCCAGTACAGGATCCACACCTTCAGAAACTACTGCAGAGGTTACTATGAAAGCCTCAGATGGGCCAAGTGCAGTAACTTCGGGTGGAACTATCACGATGTCCTCTGAACTACCAGGAGAAGTAACCACGGAAGAGATTACTACCAGAAGTACAGGCGGTCCTGAAGAAATAACTACTAACAAATACATATCTGTAACTCCTACAGCTGAAGCGTCTACCAGTATAAGATCCACGCCTTCAGAAACTACTGACGAAGTCGCTACGAGAGCCTCAGATGTTCCAGGTACGGTAACTATTAGTGAAACTTCTACGATGTCCTCAGAACGACCAGAAGAAGTAACCTCGAAAGAGATTACCACGAAAAGCACAGAAGGACCTAAAGCAATAACTACTGAGGGATTCAACTACTCTACTGAAACTTCAATAGAACCCGAAGGCGTTACGAGAGCAGTTTTATTTATTAAGATGATCACGAAAATAGTTAGGGCAATATTCGAATTTATGAAATATTATCATTGCTATTCTCAGGAATTAATGGACATAGAAAGCATAGTAATGATGAAATTACGCGAAGTAGTGAGAGAATATAATCAACAATAAATGCGCGAATTCAAAATATTCCTTCAGAAATCTACGATAAAATTTACCAAAACTTTTATTAAGAGTTAGTAATAAATGGGTAAGCTTGCAGCAAGTATATGAGCCTTGTAGGGCCTGAAGGATGTATGATTTTTTTCTGCGTATGTAAGTTAAGGAGTACCGCACGGAACGAATGCTTCTATATTGATATCGATTATTTCCACAACGACGATGGTGTAATGAGCGCAGGAAAATCTCGTGCCTCCAACATTCAGTATCATAGGTACCACTCGTTCTCTGGGAGTGGCTGTACTGCCTTTAAGGGAACAGATAGTTGCATTAGTGATGAAAGTGTAGTCCTCCACCAGAATCCAGGATATATTACTAATGAACTAATGAACTAATTTGCTGCATGAAAAGGAATCAATTTTACTGAATCTGTAGAATATTTTGAATATTATCGAATCAGCTTGAATTAAATATAACCGCTGGTAAATTATTCGCGGGAGCTGTTAACAAATAGGTCGGATGTTTCTTAGTTACCTAGAGGTAACCTACCGGATGTTATACATATCAACCACGATATTAAGTCATTCTGATTTGTCATTGTTTTGCCCAGTGTCGAGTGGAGCTTTCTACCTTACGTTTAGCTTCACTTCGTTGGATTGCAGTCGGATATAACTATGCACAAGAGGACTCTATACAAAAGGAGTAAAGAATCCCTTTTTGGTTGCCAGTTACGATGATTCTCGGTACTATAACGTAGTATAAAAGATTTAAAAGCTGTATCGCAGGACAGGCGATGATTAATCATTATGTGGAATTGATTCATTATGCGAATTTTATACATTTTGTAGGCAGGATCACACCCTGAATTTCGAATATGTCGACGTGGTCGTACTCCTCAATTGATCTCTCTTCCATCACTTCAACTTTGCATTAGAATTTCTGTTATCCCATGCAAATGTTTTTAACAACACAGCATCGCACGAATTTCTAGTTCCCTCTGGCTTTCCTCAAGGTAGTCATTTGGGACCGTTGCTATTCTTGGTTTTTATCAATGACCTTCCATTAGCTATTAAAACCAGTAGTATATTATATACTCATGTATATATGTCTTATATACTATGCTGATGACGTCAAACTTTTCCTTTCATACAAAAATGTATTCGATGCCTTGCTCCTACAAGAGTATTTGGATTTCCTATTTTCATTATGTAACTTAATTGATGTAACTTAACGGGAAAAATTCACATTTCACATTCATAATAACCGTATATCTCATAGAGCGCACACATATCCTTGGAGTTTATAAAGAGATGAGCTAGGAGTTCAGCGACCCTTATATCACAAAGCTACTATAGAAATTAAGTAGAATTTCCTCTATTAGTTCACAAAAGGATGTCCTTGTGGAGCGGAAGGTAACGGTCAGAGAGAATTCCGAGGTGATCTTAATTTACTAATAACCTAGCATGAAGAATCTAAGGACTCAAACGACCAAGATGCTCGCTATGCGCTTGGTGATAACTACTGCCATCTCTCGCGCTTCTTATTATCCGCACTTATATTAAAACTATATCTCGGGCACAAATCAAAATTACTTACTTTCTTATTTTTCCTTTTTAGAAAATTATGGCTTTTCAAAACTTTTTAATTTAGGTCAATTGATCGATTACCCAGAATCGGTTCCACGTTAGCTTTTTGACGTTATACTACTTTTTCAGACACTAATTTTACTCACAGTATAATATTACAGTAATTTATGGATTTTTTTATTTTTTATAACAAAACTTTGCTTTTACCGAAAAACTTGCTTTCGTCGAAAAACAAGTTGGTAGCCGCCCAATGGCTCCTTTCCTCTACCTGGAATTTGAAAACCGAAAATTAACGACTTATTATTTTTGACGTTATAATATATTTTACTATTCCTAGCGACTGATCTTCAAAACAAACTAATGAAATAGTGTTCCGGAGTGTGTTACAAAACGTGTTAAATTGCATGATCCAGGATTCAAAGCACATCAGTAATTTTTATTTTTAAAGTTCACCCTTTCCTCAAATGCTCGGGCGCTTGCTCTGAAATAGGATGAATTTTGATGAAGCAAAGGGAAATTATCCTGTTGTGCAAAAAGGATGAAATGTTTCTGATGTAAACCCTGCGGCTATCATTAGTTTTATGATGCTGGACTGCATTTTATTGATGTGTGAACTAGTTTTAATTGAGAAGCAATCAATACTCGTTGGGCGTGGAAAAACATGAGGTGAATTCAAAGGGAAAAGTATGCAAAGGAGTGAAATAGATACGTAGTGAATGATTTTTGTGTATCGCCAATTGAATAGTGTAATTCCTGACCAAGTCTTTGCCTTTTTTAAGTTTTTTGATCTCTGTTTGCAACCCGATCAAGCTGCTTTAATTGCAACTACTTGCTAATTGAGCCATCAACACATTTGAGGCTTGGAATCGTGTTGTTAGTGTTTCGCCGGCATCGGAAAAAATAACAAAATAATCAACAGTAGCACCCACGGGATAGACTTAGTTCAAAGGGGCTTGTGACTTTGTTTTTGTGCACCATTTAAAACTTTGAACGAGTTCAACAGCAGTGAATTGCAAAGTTTTTAATGAACGCCCAACATTGTGCTAAAAATAGGAAATTGCAACATTCTCCGAAGGCAAACAATGTTGATGAGCTCAGCGTGGGCGAAAGAAACAAAAGTACACAAATTAATCGGAATTAATATGGACAGCGAAGGGTCACCTTCCTTAAAAGAACATGGATCTCAAAGACTTTGGACTGCAGCAGAAAGATGGATGGAACTGAATGAATGACAATTCCGCTCATGCTTAAAATTACTACTCCATGAGCGAGTGAGATAAACTTAAAAGCGTATATGATGAACAGAAGAGAAGTAGAATACAGCTTGATTATAGCTCCAAAGTCGTTACAAGCAATTGGAGTCAAAATTAAGTACACATTGATAATTTAGCGATCGCATACTTTTAGGCTGCGCTGAATATGGATTTGTGACTTTCACATTTTGTAGTGAGACTCAGAATAAGACTGATGTCGGAATTTTGTTCAATATTAAAATTAACAAATTAAAAAACACGATTAAATTACATAAAATCTAACATCTTTTTATAAAAATCGCTAATAAAATTAAAAAAGAGTTATTAAAGTCAATTTAATTGCATTATTGTGTTTTTGTTAGGATAATCATAATCAACGTAAGAGAAGAGAGCCAACAACAATTTCAAGCTTCTGCTAAAAGGCTGATGACACCTTTAATGACAACAAATAATTATGGCTTAACAACAGCAAGCAGCGAGCTCTACCGAAAGGACATCCATCCAGCGAGGACATACATTCACACAGAGGCACAGGCTGATGTGTCGCCATGCAGTCAAGTGCTAAACAAGGTTCGAGCTTTGTTCAATAATTGGAGCGGAAGCTATGCAAGCAGCTAACAACTTTTGTTGCCGCCAGTTTTGCTATTGTTGTTGGTGCTATTGTTTTCCTGTATAAAACTCTCTGGTCTTTATTTGCAGTTGCTGATTTCTACGTAGTCGGGAGGGAAGAGATACGAATATGTAGTGATCAGTAGCAGTAAATTAAAAGCAGTATGTCAGTTGAGTAGCGTACTCCCTAAAAGTATGCTTCAAATTAACAGCATGACCACCATAAAGAAGTTCATGTAAGATGAGCGCTATATTTAATATTATTATGTATATATAAAAATTATTGTAATTTTTAATTAATAGTTAATAATTTAGTGAATAAATGATCCCAAAGCATTAATAGCAGCCAGTGGCACAGTATTAAATTAGCGCGGCGCCGAAAACTATCTTCTGAGTTACTGCCTCTTTCATTTATCTTTTCTTTGCTTTTGTAGATGCTTTAAAGGGTTTAAAATTACCTTTAAGCTGTTATTACAGTGCATGGATGTCAGCCGCACCACAAATGCTCCTTCAGTGTTTTGAAGACACTCATCAAAGGGAATCAACACAAAGAAACTCTCAACACTCATGAATTTGGTCACATGCGCCGTGAAAGCCACTCGAATGATGAGAGTTGAAGAGAGGAAAGTAGTTTAAAAGAGGGAAAAGAGAATAAGCAGAACAACCTATAATTTATTTCGGTAAAAATGCTTAATTGATCCGATTTAATATAAAATGTCCCTCATTTGAATACCTTTTTACGGTTTTAGCTTTTCTAAACATCCATCTCATGTTCACCATAAAAACCGTACTCAAAACAAAATGAAATCCATTAAACTCCATGGTTTCACTCAAAATATTATAAAAGCCGGTTTCACTCAGCAGAGTTATAATCCACAGCTGCAACAGAAGCATGCACGAAGCCATATGTTCGAGTTGGCCAAAAGGAACACCGAAGACCGAACACATTCAACAGAAACTCACCATCAAAACAAACGCACGACGCAGTCGACGAGGTGCACTCGACCGCCGTCGAAAGCATTCATCGTGCAGCGTTCTCAGCGGTTGGACGTGCACTCGGAATCCGGAAAGCGCTAAAAACGCCGAAAACTGCCGAAAGGTTCGTTCGATGCGTTGTCAAAGCAGTCAACCAACAGAAAAAGTTTTTGAAAATAGTGAATTTAGTGGAAAAAAGTAAATGTTTCAAGTGTTGAGTGACATTTTGAAAGAGTTGAAGGAAAAACGTACCGAACAACAATTAATAAAGTCCAACAATAAGTAGACAAGCGACAACGCTTCAAAAGAAGCCCGCGAAGTTTTATCCTAATTTTATGGCCGGTGATGAAGGAGGCTGTCGGCTTGGGTTTCAGTGCCGTCATTAATCTCTGTCGTTGTGTTATTTTACGTGCGTGTTTCGTGGCGTTAAGTGGACGCAACAGCGTTGCCAGACTTCGGCCTCAACCAACACGCTCAGGCCGAAAAAAGCAATTAATAATAGATTAAAACACACAAAACACATAGCTGAAAACACGATCAAATTGAACAGTGAAATCTCAGTGCAAATATTTTCTTTATTTTCTTTTCCCTACTTTGCACACATCGCAATTTCTTATAAATATCAGAATTTATCAGTTCTGCGTCATTTTTCCCCTGATCCTCTTCATCAGCATTCTTTAAAACTTCCTCCTTTCGCCCTTTATGAGATTCTTTCTTATTCAAGGGAAATAATTCGAATTTCGCTTCATGAGGATCCTTTTTTTGTATTTCATGTTTTGTTTTTTTTATTTGTCCGAATAAGATTACAGATAAGATTTGAGTTTTATTGTTTATTGTTGCTGCTGTGCTTTCGCAGATCAACAAACTTCTTATTCCATTTTATTTCATGTCGTCAAGACTTCTACTTTAATCCCAATGCAGCAGACCTTTATGCTTCATTGAATCCCTGTTGCTATTAACTGAAATCTAAAAATAAATATTAATAAAAAATCCAAACGATTAATTAAAAGAACGACCGCTCGACCATCAGCAAATCAGCTACAAATTTATTCATAAAAAACCTACAAAATGCAATTCCTTAGCACATCAACTACAACAAAAACATATCGTCGCCATCGCCACCATAAACAACAACAACATCAAAGTCAACAGCAACAGCAGCAGCTTCCACATCGTTGCCACCAACAACAAAAGCAACAGCATTTATTTAGCCTCAAAGGGAGCAGCGTTTTGCGGCGATGTTTAACCTTTCTGTACATCTTGGGTCCGTTGCTGTTGCTGGACCCAGTCGCCGCCGGCTCCTGTCGCGAAGCTCAACTCTGCTGCAGCGGGCGGGACTCGTCGTGCGTGGTGCAGAAGGCGCCCATCAACGCGATCATCGAGGATCTCAGCGATAAACCGTGTTACTGCGATCACGCGTGCCTGAAACTGGGCGACTGCTGCGACGACTTCAAGGACCACTGCGGAGGTAAGTGAGGAAGGAAGGAAGGGGTTAAACGAGGTCGTAAAGGGAGCCAACTACAGGTTACAGTGATGCACGCGAGTTGGCTTAAAAGGTTGGCTGTCGAAGCATATTTTTCGATGATACTGAACACCATTAAATTTTAGAGTAATTTTTTTATTACGTGTGGAAGATGATGTGTTAACGATTGTTTATTTATTACAGCGTTTTCGAAGATTTTTTCGTTGCTAGAATAAAAATATTTCTACACATTTTTCACTTGAAAATTAGAAAAACTTAAAATTCAGAAAGCGATTAAATAATCACAAGCATCATTAAAAAACAGTTAAAAACAAAAGAAAAAAGAGGGGCAGAAATAAACTAAATTTATAAAAGTTCATTATTCAACTATTTAAGTTCATTATAAATTCAATCGAAATTTATACTGCATTCTTTGATATGTTATTATAACAATTATTGAATTTTCAGTGAAGTTCTGCTCTATTTTATTATTCTTCTTTTCCTTTTTACTACAAATCATAAACTAATAAATAACAAATAAGTCTAATAATTAACAAATAACCATAAACTAATCAATAAGGTATTAATTTCTCCCTGAATCCTTTGAAATAGATGACAAATATATTTATATCCAGTTTTAAAATGGATAAAATAGGAACTCCTCTGTATCAGCATCCTAATTCCTCTTTTTTATTTATTTATACACATAATTCAATTAGCAAATTTTGGCAATTAGCAACAATTCTCATATCTGCAGACTTTTTGCATGCATTTTTAATTAATCTAAAACAGACTAGAATCGATAAATAGCACAGCCACAACAAGCTGTGAAAATAGCCCAATTCAAATGCCACTTTATTACACTTTAATTGCTTTGGCCAAATATTTTGCGGTTAAATAAACTGAATTTTAATTTCTTCTTTGCTAAATGAAATGCTGTAATTATATCAACTTAATTGAGATGAGTTAAAATTCATTATTTATTCAAGCAAAAACTTAAAAGTTTACAATAAAAAAGCAACCAATTTACGAAAATTTATTCTCCATTTATTTATTTCACATTTATTTCCTTAAACAGAATTTATAAACAACACCGCGAAACCGCCGACATTTTGAGTTGTCTTTTTTAGAAGTATTACGGTAGTTGTTGTTGGGGAAACCACAATTAATTTAGTTTATATATTCACCAGCAACACCAACGCGCTGAATAAATTTTCCCTATTTTTTTATAATTTAATGTGAGTTTTCGTTCAATTCTGCACACTTTAATTTAAATTTAAAATTATTTTAAATTCATTTAAGAGATTCCTATCATCACTTTATGAATTATTAAATTTCAACATAAGCGACTAAAATTTGGTTTATCAATTGAAACGTTGGTTAATTCAATATTCTTAAAATAACTTCGATGGATGATTTTTACATTTTCAACTAAAATTCAAGCGAATCATAAGCGAAAAGTTGAGCAAACAAAAACACTTAAAATTAAATTAGAAATCGATAAGATGAACAACAAAGACTAAAGTCTTTTGGAAGAAGGCCTCAAGTGCAAAAGAACTCAGGCGGAGCGTCAAATGGACTGTTTCACGGATGAATGAGTTGGCCAACAGCAGAGGAAACCAATAGAAGTAGGGGAATGAAGGGCATTAAAGGTTTAGAGCTCGTAGATGCCGATGATGCAACAATTTGTTGGCCAGAGATGAAAAACAATTAAACAGGTGGCTTCAGTCTTTAAAGCTGTTTTATTACAGTCTTTGAAGCAACTTCATAAATTGTTTTATGGCAAAGTAAAATATAAGAACTAAGAATTAAGGTCAGTCAAACCTCAGAATGGGGTTAAAAGTCGGAAACCGATTGCGCAATAGTCACTAAACATTAGCTATAAAAATTAGCATTAAAATTATCGATTACAATAATAGCCAAAGTGATTTCATAAACATGAAAACTCACTGCGAATATCATCGGGAAAAAGTAAATCATTATCATCATAACCATGGCCAACAAATCACTTTATTCATGATATCTTCCAACATAGAGTTTTTAACTAGTCAAAGCTATCGGCTTCAGTAACGCCGTTCCTGCTATTTTCGATAAAAATGTCCCATTTTTATTAATATTCAGTCTCTTGATCTTTTAAAGGTTAGCGTTAAAATGTGTTTAAACGGTTTGTTTAACCCTTCACGAAAGTAAATACACGAAAGTATTGTAAAAGTGAAAAATGTCAATACTGAGATTTTAATGGTAACACACATTTTGACCATCGCTGGGTCCATTTTGACTAGTTTGGTCGTGACGTGTGAACGTATCCTCAGCAACTAAAAAACGCAGAGACGTAGAAAGTTGAAATTTTGTATTTGAGACCCTTAGAAGACCTATTTGTGCACTTCCCTTTTGGATGAAATCGATGACGCCAAAAGGACACTTCTCTTGCAGGATTAAACAAATTTAATGCATACCTCAACGCCAAACACCCCAAAAAAGTAAATATTTTGTATTTAGGGCTGCAGACGTTAGTCCAAATATAATCTTCCTTTTTTGTAACAATCGATAGCACAACAAAGGACACTTCTCTCGAAGGATTGTCTGTAATTGAAATTATTTTACCTACAAGTCATACTTTTGCCACAACAGATATTTTATTTTTGTTACTCTGAATCAGAAACTTTTAGGTATTCGCTGTTCAATCTAAATTTTTCGACTAACATTTTGAGGGAACAGTGGGCGATATTAATTTAATAGTATTCCACTGTCATTGACAAGTAACCAAATTATTTATTGTTAAATTTTTATTGCAATGGTAAATCTCCATGCAATTTTTAGTAAACTTCATGGTTTTGTGAATATTTCATATTAAAAATGTAGCTGCGATAGTTTTCATGTTATTTTACAGTTAGTTTTTCAAGAAGTTATGAAATGTAAAATTGACAGCGGATTATTAAATTCTGTCATTCATCCATTTTCCAACAATTTTTCCTCTATATGTGTATTAGCATGTATTAGCTTCAATGTCTGCTTGAAGCAAAAGAACTCTTCGTATTTATGCTGTTGTTAAATACTTCAATAATTTTATTTACTAGTGACATACTATAAATAAGACTATTAAATTAGGCATTATAGTCTTCAATATATAATGTTTATTTACCGTTTTCATTTATTTACAGTTTATTCATCTGTTTACGGTTTATTAATGGAATTATTTAAACTTATATATTAATATTTTTTCTCTATTGGCTCAGCACATTTTCAACTCTGTTTAAATACTTTCATTCACAATTATTTTTATCTGCTCAATTAAATTATTTAATGATAATTCTATATTTTTTTAAAATTACTTTCTTTAATTCTGTTTGGTTTGTGGAATAAGAAATGAGATTCAGGCATTTAGTTATGTAATCGGTTAGGTAATCGGGTAGATACTAGTCATAATCAGTGATGTAATCGGTTAGTTTATCAATTATTTAATAGAGATAACAAACGGAATATCTAGATAATCAGTTAGGTAATCGCTCCTGTAATCGGTGGTGTAAGGTAATTGTTTAGGCAATCGGTTAGGTATTCGGTTAGGTAAACAGTTAGGTAATCGGTTAAGTAGTCGTTTAAGTAATGATTTCCATCTGTCTCTCGTTCTTTTACTTTAAACTCTTTCCTTTGGCATTTAAATTATTTCATTTGAAAGTCTTGAGATATTTTTTATTCCTTTATGAAATTCTTGGGTCCTTCTTATTACTGTGCATTGATGTTGTTTAATCCGGTTGTTGTTGTTGTTCTGGTTGCTCTATTAGCCTTAGAGCAGCCACAACAAATTATTATCTCCGTCTGCGAACGGGTGTCGAAGACTGCCTACCGTCCGAAGTCTGGCAGCCATTCAGGCATTTAACTGGCCGCTAGCGTCTACAAGAAGCAGACACACAGAAAACGAATGCCCTCCGAAGCAACTACAACAACAACTGTAATAATAACAATAACGCCTTCGTAGTTGGCTTTAAGGAAGCAGCGCAATTTGTGGAATTTTGTTTTAGTCGGAGTTCTGCTCCTTCCCCTTTCACTTTACTCGTCCTCCTCAAAAAACAAATAACATCACACAACGAGCATGGAACATTTCGCTTATTCTTCCTTCCATCATCCTCAATCAACATTTATTTTATTTCATTTGGGAGCTTTGGCTTTTTCTTCTTCGTCCTTTTCCCTTTTCTTTCTTTTTCTCTCTTAATCTGAGGTTTTTTTTTCATTTGTTTTCGTTGGTATCATTTAAGCCTTTCTGTGTCATTTTATTATCTGAATTCTACTCTAAACTTAATTGGTTCATATGTTTGTTTGCGTCATCGTTAAAAGGAGTAGCAAGAACAAGAGAAAAACGAACAAGAACAAGCAGCAGCAGCGACTTTGTTTGTCGGCTTCTTTGATTTTGTCAGTTCTTGATTTTTCGGTTGTTCGTTGGTTTTAAAACAAGTTTTTATATGTTTATTTTGTGAAAATTAATTCTTTAAAATTGATTTTTTATAATAATATTATATGAATGTGGTAAATAACTCTACAGAAAAACTTGTAAAAAGACAAAAAAATAGGAAAAGAAAAGGTTTTCTACACCTTATTTAAATGTCCTTTAGAAATCCACAATTGGGCTTCAGAATAGTCGATTTTATTCCGCATTTTTAGAAATGGATTTACAAAATAACTTTTAATTTTAGAAGTTGTTTTAGAAAAGTTGAATTGAACTTCAGAACTCAGAATAATCAATTAAAAACAATACTCAAATTTTAGAATAATCAATAATCAATCAAATTTAGATTCTTATAAACTGACTTTAGAAGAACGAATTTAACTTCAGATATATTTTCAATTTCACTGGAGAATAACTAAATATCTTTTCTTGCAAGGTAACAATTTCGGAATTCCAATTGGAAAATTCTCGAGTTCAATTTAGCAATTCCAAATATAAATTCTTCAAATTCAATTCTTTCTATTGAAGTCCATTTTTTATGTAATTCACATACAATTTTCTCCAAGTCCAAAGAAATAAGAATAAATCAAGACATAATCTAAAATCAATCTGTAATAATTTCAAGTAAATGTGATAAAGGTTTAAATGGAAATAAACGTTAGAATATTCAATTTATATCTTCTCATTTCATCAACTTTTGATTTAAATCAAAAAAACTCAACAACATTGTGAAGTTTTTTCTAAGGCTTTATATGAAATTCTCAACTTTTTCCTAAGCATTCAATAAACTCGGACTAAAGAGAAAACGTAAGTGAAACAGCTTCTTAAATTCATGCGTGGCTATCATAAAGAAAGGTCATCAAAAGCAGACATTTCGACCGCGTCCTTCACTTACAGACGTTGTTCTAAATTTACGACAACACGAAACACTGATTAAATACATCCAAAAAAAGAACAAATTTATGTCATAAAAGCAATTTGTTTTTTATTGTGATGACGGCGATTTACTTCAGATATCGTTTCGTAAAACAAAAGACTCTTTCGCCCCCATCCGCCGTCAGTCACTGAAGAAGGAAGCGGCAAGCAAAACAACGTTGAAAAGGGTCAACTAACCTTTGGTCCATGGCGCGTGACCTGACATTTTAATCGTAATCCCTTCCTCGCTGAGAGCTCGTGGCTTGGTGTGGAATGTCATGCGATGGGTCAGTTTCCAAACCTCACCTTTTAGCTTACGTAATCCTGATTAATTAGCTTTATCTCAAGTCGCTGCTGTCACTGCGAAACCTTTTCTCTGTTCTGAGTAATTTAATCGCTGTTCGGAACATCACAATGTATTCCACTCACATTAATTACTTCAATGCGCTCCGCAGTCGCTTTTCCTGCTCAACTGACGGGATTTTAGTGAACACCGAAGCGTCTCCACGTCGTGTTTCAACGCTGTTCAAATTTGTCATCTGCTTTTGACATTTAGAATCTAGCCTCAAAGAAAGTTTCCCCAAATCTGATCGAAAAACTAAAATGTCGGAATGATTGTCTGTCTCCTCTGCGCTTTTGTCGTTTAATTTATCAATTTAAATTCGGTTTTGACTTGTTCTTCGCTGTGTTAAACAAAAAACCCTTTCAAAGCCCAGCGTGGAAGTCTTTTAACTGAGTTGGAAGCCGTCTGCAGCGTGCTCAACGGCAACACGCTGCTGTCACTCGGCGTCCGCTGTCACGAACAGTCGACATTTCGAACGTGACATTTGCGCACAGTCGCCCTCTAACGAAAGTCGCAGAGGTCGCGTCCAGCATCACGAACAACGAAAAGCATTAATTAAGGATTTTAGTTTCATTTCTTGTTTAAATTTTTAATCCTGTCAGGGGCGATTTTAAAAAAGAAGAAAGGCAACTGAAGAGGAAGAGCAGAGCGTCCACTGTGAAAGGAAGGATGATCTACGAAGCTTCGTGTCAAAATATATTCTCTTGTCTGAAGGATTTCTCGACAGCAGCTGAGCTGGCTTCTCTTCCGCTCCTTTTGCCAAACGTTGTCCAGAAAAATGGCATGAAGTTGGTCATTAAAAAAGTTACTTTCGCCTTTGAAAACATCCTGACGGACGAGCGACCGGAAATCATTGTTGAATCCTCACAATGCTCGATGAAGCTGCTTTGTGATCCCGGCTTAACTTTGGTCATAACGACGTCCGCGTCCACATCCAGCTTCTCGTCTCGTGTGAGGATAAACATTTTCCCTCTTTAAGTATGACATTCATGAGAAAAGTCTGTGTGAGTCAAGTCTGCGTTTGTTGATTGTTGTAATAAGCAAATGTTTGCCTTTAATGTTATTTTTATGCGTCATAAAAGTGCTGAAGGAGCCGGAATTTATTTAAAGAATGATTTCGCAGTCTGTCTGTGTGTCTATGTGTGTTTGTAAGCATGAAGCTGTGTGTTTATGGTAACGAATTCTAACACATTTCAACCGCAATCAACAAACACTCTGAAGTTCGTTGCCTCTGCTGTTGTGTTCGTGCACGAAAGTTTTTAATGTCCTTAAAGGGCTTAAATATTCATTGTTAGTTTAAGCTGTTTACTTATGACGAACGGCGTGTGGCAGCCACATTCAACGTTAATTAAATTTTTCGCAACCTCCTTTATTTTTAATAAAAACCATCATCTCATAAAATTTGCTCATGTTTTCATTCCGTTTTTATTCCTTTTCTTTTTGGCCGGTCCTCGTCGAAACCAAACCCACGCGAATTGCTTTATTAGCCACCATTTGGCCATCAACCATCGCATTTGCATATTTTATACATGCACTCGGACCGATATTTCGTGGGCGTGGCAAGTGGTTAGACAAAAGGAAGCTCGCTGCATAAATAAAACACACAACAAATATTTTGGCAAAATATTTTTCTGCGTAAATGTTTGGTTGCTATAGAAAAGCACTTCATCGAGTACAGTGAAGGGCGAAATGATGAAGAAGAACAGTGAAAACGCAAAACAAAAGAAGAACTGAAGCGAAAATTACTTTGGTCGTGTTCATTTCAATATATTTTGAAAGGTCTGAAAGTCAGTAAAGAAATAACGAAAACGAATTTAAATAAAAAATCATGGTGAACAATTTTAAATGGATTGGAAAATCCAATCGGACAAATTCAATGTAAGTGCTTCAAAAACGAACAGATCCTGGAGTGAAATTTGGATGCACTTTTCCAATTTACTTTGTTCAACATCAAAATAAAATAGAACGAAACTCTAAAAAGAGGAACAGGAAAATAAAATTAAATAAAAGCAACCTTCATATCAAAGGTTTCCGTTGAAACGAAAGTGCCTAAATGTAGGCAAATTAACTAATTCAACCGTTTCCATTTATGTTTAGAACATTCAATTGTCTGTTGTTGCCGGAAATAGCAAATTCATTTATTATCTCTTCATCGCTATTGAAATCGGAAGCACAGGTTTATTTACCGTTCATTTCTCGGCGCACAAATAGGCTATATAAATGATTTCTCATGTAAATGTTCGAGGATGTCCCTGAGCGTTATTTAATTCGAACGATTACAGCATGTGAATTGGAAATGATGTTAACGGGGGTTCAAAAGGCCACGAGCGCAAGGAGAGGTGTTGTTTTCCCAGGTCGATCCACTGCGTTGTAATCGAGAGCAGTGACCAGAGGTTTTCTCTGTTCAATATCATTCGCTGAAAGCAATCGTTTCATCAGTTACCAAAGAATTTTATTGGTTGGCAACAAATTGGTAACTATAAAATCAAAATCAAAATTATTGCTGCACTTTTCATTTAATAACAAATAACGTAAAATTTGTATTAAATAAAACATGATACTGCAACAGCTTTAACTGCTGTCTCCATAATACAATTGTTTACTTTTAGGCTGCGCTGATAATTCAGTTGTTGATTCAACGAATTTCGGAAGTCAACTTTGGCTTTTATTAACTTTTTGATTAACTTACATCGAATGTTTAAAACGTTTACGCTTATAAGTGATTCCCTTTCCATCTTTTTATTTAATTGACTCTTCCCACTTTTGTTTCTGTATTCAATTCACCCACTTAAGAGCCAATAAATAATCCTATCAGATCCTGTAAGTGTTAAATGAGTGCGATTTTTAATGACGCTCGCTGCGCAGTGGACGCAGTTGTAAGTGAAAAATGAGAGCAGCCAAAAATGCTCTCCTTAAAAAGTCTTCGTGAATTGAATAATTGACTCATTTAAGGATGAGTTTGACTCCGTGTTCGAACTTCGGCGTGGTCTCCGCTGCCCTCATCCATTTGTTCATCGTAAAGTTTACATTAATTTATGGATTTTTGTAATTTAAAGAGTTTTGCTTGCATTACGAAAAAAAAGCAATCAAGGATCTCATTTACTATATATTATCGCAGTCATACTCCGTCTTTCATGCGATTTTTTATTACCACTTCATTAAAAATGACGGAAAAAGACACAATTGCAATTTATGAGTTTATTTAAATGTGGATGTGGACACAAAAATAATCCGTTATGGTTCATCGGAATCAGGACGAAATAAAAAGGATGCACTGCGAATTACAATTCCGAAATTAATGACGGA
This sequence comes from Thecophora atra, assembly GCA_937620795.1. NCBI lineage: Eukaryota > Metazoa > Arthropoda > Insecta > Diptera > Conopidae > Thecophora > Thecophora atra. Next base: position 31,359,816 of record OW569397.1, on the reverse strand, counting down.
AAACATAATTTAATTGTGGTCGTTAAATTCTTTTATCGGCTTTCAGAGTCAACATCAGTAAATCTGCGAATATTTGTCTCAATTACTTCGTTTATTGCGATTGTTGCTTCTGCTGTGCAATTTGAGGAACAAAATCAAAAGTTAAATGAATTTTGTACCGACGTTGAGCGAAACATTTACAATTCGAAGGATAAAAAAAGCAACAAAAAATATGTAAAATTCATTCCTCAGCAGGGGACTAAGAGACACACACTTTCAGCCCTTCAAACGCATTGACAACTCTGACAGCAACTGAAATAATAAACAAGTTGTCGAGCTCAACTTCGCAGTTGCAAATGAAACAGAAAAGCCACAAGCCGACAACAACGAGTTGGAAATGAGTAGAAGCATAAAATGAATGAAGGAATAGATAAATGCAGGTGAAGTGCAGAAAACGTCCCGAGTCCACAAGAAACTCCAACAAATTTGCGAAGCAGCTGTAAACATGTTGACCGATGGCAACTATGAAAGGATTTTAATTTGTCCTTGCCTTTGACTGTCGAGAGATGGAGAAAGACTGAAAAACAATTTATAACGGCGACAGGGACTGCAATTAAAGCACTTTCAATGGCTTAAGTGAGAAATGAAGCATTCCACAAACTTGAATGAAAAATCCATTTTCTCGTTTCTCACTTAAAAAATTTTTAACTGTTTAATGAAATATCTCGAAGTTAACTCTAAAACGCTTTAGAAAGGAATAAAAACCCCACTTTTTAAACGGTTTTGAATCTTGTTTCCACTTTCTGCAGTTGGTCACAAACAAAGGAAGACAAAAACACACGCCAACTGCATTTAAATGTCATTCTTCCTTGGAATTGCTCAATCATGCATAACGTCAGATAGCAATACACAATGCAGCGCCCTCTGATGGCGAAACAATGGCACCAAGTCACTGCTAACACGTTCGGAGCTCAACCCAGAACCGTTGCTGAATGGTCAGTGACCCAAACTGAAGCAATCTTCCCCTTTCCTTTCCGGCCGTCCGCGTCCAACGCATCTTCGTTAAAATGTGTGTTCGAATCGAATGACATGAAGCGGAACGCAAAGGAATGAAACACAGTAGGGAAAACACAACTACAAATGGAACGAGACGAATGAGAAAATCGCAAATATTTAAATTAAATCGCGATAAAGAAAAGAAGTCAAACTCCAGTTCCTTCAAAGGAAGACGCGAGGATCAAACGGCAAATATTCAAAATCAATTGCATAAAAAAGGATCTCAGGACAGATTTTAAACGGTGATTGAAAGTTGATTTTCTGTGCTGTCGTCTTTCCTTCGCCTTCGCCGTGACACCTCCTTCGAAAATAAATCCTTCTCTCTTGGAATAAACGGATTTTAATAGTTTACATTATCGTGAGTGCACTGTGCCAACTTTCGCCCGAGTTAATGTATTAAGCAACTGAAGCATCTCTTCTCTTTTCATGAGGTAGTTTTTCTTGTCTCATGACTTTCCTCTCCTAAAACCCTTTATTCTTCTTCATGAAACGCAGACGCAACAACTACGAGGATGCATTAAGGACATGTGTCTGCAGCTCTCCTTGAAAGATTTAATCTCTGTTCGTATTTCACAGCTACGACGACTGCTGATGAGAACTTCATTAGTCACGTTGTTGGCTTCATGTTCTACAGGATAAAAGAGGAAAAGCCAACGGAGGAAGGAGCATTGATTAAGCACCTCGTAACAGTAAAAAGCACTCGCACATTTCTACGGAAAAGCAAAAGTGACGGCAACGGATAACGCGTTGACGTGACGTGCACATGACGCACTTGCAGCAGGAAAAGTGATGAGCATTTGATCAAGAAGTGGGTCATCGCTCGTATTGCGCAGTTATTTTACAGCCCGATTCTGGATTGAATCACTAAAATGTGATCGTCCCTTATATTGACCGTTATATTCCTTTTTTTTTGTATTCCTGCAACTAAATAAAATAGAATTTCATCTTCTATTTTCAATTGCAACGTTTCCATTGTAGTTGTGCCTGCTTTGAACATCAGCACAAAATGAACACTGAAATATACAATAGTTATTGTATACTTTTAGGCTGCGCTGATTTATAAATTTCGCAATTTGGCGACTATAAATAAAATTATTAAATTATTATTAATTATTAAATTATTTTCACTTATGTACGAGAATGTTAATTGAATTACTTGTACTTATTTTTTCGTCAATTAAAATACCTCAATAAATTTCTATTATAATTCCTATTTTGCGTCTCAAGCCTTTATAAATACATGATCAAATACAAATCTTCCTTGGTATTTACGTGATTTGCGTTCCCTACACCCCCCCCCCCCCCTCTTCCTTGACCTATTAAAGAATGATCAAAATTTAATACGCTGTTATTCTATAATTAGTGGAATCTTTTTAAAGCCACTTAAGAGCATCCTTAAATTCGCTTCTTGAATGTGACCATTTGAGCGCGGTTTTCAGTTTTTATTAACCGCATCTTTGTATTTTCATATATTTCATGGTTGTTATATTTTTTATGGTCTCATTTTTAAAGCTTCTCCTCGGCTCTCTTCGTAAACTTTGACACACGAGCGGCCCTCTACTTTTTTAGTGTGAAATTCTCATAAAAGGAGCTGTGGCTGAATTTTTTATGAAGTGCAGACAAACAGCCGCCCGAAATTGTCCTGCACAGCGAGAAGCAGAAACAGTTTTCACTTATTCCTTCTCCACAGCCTCCTTCCGCCGTCTTCGCACTCACACGACTACAAAGAAGCATGCAAATATTTTGACACGTTTTAATTAAAAGGCTTGCAAAACAAAGAATCTCTTAACTGAATGAAATGGAGGAACACAGGGAAAGAAGGCGAGAAAGAGGATACTGTGAAAGGACGACGAGAGGATGTCAGACGGAGGACGATAGGAGAGAAAAGAGCTTTTCATTAGGCTCCGTGGTACACCGGGAATGACGTAGTTACCACGATGTTTCGGCAAGATTTATGAAGCAACAGCAGCAGAAACCTATTCAATTAGAAACTCATATATATAGAGGCAAAACAGAAATGCTCAAAGGGTAGGGGAAGTGGTAAAGGAGAAATAGTTCCAGAGAAAGAAGAAAAAAGAGTTGTCCTTAATTTAATATATAAATTAAATTCTTCACTTTTAAATAAACAGTTTTTATGAACTGAATGAATGCTTTATGAATTAAATTAATAACTAATATTTTATTATTAATTAACAGTAAGTAGATAAACTGATTTAGGTAATAAGCGCACCATTTAAATTTTTTCTTTCGGAAAGTTTTCATTTAAAACTCAGCATGAAATCAACTGATTCAATGCTTCGAGATCGTGTGGTTTTGGAGGAGGAGGAAGGGGGGAGTTCCCAGTGCTCACTTAACTTTCTCTTCAGTCCTTTTCTTTACTTCCAACACGACAGTCGACGAAGACGACCTCCGCCGCCAACACATGACACGGTTTCACAACATTAAATTGCACACAACAAATTTTGCGGATGTCAAGTTGCTTATTGTGTTTGCGTAATGGACGCACACGGGCCTTTCTCCTCCTCCTCCCCCCGACATTAATTTAATTTCGAGCCTCCGCTGTTGTCCTTCATTCGACCGTCACTTAATCAAGCTACAAACGCAGTTGCAGAGCCCGGATCAACTGCGCTACGTTCCCAGCATTTTTCAAAGCGGTAACAGTTTTAAATATCCAACGACGGACGCTCTGACAGCATGAAGAAGCAGCACAGTCGCATATATTGTGGATGAAGCCAAGCCGAGCGACCAGCTTTGGTCTTTTCCTTGCTCATCAAAACTGGTCCAGTAAAGGGCCATCGAACTCTTCACTCTGCTGTCCGCACTGCGTCCTTCCTCCTTCCTTCAGAACAAATTTAAGGCTTAAGCCAAAGGCCCCAAGCGTTTCGGCTGTACCAGAGATCAACTTTAGGATGAAAAGAAAATATGACATGACTTCTAAAGGAGGCACGCAGCGAATTGAGTGGAATTCGTTACGGAGTTTTGAGCGACGGATTTCTTAAATTCCTCAATTTTGTGGACTTCACAAAAAAATCAAAACTTTTGTTTTTACTTCCTTAGAGATTTTATAAGCGAGGCGGAGGGTATCGCCGGGGAGTCTATAACAGAAGGGGACGAAAATACATAAAATAAAAGATGCGAAAATATACAAAAACATTGGCAATAAATATGACGTTTTTACATACTCCACATACGTTATTATCTGTCGATATATATAAAAATATCACAATTTCGAATCTGTTTTCCTTCTCTTATAAAAAACTGATATATTTCAAAGCAGAAAAAGCTTTTGATGAACATTATTCATCTGTTTATTATTCTTTCATTTATCATTTGTTTGTTTTTTTTGTTTTGGTCTTTCATCACATCATTTTTCTTCATTGCTTATACTTTTCTCTGTTTTGGTGGATGTTCCTGCCGCTCTTCCTGCTTGATGCCGTCCTTATTCTTGGCTGTCTTCTCCACCTTTTCACAGTTTGGCATCCTATCATTACACTTCCGAGTGTTGTTATTTATGACTTCTTCTCTCACGAAATGAAGTATTCCGTGTTGTTAAATTCAGCTTTGGTTTGGTTTTTTATTACTCTCATTTATTATTTATTTCTAAGACGTTTTCAATTCATTCTTCGTTGCTCCTGCTGATTGCAATGGGCGCTGGTACCATGAACTGTATCAAATGGGCTTTTTTTAGACAATAATCATTCATTTATCAAATTCATACCTCAAATTAAAATCTCAGTTACCTGAAATCTTTTTTGCGCTTTTCGCAAATAAATAATAAAGCAAGGAAGTAAAAAATAGATAAAAATATATAATTTTATATTTTATTTTTGTGTTTGGAACTATTTAAATATTCAGCAGAAGCAACTCGAGAAAATAAATTATTTTCCTTAGCTTCGAGGACTTCGTAATTGACCTTAACGTTTAACGGCATTAACCTCTGACCTCCGAATTAAATAGGAATTTAATCTCCTCCTCAGTCTGATTGGCTGATAGATTTCTATGGAAGTCGGATGTTTATAAAAGGACTTTACTTTCCATTGAATAAAGCTTCTCGAAAATTTACTGACGAAAATACAATTGAAACGGATGCTTTGACCGGAGGCGAAAATGTTGTTTATTCATTTCACCTCGAATAATCTTGTTCCAAAAAAAAAAGAAAAAAAAATCAATAAATAAATCGCAAATCCCTTTGGGCTCGGCATCAAAAATTCTCGATTCCGTTCCGAACAAAAAGCACAAAGAATCATTAAAAAATCGATAGAACAGGATTATTGGAGCATAAAAGAAAATCTCGTGGAACCGAAACGAAAACAAAGCAGAAAGACAAAAAAAAAAACATGTTAATGGAATTTCCGGCGATCGGCGAAGGACACGCAAATTGTTACGTGGCTGAGGGCGATGATTTCTCAGGTTGAATGGAGATTCACTACTTTAAAAAGAAATGTGGGACGAACAAAGGAACTTTTTCAATTCGGCTGAAGTCATTATTCCGTCATTTTATAGCATGCTAACGGTTTTATAACGACTAACGGTTTTTTTCCTTAATTTCAAATACTTTTTAGGGATTTTCAACAACAAGGAGCGCCAAAATTTGCGTTGTTGAGCGAAAGAAACAGCAACAAAAAACTTTGAGAAGCAGAAAGTCGCCAAAATCATAAAATTTCTTTCTTAAAAATCAACTACAGCCACAAAAACAATATCAACATTAAAAATTTTTTAAAGAAATTTGCACTGAATATTTAATTTAATAAAAATTGTTTTCAATTTAGTGCTTATTTATCTATATATTCTGATAACGAGGAAAATTTTAGTTGAACTGAATATTAAATTACGCCATGAGTCGAAATAAAAATAATGATGACAGATAAAATAATTTGGCTCTCAAACGACAAAAAAAAGAAAGCAGATTTCGAATGAAATTTAGATTAAATCATAAATAATACAACGCAATAATTGAAGAAATGAATAAATATAAAAATAAGTGAATGAAAAGCGAAACTTTAGCTTCGAAATAATGATGCAACTGCATATTAATGAATATCCTTGCTCAGCGTTGCTTGTGATTAATTTATTTTCATTCACAGTTCGCGATCCACATTCGCCTGTAATCACACACTTCCACCTTTTCACATGCGACGCTTAGTCACTTCATTTGATTTGCGCGCTCATTTCGAGGCTGCTCTAAAAGTGCCGCTAACGAACACGAATTCGGGACGCAATTCGTGCCGCTCCGAACTGAATCGGTGCGAATTAATTATGTACGCAATTGGAGCGCTTCGCTGGAGCAATAATTCCTCCTTCACTCACCTTTAACACCAGAAAGTGTGGCCCACTTAACAGTTTCTCTGAAGAGTAACACGCTTCACTGATGCCTTTTCGGAGCTGCTCATAAATCAAGCCGCCTCTTCACACGTTCTATAATCCATCCGTTCGTGCCTCCACCCATCGATCCATCTGTCATTCAGCAGTCGCGGTTTGTGGAGCCTCCGAAGCCTCGCTGAAATTCCATTAACGTCGACGTTTTCGCATTGAATTACTTTCGGGTTATTAACAGCTGAGTTCTTGTAATTCTTAGCTGCTCTGTAGTCTTTCTCCACTCCCACCGATGACTTTCCATTGCTCGGTGCTTTTATTGCTTGTGTTTTCTATTTGATTTGATGTTTTTATAAAAATCCGTCCTCATACCTTCCATGAACAGTTGCAAGTCTGTGCGTAAGTTTTGCTATTCGCTTCTCCCGACTCAGTTTCAAGTTTCCTGACGTCGCTGCGAATGACTCTCGTCTTTAAACGCTGCGAAGAGGAGTACAACGTTTTTCCACGCCTCTGAAAGCGATCATGAGACATGACATGGACCTGTCTTAAGACTTCTCTGGCGGAAGTTGTGCTGTTTAATTGTTCGAGCAGCTTCTTTACGCTTTAATTGCCGATTACGCGCCGAAGGAAACGTAAAACGTTTTGATGCTTTGACTAGCAAATGTCGCAAAGACTCTTTCATAGTAATTCCATCCCGGTTTAAGATCCGCAACGCGAATTTATTTCTTAGTCGATTTTTCTTTTCAGAGTTTCAACGTCTGACTTCTGTTCAACTCCGAGAATCTTCTAGTTTAATTTCAATCGGAAGACTTTGCACCTGTTTATTTTTACTCGTTGTTCGTTGTTTCTGCGTCCCTGTGACTTGTCTTACAGACAGCATTACCAACATTAATTAACTGCTGGGAAAACTGAGCAGCTTACTTCCCACTTTCCTTCCTTCAGGCGTTGTTTATCTGCTAATCTACTACTTTTCCTCGACTCATTCAACGGTTTATCTGCATTTTTTCCGTTTCTCTGCACCTCTCGCCGCAGCGTGAAGCGGTTAAGTGTCAGGTGCCGATGTGTGGGAGCAGGTGAATGGGTTCGGCTTCCAGGACCGCATTCGACCAATTTACGGCTGCGATAAAAGCGCATAAAACTCGATAAATCGAGGTTAACAGACTTGCTACTAGACGAGGCCATGAGCTCGGTTCGGTGGCTCCATTCCCACTACGAACAGATTGCGGTGTCCGTCGGTGGCACTTGAATGGCGAAAAGAACAGAGAAGAGTCGTCGCCCAGTGCTGGAGGAGGTATGAAGGCATCCTAGACGAACGATCCGATGCACGAATGAATGAATAAAGGAAAGTATTAAACCTCTGTTGATTTTATCTTCAGGATTCTTTCGCTGATGTTGCAGTTGTTGATGGGCTCGGTTTAGCAAAATATTGCATTGGCCAGGAAGTCGGCATTTCTTTATCCTCTGGAGAATTGTTGGCGATTCGTTTTACAGCCATTTATTAATGGTTCCATACAGTTTTCCATACAAACGACTCTTTAGCATTGAATCGTAGGTGTAAATTTGGAATTTAGCAATTGGAATTTCTCCAGTCTGGAATTCTACTTTGCAATATTCACATATATCCCGTAATGTCCCGCAATTCGTTGAAACAGTCTTTCCCAAGGAATCCACATGCTGTTCCCTCTGCTCTGGACATTATAATTTATAATCGCACTTGGAAATATTTATCCTTCATTGTCTTGAGCTGACTAAGAGTAGTTAAGCCAGGCTAATACGTTGTAATCGCCATTTTGCACTATTTATACCCTATTGCAATGATACGAAGGATACACAAACGATTGTGGACGTTGTGGCCGGACTTGAAACGCTAATAGAGCTCAAAGGAGCTTCCTTCCTTGTAACGAACGCCTCCAACTCATCGCTTGTGTCCTTGGGAGGTGCGTATATGTGTTTGTCTGCGTGAGAATGTGTACCGAACAAACACAAACGTGTCTACATTTGTTTGCTTATGTGCTCCTTTGTGGCCTGTGGTCTGTGTTCCTTGCAGATGCAAGATAAACACTCCACCGCGAGTCACTACGTTGCCGAGGTATCTGAAGGTGGATGGAGGCTCCCTTGGAGGTATGTAGTGGCCAGTGTTGCCAAGAGTTAGCGATTGTAGCGATTGTATCGCGCGCCGGTGGCTTTCATCTCGATGGCATAAATTAATTCAAACGGACTGTTGGAATTATTGTTGGATTGTTATCGAAAAAACGCTTTTACTGTGGATGCATGTGGAAGTGGGCGGGACCGAGGGGCTGCGCTGGGGCTTCGAATGTTAAACGTGTTCGTATTAAAATTAATACCAGCAGCATTTCTGCAAATTGCATTTAATTAACATTTGTTTGCTGGACAATTACGTTGCTGGAGGGGACGAAGTCGGCTCCGGGTGCAATTGTCAATTTGGGGATTTGTATTCCCCGCTCTCAGTGACCACGTCGACAATGGAGCCCGAAGACTTGGCAATGTGGTTAATTACTGGCTCACAAACAACAGCAAACAAGTTAATAACATTTTCCAGATGAAGGAGTCACGACTTTCAGTTAAAACTTAATTCAACGAAGTTATTTTAATGTTAAAAAGTTTCGTTTTATTCTATTCACATTTTTCTCTTCTTTTTTTTAATTTTTTTCTTACTTCTTCGCCCCTTTTTTCCATTTCCTGCTAACAACAGAAAAATTTACTTCGGAAGAACTCTTTGACAGGCTCCCGGGCAGAAAATTGCTGTCATCGTGCGTCATTTAACAGACTAGAAACGGTTTCCAAAGCAGTATTGCGAAGAGGAAGAGGAGCAAACGATGGAAACGGGGAAAGGGGAGTTGAAATCGCTGAAGTGTGTTTGGAACATAAAATCAACAATTTAACAGAGAAAACAGTTGAACAGAAACAGGAACAATTCAAAAACAAATATAAAAGCTTAATAAAAGATAGTTTAAAGCAAGATCTAGGAAAATATATATATGAAGTGGGAGAGGAGGAGGGGCTGCAGCTTTGCTATTGACATATTGCAACATCAAGTTGACAGCAGCGTTTTGCAACTGTCAATGAACAGTCGTTGCTGCTCTTCGACTGCCGCTGCTTTGTTAGAGTTTCAGAGGCACACACGTCGAGACACACACACTCTCATGCACACACACCTCCATACGATAGAAAAGTTCTTAAGAAACTCAAAACCGTTTTCAACAAATTGAAAGTTGAAACTTTTCTGCATTGAAGAGCTCAATCGATGGAAGTTTCTTTTTATTTTTACAGTTCAATTTAACGACAAGCAGCGGGAAATGCGAGAGTTGAGGAGTGGTAAAGGCATCGAAAGAACTCAAATTGAATTTTCAGTGTTGCACATGTTTTGGGGGGCGAAACCGCGGCGAATACAAGACACAAAACTTCACATACATTATTAAAACCTTTGAGGAAAAAATCTATATTTTATTTATAATATATTCACGGTTTAATCCTTCGATTATTCGTTTTCTCCATTTTAATTTCATTTTTCTTTAACAGAAATTCAGCAATATTTTAGATCAAATGAATGAACCTTTACTCTGTCTCATCATTTGCTATATCCTCGCCAATTACAGCTCCCAACCATCTCAAAACACTTTTTTTCCTCTCCTTCACATAGCATTTTCTTGGGTGGAAACTTCTTCGTATTCCTTAATTTAGAACCTCGTTTCTGAAGAGCAAACTTTCACATACATCTACCCATTTTTCCCTTTCAACCATCCTGTCAAGAAAAACCTACAACCTCAAACTTTATCTGCAAAACATTCACGTAATCATTTTGTAAGTTTTTGACTCGATTCCGACATCGCAGTTTTTTTGAAAAAACCTCAGAAGATATTCTGGAATCTTTCTGCTAGAAATGAAAACCTTATTTAGGAAAAGAAGAGTATCAGAGCGTCTCGAGAGTCTCTCAATTAATACGAGGTTACAACTAAATTGAAGCCACTTATTTTAAGCAGGGAAAAATAAATACAAGCAAATAAATATCCACAACGATTACTGTGAAGGAGCGAAAAATCAAGGAAAACCTCTGAAATTCTAATAAGAGCAATAATCAACGAAAAGCAGACGCAGCCACCTCAGATAGACCCAAAGAAAGTGAAGTCATTTAATAATACGAACAATAATAATAACTACGAGAATAGAAAAGCCATGTACAAACTTAAACGATTACCAGACGATGAACTCTAAAGAGTGTCAGAGGGTGCATAGGAAGGAGTTGGTAGCTGCCATCGCATGGAAGCCGCAGCAATCGACTGTTCGATGGATTAGAAACGAATCTTAAAAAGCATCTACACCATGGAGCAAATCGTCTACAGACGAAAGGATAGAAATGTTTGCACGGCACACAGACCGAACTCAGCTAAGCCACAACTCGACCAGGTGAAATTGAAAGAGGATTGAGTTGAAAATAAGAATGGAAAATAAACCGAGACAGTAACGAAAATACGACGTCGGGGGGAGAAAAGCAGCAGAAACCAATACAAAGTCCTTTAATACTAAATCTATTGACTCTTCAGAGGAAGTATTGATGAAGTTGTTATGGCAGCAGCAATTGGAATGAGAATATTTTCGACAGCTATCAATATTTTATTCTTCTAAATATTACATATTTTCAAAAGCTCAGAATCTTCAAAAGGTGGTTAACACTACAAATCAGGTTACGAGAAGTTTTATCTTTCTTCTCAAAGTCCATCAAAGGACTCGATTTTAGTAAATGAAAAGGAAGGCTTTAATTAAAATCAGCAACTTTTCAAATCCCTTATCAAGTCATTCTTTAAATTCCAGAATTTTATAAAGGTTTAAGAAGTTATTAAAGTTATTAAGTTGCTGTTTTAAAAACTTCCGAGTCCACAATACTTCGTATTTACTTGCTTCGTTCTTCAATAAATCCATTCGATACCTTTCTAAACTCTGTCTTTCATCCTTCTTCTTTCATCCTTCTCCCTTTCCTTACGTAGTTTGAATCTCTGCAGGATGCGGGATGCAAAAGGTCAACACTTTCTGTCGCTTCTTCGTCCTGCAGTTGACTTTCTTTGTTGTCCTTGTTCTGCCGGGTTATTGAAATCCGAGCAGTGAAATCGTCGATACAAAAGACGATGCTGCATGAAAATCAGTTCTGGAATATCTTCGAAATTGGAATATTGAAAGCATCGCCGTAAAGATACGGGAATAAAAGAGAAGTGGATAAACGTAATCTTTATTGCCATTTTCAATACAAAATAATGAACTGCAGAGATGTAAAAAGGGTTTTGCAATGAATTTAACGTAGCTTTGAATATCGATTCAATAAATGCTGAGATGTGTAAAAATCTGTAGACAACTTTTCTGACAGGAATTTCTTAACTTTTAACTGCATAATCCATTATCGACTATGATTATAAGTGTAAAAAGAAGTGAACAAAACTTCAATTTACAATAAATTTTCTTCCACAAAGAAATCTTACGTCTGTAGTTTAAATAAATAAATAAATGATTTCTGCTGAGTAGTTTTAAGTAATTTTTAGAGGCTCTGCATAGTTTTATATTGAAATTGTTCCTTGTCTGTCGCATTGCCTCTTCTTTCACTGTTTGAAATCCTCGAGTTTTACGTGACAGACTGCAAAAATAAGCGATGCGTGGCAATTCTGCAACACTTCAAACATTCGACGCTCGCCTTTTGGTCCTGCTCCCCGACACGCCGCCATTTTGTTTGGCATTAAATTGTTTAGTGTCTGCGGCAAAAATGCGCATCCTTCTTCGTCCTCACGTGCGATGAAGACTGAAGTTGGGTTCATGAGTGAGGCATGAGTGAAAGCAATGTTTGCGGTGCTGTTTGCATGACCGCCGGCAGATTTATTATCCGTGAGTGATGCACGGGGAGCGCCAGTGGTGCCAGGTTAATGTAAAATCTGATGGAAAACCTCAGCACGCGACAGTAATAAAAAAAACACAAAGAAACGTCAAAAAACTCCTGCGAAAATGCAACAAACTTTATTCATTAACGGCTGTTTATTAGAAAAAAACGCTTTTTTACAAAGCAACCCGAAAATAAACAAAGAAAAAACTCGTGTAAACAGTAAAAATCTCATCAAAGAATCAAAAACGGAAAAGAAATTTTTGCAAATAAACGTTTGACAGCGAAGGGAACAAAGGACAACAAAACAACGACGTGACCTCGTGTGAACTCGCTTTTAGGTGTGAACATGCACCGTTTGCGGCTGAAGTTTCGAGATTGCAGCTGCATGTGGCATGCAATTTTTTTTTTCGCTGATTTTCATGTGAGGCGCCTGTTTTTCCTCTGTCTGAGGCGCGGAATAACTTTTGGAAAAGATGCGACCTCCGACGCCGGGCAGCGGATTATGAAAACTTCCGTCGCCTTTGAAAGTTTGATTGAGATTTATTATTATGCTGTTTCCGGTTGGCATTTTGCCGGTGATGAATGGTCCTTTCTCTGTTCATTCATCACCAGATTTACGAAGTTCTCTGGTGTCAAAGTTGGTTGGATTTTTTCCCGTTGCTTTTGTTTTAAGAATCTATCATTCGCTCCGAATCAATGCTTAAACTTGATGGTAAAAAAGAGTTGAAAAGAGTTGTCCAATGTTGCTTAAGCCGCTTATTCAAATGTGGAATTACGACAAATAAACACGGCGAAAATCTTTAGAATGGTGACTGAGAGCACACGCACCGATGTAAGCGACAAATGACAAATAAAGTCCGGAAATGATTGCAGCCGCCATGCGAAATATGACCAATTTAACGCAGGCAACTCACACGGCAACGACTACAAATTACAATAACCGCCGACCAACAGCAGCAGCAAATGATGCAAATGAACGCGTTTCGTGTGACGCAGATCGCAATATATCGACATAAGCTTCACTCAGGCACCTATGCTGCTGCCCCTCTCACGCTCATTGAACGAATCGTGCTCGAAATCGTCGCGAGAGCAGCAACGCAGCTACGAATGGCAGCACAACAGCAGAAATAGAAACATGAAGAGAGCAGCTCATCGTAAACATGGAACTTTATTTTTTATTCGCCGTCGCCGTCGTTGCTGTTGTTTGCTTTGTCTGCAAAACACAGCAAGGAAGGAAAAGCAACACTGCAACGGATTTACATATTAAAGCAGCTTCGGGATTTGGAGTTTGTTACAAAATCATTGACCACGCATCGAGTGACGGCCTTTGTTTTTCACGTGGCCCTGAGGGAAGTGCAAGTATTGAACCAATGCGGCATGGAAAACACACAAAGGGTATTTAAAATACCTCACAGGAGAAGAGAAAAGACAGATTAGCGAAATGTAGTGAGATTAATTAAAGCTCGCTTTGTAAAATTATTACATATGCGTTAATTAATCGGAAAACATTTGATAACTGTACAGAAACAGCAACTATAACAACCAAAAACCTTGTATACGGAAACATGTTTTGCAACTTAAGAATAAAAGGAGAAGAATGAATGAAAAATCCACTTTTCACTGATGCAAATGATCCGAGTTGCCAATCGTTGTTTTTTCGTTGCTTTGTATTCTGTTTCTGTTTAGTTTAGAGTCTAGAGTATAAACTCATCCCTTTTCCCTTTTTTTCACCGTTCCTTCTCTTCACTTCTCTTTACTGAGTTGCTTAAGCGAAGTGAACACACTTTCGCCCTGCAATGAGCATCGATAGACTGTGTGCGGTCAAGAGGAAGAACGTGAGCAGCTTACTTAACAGATCACAAGTTAGCGAAAGGAGTGATGTTTTTGTGTGTGTGTGTGTCGCTTATTTTGGCACTTAAAGTGATTGTGTTTGGCTGTCAGTTGCTTGTGTGCTGGCCACTCCAAACAACGCTGTTGTTGTTCTAATGTGACAGGCTTCGTCCTGTTACAGGACATGAGAAAAGTACCCAAAACGAATGACAAAATTCTTTCATACAAACAGCACATTTTTGGAGAAAAAAAAAATGCAAAAGAGGCTAAAGAATGGACAGTAATTGACTAAAAACTCTGCCGTTTGCTTCGTTAAATTACACAACAACAAATTTTGCTTTTCGTTGCTGTTGTCGCTCATCTTACATCTATTTTAGCTCTTCTTTTGCCCAAAAAAACACATTTAATGATAAGCCACATTCACTTTTTTGCTTGCTACGTTCTGTTCACTTCAGATAAAAGCGGGAAAAAAATATAAGTGGTCTGCAAAATTCTTTCCCTTTCTCGCCATCGCTCCTTTTTCCACCATTTCAAATCTTCTTATTTCTCCCCACGCTTTGTTATTATACTATTTTTATTACACGAAGAAAGTAGCTCAATCGGCCGCTGAAATGCACAACAATGGTGGAAAACGTAGCACACTTCTAGGGGCTGCTGTTGCCACGTGCACAGCTGGAAAACTGTTCCTCAAAAACTTGAAGATTCTGAATTACAAGCGAAAAATTTGTTTTGTAAACCAGAAATTGTAAATTGAAATTCAGAAAGCAGAAATTGTAATTTAAATAAAACTCAGTTTTAATTTGCATGCTGAATTAAAAGTGAAAATTCCTGAAAATCAAGTGAAAAAGGCGTAGAAATAGAAGTCGAGTAGGCAACGTTCGTCGAAGGTTTTTCTTAGGATAGAAATACTCCCGGTTTTATAAGTTTTCCGTTCTGGCGAAGAGCGAATAAGATAAGATAAGATATGTTATCTCTATTTGGTCGTCAGTCCTTTGACTGTAACAAAATCAATAGAAAAAAAAGTTAAATATATTTTATTCTTATCCAATTGAAGAGCAACCTTCGTTCGAAACATCGCATGTCCCACTCGTATCTTTTCGTATTAAACTGTGAACAAATACTTCGCAGATATCGAAAAACTTTGTTCATTTCGTTCAGCCGAGATGCCGCCGGATGTTTTGCTGCAGTTCGGAAGAATGCTATTCATAAGGGAATGTGACTGTATTTATTGAGTAGCTTCCTTCCCGCTTTGCAAGCCCCACTCAACTTTGTCCTGCTCTTATCTTGCGGCACATCCATCTCCGTCGCCGCACCTGCAGCTCTACTTTACTCTAGTTTCTACTTTATTCCGATCCGTTTTTCCGATCACATTTCATTGCCTTCGACTGGAGGCTTCGCAGCATACGTTATGCATGCAGCATTCAAATCCATGCTCATAGTTGGCAGCACTGGCAAAAAGTTTGCGCCGCGTACGAGTCCCTCTTCTTCTCCCCGTGCTGTTTATAAAGGCTCCATTTATGAACTCCTGACAAACTTAAACGGCGCTTCAGATGTGACTGGAGCATAGCAATAGAACAGAAATACAGGAAATTAGTTCTGCTGCAGACGGATGAAGTTTCGCTTTGTTTTGTTTCCGAAATGAACTCGATTTAATTTCACGAAGTGGTTTCTTAAGCGCAAAAAGCGCTTTAAAGTGAAGTCGGCACTTGGGGACCGCTGAAAGTCGACTTGACAATCGGCTTTTGTTTCACTTGCACTGCGAGAAAGCTCAAACCCTTTCACAGGTTCACCACATTGAATTATTTCGACAAACAAAGCATCGCATCGCGTCGCCTCTTTACTTTGATGCCGTAAATCTTTCACTTCCAGCCACAAGCAGTTGCTGCAGAAAAAGCCAACTTCTGCTGCACTCCTTTGTTTGGCAACAAACAGCGACAGCCCAAAGCAAAGCAGGAACCCGACCGGTGCTGGTATCAAAGAAACCCCTCGACAAACTTCACACCGACAACAGCAACTTTTGCGGCGTGGCTTGGAAATCATAATGACGGTCCCCCCGCCCCTTTGTTGTACAGTTTTCGGGGTTTAGCGGATCGTAAACGAACACTTCTTACTTTCAAGGATGGCAAAGTTAAGCTTAGATCTGGCAACATTTCGCAGCACGTTTAAAATGTGTTGCATAAATTTCGCAAAACGTGTTGGACGTGTTTCGGTGTTGTTGTTGCGGTTGCTGGTGCTCTGCTGCTTCTTGATAGCATCAATACTATCTTCATTATCTAAAGAGTGACCGAATATTTATTTCCATACCGGAGAACAGCAAAATACAAGTCCAAGATTCACCGAAAGATATTTATAGACTTCGAGGAGTCAATGGATGCGAGGTTACGTGCCTGAATTGGATGATGCCTTCATATTATGCAACTTTTCATTTAATTCCATCCTTCAAATGTACTGAAAGCGTGTTCACTGTAATACTTCGTGGCTGCCTTTGCATGCCATGGATTATTTACCCAAAGAAAGCCGCAGACGAGACTTCCGAGGTACCGCCAATAAATTTCTCTTACTATTTACCGTGTCGGCAGCTCAGAACCGTCCGTGATTCCTGCAGTAATCAATTACCGCCGAGACTCAGTAAAACGTGCGCCCGAAAGTATGCATAAATATTTAATCTTGTATGCAAGCAAATCCCGACGCCCGCCTTCGGGCTCAGCAGCCGTTGCTGGCACTCCTAAAATTATGCAGAGTAACTTTGTTGGGTTAACAGCAAAAAGCACTTCATTAATTAAGCATCGACAGCGTCTAAAGTAATTTCGAGCTAATGCAAATAGCAAAGAAATCAACTGGATTTGCTTTTATTTTGCGCCAAAAAAAAGGAAATAAACTGAGCCGCATTTGCGCCGCGACGCAGTCTTTAATTATTCTTTAAAAACGGAAACTTTTTGTCTGTTGGCTTTTCAATTGGAGTGAAAAAGAAAACAAAACTGGAAAAAGGCGCCCCGCCACAACGACTCAAAAAGAAACAAACACCATTTTAATGATTCTGTTGTTCAGCGCGTGAGACCCCTAAAATATGCTACACTTTTTATAAACCACCCTCCGCCAGGTTTTATCGGCTTCCGGAGGAAACTGCGACTCTTACAGCTTTTTGAGAGTTAACACTTTCGCTGGTGTGGTTGTTGTTGTTGTTGTTGTTGCTGCTACAAACCCGTCAACACATTTTTATTAAAATTACTCGTGCTGCGATAATTAATTGCATTTTGTTGCGGCGTGCGGTTTCTTTATTTAATTAAGTTTTATTAAAATATTTTTTTTTCGAAATGAAAAATTTGTTTGCTCCATTTTTTTATACTTTTTTTCGAACAAAGAGGTGAAAAACGGCGCCACTTTGGGCTTTTCCACGAGTGGAGTCGTGAAAAAACACCACACAACTACCATAAATCAAATGCTTACTTTTAGGCTGTGCTGATAATTCCTTTTCATTCATTTAATGAACAAGTTTTGTTAATCAAGCAGAAAAGTTTTGCAAATAGAATCTTCAGTGATGGTTAAAAAAATAAAGGCTCAATAAATTATTTTTGATGGTTTCATACGTGGTTTGAAGTATTCCACTCAGATTTGAAGAATTGCTTGAAATTATCATCTGTATTAAAGCTTATGGCGTGTTTCGTCTGTTTCTAGCTGCTTTTTGCCTCTTTTTCTTCTCGTTCCACGAAAGTCACACACTTGGGAACCGTCACAGATTCCTGTTCACTCGACGTGCCTACAGAGTTCAACGTTTCCGCCGGCGCGCATTCGGCGAAATTCGAGCAATAGCGACTCCAAACATTTGATTTTCCGCTGGATGCTGGATGGAAGTATTTACAGATCGTCTATGTTTGTTTTATTTGCAGTAATTGGCGCATTGCCGACGTGTCTGTCGCCGGCGTCTTTGTTGCTGATGCTTTAAACAACATAAAATTAAACTTTCGCTGTAAATTCATTCGTTAGAAAGGCGACTTCGCAACGACTCCGGAGGGAAATCAATTAAAACATAAATTACGCTTACTGCAAAGAATTACAAATGGAAATTCAACGGTTTCTGCACGCTAAATGCAGACGTAATTAATAAAATTAAAATAAAATAAAATAAAATTAAAAAAGGAAAAAGTTTTTCTAATAACATTCGAAATATCCGAAAAAGTGGCTGAATCAATAAGCAACGAACTAAAACATATCATTCGAGAACTCTACTTTTCGCGATTACCTTTTCAGTGTTTAAAGTTCCATCACCCTGTTCCATGTCTGGAGCTGTGTTTGGGTCTGTCTGAGGCTTCCGTTTGTGACCCACTTTTCTTCTGTTTAGTGGACGCGAATAACTTCAATGTTCGCTGTGAAAAGTTGCTCTTAATGACTCCTTTGACGCCAGTTAAGCATAAATAAAGGAGTCCAAGTCCGTTTAATAACAAATGAAACAAATAATAAACATTAAATCATAAATTATAAAGGTTAAAATTAATCAAGAGTGAAAATCATAAACAATTTTGGTCTAGAAAAAAATAATTTAAAAGAAGAATTAACCTCAACCAACAGGATTAACACAAGGGATCTGCTTCACTTAATTTTCGCTGCTTTGCTTCGTCCGAATATAAATACTTTTTTCTTATGAATGAGTGAGCATCTGTGGGTGGGTCTGTGTTTGGAGAGACGTTAAGCGCTGTCAGGAGGGACATTTGCTCTAGCAACCATGTCTGCTTTGCTGTCAAGCCGACTGTTCTCTTAGTGCTGAGTCCGCTCCTTTGTTTTGTGTCCTTTTTTGGTCTCATTCCGCCCTCAAGGGTTAACGAGAGTGACCCAGCTGCAGCCTGAATTCCCCATTTGCACATGTGTGAATTGTTTGTGCAAATGGGAGCAAATACCGTGCAAGGAGAATCCGAAAAAACCCCAACGACACGGAGTAATTTGTAATTAAATGCTTGAATTTTAATGACAACGTGAACTCAGGGGTGTGTCTCTGTGAGTGTTTGATTGTGTAGAAAAGGAATTGGAGCGGAAAGGGAAATTAATGAGTTACAAGCTCATCAAAGGAAGCATCCAAACGAATTAGGCTAATTTTTTAGCAGACGAAGAAGAAATGATTTTAAATAAAAAAATCAAAAATTTAATTCTTTCTACGAGTTTTTCGAATTTAATCAAAACTAATATTTTCATAATACTTGCTTGTGTGGGTGTTTCCATTATTACCTCGTTGATTAAAACGGAAAATGGTGTACTTTCGATGGCTGCATCATTAGAAAACTGAACTCACTGAACAACGACCAACACAGAATGCATCGGGGCCATAAAACACAACAGCAACAACAACATCGCCATCAACCACAATCCTCTGCAATTCTTGCAGCCTGTAATTTGCCTCCATCACCTTCAGCGTCCTCCTCACCCAGCGACCGTTCAACGACTCATCATCGCATTCCGAACTCGACGCTTGTAAAACCGTCCATCCTAAATGTATGCAGCATGAAAGTACTTGTTTGCAGCACTAATTAAATTCTTCGGCAAATAAATGCTGTGGTCCCTCAGCAAAGCATTAGCTCGAAATATAAACAAAGAGTGGAAATAATAATTGTGGTCTATACTTGGAAGCGATATGGGGCACTTTTCTGCTCCAGTCCTCGTCGCGTCGAGTAGCGCAATTCTTGGCTCAGAATGCGCCAAGTTTCCCGTGGTTTCGTGCTTCTCTTAACTGTCCAGAGTTGCCGCCACGTTCGTGTGAATTATTGTAGATAAGAACAAGAATAGCAAGCGTTTCTTTTGTAGAATGGATCGGAGAAGAAAAGTTGCACGAAAAGTTTTCTTTGATTTGATTTGTTTCAGGGTTGCTTCGGTTTTGTTTAAATTTTGTTATGTTGAGCGTTGAGTTCTTCGTCTTCTTCGTCTCCTTCGTCTTCTTCGTCTCCTTCGTTTCCTTCGTCTCCTCCACCCACACCATTTCGGTTTGTTTAAACATGTTTATTTTTCTGTTTCTTGTTTAAACGCGATAAACAAGCAAAACTTTTCCCTCGAGATAAATGAATTTTATATTAAAATAGTTCTGCGTTGATTCAATTCCAATTGTTTTCTTCAAATTGCTTTGAAAACGCTTTAAAAATGTTTCCTCGGTTTTCTCCTGTTTAACTTCGTTCGCATTTTCTATGGCGTTGATGTGGTTGCGGCGACCGGATGCTATACGAAAGAAGTTTAGAATTATTTGAAAAGAACGCTGCTCGAAGAGAAGTTGTATGGAATTTTAATTTGCTTTCAAAAGAAACTAAAGGAAAACCTTATCCGCGAAAAAAGTTCACCGAAAAAAGGATAAAACCGAGATCATCGCGAAATGTATTATTGAAGAGGAAGCAAACAAAACTCTAGGTTATAAAAACATTAATAACCAGCTAAATATAAAAATGAGATAATTTTTTATGAGTCCTCGCCAATGCAAGGACATAAAATCAACCACGATGAAACTATTAAATGACTGTTTAACTTGTTTATTTCTCTTCGAAACGTGGTTTCCATTTGCGAACTACAAAACTAAAAGTTGTCATCTGTAATAATCGAAGTCAATAAATGCTTAACGACGATCGTCTTTTAGCAATCGCAACTGCAATTTAATGCCTCGAAACTACTAAAAACGACGGCCAACATTTAACGCAATGGCGAAGCAATAAAAAAATCGTTTATAATGATGAACAATTTACTTTATCTTGTTTTTAATAAAAATATGAAATTTATGTTATTATTGTGCATTATTTTTATGCTTATTATTAACGATGTTATTACTAAAATAATTGTCATTAGCATTTTTGTGTTATTGCTGAGGCGTGTATCTGAATTCAATCCATAAATCAATCGCTACTTTAGGCATTTTGCAGCTCAATTCGTGGCTTCGGAAATGACCTCAGTTGATATATAAAACCTGCAAACACATCAACGGAATAAATTTCTCCGCAATCGTCCGTTGAAATGTCGCTAAATATTTTTTATTGGAATTGTTTCGGCGGCTAATAATTTTGCACAGGCAGCTAAACAATTCATGCAACAACAACAACGTTTTTGGACCGCAATTTGGGCTGCTCGTAAATTAAATCAAACAACGCGCCATCTTTTTGAGTATTTATAATTCAGCGATCGCGTGTGTGAGTAGCTGCCTTTCGCCGCCAGAAGCGGCATTAGTTTTCCGCTGCGACAACGCGGACATTTAAGTACAATGGCAACTCTGGCTCCACAGCCGGAAGCAGCAGGCAAATCAGCGCACAACAATCGCTAATAATTCTATTTGACGTAGCTGCAATTTACACGAACAACGGAACGAAGCGTGACGATTTAAAGTCCTTTATTTACACGAACTTCGCCGGTGGGTCTGTCGATTGGTAGGTCTTAAAAAGGTAAAAAGTCTTGAAAACTTTTGAAAATGTCTACGGACGCTGTTTAAAAAAAATTCTTAAAAATCCTTAAAACATTCACTTAAAAAAAACTGATAAGAAACTGATAAGAAAACTGAGACTTTGGAGAAGCTTCTGTTGTAGAAAAGGTAAATAAATAAGCTATGAAACTTTATTTATACTATTTTGCAAATCGAGTCTTTACGAACTTAATCCAATAATCAGAAAAATCTAAGCTATGCAAATCAGCAAAGTACAAATGGACAAAGTAATTAGTAAATAAGAAATTGTGTATAATATAATTGAATATAAAAATATATGATAACATATAAGAAACTTCTATTCATTTTCCTACCATTTCCATATTCCATTTCGTGTCTATTATCATTTTATTCAAATGATTCGAGAACAATATTAAACACATGAATATAAAACAATAAAAGAAGGCTAATGACAGCAAGAAGCGAAAAATACTTCAAGTAAAGAAGAAGTTACATGATTATCAGTTGGAATAGTATCAGAAATCAAGTAGTATGTCACGTTTGAAGATCTCTAAGGAAGAAATTGCCTTTCGGCGTTGATAAATTAGCACAAGTATTCACCGCTTTGAAGGATGGGATAACCAGAGGAATACATCTCCGAGAATGCTCGATTTTCAATGACGATTTAACTTTTAAAAATTAATTTGTTCGCATTTTTCTGCATCTCAGCTCTTTAAATTGTTCACTCTTTTCTTTTAAACATGGCGCGATTTTTAATAACTAATATTTGCAATTTATGTTCGTAGATTAATACAAATTTAAACATCCACTTGAAAGAGAATCAGACCAGTTTTAGATGTCAGTTGGCGGCGGTTCGTTGCTTTAAAGCCTCAACCTCAATAAATGATTTTATGGACTTTTAAAGGTCGTCGCTGCTTCTCGTTTGAGGGGCCTGTCTTGAGTGGCTGTTGTGTCTCGTAATAGTGTGCTGTGTGCGCTTTTTACAAGCGTACTTTAAACTGTCGTTTGAAGTCTCTGCAGCCCACTTCGCTTTTTCTAGCGAGCCTTTTTCCATACTTTATCACAGTTTATAGAAAAAGTTAAGCTTTATTTAATGTCGGGCTGATTGCCAAACGATGTGTGCAAGGGTTGAAAATCTTAAGGCCACAAAAAAGATTTGAAAAATATTCTTTTTCCTGTGACTCAATCAAGTCAGGTTTTTCTATTGATTATTTGAAATGTTTTTTATTATTCAAGCGTATCTAGAAGGGACACAAGAAAAGTTTACTCAATTTTCAGCTTCAAACAATTGAATAAACGCAACTTATGAATGTTTAAATTATAAAAGGCAAAAATAAATCTATTATATATTATATATTATACTATATTATTCGATTATCTATAAATCCAAGTTATACAATTCTGTGAATTTGTTTTTGTATTAAGTTCTATTATCAATATTTTTTTTTTGTGTTTGTCGCAAATTTAGGTTCGTTTGTTCCCTTTTAACTCAATTTATATTAACAGCCATTTAACACTTGATTAACAAAACGTGTTAAGTTAACAAAAGAATTATCAGCACAGCCTAAAAGTAAGCAAAATTTATGGTACAAATTAAATCATTGAATAAATAAATAACTAAATAAATAAATAAAATATTAAGCTAATACAATCTTTTTTATTCTTAATTAATGTTTAAAATTCAGTTTGACTCTTTAGTTCCGCCTTAAAAGCTAAGATTTTGTTTCAAATTAATTTCTCCTTGTTAATATTTAAAGCCCTTTTTATAAATAAACCGGAGCACTTAAAATAACAATAGACGCTTCTTAAAAGCTTACAATTCCGACATTGTTAAACTATTTTGCAATTTTATTGTACGAATCAGTTTCTTGCATGTTTGTTTAACTTCAGCATCAAGACTCCACTTTAAATGCTCGGCGTTTGTTTGCCTCGGCTGCCCCCTTGGGCGTGGAAATGCAATGAATGCTGCAGCACCCACAACCAACTCCCAACCATCTTCGTGCTCTTGTCGCATCCGTGCTCATTTTCCATCTACAAATAATTTAGTTGCTTGGCTTTATTGAGGGCGTGCGGTTACCTTATAGCCAAGGGAAGGTAGTGAGGGACGCAGGGACTTAATAAAATCTGTGAACTCGTTTTCGGTTGGATGAGTGCAGTAAATTGATTGAAATTTTAACGAAGGCTCCTCGTCAGTCGCAATTCAAACGCTTATCTCAAGCAGCAGACACGTTCTTAGATAAATTCTAAGTAATTTTAAATTAATCCCTGGTAACCGCATTGCTCCAATGAAAATACATTTCAACTTAAAAGAGGATTCAAGAAAATTAATGACTTCTTTCAGAAATCTTCCGTTTTTAAGTGCATATCGATTTCTGTGATAGCGAAATGTTTCTTTTAGGTGTACGAGCTTCAAGCAGCAATTAAAATTGAGCAAAATCTCAGTCGATAATGGACCAACAACGGATTTTGTAGTAAGGCAACGAGCAACAACATGAAATATATTAGCGAGAAGATGTGTTTACCTCGGGGGAAATAACAACAACAACAATGTCATCATCGATACGAATCACAATCACCAAAGCATCGCCAGCACACACAGTCACCTACGAAATCTCAATAATAGGCCAGGGACAAAGAGAAACAAATGGAACTGAGCAACAAAAGCTCCCAGAGTGACCCACGAGAGGCGCCATGAAATCTCGGAACATGCAGCCTCCACAGCAACCACGCAAATCCATAGAAAATCTGTAATCCAGCGACTGTATCTGTGTGTATAAGTGTGTGCGGTTATGTGAATACGAGAGACTCGATGCTGCATGCCTGCTGCGGTTAAATTAGGAGCAGATATTAATGCAAGCAGATCTTTTTTCGGTTCTGCGGCTACGTTGCGTAGGCAGCCACAATGAATGCTGAAAACCATTGAAGCATTTCTCCATGGACGATGGCTTTTGGGAGCATGTGTGTGTGAGAGAGCTTTTAACCACGGCACATCGGCACGTAGACCGTCCAGACTCGCAATCGAGGTCTTCGAAGCCTCTCATTCACTGGAGCCAATTACACTCTGGCCTTTGTACAGCACACGAGACGAACTCATAATTAAAGTCCTGTGACAGACGCTTTATATTCTCCACATTTTTATAAAACACAAATAGCACGAGTCTCGGAACTAAGGTTGGATTTTAAGGTTGCTTTCGTTTACAAACTCGTACCCAGCTCCGTTGTCAGGTGCACGTGGAATTTCCAAATATAAATTCCTGCTGCCTTCAAAATATACACTTTAATACCAATGAAACAAGGTTTTCGTGTTTCAAAAGCTGCTCAACATGGCGTTTGTATATCCTCAACTCACACCAACAGCAATACTAACAACCAACAACCGCAGACAGTAAAACAACGAAGCTACGTTCATTAGGAGCAGCAAATCCACCCTCGGTTGGATTTCGTTTCATTTCTCCACCGGAGGAGGAGAGGTGGATAGACGAACGTGGTTAAAGGCGTCGAAAATAGGAGCATTTAAAGTCGTTTCTAGTTAGTTACGACGACTAAAGCTGAAAACTGTTCACGAGTGCGGCGAAGAGAAAAACGACTTCGTTGTTGGTTGCTTCAAGTGCAAAAAAGGGTACGCGGAAGG
Source organism: Thecophora atra (assembly GCA_937620795.1). Lineage (NCBI taxonomy): Eukaryota > Metazoa > Arthropoda > Insecta > Diptera > Conopidae > Thecophora > Thecophora atra. The sequence continues at coordinate 31,334,730 of OW569397.1, read as the reverse complement.
AAGGAACAAAGGATGGTAGGAAGGAAACAGAAACATAAGTGAAAAAGCGTGAAAAAAGATTATTTTAAAGTTAAAACGAAAGCGAAAGGAAACTGAACATGAAGCCCGCAATAAGATTTTGACTAAATTTTTGGGTAAAAGTATGCAACGAAAAACACTCCAATTAAATACAGAACCACTGAACAAAGACCATAAACAACATTAAAATTTCAATGTAAGCCGCTTCTTATTTAAATACAAACCCAAAAGCTGCTTATGAAGAGTCCTTAAAGGCAAATCCTTCCAGCACGAGGTTTATCTCTCCCTCCGAATGTGTGTGTTTTATGTAGAACATCCTTAAAAACCAAACAAAACTCTGTCTCTGTTGACTTTATGGAAATGAAAGTTCTTCTTTGTTTGTGCCTTCGCAGGACGAGAAGAACAGAAGGCATCCATCGCAACTAATGGATGACCTGGTGACTTGTTAAGGGATATATAAATTTACCCTCGTCCTTTACAAGGTAACAGAATTTGTTTAGAGAAAAAAAGATGCTTCATTACTTCAAAAGAGCCTTCCTTAAATGTCCTCTTGTGGGGTCGCACGCAAGCAGCTGTTACTGGTTACTTCTTGGTGCACATTAATAAAAGAAAGAAGGACACGTGCTTCTGCTTGAAGTAGGGAAGCATCTACATGAGTTCTGTAACTCGATTTGTCTTGCGAACTTCGAATGTTACATTTGAGTCTGAAAGGAAAGTAACAAAAGAGGCTCGTCTATGAAAGTAACAACACAAATCACTCTTTGCGAAAGAAAAGGAGCCGGAAAAAGAACTCGTTGATGAGGAAAGAATTACAAGGAGCAGAGGCGTTGAAGGTGCAGCTTCTGAAGTTATTTGAAGAAAAGATGCATCATAAAACAAACTATCCATCAAATGAACAGAAAAAACGACCCCTATACATTCTGGTCCTACGTCGGCATTAAATATATGCTTGAACATTGAGCTTCTAACAAGAATGTATTTTTTAGGCAGACCCTCGAAATGATGGCAATATATTGACTCTTAGTATTGATAGATATTCGTGTGTGTTCTGGCTTTCAGTGTGGATGGAAAAGACAATGGAACAGCATCAAAAAAATCACCAAATAAACAACCTTCGTAAATCGGAAAAAATAACTAAAGTAACCTAAATTACCCCGAAATGATTTGGCAGAAAAGAAGTCAGAAAAGAAGAATCCGTAATATAAAATCGTGTTTGTTCTTTGCAATAGAAATTGAAATTGATTGAGCTTTGTCTTCAAAATCTTATACATTTATATAATGTATAATAGCTAAAAAACTATTCGTAAAACATCTAAGTAACAATCGGAAAGCAAATAAAATAGACTAAACGTCAACAAAAAAGAGTAAACCAACCTTTTTCACAAAATCTTTTAAACCTGGAACTGAATTTTTATAAGAATTTTGATTAAGTGAGATATCTAAACCGAAATTAACGTAATAAATACGTTATAGTCGACCAGCTAGAGACTCTTTGTTGATTAAAGATATCAAGAATGCAATTATACCCATCGCAATCATTTCTATTGACAAATCTATTTAACTTTTGAATAAGTGGAACGATTCTAGTAACGTTTTGTAAGTAATTCGAAATACTTCTTAATACAATGTCTTAAGATCTTGACTTACGGAGTCTCATAGTCTCTAATGACTGCAGAAGAAACGTTAAAACGAATAAAGCAACAGTTTTTTTGTGAGGTAAACTTCTGTTCCAAAAAATACCGCTAAAATTATTCAAAAATTCTGTAAATTCTGATTGTAAAAATTAAAAGATTGTAAGAATCAAAATTAATTTTCAAAAGCAATTTACAAGCCATTTAATTAGCCATTTTATAAGTCATTTAATTCTTTAATAATTATATTATAATAACTAATATTAGACATGATTTAATTAACAATTTAAGAAATAGTAAATCCAAATTATTACACGTTTAAAGGAAATAATGTGAATGTTCAAAATCACTTCAACTTTAACGATCTCCATTATTTTATCGATCTCCATGTCGACTTGGACATGGTGCAGGCTTCACCAGCGACAAAGTTTATCGTTTTTTGTGGTGATGGCTACCTAAAAGCTGACCTTAACCTCAATTATCACCTTTTTTACATTTGCCAGGATCCTTGCAGTTACTCGAATTTGTATCTTGTTACAAAAAAATTCCACTACAACGCATACTAAGTCGATGGATACACACACACACACAGACACGAGGAGACCGGATAGCGGCAATAAGTTATTTGTGCTCACAAACGGAAACGCAATTTACACTCAACGCCATCTTGCATTTGAAATTTAAATCAAATGTCAAGAAGCGTCGCTGTGGAAGAGGGGAAATTGATAAAGAGAGCGAAGAGAAGAGCAGCTCAATGAAGTCGTCGTGGAAAAAATCGTGTTAACGGTGTTTTATTTGTTTGCGGTTCGAAAAGCATCCGATGCCATCGATTCGCTGGGCGTGTGCAAGGACAATCGTAAATGTCACTCGAGAAGATTGATGCTCGCTGACGTCACGTGCGGACGGGGACACACGGACGGTTACCGAAGTGGTTCAAAGGACACGCAGATTGATGGATCGATGTGCAGAGCGAGGCTTACGTTTGAATGTATTGAAGCTGAAACGGGACCGCAGGGTCCACAGAGGATTACAAAAAACCCATTAATGCAGAGAAGGAAATGCAAAGCAACGACCTTTAATGGAATCTTTTAATGTTAAGCAGTTTAGCAACTTAAGTTCGACTTTAATCGAGGAAATTGTGACTCTTTGTGCGGAAGTGACAGATCATCTTCTATTTTTATTCCTGAGCCAATTAAATGTTTGTTCTGCGTCTCGGATTTGCAACTGATGCCAATTGCACAGCTCCGACGGGCTTCGAATAGCGCAACAGTTGGCAACGCGTAGTTGCACAGTCAGCAGTAATCCGCTTAAACTCTGCTTGACATTTCGATGTCATCCGATGTCGGGCGCAACTAAATCCGGCGCACATAAGAACGCCATGCAGCGTATTGATTTCAAGACGTCATCGACTGAGCACATGATCCAAACACGCACACATGCACACACTTCTGAACACACGTTGCAAACACTCATGAAACGTGACTTTCCCAGCGCAAGTCGACGGCATTTGATGATCGCTGCATTGGGAATGGCGTGGAACGTGGAGCGTTGCTGAGTTGGGTGCTGGGTGAATTTCCTACATACCCACCACACTGATCCATCTTCTCCGCGCCGTGGTAAAAGTTATTCTTTCTCGTGGCGTTTTCTTCACAATTTGATGTGCTTTAATCCCTTGAGAGAAAAGCTGCAGTTACGTTTCTGTTGTGGAGTTGATGTTGATTTAGTTTTTCTTGTTTTTTTTTGGTATGTTTGGCTTCTTTGGAAGATACATTGGAAAGACACAGTTAAATTTCATTTTGAATTGAAAAGGATTCAAAGGATCTCTGAATGACTAGCAGCGTTCTAGGTATTCTACTGAAATCCTCGCGCTCTCGTATCCTTTCTCATCAGTGGGAAATTTAAAAATTAACACGCTTCTAAACAAACACGCTGTTTGTTTTGTCTTTCACTCGGTCACACACAGAAAACTCCATAGACATGCAGCTGCCGAAGCATTTGAACAGCTCCATAAGGAATCACGGCAGAATTTATTCACAGCCGCTGCTGAAAAGAAGATGTTTAACCCCCTCCGTTGGCCGCTTGCTGCTTGAGCTGCAGGAGATGGAGCGGAATCAGCAGCTGCTGCAGAATTTATAGCCGCCAGGAGAAGGAAGACGACCCAGATTTGCGAGTCTCCCTCGAGGACAATCGAAAGCGAGGAGAAAGCAAAAGCAGAAAACCTTTAAAGTGTTCCAAATTTGATAGTTTATTGCTCTATCAAAGAGCGCAACTGTTCTTTGGGAGGAGGTTTTTTAAACGAGGATTCATTCAACTTAAAATTAAGTAAAAAGCTGCACATAATCCGACATCGTTTCGTAGCACGGAGCGACGACGAGCTGCTCCTCAGAGTTCCTTTCGTTAACTGCGATTATCTTCGAGCGCTTTGCTTAGCATGCAAAATAAGCATTGCAATTATATTCGTTGCTCAGCAGTGCGACCGAAGAGCCACTCACCTCTCTCCCTTCACTGTTCTTCCCTCTCTCCTTCACTCTTCTGCTGCTGCAGTCGGAATCTTGGCAATGCAATAAAACGGATTCTGTGTCGTCGCCGCGAAACATGTGGTTCAAGTGGTTCAATCCGTTCGAGTCTTGTTCCACCTCGAGCACACTTTTGCGCCATCTGTCGCATTCTTAGCATTTTCTCCACTGCCAAGAGAAAGAAATGAAGAAGTAAGCGACGAAAAGGAGAACTAACAACAACGTCAACTGGCGTTTCGCTTCATTCAGATGTCAGACAGAAAAGCAAGCGACTCGCTCCCCTCTCCTAACCTAACAAATCTCGCCGTTATTCATGTTGAATATCCTTGCAGGTGGCTGTTTGCGATGTGCTTCTTATGAAACAAATCTAACTTTAATCTGCTTAACGCCGTGCAGCTTCTTGAAGTTGCTGATGATCTGAGATTGCGCTGAATTTAGGTCCGGGAAAATGCTCCTTAAATTCGCTATTTGTTGAGCTCCGTTTTGTTGATGATCATTTCAAGTGAAGTTAAGTAATTCGCCAACAAATTTAACACCACAAATAAAAACAAACGCAAACAAGAAGTTTTCGGCGTGCATTTTACAAACGTTTCTGTGCAAAAAACAAAATGAAAACAACTGAGCACCGAAGTCAACAACAACAACAACAGTCACAGTAACAACAAAACCAACACCAACGACGACGACGGCAACAGCAAAAAAATGGTGAAAATTGCACGCTTGTGGTGAGCAAATAAAAACAAATGGCGCGCAAACACGAACACACACACGAACACGAAGTGAGTTGGTTTTTTTCGATGGGAATTCGAGTGTGTGCAACGCTGTTTCTAAGCTGTTTCCGTTTTCACACCGCAGTCACTTCCATTTCAAAACTACTTCCAATCGATTTGCCTCTGCGTAAAACTGGCTGCCCCTTTATCCATCCCATATTCCCCTTCACCCTTCGCTACGGTCTCTTCCCATCCTCTGTCGGTTTGTGGAGCGCTTCAGACTGTGTTAATTTGTTGAACTATCACTGGTTTTTTGGCTGCTTGCAAGAATGCGTTTGTTTGAGTTGCGTGTCCTGTCTAACGGTTCATTTTTCTGCACCGATTCTGATTTAAACCCCTTTTTAAACAACAAAAACAACAGCTGGACGCATCCGGTTATGGCATTGATTAAGTCACTGATTTTGGGAACCTCTTTTCGAAACCTTGGCAAAAATCTAAAGATTTCCCTTTTCACCTTTTTGAACTTTCTGACCTCATTTAATTCTCCTTTTCTCGCTTGAGAAACCAACTAAATCGCGTTTATATTCGAAACGCTTCTTCAATCTCCTCATCCATTTAAAAAGCATTAAAATTGCTCCTTGCTGAACATGTATAAAAACTTTTGCAGCAGTTCTTTTATTTTCCAGAACTTTATTTGATTTTAATTGGCCCACTCGATGGCAAGCGATTTTGTAATTTTCTCTGCACTAAAAGACTTTTTGTGAGAGAGGGAGAATTAAGGAGAGAGTGAGGCAGATAGAAAACTTAAGAGTTTTTCCAATTCAAGCTGCTTCCCAGTGGCAACAATCATCATGACATCATCGAAGATTTCTTAAAGATTGTGCGCCGAAAACTCATTCGCTTCTTAATTTTACTTTTAGCGCTTACAATGTAAATGAGTTACTGGAACACATTCGTTTTTCCCTTATCTTGTCATGAGGAGCGAATCTGGCGTTGATTTATCAAAATCCCTAAAAGCATGCCATAAAAATATCTACCCATTTTTCTTGGGGAAACTAAGAGCTTGCAATAAACTGCACTAAAAACATACCTTAATAACAACAATAACAACAGCAATTATAAGAAATTTTAAAATTTTAAATGTAAATTCAATGAAAGGGAAAATCGTCTGTTGTTCATAAAATGGCCGCCAGCGAATTGCTGCAATTGACAGTTATGCACGTTTTTATTAGTGTTGCTACGTTGCGTGAAAAAGCATTTAATTAAAGCATTTGGCATCGAGTCCTTGCAGTTCGGTTGCCTTTCAAAAGAGTTGCCTTGGATTCAACAAAGCGTTTGCATTTAAAACGATTCTGAATGCATTCGAATGAACACATGTCGAATGAATGAATTGCTTTACGATAAAACAAAAGGTAAAAACATTTGTTCCCCTCTCCCTTTCGACCCTTTTATATCCCTCGTTGTTTACAGAACTCGCAAACATATCATTTATATTTGTAATGATGAATGAATTCGAACTGATTCATTGCTGCTCTCACTCACCGCAATCAATTGAACTCACTTCAATACGATGCAGCGATTTACGGCGCTGGTTTCTGTCACGCGACATGACAGCACATCATCGATTGTCTGAACGAAAGCAGCAACAGCAACACGTTTCGTCCCTTGAACCTTGAGTTTCCTCTCTGTCGTTTCTTCACACTTGCGATGTCGCTCTTGAGAAATGGTTGTAATCTGGCCACACTCAAGTGGCGACTCTGCTCGCACACTGATTCCCTCGCCGCCGGGAGATCAACATAATCAGAATGTGATAAATTGTTGCTGACTCTGCTGAATGAAAAACCGCCTGTCATCCTTGGTTAAAAGGAAGAAGGATGTACATATAATAAAAAGTGCAGCCAAGCGGAAGAAAAGAGACAACAGAAAGAAGGTGAATTTTATCATATTCGCAATTCATTTTTCTGAATTTTAAGCAGCTCGTCTTCTGATCCTTTCGCTTGGTTTGATTAAGCTGCAGCTCCGTCGTCCGTTGCGAGTTCAGAGTTGAAAATAATTTCTAATGGCTAATCTTGGTTCTCCTTTTCTTTTCTCCTGCGTTCACAGATCCACGTCCCACTCGACATCCAACAACGTGCAACTTTAGCTGCTTGAGTGGTTCGCAAACTTTCAATGCAACAGCGCTGACAGCAGCAAGGATGCGTGGCATGTGTGCCAAGGACATGCTGACATTACTTGCCTCAGTGGTTCTTGTATAACGCCGCCGCAAACTGCGCAACCTGCGACAGCAAAAAATATTATGACTTTCGACACATAATGAAGCGTGCGAAACTTGTGCGAATTCACTTCAAGCGCAGTAGTCGAAAAGTAGAAATTATCGGCTATGAATTCCATAAAGAATTTTTAACCTTGAGCAAATAACTTTTTTTTTTTTTTTTTGCTTCAATGCTTCTGCGAGGATGTCAACAGAAAAGAGACGATGCTGACAAGAAAACCCCAATTTATTTTAGTATTAATTAAAACTTTTAAGAAGAAGACATTTATTAGTATGAAATTGAAAGCGAGCGGGGGAAGTGGCACGCATACGTGTTCACATCTCCAATTTTGTAGCTCTAATGTTACCAATTCCTCTTTAATTCAATTTTATCTCGTTATAACTTTCTCCATTAATACAAAACGAAAGTCTACGTCTTTATTAATAGATATTTTAAACAATTCCTGCGTAGAGATTTCATAAGTCAAACGGACATCTCAATGATTTTAAAGAGGTTTTTCATTGAGTGTTTTTGTCTCTCAAGGGAGACTTTATTATTTGTCATCGGAAGCGATTCATTGATAAACTTTACATGGACATCAACACACATTTTCACACACTCAACACAATCACATCCATTTAATAACTACACAATTGCAGTTTGTAGCAAATTTTCAGTGTCATTGAATCCAAAATTTCACTAATATTCACAACAATTGAATTAGAAACAATGCAAACGACAACAGATTACAAACGATAGAATTTACTAAAACAACAACAATAGCAAGAACAAACAAATACAACAAAAACAGCAATCACAATCATCCACAACGAATGACATGCAAACTTATTGCGCAACAACTCGTTTGAAAGAGCAACAATGGCAACATTTTGATGCACGTGAGAGTCATAACATGAATGTGTGTGGCTGTGTGGTTGTGTGTGTGTGCTGGAATATACCCTTGACAGCGTATGTCAAAACAAATCTGCAGCAACAATTAAAACAAAAGCAAAGCAATGACGTACAATTAAGTCATGCAGCTGCAGTCGTTGATGGTGATGACTTCCTAGGTCCCTATGCGGGGTCAAGCGTAGGAGACCTGCAAGCGATTTGCACATTGGGATTTGCATCTATTAAAAATTCACACCTTACTTGTTTAGTATTCCTTTCATAGAAACCAGGAGCTCTACCTTTTCATAGATAAAAATATAGCCTTTAAATTACTTCAAAAAACTGAAGACGTTTTCATTGTTATTTGATAACATTTGCAACAATTTGGGTTTATTTAGACTTAAATTCTGATTTTTATATCAAGTTTGTTGTTTCACTTTCTCACTATTCCTTCTTCCCTCTTTTTTATTTCATTTCCAGTGCTCGACTGTCAGGTCAGCGATTGGGGTCAATGGAGCGAGTGCGATAAAAGCTGCGGCACCGGGATGATGTCGCGTGCCCGCAAAGTGCTGCAGGCCGCACAAAATGGCGGCAAACACTGTCCATCGCTGGTGCAGAAGCGCGGCTGCCAGGGCTTCCGGTGTCACGGACATCACGACAAGAAAATCTTGCGCGGTGAGTACACAAGCAACAGTCACAATAATCAACAAGGGAACAAGAAAATATGAATAAAGAAATTTAAAGGAAATATTTTCGCAGCGACTCTTGAAAGAATAGATAATACACAAAATAAAATACAAAAAACCATAAACAATATTAGCAACAAAAAAAATTATTTCCTTCTCTTTATTCCTTCTTTCCATTTCCTTCTGCTTTATTCAATTACTTTAACAATTGATTCGTCTTCTAAAGCAGGTTGAATAAGATTTATCAAATGAGTTTTAAAATTGATTTGAGTGCTTTTATGCATTTGATGTCTGCTCTTTGAAAAGCTATTGAAGACATTCAAAGAGCCGAATTTCATTAAAAGAACGTAATCAAAAAATTGTAATCAAATTCATAGCATGAATCGATTTTATCTTTCATTAAGTTCCATGTCTTTCGGATGTCGATGACGTTCTTCACTTTACATTTCTCCTTTCTTCGAGATGTTGAGTTGAAGGAATGTATCTTTAAGAGGCTCTTAAGCAATAATCACAAATGCAGTTAAAAAGTAATAAAAGTTCCAAATTTCATAAGGTAAGGAGTAAAAGTTCGGAATGATTTTATTTCTTTCCGCATTCAAAGCCATCTGCCTTTTTAAACTGCAGTCGTTGTTACTCAGAAAGTGCAGCTAAACTAAAACTTAAACGAAGAAGTAAAACAAAAACCGAGCCAAAGCACAGACTAAAGTAAAGGAAATCATAGCAACAAATGCGTTGCAGTTGTTTCGCTTACGCTTTAAGAAGCGGCAGTAGGAAGCAGCGCTTAAAATTGAAAAAGAATAATGCAAAAGTTGCTGCAAATGAATGGCTGCAGTTAAGGAGTGAAAATGTTGCACGGATTTTAAAGCAGTTCAAGTGATGGAAGTAGCGAAAAATGTTTTTGAAAAAACTAACGTGAAATTACGTCCATACATTGCGAGATAGGAAAACTTCGTTGACTTAAGACATAGAATGCGAATGGTGCAACGGGGCGTATGATTGAAATTTTATTTGGATGAAACGCGTGAAGAGTATTCAACGGAAGAAAGGGGGCTAAAGAGAGGGAGAAGGGGAGAAAAAAAGACAGACAGAAAGAGAAGGATATAGTATATAAAGACAGAAGTTAAAAAGCTAATGTAATTAATATACTAGAGAAAATATAAGGTGTCATTTTGACAATCGGTCGTTGATTTGGTGCACAGCAGCGAATTGACATATATGTAGTATTTTAATAATTCTAATTTTAATTTCGTTTGTGAGGAGAACGGAACAGGAAGTTTTTCTCCGAAATCCTAGTGTCATTCCCTCTATTCCTTTTTCACCTTTGAGACTATTTAAAATCTTTAACAAACGCACGTGTAAAATTTTATGTGTCGTTTTTCAGCAAATTCGTGTGAACATCTCCACAACATTAACTTGAACAAGTCTTGGAGTGAAAATTAATTTCTTTGGTTTAACATACATACTTACATATGCATAAGAATAACACCGTTATGTGTATGAGAAGAATCTACCCACCATCGGCTGGAAGGAGCTGAATAAGTCCGTTTCGTCTGAAGTTTACAATTTCACGTGCTCGTTTAATTTATATGCACTCATTCACAGGCATTTGAGGTGGTTAATCCGACAAGGAGCGCATCATACTTATGCGCTTATGGTTGTGTTTCTGTGTATGTAAGAACACGTGTATGTCTGAGTTGTATGTGTTAATGCTGTCAAATATAGATATGTGTGCTTTTGATCTTCTTACGACTTCCCTGCACCTTCTGACGACCTTAATGAGCATTTATGTATATATCTCTCTTAACGTGTGTGTTTATATTTACATCAGTACGGCTTTCTTCCGAATTTCTTTACGACTTTATTATACTATGCCTTTCCTTATCCACTTTTGTTGATTTCCTCAATTTATTAATTTATTCTTTGCAGCTCAATTTATGCTACTTGCAACACTTTCGTCTGCTTCGTCACTCACCTCCAATCAGTCGCAATTTGCTTAATTTAAATGTAAGCAGTTCACTCAGATTAGATGCTTAAAGAGAATCAGATCCTCGAGCTTAGATTCGATCGTTTCCATTTATTAATTACTTAAATGAACTCTTAGAAACTCATTGAAGGTATTGCTTCCAGCGTGAGTGGCGATTGATGAACATCGTGCAGTTTAACTCCGCTGCATTCAGTTCAGCGCTAAGTGAATCCTTTGAGATAATCATCAGCAGAAGATGAGAGAAAAGTCAGTTACTTTTCAGCAACACGTGTGTACAAGATAATTAAAGTTGCGCATACGACATGGAGACTGAAGCGGTTATTTAAATGATAAAAAACCAAAGAAGACACTAAAAAATGTCGCCCAACGCTAGCATCAAGCATGCGTTCCTCCTCTTCTCCCGTACCTATATCGCTAAATCATGGTGAATTGAGTTGTGATGCAGAACCGACACCAACCCACATCACTCCACGCCATCAAGCAGAACCTGAGGATAGCTTCGGGATAGAAACGAACCCTAGGAGGCAAATTTCAATTTAATTGACTTTAGCAAATGCGAAGGAAACACAGCGAGCAATGATGATGCGAGACGAGCAAAGAAAGGAAAATCTTCTGCAGTCGCTCGTTATAAAAATCCTTCAAGAATTGAATTATTTTTAGAAGCTGTTGTTGAATTTTTTGCGGAGATAAAAACCCATCCGTCGTCCTTATCACAGAAAAGGATAACCTGAAAAATCCCCAACAAAAACCGAGTGATAAACAACAAAACATTTTGAAGATTAATACTTTTAAATTTTTACGTATCTTTTTGAGTGGTTTTTAATTTATTTTTTTATAAATTTTTTTTTATTTTCGTCCAATGCAAAACTTCAAAAAGTAGAGCATATTTTTGGCACTATAAAATAATCGTACGGTCTCCTTGTACGAATATTAATTAATTAAAGCTGCATTCGAGTAGGAATCATGATGTTAATATGAAAGTAAAAGCCACACATATACAGGCACAAATACACATGAACCGTTATACGTACCCACACAACCTAACAACTGGAGGAAAATCGTGGCAATGCAAGTAACAAGCAACCGAATACAAAACTAGCGACAAAGTAAATAATTAATAATTTCCAGTGTGTGGAATCATGCACATATGCACATGTATGTAGTATGTATATGGAAGTGTGTGCATATGTGTGGTTTTAACCTCCAATTCTCGTCCAGTTTCATAATTCACAGACGCCCCATTGACTGAAATAATCAATGTTCACGCAGTTGCAGTCATTTAATAATTAAAAACAGAGCCTTCCCCCTCCTCATTTTTTCCTTGTCTCTCTTTCTTACTCGTCTTTTCTACTACAAAATTCCGAAATTCGTTGAACCAACAAATTTTTTAACAGATGTTAAAGTTTTTCTTAAACGCTGCAAAAATATTTTGAATTAAAAACAAGCCTGACTTTAATTTTTAATATATACTCGCATATAAAAAGTCATTTGTTATGTTTTCGCTATGGTTAAAAACTGTATTATTTTTTCAGAAAGTTTTAATGCAGATATCAATTAATTTAAATATGTAAATAAAACAACATTTTTATATTTTGTTTTACGTCGGCTTAATTTCAGAAATGGCGCTCTTGCTGCCGGCTGCTCTGTCACGTAATCGCCACGCCAACGACAGTAGCGACATCCGCCGGAATCTACGCATCCGCTACAGAGACTCGTACAGACACAACCGCGAGCACGAGTGAGTATAAAGACTAGGAATAAAGTAGAATGTGAAGTAAACTAAAATTATTATATAAATTTAAGCATTAAGCTGCATTAAAAAATAAGAAAAGGTTAACAAATCCAAGACAAAAGTGTGAGTTAAAGTCTTGCAAAGTAACACCAGTTTCAGCAAAAACCATTCCATCAGGCTTTCAGTTCATCACTTTGGCAGCCTGCTATTTTGTCGAGTAGTCCTTCAATCAATTCAATCAGTTTTTTCATCAATTTTTGTAGTCTATGGAACACAAGAGTTTGAATGTCCTCCAATCAGAGTGGTTCTCATGTTTTCCATTAAAAAGGACGTCAAAAACGTGAGATTACTAGAGAAAAAATTACAAAATAGTTCTCTAAGGAAACTTTGCGAAATACACTCCTCAGCAGCAGACGGACAAATCTTTTGAACGCTGCTGGCGCCAACATTTATGATTTGTAGTCTATTTTTTCCATGTTTTCTCGACTTTCTATTAATATTTCTTGTGTTTTTGTTTCCTTTACTCTCCATTCGAACTGCGAACAGTTTTGTCGCATTCTTTGCTAAACACTCAAGCATTTGCCACGTAACTTGATGCTCTGCTGCACTGATTTGAGTTGTTGAATTGCGCAGTGATTTTGACGCAACTTCACTTCAAACAGCGGCTGTCTTGCAACATTTAGTGTTGCGTTCTTATTTTTATCTTATTTCACTTAACAAAGGAAAAGAAATAGATTCAGAGGATTTTAGGATGTTTGAGGAGATTTCATTGCAGTAACTGGAGATTTCGTAACAAGGAAATCTTCAAAATAAGAAGAGTTTAAACGACCTTTTGTCAATATTAATGGCAAAATATCATTGAATATCCTTGTGCTAACATATTTGGTAATGCTTTAGGCAATTTTAATAATGTGTTTTAAATATTGACTTCAAGCGAAATGCATTCGATATTTTATAAATTTGAGTAGACATTTTCTAATAAATGTAAAAGCTACCATTAAACACCAACTTAAATATACTATACACAGGTCAACAAATGCCTTTTTATTGGACATGATTTGTGTTGTCCAAAGGGTCATCGGTTTTCATTTTGCTCTTAAATCCGTTCACAATCAAACGCCGGAACGTCAACTAGGAAATAGCTCACAAAAACACAATAAGAAATCTGAAATGTTTGCGAAAATACAAAAAACGTAAACAAAAAATCAAATAAACTCCAGGAAGTCGCTGGGTAAATAAATCCTCGATCGTGGAGGAGCAGTAAAAACAAAAGGAGAAGCAGAACAAATTGAAACTTCGGTTTATGAAGAGTACTCAAAGGTCTTTTGTTCCTTTTTAGTTTCATTATCGTTTTATTTTACCTGCAATCAAAATCGCTGATGTTGCCAGCAGGAAGCTTTTTATTTATTCTTTTGCAACAACATGTACACTAAACCAACATCTTCCATGATCTGTAAAATCTTCTCTTCTTCTGTAAATTGTTTCTCTTCGAAGAAACGCCAACAGTTTTTTATTTTGAGCTGTCAGCGGTGACATTCGCAGCAGCAGCAGCAATAAAAGCGGAAGAAATAAAACAAATTCAACGCACAGCAAAATCTAAAAAAAGCAGATTCTACAAGAAAGCAGATTGAGAGCAAAAACAAAGACTGGACATAATATAAACTTTAAACTAACTTTAAAGCACTTTGTATTTTAGTTCGGTTTAACAGCTCCTTAAAGTATGCCACTTTAATGAGCACTTTTACGTTTACATTCAAAGTTAGTGCACTATAAAAGAATTTATACTAAAAACTAGAAATTAAGCACTTTAATAAAGCCAAATTTAAATGACGTTAAAATTTAATTGAAATCTTTATAAGCAGAGAATCCTTCAGAAACTACTCTATGATAGTTATCTTGTGGCTTAAATGTTTGTCTAATAATGCCTTTAAGTTAATCATTTATGTTTACCAATATACAGCAAATTTAATAGAGCCTTCTTTTTATTTATATGATTTAGCCTAACAGCGTGCAATGCGTAATATTGCCGCAGTTTACGTTGGCCACTGCGTCGAAACTGAACCACAACAACAAGCTCTAAAATAAACAAAACTTTCATTGCTGATTTAAGACAAGAATAAAAATTTTAAGACAAGAATAAAGTTGGTCTGCATAAGTACTAGGACATGCGACAAATACAACGAAAAGATATATAATGCATAAGCAGAAAGTTTGAAACACTTGAAAAAAGACAAGGACAAAAGCATAAACAAAATTATTTAGTGGTGCTTAAATATGTATATAGGGAAAAATAAATGCACTAACAAGCAGAACCCCATTTAAGGTTCAGCCATGAGAGATCATTCAACATTTTTGAGATCATTCAACTTCTTTGAGATCATTCCACTTCTTTGGAATAGTTCCAAGCAATTATTCAACGCAACAAAAATTAATTGTATAGTTTTTGGGTGTATAATGAAAATATCTCTTTCCCTACAGAGCTGATGACTAACCGAATTTGTATAAGTGCATAGCAACGTTTATGGACGGCCATCAACACCCAGTCGAAGCTCATCTCCTCTTTATTTACTTAGTTAGAGTTACCTTCCTTTAGTAGCAGTACTTTTCTAAGTTGTTATTATTCAGGCGCAAGACTTCTGTATATCGCCGCAATGCGTCCATTCATTCTTCCATTGTTCTCCGTCTGTTTGTCTATCTGTATATTTATCTGCCTGTGCAACTATTTGCCTGTCTGCGTGGTTGTGTTTCTGTGTTTCTTTTGATTAGCATACGACAATGGAGCTTCCTCTTCGTGTTCCTCTTCTTGTTCCGCTTCAACTTATTCTTCCCTTATACAAGCGGCGCCTGAAAATATGTTCCACTGCATTTCATTTGCATTGAGTTTAGCAGTAATTTTCTATGCTCCATCTAGGATTTCTTGGGAAATGTATATACATACATATCCATTTTTATTAAAAAGGCTCATAAATTTTTAAATAAGTTAAAAGAATTTTGTGTATTCTATGAATGTACAGCACTCATGTGCATAATTTTAGGCGACGGCAGTTAATGACTCATTTGGGATCCAATCTATAATCTAGACACGCCTTCGTTTGTATAAAACTTTAACTCTTCCTGCTCAGATTCCCTGGAACCCCTCAATTGAAACGAAATCAACTGTGACGCGTCATCATTTAAACTCTCACTCTCTTCCTCCTTTTCGAAGAAGGAACCGTCAAGTACAGCTCTTTTCTCCGCTAAACTTTCCTCCTTCCTCCTTGCTTCTGCACTTGCTCCGTCCGCCTCACCCATCTCGAACTTTTGCAGCGGCGATTTCGCCCTGAATGTGCTCAGCACAATGCTCTGGCTGTTCGCGTACATCGCGTACGAACCGTCGTCCTTCGTATAACCTATACTGACACATCGCACATCGGCCTTAACAGCTAGAAGCACATTCAAGCATTTTCGGAAACTGGGGCGGTCTGCCGCGTCAGCCTTCCAGCACTGCAACATGAGCGCGAATCTGTCAAGAAATAACAACGAAAATAGGTACTGGAAAATGCCTCTCGTATTTACAGTTTGTCGGGACAGTTCTGCGGCTGTTCCAGGCGGCCGCCTTCCTTCACGAACTGCAGTACGTCCAGGTTATTTCGCGCCGCATATGGCTGCTGACCTAGCGTAAGTATCTCCCAACACAGCACACCGAAAGCCCAGACATCCGACTGTGTGCTGAAGACACCATCGACCAAGCTCTCGGGTGACATCCATCGGACGGGCAAGAGGCCCTCGCCCTCCTTGCGGTAGTAGTCATTCTTGTAGATATCGCGCGCTAGGCCGAAGTCGCCGATTTTAACTATTCGTTTGCTACGTTCGCGTGACGAGACTAAACAATTGCGGCACGCCAAGTCGCGGTGAACGAAGTGCATGTTTTCCAAGTAACTGCAACCCGTAGCCACGTCTATGCACATTGTGATCATATCCAGCAAGTTGAGCCTCGGAGTTGGACACTACAGAACAAAGGTTTTTGTTTAAATAGGCATTAAAACTTGTTTTTGAGACGTTTACCGTAGAGTTGGGTCGTGATTCTCGTAGCGTACTTAGCAAATCACCGCCCGCCATGTGCTCCATGATGATTGATATGGACTCTGAATCGCAGCAAACGCCTATAAGGCTTACAATATTCTCGTGCTTAAAGTTGCTCATCAGCTGAGCCTCTTGCAACAATTCGGCGAATTCACTGGCACCCTTGCGGAGGCTCTAAACACCGACAGAGAAGATAAATGAATGCGATTCTAAAAGAAGTTATCTATATTAACAAAGCAAGAACAGGAAAACAAGGTATTGTTTTCCATCCCAAAACCGATTTCAAAATCTGACAATTTGGACTTTTCTAACAACAAGGGGACCGATACGGAAGATATGTTGACAATAATGTACCTTAATAGCCACCTTCTCTGGCTCCTCTTCATCGTCATGTTTCACTAGACCTTCGTATACTTCCCCGAAGGCACCACTTCCTAAAAAATTAAGCAGAGTGATTTGATTCCAGCTGATGTGTGGTAATAGCGCGATATCTGCGTCGCTCAAGGGACCTCCCGTATACATGGTAGAGTGACTGGCCACCGAGAAAGCTCTGTTCCGCGAGGCCATTAGTTGTTGTTGCTGCAAAAGGGAGTTCCGCCAATTCCTCGGCCGATTTTTTTCTAGAAGCTTCTTAGCACGCAGTCTTCGGTTCTGAACTATGGCGTGATAGAGCAAGATTAAAATTATTATTATTATTATTATTGTATTGGAGTGGTGCACTGCGACCTATAGGTCTATTGTGCCTCCTGCCCGAGCTCACAGATTAAAATACATTCTGGGTAAAAATACAGTGACCTCCGGACTTTGTATAACCCACCTGTGCGAAATAAAATAAGTACTACAACGCATGTCGAGACTATTACAGCTGGTGCTAGAATCGCGATCACTAAAGAATTGCGCTTTTCAGGTGAGACAAACGGTTCGGAAACCCGTGCGCTCGACTCGCTGTAAGGTCCCCAACCATACGGCTCATTACGAGCACGGACACGAAACATGGTAAGCCGCATTCTGTACAACTCCTTCACCACACAGCTCTCGGTTTTGGTTCTGCAATATATTATCCATTTATCCTCTAGTGGTTGAGGCTCCTCAGCCCACGGAAGCTGACCGAGCCACTCAATCGTTCGGTTGGAATATAACTGCTGATTGCTATGTGATACTATAGCATCCGATTGACGACGGATGCGTTTTGAAGTAGGATTTCGAGACTGTAGCGCTTCGAGTTGGTACTCAATTACTGCAGCCCCGTTGCCATGTGCGGGCTTCCAAGAAACGTTAAATATTTCGTCCGTAATATGTTCAACCTTGGGCCGGCCGGGTCTGCTGGGCCGATCGCCGAGAGTTTCAAAGATAAAAGCTGTGCCACGCGCATCCGGCCAGTGATATTGTTGCTCCACATCGAAATAGCGTAAGTCAAGAACGAACTCGTAGCGCGTGCGAGGAATCAGGTCGGTGATGACAATCGATGTTGATTTGTTGCTGATATCTATGCTGAAATCGGTGGCATCGGTGTGGTTCTGTGGTAAGGCCGAGTTCAATGGGTGACACAGTAGGAAAGTGTTGCTCACGTCAGTAGGTGGCGTCCAGCTTAAGGTTAAATTGTATGCTCCAGCCTTGAGCAATATGAGATCACTTGGTTTCTGGAATGTTTGTATAGCAATAATTCGGCTAGAATTTACTTTATCCTGAGTAGAGAACACAAGCAGCCAGAGTATATATTTTGTGGATGGCAGCAAATTCGTCAGTCTTACGATGGCCATATCTTTCTCAAGGACCATATGGTTCTCCTCCTGTTTTGTGTTTTGAAATTGCCAATGCAGTTCGTACCAAATTCGGTCACTATTTAGCTCCGCTGGCTCTAGCCACTGCACCTCCATCTCAGTTGGACTAATAGCACGACCGGTGAAGTTCCGCGGGATGCTGGGCGTACCAACGACAGTGCACACAATTAAGTCGGGAACTGCTACCGGGTGAAGGCCGAGTTTCTGCTGATAGTAAGTAGCAATGTTCAACTGCGTGGTGTAGTTTGTGAATGGTTTAAGATCGGTGACATTTACAAACTGCTCATGCAAGGTTGTATTTAGTATGAAGCCCTGTTCGTTGGTGAATACTGAAATATAATAGCGGACTCCAGGAAGAGGCAACCTGCAGTTATCGTCCCCTTTTACAGTGGGCAACTGTAGGGTAAAATAGTTCTCGTCCACCGCCACCACCTCTATTTTCAGTGCTTCTCCCAAATGATTAGGAAATTTTTCGCTAAGCAACATACACTCCCGTGATGGATACTCTTGGTAATTAAAGGACCTAATCCTGCGTACATCTTGAACCTCAAGTGCGTATTCAAGGTTTTGTGTGCGTCGCCCGAAAGCCCGAATGCTTCCATTATACATGGTGTAAATGTAGCCATTGTCGAGTTCAACAGCTGTAACGTTATCGACAACATTGATTTGTAGCTTCATAGGCGTGCACAACTGGAGCTGCACTTCATAGACGCACACCTCGCCGTACACATCAACTAGATTTACCGTTTCTACCTCAGAACTTAACGTGCCTTCAAACATATGATCAACTTGCGCACTCATTCGCTGTACTACGGAATTATCAGTTAGATTAAGTCCTACAAGATCAGCACTTTCTTCGCCCACTTCGTGCTCCAGCCACAGAAGCATCCGCGAGAAAGGCAGAGCTATTAGCTCCCGAACCATTCTCCCATTTTGTGTGCTATGCATTTTTGTGCCCACCATTACACGGCCCTCGTATCGACATAAATCCAGTTCGTATATTGACACTGCGTCGTTGTCCAACTCCGCCCAGTAGACACGGCGCGTAATCCAGTCTATCGTCAACGCCACTACCTCTGCACGCATGCGCGCCAACTTCACTGGAACAGAGTTCGGCACAAACGTTAACAACTCCACATTCTCGTTGACCCACAACAAACGTTGTTCGCCCTGCATTATTGCCAAGTGCTCCACCTCGCTGGAAGTTTGCACCAATATGCGTCGTCTATTGAGATCCATGTCCAGTTCTGCAATGAATTCACTGGTTGCATACAACATTGCAGGAACTGCCTGCATTTCCGGGTTGATTAATACCGCGTGTAGAGCGCTGCGTTCTCCCCCGCTGCGGCGTCCAGCTGCGTAGGCTTGTACCTGGAATGTATACGTTTCGCCAACAAGCAACTCTCCTATAGTGGTTTCCAGTGGTTGATCTCGGCTCGTGTTGTGTATACGTTCTGCCACAAGCTCAGCACCCAGCCAACAGTAGATCTTGTAGAGAACAGCGGAAGTGGCGGTGACGTTTTCAGGTGGATCCCAGCGGATCAAGGCGCTGATGTTTAGTGAGGATTGCAGAGGTTGTGCAGTAGTTTGTATAAAAACACGCAATCGCTTTGGCTGTGTGGGTGCAGCTGCAGGCGTTAGTAGCTTCGCTGTCACCGTTCTCCCCATAGCCCAAGGACTATGTGCCGTTATGGAAATATGGAGCCGCAGCAACGGACTCTGGAACTCATTGATGCGCAGTTGAGTCTCCGAAGTCGCCAACGTATAAAAGCGGGAAAGCAATGAGTGCTCATCGCTGAACTCTAACAACAGTTTGTAGTGTACAGAATAATTTTCTGCCGCCTCTACGGGGGACCACTTAATAGTGAAATCGTCCCAGTAACTGTCTTCATCAATGCGTATGCTTTGCACATCCACCGGCTCTGGTATTACCGAGGTGTCCAGATAAGGCCAGTACGGCATTTTCAAATGTACGCCACACACGATTGGCATAGCAGGTGGTAATCTCAGGACGGATCGTTGTGAGAAATCCCCGGCACGTGTAAATACTAAGTGACTGAAACGAAACAAGAACTTCCAGTTAACTTCATAACATATTGCTGTTATCTTACCTCGAGTTCTTTCCTCGTTCGTAACCAACTCGTTGCAACCACATTATATTGTCAATTTCGCGTAGATATTCCAGTGAACCGGGTAATATATCGCCTTCCAACAGTACATCGTGTACATCGTCTGAGCTGCGCTGTTCTGTGCTGGATCTAAAGAGCCGAACATGACTTTCGTTCTGACGCACCGCCCAGTACAAAAGCTGTTTCTGAAAGTCTAGAGCAAAACCCCGTATCTTGCCGCCGAAGCCATTGACGTGAAAATATTGTACCTCCTTCTCCGTATCTGATTCGGCGCCGCCGTTCAAATATCGTCTACTTAATCGAGTACCTGTGGAGTAGTAGATGTGGCCAGCATAAGAGTCAATCTTGATTTGCAATGCATCAAAAATAGGAAGTAGTTCGGAGTCACTGCCATCCAAATTGGCACGAAGTACGGCGTTACGCTGATCGTCCATCCAATAAATCTTAGCCCCACGCCAGTCATAAGCGATACTAGCTACAGATGCGGCAGATGCGCTAAATGAACAATTTAGCTCTGGGTTCATAATGTTGGCGCAGCGAATTGTCTTATTGGCTACATAGTAGATGGTTCCGTTCAACTGAACATAATCACGAATCTCCGCATCCTCTGGTTGAATGCCGTACAACAACCTCTCGTGGTTTCCCAGCTCATTTGTTTCGTAAAATCCGGCCCTGGTGGCCCACAGTAAGTGATATTCGCCTCGTGGCCAAGTTCGTGTCAGCAACGGTTCGGACCAGTCGCTCCCCGAACTGCCTCCTCGGGCTGCAGCTCGCACGCGCAGCTTGTAGAGATTGTTTGGCTGCAGCTGCTCTACGTCGAAGAAGTGGCTCTTAATGTTCCGTATGTTGAATGCGCTGTTGCTGGCCACATCCATCAACTCCAGTTCGTATTCCCAGTTCTGCCAAGCATGCTGTGTTTGAAACGGCAGCAAAGCTGGTGGTTGCCAGCTTATTTGAGCCATGTTAGCAGTTACCAGAGCTTGCAACCGACTGGGAGTATTGCGTGGCTCTGGTTGTGGCTGCCATTGATATACGTTTTGTGGAATAAGCGGCTTAATACCCCAGCACCAATCCAACTCAGAGATAACCGAAATGTCGACCTCATTGCTCTCTGAATTCTGATGCAGTAGATGAGTGCCGTTCGTTGCATAGATTTGGATAAGATTTACACTGAGAGCAAAAGTTTGCCAAGCTCCCGAAAGCAGTTTGCTAACGTTACTGTTGACCATTTGTCTCAACTGACGCTGGAAGGAGCCTTCGTAACTCACCTCTATCAACTGATTGGCCTTACTGTCGTAGACTAGCAGAAAATTTCTGACGAAGTCAAAAGAGAAATGGGTTAGGTTGACGTTCATTATAACCGTTTGGCGAATTTTCGTTACTGGATCCAAACGCTGCAAACCGTCCTCTTGCAACCAGAAAACCCAACCGTTGATCGGATCCACTTCGAGTTGTCTGATTGGCTGAGGCAATGCTACTAGAAGTGCCTGAAAATCATTTCCTTCGAGGTCAGTTCGGGCTAGAACCCAAGTTTCATTAGCTCCCTAAGCAAAAGGATTTTAGTGGAATAAGAAGCCAAGCAAAATTTACATATTGAGCAAATTATTCTCTCATATTTACCTTAGCTGCTATGTAGAGTTTTAAATTCAACCAGTCGACAGCAACCTTTGTTGGCTTACAGTTCTCCAGACTGCTGTTCAGGTAGAGAGCCTCAGCTTCAAGTGGATCGCCCAACGAAGTACTGCAAATATAGAACAAAAACGACATGGAATAGGTGAGGAGAAAGCAGGATGTCTGCTTCTTTCTTGATTACACATACCTAAACAGTCCGCCAGCGGCATCCACTACAAACAGGCGCTCAGTGGCGAGTTGCAACGAATATCCACTGATGGGCGCATTACTACGGTAAATCAGTCTAGTATCCGTTAACGGCTCCAGACTCTTCAGCATTATGGTGTACTTGCCTACCATAAGAAGTTGGTTCAAAGGCCCGTCTTCTGTATAGCCTGGAGAGAAATCCTTGGTGGTAATGTTAACTTGAGCTTCAGGTCCGCAGGCCTCGGAATTCATCATGCATAATTTAATGGTGTAGTTTGTACGTGGACTCAGATCAGCGATAACGTAAAGCTCCTGAGAGCTTGGCACCAGATGGTCTTGGAACTTGAGAAGGCAAAAACTGAAAGCTTCAAAAGGATTTTGTTGAAAGCGCACAAAATTAAGTGTACCTTCTGCAATGTACCGTTATGGGCTATGCGCCACAACGACAAGTTGTACCCCTTGAGCGGACCGTTTGTAAAGGCGCCTGGCTTCCAGTAGAGCGAAACATGCGATTCATCCAAGACCTGAACATATTCGATGACTGGACTGGAAAGAGGAGCACCTCCGGGTGGGGTTTTGAACACCTCCGATGGAAGTGAATGCAGACAATCTGCAACACTTTCTCCAAAAGGCAACTCAAACCGAAACTAAATTATGCAAAATAGGAATAAAAATGTAGTTCGCAGTACTAATTTTTGCCTTCAACTCACCCTGTAGTTAGTGTACGGCAAAAGACCATCGAGAATGTCGCAAGTGAAATTCTCGTCGCAATTGTAATTGACTAAGTTGTACCAATTGACTTCCTCTTCATCAACAGCGGCAACTGAAGAGTTGTCGTCCTCCTCTCTGCATCCATTCGACCCCACAATCCTGTACTGCACATTAAACGCTCTACTGGGCAAATACTTGTCCTCAAATTCAATGGGCCATTGAAGCGTCAGCATGCTACCGTTCAGCAGCAGCGGACGTACGCCGTCGGCCGCGGCTTCCACGGTCACGCGTTGAAGGTGCCAATACTGTCGCTGGGCCGTTTCGCAGGCACTGATGCATGGCATGTCGAAGGGGAAGAACTGCAGCGAGGACTGAACACGGTAATCGGAATCAGCTTTAATTCAATTGTTCTACTTCGTCTTCTTCAGCAGTAATCAAAGGATAAACTTACACAAGCTTCCTGGCAGGACTCGAATTCTTGCAGAGCTCGCCACCAAATTTGGCAGCCCTTCGAGCACTAATGATGTCGAGGAATAACAGCGAGAGGAAGAGAAACAAAAGATAGCAAATAAAGCAATTAGCGTCGTTTTGAGTGCCGATTTCTCACAGGTGTTAAATTCAAAACAATGAAAACATTGAAAACAGTCTCGAACGAGGACAGAACCATGAAAAGCAAGGAGAGAAACGAAATAAAAAAAGAGTTTTACGTAGGATCATATTTCATTACGGATTCAATGTAGCCATGGCAACAAGTATGAATGGAAATGAATCGGTGAATCCTCTGTTTGGAGGCTTTTATCAAGAGATAAAAGAAGCCTCTGCAGAGTCGGTCGCGTGTGAACAGAACGAAACCGAAAAAACATCATTTCTCCCGATATGATTTAAACGTGGTTCTGTTTATTCAAAATGTACATGAAAAGATTGCAATGTTACCGCAATGGAAACATAAGACTCACCCTGGCGAGGAAACATTTCTCATCGGTGTCGCCCGGCGGACACTTGATACCAAATTCGTCCAGAAACACGCCATCCTGAAAAAGTTGTCACATCACTTAAATATAAACTCGTATGACATTGTAATTAAATGAAGCCTCGTGAAACTTCAGATGTCGAAAGCATGACTTTTCGTTAGCTTCGAGCGACCTTTCTTTTCGGTTGCGATTTTTATTTCCCATCAAAATAAATAATCATACAACACAGAATTATTTTTCAGTATTGCTTGTTTCAAGGTCTGCGTGGATTTATTGAAATTATGCAAATGAATGAGAGACGTAAATTTGTACTAATCTCCGAACACGTGAAGTCCTCTCATCAGTGATTCGCAAAGTGGACCTAATTAAATATTTAATTTACACAGAAATCACTGTCCGTAAAAGTGAAGGCCAACGGTAACTCAATCCTTACAACAATGAAGTAATATTAATGAAATAAAATGGGATAAAAACAAATATTGCATTTCATTTAAATTCCAATCGTAATCTAAATAAAAATCTTGATTTACGAAACACAAACGTATTGAATTCAAGTAATAAACCAAATTAAATTAAAATTAAATCTTTACTTTATTTTTCAGACGAATTTATACAAATTTAACGCTTGGATTTAAGTCAATATAAAATAAAAGAATCAAATGCGGAATTGGGTTAAAAACATTGTCCAATTTTATTATTAATTTTTAATTATGTTGTTGAATTTATCATTTCATTTGAAGGTTAAGGTTATATTTCATTTTAAAAGTCATTCAATTAAATTATTAGATTAATCAAATTTTTACTGAAAGGATTGCATTTAAAATTATTACACTAAAAACAAGCCACTAAAAGTGCAACATTTGCGCACGTAAACGAGACATTGTGGATGATTTACTAAACTCCTCCTTTATCTGCACACAATTGACCGATCTGATTGCATTATTCGATACAATTCTTCGTAATAATGCAACAAAGACGTGAATTGAGAATGGTCTTTCAAATGTGTCATTCTTGTCCGCGAATGAAATTAAATTTAATTAAATTAACATTGTAATTGTGTATTGATGTCAGCACTTCGCTGCAGAGTTGCCAACGTGACGTACGCACGACAAGTCAGAATTTAACGCCCACATTTTGACGCCGCGCCGTCGATTTGACAAATTCCTTAAATAAAGCCAACTGCTGCCATGCTTTTGAAGCTGCTGTGGCAATCCTAAACGATTCTATTCTATTGCTGCCTATCGCAACGTACAACTAATTGTAGCATCGGTCAAAGCCTACGTTTTTAATTAAAGTAGTTTTTTTTATGTTTTGTTTGTTTGCAAAAGTGTTGTCAACGGAATCAACGAGCAGCTAGAACAGAAGAAGACACAACACAAAGCATCAGAGTCTCATTTCGAAGTCTTGAAACTTCTGCTTTAGATGCTTCTATTTGTAATAGACTCTGAGTGGCCTCTAAGCGCTTCGTAATCAGTTCCAAAGCAACTCCTTACTTTTGTTCACTAGTGCGATTTTAGGACATTCTTTGTTGATGCTGTAATTGATCTAATTGTGTCATAAACAATGACTTGACTAAACAAGTAGTGTTAATTGCCGCTGTTGTCGTAGTTGCATTCGTGTTTAGTGCAAGTATTTATACATTTATGGGTTTTAATGTTCGCTTGAAAGTCCATGAAAATCTGGAGTGCTGAAATCCGAGCACTAAATGCACGCTAATTTCAAATAAAGAGGCAATTAAAATGTTCTTGTAATAGATTCTTATTAAATGAAGAATGTGATAGTGATCCATCCGGTTAGCGGTAAATAGGAAGATTAAATAGGAGGATTAAATTAAATAAAGGAAATAAAATGAAGGAATAATAATGTTTACAATAACAACAAATTAATTCGAACTGAGAATATTAATTAATTAATATTAAATATGTACATGCATAAAATATTATGCATAAGCAGCTGTTATTCGGTCAATTAGTAAAACTTTATATTTAACGTTTTTTACACATAATTTTTTCTTTGAATTGTTTATATTTTCTTCATTAGTTATTTATCTGTTATGACTAGCATTTTTATTACCTATTTGAATTATTGTTTTTCTTATTTACTTTTTAATCTGTTTTCTTTTTCTCTTCTAGTCTCTTCGTTTAAATGCTCGCTTCTCTTCACTTTTATTTTTTTTCTATTCTTCATAATTGTTACATCCACTTCCTCAATCTACACTCTTTGTGATCTATTAATGTTACTGTTCTCATCTTTCATAAGTCTCTCTTTTCATTCCTTGTTTTCCCTCTCTTCATGTGCTCATGTTTGTTTTATGAAATGCTTTTGCGGTTCTTTTTATTTATTTACTTGTGGTGCCTCTGTGGTTACTTGTAGACAGACTTGTGTTAGTGATGGTACTGATTTGGGTCAAAGAACTTTATTGGAGATTATTTGTAAACAACATAATCGATTCAATGTAGTTAATTTTAACGCTCGCAGTTTAACCAGCAGTAAACTAGATTACGTTAGGAATTTGTTCGAGGATTCGTCAGTGGATGTGATTGCTGTCACCGAGACTTGGTTCAATGATGGAATATTTGATTCTATTATTGGTTTAAAAAACTACAAACTATATCGTTGCGACAGGACATGTAGGCGTGGTGGCGGGGTCGCTATTTATGTGAAGTCAGAATACTCCTCTCGGCTTGAATTTAAATCTTCCAACTCTGATGTAGAGTACTTGGGTGTTTCAGTGAGTGATTCCAGATACCGCTTGCTTCTATCTTGTGTTTACAACCCAAATAAAACTAATGATCTGAATCCCTTATTTGATCTCCTAAGTAATTGTACTTTGTGTTTTGACTATCTTGCCGTCTGTGGTGATTTTAACGTGAACTTATTAGAGAATGATTCTTATACAGCCAATATTCTGGATTTATCCTCTTTGTCAGGTTTATCGGTTGTTAATGATTCCCTTCCAACGCGTTTTTGTAGTAATGCGCAACCGAGCCTACTTGACTACTTTTTCATTTCTGACTCTTCCTTAATGTTACTGTTTACGCAACTCTCTTTTATATCTGATCATGATCTTTTATTTTTAACACTGGACATCAACTTCGGTTCTCGGTCTCCTCCAACCAGCTTCTCCTATTTTGACTATGAATCCATAAATTTTGAAGATTTATATCGTGTTTGTGCAATGATTGACTGGGTTCAATTGCTGAGTGCTATATCACTGGATGATAAAGTGTCGTGTTTTGTAAATATGGTTCAACACTTATTTGATCGGTTTGTGCCAACTCGAACAATTAGAGTTAGGAATAGTGGCTGTCCGTGGTACTCTTCACGAGTTAAAGCTGCCATTAAATTAAAAAATTTTCTGCACTCGAAGGCTAAAAGATTTCCAGCTGATGCCAATTGGGTGAACTATAGAAGGGCACGTAATTTGGCTAATTATTTGGTGAGGCAATCCAAGGAAAGATTCTTTGCTTCGACCTTTAAGCCATCTTTATCGTCAAAGCAACTCTGGAGAAAGGTAAAGGACTTGGGAATTGGAAGTAAAAGGAATACACAATGTGCTCTGAACCCTTCTGATCTCAATAATTATTTTTTATCGAATACGTTAACCACCACTACCACTGAAGAATATATGTGTGATGCCAATAGGTATGACCTTTTTTATTTTTCGGGTGTGTCTGAGTCTGAAGTTGCATCGAAGGTACTGGCAGTGAAATCCTTGTCAATCGGATTTGACAAAATTTCTATCAGATTTATTAAAATTATTCTACCGTTTGTACTCTCACCTCTTACTGCAATAATAAATCAAATCATCACTACGTCATATTTTCCATCATTATGGAAATTAGCTATCGTTCTACCCATTCCAAAGAAGTCTAATCCTTCACAGTTTGCGGATTTTCGTCCTATCAGCATCTTATCTGTCATTTCAAAAGTGACGGAGTCTATAATTGCCTCTCAAATTAGCTATCACATTCATAGCAACAGCATGCTCAATCCACTTCAATCTGGTTTTCGACCCAAGCATAGTTGTTCCACGGCTATGCTGAAAATCACTGATGACATTAGAATAGCTTTCGATCAACGGCAGATTACTCTTTTGTGCATTTTAGACTTCTCGAAGGCCTTTGATAGTGTTGATCATGTACTCTTGTGTAATAAATTAAAAAAGAACTTTCTATTCTCATCTAGTGCATCTAATCTTATTAACTCCTTTCTGACTGATAGGTTTCAGAGAGTAAAAGTTGGTAATTCTTTTTCTGAATTCAAGAAGGTTGATTCCGGTGTACCTCAGGGTTCAGTGTTAGGCCCTCTGCTGTTCTCTTTGTTCTTGAATGATTTATTCTCTGTAGTACAGAATGTCAGAATGCATGCTTATGCGGATGATGTGCAAGTTTACTTGTCGCGTCCTCCTCCTCTTATTAATGAGTTATGTGGGTGTATGAATGATGACATTAGGAATATTACTCTTTGGTCTAAGAGGAATAATCTGAAGCTAAATGTTTCTAAGACATTTGTTATTCCGATTGCTCGTAGTGTCCCGAATCTATCCTTATTGCCTCCATTATATATAGGTGACTCCGCCATTAAGTATGTGAACAGAATAAAAAGTCTTGGTTTTTGCATTAATTCTTCGCTAACATGCACGGATCATATTAATTCAGTTGTCTCTAGAGTGTATTGTGTCCTGCGTAACTTGCGGTATGCTGCTAAGTTTCTACCAATCGAAACTCGTAAAAAACTAGTCCTGGTACTAATTCTTCCAATTTTGACATATGCTGAGGTCGTTTACTGTAATCTTGACTCAGTTTCCTCTCATAAAGTAAGAATATTATTCAATAGTATGACGAGATTTGTGTGTCGACTAAGACGATTTGACCATCTTGGTGAATGGAGAACATTTCTCATTGGTGGTGATTTATTTGACTACTTAAAATTCAGGAATTGTCTTTTTCTTTTTAGGCTCATCCGTACTGGAATGCCTCATTATCTATATTCTAAATTGCAATTTGGTCATTCAATTCGGTCGCGTAACTTCATCATTCCACATTATGCGTATCTTAATACTGGAAGACTGTTTTTTATCAGTACCATCAGTCTGTGGAATAGGCTTCCCAGTAGCCTCAAGGCAACAGCAGTTGAGAGTTCCTTTATTAAATTACTCAAGGCGTACTTTCTTCACTCGCAAACATGAGCCCTTCTTCTTCCTACTTCTCTGTCCTCTTTCTATCTTTGTTCTTTAATTTCTACTTTTTCGGAATTGCTTTCCCTTCCTTTGCTTTAGTCTTAAGTTTTATTATTATTTTTATTTCTTATTGTTTAACTTGTTATTGGCAAGTATTTTTTGTTATTCTATTGTTAAATTTTCAATTAATCTATATATATAAAAATGAATTGTTCGTTTGTACGTTCATAACATGCGAACGTGAAGTCCGATTTGCTTGATTTTTTGGTATGTTTTCATTATTTGCCTGTAGAAGGTTTGTGTGAAATAATAATTTAAAAAAATTTCATTTAAAAAAAATTATTATTTTTGCATAACGGAAAACAGAGGAATCAAAGTAAATTGAAAAATAAATTTGACGTTTTAATTTTGAATTTCAATTTGACAATGGAAGTAAGTAAATTGTAAATGTCTTCCATTATTGCTTTGTTTTGACAAATTATTTTGACACACATAGAATTTTATTTTAAATTTTGAAAAACAATTAAAAATTATAAAAGGCTTAATGCCGATTAATTACTCTGTTTCGGGTGTGTCAAGTCCAAAACAGTGTTACGTATGACAGAAAATATGGAAGCGTTTAAAAGTGATGAGCAGCAAACCGAAGCGAATCAAGAAAAAGACGAAATGTGTTTTATTATAAACACTATAAACACTTATAAACATTATTTGTTTTTTTTTTAGTTATAATTATGCCGCGACCGAGACGTGGCGCCAATATTGGTCGTCGTACTCATAATACAAGACGAGTTGCATCTGTTAGAGCAGGTGAATCTGAAGCGGAACGTGAAGTGAGACTTGAACAGCAAAGAGAGCGTCAATCGAGATCGCGTTCTGCTCAAACAATCGAAGAACGATTCGCGAGTAATTCTTCGGATCGAGCGAGAATGAGTCGCAATCGCGCTGTTAGAAGTCGTGCCAATGACAATATTAATCAGCGAGTAATGCGTGCTGCTTTCAATTATGATAGTGAAGTTGACTATTGTTCTCTTCCATGCCTTTCAATCGGAACTATGACTAATGTCTGCGAACAGTGCAATGCATTGAAATTTCCATCGGAAACTCCTGGAATGTGTTGTGCAAATGGACAAGTAAAATTGCCTGTTTTGAATCCTCCTCCTGAGCCTTTGAGGTCATTAGTTTCTGGTTTGACTCCAGAATCGAATCATTTTTTGTCTAAAATACAGCAGTACAATTCATGTTTCCAAATGACGTCTTTCGGCGCCACAAATATAATCAGAGATGGATTCATGACTTTTAAGGTAATTACTGAACACGACACTAACAATGAGTTCTATCGTGAGATTGAATCAAATGTTTCATGTATGCAGATTCAAGGTCAAATCTATCATCGAATTGGATCGTTATTACCATGTTTGGATTCCAATCATTCCTTTTTGCAAATTTATTTCATGGGAAATTCAGATGTTGAAATTGAACGGCGTTGTGTGGTGGCACAAAATCCAAATGATAGTAATGCAAAGAGATCATCAAAGGAACTTAAAATTAGTTTGCTTTTTGAAGATTGTGCAAGTAAAATTGCCTGTTTTGAATCCTCCTCCTGAGCCTTTGAGGTCATTAGTTTCTGGTTTGACTCCAGAATCGAATCATTTTTTGTCTAAAATACAGCAGTACAATTCATGTTTCAAGTAAATGTTAAACAAACTTTATCTTTTTTTAACATTTTTAGTGGGGCAGCAAAGCGCACCGGGGCTGCAAGTAAAATTGCCTGTTTTGAATCCTCCTCCTGAGCCTTTGAGGTCATTAGTTTCTGGTTTGACTCCAGAATCGAATCATTTTTTGTCTAAAATACAGCAGTACAATTCATGTTTCCAAATGACGTCTTTCGGCGCCACAAATATAATCAGAGATGGATTCATGACTTTTAAGGTAATTACTGAACACGACACTAACAATGAGTTCTATCGTGAGATTGAATCAAATGTTTCATGTATGCAGATTCAAGGTCAAATCTATCATCGAATTGGATCGTTATTACCATGTTTGGATTCCAATCATTCCTTTTTGCAAATTTATTTCATGGGAAATTCAGATGTTGAAATTGAACGGCGTTGTGTGGTGGCACAAAATCCAAATGATAGTAATGCAGTGAGAAGAGGAATAATTGAAAGATTGCAGCAGTTTTTTCACGATGAAAATTGTTTGATCAAATTATTTCAAACTGCCCTTGATCAAATGCCTTCGGATTCTCATAGAATTGTTATTCGGGCCGATAAAGCACCTGGTGGAATTCATGCTGGAAGGTTAAACGCACCAACAATTGATGAAGTTGCCGTATTAATTGTGGATGAAGGAGCGAGCAGTCGAGATATTGTACTTCATCGTCGAGATCAAAGTGTTGTGCATGTTTCGGAAACTCATCGTTGTTATGATGCGTTGCAGTACCCAATTTTGTTTTGGCAAGGCGAGGATGGTTACCATTTCAATATTAAGATGAAACATCGTTTAACTGGTTAGTTACAATAAAATGCATCACACATTTTGTGAATTATTGATACTTAATATTCGCATTTATTTCAGGCTTGGAAACAGCAAAAAAAGTTAGTGCGATGAACTATTATTCGTACAGATTAATGGTTCGGCTGAACGAAATTAATCATATATTGAATTGTAGAAGGCTTTGCAACCAATTTATAGTTGATGTTTACGCTAAAATTGAGTCTGAACGATTGAATTTTATTCGATTTAATCAGAAAAAGTTAAAATCCGAACAATATATTCATTTGCGCGATGCAATTCAGAATGATGGTTAGAAAACAACAAACTTTATCTTTTTTTAACATTTTTAGTGGGGCAGCAAAGCGCACCGGGGCAAAGCTAGTATGCTATAAAAGATCTGTTCTTAGTGCATTGTATACAAATATGTTTTAAATAAAATACAAATAAATACAAAATAAATTTAAACACAATAAAAGTAATTACTTGAAATTATTCATGAGTAATACAATTGAAATTACAATATTTTTTTTACAAATAAATTATTTTCAATACTTTAAATATTCATTCATTTAATGTATTGTAACATTAACAATTCAATTCATCATGCAATTCAGTTCATGATGTGCAACGATTGGATTATTTATTAAATGCAAATTGGTTTTTAATACCAGATGAGCAGCTATTTTAATTTATAACCTTAAAAATTGATTAATTAGTAATCATCAACAATGGGCACGCTCGTCCAAACACACCCACACGCACACACAAACATTCATTACCTCGTTTTTGCATCGTTGGTGACACAGAGCGGTGACGTTGTCTACCGTTACATTCCCATCGTCACCATCATTTTGGGCGCCATGATCACCAGAAGCAGTTTCATTTCGATTTTGTTTATGTTCTTCGCCTGTGCAATAAAAATTCAGCAACAGCAGCAATAAATAAATAAGCAAAATCACACGAAGGTTTGCGAAGTGTGAGGAATTTTTTCGCATTTTCACGGTGGTTGGTGATGCCAACGCGGATGTGAACAATGTTGCGTTGGTTGCACTGGTTAGGGTTTTGTTGTTCAGAGCGGAAGTACACACACCAACAACAGCAGCTTTAGATTTTGAATAATGTTGGCGCCAAAACATTTGCTTAATTACTTTCGTATGATTTGCAAATTTCCTTTTATTGTTTCTCGCGATTTATTGAATCGCGTACGCGCTGTAAAAACAACGACATATTTTAAATCACTTTTTGGAAATTGTTAAAAAAACAAAAAAAAATAGAAACGGAAACCAAGCAATCATATTTTTTATTACGCTTTTTATTATTGTATTTTTTGTATCTCTAAATTTTCGTGTTTTCAATAGTTTTCACTTTTAGCATCACTGTTATTTTTAATCTGTTTATTTATTTCACTTATTTGATTTAGTTATTTATTTATTTATTATATTCTGTAAACCTTTTCCCTATTTTTGTTTTAATTTTTATTTTGTTACAAACTGAAAAACTGGTCTTTTCAAAGAAGAATTTTAGTTATAATTTTATGAAGCATTTTAATATCGATAAAATAATTTTAGTGATCAATTTGACTTGCTTTTGCTCTGGTTTTGTCAATAACCGGCTTCAATAGTCGCTGTTTTTTTATTCATTGTGCTTTTTTACTGTTTTAGGAATGTTCTATTAACATTTAGTAACGATTCACTAAACATTCCGTCACTCCATTAAACGTTTTCGCTTTAATTCGCTATTTCTATTAACTTATTAATGTTTTGCGACACTCTGCGTGTCTCTCTTTCACCCCTTCTGACTGCCAAATGACCACTTGCCGCTGAGCACTGATCGTGTGTCGCTTGTTGCCCGCTGAATGCTTCTGCTGGACTCTGTTCTGTTCTCAGCCGAGCTCAAATCACAACTGAATGCAGTGTGATGCGAAGTTCAGCTTAAAAACTCCTCAATTGTCAATGCTTAATTTAGATGCCGAGCACAAAAGTTCACTATACACTGAAAATATGTTTTGGGCAACAACAAACAATTACAACAATAATTGTAAGAAGCTTAAAAGTTTCGCTCTTCTAAACGGAACTCTTCGGAGTTTCTTTGAAGAATTTAATGCATTTTTTCTCTAATTTTTGCTTTCTACACGTGTAATGCGTGCTTTTTGTGTGCTTAATATTGCCTCCAATTGGTTTTTAACAGCTGATTTCAACTATTTTCGTTCCATTTCAACTGTTTTGTTCTGGGAATTTTTAATCCTCACGACGTAATAATTAATAATAACAAAAATAAGTAATTCTTTTCACATATTATTCTCATTTCCATTAAATTTGAAAAATTCTGATTGTTTGAATTTTGAAATTTGAAAAATTCGGATGGCAATTTGTAAACTTTGGCTTCACTTTTTGGTATTAAAGCTAAAATGAATGATTTCCTGTTAGTGTAAAGGCGTAAAGTAAGTTTTTTCCTTTCAGAACGAAATTAAGTTAATTTTATTTACAAATAATTCACATTTAATGCAAAGGTTTCTGTCTGTTCATTAAAGTTTTTCACAATACGTTTAAATTGTAAATTAATTAAAAGTATACTTTTAAAATTACGATTTTTGAAGTTTTTTGTTAAGTGTACGATCGTCACTACCGCAACGATATCGATACGTATTTCTTAAACCTGTGGTTGTTGCTGTCTTCTTCTTCTTCTTATTTATTGCGGTCTTGATATCAGAGAACTTTGTGAATGAATTATTAAATGAATGAATGACAGAACGGCAACCAAATCAAAGCAAACAAGTGGAGAAATAAAATTAGCAAAAGCTATTAAAATAAATTTTTTATTTTATGTTCGTGTTTTCAGCATATTTTTTTTTTCTATAAATTCTAACAATATTTCACGGCGGAGAATTTAAGTTCAACTTGACTTTTCCCTGTTTGACTTTTCTTAAGAAAGATAATGCGGTTTTATTGGGCTTTAAATCCTAATCTTGTTATTAAATGTTTTACAACTGTTAATTTACTTTCCATTTAATTACATATTTTTTTTATAAAAATATAACTTCAATGAAAAATCAATGTAAATTTTCATTGCAAACGTTTGTAAAATGCAAAACTTCTCAAAAACCAAACGAGAATAAAAATAAAAACCAAATAATAAAGTAATACAACCCCATAAAATTTTAGTTTCCGCATTAACTGCGAAATGTTATTATCAGAAAATCGGAAACCGATGGAAATAACCAACTCAAAACCGTTACACATTCAGCCGAACAAATACTTAAATTTCACTCTAAAATTAGCACGATTGAAGTCAATTTAATAACGAACAAGTTACGACGACGCGCTGTCTACACGAACAACCGACACCAGGATCAGCTTATTACGAGTAGAAGGCTTCCGTTTCCATATCCGGTTCCGTTTCCACGCAACAGCGAAGAAAAGTCTTGGATCTCCATTCGACAGAAATCTTTCCTTTGCTTGTCTCAATGTGTTGGCAAAGCAACCGGAAATCAACTGTGACGCATAAAAGAACGACGATGAAAGGGAGTAATCGGGTTCAGAAACCTGATGAGGACAAATGGTAATTGGTAGCTACACTTTTTGAAGCTCTGATTGAATTAGTAAGGAAATTAGGCTATTTTTGCCGGATATCAACGAATGTCGTTGACGCAGTCTCCAATACTTCTCGAAATCGTTATAAATTACTGATTTCCTTTTAATAAATTACTTTTAGAGATGTTTTCGCATCTTTCTTCAGAATTGTTGTAGATTTTAACATTATGCTAGGCAAAGGACAACATCTTCTCTATTCTAGACTTTTTAGAGATTTCTTTGGTAGATAGATAGAATCTATCCGACAGATAGAAAGATATATATACTCTACCTCGTTTTTTTGATATATTTTACCTCGTTCTTGTACTCCCAATTTTTGTGATAATATTTTGATTTTTCCAGCCATCAAATGATAAATTTTGAAAGAAGTTTGGTCAATCTTTGTCGAAGTTGGGTTTGGCCAAAAACGATTTATATTTGAATCTAAATTTTTATATTAATTTACTGTAAAACGTTGGGCAAAATACTTAAAACTGAAAAAGACATAATAGAAAATAGTCTATAAACATCCTAGTCGTGTCAATAAATTTTTAAATATCTTTTGTTCTGTTGTTTTTCAATCAGCATAAAGAAAGGTCCAGACCAAACAACAGATAAAGCTGAAGTCTACTCGACAAGGCCAGTCATGGACAACTTTATATAGCTTTTACAATGGTTCCTCATTAACCGATGTTAAGGTGAAGGTTTAAGGCATAAAGAACGCATATTTTACGCATTTAAGGCAAATTAAATGAAATTAAATAATATCAAATGGACACAAGTATAAAATATAAATATAAGTGTTCTTTTTATGCCTATCATAATATATCGTACTGGACCATATTTCAGAAACCATTCAGTATTCAAATTCAAATATTCAAATGTTAACATCTTTTATTTTGAAACAAAATTTCGCTTTCTGTCGAAGTAAGGTTTATATACTACCTTAGAATATAATTGAAAACTGAGCTCACAGTTTAAAAAGGGCGTGAGTAGAACTCCGATCTTGTTCCAATTTTTGAAGAGCTGATTGGACTTGTCCGACTAGATTGCTGCCTCCAACTGTGACATCTGATTGGAGTGTCGAATTCCATTAGAAACTGAATAATCTCCCTGAGTTATATGGCTGAGAGCAAATTGGACTATCTAAACGATATAGAGATCTGACTGGATGGTAGAAACAAATATCGGAATTGATTGAATAATTTAGAAATGGAATCTAATTGGATGCCAATGGGATTCCGACTATATTTTTACTCCCATCCGAAACCGTTTATTTTATTATCGAGTGTTAAGTTCAACGGTACGAATTTTGCGATACAGTTTAAGTATGTATATAGCTTCAACAATATGGTTTCTAGTCATTTTTTTTTTTGATATTTTAATCATTAAAACTAGAATTATTTAATAAAATAAGTAATAAATTAAGTTTATTTCGTATTTGAGACTAAGATGAATGTTTTTTTATTTTATATAGATACTGCGTTGAATTCGAGGTTATAAAAGCATCGAAGGCTTGTCATAAGTTGCCGCCGTACAATCAGATGTTGGAAGGTAAGAAAAAGCTGCAATTCGAATGAATTGAGTATTTTATTTCATTTATTCGACATCCGATGTCGAATGTCTTCCCATTCCTAGCAGCTGATCACTTATTATTCATCGTCTGTTTCAGGTGATCGTATTGCAGTGCGCTGCGACTTGGAGGCACTCATTCAGGACTCAACCAACAGCAACACTAACTCCAACAACGACAACACCCACGGAATCGCTGTAAAATACAAAGCAACTACGACAACTGGTCGAAATCTCAACAATAATCGCAAAACCGAGATCACTAATAATTCCGCCGTATCCGATGATGATAATGACAGTTATAATGATGATGACGATGACGATGATGATGATGAGGCCGCCAAGAATACTGATAATGGAGCTGGACAGGACGAGGAAAACATGTTGGACAGCAGCGATGAAAATTATTTGTTCGAGCGCGCCTCAGCGCCAACAACCACTACCACAACTACCACTACAACCACCACGACACCCGCACCCGCAGCTTCAACCCGCAGCTATCATTGCCGAGGCGAAGGTTTGCCCGGTCGGACAACGCGTTGGAGCGCTCTTGCGGCGCCGTCCTGCCGCGGCAAGTGGCTGCGTCTGACCGTCGGCCCGCCGAAAAAGTGCAGCCATTCGCAGTTCATATTCGTTTAAGTTTGAACACGGAAAATGGATGAAGATGTCAACGATGATGCTAAACTATATGAAAAATGCTGAGAAAGCAGCGTCAATCGTTCATAATCGTTCGAGATTTTCTTTTCATTACTTTTTATTAGAATTACGTACGCGAAAAGTTTTCAAATGTGGTATATTTTTCATGCGTCTCCTGCTCTTTGTTATTGCAAATGAAAAAGAGTAGGAAAGGGAAGAAAAAATTAAATTAAGAAGAGAAAAAATGAAACCTTTCAATTCAAAAAGAATTGCATTCTATTTTTCGTCCTCATATCATAAAATTTACTGTATTAAAATAAAGATTTTTCACATTTATTCCTAGCGTAACTCTTTATGTGCTTCACTTATTCGCTTATCGTAATCTCATGATATTCTATTATTCATAATATAAAAGAACCATAAATTCATTAATTTCATCATTAAATATTAACCGAATATTTTTAATTTATTTGTTTTACAAGGAATAAAAATCATCTGATGCATGCACATTATAAAAACATGTATTAAAACCAAAATCGGATGGCAGAATATTTGCTGTTAATTTCCATCGAATCTCCGTCATCAAGTATAGAAATCCAATTAAAACTGCAACTATAGTAATTAATTAATTATAAACTCCAACACTCACATCAGACAAACATCAGTATAAAGCGCAGTATATATATAAATAATATAATAGACTAAGCAAAGGCAAAAAGAGAAACAAAATTAAAATAGAAATAGCAATGAAACAACGTTTTCTTTTATGTAACACAGAATTAAATAAAAAAGCTTTAAAAAGGCCAAAACATATTTTAAGAGCTGTTGTTTTTAATTTCGGACCTTTTTTGCTCCTTAGGATTTGCAAATCATCATCATAAATCATTGGACTTTTGACTCTTTATCGTTAAATAAAGTAAGTGATTCACCTATAAAAAATTAAATCCATTACTGGTTTTATTCGCTTGTAGAATCCTGTACTTACGATCCACTCTTCGTTATGCTACTCACGATCCACTCTCTAAAAACACAAGAAAACTGAACGAATTGTTTTCGCCGGAAAGCGGCAACTCGCAGCAAACTGATTGCTCCAGAATGATAACAGACGCGGAATTATGAAATCCAATTCGATTCTCCGGAGAGTCTGATACGTTCGTCGCTCAGCTGCGTCTTTATTCTGATGAAAAAAACGCTGATGAGATATTTATTTGTATATGAGACGTATTTATTTTGTTGTTATTTTTTGCGTCCACTAGAAATTCTTCAAAGTAATCGCATAATCAGTAAACACATTTGCGCTGATGCAGAGTTCTAGGTTCGGACCTATGAAATCAGCGCCATTGGCAATCAGTCAGGGTCCAACATTTGCTAAAATAGGCACGCTCACGCGGTTAGTCAAATATATTGAACTGCGGATTTCACGGAAATTCAGCTTCTGAGAAAATTAGTGAAATCGAGAGCTTAATTAAATCCTTATCAGCGATAAATCAGGCAAATACTACAAAATTAACAATAAAATACGTCATAACAATAGAAACAAGAACAGTTTTAATATTTGCAATTCTAATCACGACGATTAGTCACCAACTTCGTCCAAAACAATCGGAAAAAAACTGCTGAAAATGAATTTCGATTCTGGAAACACGCTCGATGCGCTGCTCAGATGTTTGGTGTTCTTTGCGTCGGTGATTCTGGTGCCTGTGGTGCTGCCCAAACCATACCGTGGTAAACACGACGTCTTTATTCGACAGAATTTGTGCCAATGAGAAGGTTACAC
The DNA here is from genome assembly GCA_937620795.1 of Thecophora atra. Classification (NCBI taxonomy): domain Eukaryota; kingdom Metazoa; phylum Arthropoda; class Insecta; order Diptera; family Conopidae; genus Thecophora; species Thecophora atra. Next base: position 31,295,603 of record OW569397.1, on the reverse strand, counting down.
GTTTTTCATTTAGGCCGCTACGTGGAGATGAAATGCACGGACGTGTCAACAGGACGCGAGTTGCTTATCGGCGATGCGTTCACGCGACCTGGTCAATGCGTGCGAGTGCAATGCTTAGGCAATCTCAGCCTCTGGGAAGACAGGTAAGTGCTTCGGGAAAGGCAAAAAACCTGTGCACCAAAATGAAATTCGATTCACGATTTTGTGGAGTTTTGGTGTTTGAAGTGTTTCACTATTTACACTCGTAAAATATATTGTATACACATTTCCCCCTCGCAGATGTCAAATGCCGCGCTTGGCCGGTAACTGCACTCAAGTGCCGCCGGCCAACGAGTACCTCGACTACCCGAAATGTTGCCCGCTTTACAAATGCCGTACTTACGAGCTGAGTGAAGCGGGCGAAACGGAGGAAACACGCACCTACGATCACTACGGCATTTTGAAGAAGACACACATCACGCAGATATTTGTGATCACGAAACCATTGGAGGGCCACCCACCACCTGCCAACGGAATTAAGACCCAGTTTGAAATCTAAGCTGGTCGACGTCAAAACAACAGCTGTGATGGGGCTCTAAATTTTGAACGCACCTGTTTAAATGGATTACTATTAAAATATTCCAAGTATAATTCGGTTATAAGAAAAGAAACTGTCATTAAGATATTAACATAGTCCTTTAAGTGCAGTATATTTATTAAAATCCTTATTAGAAAACCATTATATATGTATATCTGTTTTAGTGCAATTAGTTACCGTTTATTTCACTTGAAATTTGAAATCCTAATAGGTTTTTGCTGACACTCTTAAACCTTAATATTCATGAATAATACTCTTTGACATGGATTACTTTTTGTGATTATTAATTTGAAATGGTCCTAAATAATATTTTATCTAGAACCTGTCTGAAATGCATATTCAGATCGTCCCAAAATGTATGAAAAAATATCAGCACAGACAAATAATATATCATATTTGTCTATTATAATATAATATTATATTATTTTTCTGTGATATCAGGAAATTTGAAAGGATATTTTGAGAAAGTGTTATTTACAAATACGCATTTTTATATTTGGTTTGTCAGAATATCAGGTGTTTTGAACTTGAAAGCAAGAATGAACGTGCTGAATTTATCGCATACGTCCATTCATTTCATCTGTGGCTCCATATTTTCAAATTTACTTTTATTTATGTTCTAATATTGCAACATATGTTTACCAAAATTCTGTTAAACAATTATTTGAACACCTGATTGTAAATAATCTCGTTTCATTTCCACAGTTTTGTTTTGGGAATTTCTTTATCTGGGGAACAGACTGATTCAAAAATTATTCCTTCTCACATTTCTCACATTTTTCAAAATGCATTAAATTTGCTTTGTGAAATTGTATGAACATTTTTTAAATCTCAGTTGCATTTATGCTACGTTTACACCGAGCATTTGAAACCATATACACCGCCTTTTTACATTTAATGTGACAATTGATTGTAAATAATATCGTTCTATTTCCACCGTTTTGTTTTGGAAATTTCTTTATCCCGGAACAGACTGATTCAAAATTCATGCTATTCTTATTGTTCCCATTTCTTCAAAACGCATTAAATTTGATTTGTCAAATCGTATGAAAATTTAAAATTTCAATGGCATTTAGGAAAAACGGCTAAAATGCGCGATTTTCAATCGATATAATCATATATGATAGTTGTCAACTGATTTTATTTGGCATTTATTGCCCTTTTTGTTTTTTAACCTTGCAATCTATTTTCTTTGTTTTTTAGCTTGTGCACAGGCCTACCAGCCTTTTTTTGTGTCTCTTCATGACCGCAACTGAACTTGTGATTTTTCTTTTACCCGATTGATCTCATGTCGAATCATATTTATCTGAAAAATCACAGTATACAAGTGACGATCAGCGAGTCTTCAAAAGAATCATTCTAATTGTACAATCACCAACGAGTATATATTGTAACGAGTAATATACATATACTCGTTGCAATCACATAACAACGATGCGACGTCGATGACTCTCAAATTGAAAGTTGAATTTATTTGTTACTATGGAAAGTTGTTATGAGTTTAGTTTCGTATGCGTTTGCTTTTAATGGATGTGTCCCACCTACATCGTCTTCTAGCAATTCTGTTCTGGAAAAAATGAGCATCTAGCTGAAAAAGATAAATTAAAAATTAAAAAATAACAATCGTCGCAGCAAAAATTTCTAACTTTCGACCTTTCTCAACGACGCTCTCACTTTTTCCAGAACAGTATTGCCTACGTTTCTTCATATTGACATTTTAACTGGAAAACGACGTAAGTTTGACGCATAATAGCCTAAACACAGTTGGAGAGGCCTGATACAACTTCAATTTTTTCCAGCCGTCAAACTCTGGCGACGACACACAGTTATAGCTGCGTAATCGGGCGTCCATTGCATACAAAGGTTTTTTCTACACAAACAACATCTACACAAAAGAAGAAGAAGATAGCTTCGCCGCCAACCAAATGCCGCCGGATTAGAAAATACCCGAATGATGGCGGCGTAAGTAAGCGACGGAACGTCGTGGGAATCTGGAAAATAACTTTTTTCTCGTTGTCCATAAGACCCCATGTAATTTTGACAGCTGATTAATGAAGTTGTATCCGGCCTCTCCAACTGTGTTTAGGCTATAAGTCGCACGACGACTGCGACTAATAACAACTAAAAAATTTATCTGAAAAATTTGTCTTTAAATTAAATTCTTTCAGATTCAGGTGAAATTTTCTATGCAAGACCTTACAGACTATATTACTCTAAAAGCTTCACTTAACATATTGTTATAAAAAAATTTTCCGAAAAACGAATAATTGTTCTAAAATTTCAATTTTCATAACGATGTGTACAAACTTCCATGCAAAATGTGACATAACGTCATATACCACCCCGGATGACGTAGCTGCGCAGAGCGAAGTAAGTTTCGTGAGCTGATCTGCGCAATCTTGTATTCTATCATTCTTGGAATATAAGTACATTTTGAATAACAGCATGACAAATTTAAAGGATTTTTCATTTTTTATTGGTACAGTTCATATCACTGGAATCAATTAAATAGTTGTGATTTTTTTTCCCCCTTTTCCTAACATCGACGAATTCCGTAGTGCAACTGTCGGTACAACACTGAAATCCAGTTCAAAACAACTTGCGTTTGACACTGCAGCCAACATTTAAACTCTAATTTAACGAAGCTTTATACAACAACAAAATAAATTGAACGAAACCTTCTAGAAAAAATCGAACGAAAGCGGTGGAAAATCATAAAATATCTGGCTATCTCTGAGTTTTACGGATTTTAAGAATTCGATAAAATTTTCAATTTGTGTTTCTAATTATATTTGACGATTATACAATTTAACAAATATCGTCCTCAGCGAACCGCATTTCTTACGTGAAATTATTCGTCATTGTGAAAAAATGTAAGTGCAGCGCAAATTACAAAAAATATTTCGGCCACCGCCGCATTTCAATATTTCAAGGTCCGCTAAAAAAAATTTTAGGATTTTTTCTACGGCTAGCGATATCCCTTTTAAGATTTCCGAAAATGTGAAAAAATTGGTCCACATGCTCATCGGTCCCAAGAACTCGCAAGACGCTTTATATTAGCTCTATAGGTTTCTTGCACCATTTGCGAAAATACATAGGGATTATTTTTTTCTCTAAAGATTGGAGATTATTAAGCACCCGAGTAATTTTGGGTTTAATTATTAGCCTTATATTATTTGCATGTATTTGCGTCTCTGATCGCCATAAATTAATAGGAAATTTTTTCCATATTTCTGAAAATTTTTTTGAGGTTAGTCATCGTCACATTTTGCAATTTTCTCGTGGCTTTCTCATAAATGCTATCGGCTGCGCTTTCGTGTTCAACGGTATTGCACTGCATTGTCTTTGCGAAAGGAATAGTAGTCATTAAAAAACAAGAAAATTTTTGCAAAAGATTTCTATAGCCTCGTTATGCTTCTTTACTCAATAGGTTTTGCAGACTATTAATTTTCGCGCCAAAGACTGGCTTCGGTGGATTCGTGCAAAGATGTAGTGCTCTTAAATGCAATCTTGGAAAAAAAGCCGAAAATAATTACAAAGTAAATGATAGATTATACTATTAGACAGGTTTAGGATTGAAGTGCCGTAAAAGGTTTCAATATTATGCAAGGAAATTGTTAATTTATCTGATTCCCTAGCGGGTTTTGGGGATAAGCGAAGTCCGTGTAAGCATTTAGCATCAATATTGAATAATTGATGCTGTCCAATTATTTCAAACCGTAACCATTGGTTTTTTCTTTTATTCACATCTGCTACCGAAGTCTCTCTTTCTTACGCTGCCTTGAATATTTCTTCTTTGATATCACGATCATGGTTTGTTCTTAGTAACAGCTGTGCTTAGGGTAGGTAAATATAAGTGAAAACGACAAAAATATAAAACCCAAAAAACTCTTCTCCACTCCACATCCGAGCTACTGTGGGAATTTAGTTATCATTCATCCTTTCTCAAGAAAGGAACTAATTGCAGTAGTATAATAAGTATTCTACTCGAAATTTCATATCGATTAATTGTAATTGTGTTGCATTTTGTGTCAAAATTTGTATTTCACATTTATTGATATTTTTCATGTCTTTTTTTTCATAAGATTATTATTATTTGAGCTTGTGTTTAATATTATTTATAGAAGGCTTTCTTTTTTATTCAGTCTTATCTGCTCTGTAGCGTTTATATAAAGCATGATGGCACAAGAACTAGAAATGCCGACATTTAAGTGCGTCCTGGTTGGCGATGGTGGTACCGGCAAAACCACTTTTGTCAAACGTCATATGACTGGTGAGTTTGAGAAGAAATATGTTGCGACTCTAGGCGTGGAAGTTCATCCGTTGGTATTCCATACCAACCGTGGACCTATTCGCTTTAACGTCTGGGATACAGCTGGGCAGGAGAAATTCGGCGGCTTGCGTGATGGCTACTATATTCAGGGACAGTGCGCCATTATTATGTTCGACGTCACGTCACGTGTAACGTACAAGAACGTGCCAAATTGGCACCGAGATCTGGTTCGTGTATGTGAAAATATACCAATTGTATTGTGCGGAAATAAAGCTGACAACAAGGACCGCAAAGTGAAGGTCAAGAGCATTGTGTTTCACAGGAAAAAAAATTTGCAGGTACGTTTCCGATCATTTGTGTGATTTCGCAGCATAATTGTAATGAGCTCCCATTTTTACCATGCAGTACTACGATATTTCGGCCAAATCCAATTACAATTTTGAAAAGCCTTACCTCTGGTTGGCACGCAAATTGGTTGGTGATCCGAACCTAGAGTTCGTTGCTATGCCAGCTCTTTTGCCTCCTGAAGTCAAAATGGACAAGGATTGGCAATTGCAAATCGAGAAGGATTTGCTGGAAGCCCAAGATACTGCTTTGCCAGAGGAGGATGAAGATCTGTAAATTAATTATTTATATACAACATAGTAACAAAAAATTCAACATAAAAAATTAACACTGCAAATCTAAAATTTAAAATTGCTACGTAAAACATCGCTTCAACAAAAAAACTTTGCTGCTGCGGATGCTTCGCTTACTCCTCCGCAGGATAGAGAGGAGAATAGAATTTGTCGTCCCATTTATTTGAAAATCAATTTAACACGAATGCGATACAAAAACAATAAATAAAAATCGAAAAAACCAAATGATGTCGATAATTTTCGTGAAGACACTTTCTGCTGAATTGTTTTTATCTAATTTTCCAATATTCTCCAATTAAACTCTGCAAATCAATGCTTAAGTTGCATATTCTCATTAATAATTACTAGATAATTACAACTCAACAGCAAACTTTCAAAATATTGCAAACCTTTCAGTAACTCATTTACAAGGTTTGGAGCTTGTATTTAGTTTTGCGGACGCATTGATTATTTTTAGATTTGTTTTTTACTATAACTGCTGCAGTTTTGTCAACTTCTGCTTGCAACGTAGACACGATTGGATTTAATATGATAACTTCATGTTATCGCAATTATATATAAAATTTTTATACAAATTATATGTTAAATATGCAAAGCAATGCGTAATTTTTTGAACAAATGGGTAAAATAAAAACGTCAATAAAGCATTAAAATTGTAATTGAAAAATGTCTTGTGTATTTAAATTTTTCAAAAGTAAAAAACATAACTTAATTGCTTTTTTCGGGTTTCCATTCCAAAGTGAGCTGAATGCGGAGCTTAAAAATAGTTTCAGGAATTGCTTCAACGTATAAAAACATTTACAAGGCGAAAAGACTCATTCCAAGAAAGGATTCAATCGTTTAAAGCATCAATTAAAGCTGGGATCTATTTTAAGCTGTCATAAAACAATTTAAACAAAAAGGATTTAATAAAATCGTGTTGAATTTAAAGTTTTACTACGTTCTGTTAAACAAATATAAATATATTTTGTTGCATAAAGTTTTTATTGGTTTTTGTTTCGCTTAACACTTGACGCAGCAAGCTGGAAATACTCCAGTGTAGCGGTTTTTATTTGCACAGGTAACAGTGTATTTGGAGCATCTATAAAATGGTTTATGTTATAACTTTGATAGTATAAATTTTAAATTAATAGTTCGACTCACTCTTCCACTTGCGTTTGGAAAGTCTCGGTGCACATGGCGCGCTTTAGGCACTTGCCGTCAGGTCCGAAATCCACATAATCCTGGCCCTTCTTCAGCAGCGGCAAGTATTTTAGGAAAACCATCTCGCCTTCAGAATTTTGATAGCCGCAAACAGGCTCCGAAACTAAATTACAAAAAACATGGAAAATTATATGCAATTTTTATATATCCCACTTTTTTTTTTAACTGAAAACTTTTGAAATTATTCGCTTGCATACCTGCATTCACCATAGCCACAAGCGCAATGATTAGCAAAGGAAATAGTAAAACCGTAGAAGCTTTCATAGTGCAAATGATTCAATAAGACGACTTTAAACCGTAGCTAAATTCTCCAGACTAAACCTTCAGCTGAGAACGAGTATCTATTTATACAAAGAGAAGCTGGCAGAGACTTGAGATTGTCGGGAAAGATATGATTATTTGTGTTCATACGTAATATAGTTTGAACTACAGAACAGAGGCGATTAGATCATTTTTGTGTTAATCAGTTCTCATGTGCTGCAGAGCCTGCATTTTCAACTGGCTTCAAATTAGGGCAGAGACAGCAAATAAAGGGACGGAAGGTTTCCTATACTCACTTCTGACGTGACAAAAGCTCACTGCAAATGTAAAAATCGATCTATTATCAGCAACAAACCTAAAAATACTTGCAAATTCAAATGTTTTTTCGTTGAGTTTTCCTAGGGTCTACATAAAGTAGTTTGTGTTAATTTTTACGACCTTCCTTATTAATTATAACCAGCAGAAACTAATTCTGAATCGCAGAGCCATTATTTTTTTTTGGATATAGAAATGAGTGCTTCTGTGTTTTGTTGATATTCGTTCTCTTTCTAAAGAACTTAATCAGTAATATTACATAAAGAGATTTAACAAATTAAATAATTAAGAATATGATTAATTCATATTTTATTATTAAATACTAGAAAAAAAGAAGGTTAATTTAGAATTTTTTGCCAGCTACACGAAATATACATTGGACTATATTAATTTGCATGAAAATAATTCAAATGAAATTGCTGTCGGGTTGGCAGACCATCTTCGGGCAACACTCAGGGTAAGGATGACGCATGTCGGAAACGATTTGGCAAGTATCAGTAGGAATCATGTTATGGCGTCCGCAACTAAGAAGGAAAATAAAGGAAATGTGATAGCATTTGTTTAATCGCCTGTGGACGATCTCATTCATCCTCAATACTTACTATTCCAACTCCAGGACATAATCGGGGCGGCAGTATATGGATACGCATTGGTCCTTAGTGTTAACAGGCTTAAAGAATTGCGTCGTTGATATGGGCTGTTCCAGTTCCTCATAGTAACACTGTCCGGGGTAATCTAAACTCGGAGATGATACGATTGCTCAGACAATAATCGATTCGTAAAACGCTTACCAGGATGCACCGCGTTACCGCGATATCTAAGGTCAGCTGAAGTGAGCGGCAACAGGAAGGTGAGAAGAGCAGCGCAAATCGCAAATCGGCTTGCTTTGATCGTAGTTTTAAACATTGTAGTTATCAATTAAAAACACTTTAAAAATAATCTAAACTTTCGGAAGCGGTTCGACAGACTTTAAACGATCGCTTGAATTCGTAAGTTTTCTCGACAAGTTTTAATGTACGACTGAATTATATTCAATTACTTATTGTTGCTTTTATATACAACGTAAGAAAGTACATAAGATTTATTCTTTGTTGGGAATTCATTGTCTACTTTTATTTAAGCCTCCGATATGCCTTCTATTTACTGGAAGATAATAAAAAGCTGCTGCTTTTGTTTAATTTTCTTGAAATAATTTTTTTAAATAACAAAGAAGCAACGAACGAACGGATTTTTGAAAGCGAGGGTTGCGATATTTTAGTAGATCAAGAGTTCGCCCAGTAAATACTGATTTTATGTATTTTTCCATTCATTCTGGCGAATTTTTGGTTCATTACTTTAACGACCGAATTTAAACACATTTTAGTTCTAATCTACTCAAAAATTACTCTTATCACTAAAAATTAGATTAGATTTAAATACATTTGCACGATTAATACTTTAATATATAATAGAAAATTATGCGACGTACAAGAGTAGGCATACTTAAAAGATAGGATCGAGAAGAAGAGCATCCAAATGCTATTATTAATCCTCATCAAATCCACAAGTTGAACGGTTTATGCCGACCTTTATTAGCTCAGATTATAGTAGACTCTAAAAGAATTTCGTTCTTCCACAATAATTTGATATCTTAAATAAATATACCTACATAGGTTTTTTCGAGCAATGCGAAAATAAAATCCGATTGCTTCAGATTTCTTTGCGAAATTCAATTTATCTGATTACAGTAATAAACCGCTGGAATGAAAACAAAACAAAATTCTATTTGAAGGTTGCTGGATGATTTTAAAGCCTGTTCAAATTTCAACTTTTTAATTTTAATATTTGACTTTGACCTAAATATTATAAATAATTTATAACAAATTTAGTAAAATTAACATAATTTTAATTGAAAAACTTTAATATAGTTTTAACAAAAGTTTACGGAATTCCGGTTTGTAATTCGATTGTTTAGTATGTACATTTGACCATCGCTTTGGCATTCGATATCGGCTTTTATTAATTACTGAAGGACATAATCGTATAAAAAAAAAACGTTTCAAAATGATTAAACTAGAATAAATAAGCAGATAATAGTAAACAAGTACAATCAATTCATTTTAGTACTAAATTTCTTCTGGTCTTTTAATACATGTAGTAATAGTTTTATTATATTATTTAACCACCTTATCATCTATGGAACAATAAATCGAGTTTTTGTCAATTACGAAATTTATTCATATCCAGCATTAAACACTGGATCTCAGTTGGGAGCGAATCGTCATCATCATAATTGCAATAGAGTTAATTCAATTCCGGGCGCTGAACTTGAATGTGTGAGCTCAACTACTATTTGCATAAATTTAAATATTAGTCATGAAACTAAATTTAATGCGTATCGCGGAAACAAGTTAATTTACGAAACGAAATGGAAACAGTTTATTTGTAAAAGCCATATCAAGTGGTTAGGAGTAACTTTAACACAAAAAAATATTTCTCATCAGTTTTATTCATATCCGCTTCCAATCAATAACTAACAAAAAATCTATCAAAGCTGTTAAGATGAACACATTTTTCATTTCAACAATTTTTGTTGCTGCACTCTGGACAGTGTTAAGGCTTTCGAATGCCATCTCAACACAATACTACGGAAACACCAATCATTCAGGTAATTTATGGAGTCATTCGTGGATTACCTTTACCTTTGCTCTGATCTTTTTTATGTCGCGTTTGCTTTCTTTCAGTGCTGCCCTTGCATTGCTTCTACGAGGATCTGGAACTTGCCGTCCCTGTTAACGAAACCTTGAGGCCAACGAACATCAAAAACACTTGTGTTGCCATTAGCTGCAGAGATGATTACGTCTTGACCATAAAACAGTAAGCAAAATTTTTATAAATAATGCGTTTGAAGAGAGTGATGTCCACTGCATTCAAATTAAATAATTATATTTCATTCCTACCGAATAACGAGTTATTTTTCTTCTTACAGTTGCGATCGCGTCATGCTTCCTCACGGTTGTCGTCTCACACCTTTTGATTACTCTAAAGCGTATCCTGAATGTTGCTATGACGTTGTTTGCGGCTGAATTTATTCATTGATGAATCTATACATGGAATATGAACAGTGTAGCTCAACCTTATTCTTTTGCCGTAATTACCACAAGTCTTGTACAAATCCGATGTTCTTTATATTATTTCTATAGTATTCAATTCATTGTACTATTTAAAAACTTTGGTTTTTATTTCATATTGTAACTTTTATTTGTATGTAAAATCTTTGAATGAATGTTTTTCACAAAATTCGAACTTGCAAAACCTTTGCAAAAAACGCTATAAAATCGTGTACTAATAGTTTTTATGTTGTTCATTAAATAAATATTATATACTACGTATATATATATATATATATATATGTATAATTTTAGTAAATCGTATTATAAATTGGTATACACAGTTACGCGTATTAGAAATACGTTTTATCATGTTAAAGATTTCGTTTTGCTAACAATAAATATCTCGCTAGTTTTGAAGTTGTTTGTCGTCAATTGTTTTTTGTCTTTTATACTAAAATATCCTGAGCTAGTTCACATTTTGAATATGCCCGACGTGTTCTAAAGTAAATACTTAATATCTAAAGTAAATAGTAAATATGTTGGGAGGAATACGAATTTTCTTCGATTCTCTTTCAATTAACATTAGAGCTGTATTTAATTTATATAGTATTTCTACTCTAACAGTGAGTTAACCGTTAATAATGAAATAATTCAAATACATATCGACAAAATTCATTCGTTAAAATAGCCTGCGTTGAAATAAGTTTTTTTAACTAAATTACTGTGCTAAACAATCCAATCTGATTATATGTAGCGATCCTATGCTACAGTTAATAAATACAATTGAAGAGATATATTTAATTGCTGCAGCCAGACAATTGTTGTGAAAGTAGTTAAGAGTGCCGCTTGGAATCGTTGTTGAGTAATCACATTTAGCATGTGCTAATCAAGCACAATGACATCCGGGCACACCTCCTCTACTCATTGTCGCGCTGAGCGTTCAGTTTCCATCAGGCACTCACGTACGAGGATGCGAGCATGGACAATGCCGCGCTTCAACCGCTCTGTGGAGTTACGTGACCCAGTATACGTGGGTCGTATATCGCGTCCCATTTCCTCGATTACGCTCAAAAGCTGAGCATACTTACTCAATCCGTTCGAACTGGTACCGGCAGCTGGCAGTCCAGCCGTGGAAGTCATTGGCGTGGTGATGTTTGCCGACGTCTGTGTAGTGATGATGACTGGAGAAGTTGGCTGAGCGGGATATTTTAGCTGCGAACCGGTGCTTAGATTCATTGTAGAATTGTTGTTGGCTGCTGCACGAGCAATGCTTGCAGCGGGCGACGCCGTTGTGTTTGATTGTTGTTGAAGCAGAGCCAACTGTGCCTGCAATTGTTGTTGCAGCTGCGTGTACTGCAAAGCTGTGGCAGCAGCGGCAGCTACAGCTGATGAAGTTGAAGAGGACTTTTGATGATAATCACGATCTCGTTTCGTATAGACATGAGCGTCGCGAAGTGAGTCATTATTCCGATGAAGCGAGTGTGCATGATGGTCGCCTGTACGATCGCGCGGTACATGGTGAATGGCAGAAATCTGAATTTGGGGTTGCTGTTCGCGCTGTTCCCTCTGCTGCTGATAGTTGTAAAAATTTTGAACTTGGGAGCGTGGTATTGGAGTTACTGTGACGTCACTAAGCTTGGACTCGACAGCTTGAATATCCATTATATCCATTTTCACGGATGCTTTAGGTTTACTTGCAATAGACTAAATAGGTCAAAAGCTGAGAGGAAAGAATAGAGATTATTTGTGAATTTACGCTAACTGTTTATGCAATGAAAGACAAAAACCCTACGAAGTAAACGACAACATTTAAGCAAGCGTAAAATTTTCGATTTACTCACCTTTGAAATACTTTGAACTTGTAAAAAGAATAATCAATGAGTGAGAGACTGTAAAAAAATCTTTTGCTTAAACCCAGTCGTGTAAAATTGACCTTTGAAAGTGCATACATACAAAACTAAAATTCGTTAACTTGGCACCACAATCATTAATAATCAGAAATACCTGTAAAAATTTTACTCTTATATTTTGCACTCTTTTTTTCGTATTCAGTGTTCAATTTTAGGGGATTTTGTCCAAATATAGCAAATATGTGATACAAATGCACAAACTATATAGATACACATAAAAGTAATCTTACATAAAAAAATAACCTTAAAATTTTACAGTTAATATTAGCAAATTGCGAAAAATAGCTAAAGTGAATTCAGAAATGATTTTTACAGCTACTTGGGATCAAGATAACCGGAAGCAGGTTTTCTTGAACGTGCTAATTATATAAGGTATACTATCTCGTAAACTACGCAAGTTAACGTAATGCAGAAATTATGATTAGACATATCTAGTTTTCTAACTTTAATAAACTAATACGTTTGAAGTTTACGGATTAAACATTTCGCATAATTTTGTTTGTCGTAAGTCAGTTCTTGGTTTGAAAAATTTATCCTTGAAGCCATACAAAATATTTCAGAAAATATTCGTGTTAACGTTTAAAAATTATTAGTAGTTCGAATGTGAATTTCATATCAATGACGATTGTGGTGCCAATTAGCACATTTCAAAATAGTTTGTGCACACTTATAACAGAGATCTCTGTTTACAGGACAAGCTTACTTAATTCGTTCCTTGAATTAATTATAATGAATTATTAAATCTTTCGCCGTTATTTTAAATGGACCAGAAGGATACAGTTGTCAATAGCTGTAGAATATGCAGAAATACAAACCAGGACGGCGATTTTGAATGCTTATTCGATGATAACTTCCTAGAGCTCTCAACGACGGGGCAACTATATGAAGAGTTGGTTGGACTTCATGTATGTTTCATTAATAAATAATCGAAAAACAATAACAATAAATAGTTTACACTTAGATTGATAGAACATCCATATTTTATCCGTTATATTTGTGTAAAACCTGCGACCTGCAAATAAAGTTATTTAAGAAACTTAAAACCAAAGCTATCGAAACAATAGAAATACTTCGTGCCGTGAATTCCGATTCATTAGTGGGCGATTCAACTGAAGATTTTCAAACTAATCAAAAAGAAGTTGGTTTCGAAATAAAAACTGAAGATTTACCACAGCAGGAAATATACTATGGATCTGAATCAGAAGTAAAATTTGAAGGAGCATTACCAGAGCAACGGGGAGTACAATTGGACTATGAGGAACTATTGGAGGAGGGTAAGCAGGTTGCAGGTCTTCAAGTCTTTAACGTAATCGAAACTTTGGAACCTGAGGATATTTCCGGGTGTCAACTTAAATCGACACTTAGAGATGAGTATGATTCAGCTAATATCGACTGCTCTGAGGAGCATAAACTTTATGACCGCGCCATCCACTCAGAAGAAAATGAATCAGAAATTGAGCATTGCGATTTTGCACAGATTATAAATGAGAATTCCGAGCAGACCTGCCTAACTGTTGATGATAATGAAGTTTTTGTGGACGTACATTATCTGGATGATGCACTCGATGATCCCGAATTAAGTGAACTGTTAAAGGAAAAAGCAAATAAGAAAGCAAACGAAAACGATAAACGAAACTACTGTCGAATTTGTAAAATGCCTTTTCTTAATAGAAGTGACTTCTTGAAACACAAGTAAATAAAGATTTTTCTTTTTCTGCGCTCTGATATTCAAAAAATAATTCTATATTTTATTTCAGAAAAAATAATCATTCTATTAAGTATCCATGCGACGATTGCGGTAAAGTTTTTCAGACTGCTGATGGGCATAACGCTCATCAAAAGCTGCATTTGGGCCTGCCAGCTTACACTTGTGATATTTGTAGCAAAACTTTTAAACAGAAAGTGCACTACAATTATCACATGGCGATGCATAACAACATACGAAATTTCAAGTGTGAAATATGTGGGAAAGCGTTTATTGCAAAAGGAGACCTGGCAATACACAAACGAACACACACGGGCGACCGTAGATACTCATGCGACATTTGCCGTAAGTAGGTCAACAGCAAAATTAAACGTTGCAGTTAACATTTTCATACCGACAGAAAAAGAGTTTCTGCTCCATATTCACATGAAAAATCATCGCTATTCACATTTCGAAAAAGAATTCGAATGCAAGATATGCCAACAGAAATTTGTGTCGCCAACTACTTTGCGCACACACACTAGAACCATACATGAGAATGAGCCAAGTTTCGAGTGTGCTTACTGCGTAAAAAGGTTCAGACGAAAACATCATCTAACAGTAAATTATTAAGGCCTATGGTTCAATTAGTCAATCCTTAACGTAACGCGAACCTGTCACCGCTTTCTGTGGAAGAAATTGGTCAAAAATTAGCGTAGGAGAAAGTCGTTTTCTCCTAAGCACGGCGCATCGTTATCGGATTGATTAATTGAACCATTCGGATTTTTATTTCTACACAAATATAAATACATATATAACATATTCTAGGCGCATCATAAGGTTCATCGCAAGCAATTTGTGGAACAACACCAGTTGCCAATATATGAAATTATTCTGGAGGATGACTTCAGCAACAATGTTACAACCGAAGAATTTCTGTGAATTATTGAGTTAAGTTTCTACTCTGCCCCTGTACAATATACATAAGTTTGAAATAGAGCACAGATTCCAACAAAAAGAGATACGATTTGGGACTAAAAGAACTGCTATAAAAAGTCAATCGAGAGTTAATACCATGTATTTACTACTGTTTTAGTGCAGAGCTGTTAATTTTTGAATATTTAAGGACAAAATATTCTTGAATAGTTCACAAAGAACTCATCTGGAATCCTGCCGTATTTCAAGGAGCTTATAAGAAAACATTTTCGCACTGAAACTTGGATAAAATTGAAGATAGTCGGAAATAGATAGCTAGATACGAAATTGTTATTTATCCTAATGTTGAATGAATTCTTAACATAATGTATGTGAAGAGAGTCTTTAATTTTTTTATATTTTGTTTATCTTTTATATATTGTTATATCTTTTGTTACAATTTTCTATTTGAGAATAATAAAAAATTCATTCTCATTTTTAAGCAAAATAATAATTTGCTTTAATTGTGTTCTAAGTAATTCGTACCATATTAATTAGTACTATAAATAAATTCAAGATTTGTAACTTTAGCCGGCGACAAGTAGTTGCTTATAGAACCATCCACATGCCACACAATATTATGAAGCTGCAGTTTCGAAAAACATGCATTCATGCTGCATATTCAAATCATTCAAGCCTTTTTCTTCTGCTCCATACTAATTTTGGAGATTCCTTAACTCTTTCTAGAGTGCCACGCCTTTTAACACAATAAGTTTTAGAGATCACAGAAATGCAACTCTTAAAATACTTTCTTCATAAACATTTGACACCTCTGCTTGAGATCGCATTCAGTTTTGAAGTGGCAGTGAAACATGTAAAAAAAATAGCGCTAAAGAATTTGTCATCAAAGCCGTTTTATTCAGTAAGGTTTTATCGGTTTCATTTAATTTAAGATAAATGGGATATCCTTTAAACTTGAATGCTCCACTCAGGAACCATGGATGCTCCACCAACGAACTACTACCGAAACAACACCAATTACGTTCGCTTTTGTAGCGAGTGACTCAACTCGATCATTTTTTGTATAATAGAGACGACGTATGAATGTACATATGTATGTATGCGAAAGTAGTTCACGACGCAAAAACATAAAGAAGTGTTTGATGTTTCTTATCAGTTATTTGATGTCGTTGTGCGTGCGGTCGTTTTTGTTTATGTTTGAATTCTGTGTTAAGTAGTGGACGCGTTCATTTCGTATTTTTTAGTTAATTTGACTATGTTGTCCTCACATTTTCAACGCAGCTCCCAAAATGTGCTGCACCTGCACCTCGTTAGCATCGATGTCGAGGATCTCGAAGTTATAGAAGAAGATATGACTTTTTACGAACTGGTGAGTCAGAATCATTTCTTAAAACGTACTAAAAAAGCTGTACTGCTTTCAGGTTTCGCTAGGTTTCCTTCTATACGCGGACGATCCCGTTCAAGCTCAGTATATTTTGCAAAAGCTTTTGGTTATTTTTAACGCGCTACCTTATGGCAAAGCTAACTTGCTGCGTCCTTACACCACAATGAATCCCAATTGGAAGCCTTTTCTTATCGAAGCGTTGTCTATAATTAAGGCAAAGCAAGTGCTCCGAAAAATGGGATTTAAATGGGAGGAAGTACGGCAATACTATCTGCCACACATTCCAGAGCTTTCCGTACATATAAGCCCTTTAATAAAAACACTTTACGCGATGTGCGAGCGAATAACACTTTCAAAGGCTGGTCTTTTGGTGAACACGATTAATAATGAATACAAAAAACCCGACGAACGTCTTCGTTTCTATGATTTCAACTATCTCGAAATTTTTATATTAGATTGGATAACACACAAAATAATTCAGGTCCACGGATCTGATCCTGACTTGCATGTGCTGATGGAGTACTTCAAACTGCAAGAAGAAGACAACTTAAAGGCTTTGCTGGAACAAACACTTCGCAGTAACTTTAAATCAAAATTCAAAATAGAAACTCCAATCAACGTTGCTGCTCCAGACGTGGATATAAGCAAATTAAGCCTGTCCAGTAAGACTAATTGCTATGTTGTGCGCAAAGATACGGCTGGATATATTTTAATAATCAATCAGAGAGACTTTTATGAGGATACCAATCTAGAGCTACAGGTACGAGCTTTCCGACCACACCGACTAGAAAACATTATCGTCATAGTTATTGAAAAAAGTAGTAGTAAAAAAATTCATTTTCAGCATTTGTTACCAGCAAAGAAACTGCGTGAACGAAAAGGCACCGACAGGGACAAAGAGCGGTTGAAAGCAGTGTTCTCCTCATTCGGTTACCAGGCCCTGGTATTCGACAATTTGACTCATATCGAACTCCTGAGCAAAGTACGGGAGACTGTGATGCGCAGTTTCCAGTTCGACTCACTCATTGTGTGCATCCTCTCACATGGCATCGACGGTGATATTCTAGTTTTCTTATCAAGCTAATAATATTGAATTAAGTAATTCTTGTAGGCGCTGTGTATGGCTGTAATAGCATTCCGGTGAAAATATCAGATATCGAGGATATAATTTCATTGGATACGTTGGTTTCAAAACCCAAAATGCTAATCGTGCAAGCATGCCAAAAGGACGACTCACCGACCGTAGGCCGACTCGTTTTTAATAAATAATCTTGCAATAAAACTTATCTTGATAATAGGAACACACCACGAAAACATTGAACGGCAAAGCAGACGCTTATGCTGACATGATAAAAGCGATGTCTACGATGCCCGGTCATGTGTCAATACGGCACACTGGCACAGGCACTTGGTTCATACAATCTCTGTGTAATAAAATTGATGAACTGGGTGACGAGTAAGTTTTTATCAGATCTGTGCAGCTTCATAAATGCACTAATTGTTTCCAAATAGAATGCAGATTTCGGATGTCTTAATAGCAGTAACACAAGACGTTACAGATAAAAGAGGCCTTAATGATGAAGTTATGGTTCCCAGTACGAACTTTACATTGCGAAAGCATTTTTTTCTTCCCAAAAGAAAATAAAATAACCTGTATACGTAATGAACATTTTAAATACGTACATTAATTTTTAATGATGAGCATATCCAATGTATTATAGAACATAAGAGAGGGACTTCATTTTAATATACACAACTTATACAAAGAACTCCAAAAAAGACACAATTGAGAAAAAATTAAATTTAAGAATACCTTTAATATTGAAGATTTGAAGTCGGTCTCATTATTTATACAATATGTTATGGCTTTATATTCAATTCACACTTTCAGCGCCACTAAGTTTAGGTATACATTTCGCTGCCTCAAAATAAGTGTTTCTGGATAAATTTAAATGCCGTTTACGACGTAACTTTTGCGATTTTAGAATTTCTTATAAGCAGTATTAAAGAACGGCAGTTGACATTATCAAGGTGACATTTAAACCAATACGTTTTTACAAATTTGCAGTTTGTGGCAGTGTTTTTATAAAAATAAATTGATTTACATCTTCTTTATTTTATTATTTATATTACTGAAGCCATCGTTTTTTGCGACTACATCTACTCGTGGGAAATAATGTGCGAACTTGCTATTATCTTTTACAATCATTTTTACAACTTAGGTTGATTTTGTACTGGTGTTCCCCGCACGCTGCACAACAATCTTATGTTTTAATAACTTTTTTCAATAGTTTCAAATAGTTTAAATTTGGTTGATTGACCAAATTATGCGGTCTACAAACTATGAAACAGAAGAAAGGTTTCTGTTAAACTTAAATTAAGTATTCGAATAGCCACGTAGTAATTGTTAGACAAATTTCTTATTTACTTAACTTAGCATAAATGATGAGCACAATTGTATATTTTTACAGATATCCGTTTTAGATTTCAAAGTTACTGAAATCAGCTAGTAAAAAAACGAGGAGTTGGAACCCATTGCATTTTATTATAGGTTTGATTTATGAAATGATAGGATAATCAAACTGTGTTCTCATATGTGAAATCTTTTAACTGGCAGTTGTTGGTTGGTCCTGAATTGTTAGCAATTTTTTTTAGTTATGAGTATTTTCTTTCTTGCTTTGATAGTTTTTAACTTTCATATGGATTTCAATGTGCTACTAGATACAGGAAGCCATACCAGTTTTCTAAATCAAATAACAGTATATATGTAATCTCTTAATACATACAAGTTAATGACGTTATTTTTTATAAATTTCTGACCTTAATTCCTATTTATTTCTTACGATGTAAATCATAGACGAAACGAAAAAAATAGTTCTTAACCCTGAAAATAAATTGTCTTTAGTCCTCTAAATGCAGGCTATTCACAGTGTATTCTGAATACTCTCTTTCACTAGATTTATATTCCTTTAAAATTAATCACATACTTAAAAAAATATTTTGAGCATATATTTAACATATTGTAGTCCATTACATGCACCTAACATGAGATCGCTTGAAGAAGTAAGTTTCTTTACACATTAATATGACATTATTAGAGTTTTATACTAACTTAAAATCACTTGGTTTCAATAGCGTAAAAGCTGTTTTTACATCTATAGTGTGTGTTTAACAGTTTCAAATCATTAAAACTAGTATGCTGAGCTTACGAGTAGCTGCCCTCTACCGTTAACGACAGGCTACTGGACATTTGTCAAAACTAAAGGAAGTGCTCAAAAAATGTGGTCTTGCTAGTGGTTTAGCTTACATGTAGCTATTATTTGTTTGTTATCCCATGTCACGAACGATTTCTATTTTGTCGCACAGCTCCGAGTCCGGGATAGTGGTGAAGTGTGTTCGGTCACTGCGAAATGTGTTCCGTTCGTTTGAGCTGGTTTTTATGGAACGTTCGGAGGGTGTTTCAGCGCCTCCAAGTTCTATACGTTTCTGCAGCGCAGAGACAAAGTTCTGCAATGAAAATATAAACAAATCGTAGTTAACGTTTAATCAACTTTACTTGTTCCATCACCTGCGAAATTATATCGCCACGTGCTGTGCGCACTTGGTATAAATATCGGAACTTTCTTTGACGGGCTTCTTCACGAGTTTCACGCGGTCGTGTAGGCGGACGAGGACCATTGCAGCGTATCATATGATTGTGGCGATAATACGCTCGTTTGCGGTGATTAATGCGCCATCCAGTTATGAAACACTGTACCATTAGACTGATGATGATAGAGACAGGCCAGGCGCATATTAGAATTCCGCCGTAACAAGGCGGCGGAGTCGGGTTCGGCTTCATATTTAGTATCTATTATATTAATATTTTTATAATCATATCATCAAAAAAAAAACAGATCGTAGACTAAGTACCCAGTTGACTGTCTCCAAACCATTCACAAAGAAATCCACGGAGGCAATTATCATGGCCGTCCCAACAATGCTTGAAGCCAATATAGTGATATATTTTACGCAGCAAAGTGTTAGTACGGACAAGATCACAGCTCCTCCCACAACGGCAACATAAATCTCGCGAGGCTAAATAATAATTATAAATAATAGTTTTTGAAATGTTCGATTAGCATCAACTTTGTTTTGCTTACACCGAATTCATTTTCCGGCATTGTGGCTACGCAAATTGCCATTGCCACGGCAGCTAGAAGGGCTCCCGCAAATGCACTCACCAGCGCCGAAGCAATAGGATGAGCGGAGCCTAAAACGGCTCCGAGTAGGCCAGCTATGATGGCCAATGCCGAATCAGCTGGGCTGCCCAGTAGAGTGATCTCAAAATCTTGCAATATGAAGACGCAATTGGCACCAACTAAAAGCCCACTGAGGAAGCCAACAGCTCGGAGACAGCGATAGCCTTTAAAAAAAATACGTACGTTTAATTAATTGTTAAAGTTTAATGACTCGTCTTATATATAAACAAAGCGTAGGCGGAGATAACGGAAACGGAAGACAAATGCTTACCTAGTAGCGCATAAACAATACCAAAAACCGCCGATATCGTCCATAATAAGGCTGACATGGTATCCGGCATAATTCTGGCGCACGATGGGCTTTCCATTATGCCCTGGAAGAAGCGATAAAGTTTAATAATTTGTAACCGCATCTAATTTTGAATTTTACACTTGCACCAGGGAAAACTAGTAGAAAAGCTATAAACTTTATAAATCTTTGTATAACTTATGACTAATAATTTATGTAATGTATGAAAAAATATTTTTACAATTTATAAAAGGAACTTAATACAATAAAAAATAATAATAATAAATTGTAATAAATTTGTTTTAAATTATATTGTTTTATTTTTAAGAAAATTTGTTTTATCTGATACCGAATAATTTTATATACTTACATAAATAGGTTTTCATGCTAAATTTTTTGTAATATAAACAACTTCATTAAATACCATACAAACATACATGGTTGCTTGCAAACAAGATGAATTCCCATTTTATCAGGTTGAATATACAAAAGGATGTAAATGCGTCATAGAGTCAAGTAGAAGAAGCAAACAAAGAACAAACAAACAAAGAAGCAACCAACAAAAACAAAGACACCTACAAGGAAAATAAAAAGTGGGTCAATCGCAGAAATGCACAATGTTTATGATAAAGTCACCCAAAACAAAAAAAAATAAGAAATTGGAATGTTCGTCTAGCACAAAGGTAATAAAAGACATTCTGTGTTTTGAACCGAAACTAGCACAAAAGTTTATATTGTAAAGTTTATAATTAGTTGTGTACCAACGATTGAATGTATGTAAACATTGAAAAAGGATAAAGATATAAGGAACTTGAACACGAATCTCTTTATATTGATAGGATAGGTGTTGTACTTCATCAGCTCAAACTTGTTCATTACCTTTATCAGGAATGGCCAGTCCATGTTGTGTAAATCCCGCGGCTCATCTTCGATGTTGTCGTCGTAAGAATCCTGCGAGTGCATCTTGGGCGTTATTTTTCCTTTGTGAAATACAAATTCAGTAATTCGATATTATGCCAAACATTGCTCCTTTATCTTGGTAGAAATGGTGAAACACAGTCGTGATTATTGCAATTTTTTTGTTTTATCACAAAAATAAGGTTTATTTATAAATGACTAGCTTTATATTTGGAGTTGAACGGTGTTTTTGTAAGAAAAATCAACAACTTTGGAAACCTAGCGTTGAAATAGTATGGGCGACGAAATTACTCCGAAAAACTACTCTGGATTTCTTTTTATTTCCCCGACTTTATTTGCTTTCGTTCACAGTAGAGTATTTTCCTCAGCTTCATCAAATTCAAATCAGCACATACTCCGAAAGCACTAATTATTATTTGGCTAAATTTTACAATTGCACCAATGCTCCAATTTTGTTGTTCTTTGGTTGTAGATGCTGTTGGTGGAGCAGACCGCAACAACAAAAACATCCACCACGAAATTCCTTTGTGGACTCCATATAATTATGGACCGTTAAAAGTACGCACAAACCCAATGCAAAACTTTTAAACTTGGCAGCACACTTCGTCAGGTATTCAGAGAAATCACTACTGCTAGTGCAACTGAAAGCACTGAAAAATACCCGGGCGCAATCTACAAATCGCGTGATTTGCGTGATTTTGAGCAACGCGAGGCAGCATAGTTTTTGATGGAGGAGGTGATGAGGACATCGCAAATTCATGACAATAACCAGAACACAAATCATTATAATAACTCAAGTAGTTAGTTCGAGTAGTTAGCTGGTCGTCGCAGAATATTTTTGCTTGTTTTTCTTGGGTTTGTTGATATCGTATTTTCTTTTGGGTTACCTTCCACAATAGGTTACGTTGTAGTAAGTATAACAGTTAATATTAATTTACAGTTACTATTTGAATAAAAAACTTAGGGTAGATTGTGAAAAGGTAGAAAAGATTCAGATTTTCGTTGCATTTTTAATTATTAATTTTGCTTAAAATCTATTACCCATGTATGTACATCGTACTGTATTAGCATCACTATAACTTTTTGAACTTTTAATTCAGCAATCGTCATTTGTAATTTAGAAAGCGTCACTTGTACAAAGCATAATTTGGAAATTGCATGAAATTATCTACGCCATTTGTGAATTACTAATTACGTTTTCTGAATTACAAGTGACGCTTTCTGAATTTAAAGTAACGCTTTCTGAATTAAAAGTAAAAAAGGTTTAGTATAGTAATTGCAAAGTTGAACACTGAAAGTGTCATACATATAACTAGTCAATGCAGTGAAGACAAGGCTTGCTTCTAACCTTATATAAGATTGCTAAAAAGGGGATATATAAATATTGGAGACTATTTGAAAGACTTCCCTTTCGCTACAAAATACCCATTGTTTTTTTTTTTAATGGTTAAGAATATTGCTATAACATCAGCAATTAAAGTATATCGAAATGTCTAACCATGAAAAACACCACTACGTATAGCTTACTAATCATGACGTTTGAAATGATACGAAGAGTGTATAATGAAGTAATTACAACCTCGTCTCATGTCATTACGAACTATATATTTTATAAAACACTCGTTTACAAGAAAATTTATTAACACAACAGTATCTAAAAATCTAGCATTTATGTATTTCTGGTAGTTTATAGCATATCGGCATTTGATGTGCCGTTTCCAGTGGTCCGTGTAGTCTTGGTCACTTGATTCCCTTGCAATGGAGGAGGACTGCCGCACCAGACAATCTGAAAATTATATGGATGCTTTACTTTTCTCCAAAAACTTTACAATTGTTTAAAACTTTTTACCTTTCTGAAAGCCTTGCGAAAATTGTCCGAGAGAAACGCGTACAATATAGGATTTATGCAGGAGTTGGTGTAGGCTAGAACATGGGCTATAATTTGTACAATCACCGTTATATGCGAGTTCCCATACAGTCCCAAAGCCTTCAAAACTAGAATAACCTGCAATGGAAATTAGTCATTTAATATATTTTCTTTTAAAGCTACTCAATTGCCTACATGAATGGGAAGCCAACATATAGCGAAGGCCAGGACAACAACAACGACCATTCGTGTAACTCGCCGTTTGCCTTTTCTGAAAGGGAAATATGAAAAGAAAATTATATTAGAAAAATGAGCAAGTAAATTAAGATGATAAATAAATTGATTTAATAGAGTGAAACTGAAGATATTCGATAAGTTCAGCTGCATATAATGCCGCTGATTATATTGAAAAATAATGACAAATACAGTGAAGCAAGTTTGTATGCACCTCGATTCTGCCGATGGCTTGCATCCTGGGGCACTCTTCCACAAGCGGACCAACATTCCGATGTACAGGAAGCTGATGAGAGTCAGCGGAACCACGTACGAGGACAGCAGAAAAGAAACCTGAGGATTAGTTAGGAAGTTGATGAACATTTGCAATCACCTGGAATTTCATTACAATGCTGGTTCCTAGAACTAGGTAGCTGTTACCTGAAATGCCACTAAACTCCACGTCTCGCCATCCGACGAGAAGACGCAAGCCGTGTAGTTCTTTCCCCGGAATTGATAGACTCTCACCGAATGCGCCAACGCCACTGGAATAGCTGTGCTTATAATTAGAATCCAGGCCAGAAATATTGCTCTGAAATTAAAATGGACTCGTGTTCAACACATATTCATACTTGTTAAGCCTATTTGCTGCTCACAACATTGCGTTTCGCTCCGTTCGCAGCGACATGCTCGTCACAGGGTGCACAACAGCGAGGAACCGATCGAATGACATCAGCACCAGAGTGTATACGCTGCAATGACATGTAACCACGATCATGTACTGCACAACTTTACACCAAGAGTTGCCGAACGGCCATTCGGGCAGTACGTAGTCCGTGGCTGTGAACGGAACACAGAAGATAACGAAAAGAACGTCCGAAACGGCTAAATTTATGATGAGCAAATTGGTTGTGGAACGCATTTGCTGATTGGCGGCGACAACTGAAAGATAAAAGAATTTATGGATTGCAAACTTAATTCAAATCAAACTAAGTGCATTGACTAAGCGTGTTTTTGTCAGTTGAAATGCATGGAAAACCCATCCAGTTTGTCATAAAAACATACGCACCTAAAATGACCAAAGCATTTCCTAGAAGTCCGGCCAAGCCAATGATGCCGAAGAATACAGGAACTACCGTGGATACGAGTTGCTCCAGTGGCCATTTTTCGCCCTCCATTTCGAACTCCATTTCGAGCAAATTATCAGGCATCGCTGTGGCGTTTCCGTTGCTGCAGTTGGTGACATTAGAGACGCCAGGACACGCTAAAGTTTGCAGCAGCACACCAGACGGCAGAGTGTCGATGGGGGACTCACCAAAGCTGCTATTAAACTGCATTCTGCCGGCACACAACTTTAAACTCAGATATGACTTGAAGGAATCCTTCTTTCACACTTATGGACTTGTTTTACGCGTCGACTCGTCCGTTTGTGCTTCATTTGTGTGCGGAATTGTTTGCTTCAAAAACCTTTTAAGCATTGTAAACACTTTATTTGAATTATATTACATTTTAAAACCAATTCTTATGACTACGAGTATAAATAAAACGAGTTTGCTTATTCGAAGCATGTCTAGTGTTGAAGATAAAGCCATCAGTTATTTTTTGCTTTAATACCATCGTTGAAAATACTTTAACAATAAATAACGATACTTTAAAATGAGAAATGTGAAGTGTGCAATGATTTTCACAAACTACGTGCTGCCAGTTTAATGCATTTTTGGCCATTCGATTCAACCGCTCCAATTTCGTTTCTCATTTCCGCTTAACTGCGTCTTTCGATTTCAGCAAAAGGAAAGTAATTAAGTCCTTCTGCTCTGACTCCTGCTGCTGTTATCATCAACCGGACGAAGGACGCGTGTGACTCCTGCGTTCGCTTTTACAGCAGTTGCAATTATTACAGTTGTTGCAATCTATATTTTTGACTTCACTCTCCGTTAACTGTGCTTTTGTTTGTTCCCTGTTCTGGGAATTAACTTTGCAGCCTTATCTATCGTTGAAAAATGTTTATTCAAACTTTGGACAACTGAAAAGTGTGCATTCATTTTCATTACCATTCTATAATTTCTTATAAATGAATATTATTTAAACAAATCTTTATAAGTATTATACATATAAACAAGTAAACACCCTTTTCCAGTGATTTCATGAGACATTTTAAGACATATTGTTGTTTATAATTTAGGAAATGTCCAGCTTCAATCTTTTCTATAAATTCTATTCGTTCTAGCAGAATTTCTATTCGTTATTAGTTAGTTACATTTTCCACATCTGACATTGACGTTGGTCTTTCTCAAATTGCAATTATTTAAGTTTAATTTACATGTTTGGCTCGAGCTGAAACGCGATAATCAAATCTGTAATCGTAAACCTTCTAACAGCTTATTAGTTTCGGTTATCGTGAGTTTCCTTTCGTTGGTCAGTACTACCAAATAAAACCAAATCAACGCCAAAACAAAAACCGTATTCCCAATTGTAACTTCGGTCTGGTTTTAATGCAGAACATCGCGTGGTGGTTAATAGCTGCATGATGATGCACGCTGTGTTATAATGCATCGAAAAGTGAAGTCAGTTTTATAATATATGTAATAGAACAAATTTCTTTGTTGCGTGGAACTGTTTTAACGCGAACTTTCGCCTTGGGTTATTTTTAAACCACGATTTATTTGAAAGCAAAAAACTGCGTTGCGTGTACATTTAATATTTCGTTGTGAAGCGTTTCCATGGAGCAATTCATATTCAGCTTATGTTTCAACTTCAAAGCTGAGTTGTTCGTTTTTACAGTCATACAAAAAAGTCTCTTCAGCTTGACATTTGCTTTAATTAAAAATCTTAACTAGCCGACATCCGGACCATTCAAGGCTGCCAGGATGTTGCTTATCCTTTGTGCTGTTTACAGTTCCACACACAAACGATGATTTATTAGTTTTGTAACTTAAAATGCGTAATTAAATATCACGTAATTGTAGCTCCTTCCGTAGAATTGCTTGAACAATTTTCGTTTCGCAACGAACTGAATAAATTCCGTTTTAGCTTCATTACGTTGAAAGGACAACAACGACAACAACAACACTTGAAATACTTCGACAGGGTCAAAATCCTTCAGCGGAAAAATGAATGCTGGCTCTTAAATGAAATTTGATGTTGTACTTCTTTTATTGTTGTTCTCAGATGCAGCAATAGCGACGCAATGACACGAAAGGAAGTCAACAGCTTGCGGCGCCAGAAGGACGCCCGAAAGGACTCACATTAGGAAAAACCCGTTTGTGATGTGCTTAACATATGCAATCATCTCATATTTCATTTATAAATTTCCACTTATGATTGCAAATAAAAGTAAATTGCAAAAATACAAAGCATCTTCATTCGAATACATCGATAAAGTAAATAAATGAAAGATAAGAAATTTGGATTTATTTTGCTGAATGCAATCAAATTTTAAAACGAAAGATTTTTGTGTATTTATTAAGAATTTATTTCTTCTCAATTGACTGGTTCATGTTTTATTTAAATTCCTTTTATATTTTTATTCAAATCGAAATTTGTTAAGAGTTTTCATTTTATTTTCTTCTCAGGCTCTTTTTGCAAAAGCATTCACCTGAATTTCAGAAACGTTTTCATCCACACAAACAGCTGCATTTATTACCTTTTCAATGGCCACGCACACTTGAATGTTTGCTTAATCGGATTTTATTGCTGCTGGTGTAGCGAATGATGGACGGACACAGACGAGGGTTGAATGAATAAAGTTAAAACATTAATAAAACACATTCCATTGTGGCTAAGAGACACTTTTGCATGGCCAGCGAAATGAACAAAAATCTTTATTTATGTGCTTTTAAATGATTTATAAATGAAGTTATTAGTTTTTAGTTGTATGAGAAAATAACTCAGCTGCAACATATTAAAATCTTCTCTTCTATTTTCAATACGTAAACTTATCGAATTTTCTTATTTCGCTTTTATGCTTTTAATTTAAATTCAATACTAAAATTTTGGATTTACAGAAATAATATTTGCTAAAGTAGAAGCTTGCGGTGATTATGAAATTTTACATGTATTCTGAAAGCATTTGCATCTCAGTGTTTGTAGACACGCTTGTCAAATGATATTAAATTTAACCTCACAGCTGCATCTCTTCCTCGAAGTCTTATGCAAGACTAGGATTGCTGGCATATCTTGTATCTCTACTTTAATGTGACCTTTTAGTCACAAGGATGATGCAACGGCCAATCAAAAATAGAACAATAATATGTAGAGTCCGTCTTCTTCTCCACCTGCGTCTTTTTCAACCTATTCTCGCCTGAAGTGTCCTTCTTTTTCTTACGTGGAACTAAATCCGTTCCAAGTGCTTTTCCCATCTACTCACAAGCAGTGGATTTTATATTTCTGTTATTTGTAGCAATTAGGCTCGTATGATTTGCATAAAAGTAGAGCTCACCGCAGATGCTTTCAAACAATGGCTTTTGCTGCAACCTTGTGTTAAGTGTTCGTGCCACGCCGCCAGCTGCTGCCTACATTTAGGCGGTGACCGTGACTACGACCAATAAAGTGGATCTCTTTTTAACAACTCAAAGTTTGTGTGTCACAGTTGTTTGCTGTTTCCGACGTCGTGGGGAGATGATATTATTTGGACAAACGCGAAACAAGACACTGAAAACCGAAATTGGTTTGTCGTCATTTCAACAAGCGACGGCGAAAAGTCACTTAGAAGTCTATCACTGTTTAAAATAAACATGTTTTGGGTTACTGTTGCAGATAAATATACTTTCTTTATATTCTTATTTTTTATATTATATTCTTGCTATGGTATGTCCATGGAAAGAAAATTTTAAATAGCAAATTATTGTTGAATAATTGTTGCCATTACGTCAATTATAATACACTTTTTTTAATAAAAAACATACAAACATGTAAAGAAGTATAACAGAAATGGTCAAAGAATTGCTTAAAGTATTTCCCAATAGGATACAAAGATAACAGATTTAT
This sequence comes from Thecophora atra, assembly GCA_937620795.1. Taxonomy (NCBI): domain Eukaryota; kingdom Metazoa; phylum Arthropoda; class Insecta; order Diptera; family Conopidae; genus Thecophora; species Thecophora atra. The sequence goes on along the minus strand of OW569397.1, from coordinate 31,266,816 downwards.
TCTGTTTGATTAAGAGAACAGAAAAATGCGCATTCGTTTTTTGGGACATTTTAAAATTGAAATTTTAGTTAGTCATTTTATCTCCGGGAGCAAGAACGTTCTTTTGGCGTAGGTTCATATTTCTGTGTATTGGAAAGTGAGATACTTTACGAAATTAGCGTTTTTAAGATATTTCATTTTAGTCTTCTGTTATTCTATCTTTTACTTAAACTTTAATTTGTATTAAAATGTCTCAATAAAATTTTAAAAAGTTAGTCCCATATAAAAACAAGTACTGTAATGTGATATCTAAAAAACATAAAAGTAGAACAGTAGCAGACTTATGAATGACAATATAAAATTAAAATGAAATAAATAATAATAAATAATAATAAAGTGAATAAGAAACGCTATATAATTTATGGTACTATTTACGGTATTATTTATATACTTATGCATACGAAATTAAAACCTAAACTGGAGTTAAATTTCAAAAGCCTCTAAAATATTTATATTATATGTTTATTTATATTTACGTATTTATATTGGTATTGTTAAAAAGCTGGTTCGTTACATTACAAATTAAAATTACGATTGCAAATTTTGTGTGTGCCATAATAGTGTAATTGCTTACTTTTAGGCTGCGCTAATAATTTGACTGCGACGAAATTTTTTGGTTGACCAAGTCTTGTGAATCAGCCACAACAAACAAGTTCGTTACTACAAGTGTAAAGTTTATTCACTAAACTTATAGTAAAATATATAAAACTAGTGACTTTGATATAAAGTATGACATAAATCACTTTTTTATACACCTCTTTATCAAAATGTATCTTTAAAAATATAAAAATCTTTATAAATATTAAACTTTTCAATCTTTGTTTTGTTTTTATTAGTTTTTGCAAATGTATTTTTTACGATAGGAACACTTTATATTCTTTCAATAACTAAATAAATAAATAATAAATAAATAAATAATGAAAAACTAAAATCGCTGGAATCAGAAAACAGTGATTACAACAGTTTCCGGTTCGATTTAAATCGTTACGCGAGATTTAAATTTTTTCTAGCAGTTTTTAGAATTGTTTTCTCTCCTCTGATGCTTCGTTTGTGCTGTTTTAATCAAACTCATAAATCAAAACAAATAACTCAATAAGCGGCTTTTGTGCCAGCATTCACAGCGACGGACAGACGGACAGCCGAGGCAGCAGCCTGAAGCTCCTGAACAAACAAATGAAATGACTTTTGCATGCATTCTTCTCAAAACACTGCATCGCTACCGGAATACGACAAGACATGGCAGCCAGGGACATTCTTGTGTGTGCTACAAGGACACTGCCACAAAGAGGCTATAATTTTATTACTTATTCTGAAAGGACGCTTAATAAAAGTAAAGAGAATGAAATTCCAGGCGAATGAGTAGTTTATACGATAAACTTTGCGCTTTCCTCGCATCAGATCTTTGACATCGTGTTTTCGCACTCAAATGTGAAAAATATAAATAAAAGTCAATATTTAAATCAAGCTGTTGCTCAGTTTGATAAACAAACAGTCAGGAAGGAAAAAAGGAAAGAAGGAAGGAAGGAAGGAAGGAAAAAAGGAAGCATATCGTGGTTGATGGGATTTGACGTTATCCAGAATTAAATGCTTTATTAAGTTCGCTTTTATTAAATTTCCTTTATTAGTATTTCTACATAGACTTCGATGTGAAAGTTCCAGTTGTCAAAAATCGCAAGAGTAGAGCGAAAAGGACAAGAAAAGGAACAGCTTCTTTGTCTTTTCAACAAGTAACATCACTCATCAGCCAGGAACAATGAGCAAACTTATATATCTGCGAATCTGTCTGCCAACTTAATTACTAACATGCGTAAATGAGCAAAAAAGGATGAGTTATTTTTGATAGAAGAGAACAAATAAAACAGAGAAGAGTTCTTTACACGACTTTCGACTTTTGTCATTTCGACTTTACTCATAACAATTATCGTTAAATGTTGAAATTACGCCTTACAAATTAGTTATGTCCTTGTATTCGCTCCCAGACAAGTTATTTACGTTCTTCGGTGGCTGAAAGCGTCTTTATTTCTTTTTTATACATAAGCTGAAGATGTTTGTTTTCGCGACTGTTCAACGTTGAACTGCTTTATATTCCATGACCAAGCAGATATTTTACACTATTTTATAGTTTAGAATTTTATTTGTATTTTTTATTATCACGTTTATTTCGATATTAACTTCTGTTTGATATTCTTCTCCGTTTTCTCGAAAAGAACGACTTGTTCGGAACATCCGCGAAAACGTACTAAAAGCCTCGGAAATCTCAACGCAAATGCAACAGCGTTTGTTCGGTTTTACGAAGGAGAAACCAACTCGCATGACATTGAGTGAAATTCCATGCGAGCTCAGTCGAAACTCGGCGACTCTTCACTCCGCTTCGTTTTGTTTGTGTTTACATAAAAGAAGAAATTTCTTTTAGAATTTCCTGATATTCTGTGGTGGTGGTTTCTAGTTTCTTCTTCGGAAAAAGTGGAGTCAGGTGTCAGTTTAAGGCCCAGTCTTTAATGGACTCTATTCGGATAAACACAGAAATTGCTAATTTTTTTTTGGTATCAGAAATAGAAGTTATTATAAAATTGAATCCATGAAAATCAGCCATTATTCAGTCAACTTAAAATAGACACAAATTCGAGGACTTCGCTTTTCTGCATCTTGTTAAGAACTATTAAAAGCTGCTTAAATTTATTCCTACTTAAGCAAGGATTGCGAAATGGTATGAAGAATGATAGAAATAATCTGAAAGTATAACAAACTGAATCGAAATGTGTGCGGTTCCATGTACCTTTAGAAATTTAAATGTACTCATGCCTGAACACAAAAGTGGATCATTTCAAGGCTTATTATTGCAGACAATCGAAAAATTTCTGCTGCATTTGTTACAAGGACCACTCACATTGTGTACCCATCCTTCACGTTCTTTACTACCAGAACTCAGACAAAAAGCTATACAGGACACTCACGTCAACGTGATCTAACAACGTGAACGACGGATGTATGGAAAATATGTGAAATGATTATATGAAAATAAAAAGAAAACCAACAGAAGATGAGCTATGAATAATGGACAAAAGAAGAGACAGAATAAATATGAAATTGGCGGAACATTAACTGGGGATTCCCTAGACAATAACAAAATTTAATAGTTCTGTTACTTTATCTATTTTATTATCTAAAGATTTTCAGATAATACATTATAGTATATAATATAGTCTATGTTATTTGAAATATTTATTTATTAATTTTTAGAAGGCTCAATAAATTTCAATTTATGTCAGAATTGCATCTCAGTATTTCACGCTTTTATTCTTTCATATCTCTTTATAGAAACTCATTGAAACCTTAAACTCATTCACGTAACAGGATTTCAATGTTATTATGGATGCTTCGTTTCTATCGTGCGGACTGTATTCCATTTTTCTAGCAATCAATGCCGACGCTACATTTCCGTTTTTTGTTGCAATTTCAATTTCATGTGGCGAAGTAATTTCTGGGAAAAACAATCTTTTATAGGCCGCTTGGGGATATATAAGAAGTGCTTAATGCATACCGTAATAACACCAAAAGCTGGTGACAGTAAATACCTGAAAGCGTCAGAAAGAAAAAAATGTTGTAACATTGAAAAATAATTAATTCTTGGCTGACTAACGGAGAACTACAACAAACACTAAGGAATAAATGAAGTTAATTTATTAAAAGGGAAAAAGCAGCTGACATTTCCCCAGCGATTTGGAATGTTGCTATGTCCCGCGCTATACACTACGCTTTGTAGAGTCTAAATGTGTATATAGCCATGTAATAATGAGGAAACCATAAAGAAGAGAAAAAGAGGCGATAAATAACCGGACTGTCTTAGAACTGGGTACAACAAATGACAACGATGACAGATGCAGCAAAAGGTCAGCACGGTTAAACACGGTCGAGAGAGGGGAATGCAGAGTAATATAAATGGGAATCCTTTGTTGAAGCTTTTAAAGTTACGATGAACTTTTCGACTCAATGTAATTCCTTGGTTTTACTCACTTTTCAGCTGTAATACAGAAAATATCAAATTTCAGTTTTGTTTAATTACATTCAACACTATATATATCATTAAATAAATTATATATTATTAATGCATCTACAGATTTTCGTTCTGAATTACTTTTTCATAACCGTTCAGAAATGAATGTGGAATTAAAAATGATTTTACTTATATTAAAAATTCAATTTATTCCCTTTTTTGCAGTAATTCAAAATAAAAATAGAAAAACAAATGGAAAATTCTGACATTAAAATGAAAAAGTGAGAACTACAAATGGAAGATCCGAACTACAATTGAAAATTCCTGATATTAGGAATATCTGAAGTACAATCGCACATTTTTGAAATTAAAATTAAAAATTCCGTACTATAAATAAAAGATTCAGTGTAAACTAAATGTAATATAAACTAAATATAATAGTGAATATTAAATATAAACTTTAAAGGAACTGCAATAAAATTTCTGATATGAAAATGTAATTTGCTGAATAACAAATGAAAACTGTAAAACGCAATTGAAAGCTTCAAATATTGGACGGAAATTTTCTGAACTACAAAAGGAAGATCTGAAGTACAATTAAAAATTTCAGAACTAAAAATTCATTTATCTGAGATTAAATTAAATTTCTGAAGTGGAATTGAAAGAAATTAAATCTCTTTAAAAAGATCATACTCATTCAGTTTGCTTCTAAATTCCTTTTTTTACAGTAAAATCGTCGTTCTTAGCTGGACGGCGTAGTGTTCGTCGTGTTGGTTGCTCGTTTGGTGGACTTTCGTATCGAGCAACTTTGGTAACAATTTAATTAAACGCCAAGTGACCTGTTTGAAATCCTTCGTTGAGAACAAAACTGCTACTTGTCCTTTCATGTGAGCACGATTGTCTGACAATCGAATTAACATGGACAATTGGCTACAAAATGTGGTCAAGAGACGTCTTTTTTGCTTGCCAGGAAGCGAACAGGGTGTGGCATCGAAATTAATTAACCAGACTGATAAGCAGAAACGATATAGACATATCTGTTAATAATTCCAACTCCATAATCGCAAATTCCACACGTAATTTTTTGCCGTTAGTCAGCTCTTTCAGGCTTTAACGAAGTTAAATTTTACATAAAACAAAAGAAAAATTTACGATAATCCGAACGCAGTACAAAATTAACTGAGGTTGTGTTTTCACAACTGCGCAAACTAATTTATTAATTAATTTTCACAAGCTCGCGGTGTGGTTTTGAGGGCGTGTTTGCGTTGGTTGGTTGCACGTTGAGCTTACATCGACTTTAATAACCTCATCAACGTCCTTTTAATTAATGTTGTCGGAGTCGCTAATGATGAATGTTCTGCATGCTTCGCGCACACAAATTCCGCCGAATTCCAAACAGTTCCAGGAATTTTAATACCTTTTTTTGACGTTTATCGCAGGAGTGGTTTTGATGTCTTTGTTTCTCTTCAAATATTTAATGTTTAATTAACATTATGAAGATTTCTGTTACTAAAAATATCAGAAGGAATTATTTTAAAGTTCATATAAATATTTAAAAGCGTCATTCGCAGCGATTAAGGAAAAGCATTAAAAATCTTGACGCCTTCTCGAAGGAAACATTCAAAGACTCAAGCTTTCACCAGCACTCATCTTTCATCATCACCATCACTTTAGAACACCAACGTATTTCCTTCCTCTTCTTCACGCTTCAGCAGTGAGTGTTGCATCCGTTTATTTCACTTCCGGCTCCTGATGCGCGTTCAAACTTGAACAGAGTCAAAGTCCATTCTGTGTAATATTGCGGCATCCGCTATTCGCACATCCTTCGTAATTTCAGCGTGACCTCCAAGCGGAACTGAAATCCAGTCAAATCAAGTTCAATGTTAGCAATTTAATGCTTCAATGTCACATAAAAGCAGAAAGTCAAAGAACACGAATGCAAATTTATTACAATACTTTATCTTTAAATGGATTCAAAGTAATATCTCCAAAATCTAAATTATGTAAAGTAACATAAAAGAGCAACGAAACTATTCTAAGTGCAAAAACATAAGAAGCTGGAAACCTTTTGACTGTATTCAAAAGACTTTTGCTTTTTATCAAAGATTCCGTTTGTGCTAAAATCGTAAATATTTTATACTTGTTTTTTCTTTTATGTTTTCATTATTCTCTCAGCTCAACGAATGCAACTCACTTCAACATCAGCCTTATTTAATCACGAGGACTTATTTCGAATGTCTGAGAACAGAAACTACTCATGTGTGTATTTATTTATAAGCTTATCGTTTATAATCTTGTGAGCCTTTCACACATTTACGAGTGTGATTCACGCATACAAAATCTAAACTACTCGCTGCGCTGATTCATAGAATTTTCAATTATGTACGGGTCTTTGAAATGAATGTTTGCTTAATTTACATTGAAAATCTGGGAATGTTTTTTTTTATTCACATTAAGCATTTTCAATTTTTTAACTTTTTAAAAATTTATTGAGCCTTTTTAATATAAATGAATGTAAGTTTTGGTGCAACATATTAAAAGAATAAGACCAATTACACTTCCAACTGGATGCTATTCACATGACTCATAAAAATTCTGGAAGAAGCTCATATTATTCATAAAAAGTCCCCAAAATGCTTCAGCCACCATTCAGATTCAAAGGGGCATTTGTCTACTCATTTCAGTGCTTCCAAGTCTTGTAGTTTATTATGTTCTTCTGTGGGAATTTCTATGAATCAAGTGAATGGATTTAAGTTCAGTGTGTTATTAGTGATTGGTTCTACCAATTGTAGAGTGTTGCTGTGAATCATGCAGGCATTCACACTTTGTGAGTGTCAATCACTCATACTTTGTGATTGTGAATGGTATTCAGACAACAGAAACCATTGTGTATTGTGTATTCACTCAATGGATCACTCTTTTGAGAGTGAATATCTCTCTATACCATCAACAACAGCTCATATCTGAGTGTGTATATTGTTTCCTCTGCGCATATTCCTCATGCAATTTTGATGAATGAATGTGAGTGTTTTTATTGCTCATATTTCGTTGGGGGATGAATGATGGGTGGCTGCCGAGTCATCCCACTGATGGCTGCGGCTATAATTTTTCATTCAATATATTAATTATGAACTTACGATGTTTCACGTTGTTGTAGAAGTTCGAGTGGAAATCTGTAATCTGTGGATGATGCATGTTCGAACGCTAATGAAAAGTGGTGAGAATTGAGTCCGTGTGGTAATAAAAATCTCAGATGTTGAATAATTGCATGTGACAAATAAAAACTCGTAAATAATTCCTCTTGAAACTTGTAAACTAAAAGGTTTTCCTTTTCTAAATGCGATGTGTGTTCAGGAATTAATAAATTTCAAATAAATATTACTTACTTTTATATAAATGTAGTTACAAATAAATTAATTTAAAATAAACTTAAATAAAACATTAGCATCAACAGTAAATATAATTTCGCTGTTTTAATGTTAACCTTTACTTTACTTCTGTTTATTGTAATAATAATAAATTATTGTCTGCTGCTAAAAGTATTTTTGAAGCGACGCCCTTTGACAAAAAGTTTCCTTGCACAAAACTGGAAAGTTTTAAAATTAAAAAAGTTTCTGATGCAACAGACACACAAACAACTACAGCATTTTGTGTGGAGATGCATGGATTACCAAAGCTGACGTGAATTGTTGTTGGTGATGTGGATATGTTAAAAACGTTTCAGCTTGTTGCTTTCTTCCGCTTGCAGATTTACAGAGAACTCTTCCGATGTCAGCATGTGTTAAAATTGAGAAAAGTACTAAAAAGTTGGCTGAAGAACGAGTTAACAGAAGTTGGCAGGACTTCACTATCGCACTCGATAATTTACAAAATAAGAGTCACGATTTCAAGTTGCTGTTAGTGAAGTTTAGATTATTTATTGACATTTAGTTTTCTAGAATATGTAAGAGAATTTATGTATTTAATTATATTAACTTTTGAGAAAATATTAACCTACTATATTAATAAAATGAGGTAAATATAATATATAATATTTTTAATTTAATTTAACTTATTTATAATTAAATTGAGAATTACAAGGAATATACCTACTCATTTCAAACTCCTTACACGAAATCCTTCACACTTCTCCATTCATTAACGCATCAATTTACAACTTGGGAAACATTCACTCGCAAACTTTGTCGATCCATCAAGTTTCGGAATCGTGATTAAGCATTGTCTTTATCACTACGAAGCACACACTAAATCGTCAACGGAGACAAAGCAGTACGATTTTAGTATTCATGAATTGGAATTCCTTGGAAAATGTTTGTTTCGAGCTTCTTTAAATAGTTGAAGAAACACTCGAGTGCTTTCTGTCTTCAGATTTGCGAGCATTCATCCAAGCAGAAACCTTCACTGCATTTTATTCAAGCACGTGGATATGCAATGGAAATAACAGAGGACGGAATGTATTCAGGTAAATGCCAAATTACAACAATGATATTAACTGAAGTTATCAGATCATGGCTAAAATTACATATTTGGCATTTCAGATTCCGTGGTAAATTTTACCGATGAGTCAGAAATCTAGAATTCGAATTTAATGAGTATTTAATAGGCTTACACTCTAAAAAATTTTTTGTTTCTGTGTTTAGTAGGATTTAAATATTCAAATTACACAGAGTGCCTACTTACTGTTCCAATTTATACAAACTCTGTTCAATTTGTAAACATCTTTTTTTATTATTATGTTTATTTTTGGAATTATTTTTGAAATCATTATTTGACTTATTCTTAGACGTAGTAAAAGAAGGGTAAAATTTATGAATCAAATATCTCACGATAAATTTGCAACGTTGATTGATATTTCATGTGTATTCCCAATTAAATAAATAGAAGTAGCAAAAAATCGTTATCATTATATGATATTATTCACTTTCCGATGGATTTCTAAGACTCTATCATCGCGTAATTCTGTTCCATAAGTTTCCAAAACAATTTTAGTTGCACTTAGTAAATATTCTGCCACTGTAATATCATTAAAATTAATATAAAGACCTGTTATTATTATTAGATTTTTAATCTTTCCCTTTGTACTTGCTTGTGTAGGTAATAAATACAAGAAAATATTGTAATCACGAAAAATTTCGATTATTTATGGGTGCTATAACATCCAAATATAATCGTATTTTTTTGGTTACAATCGCTAGCGTCAAAAATGACACTTCTCTTGAAGGATTCTCTGCATAACTAAATGAAACTTTATTTATTGACATTATTTCACCTGCAACGAAGTCGTGTCTTGGCCACATCAGATATTTTTCAATGTTTTTAAAATGTCTTGAAAGTAATCTCTAACATTTCCTCCATTTAAATTTCCTTAGCTTGTTTTTTTGGCTGTGTGGAGATAATATTTGTTTGGATTCGTTTGGGAAAAAGTGCTACCGAAAACTTTTTTTCTTGGTTCTAGGTTTTTTAACAGAATTCAATTAGAGCGTTGAAGTTGGCGATTCTTCTTCTTTCTTCGATGGAAAATACATAAGCAAACTCTGAAACTGTTTTTTGAACAACGATTTGCTCACTTTTAGTGGAGTATTTAATCAATTTTGGAATGCATTTGAATATTCAACAGAAATATAGCTAAAGGATCACCCTTGTGAAAGATACAATGATCATAACAATAGAATAATGTCCAGTCCATTTGAACCTTTGAAAAGGTGTTTCGATGTGAACCTGAGTTAATAGATGAAGGATTATTTACATCAGGAATTACGAAAATTATGAGGACATGGAACAGCCTATATTATATTTGTGACCACTTCTTTTGCAGGAGAAAAATTCCAATTCAGAGTTTTTTAATCAACTGTTAATTATACATTTCAAAATTTCTTGAGCAAATAACAAATTTTAATATAAAATGTACGCTAAATCTATGAAGTTTTTTTAGAAATTCATGTAATAAAATTTATATAGAATTCACAATGCAATTTCACTTTATTTCCAATATAAAATGAACATTAAAGAAAGTGTTACTTAATAATTATAGTGCAATACTGTTAAATTGATCTAAGCCACTTTTGGCTCAAAATTTTATTTTACAAGGAAATTAATTTTAATAACGTAGATGTATGTATAAGTAAATTTTATGCTATTATTAATAATGGCAGATTAATGATTAGCTATAAATTGTACTCTTATCAATAGTTGCCATGTTGCCATGAGTTGTGTCATTCTCCAACAAATAAATACTGAATGTAAATAAAGATGTAATAAATATAGCAAATTGACAATCAGTTAAAATTAATAAAACTGTTGAACATGGCATTTGATAAAATGTTTTCAGTATTTTATTTCAGACATTTACTGTGCATTACAGTACGGGAAACATTGAATAAAATCAATATTACACTTTTCAATTAAATGAGTGTAAGAAATAAATGAATTTGTACTTCAATTGCATAAGAATATCGACTATAGAACGACGCCATCTACACGACAACTTCGCAGTTAATCTGCCGAGCAATCACTAGCGAAAGCTTTCGACTGAAATGAATATTACGAAAACTTTGGCGATCGTGCGCGCAAATTTTCCGATTTATCATCTGTCTGCAGTCTTCGAGCAGCCCTCGTCCAAACAATAGCAGCATCAGCGAAGCGGACAGACACAGACTGTCCTGGTTTTAATGCAATCGTGAAAATATTCGTTGCGAAAGATATCTGAAAAATTTGCAGTGATTTTTTAAACAACACAAAAACACGATAATCACGCTTGTATGCAACAGATTTCGGTTTATTTGGTAGTATTTTTTCCGAATTAATTAAGCTGTATTTAAAACTTAATTTAAATGAATTCTAAAATAGCAACACTTCATTTATAAAAACACTAAAAAAGGTAAGAAATTCATATTTCAAACGCATTTCTTTGCAGCCCGTTAAAATTTACACTGAAACTCGGTTTCAGCCGTTAAGAAAAGGCCAAAATAATTGATATGAGTTGTGTTAAAAATATGTGTTTATAAAATAGTTACAAACAGACGAAAAAGTGACTTGCCAATTGTGCGAGAAGTACACACAACAAAGGGAGAAAAAACAGTGCAAAAAACATGAAAAAATCACGTAACAAATGCAAAAAGAAAAATGTCTAAAAACCGCTATCAAAACATTTATAAAAATACATATATATTTAGTATTTTTATTTTGATATTAAAAGGCAAATAAAATTACAAATTTTCGATTTATATTTCAATTGCCAAAAAAAAAACCAGCTTCTCTTGTTCGAAGATACAGATTCGGTTCAAGGCTCTCCTGAAACCGGTGAGCAGAAAATAAAAACTGAGCTGAAATTATGTGGAAACGTGATTTAAAGCTCATAAACCTGTTAAAGAAGTCCATGAAGAAGTTGCGCAACCTACAACAGAGAAAACACAGATTCGTGTTGTAGTTGCGTTGTTTTTAATTGTTTTCAGCGTAAAATAGGAATAATAGAACCGAAAGGTGCAATTCTCTCCGAAGGAAGTCAGTCATTGTCGAAAGTAGAGTATTTGAAGGTCAGACAAGGCAACATTTCAAAAGTATCGCTCAAAGAATGTATTTTAATTCAGTCATAAATTCTTTTGCTCCAAATAAATTCAAAGATTTAAGTTAATATTTTATGAAAATATTCGATTTTCTTCTTAAGTTATAATATTAATACAAGAAAATATTTTTCCCGCTCATCGTATTTTATTCTTTTCCTTTTTTTGAAACCTTTTCTTTTATTTAAAACTGCAATATAAAAGGTTTCACTTAGTTTTTTAATTTTATTTTCATTTATTAACATGTAAATAATTCTATAAATCTTCGACTATCCACTAAATTTGGCCAAAATTGTTTTAGATTCTTTTGCATATTTTCTAAACTCTAAGGATTTTAATTTTCTTTGTCTATTTCGGTCTCTTCTATTTAAATGAACTTCCTTCTTTTATTCTTTCAATTGTTGCATAAATTTGCAGCGTTTGAACGTTCGATCTATTTATTAATATTCATTAAAGCAACGTGATATACACAAGAACACAACTCATTCTTAGCCAATATACATACATTTCCACATATTTTCTCTCAAAAACAGAACAATAAATATACTTACATGTAAAAAAACCTAAAATAACGAGAAAAATAAGCTGCACGAATGAGTAAATGAGCCATGAGATAAACTCGGCCATCTGAGTAATCAGTGTGCGAAGTCTTTGAAAGAATTGGATTTTTTTGGTAAAAGTTAACTTTACTATTCTGTAATAATTCGATACATAAAAAACTAAAAGCAGAATTAAATTTAATTTTTACTACACTAATTCATTTAAGATTTCTTTGCTATTAATCAATATATAAATTAATTTATATATATAATTGATGCTTTTATTATTTTATAATTTTTATAGATAATATTACTGAATGTTTTAATTTCAATAAAAATTTGAGCGGGTTTCGTTAGCAGCACAAAATTCCACGCAACATCAAACAAACGGTGAGCAGATTGCAAGAGAGACGTTGCAAAATTATGGCATTCATCCGCAAAGTTATCTTTCAGCACTACTGCTGCATGTCTGAGAGAGACGGAAAGCACAACCAGAAGACAAAAGAAAAAGCAGCGCTCCACAACTACAACCAAATAAAAGAAAAAGACTGCAATTTGTAAGTGTTTCTTGCTGCAACTGCTGATCCGTGAAATAAAACTGTCTGTTGATAAAACTGAGGATATTCAATGCGCTGTCAAATTTTTTCCGAATCAGGTTTTGCCAACCCAGGACCGCTTCTAGGCGGAAAATACTGAAGTCTTCCAAAAGCATTTTCGGTTTATTTCAATCAATATTTCTTAAAAGAATTTAAGATTCTACGGTAACAGATATCGTTTCAAGTCAAACGAAAAAAACAGCGCTTTAAATTACGTCGCACAGATAAGCAATCAAAGATGCATGCTGTAATATAAAATAAATGATATTAAAAATAAATAAAAGCACGACGGAAAAATACTTTAATACGAAATTGTGTCAGTGGTGTTGCTCGTCTTCGATTAACAGATTAAATAAAAAAATACATAAAAACAAGTGACTTTAAAAATTAATAATGTTTATTTGAATGTTAAAATTAATGTTTTTTTAATGGAAATTATATTAGCTTTATAAAATAAATAATATTATCTTTATTATTGAAATTATTTATTAATTAACTAAACTGAAACTGAAAATATTTAAAAATTATGTCAAATAGTCACAAAATAACAGAGAAATAATTGCTACAAAGTATTTCAATAGTTCTCATATCCGTTATTTACTTTTGGATAACTTTTATACTTTCCTCAATCTTATCTTCTTTCAGCTACTATTGCCTTACCTTGTCTATTTAAATTTACTGCAGCTTCATAGTTTGCATTAAAATCTTTATATAATTGACAAGTTTCTATTATTGTCTTCCTAACTATAAACATTACAAACATTAGATTTCGATAACGTTTAAACCTTTCGCAGCTACTTAAAATGTTCTAAGGGCCTCATAGATAAGTTCTCCGGCGAATTCGCCTGAAGCAAAAATGGCCTCGGCTGATACACTGAATTCCACGACTGAATCCATCTACATTCATCCCACACTCTCGGAGTATTACTTAAGTGCGTATTACCATTTCCTGAAATACTTTATATCTAATGTTACTTGTTATAGATCTTACTCCATTCATCATTTTCTCGATCTTCCTCGCGGTCCTGCTGCTCATTCTGAATGTGTCCATATTTAGCACAACTGTGGGCCAACTTAGGCGCACTTTGACCCCGAATCTGCGTATCCCATCGACATTCCTCTGCGCAGTGTATCCCATCATATCGGTGGCTGCCGTGGTCACTATTCTCATTCCAAAGGCGTGGCTCGTTGGGCACACCGTGATGCATTTGTCATTCACGGTGGCAGCCGTCGTCTTCCAGCGCCTTTGCTTTCGCTACGTCGACTCGGAGGCGAATTACATAAAGGAAACTGACGGCGAAGCGGTTATCATCAGCACGCCTCCCTGCTGCTGCTGCTGCCTGTGTCTGCCATCCGTCATTCCGTCGAGAAACAAATTCTGCATTTTAAGGTACATGGTTTGGCAACTGCCATTCACACAAGGAAGTATCATGATGGTGCTGAACGGCATCTACTACAAGGAACCGGTAAGAAGTGAACAAGTACTAAAACACATTTAAATCTGAGGAACTGATGGATGAATTTACCATTTACAGGAGCTTTATACAAATGTGATGATGTACTTTGTGCCGTTCATGTTCAGTTTCCTCATGATTGGCCTCTGGGGCTTGAATATAACCGTTCGCATGGTAGCCAAAGTCCATGCAGAATATAATCTTATGGTAAGTAAGCGACGTTGTAATTTAGACAGAGTTTAGAGAAAAAAGTTCAAAGAATTATCATTGTCATATCAAATTGATAATTAATTTGTTTGATTTAAGAAAAAGATGTTTTGTCTTCAACTGATTTTGTTGCTATGCAAGCTGCAGTATATGTTGTTGGACAACCAGTTGGACGGACTTGAATTGGGCGGCGCCTATCCCATAAATCACACCATCTATAAGCAGAGTGAGTTTTCGACTTCTTTTAGATGTGCTTTTTAATGCCATAATCATATTCATTAATTCTGTTAATATATGTAGCTATAATTAATCTTCTGATTCTGGCTGAGATGGTTTTGGTATCGCTGTTGGCACAAAATGCGTACAAAATTCCCGTGGTGCTTCCCATAGACGAAAGTTATACCTAACCTAAATTCTATATTGAATAAGTAGTTATACAAAAGGTATACTCAAGTAGATTCAACATCTTTTTCACTTTTAAATCAAAATGCATTACTTTTGCTGACTCACAAAAATTGTTATTACTTGTTTTTATAATTATTGTTATTATTTTAAGAACTCACTTTGTTAATATCAAAATATGTCGCAGGAAAATCATACATGTGATGATTTGATAAAATCCATGAGAGAAATCTTCCGTGAATTGATCAAATCGCTAAGAGATTTTAATGAAATAATAGTTCTTATCATCTGACTGCGAAGATAAGCAAGAAGAATGATGACTTGAAAAATTCTTATTAGAGTGGTGAATAATACAACCAATTCCATATGTATTTTGCAATTCTGCTCATAAACTCCGAGCTGTCTAGTATTACTTTACATATTTAATTATGTTGATGTTTTATGAGCTAGTTTTTACTTACCTTAATCACTTAAGGAAAAGATTAGAGAATACTTATACTATAGATAGAACAGATAATAGATTGTAGAATAGATTATAGAAAAATCTTTGCTTAGGCTTTTTTCGCAATGTCCGAACCAAATATTGTGAATGTATTGTTACTTATTATTAGATTGTTATAGGATAGTTATAGACATGTTATAGATAGCAAATCCTTTTACCTTACCACTTGAATTTATGCAATGACTCACTAAAAAAATTAATTATTATAAAATTAATTATTTTCTACTTACAAGTGATTCTTTCTGATTCACAAGTGGAAAATGTGAAGCTGTACTTTTATTTTAACGTTTATTGTATTTTTTCGATTGTACCACTTTTTGAAGAAATTAAAAACATTTCTAGGAAAATGAAAATTGTAGGTTGTATCCGAATTTCTATAAAATCAAAATTGTCATATTCAGCAAGTATATTTATTAAATAAGAGAATTGATGAAATTTACAAATTCTTTTGTATTCAATTCAATACTTTTGATTTCTTAAACTCAAATTTATATGAACACACTTAAAAAAAACAGTTTTTCATTATCAAATATTATTGTAAATAATTTTAATTATTTTTTTTATTACTTGTTTTAATGTTTATTGCCAAACAGTTTCATATAAAATTTTACCAAACATATAAAAATTTAGACAAAATTAAAAAGTACGATTACTTTAGTACTTAAAAATTTATTATTGCAAATACAAAAAACTATGTTTATTATATTCTTAGAATTAACGATTTAATAATTGTTTTATGGATTTTGGGTTGATAAAATTAGCTTTATTGGAGACTTGAACTTTAATTCGGATATAAGTTTAATTTTAGAAAAATACTTTTATGATATAAATTTAGTTTTAACCAACTTTTACAATTTTCTGATATAAAATATGGCGCCTTGTGAATTTATTTTTGATACAAATACCAAAAAATACAGTATTTTTATACCAAATCGAATTTGTCTAATTTTCTAAATAATGCGAAAATTTTGCAAATATCAAAATGTACTTAAGACAGGTAAAAATTAGCTTAAAATCTATTTTCTTTAGTTTTATAATGAATAAATATTTTTTTAATAAGATGTGCAAAGAAAACGTGAAAGTGGAATTAATTGGGATCACGTTTGTCGCGCTGAGATATCTGCGCCATGGTGATGTACTGCCGCACCAAACGAGATATCTCGTGCGCCTGCTCCGTCTGCACCCGAATGACACGCTGCTGCATCAGGTTGCCCACTTTCATGTCCAGAAATAGGGATCCATCCTCAGAGCGTACCTACGTTTACATAAAGTCACAATTAATTCAATGGCAGTTATAAAAACGGTGATGAAAAATATTCACAATAACAACAAAAAACTATTGCATAATCACAAAAATAGGTCGTACCTTTCTTGTCGATATGACTTCCATAAAAGGCCAATGCTGTAGTGTTTCATGGGTATTCGGATCCAGAAAAAGAACGCCGCACCTGTTCAGGGCCAAAATCAAATCGCGCCATATGGGATTGCTGTCCTCAACATGCGGGCCCTCCTCGGCCCATATACGCTTCACGGCAAAGAAGCTGCTGCCAAAAAGAGGCCACGAAGCAAGCACATTTAAGAACTGTGCCTTTACCTGGCCCGGTGAAAATGAGGAAACCTGCGGCCATGCGGACTGAACTAAAGCCACCCATTGCGCCGGGCGAATTTCCCGAATTCCAAGCGCCGGTTTGGGAAGCAAGAATTTAATTTCCTTCATCGCCGGGACGTGATTTAGATCAGCCGCGCGGTGCAGCAATGCAGCTATACGCGCCATATCGCGAACCACTTCAGGCATCGGCAATCCGTTGCCGTGCAGCTCCAGCAGAAGACCCTCCAGGTAATCAGGTGCCACCTGGTTGAAGAGCACTTCGATGTACAGTTCCGTTGGGGCGGGGTCCCGCTTCAGTGGGTAGTGCCACACCGAACGGCAGAATATTAAATAGAAAGGCTGTCCAGACTTCAGAAGTTCTGTGGTTACATCCAGGATGTACTCATCCGCCGCCAGAGGCATGGTAAATGCATCACCCTGTACAATGCAGTACAGCGAGAACTCCTGTTGCTCAGCTTCGGAATCAACTCCCAGCAGCGCACAGAGTTCGGTGATGACATCGGCTACTACAGTCGAGCAACGAGTGTTGACCACGCGTTCAGCACCTCCTGGAAGACGGTAGATCTGTCGCCGCGCAGATCGTCCCGCCGACACAGCCGTTACTTCTTCCACACTCGGCACATTCTTTCGTCCTCCACAGCGCGCGGTCTTTCGCAGGTTTGTTAAACAAACAGCCGCTGTTCCGTGACATGAACGCCGGCGGTCCGAGGCAGCCGAAGTGAGGTGCTCCATCAGATAGGGCCGTAGAGCATCTGAACAACCGAAGTAAGCGGCTAAAATGCTGAGCAGACGCCACGCGCGTTGCGATGAATCCGGACACGGCGAGCGATTCGCAGTGGTTTGCTTCATGAGCTGGCAGTAGACTTCATCTCGCAACGCTAAATATTTGTGGCAATGCTGTATGTGTAAAGGAAGGAAAGGAATACAGCCAAGAATCGTTGTTGATCGTCAAGGCGCTTACCATCAGAACGGTGTAAACACATTTCACCTCCGTCAAATCGCCATCGAGTGCAATGTCGCCGCAGTAACGAAGTATGCAATCAAAGCATTCCAAAGCCAAGGGCGATAAATCATTCGGCAGTCGAAGGAGCGGCATACGGATCGGAGTGCCTTGCCATTTGACCATGTCGGCGTAGGAGCGATTGGAAGGCGCCCGGCGATCAGTGCGTTCACCGGAATATTCGCGCGAGTTCGACCTGTTCTCATATATTTGACTAAAGCGAGGCGAAATGTACGTAAGGCAACGAAATCAGTTAAAAGAGAATAACTTACTCATTGCGGAAGTGTTGCATTGCAAACTGAAGCAGTGAATACTTTGTGACGGAAGGAGGCGTCGCAGCGCTTTCTTCCACTGTCACCATGTGACCATCGAAGTGCTGCTGCTGTTGCTCGTCCCCGGTAGCGATTGCATGTGGCTGTTCTTGTTGGATGTGGTGTGGGTGGTTGTGCGAGGTTTTCCTCGAAGAGTGGAGGTAGCTCTGCTGCTTTGCGTAGCTGTGCTGCGGCTCTGCGGGCTCCTCGTGGACGTCCAAGTTCGCTTGGATGTTCTGCTGGGTGCCGCCGTAAGCACCCGATTCCGCGCTTGTGTTGTGTGCTTGCGAAGGTATTGCAACGTCGGCTGCTGTGTCGCTGCGGCTGCTGATACGATGAGCAGGTGACTTCATTGGAGCGATGTCGCGCCCAGCAGCCAGCACCGCTTTCGAGGTGACACTCGGCTGCAACTCACGAGGACTCGTTTGACGTGACTCGAGCCGTTCGATGGGCACGTTTAGAGTCTGAGCTGCGGCACGAGCCCCAGATGACAACATTGAGCTTTTCGATTGCGTCTAGAAGTAAAAGTAAAAGAAATTTAACGCTTTGGGTGTCAATGAAATAAGGAAAAAAATTAATTTATAAACAAAATTCAATATCATTTAACCAACTTAGATCCTGCAAAAGCCTTAACTCACTTAATCATTTAAAATTGCATTTTTCAGTCGATTCTCCATGATTGATGTGTTCAATCAACATCAAAGCAGTGCTCGCTGCTCTTGAATGTGAAAAGTCGGCGCTGCAAGGCAGCAGAATAAACCTTATCGTGATTGGCGTATACATCGAAATGGCAATAAAAGCAGATGCAGTAAAGAAGAAAAGAAACGAAGCTAATGTTAAGGCAACAACGGCAACTAGGTCAAGTTGATGTGCTACCTCCGCGTTCTTTAACCGCTTTACGTGTTTGCGGCCGAGCATTAAAGCCGAAGAAATTATTTCGTCTGAATTTTGCTTGCAGAATTATGACCTCATTCATTCACTCTCTCAATACTTGACGCAAGGGAAATGAGTATTGATACCGAATTAAATTGCGATTTGATAGTAAACTGAATTAAATTCTAGTTTTAAGTGGGTCAGCGATGAGTTGTTGAGGAGGGACCAACAATCTGCGGTTTGTTTTCTGGCTTAGTTTTAAGGAAATTCTATTATCATTCAGCTAAAGAAATGTGTGCTTGATAAATGAATTTGTTGAATTAATTGTGGTGTGTTTGCAGACATTTTAATGTTTCCTTTTATTACATTAAGACTTAAACCAACTTCACTTAATTTTATTTAAAAAACAGTATCACTTCAAAGTCGAAATGTGGCGTTAGTTTTTGGTTAAACTACGAACATATTTAGAAATTTTCGCAATTGGTTTGTTTTTGTTTAATTTAAATTTCAATGGATGGTAGAGTTTCGGCCAATAACATGGAGCAACTTTCTTTTTAACAGACTTCTTGAAACTTTTTATAATCTACAGAAGGCGTGCAGTTCAAACGTGATAATTTTGTAAATATAATCGAGTCTAGTAGATTTATTATTAGGTAAACTGGGCACTACAAACATAGAATAGTAATATTAACAATTTGTAAAAAAAACAAATTTAATTCGAGAATTAGCCTGAATATCGTCATATAAATAAATAATAAATGCAATAAACAAAACTTTTTGTTGAATTCTTGAAGGGTGACCAAAGCTTTGTAATGATACCAACTTGATAAATGGTAATTAAGCTAAAATCTGTTTAGAGAAACTTCACGGAATATTATAAGAATAATATAATCCATTATTAGAAATATTGTATGTGAATTTTTTCCGTTTTTATGATGCTTTTAGTGACTGCTGCTTAAATAATTATTTCACTTTATTCATCTTGCGTTTTACCTCTGATATGTGCATTGTTTCGAATCTTGCCAATATTTCTTTGACCGAAATTTTCGATTCCGTTGGTTCCTCCAAAATGGTCTCCATTCGGCCCACCGATCCGCTGCTGGCAACACTTGAACGTCGAGTCTTGGCACCCACTTGGATCGTATTTGCGTTTGAGTTTAATTGAGGCTCCGCAGAAGCTTCCAACATTTTAGCATTTAGTTCATCACAATTGAGTTGGGGACTCGGTTGAGTTGAGTTGCTGTTCGTATTCACCTCGAGAGTCACACAACAATCCACTTCATTCACATCGTGCGATGTTGGTTTCTTATGTTGGTTGTTGTCAGTTAAATTATTAGGATTCTTGAAGTGGTTCTTGCTGAAGTTTTCAAAATTAAGATTACTGGGAAAGCTCAAATGCGCCAATTTGCTCTGCTGAGCCGAATTGTGATTGTCATGCTGGCAGCAGTTGAGCGTTTCGTCGCGTTCCACGTTCCAAGCAACATCGAAATTCAGGTTGTGCTGAAGCGGTTCGCACTGCGCGTTCAGCTTTCGTATCGTTCTGTCGTCGATCATGTGATCGGTGCGTCGGTGCACTTGCACCGCCGTCGTGCCGGTGATGTGAGCGATTTCGGTGTCATCCGAGTCCGTGTAGTCCACATCGTTGCCCTCAAAGCCGCCGTTGACATCGTCTAAACGATCGCTGGAATTCTCTGAGGATTGACGTAGCTTTGAGCCCTGCTTCACGCATTTCACACACGTTGCGACGGAGCTGGGAGCGATTCTGAGTTTCTCTTGCGATCTGGCAGTGGATAAGTCCCTCTTTTGAGACCCGCTGCTGGAACTATCAACAGAATTCAGACTATTCGACGAGTGCTGCGACGTTCTTGACGACATGTGGTCTTTGCTGCTGGTTTTGGTTTTGTTGGTTAAGGAACGCTGAGATTTGGCTGAGATGCCCGACGAGGACGCAGATGACTTCGACGACCGCACGCTTTCCGACATTTTCGCCGTGGTACGTTCGAATGTGGTGACCGATCGCTGGTGAGTGGTCGAGTCTCTCCGATTAAAATTTGATCGCGTTCGCATTCAACGCGATTTTGATTGAACGCGTTGATCTGCGGTGTTTTGATTTTTAATCAATTGGCAACTTTTTATTTTATTCAACATTTCATATTCGTTTTGTTATTGTCACTTGTGTTGTTGTTGTTGTTGCTGTTGTTGTTATTGTTTTCTTTTGCAAACTCTTCTCCCAGCAGCAAGTGAAAGTTTTATGACTGCTGATGCTAAAACTGCGAATGATGTGCAATAAGAAAACTCAGTTTGAATTTTCTGTGCGCACAACCGACGATTTCAGGTTCAGGTTCAGATTCGTGTTCAATTAGAAATCTAATTTCATTGCAAGCATTAACAATTAATTTGAAATAAACCGAGAGATCTTTCCAACAGAATATAGCAAATTGCAAATCGCGAACACATCTTGACATGTGTTTTTTTCCCGATTTAAAAACTCATTTCAGGTTCTTTCTTTCTTTCGCCTTCTTTTCACTAGTTTCACTGTTGCAAAAGTCAGTTACTGAACGAGAATAATCCAAAAAAGGTCATCATTTCTACATGGAATAAAAGAACTACCGAATATTGTTGAAATTAAGGCGAAAATGTATTCTTAAAAGAAGGAAAATCAGCGATTTAAAGCGATCTTTTAAATAAAAGCAGAGGGTTTTTTATCAAAAGAAAAATTAGTCTCTTTTTTTTTGATTTCGAGTTTATTTAATACTTTTCTAAAACGGAAGGCGATCGAATACTTTTTAGCATTTATACTGAATGACGTGGAATCCACTGAAACTCGCACCACTCACGATCATTCAGTCTGCTCGAGTTCATTTAAAAATATTTGAAACTAAACTGGATTTTTATTGATGTTGCGGAATGCATCCGACACAAGTTCGCGATTCAGACGCTTTATTGCTCAACGTACATATTCAGAAAAATAGCACAAATTTCAAACTTCTGAAGTAAAATTCACTGATCCCGATTCACACACTTGTTTTTAAGGTTTTCAAGCACTTGGAACTGCGTTTTTCTCTTTCAACAATTTCGAAAAACCACAATAAATAAATTTAAAATTTGCTTCAAATTTCTATGCGCTGTGACTGTGGATGATGTTGAACGCGTGATTGTCGAATGAATGTATGAAGAGCTGAGTGCAATCAGTTGACCATTACGATGAGCCACTGGCCAAGAGCAACAGTTATGGACAAGCTGGTTAAACCGATGCAGATATGTATTAACATCGCGTAGCCACAAGTGCGGCTACGAGTGAGAGCCATTTCATGAAAGCGAGCAAAAAGCGGAGACAGAAGAAGAAAAGTGAGCGCCCCGATGCGTTTATGTTGCAGGTCTCTTAGATGGTTCGACTACAATTTCCCGTTTGCGGCGTTCATACATAGAAACATCAGAAACAATTTTTAACTTTTCCGTCAGATGCGAGTGCTTTTCAGTGAATAATTATTTAAGCCATGGACTCAGAATGTTGCTTTTTTCGTCACTAAATTATGAAAGGGGAAGTTTTATGCGGAAGTTGATATTTGTTTTATTATATATAAATATGTGTCTAATAAATATAAAAGGTCATTCAACTCGGTTGCCATCGCTGACGCGGTGTATTATAAAATTCCACCACTTTTAAAACTTGATACAGAAATTAATGACTGCGACTAAACACAGTATAGTCAAGGTTACCGCCTTTTAAACAGGATATTATTTTTTTATTATTAACACATGGAAACTATTATTAATTGTAATTAAAATCACACTAAATTTAAAAAATAGATGCATGAAGTGGATAAAATTTGAAGGAGAAATGAAATAAAAAAATAAAAGAAACTAAATTGTTATTTTTCTGAATTCAGTTTCTCAAAATTTTTTAGTCTATTATTTTAATGTGTTATAATTTTTATAATTCATATAAAAAATTAAATATTATCAAGCATTGTTTAAAAAACCTATTTATAAAATAGTAAATTAGAAAACGAATAACATTTAATAATATTTGTTTCCAGAGAAGTTACTATCATTAATATATAAAAATATTGTTATTAATTTTATTAATGCAATTTTTGAATAGAACAGTTATAACAACGAAGGCCATCGACTGGCAATATATTATTGGCATTTAGGTATATATAAAAATATACGAATATCTGAAGAATATACTCATAGTATTCGCATCAACAGCTGAAACAGTTTCATATTTAAATACGTTTAAGCAAAAGTTTAAATGATGTATTATATAAGACAAGAAGTGAAACAGGGTTTGAGGGGAAATACAATCTGATTGTCTGCTAAATTTTAAAAAAAAATTGAATTCTACTACTTAAAATGTGTTGACGGTTGTGTTTATTACTAAAGCGGTAGCCACATTCAGCAATTATTTCGTAATAATTATTTAATATTTTCCATTAATATTTAATAATTAATAAAATAATAATTATTTAATATTTTTCAGATTCTCCATGTATGCTACATGTTTTGGCGTTAAATCCTAGTATAGAAGTATGTACAAAAAGACATGAATATTAAACAGAAAATATTACAATAAAATTTTAATATTAATATTCGAAATTTCATGTAATTTACATTAGATATTTGAGCCAATGTGCAACACCCTCCTAAATGAACAATTTAATAGTATTTATTAATTTTTATGTAATTAGTTATGTTTAAAACTTGAAAACTGCATTTAAAACTGATGCAACTTTGGTTATTGTCATTGCTACCTGACTTTCTGCCTAACTAACGTCCACTAAAAAATGAAACTGTTTCAAAAATGCTGATTTCTCCGTTCAAATGCCAGCAAGCATTTTCAACAACAACGACCATTGGAATTAAATTAATGCATTATGTTGTTTTCGCCGCGTTTTTATCCTATTCACGAACCCGTTCACAAAAAACTTGTTCAATTTGTAAGCAAAAGGCGTTGGATTAAAATATCACGTATCAATCAATTATTGCCACGATCTGGTTTGGGTTTTCGTAATCTAACCTAATGCTAATTAATCCTTTCCCCGCTTGACAAGTGTTTCAGCCAATTGAATATTTAAGGATGACTTCATGGTAATTTAAAAAAATGCGTTTACTTACTTTGCGAACCTCCTGCAAAAAGGCCGAAACCAGTGACTGTATAGCCGCTGATCTCACGGCATGCAGAGTCAAATGACCTCCGGAGCGCAGGTTCAGTTGCAGAGCCGCCGGCCGGGGCAACGTGACGACGTTTATAAGATCCTGATAGGACATCGATTGAATGACGACAAAGTGTTCGGCATCACGACGAGCCAAGTACAAGCCATTGTGCGAGATGGCCAAAATAGAGACTTCAGGGTACTGAGGAGCGCCCTGCACCGTGAAGAGACGCGCGAAATACAGCGGCCATCCTCTGGCCATGTCCACCAAGTGGCGCTTAATAATGGCGCGTACGTTGCGGCTGCGAGCCGATTCGACGGTTACTCCGTGGCCATTCAGCATGTTAACAGCGGCCGTCTTCTCCTGCGGGTTCAGGCGCATGCACGGCGTTAACCCGTAGACATCGCCGACCACTTGCAGGAAGAGCAGGTCCAGGGCGATCGGCGGACCAATTGTTTCGTTCGGGTAGAATAACTCTTTGCGCACACGCAGCTTCCACGGCACGCGGTTGTACGTGAGGCACGCCGTTGCTGGACTCTTGAGGGATGGCGGAGCAGGGACAGGCGCCGGTATCGCTGGCAACGGCCACTCATCGCCGCCATCAGTTTCCTCACCTAGCTGCATGCTGTGCGGGACAGGAGTTGAAGAAGCAGACGATTTGCGCTTCCGTTCCTTTTCGTACTTCTGAGCCATGTGGGTTTTGAAGGTGGCGGGTGACACGTTCGCAGCGACGGCATTATTAGACGTGGACGCTTCGGCGGGATATATGTGCTTTCTGGTAGGAGAAGCGGAATTCGCAGCGTGTCCCATCTCCCGGCGAATCGTAGCCGTGATCACTTTCGGTGGCGCCGGCTGATACACTTTGTTGCTCTCCTTTTCCCGTTCTACTTGACGGATTTCGTAGATGCGATCACGCTTCTCGCGCTCCTTCTCCCTTTCACGGTCGCTGCCGCTGGAGCAGGGCCCCTCAACTTCGGTTCGATCCCACACAGATTCGGAGAAGTCATCGCGATCGCGTGATCGAGAGCGCGAACGGGAGCGCGACCTGGAACGTTCGCGTTCGTTTATTGCCTCTTTCTTGAATGTCGTCTCGTAGACAATATCAAGTTCAGCGGCTTCGGCTTTACCCCATGAATTATATTCTTCCTTTGTTATCTCGCCGCTGTTCCAATTGTGACGAACGCCGAACGTGTCCCGCTCTTGGCGTTGAATGAAAGCTGGGATGTCTTTTTCGCCTTGCAAGCGATACTCGTGATCGTCGTGTTGCGTGTGCGAGTTGTGCACTGGCGGGCTTTTGGGAACCGGCGGCGGCGCGGGAGGTGCTATTGTTGGCGGCCGAATGGGAGGCGGCGGCGCCGGAACTGTCGGCGCTGGTGGCACCATCGACCACGCTGGCGGTGGCGATAGTTTCCCTTCCATGCGTTCTATTTGTGTGCGCACGGATGTCACATCTTTATTGCTGTTGTTATTCAAGCTGAAGCCTCCCATGTTACCACTTAATTGCTGCTGCAGCATCAGCTTCCGTGTGTCCTCTAATTTGGCTGGTGCACGCTGCTCTGATTTCGCACTCACGGTTGAACGGACCGAATGTCCAGCTGTAACTTGCTCCAGGCGCTGCCGCATTTCGGAACTCAGTTTCAGTTTACCAACGCTTCCTGGCGGCGGCCTTTCGGCGCCGATTTCGAAGCTCTTTTTCGACACTTTGGTTGCACTCATGATTTGTTCTTGCATTTGTTCATTGGGAACAAATCCAATCGAATGACCGTCAGGCTTACTTAAGGCGGTCTCTACTCTTATAGACGTTCGCACCAGTTGCGAATGATGCAATGGCGCACTTGCCGACACCGATGGCGACGGCGGCTTCGACGAGTCGATCTCGAACTCCTCCCATTCGATTGTTGATCCATTTAGCGAGCCGTTGCTGCTGTGGAACTGCGATTGAGGAGTCGTCTTGCGTTGGTTCTGCCTCATTTTGAATGCGAAGAAGTCTTCCTCTGTTTCGAATTGCTGACCGTCTTGCGGCGGAGGCCAGCGCCATTTACCTATTCGAACCGTTTTAGCTCGGCCGTAAGGATCCAGGAAATGCCTGGTTTCGGATGGGTCTTTGGCCTCGACCGGTGGGGGCATTGGCGGCGGTGGAGGCGGTATCGGAATCATAGAAGCTCCTTCATTTTCCGATGAAACTTTACGTTTCTGGCCACTTTCCGCGAACTGCGATATACGCGCCTTGAAGCTCTGTTTACGCGCATTCGTCTGCGTTGTATTGAGATTGATTTGTTTCGTTGTTGTGGTCGTGGAATTCTTTGACTGCCGGAGGTTGATACTGGATTGAACTGGAGGCAAAGGAGGCGATGTCGGCCCTGGGGAGGTATCCTGCTGACTTAAAAGTGTTTGTAGGGCCTGATTCTGAGCCAAAAGCTGTTGCTGTATCTGTAAGTTTTGCGCCATTGCCGATTGCAGAAAAGCTCGTTGCACCTGATGCTGGTACACATTCGGATCCGAATCGCTTGGCATACTCACCATCTGCATCAGACTCTCAGGATTCACATTGCCCATCAGTGGATTCACAATCGGTGATGTCACTAAACTTGCACTTGAGGCACTTTGCTGATGTGTGGTAGTGCCACCGCCTTTAATATTTTCCATAAGCTCGGCTTGTTGTGACAAGGATCTGACAGCATCATTAATGGATATGGGACTAAGTAACTCTGTCATGTATTCATCAAAATTTGAGGAAGCTTGATGGCCTTTCTCACCTCCTCCTCTTATTTTTGAACTCAGCGACGACGGATCACAAAGACCAGAAACATCCTTGTCCATGTAAATAGCTGCTTCTAGGAAATCACTTGCACAATTTCCTATTAACGAATCTTCTTCTGTGATCACTTTTCCACCTCCTCTGATACTTGCTGCTAAGGACCTGGCATCGGATAACTCATCTAGCGATCCATCCAATACTGGACTGAATAAATCGTCCAGAAACTGATCAACGTCTGAAGCTTGCGAAGGTACACGGACGCGGCGGACATGTGAAGCCAGTGATGGAGCCTCACTCGTGTCAGACATTGCTGAGGAGCGCGTAGCGTACTCTGACTTTTCCATATATTTGCTCGAGTGCGATCCTGTATGGGACCGTCGACTTGCTTTTTGTGACTTTTGATAGCGCGGCGCCGTTTCTTTCCCCATCGGAGCCAAACGTTCAGCCGAATGGTAACGTTCATTCAATCGGCTTCTTGAAAGCCCCAAATTTGAAAGGTTTTCTGTGGCTTGCATTGGAATTAAGTCAGCATCATCGCCGGCCAATAAATCATCCAACGATTTTGACCTAGTTTTCTCCTGTTCAAAGTAGCGCTCATTCAAAGCTGAACTTCTTGAGAGCAGATCTCTGGACGTTTTCCTGACCGGCTGTTCAATGTGTGGCTCCGGACTGGGGCCCACTTCCAACGAAGTAGAGACTTTAATTTTTGGCGGCTCAGGCGGCGGAACTTGAGGACGTTTCGGGTTAGTGGATTCCATTTCAGGCCACGCGATCCTGGAAAATGAGCTGCCGGTTTTCATCAAATCAGAGCGTGCAGCGGGAAAAGCGGGGAAGAGTTCTTTCTCTGATACCAAGTCCAGCACGTAGTCCATGCCACAGGAATCAGTGACAACTTTGCCGTCATCAAGTACAATGGTCCAACCATGATTGAAAATGCCCAACGTTGAAATGGCCAGCGATGCTGCCTCTTCGCACGTAGTCCACGAGTCGATCGCCACCGTCTGCGTGACGTCATCGGGCAGCGTAAGTGCCACTGCAATGTCGGTCATTCGGGAAGTGGCTCGCCACTCCACCCACGACGAGGTGAAGTTCCTGCAAGCGCTGGCTTGGTGACCTACTGTGCTTCGTACGATTTTCTTTAACAAAAGATCTTTCATTAATGTTGGAGCGTTTTCTGAAATGAATTTCATCAGGTATTTGCTGAAAGCCGGTCCTGGCTGGAACGAAGACAAACACTGCGCCATTAGCTGCCAGATTCGCTGGGCGTGGGCTTCTTCAGCGCGATACGATTGGTTGCATAGCTGCACTAATATTTCGTCCCGCAAGCCACGCGAAGACAAACCCTTGTGCACGATATAGTCAGACAAAATTTTCTCTTTCTTGCCGTCCATAGTTGTATCATTTGCCCAACGTAAAATAAGTTTGAACACAGCCAAAGAGTCTTGAAAATCTTGATCGCGGGATGCTGCGCGTGTGAGGAAAGGCATTGTGATGGGCTCACGTCGGGGTGATAGTCTTAAGCCATTGCAATACACCGAACTGAATTTTCCAAAAGCGAACTGATCCAAGTCCTCAGGTAGTTCGGATGCCTGCGGCGGTCCTGGCACTGTGCCCACCACTTTAACTAGGTGCCGGTCTCCATGCACTGGAGTCCATCCCTCGCACTTCGAGAATATAAACGCCAACTCAGCGGGAATATCCAGGTAAGCGACCTGACTGCGTTCAAGGTTTTCCTTTGCCAGCTTCTTAACTTCGCGCTCCTTTTGGGCCTTCTGAACTTCCAGGCGTCGTTTGTGTTCGGCTCTTAACTTCGTGGCCAGCTGACGGCTTAGCTTACCGCGCCACAATGCCTGCGCCTTCACCGCCCCTCTCTGAAGTTGTCGATATCTCTTGCGGTCGCGATAGCAGCGCCATTTCGATTGTATCCTAGTAGCGGCTTTATGCTTGCGTAGGACTTTTCGACGCACCAGCATCCCGCGGACATTCTTCTGAATAGTTACAGCTGCCGACCGCAACCGATCCGAGCGTCCGCTTTCCAACACACGATGCAAAGCTTCACGCAAGAAAACGCGCGTAGCACCTAACTGGAAATCGGGCCCTTCAATTCCAGTACGCGGCAACGACTCCAGTAATGTACGGCAGAGTTCTCGGTACGGCGTTCCTCGGGGCAACGGAACATGCATCAAGTGGCGATAGCGCTCGACGAAATGCTGAAACCGGAGTCGAACTGGATAACCTTTCTGTCGAATCTGAATAGTATCGAGCATTCCGAGGTATCGTAGCTGCTGCAGCACGCACGGCATGTCCATTTTAAGAGCGTGCTTCTCATTGTTCGGCTTGATGCAACGCACGAACCACGGATGGCAACGTCCCATCGATTGTAGCAATTGTTGGAGGGAGTCAGAGAATCGAGCAGCTACCGTGGGAGTTCGCGGTTTCATGGTCACGAAGCGGCCATTACTACCTTTTGGAAGAGTTTTACCAGAATCCCTTTGCGCTCGCAATTGCTTGGTCAAATCGGCTACCAACTGCAATTTACTAGAGCCCAACAACTCCAGCACATCACTGCGAAGAGCGTCACGATTCTTGTCCAGAAATCCATCGACACAGTACCAAACCTGGCCTGCGTAGTGGGTTATACCGAATTCTTGGGCGCCAATGCGTGGACGAGAGTAGAGTTCGTTGAGGGCGTGATTGTAATGGCACTTTTCCAAGAAGCTCATGTCGGAAGCACGAGGGAAGTTCGATTCATCGTCGAGCAAGTGGAAGATCCCCACCGGCTTCTTGGCCAGCAGATGAATGACGGGCAGGTTGTCATCCCACGTCAGTGGTGCCCACTCCAAGCGCTCTCGAGCGTACTCCGCTTGCTCCAGCTTAAAGACGTGCTTGTTAAAATACAGCTGGAGATTTTCATTGGCGTAATTGATGCAGAGCTGTTCGAAAGAGTTTTCGGCCAAATCTTCGAAACCAAAAATGTCGAGTATGGAAATACGATGGGCATCATGAGTGCCACCCTTCTGCACGATGGCATTTATGCGTAATACCAGCCAGTTGAAGAGACCAGCGTAGAGTGCTTTTGCGAAGGCATCTCTCGAATCCAGTGCTTGGTCGATGCCCAGTGGAGTGTAGAGGCGCTCAGAACGGGCCTCGGTTATGCGACTTGTCAAGGCGTGATGCAAACCATCCGCCGAAATGTGTAATAAATGCGCAGCCCATTTAATCTCTGCATCCGAACCAACTTCCACGCCTTCCTGTCCGTGACGCAGCTGGCGTCGGTGGAAGTAAACATTCCCCAGATGAAGCACTGAAGCCAGGACGCGTATGATTCCCTCCCGCTCGACCTCGGACACACCCAACACCTGCATCGCACTTTGCAATGACTGCCAGTCCACTCGCCCAGGAGCACAATCAGAAACGCCTTGATTCAGGTAAAAGTACTTGTCCGCTTCCAGCAAACCGTATTTGGTGCGTTCGGCTTCAGAGAGACCGCCGAGCATCTCGTAGAAGACGTGGTAATTGCGTTCGCCCGGCGCCTGTGTGACTATGCGCGACTTCTCCAACAGATACTGGGTGATTTTCGCACCCACAATGGCACTATTTTTAAAGTAAACCTCTAGATATTTGCCAAAACGCGAGCTGTTGTCATTGCGAGCTGTGCGCGCATTCCCAAACGCTTCCAGCAGCGGCGCCGCTTCTAGAATTTGTTCCGTGATGACTGCTGATGCGGAACCACCACCCGGAACTACTGCGGCCAAATATTGCATCACCAACTTCGTTGACTCTGTCTTTCCAGAGCCGGATTCACCCGATATGACGACCACTTGCGGCGATGGCAACGCCGCGTGTGCAGCAGCGCCGATAGCAAATAAATGAGGCGGCATCGTTCCCAACGGCTTCCCAGCGTATTGCTTCGCCACTTCGAGACCGTAGGAATCGGGAAACATTTTGTACGGATTCACGGCGATTAAAATGCTGCCGGCGAAAGTGTAAATGAGGCCCTTGTCGTACCGCAAACGCAGATTCCATAGCAAAGAAGCCTCGTGCAGCTCCTCCAACTGCGTCATGTCCTCAACGCCGCTACTGCCCAAGTCCTGGCGTGGTCGAAGGTTTCCCTCGCCTGGTTGAAGTGCAAAAGTTTGTGTCTAAAGGCAAATAAGAAAATGGAATTAGAACGAACTAAAACTACTATATTTAGAGAAGAAGAAAAAAAAGAGATCATCTCTTAACAGATGCGAAAATCTTAATTATTCTCGATATACAAACATATTCTGCGAGGATGTCACTACAAAGCATCGACAG
This sequence comes from Thecophora atra, assembly GCA_937620795.1. NCBI lineage: Eukaryota > Metazoa > Arthropoda > Insecta > Diptera > Conopidae > Thecophora > Thecophora atra. Next base: position 31,235,514 of record OW569397.1, on the reverse strand, counting down.
CTTCTTTACACTCTGCGGATAACGGTTTTTAGCTTTCCTCTCCTTCAGGCGCAAGTCTTTCAAATGCAAACCTGCGGAATTCTTGCTCATATTTGAAAAGTCTTCAATACTCGATGGCCGCTGGCGACGCATTACGTGCGGCGATAGAATTGCTGTGGACGGCGACGGTACCGGACTCGGAGTGATCGAGCCGCAGCGTTGCCAAGGCTCGAGATGGAAGCGCACAATACGCATTTGATATCGATTTTCGGCACAAACTAATTTCTCGTTTTAACTGTAATAACTATTCTCTGAGTATTTATCTTAAACAATGTTGAGCAACTGCATCTGGATATTCACAGCAAGTCTTTCGCGCGTTGAAAACTGAACTAAAAGGAGGAAATCTGGACGTTGAATCCAAAGCCAAAGAGAAATTGTAACACGCAGAAAGAAGCCACTGAAACTAGTTCCTTGTTGAAGCTTTTACAATTCTTGGCAAGTTTTTCTAAACTAAAGCAAGTATCGTCCGGAAAAACTGGTAAAAAACGCTTTCTTACACTTATTAGAAATATTGAAAGAAACCTGTAAAAGACTCTGGCAACGCTGTCACTGCTAACAAACAAACATAAAAGAGGTTTGAGCCATAAACGAGCGCATGAACGAGTGCATTTATCGAGCCATACGCGTTGAAAAAGTTAATAGTTAAGAGATAAAAATTCGTTATTGAACACGTCAATCAAAAGTCGTTCGTTTAATTGCACTACAGACATTTTTTCAATATTAAAAAGTTTCCTTACCTTTCCTTTAATCAGTGCTTGTACAACAATTACTTGAGCAGCGCGGTGAACTTCTTGTATCTCACCAGGAATCGGGTGGCCCACTCCTGGATCAAACCAAATCAAATCACCTTCGGCCCAATCCATTTCTTTGCCGTTTCTGGTTCTTGCTTAATCAATAGTATTAAATAACTGCTCTAGCTCACCATAAAAGATGACTTCAAGTTTGTATATTTTCTGTTTTCATATCTGCAAGTAAATAATAGGAAAAAGAGTATTATTATTGCGAATCAAATTGAAACGAGTTTGTCGCTTAAGTTTTTTGAATTTTGATCTTTAAACAAAAATTCTTTTAGTTTCGCTGCAGTTTTAGGATTTGTACAAGTATTTTCATTTTTGATATGAATGCACGATCGTTACGTAATAAACGAAAAATATTTCTTTAATTTGTGATTGTGGAAAAGCCAAAAAATGTGATAAAATAATTCTGAGCACGCATCGTAGCTTTGAAGGAACGAAAGTAATTAATTTCGCCCATAACCAAGGAAAATACACTTATACAATTATTTACAGTTTCATTTAGTTTTCAGTCTATCAAATAAAATTAAATCCAATCATAAAATAAATCAATGCCATTGACACTTCTTTAGTTCATTATAAATTAAATTTGGATCATATCTTATAAGCGAAAATTTGTCTGGGAAATATTCTTAAGTAAACGTACTTCCAAATAACTTCAAGTATGCATTGTAAACGCTTGCATATCAAGTTAACACGAACGATCAGTCCATTAGAATGAACAATTAGCGTTTCTTTTATGCAGTAGGTGTAACCACGGTGTTTATTTTCGGTGAAAGTAGTGAAAACATTCGCTAAATGGAGACGACACGACAAACATGCATAATAAGTAACAAGGCGAATATCTCGCGTTCACTTTGCCAGCAAATCCAATTGAAAGATTACCACAATCAGATGATGAACCAAGCAACGGAGTTCATTTAGTTGTTTGCTTTCAAGTTGACTTTAGAAGGCTAAAAATAGTTCATCTGATATTTAAACACAAAGATTGAGACAATATTCAAATATATTCTGATCTTTAACATAAATTATAAAATTTAGAAGAACAAGTTTGAAGATCACGGAACTAACGATGGAACAGAAAAGAAGCTGGGAATTGAAAGAATCGCATGTAAGCGCTAAGATGATTCTTTCTTTTTAGAGTCTTACTTCCAACAAAGTGCTAAACGCTTAACCTATCGGAATGCTTTGACATGCTCGACGCATTCCAGGAAACTTTCACCTGGCGGTAGTTTCCATGTCACAACTGTCAACTCTTTATATATGTAATTCGTTTGTCGAAATTGAATAAATGAATTAATTTGCTTTAATCACGAAACGGCTTGATAAGAAATTCGGGTCTGTGTGATGCAGCCACATACACAAATTCGCGCTGAGATGAAACAGAATCTGAAAGGAGTTAATTCTAGTCCCGAACATAATTAGTTGAATCTTAAAAATAATGTGGGCCAACGACCCTTTCTAGTCAAGGTTGTAAATTATAATAGCGTGTTTGCAATACTTAATTTCATTGCATTTTGTTTTCAATTCAATTCATTTCTATACAAAATTCATTTCGATAACAACACAAATTCAATAATTGCTTTGAATAACATTAACAAATAGAAAAAGCTATGAAAATATTTGTACTTTCTACAAATTCAAACTCGAACCATGAGCAGAACAAATTCATTATTATTATTCAAAATACTGCATTGAGCATGGAATTTTTAGACATGCAACGAAAGCACAGCAATTATTGATATTTAGCTTAGATAATTGATCGCTGGAGATGAAAAGTGAACAAACTAAACTTCGGAGAAATAATGTGGCCAGCTCAAGCGATGCTTTTCATTGATGGCTTTATTTGTTCAACTACGAAAGTACAATTGCCATTCATTTATCCTCCAGTCGGTAATAAATCCATCACGGTAAAATCTCATTCATATGGAATTGAGTAAACCTGTTCAGGTGATCGCTGCAAACATCATAAATCTAAAATTATACAAGCTTTTGTATATTAAACACGAACTGCAAACGACTGCCTGCGGTACTTACGACACACTTGTTCATTTTAATCTGAAAATTCAAATTTTAAGATTAAGGTTAAGCTTATCTATACCGCAAATATTTCTTCTTCAATACTTATAAAAACCTACTGCGTAACGTTAACTTTTGCGCTTTTCCATGTAAAGTAATAAGAAAACTTCGTCTTTTAATTCTAGCGATCAATCAAAATGTACGCCGCTACGACGAAGTAAATAAACGAAGTGCACTTCGTCTGTATTCAACGGAGAAACAATGCAATGAAGAATGTGCGCAAAAATGCCGTCATTCGCCTTTTATTCAAACAAAAGACTTAGGGTCGCAACTGGAATGTGAAACTAAAGCGAAATTGAAAATGGAGCTTGAAATGAAATTCGTCCAAATATGAATTTGTCACAGAGAAAACCAGTTCTAATTGGCTTTTCGTCATTAGATCGGAATTTGAATATTCTGCATCGCCCTTCGGCTCGCCGAAGATCGTCGAGCACAAAAGAAGACACAAATCTGATTGGAGAATATTCTGCTGTGTTCGTTACTTATTCATATGAATATCGTTTAGCATTAGAATATGTTTTAGCTTCGTAAAAACTTTGCTGCTATCCACTATGAAAGCGAAGAATATTTTCATGCTGCGTTCATTGAATATTAAATTCGCATGACTTCTTTTGTTGCCTACGTACTTAATTCAATAAAATCCGTCGACTTGACGTCGTAAAGCCATGGAAAAGCGTTTTTCGAATGTGTCGGCGTCGTTGTAGGTGCAGCAGCCTAGCCTTTTATTCAATGACGAAACTCCAATGGAGAAAAACGTCGCAGTGCGGAGCCACAGAATCGCATTTATATGGATTATGTATATTTGTAATTACCAAGAGGACCAAAGGAAGTACTTCGCAAGTACTTTTTGGAGATGTTTTTATAGGTGCAGTGATTTCGGAATATGTTAAAAGTCGGCATTCGATCGAAACTCAAACCACGATCTCTACTCAATAAGAATAAAAAATGGCTGCTTTTCACACTTCGATTCAATGCCAATAAATTTTTCACTTTTTCCAAGTTTTAACCAATTCTTACGAAAAGATTTAACACAAAACTCTTCAACACAAACACGCAAAATACGAAATTACGTATCTATGTATTTTTTAGTTGTTTAAATTATTTGTACAAAAATATTTTCTATTGCCAATTACGACGGCTCAAATGCCACGACGTCGTTCGTTTTCCTTTTGTCTTCCGAGTGAGGCAAACAAAAAAACATAACTTTTTCAACTGCAGTTGTTCGAAGAATTCTTTACCATTTTATATATGTACCTGTTCGTTTCTGTTTTTATGTTAATGATAGTTTAGGAGGAGCACTGTTTGCAGCTGTGGAGAAGTGTCTAATCGAGTCGTGGAATGTCGACTTGGCGTTTCTTCACTACATACAAACACAAGTATTCCGTGTGCGGACCAACACAACGATTCCGCTTGAAAGTCTGGAGTAAACTAAACTGATTAGCGACGTTTCAACAAGTTGTTGCTCTCTACCTGATGCCGGAATGCAGATTCTTGGCTTACTGCTTCTTCGCCGTTTACACTTTGTGGCTTCTCTTTTGAGCTCTTTCTCTGCATCTATCCTCAACGCTAAGTTTAATGTCAGTTGGAAAGAATTAAGCCGACATTTAGACGACGAAATAATCTTTTGGTTTTCAGTTTTTTTAACAGAAATGAATCCAATTGAGATGAAAATACTTTTACAACTGCATCATCCTTATTATTTTCGTTTGAAAGTAAAGCTATAGCAAGAATCAAATGTTGCTATAAGAATATTATTATAATTCCATAAATTAATTAAAAACAATACAGATTTTGCCACATATTTTTTTTGATTTATTAGGATAATTGATAAAGTGAATTTTGCTTTAGTTATAAGTAAAGGTAGACTAAGACTTTTCATATTTTTCTACTTTTACTTTAGGAAAATGGTATGTATATCGAATAAAGTTGAGTCCGTCATTAACACGTATACTGAAAACTGCTTAATTAGCTTAAATTTTACGACAAGCATTTATGATTAAAGTAGTATTGCATATAATGCAAATTTTCCTCACAACTTATATATATAAACATTTTAATTAATATTGCAAACATTTCTAGTATAGATTTTAATACAATGTCATAATCTTTTCCATGTATAAAATGTCCGTACTTTAAAATCAATATCAGAAAATAATAACTTTATATTAGTATAAATGTAAGTACGAAATTCTGCGCGTTAATGGAATTTAATGCTCGATGAATTTAGAAAATGTGGACAAGTGATGCTGCGTGCGTTAATTCCTTAATAGATATTTTTGAAAATACACCAAATCCCATCGGAAACTAAGTCCAAAGAGGAAAGCAGAAGCATATTTTATGTTATTTGTTTTTGAAAGCACTGCACCTTCATTTCTAAAGCGAATATTAATATTTTTTTGTTTATGTCATTCGATCGTATACATATTTTGCCGCTGCACTTCATTATAGTTTCAATATCAAGTATTATTGTGTAAAGGTATACATTTATTGATTAACGGACTTTAGTCTAACGGCTAATTGTAAATATTACTAAAATTTGCAATAATTTTTAATGGTATACATACTTGCTGTGGATCCTGATTGGTATACATGAGTTTCGATTAGCTTATATTAAATGGTTAATGCATATTATTATATGTAGACTGATTTGTCCTCGTGGTATACGCGATTGCTGTTTTAGTATACATCGAATAATATTTGTAAATTTCAATACATATTTACGCTTTGTGCTAAATATTTTGATAAGTACAAATACTCGTAAACTTCGTTTCCTTCTCAGGCCTGACCTTAATACTAGTTACGTATATATTTTTGACGATATTAAAATTTGCACTTTAAATGATAGCAAAAAGTAATAAAACCAGGATTTAAATCTACACAAATCAATACAAATGTAAAAGCATAAGCACGAAAAATACTACAAGCAAATATAGAAAAAGTTGACAGATCAATCAAAGTCATTGAATAATGGACTTTAGTACCATTAGTACCGTCCTCAAGGACTGAGGTCCTGATGCATAGTGGGATCATATCCACCCATACTGTTGTCGTAGGGCTGCTGCTGATCATAGCCGCCTGAACCCATTGAATAGCCCATCGAGTCCTGTGGAGGTGCTGGCGACATCATTGGAGTGGTCGTACCGCTTGGAGGGCCAGCCATGGAGTAAGGTGAAGCGCCTGCGGCTTTTTTCGCGGCATACAAATTGGCCTCTTCCTGAGCCTTGCCTATGTTCTTCTTGTAACGAATGCGCTTGTTGCCAAACCAATTTGACACCTGCGACACCTTCAAGAATATGTAATTAATTAACTTCTATCAAACCAACAAAGTATATAAAAATTAAATCCTACTGTGATGCCACATTTTCGAGCTAATTCTTCTTTTGCCTCTTCGGATGGATATGGATTGCTTAGGTGACTGTAGAAGTACTCGTTTAGGATCTCAGACGCTTGTTTACTAAAATTGCGGCGCTTGCGTCGAGCATCAAGAAATCGTGAACGCAGAATCATTACCGCTTCACAAGTCGACTGCTTAAGCTGCATCTGAATCGAACTGAATTTCTTGTGAATAATTTGCACCATACGCTCAATTTCCTTTGGGGTGATGGGTCTGTAAGAAATCCATTTATCATTGAAATACGAAAATGTACAATGCTAAACTCAGCACCTTGTCCGACTTTGTTCTCTTAACAGATTCATAACGTGAGTGGTGAACTCATTACAAGCCTGCTCGTATTTTTCCAGCTCCTGATGGTAGATCTGCCTGATTTGAGCGAGTTTCGCACGATAGTCGGAGTGTTCAATTGCATTGTCGGCTCCATCGATGGACAGAGATGAACCTACTTTAAAAAGTTTGAGCTGGTCATATGAGTTCAGAGCAAAACTTTAAGGCCTGAAAATGGCTGAAACCGATACCTTGACTAGCTGCAGCGGCTGAAGCAGCAGCAGCACCACCGCCGCCCTTCTCCGGTCCAGCAACCCCTTCAGCAATTAACATGTTATCTAGACGCATCAGTTGTGGATCTGGTGGCTCCTCCTCTTGAGTGTTGCGAATGGAAAGAACTGGAAAAGTGTGCCAAGGGGGTGCCAAAAAGAGAAAAATAAAATTTCAAATTATAGAATATTCTGAAGTTAAAGATTAAAATATGAAGAGACGAAATATATATTATAGATTTAGAATTTAATTTACGTGTACTTAACAGGTCTTCTGTTTATATACTACATAATTTTTTCCACATACACACATTCTAAGGTTTTTATCAGCTTACATAAAGGGACATAAAAATTAAAGAAAATCAGTGAACAGATATTTTTTCTGCTAGGATGACTTTAATAGCAAAAAATGGATATGGGCGAGATGAACACTTATTTGTGTATTCGTTAAATCTGAAATCTTTTTAGATGCATGGGTATTATAAACATATGTTCTCCACACCAGCGAGTGTACTTTAAGCCGTTTACGCTACAAAGTAACACAGCCTTCATACACTTATAAAAATAAATCTTAGAACGAAAGTATCTCTCTATTATTATATCTATAGACGCCTATTTCTCTACATATTGCACAATTACCTGTTTTTTCTTTAATTTCGCATAGAACTGAAAATAAAGCTGGCTTCATACGATGGCAATTTAGGGTGTGCTTTCGAGCCTGGGCTTCATCCAAAGATTGCTCCGAAATGCTCATAATCTGTTGCAAAATTTCACCAATATCTTTTTGCTTACGCACTTCATTTTCATTGCCTGCATTTTGCCCGTCATCCTGACCAGGAATGCCATATCCCTGAGGTGCCATCATCCCGCCTGTATGAGCCATCATGCGATTCGGATCTTCCATAACTTTTCGTGCCAACTTTGCAACTTACTTCGCGATAAAAACTATCAAACAAAATAAACAATTACCATGAAGAATATATTCGAAATATTTGCTATTTTATTATTGATTTGATGGTAAATATTTGGAATATTCGCGTTCCCATTTGCTGTTATAAACCCGTCTGAAATATTTTTTTTATCAGCCGCGATATTCAACAAGTAATACAGGATCATATATTTTTTAAAATATATTGCACCAAAGTTATTTTCTAGCAAAATACAAATTACAATTACCCAAAGACTTTGCAATGATGTGAAAACAAAGTGTGTATCGGTTTCGTTGGCTTGTATGTCGGTATCTTTAACACAAACCCATATCCGCTCAAAAACTCCTCAATAAGCCCTGAGTTGCAAAAACAGGCATAATAACTAAAACACATTCAAAACTACTGACGAAATTTTAACTACGCAAACGTAACAATTGAAGACGATTGATGTCATTCGGTTAGATTTATTTGCAGAAGTAGCGTCACAATAAAACACATTTAAGTAAAATTAATCCATTGTGCTCTATTTATGAGGGTACATTAATATTTTATTACCGAATAAATCTTCATAATAGTAGTTTTTTTTTTGCTTCAAATCATTACGTTTATATAAATACGTGTGTTTCAAGGTTGGTGTTTATAAAACTATAATCAAAATTGATATTAATTTGCAAGCGGTACGCACCTCATTTAAAGAAAATATTATTTTTAAAATTCAGACCGAATATATTGAGATAGTGAACGAATCAAAATTCATCTTATTACAAGACAGAAATACGTTAATCTAATAAATATCCTTTCAATAGATGCTTGATTTATAAAAGCGAAAAAAGTTTAAATAAATAAAAGTTAAAAACCGTAAGTAATTATGATTGATGACTTTTCTTATTGTGAACATACCTCATTCCAGCCTGTATCAGCATTTACCTGACTAAACAGAGTTGCCACACGATTTTTGATGTTTTATGGGAAGTTCTATATTTTCTGTGCTGGAAACGGTAGTATCTGGAAAGTCGTGTTTTTTAGGGTATTTTTTTGGAAAAAAAAATGCTTCAAAAATTGGATGCAATGTTAATGGAACTATTACAAGTAAATAAATATTTAATTGATTTTAATTCTTGATTAGAACAATAGATAATTATGAATCACTTAAGGACAGGAGTTTCAGTTGTTACCTTACAATTTAAATGTTCTTTCTTAAGAGTGTCTTCTAGAAAACTCAGTTGTTTAGCTAAACCAAACGATTTTTAACTTTGCTTGCATTAATTTTGAAATTATAGGTATAGGTAAGGTTTAGGGGTTTGGCGAAGCCAAACCCCTAAGCCGAACCTATACGAACTCTGACCTATACTGATCCTCCCCAGGATACCATTTCATGGTAGTGGGCGTTTTTGTGGGCGTGTTTGTGGGCGTGGCAAGGTCGAATAAGGGACTTTGACGATAACTTCTAAAGTATGCGGTGTATCGAAGTGGGTGAGGTGTCATTTGAAAGGTATTTTTGAGAGCTATTTTTTTAGTTTTAACCTTTTTTTTATATTTTTAATAGTTTTGAAGATAATTGAGTTTAAACGCAAGTCACTTCAGAACTTAGTTTTTTTTTGCTCTCTTCATTTGTTGTTGCTATTTCTATGCGTAATTGTTATATCAGTGTGTTGTTGTTGTTGTTGTTGTTGTTGTATCAGTGTGTTGTTGTTGTTGTTGTTGCATCAGTGTGTTGTTGTTGTTGTTGTTGTTATATCAGTGTGTTGTTGTTGTTGTTGTTGTTATATCAGTGTGTTGTTGTTGTTGTATCAGTGTGTTGTTGTTGTTGTTGTTGTTGTTGTTGTATCAGCGTGTTGTTGTTGTTGTTGTTGTATCAGCGTGTTGTTGTTGTTTTTAAAAATTTCAACAAAAATCGCGCGATGTCATATTTTAATTGTTGTTGTTGTTTTTCATACTGAAACATTTTACCAAAAATCGCGTTATTGTTGTTGTTTTCTAAAATGAAAAATTTTTAACAAAAATCGCGCGATTTTTGTTAAAAATTTTTCGCCTGCGGCGCTAAGGTTGTTGTTGCTTTCTAAAATGAAAAATTTTTAACAAAAATCGCGCGATTTTTGGTAAAAATTTTTCGCCTGCGGCGCTAAGGTTGTTGTTGCTTTCTAAAATGAAAAATTTTTAACAAAAATCGCGCGATTTTTGGTAAAAATTTTTCGCCTGCGGCGCTGAGTTTGTTGGTGCTTACGCAAATGCTTTCATCACTGACTACTAATTATACTGAATGAGTAGACTTCCTACTTATTTCAAAGTATATCTCCAAAAGTAAACACAAGACGTATATCATATTATATATCGTTAGAAAGGTAAAAGAACACTCTTACTGAATTTCATATTTACCGTTATACCTTGCGAATCAAATTTCCAAGAAAACGGCTTTTGTTTACACGGAAAATCAATTAATTGCCAATAACTTCTAAGCTATTACAGTTACAGCTTTGGTATGTTCAGCGGAAATAAAGCCAATGAAAAGAGCTTTCATTCGATACCCATATCGACTATATAGGTTGAATATTTCCGGAGTTATTGACCTTTTAATGTTCGACCTTGACACGCCCATAAATCCAAAATGGCGACCAATTCCGGGAATTTGCCAGCGGATTCCAAGAACTAACGGTACAAATAACGGTAAAATAACGGTAAATTTGGCCTAAAAGTGGGCGTGGCCGAAACCCCTAATCCTTACTTTTCCCAAATTATATATTTGCGTCAACCTTTTTTGAGTTTGCAAATAAATAGTATCGTATATAATGTAAGAGCCTATGTATGCACGTATATCTTATTATTTGTAAAATCGCAACAAATAGTTCACAGAAGTTCTGATAATACTTGGTTAACGCTAGATTCAACACCTCAAGTGAACATTTGTGACCTTCATTGTAGTGGACTGAGTATACTTCGTCCGCATATGTATTTCACATATTGAGTGAATATACTCAATAATTATGAATAACGAAAATTGTTTGACATTGTGTGTTTGAAAATATTTCTTTAGCTTTTTAACCACTTACAACATGCGAACACCTCTGGAAAGCTCTGCAACTAAACATGTACATACATATGTACATATGTACTTAAATATACTATATTTAACTTTGCAGAGAAAGCTGAAAAAATTCGAATCGTTTTCATTGCTCTCTGCTTCGTTATTTTTCTTTTCTGTTGATTCAAAAATGTTGTTTTTGAATGCAAAATGATTTAAAGATATCACAGCGAAATACATAAAACATGAGTATGTTTTAATTAAAAGTAATTTAATTAAATAATGAATTATTTATTATACATTATATATATATTATTATATATATTACATAATAACAAATTTCACAAAGTTCGCGTTCTCAGGATAAACAAAAACAATATTTTAAAAACTTCATTGAGTATTTTTCTATTCCTCATTTCGCCAATTGTCGATGGAAAATGCGCCAATTAATTTGGAGAATAATTTTGCATATCTATTGTAAAATTTAATAATACAAAAATATTTGGTATACAAAACCATTAATTAAAAACAAATTTTGCTCTGATTCACATAAACATATTGAAACAATTTTATTATTTACTTAATTTTATATCCATTTTTAATTTTCTTTCATATTTAATAGAATTTAAAAACATTCATTTTAATGTATTCACATTCACTATGCAATGCATCCATTACTTTTCTCATCTATTACAACTCATTGAAAACAATTGCTTATATTCCTTCGCTTCACATCGTAGTTCAAGCTACAGATACAATTTTTCGAATCTGCTTTGTCGCTCAAGAATCACAGCCAGCACACGCCGCCACATGATAATCAAAAGCTACAACAATCGTTCGTGTACACATTGCAGGATATTTTACATTTTCAGTTCTTTTTAAAAAAAAATACAATCACTAATCACAGGAAAATAGAGAAAAGAAATATATATATGTATGTATATTTATATATGTGTACATTCAGAAAAACAGAGGAGAGAGAAGGACGAAGCACAATTTATTCGCTTGAATTGCGAACTCGCTCTTTGAGTGTGGCTCATATTCACTCTTTCGCACGACACACAAACAAGCACAAGTTCTGAGAACTGAGTACCTCGGCTTCGTTTTTGTTTGTATTCTCTTTACGAAATCCACAACTCATTTTGTCGTGGATAGTGGAATGCATGCGTGCGAGTGAAAAGCAGCGAGAGTTTGTAGTGTTTTTTGTTTCAAGTAGCTTGTGGCACACCAAGTGGCTTGCTTGATCGATGCATGTCGTTTTGCAGTCGTTTCAGTGTGAAAACAAGTACGATGGAGAGCACAATCAGCTTCACTGAGCCGGACACCAACGAAGTAATTTTGGAAAAAATCAGAAGCGGTATTTATAAAATATCGAATAAACGCAAAGGGAGAAGTGAAGTTTGGCACACGTTCGGCGAAATCGAAAAGCAGGACGGCTCACCTGTGACTCAAGTGGTTTTCTGCCGTAGTTGCCACGGAATTTTAAAGTTCAATGGAAAGCAGACCTCAAATTTGAATCGGCATAAATGTTTCATAATGAAGAAAAAAGCTACGCCTCTCAGGAGTATGAAGCATGAAGAGAATCAGGTAAGCAAAAATGTGTAATGCTTAAAATTTTCGGTTGATTAAGAATTTATGTACATACATACATACATATATCCAATGAGCTATTGCTGCTGCTAAAGTGTAATAAAAGGGTGACTGTGACGCTTTTACAATCGTTGAAATACTCATATTCGTTGTTAACAATTCAATGGCATTCAGACGTCATCTAGAATCTTGGCGATTTTAGAACTTTCGACTGAATAGATTTGCAAAGTTCATTCTAATGGTTTTTATGCTCTCCTTTTCTCGCTATTTTTTATTTGCAGTACAACAATCAGCTGCTTTTACAGCTTCTGTTGTTGCTGCTGCTCTAAACTGTGCCAATGTTTTGTATGTATGTATGTACATATGTATGTCTGTAAGCAGAAATTCTGTAAATTAACTTCCGTTAGTAGTCAACGCGCACTACAACCCAACAACAATAACTCCAGCTATCAGCAGAAATTCATAAAGTGAGAAAGTATTTAATGCCCTATAGTTATTTAAAAGCTGTTTTACGTGCGTTTTCTGCATTTATTTATGCATGAAGTTACATACAAATGCATGTATGGATTGAGTATTTAACGTGTGGTTAACATACAGAAGTCATTTTACCAGAAATTAGTTAGTGTTGCCAGCGCAAACTTATTACCACATTCGAATCCATTAAACTACATTAGAAATACATTGTTAATATTATGTATTTAAAACATAATATAACTTAATATAAATAGAATTATTGAAATTTATATATAAATCTAATTATGTAATTTCATTTCACACACAAGAAAAAGACGGAGTATAGAATTTCCTCCGGTACAATTTTTTATGGAAATCAATTTTAACTGAAACCCGTTCTGAGAAATCTATATTTAGAAATGTATGAATGTGTGTATACATGGATACATATAGTAAAGAAATATCTGTTTTTCCTGTAAAAAAGTCTGCATTTAGACGAGCCATATCAAATAACTAACAGATAATCTGTAATTCCATAACGGAGCCGACAATTGTACATTTTTGTCGGAAAACACTGAAAAAATAATTCCTTCTTAAAATAGAATTGGCATATTTTTACATATTAAAACTATTACGATTTTCAATCATGTTCAAAAGCTAGTTACTTTTACTACATTTATCTTTTCTAGATATTACATTCCTTGAATTTTTCCAGTTTGTTAATTAAATGAATTTTACTTATGTATGTACCTATGGATATTGTTGTTTCGAAATGCATATATGTATGTATGTATTTGAAAAAATTTTGTGAATACTTTGCCAAGATTTTATGGAACAATTGTTCTAATTATAAACTAACTACAAATTTATAAATGTACATATGTAGGTGCATAAAAAGATTTGTGCAGTAGTTTCCAGCCAAAGATATGCTTCAATGACTTTTATGTGCGCACAAAAAATTCTTTCTGCTTTAATATAAACAAAGATGCAAAAAGATAAATAAATATTGCGCTTCTGAATAAGAAAACAATTGCAGACTAAATAAATAACAAATGCTCTCACTGATTCATGAAAACAATAAAGCAAACAAAACGAAAAAACACAACATTGCCTAAGAATTCCAATAAAAAGGAAGTTGGCAGTGTTGCCGCCACCCACATTTGAAATTCTTATTGTTTCTGTGTTTCGTATAAAAACAACTCGAGACTAGCACTGTTATTTTGACCTATTTATTATATATGTATATTTGCATGTTAATTAATACAGTTTTCTTTTATATTTCCCACTCGCTGCAGTCACAGGATGAGGAGGCCGAAGAATGCCCCGTCGAAGCCATCACAGAATTCAAGATCCAGAAGCCGCCTGAGCCGAAACGACCGAAATCCTTTCCAGCTGCATTGCATCAGGCTAGCAGCACCAGCAACACCAACAACAACCACGCTGGCAACAATCTTAACAATTATGTAAACTGTAACCAGGGCAGATCGGAACGCTCATCGCTGCCCTCTATTGAAAAAGCTGTCAAACTGGACGATCCGCGTGTGAACGCAGCCTACGACATACTCAAAGCGACGGTGGCCAAAAACGACGATTGCTCCATTTACGGCGAACACGTGGCCACCAAAGTTCGACAATATTCGGATCGCACCCGAAGCATCGTCCAGCATCACATTAATAACATTCTGTTTGAAGCCGATATCGGGAAGTTCGACATCCAAGGCGATCCGTTGAATTCGCCAGGCGGCTCAGACAGATCTGACACTTCTTCCGTGGGATTTGGTTATACATCAGGATTTATGCAAAGGAATAGAAACAAAAAAAACAAAAATAATAAATAAAACCAAGAGTTGAACAATGAAAGACATTCGCTTTTTTCTTTTTGGGGCTTTCGACTTGATAAGTTTGACATTAGACAGCATTTCGATAATTGATATTGGCAGAAGCTGACGTGGTCGACCGTAGTCTATGTTGTTGGCGGTTACTACGTGTGAAGGCGGAAAAAGATTTCTCCTGCTTCTGGTACACAAAGATTTTCTCTTCTCCTCAACTTGCAGTGCTAAAAAATCAGCTGTCCCTGGGAAACCGTTGGCATCAAACAGGAAAGTAACTGTTAATTCCAGCCCACCGTTTGCTCTCCCCACTGATTTTTGTCGTTAGATTTAACTTTCATAACCTTTTAAATTCTTGGTTCGGTGAAGTAAACTGACCTTTACTTTTGTCTTCTTCGTTTGAGTGCCTAGAAAAAAGTATTTTTTTCTTAGCATTTCGGGAGCTGTTGGCAATCATAAAGTTCAAAAAAGTCTTGTGTTTGCTACGAAATACAGAAAAAAGGTGGACGAAGAAGAGTTCCTGGGTGAAAGGTTGCTTTTTGCGCCTTTTATGTATGTATGTATATATACTTGTACGTATGTATATACTACTTTTTTAAGGAATTTAAAGGTTGGTCTGCAACGCTGCTCGAGGTTGATAGCGTTTGCAGCCGCACTTTAGAGAAACTAGCAACGAATATTTTACTCGGATTCAATGAGCTGTTGTTTTGTAGCTCTTGTTGCTTGTGTTTCTTCAGAGGTTGCTTTTGTAGCTCCGTTGATGATAGATGCTGTGTTGTTTATTGTTTACATGTTTCTTGTTCGACGCCGTTACCGTTTGTTGTAGCTGTTCTACTACGTAGAAGAAGCGATTGCCGGGAGCTCATTTTCTGCATTCATATTGAACAGAGAGAAGTGGGAGGGAATGAAGTAAAATGCATGGATGAATGAGTTATTAAACGACAATAAAGCAGGATCCACAAAACTATCTCTCACTCTCTTTGTCTACTACAGCTGAGTATTGAGTAAATACATTAAATTAGGTTGTGTTCGAAGGGGCAGCCCGTCAAAAGAGGAAATTGTGTGGGTCGCTTGGGAGGCGAAGCAGGAAAAGAGATAACACGAAACATATCGAGGGAGCGTGTCTGTTTAGAGATGTGCGTCACTGTGTTTTTGCTGCAGAGAGAGATTCTCTCAGTGAGAGTTTTGTCGGCCACGCTGACGAAGCCCACAACGCGCAAGAAGAAGAAGAAGAAGCTCAGTCTGCTGAAATACTTTTGCTGCACTGAACGAATGAATACAACAAAAAACTTTCCAATGGCACAGCAGAGTCGGGGTCGCCTGCCCGAGCAACTCAGTAGAGGAAATTTGTTTGCGTTAGTCTCGTGCCGGGCTCCGTTTCAATGAATGTGGTGCTGCTGCTGCTTCTTCTTGTTCTGCTGTGAATATTGAATGTCTTTCGAATCTCTGTACCTACTTTTCATCTATCTGTTTGTGTCGAGTAAAATTGAGAGAGGGGAGAGGCACTTGGGACTGTAGAGTCGTTCTCTTTCGTTTTGTTGTTCTTATACACATTTTGTTTTTGCCCATGGTTTTTGTTGTATTTTCGTATAGTTGCTTTATTAAAGTGACGTGATGTAGTCGCTGTCTTAATTTTTTTTGTTGCTATGTGGTTGCCAATCATCTGAATTTGCTGCTGATCCACACGTTTTCTCAGCGGTTCCCTTTTAAATGTGTACGTAATTATATGAGAATACAGTGTTTATGTATGTGTGTATTTTATGCTTCGATTGAGGTCATACTTCATCGCGTTTTCAGCGTGATTTTCTACTAAAAATAAAAGCAGCACAAAGAAGTTATTTTGCATTAGGCACATATCAATTTATAGATCAAAAGTCGATTTACATACATACATAAATATGTATATTGTATGTATTTTCCCGATTTAAAGCAGACTTCTTCGATGTTGTTCTTTAATCGCATCAGATAATTCTGCAGATGATCAATAAATTGATCTGATTTAAAATTATTATTGTCTATTGATGAAGAGAATTAATTAATTTTTAAGTACTCGAAATGTACTGCCTTTCAAAAGAGTTTCAAAATATTCGTTCACAACTTCGTAACTGAGCTACTTAATTATTATAAAAAAAATCATTTTATTGCTGTATTTATTTATTAGTGAATTTATTTATTAGTGAATTGATTTATGTGTTATTTATTAACAAAACTAAATTGTAGTAGCCGTCGTACGCATATATGATCGAGTACTCACTAACGATTAAACGAACGATAGCTGAATCGAATGAGTTAATGCTTAGTGAATATGTATAGATTATTCACTTCTCAAAATAGTGTTTAAAGCGAAGTCGCTCGTGATGCGATCAATTTTTATGAATTTACTGCGCAGTATAAATGACAAAGAAAGACTTGGAAATAGCAAAAGTAAGCTTTTAAATATTTTATCTTAATTAGAGAATGAATAAAATAAGAACAGACGTTGTATTTGAATAGAAGTGTCATTTAGTGTTCAATGAATACACTGAATATAAGTACGAATACATGCGAATACTCAACATATTCAAAGTACTCTTTTTTACAGATATCGTGGATTCCGATTCGGCTTCATGAAGCAGAAATAAGGGTGAGTGAAATCACAATTTATTTCTTTTGTTATGCTGTGTTTCTCTTGCTATACTTTCTGTCTTATTATGGAGATACGAAATGAATGCATTCATTTAGTCCATATGTTGCTCTCCATTGCAGATTAACTGCTAATAGATTAAAGTTAATCGTCTTAGCTAACTTGGCTGTCTCCATTTAGTAGTAACGAACTTACAGCTACGATTTGCTGTTTATATCTCTTCTTATTAATTACTGTTTGTTGATATTTCTTCGAGTTCAATTTGAGTTTAATTTTTGTTTAATTTTTCGAATTCTTCAAAATTTCCTAAACTGCTAAAGGTCAATTTTTGGTTATCTGATGGATTATTTTGTAATTTGGTTAGTGAGTAAATTAGAAGAAGTTTACTCAGATTATTTCTTTAATATTTTTATTTTAATAATACCTAATTTATATATTTATATAAAAATTAAAGTCATTTCCCATCAAGGCACAAGCTAAAAACTTGAACCTAGAAGGGTCAAATTTTCCACAGATGTTTCTTCCATTTCCACTTTACTTTACTTCGAAGGACTTAAAAAAAGTCACTAAGAAAAAAGTCACTTTGTTAGCTATTACATACGAATTTTGTTTTAATAAAAACATGTGATCACAATTAGTAAATTAAATGTTAAATTTAATTAACATTCTTATCTAAAATACATACTATCAAATATTTTCCAAACTATTATTAATATGTTCTCTGAACAGTTTATAAAAGATCTATGAATTGTTTTTCAAAACTTTTATTTACTATTTGTATTTATTTAATTAATTTTAATTTAACTTGTATTGTATAAAATATTTTTATTGTCACATTTCCTTCCGTTTGTTTCGGTTTCCGAACGAAGCACATATAAAGTATCGAAAAGCTTTCGAATAAAGTATCGAAAATTATTAGTGAAATATGAACACATAAAAAGTACAAATATTGAAAATTCTTATTTCTTTAATATGTCATTGAATTCTTTTCTAATACTTAAGCATTAAATTCTCCTATCTTTCTTCCACTTCATACCCGCAATCGCTTTCAATTTCTCTCTTTCATGTTCCGTTTATTTCTTTATGGCCACCATTAATTTAATTTAATTGTAATTCATGTCTATTCATTTGTTTTCTGTATGAATGGACTTTAATTTACCCAAGTCCATTCTTGAAAAAGCGAATGAATGAATGAATCAGTGAACCCTCAATAAGTTTTTTTTTGTTGTTTCGTTCGTGTTTGCCTCCGCTATTCTGTTTACAAGTGAAAGCGTACACTCAAAGAAACTTCAAATTCCATATTAAATGAATTTGCAAATATTATCTAACGGATATATAAATTTATATAAAATTAAAAATTGCATAACTCATTTTCATTGTCGTTTTTGTACGCAGATACGTAAAATTTAAAATATTTAATATAGGTGTACGTATTAAATTTAGCACAAAAGATAATAAATCAAAGTAAATAATGGATTGAAGTTTGTGAAAAGAAGTGAGTGTAGAGACTTTGAATGAAATAGATACTCGTTCGAAGCATGGGAGGGAGGTTGCTCTGTCTTACCAATTCTGAGCCTGAAATTACCTAGATACTTCGGGGTGTTTACATAGATACATACCCAGCCCCTCAATTCCTCGCGTTCTCTACATACCTTGTCCACTTTTCCTATCTCGTTCGCAGTCTGGCGCCGCCTTTCCTGCTTCCACTCTCAGCTTTTGTTGTTGCCTTGTTGTAGATACTCGTGCACATACATATGTATATATATAAAAGTATCTGGCGATGAAGGAAAAGCGATACTCTTTTGCAGATTTATGGAACGTGTACCTCGTAGATATTCCTGCAACATGGAGGCAGCACTAAAATATTAAATGCAATTAATTCCAACATAAATCAAAATGGAACTTCGGCAAGAACAAAAAAGGGTCGCAATCAGTTTTTTCTGTACTTTCAATCAATTCATAATAAAATACTCACTTATATAAGTATAATATAATAAATATACTTTTATAACGAATTTGTAGTAAAGGAATATGTATGAAAAAATAAAATTAAAATTATATATATAAATATGACCAATTAATATACAAATATTTAATTTAATCTCTCCATTAGAGATCAAGCGCTACTAGATTAACGCGAATAGGATTAGCATATTTAAATTATAATTACAAATAAATTTAATATACTAATTTATTAAATTATATTTATTTTATTATCCCTATTGCATTATAATAACTTAAATTATATTTAAATTATTGTCTCCATTACAGAAGAGTTAATTAGAGATCTCACAACAACAACATTTTACTGCATTTCTCTCTCTCTCGCTCTTCTCTTTCTTATTATTAACGTTATGGGAAGCGTCCCAACGTTCTTCGCTATCGTTTTTCGTGTTTATTCAAGAAAGAATAACGTTGGTACCGTTCACAGACCGGAAATAAATAAAATTTACAAAAGATTTACAAAAATTTCTAACGATCGTCCCAAAGAAATTTATTAGTCAAAGTGCAGATGTTAACAGCGTTGCATTTATTTCCTTTTCCTCCATTAAGATTACACATTGAGGTTGTTTTTGATTTAAATTTACTTACATTAAAATGTTTTTAATTCTTAAAAGTCAAAGGTACATAATTATGGTTTTTGTCTATTTATATTTTACATGATTAATTTTTTAAGGTTCATCCCTTGATTGGAATTGAATTTAAATTCTTTTTTGAAATTTTACTAAAGCCAATTGAAGTGGAACGAGGAAACACGCAGAAAATGTAATCATTAAAGAAGAAGATTAAATAATGGACTTGGAATTTTCCAGATACACACCTTTCTATACATAAGTATGGGTGTGTGTATGTATATTGATGTTTGAACAAGGCGTAATATCGCTTCGCTTACTTAAAGGGTGGAAGGGAAGGGGAAATATGGGTTGTCGTTATAGGAAAGGTGCTCAAAATTAACGACATTCTGTATTTTTTCGTATGTAATAAATTTTTATTATTACACATGCTGCAAATACAAACCACACACACACATGAACACAGCGGCTCCCCATCGTGCTGTTAATAAAGAAAAGTATATAACGAAGGAAGAATATAAACTACTATATACACTTTCATATATGGATCTGTATACACACACACACACATTGTCGTTTAATCTATTAAGAAGGGAGTACAGTAAAGGAAAAGGTGGAAAAATTCACCTCCAGCGTGTTGCGGGCGTTTAATCGTTTCTCGTTCGGCTGTTCGCTCGTTCGTTTGTTCGTTCGTTCGGTTTGAGCTGCAAGCTCTCGTTTCTTCACTCTGTTTGCTCACACTGCGATGTACACTGCATTTACTATATAAGGAACCTTCGATAAATATAGATATAAACGTACATATATGTTTCTTTGACGCTTTATATAAACGCACACATTGGCATTTTGTTGGTATCTCCGGCGTCGCTGTGCGCAGCAATACGACGGGCTGCAAACGATCCGTGGCAGCTGTTCGAGATACTCATTTGAGTGGAACAACAACAAGAATGCAACATCGAATAATCTGTTTTCATGTGAGCTCGCTGAACAATACGAACCAGCGAAAGTACGAACGATTGAGGGGAACGAGGGCGCTTTCAAACTCAGCCTTGAGAAAACTCGCCGTCCGTCCATTCTGTTTCTGTTTGACTTCTGTCCGTCTGTCGGTTTATTTATTGTTTCATCGTCTTTGAGTCGTTCGTTTTCGTCGCCCCATCTTTCGGCCTTCACTCATCTCCGCTTCGTCCGCTGCTTCATAGGTTGTTAGTCGTTGCTTCTGCATGTTCGCTTTTCCTACCCTCGCCTTCGATCCCGTTTTTTCTGTATTCGACGTCATTCAAAAACAGGGCCAGAAAACTCCCCCGCTCCTTCAGACGTTTCTTTCTTGATTTCTCTGTGTGTACATCTGTGCTTTTATCTGCGTTTCGTTTTG
Organism: Thecophora atra; assembly: GCA_937620795.1. Taxonomy (NCBI): domain Eukaryota; kingdom Metazoa; phylum Arthropoda; class Insecta; order Diptera; family Conopidae; genus Thecophora; species Thecophora atra. Next base: position 31,214,284 of record OW569397.1, on the reverse strand, counting down.
CCCACTACTGGACTTGTCATCGGCCATCAGGATGCCCATCACATATTTTCGTATATGAGTCATGTTCTGTCTGTCGCTAATTTTATCTGTTTTGCACACCATTTGTTCGCACTGTCGTCATAATGTCCAGCTGATAAACTGATGCTCCATCTGTCAAGTTATTTAGGTACATGCTCCGATGTCAGCCTCGCTTCGACTTTACCGAGTTATCTGAACATCTGCAGGGTTCTGAAATGAACGAGGAAACAGTAATAAAACATACTTACGCGTGTCACGACAAAACTAGTCAAAATGGACTCAGGGAAGGTCAAAATCTGTATTACCACTAAAATCGTAATATCGAACTTTCTCACGATTACAAAAACCAGAAAATCGTATATGAAAGCCGACACTTTTTTCAGAGTTATGAACTTTTAAAAAGTTATTTTTATCTATTAGCAATTTATCGTATTAAAAGTGTTTGTGGACTATACAGTCCCTTATTTATTTTAACATTTGAACTTTCATTCCTTGTTCATGTTTCCATAAAAAAAGTGATCACCTCTTATTCCCATCCATCATTTTCTTTGATTTGGTGCCTCACTTGAAAGCATGACTTTGTTCAATCTCCACCCAAAAATGTAAAGCTTCTTTAGGGAATTTGAAGAGTTACCAAAACTGAATAGATTACCACCAACATCATTAAAAAATTATTAACATTAACAATTATGGGGGCAGGTGTATTGATAGATGCTTCGTCTTAAAATGGGTGCTTTTATCAAGTATTCTCTAGTTTTTTAGTTTACTTGTAAGTCAGAAAGCGTCACTTTTAATTCAGAAATGCCAGGGAAAATTTCAAGTGATAATTTCTGAATTACAAGTGTCGCTTTCTGAATTACAAGTGACTGTTTCTGATTTACAAATGACGCTTTCTGATTTACAAATGACGCTTTCTGATTTACAAATGACGCTTTCGGATTTTCAAGTGACGCTTTCTTATTTACAACTGACGCTTTCTGAATTACAAGTAACGCTTTCTGATTTTAAAGTGACGCTTTCTGATTTAAAAGTGGAAAAGGTGTAGAACCATGACATACTCTCTAGGAATACAGAAATATAAATTTTTATGAATGCGAATCATCAATTAACGCCCTACATATGTACATTATTTATACCCTACAACTGAAAGAGTGGGGATATATTCTCTTCGTTTCTTCAGACCGTTTGTAACGCATTCTTGAACAGCGTCAACTCCTGATTCGATTACGTCCGTCAGTCTGTCTGCCTGGCTGTGTGAATCAGTATTGTTATGGATAGTTTGGCAAATATATTCTTTGTAATCTTTCATTGTCAAAATTGGGCTAATGCCAGGCCTGGTCTTTTTAACAACTATGAATTCTTCGCTGTTAACTGCTCAATTTTTAAGCTTATAGACTGAATTTTTGGGCTGGAATTATATTCTCAATTCGTCTCCTCAACCTGAAACATTTTTCTGGAAATGGACGTGGTCCAGTCACATAAACAGAAATTACAGAAAAACCAATAGAAATTTTGTCTTTAAATTCACCACAAATATTGTTTATCATCAAACGTTGGTTAATGTTGAAAATGGGGGAAATCGGACTAATGTGGCCTATTTCTTTTAGTAAATATATACACAGCACAGATTGCGCTTGTAGCTCAATGTCTCAATTGATGGAGTGAATTTGTAGCTGAAAATTTATTCTTGAGTCTACCACATAACCTTAAACAATTCCTCATAAAAAAGTTGGGCGTGATCTGCCCACCTATGACAAAAATGGAAAAAAACAAATTAACGATGACAATCGGAAATTTATCAGTATTAATCTCGGATAGAGGTCTTCGATGCGGAAATATTCTACCAGTTGAGCTATTCGAGGGCTTTAAGCATCCACTACCGAATCGAAATTACAACTGCTTGTTGATAACTGATTGACTGATGTTTGTAAAATGTATGAACATTTTTCATAACCTGCTTTTGATGTTATAGCTACTTTTTCGCCAGGTCAGTATTGACGTAAGGTTTTGTTCTGGAAAAACTTAAAAAAATTGATTATATCGATCGATCGGAGGGGCTGCAGTTTAACTTGGTGGTTAACAGGGTCCAAAAATGCCCTTTCCTGGCTACGGCACTGCAACTTAGTCCAGTAAAAAAATTATCCATGATTAATCCATGGATAGATAGAGCAATCCATACTCTCCACGATACAAATAAATGGAAATTTTCTAGGAATGGAATATTCCAAATACTTAAAAATTCATTTTAAGATATGTATATATGTATATGAGGAACCAACATTTCCTAGGAATTACCGTCAATATCATTCCATCTACGTTCCATTTTCTTCTACCTGCATGATCTGTTTTTAATCTCTTCCTAGAAAATCCACTAATCGATAGCAAAAATATACTTTTCGTGTTTACGTAAAGGAATCTTGTACTTTATTGATGGATGAACTGAAGTACAACGAATAGATAAAAGATGGTGCTAGGTAGAGAAACGACAGAGTTCCTGGAAAAAAGTATGAAGAGGAATAAAAAAGGAAAAAAAAAAAAACTGATGGAAGAAATGGGATAAATTTTAATTAGTGGGACATAAAGCAAAGTGAATTTGATATTATAAATATAAAACATTTTAACGTGAATAATATCTGAAAGTGAACTTGAGTTATACGACTGTAGAACTATAATGAATACAGTGGTATTGCAATATTTCCTTTATGTATAGAGACATAAAGTACAACTTTTTGCGTTTTTTGTTTATATTATGACACCGACCGAAAGAACCATTTGAAAATAGTATTTATATTGAAACCAGAGCTATTTTTAAATACTTTCTTTATTGGCACACAGAAACAAATCGCGCAGGTGTTTGTGTACGCACATACACATCTTTAAACACATTGGTGAATATGCAATATGCAGTTAAATACGATCCAATATCTTCGCTTTCGTCTCCGTCTTCGCTACCATCCTCAGTTACGTCTTTGATTTCGCTTTCGTTCTTTTTCGTGACTCAAAATGCTCGTTCAGCGATCATGGAAGGTCATTTGAATTTTTTTTTCTGTTGTTTTTAAAAAAGTTCTTCGAGAAAGAAACCTTCAAATGGGTTACTTTGCCAACGACCGCCCTCCCGCCACCGCAACCCCTTTTCACATACACAGAAACGATCACGATGGACTCGGAGCTGCTATCAATTTACAATTATAATTTGTAAAACAAGCAAGAGAATGAACGAATGAGAGAATGAATGACGGAGCGAAGGTCAGCGTCAATGACAACGAGTATATTGAAAGTTCATTTAATTTCATTGGATTCACAGCGCGGTCAAGAAAACAAGTCAAATTTCTTATGAAATTAAATACAAAATTATATTCATTTTAATTAGATAACGATCAGTTTTCAGCATGAACAATATCGAGTCAAATTCACTTCTAATCAGGAGAAGTCATAATATAATTTGACGTCAAAATTTAACAAATTTTCTATACATAAATTAAGTACAGTGAAACCTCAACTAAAGAACATTTCCTAGTACGAAGAGCATCTTTAAACTCTATTTCTGAATTGATTTTTATAGCCTACACCCTTTCAAGGCTGAACGCTATTTAGGTTAGGATTCATTTTGTTCCGAAATGTGTAACGCATAGAAGTAAAGGAGATATATGTACATATGTATGTACATCTCGATCAAGGAGAATCGTTGAAGATATTGCCGGAAATATTCTTTGTTATGGAAAACGCGATGGAAAATTGGTGAACACGCAAAATAACTTCTTACAACGAGGATGCAGGGACCTCTGTTTTCATTCTATAAAAAAGGTTTATTATGGTAATTTTTTAAACTATGGCATTTGTGTATATAGAGTAACAATACCCGATTCATTGATTTATTGATTTCATTGAATATTTTGTATAAATGTTTAGAATTCTATATTCCCAATTTAGAACTGTGTATTCGCCGTTTTTCCGCCGGTAGCAAAAATCCCACGAATCGGAGTATTACCAACGAATTTGCAACCCTGTGTAGAAATTATAATTGCACATCTATCATTGCCATCTATGAGCAGAGAATGTATGTATGTACATATATATATATAGCATTAGAAGAAAGTATAAATAAATTTTCCTTGAAAAGCCCATTAAACTTTAATGGCGTAATAAAATCTTAAGGTTTCGTTCATATGTTTCACATGCCTAAATATTATGGACATACATACATACATGTACATATGTATATCACAATTATTATTACATATATTGAATTTTAGCGTCGAAGAAAAAATTTTATTGAAGTATCATCGAATTTAATGTGAGGGTAAATTCGTCGTTGTTTAATTCATGTGCTATATAATATATCATTTATAATATACATACATATAATAAAATCCGGTATCGTATCAATTTATTTTCTGATGACTCATTTGTGTCTGATGTGATTTGTTTTATCCGTTTTCGTTTTTTGTCAGCGACAAAAAAACACAATAACAACAAAACTACTAAAAACAAAGAGCCTCGCATTTAGCAATAAGCAAACCGAACACTCAAAAACGACCAAAGATCAGAGCTGCCGTCTCTCTCTGGGTAAGAATGAGTCGCTGGTGGGTGTGGGTGTGGTGAGAGCGTAGGTGAGAATTGAATTTTTTACGCAGCGTCAAATGCGATGCTTTTATCGTTAGGGTAGGAAGAAGAGATGAAGAAGACGAATTTTTACATAGCGGCACATGATGGACACATATCAAATTACCCAATTCACAAACAACTCACACACACGCAAACCTTTCGCATTACTAAAAAAAGCCGGAATAAATAAAAAAATTAAAAGAAAAAAGAAATCTTCAACGTTAGACTTAATTAAAGCTATTATAAATATAATTAACAAACAGTTTTTGTGTCTAAGAAAAAATTATTAAAAAAAAGATAATAAAATAAATACTAAATAAATTATAAATTCGTCTCAATTGACTGATGTCGTACATATGTATTTATGTACACAATTATAAATCGTTGCATTATCATGTTGAGGGGAAAAACGTAGTATTATTTTCTAATCTAATCTCTAAAATACTTCATACATACATTTATTGTACGCTGCACATTTATATAACGTTATAAATCGACATACTGTGAATATTTCGCACTGTACTTAACGTTAGTCTCAAAGTTGAAACAAGGCCCCACTTGGCCCACGAGAAGCCGAATATGACCCCGGCAACAAAGCCAACAACAACAGCGTAAATTAAAAATCACGAATTTGCTCACGACGAGTTTTGTTCGTGTTTCTCTCTACCCGCTCTCCGAAGAAATAACAGGAATTAAAATAAAAATGGAATGAAATAAAAACAATAATCTCCATAATATATAAAATGAAAATATATAGAAAACAACACCCAATTTATATGTATGCATGTACCCATAAACAATACGAAGCAATAAAGAGAAAAAACCCAAGCAAAAATATTCAAACTTTGCCCACAACGAAGAAGAAGAAGAAGCAGCAGCAGCAAGAGCAGAATCAGCTTCAGCAATACGAAAGAAGAGAAGCTATAAGAAAGCAGCAAGTCGAGTGAGCGAAACAGCGATAGACGTCAGGCGTAGAGAAAAACTAAACAAACAAATTTTATGTAGCTGTGTGTGTGCATATTGAAAGGAACGAGAAACGACCAAAAAAAGAAAAGCCAGCAACAAAAACAACAGAGTTTTATTGAGGCCAATTGAATTGTGCGCGACGGCCCGGCTGCTGCGTTTTGTGTCGACGGCTGAGACTCGGCAGGCCCCGGCAAGAGACTACAGCGCGTACATACAGCAAACAAATGAAACGAAGACCGAGTGAGCGAACGTTGCTGCTGACGATGACGACGTGGAACGAACGACCGAGCGCACGATGTTAGACGAGTGCATGAATGGCGTTCGTTGATTCGTTGTTGGGGTCGACGACGTCTGAAAGCTGACAAGTACAGCCGCCGATGTGCTTTCAATACAGCAACTACACAGAGCCAAAAAAAACAATTACTACTGCTACCACCATCACAGCAACAAAACAACAACCGCAGCTACAACACTACATCTATACATCAAGGCGAAAGCATTCGTACGACTTGCAGCCTGCCTTCTCCTTCCCCCAACCGACGAATTTAGTAAACTTTCTTTTCTCCAAACAAAGCATTTAATACTTGTCATTTATGAAAAAGCTGTAATCGCAATGTGATCAAGAAACTATCAGCATTTGGATGTAAATGCTGTGTTTGAATTAATTTTTTCCGTTTCTTATGAGGAAGATCATCACAATAATAATCATTGGTTACTTCCGCTGACTCTTTTGAGGCTGTGGCTGCCTTTTGATCCATGCCCAAACCCAAACTATGCATCACATTGCTGCATTTTGTTGTAATCACGTGTCAGAAATTTAATTGACAGCAACATTTGAGCCGACGATTTTTCTTAGAAGTAAATTATGAGTTTTTTCATGGAAAACATTTGCTAATTTTGAGTTTTCTCTCTATCATTCAGCATTTTGATTCTTCTCGGCATCAGCTACAGAGTTGCCGTAGTTCCTCAAAACGCATAACGATGTTGCTAAGAAATTTATGGTGTTTATCCACGGGATTGGCCAAATATATTTCGCCACTAGCGAGCGGAATCCAACCAAGATCTATAAAAAAAAAAAATTGATGGTGTTCGTTTATCACCATAAAGTACAATTTAGTTAATTGTAAACAGTTATCATAATCAAGATAAACTGTGAAAGTGAGTATTTTAACAGTTCACGAAGAGTGAAAATAGGTCACTTTCCCAAGGACATACATATTAAAACAGTCTTATAACAGAATATATCACAATTGCTAACTTTTTATATCATTGAAATGCACACCATTTTGTGTTTTGAAGTATTGGGAAAACAATACAAAAAATGCTACATATTCAAAATTTGATTTTAAATTTTTTTATTTAAAAAAAAAAATACAATTCAAATTTTTTTATTTAAATAAACTTTAATTCTTTATATAAATATATGTAAAATTGATATAATAAAAATAATAAATAATAATAAAAATTGATATAATAAATTTATATAAAATATTCATTAGCAATAATTACAATAGTTTTTTTTAATTATTAATTTATTATATTATTATTTATTTATTGATATTAATAATTTATTTCATTATTAGATAATTAAAATTTCAATTAGTTATCGCGCGAAATCCTTAGGACTTCAAAATATAAATTTATATAAAATATTTCTTAGAAATTAATTTTTTTCGGATGGCAACCCTGTCTTGGATACATACAAAACCCGTTGGCGCACACGAATTTAATGGACTTTGTTCGTTGCTTGTGCAATTATCGATAGGACTTTTTTAAATATCATTCAGAATGTCATTATTAAGTAAATAAATTAGGCCATGGGTTGAAAAGGCAGCGAGGACAATTCTTAATGACTAATGACTAAAAAAAAAATACAATTCAAATTTTTTTATTTAAATAAACTTTAATTCTTTATATAAATATATGTAAAATTGATATAATAAAAATAATAAATAATAATAAAAATTGATATAATAAATTTATATAAAATATTCATTAGCAATAATTACAATAGTTTTTTTAATTATTAATTTATTATATTATTATTTATTTATTGATATTAATAATTTATTTCATTATTAGATAATTAAAATTTCAATTAGTTATCGCGCGAAATCCTTAGGACTTCAAAATATAAATTTATATAAAATATTTCTTAGAAATTAATTTTTTTCGGATGGCAACCCTGTCTTGGATACATACAAAACCCGTTGGCGCACCCGAATTTAATGAACTTTGTTCGTTGCTTGTGCAATTATCGATAGGACTTTTTTAAATATCATTCAGAATGTCATTATTAAGTAAATAAATTAGGCCATGGGTTGAAAAGGCAGCGAGGACAATTCTTAATGACTAATGTGTATTAACAACAGAAACGCCGGAAAAACAGTTATCTGATTAGTTTTTTAAAATCTTTCTGAATTAAATCATTACAAAAAACCGGCATCATTATGAAGTTAGTTAACCGGGGGAAAAGCAGAAAAAAGAACTGGTTGAGGTAAAAAAACTAACCACACAAAAAAAAATGTAATTGAAAGAAAAACGAATTTGCAGGCTTCAATGAGGACAGCGCCGATTTCGTAGCTTTACAAAAAAAAAAAAAACAAAAAAAAAACAGCAACACGAACTGAAACGAAATGGGAAAATTATGAAAGAAGTTGGTTCGTTGAAAGAGTGAGCGAGAGGGACTGAGCAGTGTTCCGTTGTTGTTGCTGTTGTAGCCGCTACGAATGTTAGACGACGAAGAGAACGAAGCTACATCGTATATACTATAAAAATGGGAAAATAATCATATAAATGAATATGGATGTATATGTGTGTGTAACGAAAATATATAATGCTAGATTTAAAGATTTTGTTATTGTTGTTTCTTTAACTAATGAAATTCTCTTAAGTTAAGGGGAAGTGTGGGGAAAGGAGAGCCATGAGTTGCACTAAAGCGCTGAAGTTTCAAGCTGAGTGTGATGAATTTTTAAATGCAAGAAAAATTTATGTATGCACGTACGTATGTATGGCTGTATGTGTAAAAAATAAAATTAAAGCCACACCAACAAAACACTTCATAAAAAAATTAAAACTTGCAAATTAAAACTGGTTTTATTTAAAGAAAAAAATACAGCAATGCGAAGATTTTTTAGACGCTTTTGCTTAAAATAATAAATACATAAATTAAAAATATTCCACACAAGTTAACGCAAAACTCGTTCGCTTAATGTTTTTATTTAAAATTTCATTAAAGGAATCGCGAACACGAAAACATTCATAACGCAATTTTAAATCGTAAATGAGTTGAATTTCTATGTATGTATCTCATTTCATTGTTTGTATCTTTATATTACATACTAGAAAATCAATTTAATTTTTTCTTCTATATGCGGTTAAAAGTGTTAACTTAAAACTGGAGAAAGTGTTCATATAGGAAAATTTATGTTGCTTGACAGTTGTAAAGTTGCCAACTGTCAAAATTAAAACTATTAAATCTACAATTTAAATGTAAAAAATATTGATACAGTGAATAATTGTAGTTAATTGTGAGTAATAAAAGCTAAATTAAACCGACACTGAAAATTTATATATAAATATTAAAAGCATCTACAATTAATAATTATTATCAAAAACATTTAAATAACGCACTCCACAAAACAAACAAAAATATTTATTTGATAATAAATACTACTTGAATATAAAGATTCGTAGGGATTAATGTTTCTAGGTATTTATATAATTTTCATATTTAGGAAGAATTTTTCTATGGCATATTAATAACATTTTAGGGTTTTTTATTATTTTACTGATAGGTCAAAAATCTTTTAAATTTTCAAAAATATTTGTGCACAGTTTGAAAAACCGATTGTTTGTTAATCGCTTTAATTAATAAGTAAGGTTATTTTGATTTCGGTGTATGATTTAAGTTTATAAAAGCATAACGTCAAATCTACATTACTACGTTACCTTAGGTTACATCATAGTATCCGGTATCGCTTACATCCTAGTAGGAAAGATGTGATCACTCCTTATGAATCACTATGGAGTGTTCTTTTGCAAAATCCATAGCTTTTACTCTCCATAAAGTATATTGTAAAGCGTTATATTTTCGCTTGAAGCGGTAACATCCTGTCTTTAATTAGCAAAATTAGAAAATTACTTGCATTGCACATTTAATTATTGGTGCAAATGTCCACAATGCATGTATTGATTCTTAAAATCTAACACTTACACGTTTAAGTAATATTTTTTTTACAGTGAAACCGAATTTTTATAAATAATTTCTTTAATTATAATTTATTGCATAAGGAGTATAAAAAACTGATTAAATGAGATGCTCCTCGCTAAATTAAATAAATTAAAAGTTTCTATATAAAAGTTAATGTAGGTTAAAAACAAACAATAAAGTGCAGAACCCAAACTTCTAATTTTAGTTCATATTTATTTAATTTTTATAGAATAAATTCTTTATTATCAATGGACACAAAAATAGAAAAATGGCTGAAAACATAACAGAAAAATCAAATGATCATGACATAAAAAATGTTGGGCTAATAATAATTTATGCTCTTAATATTTCTTAAGCTCATCTTTATGTCTGTTTGTTATTTATGTTTATGATATTTCTTCTAAACATACAATAATGAAATCATGTTCAACAAAAGTGATTGTTTAATTATTACTACACAGTTTCTTCAGTCGCCGTTCATTAGCGAAAACGTTCATTACAAATAATGCATTCGGCTTTTCCTACTGGGATTTTATTCCCATCATAGATGTGTTTTTTTTTTTGCAATGTGTGAACCAGAAACTAGTAGTTTCTCATTTGAACTAATTCAACGAATTCATACTTATGTTTATATATAATCCTTCTCGATAATGTGTGCCATTTAATCTTATGAGATCATGATTTCCCGCTAAATATGTACTGTAATTCCTGTTTTAATGCTTTGCAACCTTCTGTATAACTCAATTCGGGCAGAAGCTCATCAATCGCATAATAATATTTATAAAAAAAATATGAATGAATACATAAAAAAATGAACAAAACTACTTTCGGGATTTCCAGAATTACAACAGTAGAAATACATATGTACTTATGTATGTTCCGTGACTGAAAGTTTCTCCGAAATACATATTACCGTTTCGGCGTTTCTCTGCTCCATGCAGTTTTTAGAATGGACACTAGAAAAAAGCTTATTCTTCAAACTGAATTTCTAGTGCACTGAAAAAAATTTTGTAAAATATAAATTCTTCAGTTAATTACCCAGATTGCAAATGATTTTAAAATAATGATATCAAAATACATATCTAATTTTAGCTTAAACATATGTAATTTAAATAAAGCTTTTTTACAAATGATTTTTCTGGATATTCTCGGTGTTTTTTTTTTTGGAATTTTCTCCCGATTTTACATTGATTTTTCTGCAAAGCTCAACTCTCGCTTAGATTTAATTAGGTAATATATTTTTGGCTCCAGCTATGTATAGATACATAGACACCTTCATATGTATATGTATGGGCATAAATAAATAGATAAATAAATAATAGATAAATAGGTGTACATATGTATGTATGTATTTGTGGATTAATATACATACATTCTTAATATTTAAGAATTTCCTCATCAAGCTACACAAATATGTATTTTAGGTATATATGTACATATGTATGTATATTAAAAGTAATACATCTCGTTAGTGCTATGTACACAGATTGTATGTACGTCGTAAATATCTTGCATGCACATTCATGACTACGAAGCCGCTTTGTAAATATTTCTGCTTTCTGTGTTAAATACTCTGCCGTCGTCGCCGTTGTTGCTTTGTAGTTATATCGTGTGTAGGTATACTTGGAGAGCCGACCGCCGTCTGTAGTCGTTTCTGCCTTCGTATATGCTCGGTGCGAACTCGAGTCCAGCGCAAACCAACAAAAAACCGACAGCGATTCAAAAGAAACAAGCAAAATGCTGAAGCGGGGCCTCTTGGATTTCGCTGTCGCTGCTGGTTGCCCCTGCCGAGTGTTGTTGTTGCTGTGCTGAAGTATATGCTGCGCTGCTGCTCTGCTGTTGCGTCTGGCAACCACTTCGCTCAAATAATTTTTACAACACCGATCACACTCGTTTATGTATTGTGAAGACGGTAACAACACGCGACGCTGCAGGCGCGTTTCCGTGAAAACTTCTACAGAAAATATAAATGATTTGGTGGAAAATTGACAGAAACAAAATTTAAAATTGGAAAATATGTATTTAGTAGGCGGTCAGGTGGAAAAAAGTTCAAGTGGAGCCTGCCTGAAACTGCATGTAAAGAAAATTGCTCATGAAAACGTAGGAAAAAATTAAACTTTCTAAAAAGTGTTTCCGCTGAATTAAAGCTGGCCAATTTTTGCAGCACAAATTTCTAGTTATTAGAAAAATACAAAAAAAGAGTATAAGAGAAGAAATTTGGCAACGGCGTCGTGTGCATATACGGCGCTAGCTGCTGCTGTGTGTGTGTGCGAGAGTCTCTCGCCGAAGTGAAGGGCGCCGACAGATTTCGTCGGCGGTGCAGAGAGTGAGCCGAGTGATTGTGTTGTGAGGCGTTAGAAATTCGCGAAATGTCAATGAAATTTGAAACAGAATATTGATAAAGCAAAGCAAGAGTGTTGAAAATAAATTTAACAACTACGGTAATGAATTGAAATTGTTTACAGACGAATTTTGACTGTGTAACCGCGAAAAGAAGTTCTACTCATTGAATTCGTTCGTTTTCTCGACCATCAACAGCCGCGCCAAAATGTCTGCCGACTTGCAAATCATCAGCGTCATCGGCGCCAACGGGCAGCCACTGCCCATACATGGCAACAGCATCGGCTCCAACTGGAGCGCCCCGGTGAAGCAGGAACGGGCTGACGAGGCCGAGATCCAGGAGCTGGCTGCCAAAATGATGGAATCGCAGAAGGCAGCGCTGGCCAAGCAACAACAGCAGGCCGCGCAAATCGCGAGCCGGCAGCAGGTTGCCGCTTCGAACGGCATGATTGCCCCCGTAGGCAGCAACGGCCAGACCAACATTCTGAACTACATGTCGCGCCAGCAGAAGCTGCCCAACGGCGCGTTGCCCTCGAATGGGCGGGCGCCAAGCGCCGGCTCGACGCACGCTGACGAAACGAAGAAGACGCCTTGTGACGAGGAGTCGCAGAAGGGGCACTTCGGCTGGACCACCTTCGGCAAGACGTACATTCCATACATTTACCGGCAACAGGAGAAGTATTGCTCGGTGCGCATGATCGAGATGAAGCTGCTGGGCAAGTATTTGAACTGCCTGCATCCGGACATCTACTCCAGCTGCACCTGCGTGCGCAGCTACTACATCACGGAGGCGGAGGCGCGCCTCTTCATCGAAATCAACCACAAGCACTGCGACGGCGACTTCGGACGCGACCTCTTCACGCAGAAGGATCTCGTGGTGCGTCTCTCGGATGCGACGAAGTTCTATCAGTTCCTGGATATTTGCTATCGCAAGCTCATCTCGGGCAGCAAGTCGCCCTCGGAGAAATGCGGCTTCATCCGCATCAACAGGGAGTCCGTGGTGCCTTACACAGTGCGGAACAATGAGCAGGTGGTGCCGCTGTTCTACTTCGAAGGCGAGACGGAGAACCTCAAGCAGAAGGCCGACTATTTGTCTGGTTGGGATTTGGCTTATCTGAAGTTCTGCTGCAAGGTGCAAGGCATCAGAAACGAGCTCTTCTCCAGCGAAAACGTCGCCGTCATTTCGCTAACCGACATCAAGAGCTACTTCCCCAATGGCACCGAGTTCGAGGACTACTGGCCCAACAAAGTCGTCGACTCGAATCTGCTGATCGGCAACCGCTCGAATGCCACCAATTCGGTGAACTGGACGCGCCAGCCCACGCAGCCTCCGCCGAAGGTCGTCACGTCGCAGCAGGTTCTCTCGCAGAAGTCGCCGCAATCAGCTGCAGCAGCGGCGGCGGCTCAACAGCACACGTTGCTGAAACGGGGCGGGGCAGGAGCGAATACATATGCGGCGCAAGCAGCTGCTGCAGCGGCCGCTGCTATGCAGCAGCCAAATCAGCGGATGCACTCCAACGCTCTGGCGCAGGCCCAGGCCACTGTTCAGGTGGGCATCCAGGCTAAAAGCTGCTCTGAGCTTTGCAATTTGTCTTTAATGCGTTCTGTTTTAATTCTTCCTTTTCATAATACAACATTTTCGTTGGGTTCATTGGTACCATATTCGTGTGTGAATCTATTTGTGAATCATGTCTCATAACTTCTCTGCATGCGGATAACATAAACAAAACAAAACAAACAACAACAACAACGGCTTTCAATAGGCTCTCACGAACGGTACTTGGATATCGCAACAACAGAATAACTTGCCTCTGATCCACGCACAGATGTTGGCTTCACAAGTAAGTAGCTTGTTTTTTATTCGCGTTTCAGTATTCATTTGCTGTACGTAATTCGCTTGGAGTCAATTAGTGATAAATAGTAACGAATAACCGAAAATACTTACGTGCGAATATTTCGAAAAGTGCATGAATCTTTGGCTTTGATCAATGCTGGATTTTATTATAGTAGGGATTTGTAAGCCTCGTCATGTGTAAGCTACAATTAATCCAATTAAATTAAACTAAAAATTAAGAATATGCAATTTTAACAATCGTTTTAATCGTGTTCATTGACATGTTTGCATGCATTTAATAGCAAATGAAGGAAATATTTGATCAAAGGATCAAATTTATGTGTGTAGTTAAAAGAATTTAGTTCCTTTGTTTTATCAGTATTCAAATTGTAAATGTTTTAGCGTTAAGAAAACAAAGACTTTGTTGTTGTATTAATAATAGTCGCTGTCTTCGTTATATATACATAAAACTGTTAGAATTCCTATTGTGTCAACCTGTGTCTGTGTTTGTGATATATGCTTTCATTGTATATGTGATGCCAATGCTTGTATTGTTTATATTATTTTTCTTTTCTTTCATACACATATTTTACACCACAAAAATCTGTGTGATGATAAACTTATTAAACCCAAACACACACATTTACACGTTTCCACCTGCACTAATCCACATCACAACCAAATCTTCATCATGGTCATTGGCTCTCTGATATATGTATATGTTATATTCATTATTACCATCTTCATCATCACTTTCGACGCATTGCAAAAACTGTTTAAAAAAATTATAATGAAACGTTCGTAGTATGTGAAGAAGCAGCAGCAGATGCTATTGAAGAAATCTAAAACAACAGTACAACAAAAAGCAAATAACATTTATTTTAACAACAACGACGTGGAAAACACACCGAAACACACCAACACAAATACCACAACCGGCAACAACTACAGAAACGACGTCTGCAACAATGCCATCATCGCTACCACTGACTGCAACAACAACAATAACAACAACAGCAGCAAATATGCTGCATGCAAACGTCGAAAGCCTAGATAGTTAAACGTGGAGAAATTTATACGAAACACTAATGCAGATATTGTTGCTGCTGCTGGCGTTGTTAAGCGCAGCTTAGCTGAATTCAACTTGACTCGGTTCGGCTTTAACGAAAGAAGAATCTCTATCTTCGCAACACACACGAAAGCTTTAAATATTTGCACAATATTGACTCTGGAATGCTCAGCATTCCAAGGAAAAACCACATAAATTTAATGTGAACATAGGCAAACGGTGGTGCTTGGAACAGGACTAACACCATCATCAGCAGCACCTTGCTTCAAATCATCATGATTGAAGGAAAATTTCTTCATATCGCAATATGAAAATGCAATTAACTCTTGCAAACGCTTAACTCTCTTTTTGCATAATTTACTAAATACATACGTAGACATAATAGAAATTTATATTTATTTTATAAGTAGATGTGTTTTTATATATTTTCGCAATTTTTTATATTATTTTTTTTCGTTTATTATATTTCGTTTTTTGTTGTAATGACGTTTAAATTATTCACGACTGTGTTAAAAAAAAATTGACAAAATTGCAAAACTAATACAATTTCAGTGTGTAAATGACCTAATTTATAGGATTTTATTTTTGAATGTTTGAATTTTATTTTGTCTGGATCTTCTCAGAATAAACAATAGAAATACTGCAACAGAAGTTCGCTCTAAATTAGGCTACAATATATAAATATATTGGCTTGTTTGCACATATGATGCAAGAAGCTTTCGACATACATACATACATCAACCGCACATCCTCCGGTGGGATACCTACAATATGTAGGCATTTTCCTGCACTAATGCAGTGCTCGAAAATTAAAGAAATCCACCAGTGTTTTCATAATGAAATTCACGTTTTTCTCTTCGACCAATCCATATGCACTTTCTCTCACTTCATTCCATTTGTACAGAGGAGAATGCAATGTTTTTGGCTTTCTTGCTTAATTGAAACACACATACATCTGATAACATTTTTTGAGCACTGATTGCAAAAACAAAAAAGAGCATTTGGCATCATTCTTCAATAAATTCAAATGGGAGAGAGGTGAAAAACAGAATTTTGTTGTTATTGAAATGAAATTTGAGAACATGTTTAACATTTCTGTTTATGGACTGTTCAATACAGTGGCAAATAGAAGTAAGCTTTTAGTATAAAGAGAGGGAGGCACTGATCAATGATGTTATTGGTCGAATGTTCGACCACCGCATGACTACTAGTTGCTATATAAATAATAATATTAATATACCGATAATTGTTAACTATTTCTTTATTCAGGTGTAGCTTCCGGTATGTTGATGCTCGGCATTAATTATATCATAGATACAACTCAGCGGCTCAATCGTGACAGTAGTTTCTTCTGTCTTGTGCTATAGTTGGGCCTTAATTTAATGATTATTTATCCGTTCTTCTGTGAGCGTTACATCCTCTGTTTTTCTGCATTGGAAAATCGATAAATTTTCGAATGTATAGTACAAAATATTCCTATAGGTGGGCAAAAAAAAATCCATATGGAATGTATTGAAATATTCCTCTGGAAAAATTATGTGGAACACGCTGATATTCGCTTCTTCAGCGTTGTTAAGTATACTAATTTTACGACGACTCGCAATGAAGTGTGAGTTTTCTAAAGAAAAATATCTGTCGTGGCCAGCACGACATCCTTGTATGACTGGATCTTATGACAGCTCCAAATATAAAGTATACACTATTTGGAATTTGATTTTAAGTTATTCATGAAATTTACAAAATTCATCCTGCAAGAGAAGTGTCCTTTTTGGTGTCATCGATTTCATCCAAAAAAGGAAGTGCACAACTAGGTCTTATAAGAGTTTCAAATACAGCATTTCAACTTTCTACGTCTCTCTATTTTTGAGTTATTAAGGATATGTGCAGACATATTTCCTTAATAAACCTGAATTAATATATATAAATGATGAACACACTACAAGTGTCCAACTGTGTAAACTTAATAATGTTTTATTCTTTATTGCATATTATTACTAAGTCTATAGAATTATACCTCTCAGACCATATTAAAAAATACATTACAAGGAATTTATAACTTTATCAATTTTTAAACTAAAATTAATACATTTGAGTTAAAAATAAAGAGTGTAAGGTATTTCTAAAAAGTGAAAATTCTAAAATTATTTTTTTTTTGTGAATATTTTTGTATAAGCACAAAGAATAATGCGGAAAAAATTAAAAATTATAAACACAAATATAGCACATTTAAAATAAATTATTTTAAATTTTTTATCGATAATTCGAATTAGCAAATGCAATAAAAATTCCCAATATGCTGTTATATATATAAGAAAAGTTTATAAATGAATAAAACCAATTATTACTAATACTAAAAACTAAATCAAATCGCATTTTACTCTTTGCTAATCAAGTTCTAAGTAATTGTTTAATTAGACATTAATTTTAACGAATCTAAATAAATCATTTAGATTTGTAAATAGATTAAATTGATAAGAAACCAAATTTTTAAAAACAATCTTTGTCTTTCGATAGAAACCAGATTTGTTTTAAAGTAATATTATTTGAAAATACAGATAAAAATACCTTAATAAAGCTGATTATTTTAGATTGTTATTTACTACAATTTAATAAAACTTTTTGCTCTTCCTTCTGTGTGTTTTCAGGCTCAACAAACGCATCCCAGTTCACGTGGTCAGTACCGGAATCCAATGGAGAATCTTATTCTAGGCAATCGACAACCGTACACATACAACAACGGTGCGATTTCCATGCAACCTATCAATAGCCACGCCCAAGGAAATGCTCCGCCGCCTCTCGTCCGATCTGCCGCTGGCCAAAACAATAACCACATGTAAGTCTCACCAACGATTTATTATTCGGAAAATACGTGTATGATGACTGTTTGAATTGTTTTTCAAAACTTGATGTTGTCTTTTTTCTTTGTTGCGTTTTTTCTTTAATCTCGATTTACATTATTTCCAAAATTTAATAAACTACGAAGAATGATAACAATTTTCAATATACACAACTAAGAAAAATTGCAAAATTTTAAATGTAAACCTTTGTTCCACAACTTAATAATAAAATGAATGTTTGGTTGAAAATGTTTACTTAAGTTTACGCCTTTCAAAATCCAAATTTGTTTGTTTATTTAGTAGTATATTTTGCAACCATGATAATTAAATGCATTTAACAGTTAACGCATCAATTCTTAATGTTGTGTGTTTTTATAAAGTATTATTTTCTTTTTACAATTCTATTTAAAGTTTATACGTTCGGTGGTTGTGCACGCATTTCTTTAGTTAATTCTTTTTTGAATTGGAATCTGTTATAAATAAATAATTGTCGCTGTTGTACTTCTCTGTTTTTAATAGAACAAACACAAATATCTTTCGATATATCTTTTAGGTGTTCTGTAATTAAAGAAAAACAGTCTGTTCAATTTTACTGCAGAGTAGAGTCCAAATATTTTCGTAAACCACTGTGATTTTACGCGGTCGTCTTATCTACATTAAAGCTAGATACCGTTCAGTGGAGCCCAAATCTAATTCATCTATTAAAATTACAAATAACCGATGAATAAATAATAAATACAAATAATATACAGTTTTATATTCCGATGTGTTAAACATATCACAAGTCAATCTTCACACATTTCTCGAAACTTCCTTAAAGAGACTTCCATTTCTACTATTTAAATTTTGCAGAATTGTAGTTTAATTGCGCATGATTTTTATTGATATCATTAGTTAAAGTTTAGTTTAAACTAAGATGAGAAATATTTTGACTGAATTTATTTATATTACAATTTATGTTTTTATAACTTTGACTGTAAAAACAAATCCTGGACTGTAAAAACCTCTTTAAAACATGGATTTCGTTATCACATGAAGAATTTGATAAGCTTTGTATTGGGTCCAACTGCGATATTCTCGTATTGAATTAATAAATTGATAATAACTACATGATCCTAGTCCGATTCGAATCCTAGCTCCAGTCCGCTCTGAAATGAAATGAACCTTATAAATTGAACTATGGTAAAATTGTTGATCCTTGTAGATTTCAATACGTCAAAAATCCTCTGTCCAGAGACAATTTTGAAACGACTGAAGCCACCACAATTCAAGCTTTCATTGAGACCAAAGTCATAGACATTTTTAATTACGAAATAATGATAATAATACATAATTAACATCTACATAAAGCGTGAAAAAATATATCAAATCCTTCTTTGACTTCTAATCACAGTAGTTCAGTATTTTTTCAACGGATTTTTTTCTTTTTGCATACATAAACATATTTTTATTAACTTTAAAGATTGTTGTCTTAAGTAATATTATTTTGCATGTGTTTCCTTTAGAAAGCTTTCTTCTTGCCGCTTTGTGTAATGCTTCCAAAGATTATTAAATGTTGATTGATGCAGACAATTTTGCAATTTTAGGAAAATTTTTATTCATATCTTCATATAAAAATATTAAATACATAAATAATTTTGTAATAAATTTGATTTTTGCTTTAAAATAAAACAAACTAGAAAAATGAGCAACATCAAAAAAAAAACTTTTACCCTCACTTCTTTGACCCGAGCATCATCATCATCACAACCGAACCATGTCCACCTTCCACCATTACCACAACCACTCACCATCACCTCCACCAACAACAACAGCAGCGGCAGCTTCGTCCCCTCAAAAACTCCCCGTCTTGTAAATTTCAATGAGAATTTATCCTAGATACATTATATATAATGCGTGTACAGACACTGTGTATAGCGAATACATTGATTTAATGAACTTCACTAATGTTTAGAAGAATATCGCGTCGTCCATTAAATAATCCTTAATGAACAGTGCAAATTAAGATATTTTTAAACTGTTTTGTGAATAATTTGGCCTTTCATTAAAAAGAAAACGCATCAATTTGAAAAATAACATTCAAATAATAACATTGAAAAGTTTCAATACTTGCAGAGAAATTTTTAAAATTATCTACAAGATCCGCAAAGCAATCAATCACTACAAATATTGTATATAATGTTTCTAGGTCAAATGTCGAGCAAACCATGCTGCAACAAGCTCAACAGCAGCAACGCTATTCCCATTCCTCGTCCTCGTTGTCCGCATCCGCCTCCTCACCGCTGTTGAAAAGTACACCGCATCCCTCCCCTAGTCCTTGTCTGGCCTCACCTGGCAATCCTTTTAATTACAATTTGTCTCAACTCGCTAATGTAACACCGCCTCCATCCCTGCCCCCACTCCCGCAATCGCCACACTCCACAAGCGATTTTACAAATCTCGCCTTTTGGAATCAATTGACTGCTACGCAGCGTTTGCTTCTAACGCAACAATTAAAAAACAACAGCAGCGTTTCAGGCGCCACTAAGAACTCTTATGCCTCCGCACCGTTTCCCCCATCGCTGCCCCTGAACGCGGTCACTGATTTGAAAAGCATGTTGGATTATAAAGCACCGAAAACACCTTCCTCAGCGGCTGCCAAAACGGCGGCCGCTCATTTCACCAAGCCAAACGTACCGCCTTTAATACCGATGACTGCATTTGAGCCGGCGCCGGTCAAGTCACGCAGCACATCGTCCAGGCAGCATTTTCCACCTGCCTCGAAATCCACTTCGGCAGTTTCTCTCAACTCCTCCAGCGCACTGGAAGACTTTGAGAAGAAGTTCAAAATGACGGATGAAATGAAGGCTGTGGTGCAAAAGGTATTGGCGAATCCCGATTTGTCCACCTTCATTCAGACAAACAGTTCCAACACGTTCGTGCCTTTCATTTCGCCGCCCATTTCGCCGGCGACTGCTGTTATGCCTCACTGTGCCGCTTCCTATCACAGCAACAGCAGCAGCCATGCTCACGGCAACAATACAACGTCGCTGTCGATTGTATCCAATCCCAACGTCACGATTACGCCGCAGTTAACAGCTGCTCATTTTTCCCAGCCCGCCAATTCGCCGCATTCGCCGTACTCTGCGGCGGCGCGTCAAAAAAGTGTCATTTGTTCGACTTCAGCGGCAGCGTTGATCGTGCCACCCTCGCCTTCGACGTCAGCGTCCACTCCATCGCCCTCACCTACACGCACTGCTTCGGCGGTGACCTCGTCCTCCTGTACTTCCTCATCCACCTCCGCCGCCTCCTCCTTTGCTCACCGATCCTTCCATAGCCCTGTGTATCAGCAGCCCAATCACCTCCTCCACCAAAAACAACAGCAACATCATCATAACCACCAACATCCACCTCCACACGCTTCGCCAACGGAAGTAATTGATTTGTCTTCCCCTCGAAGGTCCTTGCAAGCTGCCTCCGCCTACATACAACAGCAGCAGCAGCAACAAGCCGTCGCGCAACAACAAGCACATCAAGCAGCAGCCGTTGCCGCGGTTCAACAGCAGCAGCGTATGGCCGCCGCTGCCCAGCATCATTCACAGCAAAACGGCGGCCGCGGCTCTTCGTCCAATTCCAATTCGGCCAGCATGCATCTGCAGCGACATGCAGCTCTGGCGGCAGCTGTGGGTGGCAATCGTGCCGATAACGACGGCGGCCAGCGTCTGTGCATCATTCCGGAAATACCCTCGGGAAACATGAATGTCCAGCCTTACAAGGTGCAGAAGGTCTACGTCGAAAACCACATGGTTCCGTGCATCAATATGAAGGCGTACAACGACTCCGATCAGCTGATGACGTTGACGGACTTTCAGAAGTATTTCTTTCCCACGGTGCCACTGGATCTGTGTAAACGACTGATTGAGACGCTTGGCGTAGAGCTTTACAAGGGAAATCGGTGAGTTTGTTGCAGTTCATTTGCTTAGTAATGATGTTGACTTAACGATTTTTAATACTCTTATTCAGGCGACAAATTCAAGTACTGATGGAAAATGATCGCAGTCATAATGAAAACATTCCGCTGGTGCAGGTGCGCGACATCATCCGATACATGACGCAGCTGACGTTCATGATTCGAAATCAGGACCAGCCGCCATCGAAGCGCACGCGTATAAGCTAGGAATTGGGTTGGGGAGCACAACATATGCAACAACAGCAAAACCAATCACAGCAGCAGCAACAATATCAACAGCAACTCGCACTCAAACCACAGCAGCAACTGCAACAGAAATCATCATCATCATCATCATCGGCATCGGCATCACTGTCCGCCACAGCCAACGCAAACGCAACACATCCACATCACAATACCATGCACGCTCCGCTCATTCACCCGCTTGATATGTTGTACTCCCAAAGCCGATCCCACAACCAGCAAAACACCGCCAACACAAATACAACAACGTCCAATCATAGCAACAGCAGCAGCAATGGCAGCAGTCGTAATGCACAGGCTTCCAAAGCGTCAGCGTTGTCATCGAATACACAGCGCGCTTCTGCTCATCAGTTGGCCGCGGCTGCAGCAGCTGCGGAAAGTGCTGCGGCTTACAATTTTCTTTGCGGTTCTGCTGCAGCCGCCGCTGCCGCTGCTGCCAATATGCTCAGTCCACCATTGAGTGCAGCATCTGCCACGCTGAGCGCCGTTAATCCGTTCGCCAATCCTTTTGACTGGTTGGGTGCTCCAGTAGCAACGAACGCTGCAACTGGCGCCGTTGTTGCTAGCGATAAACGCGGTGGCGGTGCTGGTGGCGTTGGCGGTAATGCTGCAGCTACAACTGTGAACAATCCTTGTCGCTACAATCGTCAGCAGTCTGCCGCATCAGCAGCAGCTGCTAATGACTTCTTGTCGTTGTTTAGCGGCGCTACAACAGCAGCACATCAATCGGCAGCAGAGATACAAAATCAACAGCGAGCCATTGTTGCTGCCGCCGCGGCAGCTGCTGCTGTAGTTTCTACCAGCCCGCCCAGCACAACAGCCACTGCAGCTCTTTCTGCTATGTCGGCCAACAAATTAAGTTCCTCTGCGGCTGCAGCAGCAGCTGCGTCATCTGTCGCTCTGGCAGCACATGCCTCGTCGTTGTTCGCGCATTCGCATTTCTCGGCACCGTCGAGCTCGTCGTATCATTTACAGCCACCCGGAGGTGGCAACCATGGACATGGTTTACCGTCTCCCACAATCTATCCGCCAACGCCGCCGCCGTCAGCGCCCTGGATACATCCGTGGTACACGGGCGATACATTTTAAGCGGCAGAGATGGGGCCAGAATAGCTAGGCAAAGGCTTTGAGAGAAGGTATTAAGCAAACAATTAATAGAAAATTGCAAATTTGTATGAAACGCTTATCAAAGGTTTTATTTTTTAAAAAACATTTGGTTTATAAGAAATCCAGGATGCTTTTAAGTTTAAACAAAAAGTAGAATTGGCTCATCCAACAAAAAATAAATTAAGGTTCATCATTTTCTAATGCTACGAAATAATTTAAAGCTAAATAATTATAAAATAAGAAAAAATAATTTAAATATTGCTGTATAAACAGACTCTGCGACATCTAATGTCAAAATAACAGTTGCGATTTGGTGAATTGAAAAGAAATGAATTGTCGATGCTGCCAAATCCATTTCCAGAAGAACGCATTTTATTTTGACATTAACCGTCGAGTTAATCCAAAGTACACAATAAAACCTTCCATCGAAATCGCAGTGGAAGTGGTTCACTTAGGTGAAGTATTCAATTAATTATATTACTTTTAGAAAATGTTGCTTATTTACTATTTTGTGAAGCTTTTCTTGTTAAAGGAAAGCTGGAAGAACATTTTAAATAAAACCGAAAGAACATCATTAATTTATTTCATCTTGTAATTGAAGTTGTAAAACGCGGAACGATTTTGCACTTCTTATCTCACATAAGAAAAATAAAGAACAAGATTTCTTATAGTTTATTTAAACTTGTGAACGATTTCATAAGTGATGAATTTGTGACATAATTAAAATTCGCGTCGAAAATGATCCAAATCGAGTTTGAATAAATATTGAAACTTATTTATTTTAATCTCATTTTGAATTATTTTAAAAACCATCGTCGTTAATTTCGCTAAAGCTTTGGTAAGCGATTCACCATAATTTCACTTTTAATTTATTTGCTTTTACTTCCGTTGTGTTTTGTACTTCTATAAAAAAGAAATCGAACATAAAAACAAGCCAAGCCACGCCCCATATTTAGTTGAACTGAAAGAACTGAATGTAGTTTAATTATTTAAAAATATTATTTTAAATTAAATACTTATGTATGTGAACAAAAAAAGTACTATAAATAATAATAAATAGTAATAAAATAAAAAGTATAAAGCAAAAAATCAATAAAAAATGAAAACAATAGAAATGTAAAAAATAAACTTCAAAAGTTACATAATAATAATAAAATAGTCAAAAATATGAATCATAATTATTTTTTGTTTTTTGTTCTTTTTTTAAAATGCCAAAAGAACTGACAGGTTTTGACTGAATTAGAATTTGCTTAGAATAAGTAACATGAAAAATGAATTGAAGAGAAATTTAATTTGCTCCTCTGCTGTATAAAGAAAAGTAGGAAAAATGTGAAACCTAAAAAACCAAAAACACTGTAAATAAATATAAATGTATTAATTTTAACTGTAAAATAATTATTAACTTAATTACGACTAATATTTAAGATGTTAATATTATCGTGAAGCGTTTATAAACAAAACGCTAATAACAAAACAAACTAGAAAAGAAACTATTTACATATATATTCAAAAAAATACAAATAAAAACTTCACAAAAAAAAAAGCATTCAATGTAATTACATACTTGAAATAACAACTCAAACTTTAAAAACATATTCCATGTTTATAAATATATCTATAATCGATTGACATACTTTAAGGTTCCAAAAAACCATAACTAAAAAACTGTTGATAAACTTCGTCTTTTCACCTTAAGTATAGAAATAACACTTTGTCAAATACTCTGTTAGGTTCAACGAATCTAGCGTAAACAAAAATTCACAAAGAATTATATTGAAATGATCTGTTGAACATACTTTTTAATCAACAATAAAACAAGTGAGAAGAGCATAAAGAAAAAATAACATTCACGAAAAAATCGTCAAACCATTCTATTACTAATAATATTTATTATTATTTATAAAAAAGAAATAATAATCTTAAGGGAAGCGCAGGTGATAGTGAATATTAGAAAAGGTTTTGAAAACACTTACAACTATCACAAGATTGAACAAAAATGTCGATCAATTCAATGTCACCGGCATCTTGCAACGATTGCATAAAAAACAAGCAAGAAACAATAAAAACAATTATTAAATAAAATTGAAATCAAATTAAAATGCCAAAATAATAATAAAGATACTGATAGAATTCGCTATACAATACGTTTCCAATATAATCCATTCAATCACATCGCCAGGCCGTGAAATGAAGTAGTTTCGAATATTGCGGCAAAGTTAAACTAAGCTGCTATACTACAGTAATTTGAATAGCTAAATAATATGCTATATTTTTTATCTGTTTTATTGATTAAGTATGAAAGAGAAATGGGACTGTTTTGTATAAACGCAAAACAGTTCCTTGGAGGAAACCATGATAGTATTCACATAATACATGCATATATTGCATTTTTGTTTCGTTGAATGTAAATATTCTTAATATTTCTTCAGTTATCCTGCTCTGCCCACTCGTCAAAAAGAAGAAAAATAATTAGAACAATTGATTAAGTCCTATTGTTATATTATATTAAGAGTCATTGTTTCCATCGTACAATTGTTAAGGTTTGTTCTATATAATGGAGTATATATACGATATATGTGTATTCCGCAATACTGTAAAATTATGTATTTATAACTTAAAGTAAATACAAGTTAAAAATACTTATGTAAAAAGTTAATAATAATGGAATAAAATCAAAGACTAGCTACTAATATAAATTAAATGTAGAAACTACAATACTTCTCTGAAAGCAGTTTAATTAATAAAAAGATATATTGATTTTAAATGAAAGTTAATATTGGATTTTGAGGTGGGTTTGTTGTTGACTAAAGTGAAATCCATGTGGGTATCATATCGACTTATCGAATTGAACAGTTGCGTAATCAAGATATCGGCGCGATTAAAGTCTACCGCGTGCGGCTACCTTACAGTATCAATAAAATGGCGGTAAGTTTAATTTAGGTGTGATTGATGTGACTTAAAATGCTACCTTTAAAGGACTATTAATTAACTATACAGAGTTATTAATTCAGATGTTTTTAATCGTCGTTTTAGCATAAATAGCCTCCACAAATAAACCACATTGAATCGTTGCTAACTTTTCCGTTGTTTATTTCACGCACGTACATTTTACCGTTTACTGCGGTATCCTTGCGTTTCAAAAACCCAGACATAATCATCATGTAAGCAACGCAAAGTTATAATTAGTCACCAAAAATCTAAAACTACCATGTTCAGCATAGCCGTTTGACCATTGCAATTTTTGACTTGGAATAACTCCGGAAAGAAACTATGCACGGTTAATATTTTCATATTAAAAGACGCAGAAGAATATCATCTTTAAGATAGAGTAGGTGCCGTTAGGTCAAAATAGTATAGATAAGTCAGCAAAGCCGCTTGACCATTTTGACCACTGCATTTTTCAAAGTTGCATATTATGCATTTTTAAAGCTGCATATCTCGCAAACGATCCCATGCACGGTTAATATTTTACACCAAAAGACGCAGAAAAATATGGTCTTTAAGATATATTAGGTGCCGTTAGGTCAGAATGGTATACATAAGACAGTAAATGGGTTTAAACACGTTCGACCATCCTATTAATATGCATTGGGTTTGTATGTATATAAATGTACATCGCTTTGCATAACTTTGGCAACAAAATATTTATGTATAAAAAATAGATATTATTTTTCTTTGTATTAAGTCCTGTTTCATTTTAATAGCTTTTATTCCACCTAAATTATTCATAAGTAGTGAAAAAAGGTCTACAAATTACTTCATTATCAAGTTCGCTTTCGATCCACATTTTTCCGAGAACAACATGGGCTCATAGCAGAACGTAACCAAATGGCGTAGATAGAGTCGTATTAATTTTCGATTTTCTCATCCAATTTTGAACCTACGAATTTGGCTGAGGTAATTAAATCTTTGGAAAAATATCCTCTTTTCAAATATCCAGTTGTCATTTCTAGGAAATTGTCTTAGATAACCCGAAATGGTTGTTGGCCGATTTGGTGGTTTATCTGAACTAAAAATTTACAGAAAGGAGTCGTCTTTCAGAAAAACAATGTATGCTTAGGTCAGAATGGTATAACGAACTCAGCAAACGCTAGTTTTTGTTTTATTCCACAAAGTCATTTTCAAATTCCTCCAAAAAATGTGGTTTACTGATGACCCTATTTTTTATATTGATGCCAAAGAAAGAGCACACTTTTCCCTTCAAAACGACATAAACTTTTTCATTCTCCGATTAATAGTTTATTTTTAGTGATTTTTTGAATATTGGGTTTATTTCACCAGCAAAAATAGCATCCACAAAAAACCACCCTAAAAATCGTTGCTAATTCTCGTTGCTTATACAATGAGTATATATTAATATTGTATAGATTGCATCAAAGACTATAAAGGCGGTGATTCCACTTGGGTAAAGTTACCCAAATGGGTAAAATTTTGTTGTTGCTCTACGGCAAAATCACAAAAATGAACACTCGCTCACGAGAGAACAGTGTGTTCATCCGTGGGTAAAATTTTACCCAAGAATTTTGCTGGTTTTTCTTGGAGAACAGAGTTCTGTAGCAGCAAAAACCGTTTGGTAGTATGCAAACGTATGTAAAATCAATGAAAGCGGCAGATTAGCACGCAAAATGTATGGAAAAATAACAAACGGAAACCCTTTCGAGCGCTTGTACATTTTTTCATTTGTTTTGAGCTGTTGACATAGCAACAATTAGTTTAACGATGACCGCTCATCAATGCGGATGTGTTGTACGGACGTTCTATATTAAATATTTTAACATATTACGCACATAAATAAATGTTTTAGTTTTGCTAATTTTTTAATGCTATTTATGACTTGTTTAAGAGTCGATCAATTTGGTATTTCCGATATATTTTTAATTAAATTTTTTCAATTCTATGTTTGATTATTATGACATGATGTTTTCTTTTGTAACTTAATTTTATGTTTTTTAAAACATCTAGAAACTAACAAAAATTACATTAAATTATAATTATTCTATATTTTTGTATAAGTATAGTAATAGATTGCATATTATTAGCTATCCGTAAAATTTTATGACACTCGACGCCACTTTTACGCCATTTGGTAGCAAAAGTATCAAATATTCTTGGGTAAAAATACCCAAGTGTAACCACTTCGGGGTAAAAATTCGATGAACACATTGAGAGAGTAAAATTGCATGGGTAACTTTACCCAAGTGGAATCACCGCCATATTAATTTATTTTAATTTTATTTAATTTTCATTTTTTTTTATTAATATATATTAATATATACTCGTTGGCTTATATGTGTATATATACTCGTTGGCATGTGTCAGCAGATAAAGCAAAAGCAACGAGTTGATTGAAATTTGTCAAATGAAAAGTCATTATTTTTATAGAAAATAGTTTCTACATTTTCCGGTCAATATTTTCTAAATTGGTATACGTTTATTTGCAATCTTTTTTAAATTTCCACAAAGGTTTTAGAAAAACCTTTTGTACTGGAATGGAACGTAATCATTACTGAAATGTAAATCACACAAGCCAAAATTCATCTTTGCATATTTTGCAAAAATTTGGACATCAGTAATACGCAGTGGCTTCATCTCTATTAAGCAAGTAAAAGTAGTAGGCATTCGTCATACTCTATTTTCAAAGCTTTTACCTTGGTTAGATAATATATTATATATGTACATATTTTATATCATTGTAAAGTGATTGTTTTTCTATGTGGCAGATAAGCTTTGAAGCAAAAACGATTAAACTGTAGCAGCCTATTTCAAATCGGCATAATTTAAAAAACAGCCAATATGTTAAAATTAGGTTCTCAAGGTGTGGCCGCTCGTCTTATTAGCGCTATTAGTTCTAGTTTCCAAAGTGGATGCACTAGAATTGCTCCAACATCGGCTACAGCCGCTCAAAAGTATCTATCACAATCGCAATCCTGTGAACGGAAGTTCGTTATTAAGGATCATTATGAATTCGATAAAAAGGTGAACCTTTGCTTTAATAATGGCTTTTGTTTAAATCTTTTTAAATTAATTGATTTTTTTCTTTGCAGGTTATCAACAGCGATAATCCAGTAATCGTCAACTTCCATGCTGAATGGTGCGACCCTTGTAAAATACTCACTCCCAAAATGGCGGAATTACTTGAAAATTCAAATGAAATCGATTTAGCAATCATCGATGTGGATGAGAATTCAGATTTGGTTGAAACTTTCGAGGTAAAGGCTGTGCCTGCCGTTTTGGCATTTAGGAATGGTGTTGTCGTTGACAAATTTATAGGACTGAACGATGCTAATGACATTGAAGCACTTATCGAAAAACTGAAAGGAAACAAACAATCTGGAGACGCAAAACAGAAATAGTGCAAAAGTATCCGGAGACTTCACAAAACTATACTCCATAGTTTATTGAAAGTCAAATTTTAACAAATGAATAATTAAACGTGAGAGTAAGCAGTTTATTTTATGCATAAATTTCTGGTTTAACGTGCAATTATAAAACATTAAAGATTTATATTTTAGCCAATACTTATATTTTTTGGCATGTTTTATTAACAAGTAAACATACTTAAAACGACTTTGGAATATTTTGTAAATAATAATATTACAAATCTATGAAACAATATTTACGTGTAATAGAAACAAACTGAAGAGCCACCAATGTACTTGTTTATCAGACATATATAAACAATCAGCGGTTTATTATTCTCTTACACTTCGGTTGGTGACAAAATTATTTTGCTTTTAAGCAGTCGATGCTATTTTCAACCAGTATTGAGAATTGAATTTTCGCTGTAAAGTTCGCAGTTCCTAAAATATAAATTAACGCGACTATGCTTGAGTATAAAACTTCCGTTTTTGGCGAGAAGATAATTTTTGCCTAATTTAAAAATACTTTACTACAATCTCTCTTTTCTATTTATTTTATTGTTGTAGTGCATGACATTTAGAAAAATATTAATGACAGTTATTAAATCGACAACTAGAGTTGTTAAAATATTATCAGTCGCTTAGCTGCTCGCTGTCGTACAAAGTCGATGTTCCTGCGCCTACTCTTATCTGTGTTATTTAAAATACTTGAATAAAAATCACGTCTACGAATTGTATGCCAAGCATTCGAGCTTCAGCGGTCAGTTGCAAGTCGTGTACGACTGGTCGGCAGTTGCTGTTCACGCAGTTGGAACAACAGGACGAATTGGCGTTCAAGAGTGTAGCTGCAACAAACACACATTCGTTGATTTGCTAGTGATTAAAAGAATTTGATACAAGGTTAATAAAAACGGCAGACTGGAAAATTTATAGTTCAATGATTTAAAGTGAAAGTTGAGAAAAACCATTCAATGTAAAAGAAAAACAATAAATAATAATAATAATAATATTTATAAATAATACAATTACCTTCGTTTGAAGATAAAACTTTTGTGTTACCTGCGTGGAGAAAAGCATTATGGAAGTCTACACTTCGGACAGCAGCGACACTGATTCACGCGAGCAAAAAACTTTGGACTATGGGCGTATGAGTCTCACTGAAGTTACGCTTGAAGATGACCTCTACTCGGAAAAGAAAAGCCGCCTTAAATCAAAGAAGGATATCGAAACCATGCTACTCAATCATAATCGGCTGACGCATCTGCCGATTGCGATAAAGGAGTTTGTCAACCTGAAAGTTTTGGATTTGAGCTCCAACTGCTTGACGGAGTTGCCTCAAGCTATCTGTCAGCTACCTTTGGTCACATTAATAGCCAAAAATAATCTTCTATCCAATAAGTCTTTGCCAAAATCATTTCTGATGAAGAACTCATTTCTCAAGGAATTAAATTTAAGTGGAAACCTTTTGACGGACTTCCCGGAACAAGTAAACGAACTGCGTCACTTAAGATATCTTTATTTGGGCGGCAATAAAATTGGTGTCATTCCAAAAGAAATATGGAAAATGCAAAGGTGTGTGAAAAAATTAAAAAATTCTTGTAAATTAAAAAAGAAATAATGCCGCACGTGGGCTTTTTCGGTGTTGCGCAGTTTAAAGCAAGAACAGCAATTTACTGCGGATTTATTACGCTAACGTATTATCGCTCGGTGAAATGATTACTGAACACACTAAAACATGTTTAACAAAGCATAGTATTATTACACTATCAATTCTATACCTTATCTTACTCTGTCGCAATTTTTTCTTTCTTTCTCTCATGACCCCTACAAAAAGTTTATCATGTGAAGTATTGATGTATTTTTGCTTTCAATATAAGTGTAAGAATGAGCTATATACTCCGAGTGAATTTTTGCAATAAAACAAGTGCTCAAACACTTCAGAATGTAGCGACTCCTTATTGTAAAATATTACTATTTAATTAAATTTACTTATGCTAAAGCTTCATACTTTTTAAAATATCCCTTTGCAGCCTTCAAGTTCTCTCCATGGGAGGCAATTTAATCAACGAAGTACCGGATTCTGTAGGCTTACTAAGCCAGTTGCAAGCTCTCGTAATTTGCGACAACCTGATCGAGAACTTGCCAACAAGCATAGCGCGTTTGAAGAACCTAAAATCGCTATTGATTCACAAAAATCGTCTAAAGCATTTACCAAAGGATATAGTGGCTTTGAAAAACTTAACTGAGGTATTGCATTGACATTTTCAGTTACGAACTTTGTCTTTTTCACTTCTCTCTGCATGCGCAGTTAAGTTTGCGTGATAATCCGTTGGTGGTGCGTTTCGTTCAGGACATCGCTTTGAATCCACCAAGCATGATGGAGCTGGCGGCACGTGTTGTGAAATCTGCTGACATTCCTTATGAACCCATTGATCTGCCACGCACTGTGTTGGAGTACCTCAAGAGCGCCAACTGCTGTGTGAATCCCAACTGCAAAGGTGTGTTTTTCGACAACCGAGTGGAACATATTAAATTTGTCGACTTTTGTGGAAAATATCGTGTGCCGCTTTTGCAGTACCTCTGCTCCTCCAAGTGTATCGAGCCGGAGCAGCTGCGTCCGCAGACATCCGGTGCCAGTGGCTACATGATGCGCAAAGTGCTGTTGGGTTGATGAAGAAGCGGTGGATGAAAATTACCTGTAAAAATTTGCATTATTGCACCTGCAAATTGTTGCAGTTTGTTATGAAGGATTGTGCGGTTACTTTCGAATACAATGGAAATTGCCCCATTTTAGACGTTTTCAAAGATGTGATTTAATTTATCGAAAGAATTCATTTATTTATTTTCTTTCTACTTGAAATTATAATAATACTTTCAAAACATCTGTTATTATGATAAAAGCTTATCTACTATTTATATTTATATAGACCGGATAAAAGATGTTCCAAATTACGTAAACACAAAACTATAGTAAAACCATAAGTTTAGTTTAACATTGAACAACAATCTGATTACTCATAACTTTACTGAAATTTCTATAGTTTTAAAGCTACAGTTTTATTTTAATTTAAACTCCTGCTGTCTGAACAGCAATATTGTGCCGTAAATGGCGACATTCAGTTTGTATGGTAAAAGTATTGTTATGTTAAGTGAGTAACTCGTTGAAGAAAGGTACTTCACAAGTGAGGTCGCCGCTGGACGAGAAGGAGTGCCTCCAATTAAGTTGGCACGTCCTGGGACGACCTCAGACACCTTACTATGTTGCTGGCGTAGAATTTAATGAAAGCCTGATATGCTTTCGCTGTTCCATTAATTCTGATGTTATTCTGGACATAGTGTTCTGTTACATAGTGTTTTTATACTCGACATAATCCCATTCTTTTAATTAGAGTGAGCAGTTAAATATTATTATTTACATATACTTAAGCTACTCTTACATACTCTAACCTTAATTCTTAAACCTTTCTCATGCTTTAGATTCCAATTCACTCAACGATATTTTTCTTTAATGAATTTGCGCCCATATTGAAGCGTTGATTGTGTTAAAAATGACCTTTGACGAAATGTGGTTTAGTCGGTACACTACAGCATGTTCTTTTATTAAAAATGCGTATAATATGATATACTTACTGTTGCAGTCATACTTATAAATTTAGTTATAGAAACCTCAAAGACATTGATTTCTTCTCTCTGCAGCAAGATGCATGTGTAATTGAGTGGCAATCTATTTATCGCTGGCCCTTTGTTAATGATCAGAGTTCCTTAGTTTCTGTATTTGTATAAAAAATACGTACCCATTGTCTCCAAGATCACTAAACACAACACTCAGGCTTGGCTGTCTTCTGAGATTCGCATGCTTTGTGAAGTTTAAAATCCAGTATTTTCATATTCATTACTTCTACATACATACATAGGAATTTAATGATCCTTATATCAACAAATTGCTTTACACCTCATTAATTCGTCCCTTACTGGAATATGCATCCCCAGTTTGGTCTCCTAGCTATAGCTACATCTCGAAGATCGAATCAGTCTAAAAGCAGTTTCTTCTGTTTTGCTTGCCTAATCTTCGTTGGGATCCATCGTTACGACTTCTGTCTTATGAGTCACGCTTCAAACTTATTACATTGTCGTCACTTATTCATCGGAGAATAATGCTTAATTCATTATATATACTAAATCTTGTCCATGGGACCACGGATTCTGAGTATCTCTTACCCAACATCGGCATCAATCTTCCACGTATTTCTTTGAGAAGTCACGAATTCTTACATCTGCAATTCTGCAGAACTTCATATTTCCAGCATGAGCCGTTCCGGAAAGCTTGTGCAGATTTTAATTCAGTCTGCAGTTGTGAATTTTTCTGATTCCTTATTTATTTCTAAGCGGAAAATTCTTATTTATCTTTAAAATTAAATTTTGTATTTGGTTTTTAATATCAGCTATAAAGCTCTATTAGCTTAGTTTTTTGAATTATAAATAAATTATACGTAAACTAGTTGTATCCCAAATACTTTAATTATCTGAGTTACAAAGCCATAATTTCCATTAGATCGAATGCAACTTGCCACGTCCACGTCTTCTCTTCCAGTGGTGCTATTTGTTCCTATTTTATTTTGTTTATTTGCAGCACTTTCAGTGGGCTTCTTTGAACCATCTCCCTCGCTCTCCATCCGTTGGCACGCGAATTTTTAATTTCCCAAGCCCGAATCGGATGGCGTCCCAAGGGCTTTTAATAGCCTCAAATCTCGGCGGTCAAAAAGTCCAAAGACTTTGTTGCCACAACTGACGACCTTGACGCCTCTCTGCTATCCCGCCCACCTTCATGAAATCCGTCAAAAAACTCGTCTCCACCAGTAGCCAATTCCGTCAAGGTTTGATCTGTCGACTATGGCCATCAGCGCTTGCTTTGAAGCTGGCTGAGTGTCGGAACTTAGTGCGGAAAACGCTTTTCCTGGTGCTAGGATTCTGCGACCGACCGATAACACTTTCGAGGTCGTAGGCTTCTCAGACGGTGCGATACCCGCACCACCACTAGGCTTACCAGTATCTACTGCCCTTAATGAAGTTATATTTTCAAAATCCCAAACTTCTAGAAATATCTGTAGCGAACCTCGGACTAGCCGCCGGCCTAATCCGCGCGTTGCTCCGGAGCACCGGGTAACTTCGTTACAGGTCTTATTAATAAAGCAATTTCTTAAACTTCATCTGTAATAATCTTCCCTATTTTTCCCTTTTCTCTTTTTTATTTTTTTTCCACTTCTTCTTAATAACGTTAATTTTGAACTTCTTTTGAGATGTTCAAATCAAGAAATTTACTAAGGCTACTATTATTTTATATTACAATGGATAGCGGATATGATTAATAATAAATACTGTGAAAGTATAGAAAATCATCATTTTTTAATAAAATGTATTTTTTTTTTTAACAGCCAATACGCTACAAATATTTTAGGAATCAGGACGCATACATATGTCTATACAACATAACATAAACAGTTTCTGCTAAGTATTTTGTTTTAAGTGTGTCTGCATTACTTCAAACATGAACCCATAAATTTCCGTGTAATATATCTTAATATCTTAAAAAAACTGGAATTTTTTTATGCATAATTTTTGAATGCGCGCATGCATGGCGTTTCTAAAGTGTATAAAATACGTTTGGGGTTCGTTACACGATGATCACAAATTTTATTGTGTTGTGACACACTGTATTTATTGTGTGCCTCTTCTAGGAGAGTTTGGTTGTAAAAATACGAAACAGAAAAAGTGCGTAATCGACGTTTATAACAATTCCGAATTGCAACTTAAAACGTCAGAAAAGCGAAAAACCATAGCAATTAAATTCTTTAATGACAGAGAAAACAGAAATAATAATGCTAAACTTCAAGACTATTCTAGACTATTTCGCATATTTGCGAATATATTTGAAGGAAATATACCTGGAATTACTCACATGTTTGTGGGACCTTGGAAGACGGAAGATTACAACAAGGAAGTATGCAGGTAATTAATAGCAATTAATTTATTTGTTAAATTATTTTAACTTTCTCAGACTGACTAATTTATGCACAAACAATGTTTTTGAAATCCCAAATTTATATGTAATTTCTATTCTTAGATAACGAATGAGTTTAAGTAACATTATCATTTATTATTAAAAACAGTGCTTCTTTTAATAGTTTTAGTCCTTCAGAATTTTGTGCTTCGCCTGTCTTTTTTATATTCGGGCAGGAGCTGTTGGCACATATTTTTCGGAAGGTTGATATTGCCATTGAGCACAGATTTCATCCTGTTCGGTCTGGTTGTAGCCGGCCCTAAGGAATAAACTTTATTAAATTACATATCTCTGTTTAGATTTCAAGATTGAGAATAAAGTCAATTTTTTATTCAACTGAAGGTATTTATTATAAGAAACATAAAATTTATTTATGGAATTAAATGAAAACACAAACATAATACGCAAATAATAAAAGAAATTTATCAAATAATATATAATGTCTACGAAAAATATAAAAGCGTAACCTTTGCAAATAAATACAATTTTCATACGTAAACTGAGATGAACTAATTAAGGATATAAAGAATTATTTTGTTTCTGTCCAAGCTAAATCTAATTTTCAATAGAAGAAAAACCTATACAATTAATATTACAATAAGATTAAATAATATTCACTTGATAAACATACGATAATAATAAAGTAATATAAAAGCAATATAATAAATATTATTATTAAATATTATTATTATTATAATATTTATTAAATATTATATAAAACAAATCGCAACAGAAAATTATAAAATTTAAAAGTAAACAGTAACTCGAACGGAACTCATTAAAACTAACAATAATCATTATTAATACATATGTACAGCATCTTTAAGTCCACCATTACTCCCTTTCCCTCACTCTCATCTCCACCAAAACCTATTCGCCACTGTGGAACTTTGATGAGAGAAACCGTTTGTTCGTTCCCTTTGCCCTTCTTTTCTGTTAAAGAATCTGCCATTAACAACATCATTTGTCGGCAGTTGGTCGCGTTGGCTTCCCTTTTCACCTCGCCGCGTCAAGCCTTCCAAGATAACACGCGGACTTCGAATGACCTCTCGGAAAATATTCACCACAGCCAAACCTATCGAAGCCAATCTGACGCTCAATCGGCGGCTAAAATAATTGAATTGCTGCCCAAAAGTGAGCGGTACGGACTGCAAAGGCTGTTCCTCCCGCAGACCACGCCCGGTTAAGTGCCACCCAGACGAAGACGGGGCGTAGGGAAAAGGCAAGTCGTCAGGAGTAAAACCGATCGGCTGCGTTAGAATTTTGCTGATCAGATTGTCCCTGTTTGGCGGGATGTAGAGTTCGGCGGAGCGGAAAGCGAGCAAGCATTGAGATGTCATGTAATAAAAATCTGGGGCGAACCTTTGATGGGCCGAGCAGGGACTGCGCTCGTGGAAGCACGTGACCTGCACGACGTTGTAGAAAATGGCACCTAAAGTGTTGGCCGTCTCTGTAAAAAGAGAGGAATCGTACAAATTGTGAAATATTAAAAACATTTGAATTTCATTCGGTCACTCACCCGAGTTCACAGCCTGCAAGCAGCGACGCAGGCGTGCATCGCAGACGCAGTGCGAACGTGTAAAGGTGCCAGTGTTGCAGAGGCCACGCCTACACTCGCCCACATTCAGGACATTCGGACAGAGGTCGTGTTCGCGGCAGCAGCGATCCTCCTCGGCATGCGGACCCAAATCATTATAGTTGTCAGCGACGTTGCCTGTGAATATATGTTAGTGGTTAATACACTCAATGGGGCATCGCTGACCTTGTCACCGTTATCGTCTGTGACAATTTTACCCACCTGGACCACACCATTTTGTGCCCGGGTAGATGAATCCTAGACCTCCGCGGTACTCGTAGCCATACGAACCAGACTTTTGGCAGACGTCTTCCAGCTCCATGACGGAGTCCCGTGGAACCTGACGAACACGCCGTGGATCGGACTGCAGCAGCATGCGTTGAATGTCGCCCCTAGCAATGGGTCATAGAAATATTTTCTTACGGTTCTTTTGCTTAGTGTTGTTGTTGTTGTTGACCTACCTGTCCGTATGCATTTTACAGAACGGATGTCGGGACGACAGCTCAATCATAACGGTCATCGCTGTATCCGAGATGAGAACCGCGGAGCCGCCGGTACCTCGTATTAGTGACACGGCCAGTAAAAGAATGGTGCCGAATAAAAGCGCGTCGAGCCGAAAGTGCAACCGCGCCATCTTAAATTAAAAAGAATCAAAACTATATTGAATATTTTTCTATATTATTATTGTTCAGAAACATTAAACATTTTTAACAAAACTTTGTTTTATCAGTTGAAAACTTGTGTAACGTGAAACATAAAATGACTAAAATTTTAATTAAATCCGCTAAAATTAAACCTGCTTCTAACTTTTGTTAATTATTGTTGCTGCTGTATAAATTGAATCGAATTTTTATAATTTACTTATTTTTTGTGTCTTGGTTTCGAGGAGTCCGTGTTTGTGTAAAAATTTTGTATTGCTTCTGAACATTTTTAAGTTAAACTTTGTCCAATTAAAATATTAGTGGAGGTTTTCTGGTCACATTTCTCTCAATTCAAAATATTTTATCTGCTAAAGGTCACGATATATTTTAAAGCTAAAATATATATTATATTTGTTTTACAACCTTCATCTATGACGCGTCATTATTGGAAAAAAAAATCAAAATTTTATGTAAAAAATTCTGCATTAATTTGAATAAACATCTTTTTCGGAACACGTGCTTGAGGTTTAAGGGAATTTTTTATAGTAATTCCAGCGTTATTATTGTGTGTGTGCTAATGTTTTTCAGAAAAATGAAGTTAATGTTGCTTTTCTATATCGAAAGTAATTATTATTATTCGTAATCGCTCGATTGTTTGATTTAGTCTTATTTAATAGGATATTTCTCTCGTCTTTTGTTTTGTTGCACCGAATTTTCTCAAATGCATGAGTGACTATCGATTGCATCATAAGTTTAGTGCTCGTGGAAACATTCGTTGGAGTTACTTTGTCTGGTTAGGCGAAATTTCTCTGAGCTTAATTGTAACATTATGCTTTGTTTTCCCGCGAAATAGTTTTTCGTTTCTCTTTGTTGTATTTCACCTTTTCCCATGGTTTTCCTCTCGTTTTGCTTTTGTTTTTTTTTCTTTTCTTGTTACAATTATCTTTTTTTATTTAAGTAATTTTTTGTTGTAATTCTATATATTATTCTTCTATGTTGTGTTTCTGTGTCTCAAAATATTTTAAAATTTGTCATTTGTTTTCCTTCTTTTACTGAGCTGTTTTTTTGGCTGCTTTTCGTGATTCTTTTCTTTAAAAATCGTAACATTCAATTCAAAGTTTGTTGAGTGACATGTGTCAAGCTGGTTTTGGGCTAAGATTTACCTTTTGTAATCCTTTTTTCTATTGGTTATTGTGTGCCTTTGGGCAATGGTTAGGTAAACTTTTAAGGCAGATTTTAGGGTTATTTTTACAAAAATTTTACGTGACCGACTATGAATTACGAATTTTAGAATTATTTTTCAAATTGTTGTTTACTATATATTTACAGGATTTTAGGTTGATGTATTTATATATAGAAAAACTATAATTTAAATATTGCTTAATTTAATCCCTGACCAAAGTGGCATTATTTTAATCCTCATTGATAAATAAAAGTTTTTTTAAAAGAAAAATGTAATGTATGTAATTTAAAATAATGCATTACGTTTGCATATTATATCGTTGTTATTGCATATTTAGCTGTTACTTTAAAATCATAAATAAATACTAAGTAAATAATCATATAAAACTCAAAAGAGTTTCAAAATTATAGTAGCAATAGTTGCATCACTCTGTAGCTCAATTCGTCCGTCGTAGTCAGAGAATTGGGCATTCATTGACATTGAATTACACGATGTTAAATGTGTGTTATCTCAAAGTCTTTCAAATTTAATCTAATAGCAACGTTTTCGTGTACTAAATAATTTCAGTTTTTTATCTTTGACTATTATTTCTGCAAAATTCAACCATGAAAGTTTTCTATACTCCGACAGCTACTGAAAGAGTTTAAAATTTTAGCAATTAATCATTGTGTATTTTAGTCGGTGTCTCTCATTTGTCTCTGGTGGATTGATGGCATCTTTTATGCATGTTGCGTTAATATTATTATCATTATGCATTATTATTAAATATGTTTAAAAATGTTTTGATGAATCAATCTACTTTCTTCACACTTAGTTCAAGAGTTTAGAGTCGATCTATTCGACTCCTTTACCTCCAGTATTTCATTAAACACTTAAATTATTCTAAAGAAGTGCTCAGATTAAACTTATTTGCGTCGAAATATGGTTTTCAGATCAACAAAAAATTGTTAAATTAATTGAAAAAGTTGTACAAAATAAACAGTGTATAAAATTTACAAAAGGTCATCAGAAAATATTTTCTCATTCATTCACCGATTTTGATGGCCTTCAAATGATTACAAAAAACTAACAAATATAAAAAACTCTCAGATTGAAATCATTAGAATGAATGCAAGGTGTAGTCAATGCAACAACAACAAAAGTAATCATATAAACATTAGCGACAACCATCGTCACAAAAAGCATAATAAAAACCACCGACGCACATTAAAACCGCTAACACACCAAAAAAAGGTGCGCCTGGATTACTAAAACTGATTAAATTTAGGTTAACTTCAGGCTAGCCTTTAATTTTGCCTGGCTTGGAGAAAAGTTTAGTCGTTCGAGATTAAAAGATTAACTATGACAAATTAAATTAACTCTTCATTGCAATGACTTGAAAAATACTCTTAACTTCATGAGATTTTCTCAACGAAGAATTTTTAAGATTTCCAAAAATTTCGTGTCAAAGTCGGAAATACATTTGAAGTAAACTTAAAAATACTAACAGCAGAAATTGACTTCACCATTCGAGACAGACCCAAAAATGAGGTGACTGACATGTGAAATAAAACAAACGTAACGAAGGCCGCAATCGGAAGCTAAAAACCAAGTGTTAAAATATGTTTTTCTGGCTTTTATGTTAATAAATTCCGCATGCATTTCGATGCATTCAAAAATATCGTGCGAAATTAGCAAAATAAGAAAACGACTAAAAAATATTGTTACTAGTAATTTCCGTCATTTAGACTAAAATCAACTAAAAATATTAATTGAAATACAAGGTTCTAATAGCTTCTTTTTGCTTCGCATTGAATCGTAATACTAATTAGTCTAGTATAGATTATTTAGTTTAGATTAGTTTTTTATAATCAATTATAAATATTTGAATGTATTTATATTTATTTGGCAGCATTTTTCTTTTCCATAGTTAGTATTAAAACCTCTTCTGTAAAGTATTAAATAAGATTAAGCAATTAATATCAGCCGTTTGTGTGTGATTAATATCAGCCACAGCTTTGGAAATGTCAAGAAACCGCTCATATAGTCGAATTACAACAAATTTGGCAAAAATATTCGTTGCTATGTTGGGGTGTTTCGTATTGAAAATGGGCAAAATCGCCCAAAGACCACGCCTACTTTTTATATCGAGAGTGCAGGTACCTCTGTTTTGCGTATTAAAAAAGGCCATATCAGCATCACTTTTTGAGAGAAGACAAGAAAATTTTATATGTAGGTTTAGACTAGTGCTTCCAGTTAATATGCCAAATACGGGCGTGATACGCCCACTTTTAGTTTACATAGGTCATGGAGGATTTTACATGGATTGTATTGAAAAGTATATAAGTTTCCTGAATAATGGACTACATAATATTGTAGTTTGTGAACCAATAATATTCTGTTGGGAAA
This sequence comes from Thecophora atra, assembly GCA_937620795.1. Classification (NCBI taxonomy): domain Eukaryota; kingdom Metazoa; phylum Arthropoda; class Insecta; order Diptera; family Conopidae; genus Thecophora; species Thecophora atra. The sequence goes on along the minus strand of OW569397.1, from coordinate 31,172,898 downwards.
AAGTGGGCGGGCCACGCCTCCTTTTTACCCATCCACCCAGTATTGCAATATATTTTTATACCCTACACCTAAATTTTGAGAGTAAACGCACTTAGTACCGGTGTTTGTAACGCACAGAAATAGTTAAGCAGCTATAATTATAGTTTATCTTATATATCTTATATATCTTATATATACGAGTATATATGCAGCTTTATGGTGTAGGGTATTTCGGCTACAGCCCGGCTGTAGACAAAACCTTTACTAGTTTTATGTAGTATTTACTTCTTATCAATGAAATGTTAATTGCTTTAATTTTCCATTTCCTAACTTAACTTCACTAAATTAGTTTAGTTAACTTAGCAATATAATTTACACTCTTTCACGAAGTGAAAACTTAATGAACTGCGCTGTTTTTACATAGTTTATTGCTACTCCTCACTCAACTGAGCAATATCCAAACAAACGTCAGTGCACCACAAAGTTTCGATATACAAACAAACAAACGAACTCACTTTTATTACAAGATGTTAACAACCGCCGTTGTTAAAATAAACTTTAAATATACATTTTATTGTTGCGTTATTGTTTGTTTTGTTGATGTTTTATGTTCTTCTATATCACAGAGTTTTATTTTTCCATTTCTTTGCAGAATTTATTCTGTTTTAAGATAGTCTTTTGTTGGGTTTTGTTTCTATTGAACGACTGAATTACATCGTTTTTAATGGTCTGTTTCTTTACTTCACGAATAGATTTTTACTTCCTTATTGTTATTTAACATTTATATATTCGTTTTTACGGGGGCTATCGTAGAAACAAGTAATTTCGTGGTTGTTGTGTGCTGCTTTAGCTTACTTATTCTGTTTACACGTATCAGTTACAATTGTGTGATGAGCCTTCCCAACGCAACTGATACTTACCCAGTTTTTATCCAGGTTTCTATGCTTAAGATTATTTTTCTAATTGTGATTTCAGTTTTATTATACAATTTTATTATTTCGCTTTATGTTTTGAGATAAGATGAAACTTTTCTCGTCTAATAAATACGACGAATTTTCAATAATAATAACAAAATATAACGATATTTACAGTAACGATTTTTATGTTTAACAACTTTTAACATACGAGACATTACTTGATTATAATGCACCTTTATTCTTTTAAATTTCATCATACTCTGTTATTGCTTTTCATACAATACATTTCAAGGAATGACCCTTTCTGCTTCCGTTTGTAACGTATGGAAAACTATATATATCCTGGTCCTCGTTAGCTCGTTAATCGATTTAGCCATGTGCCTCTGTCTGTCTGTCTGTGCCTCTCATTTATTGCATCACGTTAATAACAATTCCCGAAAATCGCCGAAAATTGGCATAAACCATAATTACAAAAGAGCGAATATATGTATAAATAAATATAATAATAATAATAAAATATGGCGCGAATATTGTCTGGCATCACAAATTGCATCGTTTGAAAATGGAGAAAATCGACCTATTTTAATAAATCGGACTTAATAAAAAGGTTTGACGGATGAAGCGTATAGAAGTTTAGGCCGGGCCGAAAATTAATTATGCCTTATTTATTAATTATGATAATGAAGCGCAAGAAAAGCTGTAACCAAGGTTGGATAAAAAAAGCTCCCAGCAAAGGGAAAAGGACGACGAAACTTGAAAATGAAGCAGTAAATGAATTAATATATTAATTCATTTACGACCCATTATAATGGGCGGGCGGACGGACGGATGGATGAACGTAAAAGACACATAAATTATATTAATTCGATTAATGTTACATGTCAAAATTGACACTTAAGAAACTGTCAATCCATGCTCGAGCTTAAATCGAATAGTCCTAGTAAACGAAGTAAAGGACACAATTTTCTTTCATTTAAACTTAGCTGAAAGAACTTAAAATAAATAACGCCGGCAAAGGTTAAAGTTCAGAAGGGAGGACAACGAAAGAGAAAGTGAGAGATAGAGTTCTCTAGAGAGATTTTTTTTTTGTAACGATTCCTTTAAAGTTCAAACTGTCTGTAAAATTTTTGGTATACCACCAGAAATTATAAAGCAGCAAGCGACGCCAGCTACACAACAAGAACAAAAACACCACCGCCAACGACGACCGCCGCCATCACGACACACAGCATCTGAATGACCTTGAAAAAGGAGGTGTTTTCCAAACGACATTTAAAAAGTTTTGGGGGGAAATGATAATGGGGTTTTTTTGGCTCCAAACACAAGAGAAAAGTATCACTTTGAGACGATTTGTAAATATACATAAATTATCAGGATTTATAACATACAAACAAACATATGTATAGTATTCGTGTATATATGGATGAATTTTAATTATTTTTATTATTATTATTGTCTTATTATGAAATTCTTAATAACGCTCTTTATGAACTTTTAGCGCTTTCGATTTAACTTGTTCGATTTCGCTGAAATGTTTTGATTTATCTTTATTTAATTTTATCGTTTCCATTCTTATTCAAATATATATTTTATATTCTATATTTATATTTTTATTTTATAATAATTTTATTTTTATATTTACTTTGTTGCTCTTTAATAATTTTTTAACATTTTCAAAAGTAGATTTTCTATACGCCTACATTTTGTGTTTTTTTTCCTTTTTAATATAAAACTGTTTAAGAGAACTAAAATGCATTTTATTCGTTACACATTAATTTAATAAACTCGAAACTGCTAATATTTTATTTTGCCCGACTTTTGTAATTTTAATATCAACAATTCTTTTTCGCGCTCCGGAACCTTGAAATACCTGCTTTCCTTGCATCTTAATTTTATTGCAAATATTTAAATAGGCTGACAAAGGAGCCGTTGTTAAAATGACAACTCGAAAAACTCCGATTGACAAAATTCACAACAACAGAGCGACAGGCCAACGATGCGCACGCCGTGTGAACCAGGCGCCGTTACAACAAAAACTGTTTTGATTTTTGAACGAACTCGTAAACTTGGACTTGGACTAAGAAAAAGCAGTAAAGAAAGAAACCACGAAAACTAAAAAATTGTGGAATCGGTCACAAAACGAACGCAGTGCGGAAAAGAAACAACAGCAAAAGCAACGAAAGTGCTTTTTAACTCATTCTTTACTCAATATTTTATGGATTCAATGGGTCCAAATGGAATTCAGAATCGCATTGATACAAAGGCGTGTAAAAGTACACTAAAAAAAATAATGCTTTGAAACTATTTCTGGCTGCAACAAAGTTTTGAATTGCATTCTAAATTTAACTCTTGAAGTACACAGAAAACATTCAACAACGATATTTGATATTAACTGTAATCATAGCATTCCAAATAAAAATAACGTTTAACTTATATGGAAAACTTTGAATATTTTCTCAATATTTCTTTTTATGATAAAGGATTTTGTATGGAAGTGCGGCATTTTTTAATGAAATAAAACCAATAAATACTTTAATTATCGCCATGATATTGGTTTTACTATAAAAATCTTTTTTTGCTATTACTGCCAAAACATTATTTCAAGCAAGACACACCAAGAATCGCTTAAATGAATCTTATTCGAATTTCAATAAACATTTTTATAATTTTCTCAACTTCTTATCCGAAGTAATTTTTAAATTGACTTACACTAGAATCGTCGTTATTTATTTTAAAACCAAGCCTCTCGCAAAAGATTCCCCAATGAAATGCTTTTATAACTGTTTTATATAATTCCCCATGATTTTTTACAAATTTAACAACTTTTTGTTTATCGAAAATTATTTTATTTCCGCCTGAGATCCGAAAAATACTTTGATTTTGATGTTTATCCGAAATAAATTGACATACCTGAAATCGATCAAATTTAAAAAATTAAGGCACAACTTTTTACCGTGTACAATGCAGCGATGACAATTTTAACCTCTGAGAGAGAGAGAGAGAGAGAAAGAGAGAGAGAGAGAGAGAGAGAGAGAGAGAGAGAGAGAGAGAGGAGAGAGCGAGAGAGCAATTGCAGAGAGCTTTTTAAAAAGAAATAAATAAATATTGTAGTAAAGCTTTACAGAGTTGATATTCTCTTTTCTTGCTTGCAATTTGTTTCTGGTTGCAGTTTTAATTACAAGTTTATGTTGTTGTTTCATAAGTTTCAAGGTCACTACTTTACACCTGTTGGTGGTATTTTTTGTTGGTGTGTGCGGTCTTCCATGTTGTCTAAATAATGAATAAAAACTCTAGGCATATTTACATACAAATTTTTATTGATGTAGTTCTTTTTTTAACTCATTAATGAAACATTTTGAATTCATTGTGCAGAAATATGACAAATAAAATTAATAACATTGAAATGTTACATATAATCGATACTTAGAAATGCATTTAATGAACAACTTGCTTCAATGTGGGACAAAGTTTTTTTTACTTAAAATAAATGTTTTATTATCATATTCGGATATGATAACGTTTTCCTTAGTCTCCGTTTCTGTACATGTTGTTGTCTGCGTTCCGCAATTAACCTAAAATGTTTATGGACGAAGTGCATATGAAGAATTGGATGAACTTTTTTGAAAAAGTTAATTGAATTCATTATTTATACGTCGAAATTCTTGGAATACGTTCACGAAAAACTTACTCAAAGATTCTGCTGTGGTAGTCGATCATGATTTTCACGCAATCAGCGAGGACTTCGCTCTCTTTGAGGAGCACGTGGATGTCCTGCATGTGGACGCTCTGCTGCACAGTGTGAAAGATGGATGGCGTCACCGATATCGATAGTGTTTCGGCGCTAATCGATTGCAGCGGCACTTTGGTTAATCTGATCAATGGAGTACAAAGAAGAGCCAAAAAAGTTAATAAAAGTAGAGAAAGTAGTCCCTATTTCGGATTGGACGGAGTAACTGTACTCACCTATTAAAATGTGTGAACAAATACTGCATCGAGTCCCGATTGACTTCCGGCAGCGAGCGAATCAGTCTTTTCATTGTTTCAATTTTTGTAGGAAAGTCCATTAAAACTAATCGAAAGAAATATCACTAGAGAGTGAATGAAAGTCAATAAAACATATTTTAATATACGCCAATGATTGGGTTTCCCGATGAACGTTTTCGCTTCGTTCGTTTTAATCAAAGGACTTTTGATCTCTCGGAGGAAGAGCTTCAAGACGCCCGTCAACGTGTGGACGTCGATTTGCGGCTGGCGCAACGCATCGTAGTCATTGGCGTCGATGCGGAAGCGCAGCGTTTGAATTTGGTTGTAGTCGCCGCACTGACGATAGATTCCCTCGATCGGTTCTCCGCACTTGCGAAATTTCTCCTCGATGAGATCGCAACAGTCCACGATAATTTTGGGTACCGTTTTGCACACTTCATGTCTGAGAACCAATTCGATTTCCGTGTCAAAACAAGGTTCATCTGCACCGTGGAAACAAAATTAAGGCAATTTTAGTAAAAACGTTTGATCCAATCGGAAATAAAAGCAAACAAAGTCTGGCAGTACTTCAATAAAGGAAAGTATTAATTCCGTATTCGACTTTGTGTGGTTTAATTTAGTTATCATCAAAGACGTTACTGAATATTTAATGTAAATAGAATTCTGTGTTGTATTGTGTTTTATATTTTTTTATATAATTTTCTGTACTTCAGTAGTGTTTATTTGGGTCAAGACAATTGATTCATTGACTCCAAGTGTTAATAAACCACTCTTTGTCGATATTTGCTTAACTACAAATTTATTTTCTACGTTCAGTTTCGAGATAAGAGTTTTTTATCCGCTCCGAGCGGCAAGATAAGAGCAGCAACGAGTGTTCGAGGCAACGACTCATTAATGAATACCAACGAGTATCACGTTCGTATTGACGCCATTGAAGAAAATATTCACATGTAGCTAAATACTTTTGTAAATACGACCAACTCACAACTAAAAACTAAACTCACCGTTGTAAATATTCTGCTTCTTTAGCGTTTCAATGCTGGGTCGATGCTTCCACAGATTCGATAACTTCATCCAAGCCACCAGCTTCGATGGTTGCACAATGTTTTGATTGGTGGCGGGTGACTGTTTCTTGCGAATACCATCCGCAGATTTCTTGGGTTTTTCTGCCGCAGGCGCCTGTTTCAAAGCACTTAATTCATCAATTTTTTGCGTCAAGTCTTTGATTTGGTTTTCCAAGGATTGCGTGTGGAGTCGTTGATTGTTGAACTCTCTCTCCAGCTTTTTCAGACGATTCTCCACTTCCTGAAGATGTCCGGCAGAGTTCAGCTCCATGCGCGATGTCGATGTAGCAGTCGTCGCTGATGATGATGATGATGATGACGATTCGGAGGTGAGCAAAGAGCTGGCCGATGATCCTGCCGAGGAGTTCGATGATTTCGCAGCAACAGCAGCCGCTTCGGCCAGGAAACGTCTGAGCTCGAGTGAGCTGGAGCTTCTTAACAGAGCCAATCTATTGATGTGCATTCGCGGAGCTTCTCTCAGGCCAACAACTTCCGGCCGATTGCGGGCGTCATATCTTATTGGGTCGCGGCAACCAGCACGATTCGCAGGAGGTCGCGATGTCCGATCGCGAAAACAGTTCAGAATCGTTTTGTTGCGCTTTTCTGCAGTGATCACATAGCGGCCAGCTGAGTCAGAAGCGCCGGGCGTGGCGGCGGGCTGCATGACTAAGGATTGTTTTACTTTATATCGAGTCTTCTGTCTTTCACGAGGTATTTACAACTATTAACACAAACACACTAAATTCAGTAACGCTGAGAAGCACTGATGACGACGACCCGTTGACTCAACGCCTTCCTCGTTGTGACTTCAACTATGCTTAAACTCATTGTTGCGACGCTCTCAGCAGTTGCTGCGTCTGTGAGCTCACGGTTTGCGAAGAGCAAGTGCTAAACGATCCGCGATAACTACTCCGAGTCGGCGTGTTTCCTCATCGTTTCTCTCGGCTGCTCATTCGATATGTTATCAATGACTGATTACACGAAAGAACTCGAGTTCCGAAGTGAGTTTCTTTTGCTCGTGGCGATTGTTTTCGTATGGACACTTCTGCTGCTTACTCATAAATTCCGTTGGAAGTCTATCCTCGAGTCTCTGTGACCTCTGTTAATTGTCTGGCACTTATATTAACAATAAAGTGTCGTTAAAAAGCCACTGGAGTGCTTGAAATCGAGTCTAGTAGACAACAGTAATTAGCGAGGGAGTGTTTAAAACCGGGTGTAATTATAACATATATGAAATAATATTCGTTCAAATTAATAATTAGCTTTACTGAGCATAACTTTAATTTTGTACTTCCGCTTGAATAAAAGAAACGAAACCAAGTGAAGAGATTAAACTGAATTTATGTCAAATTAAATTAAAATATACTTTCGTATCGTAAATTTTACATAGACTAATTAAATGCATCACCCTGTTTATACTCTTTAAATTACAAATAGCATTTGCCTAATTAATTAATCTTAGCGACAAGTAATTGACGAGATGAGAAGCATACAAAAATCAAACATGAGACATAAATCTATAAAAAACATAAATTACTTTTAAGAAATAAAATACCATATCGGAAGGCGTATTTTATAATATAAACATTCTATATATTTATAAGCGGCAAAGCGATAAAAACCTTGTAATTAAACGCAAAGTTCTTATGTGTGTATAATTTTAAGTACAGCTTAATTATTAACGTCCTCACATATTTTATTAGAGCCGAACTCGACCGCCATTTTTACTGTGGAATTACTACATTAAGATTTTATTAACGAGTGAACCTCGATTATTAGGAATTTAATTAACCGCTTCTTAGTTTTCGGCGGAAAGCGAAAGGCAGCTGCAGGTAAATGTCTGGAAATTGTGTTGGATTATTCTGCGATATTCTACAGGAGGGACTACAAATCTTCAAGTAAGATCGGAAAAGGCTTATAACGATTAGGTCAATAGAACTTCATAAGACCATATCTTTAAATATTCTACGATTATAATCCACGGGATTGGCCAAACTTATTTCGCCACTATCGAGCGGAATTCAACCAAGATCTCAAAAACAAAAAAAATGTTCTACGAAATTCAAATTTTAAGTTTGTATTTGATGCAAGATACTTTAGAATTTGAAGGCCCACTTTTTAGGGACTTCTATGTTGGCTACTGATCCTGCAAAGATACATACATATATCTGAGAAATAGCGAAAAATCTATATTTGATGTTCCAAGGTAAACTATGACTATACAATTTTTATATATGAATATATTATAATATAAATATTCTCTAAAGAATAACAATGAGTTTTTTTCGTAGATTCCACACACAAATGAGTTTTTTTCGTAGATTCCTCACACACTTTATTTGATATATTTTAATTGTTTACTCTGTCCCATAAATTTAATATTGGTCAGAAATTATAAAGAACAAACATGTATTCAAAAATACATAAACTCTTTATTGCGATAGTTTTATTTCATTAATATTTTAAAAATTTAGAATTTTTATGTTCCGAACAGCAACCATCGAAAATAAACCCACCTAAAATGAATCTCAACTCTTGTTGCTAACTGCACGCAAGTAGAAAAACAACAAATATCCCAACGTGAATTCACATTAAAACGGAAGAATCACTTGTGTAGGTATTCGAAATTTTTAGGACTTTTAAGGAATTGGAGAAATTCTTATTCTATGTTTCCATTTTCAATTTGATAGTAGTTAAACACAAATGACGTAATTAATAATTATGTATCAATGGTGTTTTCTCTGCGATCCTCAAAACCCTGAGTTACTGCTGTTTTTTCTTAAGTTATTCTATTATTATCCTCTGCGTTGGCTTTGTTTTCTTGCCTTGGACTGGGAGAATGTAACTTCGGCATAATTACAGAACGCGGTACAATAACAACCAAGTAAAAAACATGGCTTCCGTTTGGGAATTACAATAGATTATTTTTGTCTACGGAATCAGCCTGTTGTCATTTGGAAAATAGTTCAAGGAGCACTGGAAAGTAAGTTTAAAGCAAAGTACAACTGATTTTTCTGAGCTCCTGGTGGATTGAGCAAGCGGCCTGAAAAGGCGATTTTTGTCAATTATGTAAGAAAATGAATGCATCTACATAACCTATGGGGATCGTGTATAGCGGGCAAAGTCCAGCATTTAGGGCCTTTTATTGCGTCTTACCAATCCCATTCTACCAGGCGCACAGAAAAACAAGTAGCAGTTCTCTGTCAGTTCACTTTGTCCAGTGCATTTTGAACAGTTTGGTTTCGCAGCATCAGCAGATTATGGATGTGTTTAGAGCATTTCTAAAAGCACTGGAATTATTAAATTTTTAGTAATGTGCTACTTTGTTTTCTGAGCTCCTGGTGGAATGGCGACAAGTGAAAAGAAAGAACATATCGTTATCGAACAAGACGACCATCATATTTTTTTTTTATATTTTTCCATTTTATATCCACCATGCAAATTAGCTAATAATAAAAAAGATGATTTATTTTTTTCTACAAAATTTTCGACATTTTATTGACCTCACGACGGGGTAGTTATGATTAAAGTAGTTACAATTACACATGTAATAATTACTTTTGTTATTACTTGTTTCTTTTGATCTGTATAAAAGACGCAAGTCACACGTAATAAAGATTTATTGTTACATAAGAATTTAAGATACAGATTGATTATAGATATCCATACAGACATGTCCATTTATATATAGAGGATAATTAATATCCGTTAGCATATAGAAAAACTCGTAGATACTCCAAGATAACATTCGCATTACATTTAGCCGTTCATGTTAACGTAATAAGAAATCATCACAAGTGGAAATGTATAATTTTAGATGTCTCTATGCAAGTGTAACTGAGGTGCTGAATTAATTATTTCATATAGTGTATTATATATGAAGTTACTACTACAACAATGACTAATGATCTGAGCAAATGATTTGAGTAAGGTTTTTTGTAATTTTAAATGCATTCACAATGTATATCTTCACGTAAATACAGAAATTATTTCTAGTTTTAGTTACGATGTGTATTTGAAATGTTTTGTTTTTTTTTTTAATTAGGAATAGAGTTTGTTATTTAATAGGAAGCTGACGATCGATGTTTAGACATATGAATGCAGATGGCATCATATTGAATATATGCAATGTAAGTTACAGTAGAAGTGTTATTAATGTAAATACAAATGATGACAAGACCCGTATTATTATTTTTAATACTGGACTTTTATCTGCACTTTTTAGAAAGTCTTCTAAAAGATCATGTAAGAATTTATCCTTGCCATATTTCTGATAAATATTTCTTATGATTCTAAAGCAGCAAAAAATGTTTAACAAAAAATTTTACATTTATTAAATTTTTTCTTAAATGTTTATGGGTCTTTTTTATTATTTTTGTTCTTGGCGCTCAAATTGTTGGTTGCTTATTGAATATTTTCTTTATTTCACTATGAAAGCTCTGTTTTGCGATTAAATGCGAGATTTTATTTATATGTTTCGTGTCATTTTCAGTTTGATGTATTTTAAAAAATCACTAGCACTGTTTTGGATTTTAATTTAATTTTTTATTTTTTGTATACAATTTAATGGAATTAAATGCTTCTATGTATTTTTGAATACTTTTTTACTGTGCGTTTTACAGAACTACTAAATAATAATAAAATTAATCGTAAGGTTAATAAAAATAGTAATTATAATTATAATTATAATGATAATAACAACTAAAGATTCAAAAACAATTTTTTTTGAAATAAATTACAAATAAATAAATTAAATATCTTCTGTTTTTGCGGTGACTTATCATCAGTTTTTAGTAAAGCTCTAAGAAAAATGTTACAACTCTGTTACTTATATAAAAAACTAAATATATGTACAATTATGATATAAAAACTAAGAAAAATACAATAAAAACTAAGAAACAACATTTAAAAATGTACAAAAATTAGCGTTAAATTAATTTTCTAATGTTTACATCTTTGGTTAATAAAATAATAATTTAAGGAAACGTAAAAACAATTCTTAAAAAGATTAACAAAACATAATAAAATTAAATGTTTAACATTTTCCATTCTAATTATAGTTAATTTATATCTTTATGAAGTCAATGAATTTACCAAAACTAAGAGAAATCAAGAAGCAAAATATCTGTTATTGAATTATATACTCGACGTTCATAAAAAACTTGATTTTTTCATTGCTAAACTTAATTTTGAAATAACAAAATTTACAGAAAATATAAACATTTTTTCGCTTTTATATATAATTGCAATTTTTAGTAGTTAATACGATATTTTGTAAATGCTACTACTATACTTCGTTTGAATACCTCTTAATTATTTATCGCCATTGCAAAATTTTCATTACGAACGAAGCTCAAAGAAATATGAAACATTTTTGGTCCTTAGGACACTTTGAGGAAATAGCTTTGAATTTTGTTGACACATTTAAGCGGATCGCCGATTGATTTTCTTCTCTATTGCCTTCTAAATCTCTTCGTTATTCCCTTCTTTGCATGCTGGAGGTTTACTATGCTTTGATAATTATCAGTTACACTACTACGACTATTGATTAAATAATAAGCTATTCACAAGATCTTCGTAACTTGATAGAAAAGTCGTTTTTAAAAAGTCCCTATTTACAATTTCTTCTGCCTCACTTCATGCGCTGATGGTCGGGCGTACTTTTCAGTATGTCCGGCTGATGAATGCCGTGCGAAGAACTCATAGTGCCGCCGTGACTGCCGCCGCCCGCACTGCTGTGGCCACCACCTGCACTGCCGCCGCTGTAATGTGACGAGTTCAGCGTGTGCGAATGCGTCGAATTCAGCGTATGAGTGGCGTGCGAGTTTAGCGTATTGTGAGCTGTGCTCGTTGCGTTGGTGGACATGCCCATTGTCCCGGTGCCAGTTCCATCGCGTCCCATAGTTCCCGGCCGAGAGCGCAGCGACCGATGCGAGCCGTTGCGCGTGAGGCTGTTCATCTGCGGCGTGCCCGGCACCGTGTGGCCCAAGGCGTTCATGTAGTCGGCTATGAGCAGCGTTATCTCGAGTATCTTCGGCTTGCTCATGGCGAAGAGCAGCTTCTGCTCTTGCGCCGCCGCTCCCAGCAGCGTGGACTCGTCGGCGGTCACTACCAACATGAAGTCGTCTTGACAACCGCCGAAGGTCATCACCGAGGTGTACGGATAGCGCGCCATCGGTGCCATGGACGACAACTCCAACACATTGAGAGCGTCCTCGGAGACGGCCAACCAAGCCATGGCTTGATCTGAATGCCGCGGCTTGGCTTGGAAGAGAGCCGCTCCGAAGAACGGCCACTTGCGGCAGCACGTCAGATAAATTCGCACGCAGTCCAGTGTTGAACGGCCCTTAAGCAGCATCCACTTGGAGATGAGCAGCTCTTGAATATCTTTCAGCTGGTCCGGCGAAAGCGCGTCGCGATAACGATACGGATAGAATTTGTCCAGCGCCTGCAGGCTGACCTTCATGTTGCCCGATCCGCGCGACTTCTCGTGCGAGTAATCGCCCATGTCGATCTGGGCCATCAGCGAAGCCAATTCGAGCGCCAGATCGCGCGACAAAGGGAAGCGGCCCTGCACAATTTGGTGGTTCGTCTGGTAGCAGAGCAGTAGGCGTTCCTTGTCCGTCTCGAATTTCACGGTGTGCTTCCAGTAGAGGCGATTCTTGTACGTGAGCTGAATGACGCGCGAGTTCTCAAACTTGCCAGAGCCCTTCTCTCGCAGCGCCGTCTCCCACTTCGAGATGACATCGCACAGCTTGGCCAAAGGATCCAAGTAGTGCTCGAGGTCCTTTTCGATGGGGTCGTCACTGAAGAGGCAAAAGCCGTTGGTGGAGTCGCGAGTGCCGATTTCCAAAGCCAAAGTCGACTGAAACTCCTCGATGGTTGACGAGCCATCGAAAGAGATGACCTGAGCAGGTCACAGGTTAGTCTCGGTTATAAATTTTAGCTATTGTAGTAACACGTACCTGGTAGGTGCCGTTCATCATGTGCACTGGGATGGCGTGTGGCAACGAGTGATGATATGGATTCTTCATGAGAATGGAGAGGACTTCCATACGCGAAGGTTTCGTCTCTCGGCCACCGTTTTTCAAAGTGCGCTCCAGAGCGCGCTCACAGTAAGCCGCATACTTTCCGGTCTCGGTTTTGGAGTCGGCGTTACGCGCTAGATGCAGCTTCAGATACCAGAGCAAGCGACTGGACTTTGGCACAAACAGCGACACAGCCATCGCGAGCAGCTGCCAGCCCTGGACGAACGAGTAGGCGGGCGGATTGGACTTGCAGTCGATGATGGGTGGAAGAGCGGGAGCCTGAAGAGAGTGCAGAAATAGAAATGGACGCATAAGTATACCCAATCACAGGTTTTTTTATTTACACTTAAAAAATAAGTTCGAAAGAATCTTAAAAGGCTACAAAAACATGCATTGTTTGGTTTTACAGCTCGCTGCCTCCCCATACCTGAATCGAAGTGGGAGAACTGCCATTAGCCTGGGCGGTTCCACCTTGTTGGGTATCACAGGTAAAAAGACTCTGCGTAGCACACAATAGCAGTTGCTGTAAATTCATTCATGGAGGGCAGGGGAGAAAAAATGGCGAAATTTAAGCAACGGTTCTCGTTTAAGTAGGGTCTAAGCTAAGCTGAGTCACATGTGCTATATACAAATGATGATTTCGCACTGTTTGAATGAGTATATTAATTGTATCAGGATTCGTAGAAAACTAAGAACTCCACACGATGTTAATTATTGAGAAAATTGTAATTTTTGACTGCTCCATTGACGAATGGATCAACAAAATTATTTATTCTTTACATTCACTTTCTTTTCAATTGCTTTTAGCTAGTTAAACGTTTTCTACGTAACCCAAAATATATATAAAATCTTATTTGATTTTAACATTTTTTAGTTTTCTTTTTTTTATTTTTATTTATGTGTGTTTTGCATACCAAGATAACAAATGTATATCTAAAGCCAGATAAACATACGCTAGAAGTAAGCTATGCCTTAAAACATCACCGAAAATAAACCTTTGCAAAATAAAAAAATTCGAAAAAGGACAAAGCAAAATAGGCCTGAAGTTTAAGATTTAAATCAAAATAATATTTAAACTGAAAGCGATTTATTATTAGAATTTAACTTAATAATAAACATTGAGAGTAGGAAAATGAAGGAGCTACGAATAAGTATTATGCAAGAAGTTGAATGAAATTTACAGCAAATACTTATGAATGCCATTCGTACATAATTTCTAAAGTACAGAACATACATAGTGTTTATATTGTGGATATATATTGCGTTCTTTGTACACAGAGAAAAGATATAGATGCAAGAATATTGCGATGTTCTTTACAGAGATTAAATAATTACAAAGAAGGAAAGCGGAATTAAGAAGCATACGTTGCCTTTAACGATACTATTTCAAATATGACATAAACATTTATAATGAAAATTTACACTCTATTGAAATATGTCTATGAATCTTGTTACCATCTACATTTGCATATATATGAAACATGTGTATGAGTAGAGCAAACATTATTTTATTGATTGCAAGTGATTCAATATAAAGACTTGTATGGGGAAAAAGCTTATTATAATCAACAACGTCGACACATAGAATCATGCATGATAATAAAAGGTAAAAACAAACAAAAATATGAGTGATGTGGGCAACGAATATTTATTTAAAGTAGAATACAAATCAGAGTTGATTATATTGAGGTGTCTATAAAATATAATACTTCAATCACTAACACAAATATTTATTTTGAGTGTGCTTCTTCAGTCAAGTGTCCTTTATTATTGTTAACATCGATTAATATAATTATCAAAATATTTTTAGCGATCGTAAGCTTTTCAAAGCAAGCCTTAAACAATTCAATTTAATTTAGTGCTGTAAGTTAAATGTCGCATTTTTACAGAGTGTAAAAAGAAGCATTTTATCAAAAGTCAAAGAATAAATTCAAAAGAAATATGTAAATGATGTAAATTTGAATAAATTGCACAAAAAAGAAAGAAATTACGAATTATCATGGGGTGTAAGAAATACAAGTCTTTCTCGGAGAAATATTTGATGTGGCCAACACAACTTCCTTCCTAGGGCTTTCCTTGTAGGTGAAACAGTTTCAATTAAAAAAGATGTACTGGTTGTGCAGGAAATCCTTCGAGATTGTAACCAAAAAGTTAGATTATATTTCGATGTTATAGCAGCCCTAAATACCCAATATTGACTTTCTATCGGTGTTGGGTTTTGAGTTATGCATGATATTTGAAAAATCCTTCAAGAGGAGTGTTTGGCGCCTCCGATTTCATCCAAAAAAGTATGTACACAACTACGTTTTATAAAAGTGTCATAAGAAAAATTTCAACTTTCCACGACGTACATACGTCAAGACCAAATTAGTTAAAATGAACTCACAGATGGTCAAAATGTGTATTACCATTAATTTTTCGCGATTACAATACTTTGAAGTAAATATCATCTCAGAACATCAAACCTTAAAGTCTTTAAATTCTAGATAGTAAACGCATTAATCCCTGAGGAAGCCTATTCAAATAGGAAAGCAAGAAGAGTATAGTCCACAAGCACATCCCAAAGCACTGGAGACAACAAACTTTCTTATGTCTTGTGGATGGACTGTTCAATTCAGCATAACGATCTCTTCATCTCTTCATTCCTCTAACAAGACTAAAATTCTTGTGTCTTGAATGAATCTTGTACTCTTTTAAATAAAAATTTACATAAAATTATAGCAATACTATCAGACAGGCACACTGTTTCGTGTGCAGCCCGCTTATTCATCGCTCTCAGTCATATCATCTCTCAGCTCTCAGTATGTAATTGTATTGTAAGAATTGGGATAGAATGTGTGTCATGTATTTTTGTGGAGGAGTAATTAACGGCCAGTAGAGCAGAAAGAACGTGTCATTACTACAAAATTAAATTCGATTTTGCGGAATTATGATGGACGAAGAACAGGGAAAAATTGATTTCACATTTTCGAAGGACGAAATCTACAGACAATGATTAAAAAATTAACGGAGACAAACACAAAACCGTTCAATATTCTTGAAACTAAAACTGATAATAACTAAATCTATAAACAGAACATAGGAAAAGGTCTTTGCAACTAAAAAAACTTACGCGCGTTTGTTTGCCCAGTTTCTTGTTTACCTGGACGCCGACACTTAATTTCTGGCCCGTATGTCGGGAGGTCTGCTTGACCAGAATGCAAATCATTTCCGTTTGCAGCTCGGGCATATCCAGGCTATGCTGCAGAGCATTTTGAGCGAGTACGACGTGATAATCGATGCCGGGTTGATTAACAGCGACAGACATGAAAAGCTGACAGCTCTGCATAAATGAATATGGGTTTTGAAAGTTTTAGTATGTTACCAGATGAAGGAGTAATTATTAAACATATAAAAACCGAACTGCATTACCTTAAATAGTTTAATAGCTTCTGGCTGCATCGCTTCTGAGTGCAATGAAGAGAGGGGAGAGCTGATAGAGTCCTTGGTGTGTAATAGAATGGGATGTCGCCATAGTACACAGTCTACAAATATTGTGATGTTCAAAATAAGAATGTAAAGAAAATAAACTCTAATTTCACTCACTTGGATCTCCGTCGGTTTCCATGAGTTTCTGCACCAGTTGTTCGTATTGCGTGCCAGCATTCGGACCGCCACCCGATACCACTGTCAAGTGGTACAGCCAGTTATCGCGCTCCTGCTTCCCTCCCAATATTAAGTAGGTAGGTCCTTGGTGTGCTGGATATATGGCGACGGTGAGACGCGCTTGGCTTTGAGATGGATCTTCCCGTTCCTCAGAGTCCGAATCGGAAACGTGTTCGACTTCCTCAACTCGAGCATCACGCATATTGATTTGGCCCAAGGGATTCTAAGCGTTGAGGCATAAGAAAATCAGACTCACAAAATACTACTTTAATAACAAAAAATATGTGACAGACGTACCGTTTCACCGGGTGCCTTGAAGTAGAGGAACATTTTACCCAGTAGCACACCCCACGTTTTCTTGGCATGTCCGTTCTTGACCTTCGTAACCCAGCCCTGTACTGTTGGCTTCTGATCATCACGACTGAGCAGCAGCTTGGTGGCATTTCGACGTTGTACATTCTGCAGCACACGTATCCAATCATCCATGGTGGCGTTAGAGTCCGCCGTAAGATAATACACCTTCTTTCCGGTATCGATTTCGAAGGTGGAAGCGCCGTCAGCACGATTGATACGACACACCTCATCAAGGAGTATCTGACCTTGCGGCTTACGATTGATATCGTGCTGGCTTTTCCAGTAGTTCAAAGTTCCATTCTTGAGCACGAACCAACGCTTACGCCAGGTTTTCAATTTACCACCCAGCTTGGCCAGATGACCCATCTATCGGATTACAAAAAAAAAATATATTATATTCTCTCTTCTTCAAAAAAATAGTAGCAAGTCATTTATTATTGGGTTCTATAATGCAGTCTGTTGAGGGCAGTCTAATAGGAAATAACCGATGTGATTCGTAATTCTCTGTATACTGTCGACAGATTGGACTAACATTGAGACCGTGTAGGAGTACGCGGCTCCAAGATTTTCTGGCGTTTTATCAAAGTGATCAAAATTCAAGTCATGTTGGTGCTTTAGTCAAACTTCGTAAAGTCATAGGCATTAGCGTAGCCATCCTTACAACTTACCTTTTCTAAAGATTCGATTTTACGGCTTGGCGAGTCCACGAACGACTGGCGCATCAACAACGATGGCATCGAAGCGTCCATGCAGGTCGTCTCTGATACAGCATCTGGCGGTATCGCGTAGTCATCCGACAGGCCTGATTCAAATGAAAGATCTGAAATTACTGATCCACATGCGTGGGGTATGCGTAGATGATTGTTGTTTGAGGGGGCTTTGTTATTGTTGTTGATGTGAGCGTTGGTGATTGTAGGATTGCAGGTGGTTGTGATGTTGTTGAGATGGTGACGGTTATAGTGGAAATTGGGTTCTGATTAATGTGATTAATGTGTAAGTGTTGGTTTCAGTGTTTATGAAATTATAATTGAAATGCAGGGAATGCAAGGAACCCATGCAAAAGAAGTGAAAAATATTAGTTTATTTGTTTGCACGCGTTAATACAGAAGTTGAAGAAGTTCTCAGAAGTGGAGTGGTTAGTGGTATTAAAGCTACTTGACATGTTAAGCGTTTCGGGAGACGTTATACAGATTACCGGAATCGATAGCTTTTTAAAAAGTACAAGGAATGCAGAATCGACCACCGACTACCTAAGGTGAGGACATAGGTTTTCCGGGTGCTATGGACTGTCATACATACCACGGGGTTTATTGTTCTTTGGACTCTCAGAGCCGCTCCGTTTTGCTGGACTCAAACTGGAAGAGGTTTTCAGACTTTTCGAAGGACTCGACGCCGAGCCGGATGTCGACGTGTCGGTGTTGTCGGTGCTTGTGGAATTGTGCGAATTGTGAGTGAGCATAACAGCGTGCTCCTCACCATCACTCGAGTCATCACTAGAGTCGCCAGTAAATGGCATAGATCGAATTTGCGATGCACGCTAAAGACAGAAAAATTATTGATAAAAGAAACTATATCACAAAAAAAAAGTACTGAGAAAACCTACGCCTTTTACGGTTGCATAAACTGGTACTGACATATCACAGAAACCGCCGCTCGCTGTTTGTTGGGCTCGCGTCGGTTGCGGCGGTGTTCCCGGCGCACCGCCCGTACTACCTGCACTGCCAGTCAGTACACGCTCCATGGTTCCGTTGGCACTATGCGGGCCTGGTGTCGACCGTCCTTGCACACCGTTGGCAAGTGTATTTGTAGCGCTTGTACTGCCCACTGACGCAGCACCCGTCGAAACCTCCTTTTTTTCTGGTGCATGCGTATGATGGGGAGGTGGTTGCGGACCAGCACTCGTACATTCGGCTCCACGAGGCGCTACCAGCCCATCGTTGGCTACCTGATATATCTTCGCTTCCCAGCTGGGAAAGCGGTGTAGAGGTGGTGTCGGTGGTCGTGGCACACCCAAGTCGCTGGTCGTGGTTGTTGTGCTCGAATTGCCGCCACTCCCCATCAACACCGTGCTGTTCTTCAGCCAGTTGGGCAGCTTCTCACGAGATGGCGTATAGATCTCTGCGTAGTCATGCCCCGTGTCGGTGTCCGAGCTGTCGGGACGAGTGGATGTTATGCCAGAGAGCGGCATCAAGGTCAAGCCATCGACGGCCGCCACCAGGTTTCGCTCCAGCTCTTGAGGCTCCATTGATAGGTTGCGCCTGTGCTGATGATGAGGATAGGAAGATGTTAGAGGTCGATTAATAATCTCCTGAGGATCTAGGCTCTCGCTGCGGCGGCGTGCTTCGCTGGTGTCAGCAAAGTCCTGCACATCCAGACTTAAACTGTTGCGGACTGGATGCGGACCAACGCTGCTGTGCCGGTTCGGCTGATTGGCGATGTGGTTCTTGAGCAGCTCCAACTGCTGGTTGCACTTGAGATTCTGTTCACGCAGAACCTGGTTTTGCTCTTCGAGCTCCCGTAGCTTGTTGGTGACCCACTCTTTGATTTTGGCCGCCTTCGCCTCGACCTGTCGTGCGTCGTGAAGACGGAGTTGGCGCTGCTCCTCGACTTGGATTTCAAGAGAGGTTATTGTGTGTTCCGCATCCGGTATGGACACACTTGCCGAAGCAGCAGCAGTAGAAGAGGCTGCGAGTGGTGTGGCAGCAGCGGTCTGTTGTTGCTGCTGTTGCAGATCTGATTGCGGCTGTTGTTGTGGTTGGCTTTGATGGAGCGGTGAGTTTGTAGCTGGTGGTGGTTTTGGCCATTCACTCAACCTTTGTTCCATAGCCCGAACCTGAAAGATAAACGTAAAAAGGAGTGAGTAAATTTTAAATCACTGAACTGTAAATATATGGATTTACTCATGTAATAATTTTTCCCCTTTCTAAATTCTATATACAAAAAAAATTGTTAATTGGTTGCGATCCAGCCGAACAAATGAATAACCCCTGTAATTCTCCCTGTGGCTTTATCCTGCACAGATTCCCTGGTTTTTAATTAAGTTTTAAATTGTATGCTTCTACGCCTGCAAAATCGGCAGTGTTTATAAATTTACGTAATCCGATGGAAACGATACGCTCCGCATTGAACACTTTCCCTAGCGCCTTTCCTCCTTCGCCAGCGGTCAATTGCATACATGAGCTTTCGTTAAATTGAACCGTAACTGAGTGTCTGTTTGTGTGCATCGATGCACATGTTTAGGTATCATTTTCACAGAATGTTGTTAGCCGAAGTTGTTAACAGCATTATTTAATACACATGCTCACTTAAATGCGGTCATACACACGTTTTCCGTCCACTCTTGACAACACCAAGCAACGAATTAAGATTTCATGTTCTTCGAAAACTTTTAACAAATACATTCGCATTTTCGGGTTGAATTTCTTTCAGTTTACTTCTACGCTAGCATCCACATTCGCCTTGAAGAAGTTTCAATATTTAGTTTTTAGCGTTGTGGCTGTGTTTAGCTTTGTTTCATATGAGTTGCTTCTCTACACTTTGCTATAATTAAGCGTCTGCAAGGAGTCTCCTTGTATTGTCTGTCCTTTTGGAATACCTATCGATCGTTCGTGTTCCATTAGGTGCTAACAACTTTCTACAAAATTATTTCTCTGTTTTCTTTTTTTTTCTTTTTGCATTCTCACGTAGATATCGCTTAATTGATCCGTGTCTTACCGTTCAATATTTTATGTTTTCCGCTGAATTTTGAAAAGCTTTCAGTCAAGACGTTCGCTCAAGATGTGACATCTTTTTAAGCAAGAATTAAATACTGTTTAGTTTTGCGCATCGATGCAGCTGCACGTGTTAACTTCACTTTTCGGAGGAATTGACTTTTAAGTTTGAAGGAGTTCTTCAAGGAGGAAGGACAGACTTAAAACTTTGTCGTTGAGTTGCAACATTTGAACGAAGAGCGTAATGAATGGCGTTTGTTGTCAAGAGCTGCAAATTTATCAGTCCGTAGTTTATCGTAAATTAAGTGTTACGTTTCCTTTAAAATGAAAGTTGAATGAAGTTCCTACGTTAGTTTTTTATCATAAAAAGAAACTTAAGACCAGAGATTATATAAGAAAAGTTGGAAATTCAGATTTATTCTTCACGCTTCGTAGAAATTTGCGTAAATCTTATATCCAGCATCTGTTCATTCCTTCGGAAAAGAGAAAAGTACCCTTTTTGGCTGTCTAATTTAAGAGGCTTAGAGGATACTTTTGCGTCGAGCCGAAGCGTTTCGTTTCACGGCTGCGTTTCAGTACGTATAAACTTTGTCCTTTGTTGATGGTGAACGCGGCAACAAAGCAGAAGCGCTAAAACGTTGTGCACTTTTTTCGAATTAATATTTATATCCGTCTCCGTAGCTTTTTGTGTCGCTCTAGGCAATGTTTGTTAGCATCTTAATTAGAGGCGGAATTAAAGAAGACGGAAAAATAAATGCCAAGAAAAAGGGAAAATAAACACATTCATCCAAAGAAAAACATAACCAAAAAAAATAAATCACGTATTCACAGAAACTCATGTGGAAAAGCTTCCATGCTGACTGCGAAACGGAAACGGAAAAGGATTTCTTACGAATGTATGTAAAAATATGTATATGCAGAAAATTGTAATAATTTTTTCCGTTTTTCGTTTTGTTTTGTATTTTTTCCCTGCTTTTCACTTTGGAATGAACGTCCTCATGTCGCCACTCCGGCGAATATCGTGTCGCTTATGGTGCATTTTTATTGCATACTCTTAGGTGTAGCTACATTTATTTTCTTGATTCGTGAGAATGGGAATTTTTTCGCGGAGTGTTTTTTTCTTGGTTTTTATCGCAAATCTTTGTTATTTACGTGTTATTATGTTCCATTTTTTTATTTTGGCTCCCATATTCTGTAGACATTTGTTTGTTTCTTGCAATATTTATTGGCAAACACGTTTCTTGTATTGAAATGTTGTGGAGCGGGTGGAAAACGGGTGAAATATTTAAGTTTTAAATAGAAAATTCAAACTTTTCTTACAATAAAATAAAAAATTTAAATGAGATTAAGGAATGAAGAAAAGTAGCGAAGAAAAGCATAAAAACGAATTTACACTTTGAAAGAAGCAGAACAAGAAACGCAATGATGGAATTTTAAATTCTATTAAAAGTGTTGAGGAAAAAGTGGAGGGGAGGAAAATGGAAAAAGGAATCGGAGAAAATCATGCATAAAAATATAAATAACACAACTTTACGAGCATTTGCAAAACGAAGTTTAAGTAGAAGATCGAAAAGTTTTTCTTATGAAGAATATCTAAAAATTTTAGAATTCCATTTCAGATCGTTTCTGAGTTAAATTAATGATGGAAATTAAATTATGGATGGAATATCTTTTTATTACACAATTAGAATAAGAAAAAATTAAATAAACCATCACGAAGCACAGACCTGAAGTTGTTTTTCTTTAACTAATTAGCTCATTCTTTCAAACATTTAACGCATAACTAATTCCTAATTGAAGGCAGAAACGGGGTCAAATGGTCTACTGCGGATAATAAATTTTTTTAGCCAGGTTTTTTCCATTTTTAGCCAGGCACTGATTACCTGAAGTGAACAGAAATAAAAGAAAGCTTGTTCTTAAAATACAAAACATTGCACCTTGTTTTTCAGTTAAAAATGGACAACCAAAAACCATTTTCACCGTCAGGGAAGCCAAGTCAGGTGCTCTTTCGAATAATGACATATTTCGAATATTTTCATTTTTCGCTTAGGTGTTCAAATCCTTTTTCTTTCGATTTTTCACTCCTTCACAGAATTTCGATATCCTTGCCAAAGCCATTCTTTGGCAGCAGGATTAGATAAAATTGCATCGCAAGAATTTTTAATGGATACTACAGCAAAGCTTTCAGCTGAGACCAAGACAAAGCACAAAAACAAGACCGAATAGAATAGAGAGGAAATAAGTAAGAGACAACTTTTATCCTGAATAAAGACATGTAGACACGCAGGCAAAGAAATGTATATAAGTAGATGGAATACATAAGTAGAGTGAAGTGTAGCAAAAACTAAAAGGCAGCTGATAACAATATTATTATCACTAGTATTAGTTTTTGTTTACCACAAAGATTGGAGCCTGAGTACATCGAGATGAGGAAGAATTCCTTAATATAGTAGTCAGCAGAGGATGTGCAAAGTAATCCCATGGTAAACATTATGTTTGCGTAATATAATATCGTTTAATACAGACTTTACGTTCCTTTTTGAAATATGTACAAGAGAAAGTTACGTACAAAATTCTATGAAAAGCTTTTCCATTAATTAGGGACAACAAATTTCATGAATTAACATTACGCCGAATCAACTTATTAATCATCTCAAAGTAGAGTTTTAAATTATACTTTCCTTTGTATAACTTTATTAAAAGTCTCTCACTTTCTCTATTTTTAACTTTGGTCAATGACAACTTCTTCATCCTTCAAGAAGCCTTTGCTTCTCCTATCTCTTTCCTGCGTTTTCTCCTGCTTTTCTCCTGCTTATTATCTCGCTTTTAATGCCATTTTGAATGCGACAATATCGCGCGTCTGTTGTGAGCTCCCTTTAATTACGCTTGAATAGACTTTTAATGTATAACTTTGTATAATTTTACTTTTGCAGTCTGCTGTAGTTCTACTCAGCCGAGCAGACGAGACGAGACATTTTATTATGATGTGTACCAGCTCCGTCCGTGCCTCCATTCGCGTTGTTGGCAGGCAATAGAATGGAAATAGATAGAAACCGCGAGGAGCAGGAGATGCAGCGACGAATCCAACCGACGTACAAAGCTCAAGTTGTATTTTTATAGAAAGGTTAATAAACTTTGTGGAAGTATGGAAATTAAAATAAGCAAAAAGCACACAAGAAGAACCATTTAAAATTCACTAAACACGTGCGGAAAACTTTTCGCTTTTGGGAGTATTCCTTGGCTTCCTGAGGAAGATTTTATCTGCACAACTCCAGCCAACTTTTGTACTTTTAACTATAAAGTTGTAATATTCTGAGATTATTATTATACTGTCATTTTTAGACAAAAGAAAATATAAACAGGCTGACAATTGGGACAATTGGAGAAAAAAAGATTCAGATTCAAGATTATGGATGGACTAAAATTGTGATAGAAAAAAATTAATCTTCCAAATTTTAATAAATGTCTACATATTTCATTATTATCTACATTTCTTTTATATTTCATTTTATGATTGTTGTTGTTTTCATTGTTTGAATAAAATTTTGCAATTTATTATGGTTTAATTTATTCGCGCTCATCACAATAAACTTTAAATTAAATTTTGAAAAATGTCTTTTCTCCTTTATCCATTTATTTCCGCCATTACTTTGTACTTATCGTTGCCACTCTTTTGAAATACTGAAGCATCCTTGTCTGGTAGCTGTCATGCCTTTTCAATCGTATCTTCTTTTTTTATTCCTTTCATTCTGTGCCTTTTTTTATCTGTCATTCTGCGTCACGATTCTCATGAGTAGATAGTGAGTGGGTGTGGTACAGCCAACGTTACAAAGGCTCTCGTTACGATGCTGTCGTCTCTGTTGATACGTTCTCGAAGAGTACCTCTTTTTTATCTTTAAGTATTTATTATTAAGTACCTCTTGGAGTGAGTGTGTGCGTGTATATCTAAAGTGCTAATAAGTGGCTTTACAATTTCCAAGCATGATGCTTTTCATATAAAATTTTTTAATCTTTTTCCAGGTATCATAATTTTTGCTAGAGCTATAAAGATCAAGACATAATCTTCCTTAAAAGATTGAAAGTTATTAATGAAGCAAATATAAGTAAATCTTTATCACTTTGTGTCATACAATTCAATGAAGTATTATATATAGTTTATATTATATCAATAGTTTTTTAATACATTTGTAATATGAAAATTCTTGTTGCTTTATATAGCATATATTCTATATTTGACCTCCTCTCTATATAGATATAAACCATAAAATTATTACTATTATATATTGTTATATACTACTAGAATTTACTATTACCTTACGTCTTTATTGTTCTTTACTATTTCAATATGTTATTCTTGTTTTCATATTATAACCTTTAATTTAATGAGCTTTGATGGCTTCATAGTTTGAAAGCCTCAACAAAACTTTTTTGAATTGTTATTTTTGTTATTTCGACAAAATATCCGATCGATCCAGTTTATATGTTTGTATCAACTTATTCCCGAATGAAATCATTAGTTTGGGCTTTTCAGATATTCCTTCAATTAATTCATTCAGAAATTGATTTGTGTATCTATTCATCATCATTATTTTTCTATCATATCGTTCAAAGGAAATGTTGTCACTCTGAATAATTGAAATATACGACGCGATAGACGTTGCATTTGGCTCCGCGTTAATTTTAACCTCACCCTTACACAATTTTTGCTTAAGTAAAATATACTTAAATCTTGTATGGTTTTGATAAAGCAACCTTAGAGAATATTATATTTTAGGTAACCTCAAAATATCTTCAACAGCACCTTCAGTCGCAGCTCCCTCGCTCCGCCATCATCGACCAACTCCTCTGCCGTTAAACATTACATACATTAAGTTGGTTATTTATGGCTCCCCTTTTTTAATACTTGAGCTTTGTTGTATACGTTTTTGTTGTTTTGCTTTTGTTCGGCTCCTTTTAATGGCACGCGTTCATTCATGTCGCCAGTGTGAGGAGTTGAAGAGCTCTTCTTGGGGTCTCTATTCAAACAAAATCCACACACAAACGCACGATACGAACCGACACTTTACATGGAGTTATTTTTATTTTGGTATCCGATACTTTTTCCTTTAGCCCATTTGTGCCTTTGTGGTTTGTTGCTTTTGTGTTTTTGGTAAAATCGTTTGTATTTTCTAAACTAAAAATTGTCATCATTAGTCATCGTATACATATTTGTAGGTATTGCTGTCTGTCAGTGGCTTAAAAGGATTTCTGCACGATGCGTCTCCGTGTGTACATGTTTTTGAGTGGTTTTCGCATAATTTCCGTGGGTTCTCTGTACTTAAAATATACACAAAAAAAAAAATCGATTGACTTCTTTAGCCGTCTCTTTAAGAAGCCGTATGAAATTAAATACATCTAAGTGCTTTTCTATAATAAACTGCTATTTTCAGATATTCAATAAAAAGAAATATTTGTGAGATTCGTTCTGATAATGAATAGAAAAATAAATACGATCGAATTAATGATTTTTTCCAAATAATTTTCATGTTAACAGTGGAGAATTATTTCCAAAAGTCTAGAGTAGAGTGGAATAGGAGTTAATGCAGAAAAGAGCGGACAGAACAGGAGTGACATCATGGACAGTAGTCCGTTTACCAGAAGACATTATTAGTCGACCACTTCGATGCATGAACTATTTTGAATATCGATTCTTGTCTCTCCGATCTTGAAGCATATTTTTACCCAATTTATCCAACGTTTTTTGAATATAGTTTAAGGTATTTCTAGCAGTATTGAAGTAGACTTTAAGTGTATGTCAAGAGTAGAGCGTTAAATATTTTCCTTTGGCTGAAATTGCCCTCCTCTTTGGAGTATTCTTTTACTTTGTATTCAATTGCAGTAACATGCAAGTCTTGCATGCAATATTTGAAATTAATATAGATGTTAAAAAATATGTAAAGTTACCTACATTTTATGAAAGATATTCCAACGTCTCGTGATAATCTTTTGCACATAATTGTTCCGTAATAATATCGTAATATCGTTTGCACAATTTAGTAAATTTCACTTTTATATTTCTCAAACATTTTATAATTGGAAATCTGCTTCCGAGTACATTGAAGTGTTTATATTATTGTATTGTTTATAGGAATTACGTGCTGATAATTCAGCTATTGACTGTTACTAATGATGGTTAAAATAACTTTGTTAATGATGAAAAATAAATAATACTTCAGTGAAGTCTAAGAATTCAGGCATACAATTTGTAGTAGATATCTAATATTATGTAGTCTGTATATATTACATGTATTCATATAAATAGTATTAATTAAAGCCGTTAAGGACACTGCTTACTTAAGTAACATAAAAACATGATAAACGAATGACAATTTTTTCCTACCCTTTTTAATAAAGCACAGAAAAAAACTTAGGGGAAACTTGTTAAAATCTGTGCAAATTTTTCTTGCTGTTAGCAGTGAAAAGTGGACGAAAACAGGACGCTATGATGCAGTCGCGCAAGCAGATTCAATACATCCAAATATTCCAATTAGAAACAGGGAAAGAAACCTCCGAACAGCGAAATCCTGTTCAGTCATAATGAATGCCGATTTAAAAGCGGCGTTGAGGGTAGTTTCTGGGAAATGTTTATGACACAATAATCTGTATACGCTTGTACAATGGCCCAAATGCACTCACGGCGCGAAGAATGCGTATGGAAGTCACTTGGAGGCTCTATTTTAACGTGTCGCTTGAAATATTTTCGCGTCATTCTGTAGATGTACGTATATCGACCAGAATGTAGACATGTAGATATAATAAATTTCGTAGATCTCTATGAAGGACTTGCATAAGCTGCCGAGCCTAACAAAAGTTCAACAACTCAGTGCAGCAGCTGTTCGTTTCGGTTTCAAGGGCGGGTTGAATGTAACACGACATCGGGTCACACGGTGAAATTTTTCTGAAAAAGTGTGCAATCAACTGAAACAAGTTCTTGTTTTTCCCCTTTTTTGCTTTTTGTTCAGGGTGCAGTTACACGGGAAGAAAACGTAAAGCGCAAACTAATAAAAGAGAACCAATAAATAACTGCTTCTAGAGTTATGAGCAACTAGCGACATGAGCAACTTTGAGGCTTAGCAATGCTTGGAGGCTTTAAAGAAGCTTCATATGGATGTAGACTTCAACTAAGACGTGATTTAGATCAGGTTCACGTGCACAGATGGAGGATTAATTCACTGTGACAGAAAATTTGAATCTACTCGACTGAAGATTTCGAAATAAAGACCTTGAATTAGAGTCGCTTTGAAGATGTTGGTAATGGAACATTGAAATCATGGAATCAATAGAAAGTCTTGCTTCTTATAAGGATCACAAGAGGTGCAGATCGTAGACAAGGATTATCTCAAAGTTTTACTTGATATGGTAATAATCTGAAGTTATAATTTCAATCATTTATGTTCAGCCGAGAATGTGATCAGGAGAAGCAAAAAATTTCTTTTTTTAAAGTGGCATAACTCTGAAAGTTATGAAGCAGTTTATAAATACTTTCTATATTTATATTTTTTCTTGAATGGCACCCACCACAAATACACGCCGGCTGATCCATTATTTACGGGGCACCCTGTATATCAATTTATATTTATTTAAGATCTTTTGTTGTTAGTCAATTATGTTTTATTTTTACAATAAAGATTTAATCATTTTTAGACATAAACTTTTAAATTATCTGCCATTTTTATCACAAGTTAATTTATAAATTTTTAATGTTTCACTTTTGCTTTATAAACTATTAAATATTAAAATATATTTAATATTATTATTATATATATTATTATTATTATTATTACTAGATTTACTTTTTTATGTAGAAAATTTATCATTATTTGTTTTCTTGTTATAGTTGTTTTTTATATTTGTCAAAATTAATTGAAACATTGTTAATAAATTTGCTCACATAAGCAATGTTTGCTTAAAAAGAAAACATGACTTCTGTGGAAATCGGTTGATGTTTTGCCAATTTTGCGCCTCACAACTCTTTTTGCACACTTTTTGTAACAAATTTGTTTGTTTTTACAAATAAAAATCCTTCCTTTTTTCAGATCTTCGTCTGAATTATTGAAATAATTTCCTATTCTTACTTATATTTTTAGAAAACTTGTATACTTTCATACATTTTGGTTTTTTTTAGTGTTTCTTGAATTAAATTGATAACATTCACGCAGCGTTTAATTTTCCACAAGCGTTCACTTCGAGCTCCACGTAACGACTGAATGAAGTAATGATGAGAAAATATTTCCTGCACTCGCCGCTTCCACAGCAATCAGTTTTTCTCCCCCTTACAACTTTTACAGTTATTAATGGTGGGAGGAAATCAAAACAACAACAACAACACATAGGGAATGTGCGGAATCGAGGAGCGAAGAAAGTGCGAGAGCAGAATTTCCCAAGAAGGAAATTGTTCGTACTCTCAGGGAGAGGGATTTTTAAGGAAATTGAAATAAGTAAATGCAAGCAGAGAGGGAGCATTAAATTAAAAAATGCTGAGAGAATTAGCATATTTTCTTATAAGAAAAATTGTAAACGTTTCTTTTTGGAAATTACCAGCTAAAGCCAACGATTTATTTTTATCCTTTAATAAATTATGACTTCAAACATTAACCTCAAAAATAGATCGGTGGCTTTTGTAAAGAGACGTATATGTACTTTTTTTTTTATTTAAAATTTTTAAAAATAAGATTCATTTAATATTCAAGCACTAAGAAATATTTGTACAATTTTTGTAAAAAGTTCAATAGTAAAAGTCCAATAAATAAATTATATTTATGAATACATTTTTACATAAAATTTCAATATGAAAGATCTAAAACCTTTTAAATTCACACTTCCCTTTAAATTATGTTTGTGTTTAGTAAATATGTATTTTTATTATTATTATTATTATTTTTGCTGTCATGTCAGCTCCAGGCATGATAACATTAGCAAACACCAACAACAATAACAAATTTAATCATCTGATTGTGAACAAACATCGCTTGGAAGCACTGAACGTGTGCTTGCGTATGCTTGTAGGTATTTGTGGGACTGATCCTTGTATATCCCTGCTTCACGATTACAAGTATCTATCGAAAGCAGCGCCGGCCAACATTAATCATGCACACACCATGAATTGAACGTTGAATTGAAGCGGCAAAAACAACAATTACACGAACAAACACATATGAAAAATTAAATTTGAATCGATTCTTCTCTAGTATTAAGCAAGAATGTTGATCAAGCTAAATTAACTTTAAGTAAATGAATTTTTTCGTTATTGGTCTCTTAGAAATTATAATCTTTTAATCATTGTTTGGAATTAGAAATTTCCGTTGTTAAGTTTCTGAAAGAATTTCTTATTTCTTTATGTTTCTGCCGCGACGGAAGAATTCCGTTTGGACGATAGACAATAGAAAGGATATAAACGCAAACTGTCAGGCAAACATACAAATAGACACACTCAAACGGAGTGAAAGGATGGAGAAACCGGATGGACATTCAGACATCTCGACAGACAAGGTTCCCGCTCCTAACCGCAGACAACAGACTGGAAGGCAGCCAAAAGTCTGTTTTTCCCTTTTTCGTCCTTCTTTCCTTGGACAGATGAAAGGACAAAAGGAATGCAAAAGTTTGCTATGGTTTTCTCCTCTCTCAAAATACTTCAGTAGAAAAGTTTTTAATTTTTCTTGCTTATTACTTCTTTTATGTGGTTTTCTTATGTCGAACAGGAGCAAATAATTAATAGAAGCATCAAAGTTTTCCACATAAAAGCAGATAATTTTAAGAAACTATCTGCAATATTCACTAAAGTAAAGATCACACTTTTTCAGTGAAGTGTCAAAAATCGGAGACAAAGTTGTAAAAATCTTTTGGACAATAAATTTTATTACTTACTGACAAACTGAATCCATAAGAAAACATGGTACAAAATTTATCATTGAAATATCATCAGATACTATTCAAAACAAAAACAAAAAATAAATAAATACAAAAAACTTAATAGTACAATAATATGTCCAATGATAATAATAAAAGATAAATAATGAAAGTCGACAAAAGTAGAAAATAGCATCAAACACAATGTGGCCAGCATACACCTCGTAAGTTAAATGCTTTCAATTAAAAATTTAGATTTGGTTACGCATTGAATTGAACCCAGTAGGAGCTATAGCATTATGCGCCGTGTGCTTAAAATAACTCATTTCTGCATAACCACTAATCGAGGTATCCCTATAATCCAGATAATTCTAGAGGATTAAACGTTATGATAAATCCAGATACTTAATCTAGATAACGTTAGAGATTCTAGATGATATGAGATTTTAGTATAATTATTAGATATAATTATGGCTTTTATATCAACTATTTCCTTGTTGTTTATGTAGAAGTTTTCAAGTTTGTGCTCCAGGTCTGTTTACTATTGGCATAATATCAAGATATTATGGGTAAGTAGGACCGACTATTTCAAAATAAGGATATTCCTTGTAGCCTCGCCAAACCAGACTATATGTAGCTTATTTGCGCTGGGTGATTATTGATCTTTCCCAGAAAGTGTTAACTCTCTGTTAACTTTCTGAAGCATATATAGCATACATATATAGAAAGCAAGAGGATTATTACTCTGTGTGAATGAATGACTTATAATGCCATTTCTTATTATTGTGACCTGTTATTTATTATATATTATATTATATATTATTATCATTGTGCTATTCTAACATTGTATTGGAAAAGTTTTGTTTGTATTCGTAATTGATGGAAAAATAATGAAGCAAGTCTTCATATTCACTTATTCTTTCTTTTCTTCTTAACGTGCCTTGGCAGCTCTCACCAATCTCTTGCTTTCCTTCCAATTTGTCATTCATTCATTCCTTCACAACACATCCCAACAAACAGCAATCACTCAATAAATAAAAATCAAAAAATTTAATGTTTTGCTGCTGCGTTTTTCACGTTTCCTTTTTTCGCAAAGAAGTGAAAATCTTATAAGAAAATCCAGCAAAGAAATAAGAAGAACGACCACGGTTCTGATGACGGATGCACGCATCATTAACTACATCAACGTCAAAATAACAGAAAGAAGAAAAAAATTGAAAAAAGAAGAGGCAGGCGCCGAAATACTCCTAACAAATGAAGATATCAGAAAGGAAAAAGGATGAAGACGACGAACAGAAAAGCAAGTTTCCCCCCGGTGACTGATGGCAGACAATTTGTTGTTGTTCTTATTGTTATTCATGTTGTCGTTGTTGCTGTTTATAATTAATGTTGCCTTTGTTAATGAGCGATTTAATGCAGATATTTTCCACAGTAATTGATGTTGTACAGTCCACCGGAGATTTTCTTATTCATAACAAATATTCTCTAACAAATAATTTCTTTAATTAAAAGTGCAATCGAAAATTAATCATTGAATACTCTTAACATAGAAAAACATTCCTAATACCAAAGTTATAAATGAAAACATCAAAGAAACTCGCGGAAAATGCCACTCAATCAACTACTAAAGCATTGAATGATTGATGGAGCTAAAAATATTGCAAGAAAACCAATCAGATTTTCTGTTTTTATCTGTGGAAATGAAAGAGCTTGCGACTGAAGGAAGATGACAGAAAGGTCAAGCAATTAATGGCGAATTTTTTCGAAACAATAGAAAAGTTTCATGAAAAGCCATTTATTCAATACTAAAACTGTTGGAATGAGCGAAAGTTGATTGGTTTCTCTCTCATGTCTGCTCATCAATCAATTTTCTTTTCTTTCCCATTGATTCTAATCTAGAATTGTTAATTGGTTTCCTTTGTGTGCTTAGGAATAACAAAAGGAGCAGAAAAAACTACGATGAGATTTGAATAAAACTTTAGATTTAGAATAAAATATAGATAAAAATCGTAGAAAGTTAATAATTGTCGTTGGAAAGCTTTTGATTTATATTAAAACGAAAAATAAAATTTATTATTAAAATAAAAATAAATAAAATAATATAATAAATAAATAAAATATTATTTATTCTATATAGATCAGAGTAGTGTTCACTAAAGTTTTCACAGTGTTCAGAAATTCGCGAGGCTGGAGAATTGTGTGGATATTCTTTCCTTTACTAAACAAAAAACTAATTGAAAGTCGACAAAAGACTACAAATTTCATTGATATTAAAAAGTGTTACAAAAGGAAAACAATTAATTTAATAGTTGAAGTTATTTCCTTTGTGTTTTGTTTTTAATATTAAAACATTTAACAAACATTACAGAAATTTGAATGTTGCCAATAGATATACAACAAAAAATCCACTTCTTTAGGTTGAATGGGGAAAGGTAAACGTGGCAGGTGAAGCCAATGACATTGCGATCATATTAAATTTAATCTTAAGTTAATTTTAGTCTTTTAATGGCTTAAATTAACATTGTTGACTACAGGAATAAACTTTATTTTACCATTCATTAACATTTCAAGAACAATCCATAACAGTGGAATTAAAAATAAAATTGAGGCAATACAAGGACAGAGCAAATGAATGTTTGCGGTATCGCCAATTCTGCATTTTTCATTTGAACCTTTATCCAAGGAACCTAATTATTTTGGCATTCGCAATTCAAATGCTTGTAATATAGGAGATGATTTACTAGCGTCAAGTTATCAAATGCTTTTCCCCTTTTCTGTGAAATTAGAATTATGAACGCTTAATTTTTATATCTTTCTCTGCTTTGTACCAGTTGCTGGCGATAACTTTACGCCGTCACAGACAGAAAGTAGTTTATTTCTGTCACTTCAAAGAAAAATATCTTTTTCACTTCAATGTTTTGCCAGTTTTTTTGCTCGAGTGACGTTTTATAAAATAAAGTGTTGACTGACAGAAGATTTCAATTTATTTATAGCAAAAGAGAAGCATAAAAGCTAAGCATAAGAAACGTGTTAATAAAAATAATAATTAATTTAATAATAAAGTGTAAAGTACATGAGAAATTATCTATTTTATTATTAAATGAAAGAATACTTGATGTGAACAATTTTATTTATATTCCTTGAGCTTTTATCATTTCTGCAGTACTCGGTATTTACTGATCGATTAGCTTCATGTTAAAAATCAATAAACTCAAATGACCTAATTTTGTTTGTGCTTCAAGGAGCTTGGCTGCGACTCTAGAAACTTATTTAAACTGAATGAACCATGACTTGCTTATTATTTACAGCATCCAACGTGTCTTTTGCTCTCTATTTTAATACACACAAGAATTATGTACGTATTTTTTTTCTTAAGCTTTATAAAGTTCATTAAACCAACCTTTTTGCGATAGTTTTCCATTCATAAAATTATTCCAGTGACGCGACAGCAACAGAAAAAGTCAGTGACAGCAGCAGCGTCAGAACGATGACGGAAAATTGTACAATAAAACGAAACGCGGAATCAATTCAAGTCCAAGGAGAGTCAGAAATAAGAACAAAGGAAGGAAAGTAAATGGAACAAAAGCGGAAGCAGCTTAACAGCATTTAAAACGCTTTTTATCATTTTTAATTTGTTTAAAGACAGTTTTACGAAACATTAACACTTTGATCGTCGAAGCAGAGAGCGACAAATAGCAACAAAACGACTTAAACATTAATTTCGTGTCGCGATCTCGGCCTAAAATTATGCAACACTAACAGCTTACGTGATTTTTAAGATTTTCATAGGATTTATTAAGGATTTCTTGAATCTCTTTTAGGTTTTGTTTTGTGTATTAATGCAATTGTATTTAAAAACTTTTTTTGTAGTTGAATTTTGTTGGCAACTTTAGTTAAGCACTGATGATGGCAACACTGGACACTTTCTTATTATTAAATATTATCAAAATTAATTTTAGGTTTCGGTTTAAATAACGAATATTTTATTTTATTTATTATTTCTTAGACTTCCTTCCCGTTTTTATTTATTTCGGTATACTTTGTGAATGATTTCCTTGCGTAGGTGTGTGTGTGTCTGTATGGAGACATATTTTTTCACCATCTCGTCATGTCAGCTGTCAATGACATTTCCTCGTTTTGACAATTCTGCGCAGAGTTGTTGTTGTTGTTCTGCACGCTTCAACACCCGCTCAACCATAATCGTAGTAGAAATGCAATCGGAATTCGTGACATGCGCAGCTTGTGGAACGTAATTTTTGCTTTTCTTTCACAATTTTTTACCCATAACAATGAAAAAAAAACCAAAAATTCCTCTTTTCCTCTTTTTTTTTCTCAAAGCGATTATAATTTAATTTATGTATAATTTCTGGCTTAAAAGATTTCCAAGGAACTCGATAAAATTCGTTGTTGTGTTGCTAAATCAGTTGAAATTGCCTTAAAGTAGACTACAATGTTTTCGCCACTTGCACATCCCGTTTTTATTAATAAATAATTAGTTTTTGCTTCTGCTTTAACATTCACTAATTTTAAATATTGATTCACTGACGATTTTTCGTTTTATTAATACGAAATTTCGTTTTATATTTCACAGTTTCTCATCACAAAAAGTAAAAAAGAAAAAGTTTTATTATGAAAGAATTTAAAAAAGGCTGGAAACATGAAGGAAATTAAATTTTATTTGCTAACAAATAAAAACGCGTCGCGTCGTCCTCAACTTTTTCCTTCTTCTTTCTTCATCCGCTTTCCTTTCTTTCGCTGTTTGCTACACGCTCTTCGCCAACTGTCAAAAAGGCACACACGAGTAGAGAGCGAAATGAGAGCGAGAGAGTATGAAATGAGAGAGTAAAACGCAGCTCTGTTTGTTAAAGTTCAAAGATGAACTCAAATTTGCAAGCGTTTAACAGAGAGTAAAGACAAATGAGAGATTCAGAAAAAGGCCATAAAGATATTGTTAAAAAATAATGAAAGCAAATACAGATGCCTAACCAACAACGAACCAGTTTCATGTTAACGATGTAACTGCTTTTAAGGGTAGCAAATTACGAAATGAAAAATAATAATATACAGCGAATGTTGCTCTGTTTGCAATCAACCCTCTTTTTCAGTAAAAACATCTGAATGCAGCTGTAAGTCTCCACGAACCGAGAGCCGAACACAGATTTTCGGACTGGCAACTCAGTTAATTCATGGCAGCTGAGTTGGACTTTGCAGCATTGCCAGATGAACACAACTGAAGTGGAGACACAAATTTAAAGCCGTAGGGAAATTTATTGAATAAGTAGAAATTCGGGATTTCTCTCACAACCCACAGATTCTTTTCGCGGAAAAACCTTGTTTTTCTCAGAGATTTTGGGATTAATTTTACATTTTTATATTATAAACAATACAATTAAAATAAAAGTTATAAGTAAATTGAATGAAAATTAATTCAGTTATGAAAATATGTTGTGAACTTGTGAAATTAATTTGAATAACAAATTCTCAAATAAAAATTACATTAAATTTAAATTTAATTAAGGTGGAGTATAAAATTCAGATTTCTTTTAAATCATCACGGAGACTAAAATTGGACAAAATAGAATTTATTTTATTATTATTTCCAATAAATCATGAAACCATTTACAGTTGGTATTTAATAGAAAACCAGATTGATGTTAAAGCCAACATGAAGATAAACCGATGCTCCGGGAGCTGACATTATAAATATTGGATTATCCTATATGTATACATTTTACTTATATCATGGATGATTTGCTCTATTTTAGTATTTCAGCACATTTTTAATTCCTTTTTTAGAATATTTTAATCTTATCACTTATATTATCAATTCTATTATATTTCAACAGCAATCGTTTTACTTTAGATTAATAAATAACAATAAATAAGAAATAATAAATAATAAAAATATGAATAATCTATGATTAGACTTTTTAATACAAACCAAAAAATTGTATCCATGCATTCTTTATTTCCAATTATTTTAATTATAATTACATTATGAGCAATTTGATAAAATATATTCATCATTAAAAAATACCTTGTAATAAATACTCCAAAAATTTTAATATTAAATTAGAAAATTAAATTAGTAAAATGTAACAAAATCCCACAAAGCGATTTAAATTCCGGAAGCATCCCTCAGGGAGACGTTTAAAAAGCAACAAGCAGCGATGACTCATAGCGTATAGCACAAAGCCAACGAAGTAGCAGGAGGGAAGAGAAAAGAGAAGGGGAAAAGACAAAAGGTGGCCAAGAAAGGGCGAGGACGAAACCACGGCACATTGATGCTTCTTAAGTTAAAATCCCACAACATCCTACAACAAAGATGACAGAACTTTGACTGAAATTCAAAACAACGAAAACAATTTAAACCCCTTAGGGCCGAAAGAGCTCTCCGAACCGAACAACCGTCTAATAAACCATGGCAACCACCCATTTCACCTTCCTTCGTCTCAAAAAGCGGCAGCCAACCTAATTCCACACCATCTCGCACTCCGAACGCCGCTCCATCAATCAATGGTCCTGTTTCCATCATATCCATGATGTTTACGGTTCCATGCTGGTAAAAAAAGACCGCACAGGACGCCAGGACGTCAAGACGCCAGAATAACAAGGGTGAATATTTCAAGGACTTTCCACAGTGAGCAACCCTCGTTGATGTTGTGCAAATTTGTAGTCAGCCGCTTCTAATGAAACAAATAAATCCGATTTGAAATCCCAAATTGCGTAACTCTGTTTTCCACGTATGTTTGCTGCTCCTTCGGTAGCCCCGACTTCCTTCGTTTTGTATACTTTCCTCGATGTGTTTGTTTCTGATTCCATTCAATCATCAACGTGGAAATTATAAACAAAGGTAGAGTAGGATAAAACACGTTGGTTTTTGTTTGGGAAGAGGTAAGGTTTTAATTTTCCTTTGTTTTTCGCGTCTTCTAGCTCGTCGCTTCTTGCCCACCGCATAAGCAAAACCCTTCTAGCTTTCTCCATCTCCTTATATTTCTTCCTTGAAATTTCTTTCTTATGGAGTAATCATCACCCTCTTTATTACAGTTGTTATTATCCGGATTTCGATTTCCTTTTCGTTGGTTTTAATATTTAATGCTTTATACAAAGGTTCCTTAATATCGCCTTCATCGGCAGCCTTGAATTAATATTCGAT
This sequence comes from Thecophora atra, assembly GCA_937620795.1. Lineage (NCBI taxonomy): Eukaryota > Metazoa > Arthropoda > Insecta > Diptera > Conopidae > Thecophora > Thecophora atra. The sequence goes on along the minus strand of OW569397.1, from coordinate 31,135,176 downwards.
TCCCTTCTTTTTACTCTACGCTCTCCTTCAGCCTTTCAACAAAAAAAAAAAAAAAAAAAAATTAAGAATATTTTTCGATTATCTTCTCATAATCTGCAAAATGTTTGATTGTAGGTTTAACGAACTTTTTCCGTTTTTAATAAGTCTCTTCTAAAAGGTAAGCATATCAAATACAAAGCTATTTAAAGGTCTTTTTTCGTTAGCAGGGAGACATTTTCAGGGTTTACGTTCACAACTTCTAATAACTAGTGCAAATCTGTAAATAATATGCAGCTACAGGATATTTTCAGATAACTTACCTTATCTTCAGCTTCGTCGGCTCGTTCTTCTGCATCGATGACTCTCTGTTCCAACTCCGAAAGCTGTAACGAGAAGCAAATGTTGTGGAAAAGATAAGCTTTTAGGTTAGGTTAGGTTGGGTTCGAATATACTACATAAAGAGCAATGAATATGTGTGAGTGATGGTTGACTTTGTGGAGTTAATTGGTGGTGCTACTGATAGTGGTAGGTGTTGTGATAGCGATGGTGATTATGTGATGAGGTAGCGGCTGTTGCTAGTTGTTTTAATTTTACTAAATTGAATCATACTTGGAAGCTATATACTTTGGAATCTCTTTAAAAGTATTTACTTAAAAGCTGCCCTATGAAAGAATACTAAAGCGCCTTCTTAAAGACGACTCCGAACAAAGAACTGTCTTCTGCTATCGATTACCTTCCTTTTAATTCCTAAAGTTTCGTATCAGAAAGAAATTATATGCATTTTCCAACATGACAATAGATAATTTCTAAGGCACAAATTTGACGTTTCAAAAATATACGCCGGATATCGAGGATTTGAGTTCAAGAATACTTAATCGTACTTTTACAAATCACTTCAAAATAAGGACTTGAGAAAACAATAACTATATTTCAAAATTTATGATAAGAAACCACAATTGAAACTCGAATTTTCAAAACTCAAATTTACATGGTAATCAACATCCGGTTTCTTGAGTCAATCTCTTTATTGGGAAGTACTTTTACAAATAAATTTTACAATAAATAAATAAATTTTCTTTTTTTATAAATTTTATAGTAGTCTATACAGTTAATTTAATAAATGTTGCTGTCATATCGTAATTAAAAATTTTTAATAATTCTTTTCTTATTTAATTATAAAATAAGTAATACTAATTGACTTCCCAAACCAGAAACAGACCAGAAAGTGGATTAAGTCTGTTTGATATAAAGCTAGAGATGAACCTGTTTAATGCCTGATGTGGTTAGCTATTACAATTCTCTCAATTTCAAATTGAGAGAATTTCTTTCAAATTCCCTCTCGTATTCCAAGAAAACAACCCAAAAATTCTACCTTCCAGATTCATCCGCTTGCCAAGGGAAATTCCATTTAACGTAGAAAAACTGCAAAATCAGCATTTTGCTAGTGCAGTCAACAAGTATGTATATAGATATAGTACGAATGAGTATCTATTAATAATTAATAATAGTTGATAGTACAATATATACTCGTTAATTCACGTACAAAATTTAGCTGTTTCTTGAAATGTACTGCGGAAGTGATTCAGTTTGCTGGAAGGCTCTTCCAGCGGAAGAGCTATTGCAAAGTGTTGCTAGCGGCCAGTAGATGGCGCTGTAAAACCTAAAGGAATCACGCAAATCACGCAATTTCCCCTGTCACATAGCTGCTAGGGTAATGCGTGAATTGCGTGATTTTTTCATTTTCCTTTTGCTTTTCGCCTCTTTGATTTATTTGCTTTATTGCTTTATTTTATTTTATATTGCTTTTATATTGCTTTATTTATTGCTTTGCTAATAAAAACGGGAATAAATAGTAAATGATTATTAATAATTTTTTATAAATCATAAAATTTTGTTCTTTAACGCTTAATAAATCATATAATTATCGTCGCTGTCGGCGACATTTTAATTGAAAATCACACAGATTTTATGAATCTACAATTTTATGACTTTTGGCTTTTCTGATTTGCAAATATCCATAAACAAATGTAAATTTGATGTAAATGTAAACTAGAAGCATTAGGAGCAACATTTTTGGTAACTGCATCACTTTTTTCGTTTGCTGATATAAATTCTATTTTAATGAAATATTTTATCTTAAATTATATAAAGTTTTCTGCATTTCGCAAAATTAAACTGCTATTTTTCATTAATAAATAAATGTTTGTATGCTTTTTTTTTAAATATTTATTTTTTAACTACATTTTAACGATTTCCTCGAACACACACATTAAAAGAACAGCAAAAAATTCATTCATCATTTAAATGATCTGATTTTTAATCACACTTCGTTTGCGATAAATTAAATTTTTTTTTAAAGCTTTAATTAACTACCGAAAGTACCGATTAAATACACATTTGCATTTATATTAAATTCAATATGAAAATGAGCTTATTTTTTGGTGTCGATTTATGCATGGAAAAATTAAAATCTCCCTCTAAAAATTTATTTATATTTTGAGTGACTGAAAATATTTATTCAGATCAATAAATTCAATTTTTATGGTAATAATTTGTAATTTACTTTTACGAAAATATACGAGAAATGTGATGCAATTTAATCTCGTGAAATAATCGAATTTGTTTATTTATTGAAGTGAAATGCAATAAAATAATTCCTTTATTTTTCATGTGTTATAATATTGACAATATTATTAAATAATAACTCCTTTTTTCCGGAATTGAAAGACAACTTTAGAATATTTTATAAATAAGCCATGAGTTTCTAGCAGCTTAATAATCTCTTTGTACATTGAAATTTTAATTCTCATTTTAAACTCCGCTTAAATCATCGCCAAAGCAACCGCTCAATGTTTTTATTGGCATCACTGAGTGAAAGGAGCACTGAATAAAAGAGACGAACATATCTAAAAGTGATTGATTGCCGATCGACGCAGATGAGGTTGAATTTTTATGATTGATTGATAAAAACGCTGATGAGTCTCAAGCAATGAGTAAAGCGATTGACGAAGGTAATGACAAAAACATGTGCGACTTTCATTCAAATCCTTTTTTAATTCGATTCGTTAGTTGAGCAGTTAACTTTAGGCAATAGAAATATAAATATATTTAGAAATATTGAAACAAAACAACAAAAAATATTTTGTCAAAAAAGATAACAAAACATGGATAAAATAAATAAATATTATAAATAGAGGATAGAATTTGAAGGGAGTACTACAGAAAATGATATTGTGTGGCTTTAGTCATTAACCTGGTTTCCGAAAACTTCACACTCCGCTTCTTCACACTTCTTGAGAGCTACATTCGTAGACTATGTCAACCGAACCGGGAGAAGTCGAACACCAAAAAAGCTAACAAACACATGAACATTACCTGTAGCAAAGGTGCTAGGTTAACTTGAATTGTAGCTGAAGAATAATAAAAATAGCAGAAATAAAAATAGTAGCAAAAATAAAACTGAATCCTAAGAAAATGTTCTGAATTCTACTGTGTTATTTGCTTTGTTTTGGTTTTTCGCCTTTCATTTCCCCTTCTGCACTCTTCTGCAAGGAAATGGTATAAAACGTGACATCGACCGCTCTATAGAATTTAATTGGCATGCTTTTCTTTTGTCAACATTGATTTTCAGCTCAAAAGGCTTAAAGAATGGTTACAAAAAATGGAGCACCAGGTTTTAAAAGTGTTAAAAAATCCTTTAATTGATAACAGCTAAATAAGAAGTTATGAGAATTATGATTAAATGATAATTAATTACTAACATTGAGGGAGTAATAAAATTTTAAATATATTCGTTCCTTTTTTGTGCCATTTTATTATAGGAATTACTGAAATTTGCCTGCACAGAGAAGTTCTTTAACAAAGTTTTGCAGTTTCACTTGAATTTCTTCCGTGTTACCTCTTACTCAAGACGTGACCAATGTCGACTTCAAAAGCTACTTTATTATATTAAAATAAAACCACCTCTGCATCTTTTTCGCTTTTACTTAAGAAAGCGTCACTTTAAATTAAGAAAGCTTCACTTTTAGTTCAGAAAGCATCACTTTTAATTCGCAATAATCACTTGTAATTACAAATGATGCTTTCTGATTTATAAATGATTTCTTATTAAGAAATATCTTTTCTGAATTACTATCTGAACGCCATGAAAACAATGTACATTAATTCAATTTTTTAATTTTTAAGCTTTCTTCAAGTCTTTCATGTTTTTTTGTTGTTATTAATCAAAAATATGTGTTCATTATATTCTGCGAGAACAAGCAAATAACATTCCATTAGCATTCAGCTTTACTTAATAGCAAGTGAATAATTAATTTTTTCTTCCATCTTCTACTTTGTCACTACAAACGTAATTTTTCCTTACATTGCAAGCATATAGTTTGAATTCAGTTGCTCTGATTGGAGGTCCGAATGAGCCAAGTGCTCTCAACGAGTGAAGAATTGAAGACGAGACTCGCGAGCGGAGAGTCGATTAAAGTACGAAGCTGCTTTTATGCTCGCATTCATAAAATATTCATTGAAGTTATGAATAAAGGGTTCAATTGTGACAACTGTGTGTGCATTATTTATTTTTGTACGAATGAAAAAGACAACGATTGAAGTCGAACGAAGGAAAAGTTTGTGATTAGCATGTTGCGTAGATAAAGGAAAAGTTTAAGGTTTAAATTTAAAGTTTCCATTCTTTTGTATTTACAATTATTAAATTTATGGGGAATATTGAAGCTCTTTGAATTTGAGCACTGCTTTTGTCATATATTTAATAAAAATACAGCCCAATCTAACCAAAATTTTCTGTTCTTTTAACTAACTTTAAAGGAGCTTTTCTAAGCCATTGAACTGCAAAAATATCTCTTCTTTCCTTTCGTTACTTTGTTAAATTAAGCCGTTTGTTGTTGAAGAAATTCTTACTTAGTTATGATTAAACAACAGTCCAAAAAAAGAAAGAAAGAAAGAAAACCAAAGAGAAAGTAAGGCAAAGAAAAAAACACGTGGAATTTCAAAGGATTTCAACACTTCACACTCATTGAATGACTGTGTAAAAGTAGCACCGACAACAACAACAACAGCAACAAGCATCCTCTCATTTTGCATGTTTTGTTTCACACTCGGGTCGACAAGGATTCAAGTCAACTCATCCGAAGCAGATGAAAAGAGCAGAACGAAGAAATCAATGTGTTCAAAAGTGACGTGCTCTAAATTAACTTCTCACACATCTCCTTTGTTGTTGGTGTTGTTGTTGTTGGTGCTATTGCAACTGCTGCTGACATGTTGCACATTATTATAATGAGTTCTGCTGCAATATCCTAGCTAAACACTGCATAAGCAGCAGAATTGCTTGATAGAGAACGCTAACAAAAAACTCCTGCATACACACACACATTCACACATAAACAAATACATATATCTACCCTACAATACATGTGTGAGTGTGTTTATCCTTTTATGAGTCTTGCAAAATGTTTTTCTGTAATGATTTTGATGCTTCTCGTTGCTCTTGAATGCATTCCACGTTATGTGTTAAGCATGTGACAAGTAAGTGAAGATTTAAGAAGGTTTCATCATGTTTTTTTAAAAAATAACGAACGAGAAAAAGATTACAGATGCTTTCAACAATTCGGAAAATAGATGAATATTTCATTATTCAGAATTTAAAACAATTAATTGCAAAAATAAGAAGTCTCCAATACATGGACGCGAAAATATTATAATTCTGGAACTTTAATGTCTTTAGTTTATGAAATTACAATTTTTATGTAGAATGAAGTCATAGCAGTAAAGAAATATTAACAAATATGAAATCTTTAAAGAGTAACGAGTTAGATCGAGTTAAAATAGAAACGAGTTCCACAGAAAATGAAGAGGAGAAGCACGAAAAATACAGGACGAGAAGTTTCAACGAACAACAAATTGCTTCATATCACTTTGGAATTTTAAAGAAGTAAATTTTTTTCTATCATGTGAGAGAATTCTTCTTTACAATTTCTTTAATATTTAACAATTTAAAACTTCCACACATTCAAAAATTTTAAATGACATTTGACTTAAATATTTAACCGCTTTAAAAGCTTTAAATCTTTATGATTGCACTTGAATGTATCCTCACAGACCACATCACCAACATCGACATCAACAATAAAAACAACAGCACCAACATCAACAACAGCGACATCAATAATTTTCCTTTTACTCGCAGACAATCAAATTAATTTATCTCTCATTTGCTTTAATTCCTCATCAATAACGAACGAACGAGTATCCGCTGCGTTTCGGGATGTGGTTTCTCTTAATTCTTTATCTCTTTCATTTTTTAACTTAATTTATTCGTTTTCGTATTTCGTATTTATTTTATTTGTGTACTATTTGTTAATTTAAAGTGGCAATAAATTTAAGAGTTTGTGACAAATTGGAAAATGTTGTTAATGTTATTGAAGTTGCGATCTCTTCGATAAAAGCCAAATATTGTTTCACTTATTCAAATGTTAATTTAATTAATGAAAACTTCTAGTTCCTCGTATTTTAATGTTTAATCGTTGTGGTATATAATAAAAGAAGCTCTATTTTTAAAGCCTAAATTAAGCTTAATTCTTCTTTCTTTTTTTGCATTTCTTGGAGAATTAGTAATTTCCTCTAGGAAATTAAGCGAATTCTTGCTTTTCTTTAATCATCATTTACTGAACGACTATTATTTTAATTTAGTACTTTCGCTCTCACTGCAAATAAAAGCCTAAATGTGAAGCCATTAAAATAAAAGCAAAAACTGAACCTTGAAGTCCTTCAAAGCGTAGTTATTGCCTTAGCAATGGTAAGAAATTTTTCCGGCTATTAACTTCATTTAAGGCCATAAATAAGCTGCGCACTCGGCTACGATTATTTTGCAGACAGTTCGGCTCCAGGCTCTTTTCGCCGCTATTTATTTAATGTTGTCCTCATTAAGGAAGGTGAGTAAAAGAATTACAAGCAACAACGAAGAAATCTAATATTACCCAGAACAACAATATAAAGCGAAGAAGCAAGGACAAGAAAAGCATCTTCCGTTAATTGGAGTGAAGTAACAGAAAAGAGTGAGTGAGTCTAAATACAGTCTAATCTCTGAAAAGAAGATTATTAAAGAAAACAATTAAGACGATTGTTATTAGGTGTGTATCTGTGGTAACCTCTAGACTTTAGAAAGTATCTGCAATAATCAACAAATTACTGTAAGTGATTAAAAAAGACCTTACTAAATCCATAATTCCAATGTTCGCCTTCCGAAGCTTTAACTTTTATCAACTCTCTAGTAGACCTCTTCTCTTGACCTGCTTTTTACATAGCTGAAGTTTTCTCACTCAAAAGTAGACATTCAGAAGTAGACGAGTCCTAATAACTACTTTGCATGGTTACCCTTTTCACATCCTTCATCATCGTTCAGTTCTAATGCCGAGATTACTTCTCGAGTTCTTAAGGATTAAGACTTCCTTGCATTTTTTTATCCTCGATTTTATGCCCTCTCTTGAAGCAGGGGACCGTGATGTGCGCGTATGAATGCAGTTGATGTGAAAGTATCATAAAGTAACACTTTTTTGAAACTGTGTCAAAAGTTAAGAAACTCTACAGTACACGAGTCTCAAGGAAGCAGAGTAGGAGGAGAAAGTGGGTGGTAGTATGTGGTAAAGTCTGTCTACGTTCTCACTACAACCACGAATTTTCTTCTCTATGGAATTTGTGTGTGCTTCCTCAAAAATTCTTTAACTTAACTTTAATTTCTTAAAAACAGTTAAAAATATACTCTTTATACGCGAATACTATATATATATATATATATAGTCTTAACTACACTAGAATATAGAGATATCCAAGGATTTATAAAAACCTAACAAAAGGAAGATGTGGATACTATTAAAGGAAGGTGTGATACCATGAAAAACTTCAGTAAATTCAATTTAAAATCTAAAATAAAAAAGAAATAGGTGAATAGAATGCATAACAGGGAAAAGGAATGATGAAGAGGGGAGAAGTAAAAGAAAGTATGAAAAATCTAATGAAATCCAATAAAATACCCTAATAAGATATATGAAAACAATAAAATACAAACGAATATGAAGAAGAAGAGAAAAAACAGTCTTCAAGACCAGCTGAAAACGAAAAAAAAAAATTTATAATAAAAAAAAAAAAAAGTAAAAACAAAAAACAATTTAAAGAGATTTCAAAACGCTGGCATTTAAATTTAGACTAGCCACGAAATATCTTAAAAAGCACAGATAAAAACCGAAAAATGAAGGCTTTAAAAACAAAGAGATGAAAATTCGCCTTCTTATTTTAGGAAAAAAAGTCAAAACCACGGAAGCGAAACAGATACAAGAACAAAATAATCAAATAACAATCCGAAAGAAGCTCGAAAAATAATGCAAAACAACAGAATGTGAACGTAAATGACTTTTCGTTAGTTTGTTTCCTCCAAGGTAACCGAAAACACACGTAAACGGTTATAATACAACAATGAAATAGTCGTGGAGAAACGGAAGAAGAAACAGAAAGAGTCTTACAAAACAAAACGAAACCCTTTGGAAGCAACATTTTGAATTCAAAATTGGGAAATCTTCATCTTCCTCCTTCACTCTCCTCGTCGACATGTTTCGCTCTTCACTTCACTTCTCGCTTACGAAACAATTCGAAATCTTACAATAGCGAACTTTGACATGCAGCGAAAGCAACGTGTTTTGCACGCAATTTCTACTCGCAGGAGTTGGTGTAGTTCGTTGTTGTTATGCGTGCTGATGTCTGTAACCTCGTGCGACAAATATTTGCTCACGTTTACCTTGATAACATCCATTCAGGATTAATGAAAGCTCACGAAATTGACAAATGAACTGATTTAAATTGCCAACAAACATGGCAGCGAACGAAGGTAACGAATGAAATATTTACAACACGCTGATTGCATTATCCCGTTATTTGATATTACATATCAACGACATCGCAATTGAAACCTAGCATCAAAATTTAAGTGAAGAAAACAACTAAAATTTGTTAAAGAAACACATTTATAATATTTTCTTAGGAGTATTCGTTACGAGGTACTCGTTACATGTAATCGAATCACAACAGCAACGAGTTATTGTAAAAAAATTCATTGATTATCATCGTATTATTATCATCATACGATTAAAATACGCATTTAAAATTTTAGAAAAACTTACTCGTTAGCAGTTGCTACTCGTTATTAATAGTAAACGAATTGATGTTACTTTAGCTAATGTAGTTTTTATGTAGGCCAACAAATTAAAGGAAAATTGAAAGAAAAATGAAAGAAAATTATAATAATTTATTAAAATGTACTAGTTACTCGTTACCCTTATTCGTTATTAGATACTGTTTGCTATTCCTAATTAGCTGCAATTGTTATTCATAATTTATTAATAGCTTTTATTTCGCTAAAGTCGAAATTTTTATGGGTGCTCTTACTTAATTCAGCTCTTACTCGTTGTCGAAGATAAAGGTAACCAAATTTCAATATTTCATTTTAATCTTTTTAGTTAAATTGCCATTCTCGACTTAATTAAGGAGCGACTAGGGAATGAGCTGAGGGGAAAATCTACTCGAGAGTCAAATGAACTCAAGACTTGCTCGTTTATAGTTTAAACAATACGCACGTCGTCAGCGCACACCAAGGTGAAGTTCCGACGTTACCAAAAGGAACCCAGCGACATCCAGGTTGCTGCAATTAATGGCTGATGTAAGGAAATAAAGGAAGTGGTTGAGCGAAAGGGGAGATGGCGCAGAGACCAAGCAGGGAAATGTTTCAGTTTGAATGAGGAGAAGAATGAAGAGACGGAAATTGATAAACGTGAAATTGAAGCCATCAAATTAAGTGTCAAGAGGCAAGCGACAAAAGCAAAGAGTTGCGATACAAAGATTCAACACAGCAAGTTCTAAACATTGCAAATTAGTGAGCAACGGGATGACTTTAAGAAGGATAAAAGTCAAGGAGTTAAGAGTCAAGTTGTCAGTGTCACTTCCGTTATTTTATGACAAGCAAATAGCAACGAGTAATATGAAGGAAGATAGCAATCGCTTGGATCCACATTCACTTTAAGTGGCTCTTCCGTTTTCTTAACAGAAACAACAGAAAACGATTAATCTGAGGAGAAAGCCTTTGTTCACATTATAGTTACTGAATATATCCATCATATTAATAAAATGCGACTAAAAACTCTCTCAATAACTTTACTAGTCAACAACGTAATAAACACTTTAAATGTGTAATAATACAGCGAATAAAAAGCCAGCGAGTAATTACATATCTACACATTATTTAATTTAATTAAATAAAAACAGTCTAACAATTAATCAACGTGGATTCAATAACAAAACAACAAAAAAAAAAGACTGCAAATAACACATTTTAATTATACATCCATTTTATCACTCGTCGTCGTTGTTGTTTTGCACCATTCATTGTTTGTTTTTTCACTTTGGTGATTCCATTTTAATATTTAATTTTTTCCTGTTGTTCAATTTCCAATAGAAATCCATTTAATATCTGTCATTCAGTCGCTAAATAATGCTGATGCCCGGCATAATCAACGTAATAGAAACTCATTTACTCGTATATATCCATGGCAATAGCGGAAAATATAACTGTAAAAACAAGGTGCATTAGTGTCCATAAAGTTGAGCATGTATCTGTTTGTTGTTCAATGTCATTGTTGTTGTTATTCATAGCTTCAATGCATTCAGTACGAATTATACGGCAGTTAAAAGCACATTTCAAAGCTTTTATGTTGCTGCCTCGTTCGCCACTATTTCACACGCTTTCTCCTTCTTCTTCTCCTGCCTGTCACACTCTCCTCTTCTCCTCCTTTATTGTGTCTACCTTACTGTTGTTGTCGTTTATGATCCTTTAATTAATATTGCTTATTGTGTCTTTTCTGCTCAGTGAATTTTAAAGTCATTTAAATGATCAGGATTACATTCAGCAGCAGAGCGAAAGCGAGTATTTTAACATAACAGATGCATAAATACTTATAATAAATATATATTTATATGTGTGCTTATATATATAGTTGTCATTGGAGGCGGTCATTCTTTTAGCCAATTGAACGGCTGAAGTCTTTGTCAAATGATTGTCAAATAGACTTCCACTAAAGAAATACAAATATGAAATATAAGCAAAAGATTTTAAATATAATAAATAAAAACTTGAAAAAAGCGGAAATGGTAAATTAGGACCACATGCAAAAAGGCAACAGATAAAAAAGACAAATAGTGATCCATCCATACACATGATAATTAAGGCTTACGTCGGAATTTGCATAACAATTTAAAAAATGTTCAATTTAATTTATCAAAAAAGTAGCTTTAAAAATGAAAAACCAAAATTAAAGCTTGATTTGTAGTAAGCTAAACAGAATAAATCTATAAATGGGAGGCGATGGGCAGATGTTTGACAATCGCGGCAAGAAAAGAACAGAAAACGAGAGGGAAATGGAACTGTGATGGTTAAGAAGCATACTAAAAATTTTATAAGCACATTCTTCCGTTGCATGGCAAAAATATGCAGACGATTGGATTAAATCATACTGAAGCCACCCACTGACTCCATCTTTCCTCCGTCTACACCACATGGAATGTCATCACATGAATTTATATATCAACGAGTACATAAACTCAAACACACTCCAACGAGTGCACACCTACAACCTCGTCCGTTCGCACAAGTTCTGAGTGCACCCACATCGTCACTTTTATGGACGCAAAGTTATTTCATTTTAATTGAAACATCGACGTTGCGTTCATACAGCGTGAATCCTGTATCGGCAAAACTTTATAACGCTGCTGTGACACGATATCCTGCAGGATTTCCTTTGCAAACGTCGCTCGTGACTTCGCTCAAATATTTTCGCTTGCTTTTTGTTAAGTATTGCATCCGTGTGTGGATTCCCAACAGCATTTGCAGTTGGTATCTGGTCAGCAAACAATTCAACACAAGTCAATTGAGCATTCTTTCAGACATTTCATTGTTAAATCCACCTTTAAATACTGCGACTGACGACGATTACCTCTGTCGTTGCCGTCATTGACGTGGCTTACAAATATCACAGGCGAAGTTGTTGCTAGATTGTTGACATCGCTACTTCATGCACTCAAAAGTGATCCACCATCAGCAAGTTCCCCATTTTACATTAACGCGGTAGTAGAGCCTCTTCTCCCGCCCTTCCCACTCCCCTTACGCTTTTCACTTCCATTCTCTTTCATCACTCTTCTCTTGCTTAAGTGGCAATTCTTTGCTCTTCCTGGGAACTACTTGCATGAGCAAAATTCATGCGTTTTCTTCGTTCAAAACACTGACTATCAACTTGCAGCATGTCGTGTGCATACTGAGTGCATTCTGCAGAGTGCATGCTGCAGAATCTTGCTGCGTTTTTGCACGTCTCGGATTACTTTGTACATCAGCTTCCGGGAGTAGATAAATATTTTGATTGTGGTTGACATGGTCAACGCAAGTGTTCGAATGTGTGGCATGTGTTTGTGTGTATTGCTGTATGCACACAGTTGAAGCACCCTCTGCAAGCCGGATTGACAGAATGTTGGAAGGCGGCGAGGACGTGGACTATGCAAATGTGTCTGTGTTTTGCGCTTATGTGTGTGTTTGAAATTACTGACGTTCTCTTTAGCTCCTTTGTAAGAAGCGATTTTGTCACTTGTCTACTTTGGAATTATAAATACTATCATAAGTACAGCTTTAACTCGTTGAATGAAAAAATAACGAGTTCAAACAGAAAAATGTAAATAATTTATAAAAAGTTAGCATTATTAAATTTTATTATAATATTGTTAATGTTTAACTTGAATGATTACCAAATGCGTATATAAATAGCGAGTAGAAGATAATTATATTATTGCAACGAGTAGAAATATTAAAGAGTCAATTTACTTCTAATGGGCAATTCAAATGACTTTTATTGATGTATTTTAAAGTAACGAGTAAACGGTGGTTATATAAAATTACGAGGATATATATTAAATAATCAAATTAATATTCCTCCTCTTACAAAAAAAAAACATAGAGAATCAATAAGTTTATGAGTAAAGCTCGTTGAGGAAAAAGTAACAAATTGAAGCAGGAAACAACTTTTAACAAAAATTTTTCAAAACTCAAGATAAGTTCAACAAATATGAAATACATATGCAAGTAACGAGTAGCGAGTATATCAATGTAGCGAGTATAAATATTGAAGAGTCAATTTAGAATTCCTCTTCCTTAAAAAGCATAGCGTAAATAGCACCATAAATAATTTACATCAATCGACATAAAAGTAACGAGTATCGCCAATTTCTTAAAGTTCTTATTGCGTTTTAATATTGAACCAGTTAAAAGCTAAACACTCAGCATCAGATTGGTTTTAATTAGACTCGCATATAAGCCAATGTAAAGGCCATAAATGAAATAGAAGCAGCAAAAGAGTCTGACAACGTATTATAGGTTAGCTAAATATAATTAAACATTTAGTGGCACGTACTAAGCCACTATTGAGGCATGTCGCGAAATCAGACCGAGAAACTTCAATCAAATTTCCATCAAATCAATGGTAACGCAATCAATTTGGGTTTCAATTTAGGCCATCAAAGGAATTTAGGGAGGCAACGAGAAGCGGATTTGTGTAAATTAAGAGCTTGATTGCAGTGCAGGTTGTTTCCAACGTCATCACGAATTCTAACCGCATCACCGTCATCATTATCATCATCAACTCACCTAACGACGTCGTCTCCATCATCCTCAACTCTGTCATCACTCAGTGACACGAAAACCAAAGGCTTCCATTTCTATTTAATGGATTTTAGCGACGTTTTGGTGCAGGCAAATCTTGTATTTCATCCCGAATCATTACCATCTGACGTCTGATTAGATTTTGTCATGTTACAAACTCAATGTGTCATTGAATCCTCCAACGAATGCTATTCTTGGCCATACCAGAGTTTTAAGTGATTGGGAACCACTGAATCGATTCAAGGCTAAACAATCACGGAACGAACAAAAGCACATTAATTGTCCAACCGTAGGCGAATTAATTAATGTAGGTGAGTATGAGCAAATATCCCGAACTCGAGGAGACGAGAACCAAAGGGATTAGCAAAGGTCAGGCAAAATGTTCAGGAATACAAAACGGATCTCGGTCTGGAAACTGATTAAATTCTACGCTGTGAAAGACTATTCAGTGTGGTACCCAGTTCCAGCGTTACAAGAAGTCAATGAAAGCTACAAACGCATTCAGTGCTTGTGTTTGTATTTGCATTTGCACTATCATTTGAGTTTGTGTTTTTGCATAACTAACGAGTAACAACTGCACCGAGTGACACTTGATTTGAGCTGAAGCAATGTCTCCAAGGCTTTGTCCGTGGCTGAGCGTCATCGCCGACAGGCAGCTGCTCAGCAATCCTCTGAGACACAAATAAATTGAGTGTCCATATGAAGGTGTGTGATATGTTTGCATGCATGTGTAGATGCGACGATGTTTTGTGTGTAATGTACACTCATGCACTGTGGTCAATGGCCGGAAATTGTACGGATGTGTTTGTCGCTGCCAACGGAAATTAAAGCTTGAAATGTGAAGCAAGGGAATGGCATTGATTATTGCTGTGGTCATCATCGAATACACTGAAATAAACACCGGCGCCGAAGAAGAAATTCTCAAATTACGAAGAAGAAATCCTGAGAAAGTCGAATTTATAATCGGATGCTTTAAATTGAGTTTTACACATAACAATTTTTTAACAAATATTTTTTTTAGTTACCGCGAATAAGTAAATATCTATTAAAGAAATCGTGTCTACAATTTTGGACTCTCTAGTGAATATAATTTAATTTATTTACCAAATTAAGTACTTAATTCTTGTTAAATTCGTTAGTTTAGCTCTTTGCAAACTGATTGTTTTTTCTTCGTCGATTATTTTTTCCTTCCTTCCTTCCTTTTTTTTGCTTTGTTAGATGCTCTCTGTTCGTGGAAATCTCTTTTTCGTTTTCCCCATCTTGGTTTAAAATGCAAATCCAATTCAATTGCATTCACCAAAACCAAGGCTAATATAACGGAATACCCGGCATTATAATACAATTTGCGAAAGCAAACGTGGCGAAAACCAAATTAAACTTTCTTGACTGCAGGAAGCATGAAGAAGGAAAAGAGGGAAGAGAGACAGAGAGAATAAACAGTAAAAACTATGGGAGAAAAACACGAAAAACGCGGCTATCAATTTGAAACTTAATCCTTTAAAGTCCCAATGGACCGGCCGGGCGGCATCTAGGAACGAGTACCGCCCGACAAAGATAATGAGGTTCGCGGAGGAGGTTTTTATAGCACGAGAAAAAGGCAGAAACTAAAAATCAAAAGCTGCCTTTTAAATAGTACCAAAGGAGAGCAGAACAAAAACTCCGTAACAACTCTGTGGAGTTTTATAGTAGCAGCAGAGAAGAGCAAAAATAACCTCGATGCGAATATATGAAATAGGAAAAAATCGACTATGAACGTAATTGAAATTCACCGCTAAATAAAAGCAATTTGTTGCAAGAAACAAAAAAAAATTAACGACAAAAGAAAGAGTTAAATAAAGAAGTAAACCCTCTACGAATCCAATGTTTCTATAAGAAGCGAAAAAAGCGCAATCCTCTTGCTTTAGTTTGCTGCAATGGCTATTGTAAGCAGAAAAAAGTCATTAATTTGTAAGCATTTGTGTGTACGAGTGTCTGCAAGCATCCAAGTTTCAGGTGTACTCTTTACTCGTTAGTTTATTGGAAAAGTTTACATTTGTATTTCGCCGCAGTCATAAAGTTACTTCAAAGATGTTTCAACACCTTTCTGCTGCATGTGTATATGTGCAAAAACTTTACTGCGACTTGATTGTGTTTAATATGTGCAGCGCAACGAGTAAATTCCAACGAGTCGCTAAAGTTTTCCTTCCTAGTGTGTTTTCCCGCCCTCAAATGACTCAATATTAAACTTTGCTTAAGATTTTTTCCCTTTTTTCCTAGGTGAAATTTCAAAACTATTGCGGCAAAAGTTTGCTACATCGAGAAAAAGTTACATCAAAAGTTTCAAGTGCTCTTCTATTGACTTTTTGCGGTTCGCTTCAAAATGGCGGATTCAATTTTAAAATTTAAAATTTATAACGAAAGCAGTGAAGCTGCAAAAGTTAGCAAGATTTAGAACAACAGCGAAAAAACTGAGCCAAGGATAATATTCGCCCTATTAGAACCGTACCAAAGTAGCGAGTAATATTTTTATAAACCTTATTTTTCAGAAAATAAGAAGAGAACTAATAAAAAAAAGCTCATTACAATGCTTATGATATAATGAAGGACTGATACCTTGTCTGAAATGGCACAAGAAATTGCCTCAAAGAAAAGAAAATATCCCAAAATTAAGATATGCTTGTACCACTTAAATGTAGTTGAATCTGAACACCTAAAAGTATACTACGAAGAAACGCTAATATGAAGATGGAAGCAGTGGAATTAAGAGAAAATATTATATAATCTCGTTTGGTAGCAGAATTCTTTTGTTATTCCAGGTCGAAAAATCCTTTTTGCTTCTTTTAATCATTTTGTGTCATTTTTAATGCAATAATTCATTAAAAACACATTAGATATTTTGCTAATTTCAAAAGAAACGCGTGAAAAAGAAAGTATATTAGAAAATTTCCTAATATATATGAAAAATCCGCCTTGCTATTGTTGATCACTGCTGGCTTGAAGTAGGATAAAATTCAGTTAAAATAAAATTTTCCTTAAGAAACTTTTACGTTCGTCTAACTTCTTTTGTAGCAATAAAAAATACTATAAATAATTAACAAATCTCATTTTGATATTCTCTATTCAGATTCTGAAATCTGAAATTAATTATTTAAACTTCAAGACGTCAAGTATTGCAGTGCTTTAGAAAAATAATTCTAACAGAAATACAAAAGAAATACAGAGGAAGGAGTCGAAAAGTTTCGGAATTAGTAAAAAGAAGACTTAGAAATCTTGAGCTAAGCTCTAAACACCTGCAAACTTTCTGCTTGATGTAATATTTTCATATTTTAAACCAAAGCTTATAGTTCATTCACACAAAAGAGGGAAGCATATATATTTAACACAAACACACACGAAATTATATAGGATTTATACAAACAAAGGCTTACGTAGTCGCTGTTGTCTGTGTGCTAAATGCGTGGCGTTAAAGTAAAGAATAAAAGGATTATTTTTCACTCGCAAGAGAAACGTAGTTGTCGGCGGTGCTGCAAGGAAATTCAATCCAAAAACTTTTGTTGGCTAAGAACAAACTTTTTCGCATTGCATTTCCACTCGGAGGATATTTAAGAGGATGTAAGTTTAACTTAATTTTTCTTGCTCATGTTTGGTTTGTGTTCAGTGGAAAAATCTAAAAGCAAAAGCAAGTGGGAGATAAATAAATAAGAAAAAAGCAGAGGACACAATCGCGGGGCGTTCATAGACCACAAGATAGCCGCTGTTGTTTTTGTTGTTGTTCTTGTTATAGGTCTTAAGCATATTTTCTGCCTCGACGCCCACCCACTCCAACTTCTCGTCGTCATCTGCTAAAACTATTTCGTCTTTGCACAGCAAATACACAACCCAAGGAACCGGAAGTTCCTAGAAGCGGCTTATGCACTGGATTTGTCTGAATTCCCCCATTCTCTCTTACCCTTAATGCACTATGCTCGTTATTGTTCCGGCTCAGCTTCTTTCGCCGATGACGAGCTGACTTCTTCGTCATAAAATGCGGTCTTCTCCACTTTGGCGAAACTTTTCTGTGGCTTTACCAAGCAATGAACAAACAACTAGTTGCTCTGTGTACCTTCGGTGTATTTATTTAGCCCTGGCTGTTTATTCACCTTTGCTGGTTGATTAATGCGTTTGATGAATGTATGAGTGAATGCAGTGTACAATGGCATGTTGTATTTCCTGAAGTTTAAAGTTACTCACCTGGAAAGAAAGGAAGAAATTATTTAAATGAGTTGAAATTTTAGATATCCATTTATAAAAGGCTTAATTATACTCCTCAAGACTGACGATTGGCTGAACAGATAAAATCATAAAAATTTAACAATTTAACTATTTTTATATTAGTGAGGCTTTCACTTTTACCGTTACGGTAGTCGTTAAAGTAACTATCGTAATGAACGATTATATCCAAGGCAGCAGGATAGCAACCACAATAATTTCTTCTTCTTCTTTCGAAGAATAAAAAATTATGAGCAAATGTGATGAGAAAACACAGTTTATTAAAGGGCAGAGGTTATTAAATGAATTCGACTGCAAAATTCGAGTCATTTGTTCAGAAAATAAAAGGAAAGGAAGGACGGAAACGACGTAATACCAAATGAAGAGTTTTAATGTTGACCTCATTTACCTGTAAAATAAGACTATTCGAAATAATCTGAATAAACCAATGACTGTGATAAATTATCACTAGAGCACATTTAAAATCTTCTCTTGACATTCACAAAAACCCGCAATCGTCTCAAATTCTATACAAAAAAAAAAAAAAAAAAAAAAATACAGTAAATTTATATGCTACACACTCCAGAGACAGATTTACAAAATTCCAGTCCTAGGAGTAAACCATAGATGGATGTACACGGTTCTGTACATTTACTAATGTCAGGGATTCTTTGTGCTACCCAAACTCATCTCAACGAAATGAATTCATGTTGATACTTTAGTATAAAGGATATCGCTTCTTTTTATTGTTAGTAAAGTTTTCCCACATGTCAGGTTTGTACAATCATGAGAAAGAGATGAATAGCAAGCAATTTAGACAGAGCTGATTAATGGGCAAAAATGTGTACTTCTTTATGTGTTCAAAGGAATATACGGAAGTGGGGAAAAAGGAAATGAATTGAAAGCACCAAAGGAGAGACAGAGACTAAACAAAGAACACAGTAATGAAAGCTGAATCTATAAAACTGCAAGGAAACGATCCAATATAGTTGCTCCAATTATGACCATTTGCATGATAACTATATAAGAATATGTCAAATGTTTTTGGAGCCAAAGAAGTAGTGGAGAGATAGTGCGAAAAAGAGTGCGGGGAAAAGGAAAAAGCGGTGATATGAAAATAGGTCAGACATGAAAGTTGGATGAAGATCCATAAAAGGTTAAAAAAGAGTAAAAAATGAGATGAGATATAAGATATGTGACACATAAGAAGGGAAGTTAAAGATTATAAAGAGTAATGATTGACAATAATAAAAGCTTAACCATATTAACAAACTAATGGAGTAAGGTTTAAGTATAGACTAAATAAGGAAATTGGAGGAAACTAAACCAAAGTCTTTCTCCCAAAAAACCCCTTTTTATTATTTTCGAAGTGAATTATACGCTCCATTAAACTTGAAATAGTCGTTCTTTTAAGATTTGGTGACAATTTGAAGATTATGCAGAACCTTAAAAACCTTTAAAAGGAAGAAACCAAAGAAAAAGGAAGAAAACGTGATTTTTTTTGAGAGCTACTAGGACCTTGCTTCAGCCAAATAATGTTATTTAATATTTAATGCACTGCAAAATAAAACGAAACGAGAGAAGGACGGAAGCAAAGCAAAACAAAATAAAGTACGTAAGATAAACATAACCATTTATTTATATTGTCTGCAATCATTGCTTTAGTATTTCAGGGTATCACAAGGATCGACAGTAGCACAACAGCAAAAAAAAAAAATAGTAACAACAACAACAACAGCAATCATCATTGCAGCCTGTCAAGAAGCAGGTTGATGTGTTAAGCGACGTCGAACGATTTGATTTTAAAATTCAACACTGTGCTAAAGAGTGCTGATGTTGCAACAACAACAACCACGACAACGACAACAACTCTCTAGGCATTTTGTTATCCCCCCACAAAATGTAATTTCATCATTTATAGTCTACAAGCGACTCTTGAGATGAGCATCGGCAGCACCGAATCCCGTCTGTTTATCAGCCAGTGAAGAGCAGCAGAAACACTAAAAATCCTCTTTAAATAAAAAAGCGTAATTTCCGCTCTATTAAAATACACAAAAATGGCGTTGTAGCTGCTCGAGTGGGTAGCGATTTGAGTACCTCAATTTTTAAGTTCTTTTACTGTAGGCGCTGAACGAAGACCATCGAGAAATCGGTGCTCAGGGAATGAATGGAGAGAAGCTTATCTTACAGCCTGAGTGCGCTGATGGTAAAGGTAATTAGAGGGAAACAGAATGAGAAAAAGGAAGAGAGGAGCCTTTATCACTACACTATTTTAATCAAAATAAATTACATCAAAATTCATAGACAGAAAAATTTGCATTTAAAATGACTTCCTTCGCTTTGCTATTTATGTTCCTTGGACAAGATTCCATTATTCTGTCTCTATTCTTGGAAATATTGAAAATGTTTAAATGCATTAAATTTGTAAATTTTAGAATAATTTCAATTTTCGCATAATAAAGTTAAAATGTAATTTAAATTGTAGTTTTTTGCAACTCTTGTAAGTAGTTTACTTCGTTATTTGTCTTTTGAATAGCTATTTTTTGATTTTATTATCACCAATCAAAGAAAAAATGTTGCTTGCCATCAACTAACGCAACTTTCATATAACTTGAAAGAAAAAATAACTCAATTTTAAGTAATTTATCTAGATTTTGAATAATTTAAATTTGAATGTCGAAAAAGGAATGTTTTGATATTGCTGAAATTTGAAAATTCATAGAAAGAAATTAGGAAATGGTTGAGAAATACAATGGTTATTTAACGCTTGTTTGGAAATTTGCTCAACGAATGTAAGTGAAAACTTTGGCAATTAAATTCATTTGTTGAGCTGCTGCGTTCATGCCGCGTACATTCGTGCATATTTCGACGTTTCCACTCAGCAGAAAGCTAATAAAGTTTGCAGAGAAGAGGAGAAGAATTTATTTATTGAAGGCTGTCGTGCTTTATGTGCGCGAATGAGCGTCTATGTGTGTGTGCGTAGGTGTGTATGTATGTTCAAAATGTAACCGACTGACAATGAAAAGTTGCGCTCAACTTCACTCGAGTTGAAAATTACCAATGCAATTAAATTTTCAATTTTCTTCTACTTGCTCTTGTTATCTCTCGCTGCTATTATTTCGTTGCGAAATTAAAACGAACGAGTAGTTTGTTCGTTATTCACAGCGAGACAAAGTAGATAAACTTTACTCAATGCTAGGAGCTTTAATTAAATTTTCCCAAACAGTATTAGAAACATTTTTTAAAGATAATTAATAAAATTTATTATTTCCGTTTTTCAAGTATTAAAATTGAATGAACTGTTCAAATTTCCAGCTTTAAAATTTTTATTTTAATTAAATTTAATTAAATTAAATTTTAATTTTTAAAGAGATGTACAAGTACAACTATTTAAAAGTAAAGTTTTCTTCAAAAGTTTTTATATTGCAACGTAAACAGAAGCGACAATCCAACAGAAACAATTTAAAACTTTATTATTCTTTTAATTTGTATTTTGCTTTTTATTCGCGTTTTGAAAAAGTTGTTTGTTGGGTTTTTATATGTCCTTTCCCTCCCCTTTCGCTGCACACCTTTCTAATGTTTTTATTTTAACATACAAACTTCAGAGTGTTGTACTTTTTATTGCTCGTTGAGCTGCACATGAATAGGAACGAGGACATTAAAGAAAAGGATTTCATTATTTGCATGCACGCATTTAAGTGAAGAAAGCGCCAAAGCTTAACAATGGCACGAAAAGTACGAACAGCAACAGCAGCAAAAGTAATAAAAGTGCAAAAACAAAGAAGCTGAAGCAAATACAAAAGCGCGTGACTGACAAAAGCTGCGATGAGATGAATGCGAAGAGTGTTTTTTAATGTCTCTTCCTTCTTACACCTCAATAAATGACGGCACATATATTGAATACTTTGCAGCAAGTAGCGAGTAACCAGGCACAAAAGCTTCGAAAGTAAACAACAAGCAGGGACGACAATTAAAAGTAGCGAAACGTTTAAATTAAGCAGAGAATTGCCAAGAAAAAAAAATGATGGAAGGGAGGCGTGAATAACAACAACGGCTGGAAAATGAAATCATAAAAGCGAAATGAAAATCAATAAGAAATATCAACAAAAGAAGAATAAAAAAAAAATAAAATGTCTTTTGACAAAACCAAAGCTTTTAGTGCGACCATTTTTAATTTGCGGCATACGATGTAATTTTTTGAGAATTTAGAATTTCCATGTTTCCTTTTAAGTCCTTCTTCGTCGTCATCGTCACCGCTTTCGCGTTTCACTGGAAAATCAATTAACGAGTCGTTCAACCTTTTCTGACGTCGTCAATTTCCATTTCCGTTATTGTTTCCATTTCCTTCCTTTTTTGGGCTTATGACTTTCCTTTTTTTCGATGGGGCGGCGAAAAGGAAATTGAAAAGTTTCCGATATCAGCTTGTTTTTAGCCTCTCTCTTTTTTCCTCTCAGCGCTGGCTCAATTTCTTCAAACTTTCAAGTGTATCCATAGCGAGGCTTCCGGCCATGCCCTTCGTATTACCTCTCCCCGGACACCCATACGACGCGATGTGCGTGTTCCATTCCACTTACGTTATTCGCATCATCGCCAGTCACTTTTTGCAACAACTTTGAGCGAATACTTTGTTATATTTTAGGACTTTTAAGTTACTCAAACAAAAATAGCAAAGCTATATTGAGGTTACTATTTACGTATTAATATTATAAAGTATTAAATTTCGGAAGTAACATTGGTCTTTAAAGAATCCTAGAGAAAACCCACATCAGGACCAAGAAGAACAAAGATCCAATAAAGCAACATATGCTAAGAATTGCTTTCAAAATATTAGAGAAAACGATTTTGCACAATTTCTCATCCCACAGAAATATTCATAACGACGACGACGATTCACAGACTATGAATCTATAAATCACACCAGATGCTGTCTTTTGATAAACATACGTTTAAAATTTTTAGAATGCGACTGCAAACAAATTTAAGGTATTTTTCACAGAATATAATACAAAAATAAACCTACTCAAGCAAGTAATCTATATTTTAAAGTCAACTCATGAGAAAACCGTTCTTTAAAACATTTTTCAGGGACAGAAAAATTGAAGCACAAGAAAATAACACGAGAATATTGCGGCTGCGTGTGGAATAGAAACCAAAAGCAGTAACAACAACTGCAAAGCCTCAGGAACACAATACCATTCAATACAATGCAATGCAGTATCATCATCACACTCATCAAGTTTGGCATAACCAATGATAGGCCAAAAACAAAGCTGCAACGAAAGCCTCTTCAGATACCTCTCCAGAAGAACATTAGGCTCGACTGACTTTCGAAAGCATGCAAAAATTTGTCCAACAGAGCAACACAACAAATCGACAACAAAAACTTAACAACAGAAGCTGAGGATGTGTGTTGCAAAAAATAAGCATAAAATTAGGATGTAGAGGAGAAAAAACAACGAAACAGAAGTAAAAAAAACAGCAAAATTCAACGAAATTCTTGGCTTTATGCTGGAAAATCGGCATTTTGGCCAGGATGAATTCAAAAACAAAAGCAGAAACTACAGAAATTCATACAAAAAAATATGGCATGAATGGTACACTCGCGCACATACACAAAATCATACATGTGTACTGAAAAACAGTAGCACACGCACACAACACTTGCTTATAGAAGACCAGCAGAGCTCTGGAGGATCTCAGCAAAACCTCAACAAAATGCAATGAAACGCAACAAGAATTCCAACGAAATGCAATTTTGTATGGCAGATTCAACTCAACAAGCAAGGAAACGGATATATAGGCACCACGGGCAGACAGAGGATAGACAAACAACCGAGCAGGCGAGGCAGACACTCGGACGGACAGCCGAACAAACCGACAGGCCAACAAATAAGCAGACTCTTAAACTTTAAACAGAGACAGACACATAAGCAACGAGAAGCATCTTTAGAGAAAAAACAAACACAGTGCGAGAGGCAGAAATTGGGTTG
The DNA here is from genome assembly GCA_937620795.1 of Thecophora atra. Lineage (NCBI taxonomy): Eukaryota > Metazoa > Arthropoda > Insecta > Diptera > Conopidae > Thecophora > Thecophora atra. The sequence continues at coordinate 31,111,233 of OW569397.1, read as the reverse complement.
CTTGGCATCATCTAGGAGAAAAAAAGTAAAATAATACAAGGGATGGAGGCTTGTATAGGAAGTTTAACAATTCCAAGGCTTCGTCAAGTACAGAAGAAACTAAAGTAGTAAGAAAGGAATGGCAAAAGTATTTATATAGAAAGAGAAAGAGAATACCAAGAAGCTATCGTATTACGAAAGTGTGGGAGATAAATCACAAGAAACATTCCGAGATACTTCAAGCATTGAGAATATTAGTAGTGGCATTAATGTTAAGGTTAGTAATAGAAGTACGGACACAGTTGGAGATTTTATAGTAGAATTAACTGTTTTGTGTATTTTGGAGGTAGCTTATGCAATAAACTTGTATTCGTATTTGTATAAAGAGTTTAAGAAACGTGCAGACATGCTTCAGTTAGCAATTCGTAGATACCGAAACTTGCGCTAGGTATTGAAGCGATGAATCAAGTTTACAGCATGGCTATAGCACGTCGCATGAGACTGTTAGAGAAATAGAAGCATGCAAATTTACGTGTATGAAAAACAGTTCTGCATAGAATAAATCTTGCTTTTTATAAAATTTAGTTAGAAAAGCAAGAAAATCTGATATCTGACATTAAAAAAAAACCATGTTATAATCAACCTTTTTATAAAAATAATATTATATAAAAGACCATCAAAAGCACTATTTTGTGCTTAACTTTAATTTTTAATTTATTTTACATGGAAATATGACGAATAAAACTTATATAAAACCAAGAGTAAAAGGTAATTATTATTTTCACAATATTATCTATTAAATCGAAAAGAAAAAAAACGAAATTTCCATTAACCAAACATAAAATAGAATGATTATTACAAAGAAAAACAAAAAAGCAGAAATAACTGTTATATAGCGTTCTTATTACAGAAGACTTAAGGCAAAAGTTATAAAGAATTTAGTATCGAAATGAAGAGGAAAGTTTTTCTTGCCATTAAAATTAATGAGCTTCGTCAATGAACTCAAATTCTAAAGCATCAAAAAATCACCCACAACTAAGCAACAGAACCCTGAAGAGGGTCACAAGGAGTAATGCTATGTGGAAAATCGTAGAGTGAAGTAGCGTGTCGTATGCCATCAGTGACGGTTGATTGATTTCAATTTCCGCCATTGTTAAAAACACATTTTGAGCACAACTAGGTAACAGCTGAAACGTATATGCATCGCAAAAATAGGTCTGTGTGCCAAAGAAGTGGAATTCGTAGTGGAAAGGTACTGCAAACTTCTTATTAATTCGAGTATTAAAACCTCAACGATTTTTAAATATTCGCAATTGGCATTAAGAAACTCTTTAGGCCAGAGACAGCGATTTTATGGCTCTTTAAGAAAAATCCTGCAAATATTTACAAAGGTACAAAAAACCTTTTTTAACAGAGGAAAGAGATAATTGCTTTTTTTACAGTCCATCAATTCTACGTGTTCTTTAAAAATTCTGTTTCTTTACTACTTCAGACACTCTCAATTTTAATTTAAATTCGTTTTCCTGATGAAACCCTCAGCGCTCCGCAAAAAGATTCTTTTCTTTGCTACAAACGGAGCAAATTAGTAGCATTGCTATTGGTAAGGCAAGTTCGGGCACGTCCACGAAACGGACGTTCGATTATCGATGCTTTGCGAATTCACGGCGTCTATGCGAGGTATAAGAACTCATTTATAATCATAACGAAGGAGGGGAGAATGCAGAATAATGTGCTTCAGTCCATTAAAAGATTGCGTACAATTGACTGTTAATGTTGTACCTTTAAAACAGACCTCCATGTTTCGGACAACGTGAAAAAATTTTGAACAAGAATTATAGAGAAATTGCAGTGAAGTTTTTATACATCCACAGCCAAATGGAGTAACAATAGAAATTTAAGGGATACTCTAAAACCCTCTACGTTTTTTAGTGTTAAAAATACGACAAAAAAATCGTGATAATTGATCAACGTCAAACTTCTAATATCACTTTTATTATTGTAATATGTGAAATTATTACACATTTTACGATTTTATTATATTTATAAGTAGAAGGGAAGAAGAATTTTCGTTAGAATTGAATTTATTGAAATATTATTACACGTAAAAATAAATTGAAAATGAAATTGAAATTTTATTGACCCAAACAAAGTCTTTAAGGAAGTTAATGTTAGAAAAATAATAGTAGAAGATATCTTCGAATCTGTTCGTACTATAAAATAAATGACCGTTATTTTTAGTTACGTCCTTCGTTCGTTTGTTAACTTTTACATTGATTCTGTCGAACTTTAATATATGCGCGACCACTACAGTCAATAAGAACATTTGTCTTGTCCGCTTTCTTCGTTTTCAGCACACACCCAGAGACTGGAAAAGCACTTGCCAGCCCACACGCAAGACTGCTGCAGCGAAATATATTCTGACAGACTACATCGAGTTGGTGTAACTTAAGATTATTCAATTCACTTACTCACGTCTAATCGATTGGACTGTATTGGCACTTATAAGAATGTGTAAGTGGGAAAGAACCACGAAAAAAGGATAAAGAATGTGCACAAAAAATATAAATGGCGAGAAAATCAATTCATTTGCTGTTGAAGTTCTGACATATGAACTTCACTCTCGAGTCTCTTAATAGATAAATTCAAAAACAAACCAAAAAAAGCCCTAATCTCCAGCAAACACCAAAAAATGCAAGAAATTGAAAGTGTGGCTATCAAAGAAAAAAGTAGTACAGCTTAAGATTTGCAAAAATGCAACGCTTACAAGAAACATGAAAAAAGCACATACGAAAAACGGCTATAAACTGAAGAAACCAGCCAGCGAAGCATCCGGCCAGCCGCTAGTTGCCTCTGTCAATTCCCAGACGCCAGTTTGATTTCCTTTTACGCCTGAAACGGTCTCGTATCCTTGCAGCCAAGCACTCACTCGGCTGGTACTCGTCTTTCGCAGCAGCAGCAGCAACGGCGTCGGCCGCAGACGTCATCAGCAGTTTTATGTGAAGTTACGTTAGCAGCCCCCAAACGAAAATCACAGCGTGGCATTCACAGAAATATATCACAAGTAGGATGAGTTCCAACAAAAAAGTATCACTATTAAGACGAGCATCCATGAAGGTGGGAAAAGAGGCGGAGTTGTGGGCGGAGACGTAGGAGTAGCTGGATGAAGATTACTGTAAGGACCACAAGTTCACTCAAGTGGCTGCGGTTCGTACAGAAACACGTACATTTCAGTCAGAATGACTGAAAAAATGTTTAAGTAAATGGTTTATGGGGATGGACCAGATGACGAATGCAGCATATTTATAAAATTAATATATGATGGGTTGTACTTTTATAGGTTTTAATAGCATTTATAATCCAAAACATAAATCCAGAATATAAACTTTTATATAACTACCTTAACATACTCTAAAAGAATTCACTCGAATTATTGACTCTAACGAATGTTACTATATAAGCTTCCCTAATAATGCAGCTCACTCGTTACTTTGTATATCGTGGGTTATCTTAGAGGACGATATCTTTCAGAGACTATATACAGTCGTTTCTTTTACACTCCACACAAGCACGTCATGAATCCTTTTTTATTGCTGTTAAAACTTTGTTGCAAACTTAAGAGAAATGTTACATTTTGATCCAGTTTTTACTGCTATAGTTTTATATCTTTTCGCTTAGGAGTTACGAATGAAGAAAGTACTTCTTCGCAGAGGCAGGTTATTGTTGCCGGTGATTTCTTCGCAGTCAATTGTTGACGAGGCGACTGCAGTGACTTCGGGTTTTAATAATGCCCGCCAGGAGCTGGCTGCAATAAAGAGTCGATATAAAGCGAGCCCTGTTTGTTGAATCAGTTAAAATTGACACAAAGAAACCCAAAAAAAATAACCAATACGGATATGAAAGGAACGAAGGAATTAATAGGAGAAGTAGAAAAAGAAAATTAAGAGGAATAAAAGGAATTAGTAGCAGAAGCAGAAGACGGAAACGTTTGTATTCGTATATAAAATGAAAGTAGCAAAAAACAAACGCGACATCTGGAAAACCTACGAGTAATAAAAACTTACATCGCCAGGATTTTTGTATGCCGGAAATATATCCACTTTATATCCCGATTTAACATCCAAGTGTCGTCGTTAAATAAACTCGCGTTTATCCCTTCGACGTGTTTTTGCTTCATTTTACTCGTTGGTTTATGTTTTGTTTTTGCAGCTTTGTAAAATGCATTTTCGGCTGATATTTCAGGCTCTTACTTTGTTACCATTCCCACATTGTTGTTGGTGCTATTGTTGTTGTCCTCGGCAGCTTCTTCAAATGTTTATGATCTCGGTTAACAATGCTAAAATGGCGAATTTATTTTCGCTGTCGTTGCAGCGAACTGTGGACGTTTTATTGTTTACTCGCTGGTTTATACGTGCTCCTTTTCCGCTTCTTGTTTTCATTATTTATATCATTTTACATCCTTTATGGCAAGAAAAATAATAGCACAGAAAAAGAAACAACAGATTCCAAGCGAAAAGTAAAATACCTAAAGCGAAGGCAGTGATAGCAATTTGAACGAAAATTATATTGTTGATGATAACGACGTGCTTTATTTAATAAATCTTAATTTAACATATCGAAAGTAAAATAAAATACAAAAATTCAATAATCATAAAAAACGATAATTTCGTTATTTATATTATTCGAAAAATGAATGAATGTTTTTATTTATAGCTAATTTCAGTGCTTTATTATTCGGTATTTTGGCGTTATCTTTGTAGTGCAAAATAGAGTTCGAAGCCTAGGGAATCATGAATGCGATATAAATATGATTATTATTATTGTAACTTTAAATTATTGGCTATACTAGAAAGAATGGGATAGATATGAATTTGTAAATCTATTGTCCACATTCTCAATAGTAAAAAACACGGAAAGAAAAACTGACAGTTCAATATTTCCCCTTTGCAACGATGAAAATGCTACATCGTGTGGTTTCGAATGCAAATTTAATTTATTTTTTCATGTCATAATACTTCTTGATAATCTGCAGACAGGTTCAATATTCAACTTCTATGAGAATCGACAGATGTGAAAAGTGTTTACGTTCTTCATTTTTGAATTCCTTGACAAAGGGTATACATACATTAAAAAAAATGATGGGATTGAGCGAAGAAAAGAAAAAATATAAACTTAAAATTATTGAAAAACAAACTCAAATTTATTTCCTGCTCATGGATTATTACGTGCTCTATATATGATGAAATTTCCCGATTTCCATCAACTCCCAATTAAAGAATCGAAAATAACAGTATACTTAATACAAGAAAACATGAAATTAATGAAATTTCATCCCTTATTTTTCTTGTAATAACGTATAAATCCATTCAATCTGCTCCATCGGGTTTTGTGTCGTTTTTATGACGAATGTTTGCATTTATTTTCAAGGACTTTTTACGAGTTGTTTTTTTATACTTTTTCATGTTTTCGCTCTTCTTTTATAGTCAACCATTTTTATTGGTCATTCAAAGTTTCTACAATAACAACAACATAATGCAAAAATAACTAAATTAGGATTTTTATAGCTTAGCAGGATTCTTTCTCCATGAATAGGCTTTTACTGCAAATCAAACAAATTATACAATAATTATGAACCTGAAAATAGGTAACCAAAGTACATTACAAAAACTCATTACGTTCTAGATTTCCTTGAAGTTTTTCAAAAATCGAAGAAATCGCCAAATTTCAATGCACTTTAATGAACATTACCAAAAATAGAAGGATATAAACTTATAAATTCAATAATTAAATTAGTACTTTCTCTGTCCCACTGAAATATGTTGATTGAACTTTTAAAAAAATTCCTCCGTTTAAAGTCCTATATTTATTATAAGTGTTATCATTGATCTGCCGTCCGAGATGAAGTCTTATTGGGATAAGAATTAAAGAATCATCACTTGGCTCCTATCTGTGCCCATATAAATGGCATTTCTCCATAGTGGAACACTTATAAGTGTTGCAAACAAAAACTCTTTTATTAGAAAAACCAATGTGATATTGTGTTCATTCTTCACTTTTAAATATTATAAAGTTTAACAATTGACATTATCATATGCATAACATTAAAGATGTTAAGGGTATAACAAGAAATAGAACATTTAATATACTAAACTTATACTGAAAGTCACATAAGCAAAGAAATTAAGATAATAAATTAAATCGAACAATCGATTCGATCGAGGACATTATTTAATTATTTTCACATGATAAAAAATAGTGAAAGACACGAATTGAGTTGTTATGGTTATTTTTTATAATTGTCCTCTACATTTACATTTATTATCAATTAAGAAACCGCAAAGAAAAAGTATTTTCTGCGTAATAGTAAAATAATTACTTCAACATTTCCGCTGAAACCTTATAAAAGCCTCTGCTCAAATATAATATGACATTAGTATCTAAATAAACCGTCAAGTGTGTTTGAATTCTTCAGGACTCTAACTGAGAAAAGCAACAATGCCAAGTATATTTGATTTTTTCAACTCTCAGGCATTGCTAATGCGTCCAGTGGGAAAATACCTTTTACCGTGGTTCACTTACATGGAATCGACTCTCGCTCACTTGTGCTCGTTTATACCTCTCATATTGGTTGTGCTCGTAACAGGTATGGGAATAGTGTTTTACATCATAACCGGCGATTTCGGGAACCCTAAGGACGTCACCTTGATCGTCTGCTACTGGACCTTCGTGTTCGATGTATCTGGGAAGGTGGGATCTGTTTGGATGGGCCGCCATTGTCTCGAAAAGGCATTTAAACAACTGAAGGATGTGCATCCGGCGAATATGCTAATGGCAGAAGCCTTTAAGCTCAATGATTTCTTAGAGGAATACAAGAAATTGAAGAAGATAATCTACCTTATGAACTATATAACATTGACGTCATTCAACGTTATGCCATTATTGAAGTCAGTGATCGAATATGTCAATACTTCCGATGAGGACCTCACATACAATTACGAACTACCATTTCTCGGTTTCAATCCGATACGTATAACGACCCATTTGTTCTACATCATCAGTTACATGCATCAAGTGTATGCCTCGTACTACCTTACAGCCTTAAACATGGCCTCTGATTTGGTGCTACTTTCCATGGTACACCTACTCAATATGCACTTCGAGTACTTGGGCCAGTGGATTCGTGATTTTATTCCGAGTGGCACAGAAGAGGACATGAAGGAGTTAGGACGTTTAATTGCTTATCATAATGATATAATACAGTAAGTTAAGAACTGTAATCTTTCATAAGTAATGTTTATTTTTCAGTACCAGCGAAAGAGTGAACGACGTTTTTAGTCTAGCGATTTTTTTTAACTATTTCACTGCTGGTGTCCTAATGTGCGCGACAAGCATTCAGATTGTGTCCGGACCAAGTGTCGAACTATTGATCAAGTTTTCACTATTATTGTCAACGGTCTTATTGCAAGTTTTCATCATCTGCTTGTACGGCGATCGAATGATTACGGTGGCAAGTTTAATTTCTATATGGATCCAAGATATATTTTTAACCTTTGGAGTAATTTAACCTTTGGTAATTATGCAGAGTCTGGACATCAGTGATGCCTGTTTTGAAAATCAATGGTACCTAGCCGAGAACCGTTATCAGAAAATGATGGTTTTGGTCATAGCGCGAGCTCAAAGACCGGCCCATTTGACAGCCTTCAAGTTCTTCATTGTAACGAGGGAAAGTTTCAAAACGGTTACGTATTTATATGGGTTATTTTATAATGAAAACCAAATGAACCTTTTTTTTTTACTTTGCAGTTGATCTCAACCACTTATCAATTTTTCACATTATTGAATTCAAACGTTAATGAAGCCTAGAGAGAGAAGCAACGTTAACTTCAGATTTAGCACTGTTTATTACAAGTTGTGTTAATAACATTATAACATTAGTAGTGCTATAATATATATTACGTAATTTGTAATCATGTACACCAATTATAAAAGGATATAAACTTCTAAATAAAATATGTGAATGTAGCCTCCAAAATAAAGAAATTCTTATTTTTCACCTGAATGAAGAGAGCCTGTCTTCTGAATTGATGATTTTAAAGATCTAAGCAACGAGTTACCAGATCATTGCCAGATCATTGCCGAAGATCGCAGCATTGACTAGTATTCTTAGTTTTAGGCCAGCACTGATATTGAATGCGAGGATCTTATCCATAGCGTTCTAGAAGCTGCCTGTTCTATGAAAAGGTGCACTGGGAACATGCTCAATAAGGCTTCCAACGCCACCATTGCACCGGTTTTCACCGCGAATACTTACATTTGTGCAAATCGACACCTATCAAACGTCGAATATTTTCCATATTTTGCGAAGGAAAAAAAAACGCGATTTTGTTAGATGAAGGCGAGGTTATACAGTCCTTACGTCGCCTTTTCATCTCACTTCGTCATGTTCACTCTAAGACCTCGAATGCCATACTACTTTGTTTTCCTTTCCCAGGCGGGAATAGCTCACTTGTCCCATTTTCTCACTAACTCTCAATAGCTCACTAGCTATTTTCCTAGCATATGTCTTGAGCCACTATTTTAAACTAATTATTTATTGCTTAGAGTTTATTGTTACATTACATCTCCTCCCTCCTCGGACCTTCGTAAATATTCCATCGCATTTTTCCTACTTTGTCTACTCCCAAAACTCCAAACCCAGCACGTGGCTCCCGCCGCAAACACGTGACACAAACATGTTCACCCATGACTTAACATAAGCAAACAATATTTAAGCAACATTTATTTATAATTTAAACGCCGAGGAGCAACCACATCGAGGTGAAAGTAAATCGTGTGCGAGAAAATTGATTTTCTAACCGCAATTTTTCATCTGAACGAAGTAAAGGACCTAAAAACATGCTGCACATGAAGAAGGGGGACTTTTCGGGGTTTCTCCGAGTGCTACTCGAGCTTTTAGCGTATTTGGAGCTATCGATCGTGAACACGGTAACGAAATCACATTTTAAACGAATTTATCATGTGCCAAAGCATAACGTAATTGATACAAAGCAATCAGGCAGAGGAACGTGACCAATCAGCAGCAAGTGAGACTGGGCATCGGTGGTCCGAGCAATCACCAATGGGTCTGCCGAACTTCGTTGGTAATTTAGGGTTCATGAATGGAAAAGGAAATGTGTCAAGGGATTTTTGTTACCTGAATACGACAACAGATAAATTTAATTAAATGGTGTGGCTGATCCTTTACCAAAAGCCAAACTTCTTTGGTTTTTTGAAAAAAACAAAGAAGTGTAAATGGCACTGATAACAGGCAATCTTTACGAGTTGCGTGCTCTAACAAAATGATTGACAAAATAGATTTTTGACTTTCCTAGATCAAAACGTTTCCTTTTTATGCAGTAAAAAACTCGCAAATCACCCCCAATAGATGCCTAGACAATAAGGAGTTTGCAATCATCATCAAACGAGCATCGTTGAAATAACCAAACCGTGACATTCGTTGGATTTTCGTTCGACGCAATTAAATCAAATTGAAAAGGGGTGGTGAACAAGCAACGACTGCTTTTTTGTTCCTCTTCCCCCATAACAAGGAGTCACTAGTTGAAAACAGTCGAAATTCACTCAACTCTTTGAATTTAAATCACCCTTCAGTAGATGTTGGCATTAGCCATGGTATTGAAGTTAATTTGAACAATGCCATGGACCATTGTCCTACCATTTGAATTGTCATTATGGAGTCTCTCATCATTCTTATTTACTTCGTCGTTTTTCGATCATTATTATCGCATCATCATCATCATCAACGCTATGATATTCCGCATCGCAAAATTCATCATTTTCATTTGCATCATCCAAATCTCCATTTTCGGTGGCATCCTTACAATTTTATGGAACATTCAACGTAAAGGGACAGGACCCAAAAAAAATTGCCTTTTAGATTTGTGCTTTATATTTCGATGTACTTGAGGGAAGATGCATGACTTTTTTGCGGCTTTGTTGATAAGAAAAAAAGGAGAGTTATGAAGACGTGGAAATATAAGGCAAGAAAAATACGACTTACCTTATTTCTTCTTATAAGCCCGAAAAAACCCGAATACATAAACAGGGGATGGTTTAGAACCACAGAAACGTCTAATACAGACAACACGGCACTGAAAAGAGGCAGGAAAGTGAAAGTGGTTTTTCCTGTCATTGTTTCCGTGTATTTTTTGTTGAGTTGCTGCCGGCTAAATTATTTATTTGATTTACACAATCTAGATCCAATTTGTATTTCTAAGCCCCAAAACTTAACCGCAGTAAAAGCGACAATAGAAAAAAAACAACGCTCTCATGTTTCTGCGTCTTATGCTTAAAAATTTTTAAGGGTTGTCCACTGATGACGACGGAAATCATGCAAGTAATCTCCATGACGTTGTCGATGATGACGGTGATGATGACAACGATGGTAATGATCACTCTCCTGCAGCTTGTTTTTTGTTCCCCTGCAGTTCAATCTCAGTGCATTTTGCGTATTTCAATTAATTCAAAGCATACTTTTTTGGGGTGCAAAATATTTTTAAATGAGGATGATTAAAATCTCTTTTCTGCGTTATTTTCTTTCCCATTCAGTTCATCTCCCCTTATTTCTTTTACTGAAATGTGATGAATGATGACGAAAAATACGAATTTTCTCGTCGTTATTTTGTCGGTGGTGGTAGCGCTGATGATGGTGGTGCTGAGCATTTGTGGTTCGTTGTGATGAGTCCAGTCCTGTTGCTTGTGTATTTGTTCGTTTGGCTTTGCTGTGCACGAGTTCCTTACTACTTTATGTCTAATCGTTTATTCGATGTGAATTTAATTAAAGTCAATTGAAATTGAATCAAATTTTAGAATAAGTTTCGGAATTTTATATATTTTGTGTTTTTATTTAATTATTTTTTGCAAAATTAATTTTACAAATTTTTGCAATTTTTTTTTTTCGTGCGTTTGATTAAGATCTTTATTGTTTCTTCAACTGAACGTGCTTTGGTTTTTTTAAAGGTTTAACTAATTTTTAATGCAGCATTATTAAGTCATTTGTAGTGTTTCTCTGTTTTTTAAATAAAAATGTACATTTCCATTAACCTTCAAACTCCTAATCGAATGTTTTCCTTGTTGGATATGACACATATGAAAACTAATGAATACGAAAGAATCCATGATATGAATGCCAAATAAATAAAATACAAGAAATTGTGTTGAAGCTAAGAATGGAATTAAATAATAAAAATAGAATTCGAGTGAAAAGAAAATAAGCAGTAATAAAATAAACAAATAAAAGTACAACAATGTATGAAAAAACAGAAAGCAATGTGAGGACTAGGGCGAAAAATAGGGCAAAAAGATTAGCACGTGATGCAACACTTCGTGAGAAACGTGGGAAGTTGTTCGATTTCACAAGATGGCGAAGAACACAACAAAAATAACAAGAAAATGGAATCGGAAAACGCGATACCTCATTGAAGGGAAGCAGGAAAAACCAATAAATAAAATCTACATCGAGATACGTTTATTAAATATAAAACTTTTGCGATAACCGTTGAACATTTGAAGTTTGAAATCGAAAAGCTACTGGAATGAAATCGCTACAGAAATAAATTTGGAAAAAAAGTTAGCAATTTAAACAGGCAAAAGCTTTTACAATAAACCGTCAAAAGTTGCTTGAGGATTTACAGTTACTGCTTACCGCAATTCTAATAATAATTTAAAGTAGTTCCTTTTCCTTTTTTTTCTGTTTCAATAATAAATCTTGGATTATTTAAAGTCCGGACAAGAATCAATGCCTCCATCGACTTAAGCGCTGCGTTGATAGACGCGTCGAAAGATAATGGAAATCGGATTTAATCTGAACTAAAATCCATTTTCATTCATTCAGTTTTGTTCATTTTTTTTTCTACAACCTCTACACTTCCTTTTCAACTCTTTTCATCGATTTCTAGCTTTCTCTCTTTCGATTTCTCTCTTTGTTTCTATGTCCAGCCTTTCGAATGACGCCAACAATCTCTGACATTTTCAATTTACTGCACTTTTGGCGCTACTAAAACGGAGTTTTTACCATCACAATGAAGCAATTCATCAAAGTCGCCGTTTGAATAAAAAAATCCCTAAATAATAGCACATAAAAAAAAAACAGGAAATGATGGTCAGCAAAATTCTAATAAACTCTATTGGAAAAAATACAAAACGTGTTGCGTTTACTTTTATTTGCTCTTTTTTTAATCGTTCAAATAGTTTTAACTGTTGTTGGAAGAGCTTTCAAACGAATTTCAACCGAAAGCAAACTTCATCAGCATCAATCAGAGGAAAGAAGTGAAAGAGAGACTGATAGAGAGAGGAAGAGAGAGCGCTTAGAGAATCGAGAACATGTCCATTGTTGTGCTCATCATTTGTTGAGTTTGTTCATATGGTTTCTGAGGGATGTTTATGAAACGGATTCTATATTAATTTACACGAAATACGAACTATTTTTACTAATTAATACTTAAAATAAATATTTCATTATTAATATTTATTAATTAATTAATTATTAATTCCATTCGAAGACTCAAAAATCTTATTTATTTATGACTTTAAAAAAAATTTAAATTAATTTTTAGTTTTAGTTTTAGCTTAGTTTTGATAATTTTGTTTTAAAATATTAATTCTATTTTCTAATGTTTCCATTTTTCCAATGCAAACTACTTTAGACACTTAAAAGAGCAGATAAAAGGAAATCGAAAAAATGTCTTCCACATACAGAGCAAATCAATTTCAAATGACTGTGGGAATCCGTAGAACGGCACAACGAAGAGTTTTTTTATCACATCTCTTGAACCATTCTTCACGGGTTCGTTCGATTGTTCGGACTTTTTCATTATAGTCGTTGGCCGCTCTCCTTCAATGAAAGCAATGGAAGGAAAACTGATTCAACACGTATTTCTCACACACTCACACATCAGCAGACATTTTGCTATAACTGAAAGTTGATTTTTTGGCTGCTTAAAATTCACAAGAGTTCTCGGACTTATTGGGTCAATAAAACTGCAGCAATAAAGTCCGAACAATAACAACAAAGAGAGAGATAAAGCGAAGCAGACATTCTTAGACTTACTCTCAGATCGTAACAATTTAGAGGCTTACTTTAAAGATATTGACGGCGGTCAATATATTATATGTGACTATATATATATAATCAACTACTCTCCAGTTATTCACACGATACACATCCTTTGTTGTAATCATTTATTAAATAAACTTTTCGACATTTTTCAATGGGTTTAAAAAGTTTGAACTGATAAAAGTTTTAGTTAAATTTTTAACAGGCGCTTTACTTCAGCTTCAACTTTTGCAGCGTAGAAAGCAAACATTAACGATATTAAAAGGAGACAAGAAGCGAAGTTCTTGTGATGAATGCGCGGTGTGCGTTTGAGTACGTGCGAATTACACACTGAACTCTGCAGCAACACGCAACACACACACGAACCGCGCATGAACGACCACGTTTAGCGAAGAGTTAGCGAAAAGTCACACTTGCAATTATATGCACACATACACACGTTCGTGATAGACGTTTGTGTTTGATACGCACTCAAGTGTCAGTGCACGAGACATTAGAAATTTAATATATAGCCACATAATTCCAACACGCTGAATATCAATACCAAGGCGGCGATTCGAACAAGACTTTTCACGTAATAAATGCAATTGTTTATGTTGTTAATATCGTGATAATGAATTGTATCAAAGTAAATTAAATAAAAATAAAACAGAAATGGAACCGTGCCGAAAAATAAAAAATAATCAAACGGACAGAAAAGTGGCAATATGAAGACGAAAACCAACAAAATATGGCAGAAAAAAGGGAGAAAACCCCCGAATCAGTTTTCGGTAACAAATTTTGTGCTTGGTGCTAATGTAACAGCTACAAACGCCACCGTAGCTGCAGCATTTTTAGTTCCATGTTCGGTATCTTCGTAGCGATATGCTCCTTCAGATATCGTCCTCCGAAACCATCGCCCGCACCCCTCTTCAAAACCAACGTAAGCACTTAAGTTTGCAGCAAGTGTTTTCGAATTGATACAAATCGTTCAATAATCACCCCATCATGTGAATTTGTATTTGTATGAGCAACGCATATACAAAATGATAGAAACGAAGCAACATACATTCCAAGACATATCTATAGAAGAGAGTATATGTAGCTTCACTGTACATATACGAATTTCTCACCCACACCACGTTTCAATAACGAAAGATAAAGGAACACATCCAGAATCATAAAACGACTTTTTCCACATATATTTCAGTGTGTCGATATGTGGGTGAGTATATAGGGAAGTCAATATCTCTTTCTCTATTTCTTGCGTTATTTTTGTATGAGGATTACTCAAAATGTATTCAGAAAGAAGTATTTATATTGACACAAAGTTACTAATGTATGTAAAAAGTTTATCAGTTTCTTTCGTGATTAAGTGTTGTTTTTGTAAACTATGATATGTGCTGCTATTTTCGGAAAAGTTTTGCATAATTGTAGTTTGTGGATTTTTTAACCGTCAAAGCAACTACAGAAGAACTGTGGCTCTGACGACTATACTAAAAGTTAATACACATATTTAGTCAAGTATTTCCACGCACTATATTTCCGCGTTGAATTTATTACATAAATATATTTTTATATTCACTGATTGTAATATATATTCTTATTAATTGATTATTTAGCCCTCGTCTGCTAAGTGCAAAAGAGTTACTGAGCTCTGAACTCATCTGAAGCCACATATAAGCCCTAAGCGAGTCTAGCTTGAATACAATTAATTGCCTAATTGTAATGGTACATACTTTTTATTTTACTCATTATTTAATATTACTATTAATTACTCTTTTATTCGTAGTTTATGTGATTTTGTACTCCACGTCGTATGAGTTACCCTTAAATTTATATAAAACAAGATTGAATAAAAAATTATTAAAGAAATCAAAAACAGAAAATGCACGACCTCCAGCAACCTCCTCCTCAAAAACGCACAAACACCAAACGATAAAGTTTGGATTTTCTATATCTTTACCTGTCTTTCAATGACTTCCTTTCGACTCAGTATTACTACAACTCGTATACGTCTTTTTATCGTGACAGTTTTAGCTAACTAATAAAATCAATATGTATATAAAAATTATGCTTTAGTATACCTTAAAGATATATTTTTTGTTTGTTTATTTTGCTGGTGATGTTGATGAACGAATTTATTGCCCTGAAGTATTAATAAAAAATATGATCGATCGTTCTGAAAAGTGATAAATAAATGCAATACACTTTCAAAGAAACCCATGAAAAGAAAAACAATTCATGAATACAGAAAAAATACGAAAAGATGAATTCCAAATCGAAGGTTCTGTTCGGACTGGTATAAATTAAAATAGACAAAGGATGAAAATATAATAAAATAGCAGAAAGTGCACAAAACATAAGCTGACGAAGTTTATTGACTTTTCTTTGAACTTTTAAAGGAGAAAAGTGCTTTGTTTTTATTTTCCTATGTATTTTCCAAAAGCAAAAGTTTATTGTGTAAAAAACAATTCATGCGAAAGTTTGCAGCTGAGCACCAGACGAAGTTGATGTTGACGTTGTTACTGACCTCTGTCAACCAGCTTCAATAACTTAATAAGTTTCTTAACAAAAAACAACAATTGTACAATACATCGGAATTACTAGTGCAAACAGAAAGAAAAGTTCTTGTTACTCTATTCTCTAAATGATCATCTATGCATATCGATACCGACTTTTCTGATTGTCTGTTCATCTGTCAATTTGCCCATCAAGTCTCCATCGGTTGCCATCAAGTCTTGTTCATCATCTTCTCCTCGTTCCAACACTGTCTATCTTTAATCTTACCTTCTTATCTAGTTTTCTGTTCAATCTTACTCTCATCCTTATTTTATGCTTAAAGATTTCAATTAATTTCTGCCGATATTGATTTTCATGAGTGAAAAAGTTCACAAAAAATCAAAAAACAGATCAAAAACAAAATGAGGACCTCAGAAAATAATTGAAAATAATTAATTAACTCGTGTACGTTGCCCTTCTATTGATCAAATAAGTTGCAGATACTCATTGATGTTGTTGTTGTCGTTGATCTCAGTGTTCATCGTCTGGTTTTCGTTGTTGTTATTATTCGGAGCGTCTGTTTTAATCGCAAAGTACATAAGTAGTTCAAAAGAATCTGCTTGGAAAGTTTCTTCACAGAAGTCAATTAATTTGCTGCAAGTTGAATATTGGTGTGTGTGCGTGCGTGTCTATGGGTGGAGGGCGTGTCTTTCTATACTTTTTCTGTTCTTTCATTCATGAGAGAGAACGAATAACGCTAATAACAAGAAGAATCAGAAACAGAAGAAATGAAAAATTATTAAAAATATTGCAAAGTCAAAAAACTATAATAACTAAACGTACTGCATACTTTTGGCTGCTGCGACCATGCTCAACTTTTTTTATATTTTATATTTTTATATTTGTTACAAACACTCGGCACTCAAGAAACACAACAAATGGTATAGAAGTCCAATAAAAAAAAGGTAATAATTATTCAATAGTGACCTAAAGTTTTATAAGTTTTAAATAAATGAGGTATTTACTTTTTGAATGTATGTATGTATGGATTTGAAGTTTGCATGTCGTGTTAATTAAATGACTGTCAATCGATATCCCTCCAACGTCATATCGCCGTCAAGGGACGTGTGAATAAACAATATACATACATTGATAGGTCATTAATAATTGTCCAAATTAAAAGCCGTTCAAATTATTTTAATTCGTTCGTACTGCTTTGAATAGTAATTTTGTTTTTTGTGATTTCCGGACATCAATTCAACTTCTATAACAACGAAAGTGATTTAACTTAATTAAATATGATATTTTAGAGATATTCTATATTCATGCTTTGTTATGTAAATATGCATTTTTCATATTGATTAAACTTACCACCTCATTATTTAATAAACACGTAAAAATTTCTTGACTTAACTGAAAAACCAAAAAAAGGTATTTTTCAAATATCTTCAATATGTGAATTTATAAATAAATAATAAATTTCAAGTTACTATGTCTTTAATAGATCCTAATTTAAGGTTCACTACTAAAAAGATTTATGTAAAAATACAGCAATTTAAATGAGGAAACATACTATACTATTTTGACTTATTTTTAAACTAAATTTGTTTCAATACTGAAGTACAAATATGCCAAATATTAGAGAATGAATTTGGCGAAAACTGGACTATTCATTAGCTTCATCAGAAGCATCGATGAAAAGATAGCACACTGAAAAAGTCTCCGCATCTACACATAAATTTTCGCTAAAATTCCAGTAACTAATTTCAATGAAAGTTTTGATTTTTTGATTATTTTTGAGTTTCCGATCGCATGACGATAAAACTTGAAATTAATTAATGCTATAAGTAATAATTGCCCTGTGTCTCCATACCATCACAAAGCTTTCTTAGCGGCTCTTTGTGCATTTTCTCTGCCATCTGTCGCATTTTTTCTTGATTTGTAATTAATTGATTATAAAATAAACGTCCTTTTAATCAAGTATTAAGCATTTCGCATGCATCGCTGAGGATTTGAAAGAACATGACAATGAAATACTGTAAATAAACGAATATTGATCGCAAACTTCATAAGTTTTTCAGAGAAAAGATGAATCAAATCACATGTGTTGTGAACAAACATTGTAAGAAATGAAATAAAAGAAAATACGCGGTGGAGACGTAACATACAACAGATTAAATGGATTTTAATGAAATATGTACATTCCATTGTGCCGAAAAGTAAGGAATTCATTAACATGTCGTTTCCTTAAAACTGAAAATATAATTTAAAGTTTCACAAGACTAATTAAAAACTTCATTTAAATTCTCGTTTTAAGAAAATTTTTTATTGCTTTTAAAAGGATTGAATCGATGTGAATGAAAATTGCTTTTAGTATTCAGAGAATATTCACATTATTACGAATTCCGTTTCCGAGTGTTACCAGTTTCTGTATTACGATTGTTGCGTTTGAAAGGAATTTGTTTCAAAACCGTTTCTTAGTTTTAAATGTGTGTTCTTTCAATATATGAATGTATTCAAGAATTTTTAAGTTTCATGTAAACTATTTTTTGTAATATAATTATTTTTATATGCATTTCTGTATTCGCCAATGCAGTCACTTTTTAGTGTTTGGAGTTCATTCAGATATTTTTTGTCGTCTATTTTCTCTTGCATTCGTTTAAACGACTTTTTTGAAATGTGTTCTACTTTTAAAAAGAAAAAACCTACAAAAAACAAACAGGCTCTCATGCATACATATGAAATAACTGCATCTGTACACACTTGTATTCATAAAATTACATTAAAAAGAAAAGTGAAGTAAAGTTAATTTCTGTTTGTGGCGAAAGTCGTTGACATTTCGTTCTCATTTTCTCTTCTTCCATCCTCCCAGTCGCTTTTACGCGCTCCAGCACTATACACATACACTTTTATACTGCCTACTTTTGGGCTCTTTTACGGAAAAAACGCATTTGATTTGAAAATGAAATGAATGAGCGGTTTTCTACAGCTTTTACTTTTTACTGATTCGAGATTCAAAATGAGATGTGGAAATAAGGAAAAGGAAACATGAGATTTGGGTGGATGAAGGATCAATGGATTATTGGAGAGATTGAAATAAAATAAAACATTTAATTTATTCGGGAAAAAGTATTTGATAAATATAAGAGAATAAAGCCATTAGATATGGAAGAAAAAGGCCCATGAGAAAAAATATATTGGAAAATGGGGTAAAAAAACTACATAGAAAAGGAGAAGAAACTTAAATGTTGATAACAGATAACAGATAACAGATTTATTCCACGAAAAATTATATTACAGAGTGTTTTTTGTAAACATTCACTTAAAATAGATATTCTTAACATACGAAAACATATTTAACAAAGATTATTAACATTGAAATTATGTGCAAAACAACACTTAACATTTTAAATTCGATTACATTTAATTTCCTTAAAAAAAGGCAAAAAAATGTTGCATGAAGGAGGTTGTTGTTGAACTTCGAATACAACAAATCATCTTAAGGTAATATTAAATAATAATTTCAACTTCACAAAAACGTCATATGTTAAAATGAGAAAAACTCGTTTTTGGCGTGGTAATCAAAAGTAACTCATAGGGAAAAACAATAGGAAGCGCTCGAGTACAGAAACGTATAAAACAACCCAAGGGAATAACCCAACAAAAGAATTTGACAGTATAAGAGAATTAGAAATCCAGAGAAGAGCAAATTAAATTGGGCATTGACATTACCTAAAATATATGGATATTGGTAACATTGATTTGATCAGACCGGCCGATGAGTGAAGATGACAGAAAATTGTGCTATTTGCGATTCTCCAACACAAAAAGGTGTGCAAAATAGAGATAACTTGGTTCCAAAGAGAATCTCAGTAGAAGTGGCTTTTTGATGGGGCTAATAAACTGTCCCGAAACATTTCCATAATAAGTATTTGAAAAGGAAACAGTAGGAACAATGAAACTAATAATATCGTTCAAAATATTCTATGAGAAAAACGTTTTTTCTTCAATTATTCCTACAGTTTCTTGACAAGAATTTTAAAGGCTCATTTAAATCCCTGAAAATCAGCAAGAAGCACAAATACAGTAACAAACGATCCCACAGGACGAATATAAGAGGAGGAAAGAGGTTTTACTTTCCATGTTACCATATCTTTTAAATGCACCGCCATCTAAATTGTTATCGATAATTTCAAAACAATTGCAGACAGAGTGTTAAGCACAATAATGGAAATGGGCATTAAGCGACTATAACAATAACAGTAGCATGGAGAAGAATAAAGGATAGCAGAAGGAATCACCCACCTAAAAACCATCACAACAAAAGAATAAGATTAATTTAATTCACGGAGAAAGATAATCTCTGTTATAGCAACAAAGCAGCAGCCACAAGATGGAAACGAAGCGGCAACTGAAAAGATACAAAGGAAGACAAGGAATAGCAATAAAAGGAAATTTCCTAAGAAGAAAAGCTGTGTGAAGCACGTGTCACGTAGGCGTGAGGGATTCTCTATTCTTAAGACTCCGTTTAGTGGACAACAATGAAAAAACAATAAAACCGAATAAATAACTGTGACGACAACAGCAATACAATCGCCACAAACCCTAATAATAAAGGCAACAGCACGAAGAAACAATTAAAAGAAACTCAGTAAAGCAACAACAACAAAAGAAAGCAACACGAGGACACGAGAATAAAAACAAAAGTCGTACAATAAAAAAAATAAAGAGGAGGAAAATAATAGTTAACAGAACAGCAATAACAGCTTTGAAGGACATCGCGATAGAAAAAAAAAATTACGCTCCCATCACATGTGTTATTTTTTTTAATTAATTTAAGATTGCTACCGGAAGCGCTTCCGTTATTCGATCTATGAATTGTAACAGTGCATTTCACAGTTTTGTATTACAGGATTTCTTCTTATTATTATTATTTCCAAATTATTGCTATTGGATAATTGAGTTGATTTTTTGTCTGAGCTATTTTTGAGCGTGTTTTTTATTATTATATTACAATGTTTTCTTGTTGCATATTATGTTATATTCTGTTCTTTTTTCGGCATTAACTGCTACCTACTCGAAGCTTTAAAGTAATAAAGAAGGTAAGAAATTATAAATATTATTACAAAAACTATAATAAAAAAACAAAAAAAAAAGTTTTTTTCGAGCAATGGTCTTTCAGTGAAAATAATTCCAAGCAATTCCCTAAAACCTCCCCAAATTTAAACAGAATTTTGTAGATTTTAAACTGTTTTTTCCGAGTCCAATAAATTGGAAATAACTTCTTAAAACCCATAGAAGCAGAAGCACACAAACTTGGGCCATAATTCCTTTTTGGCCAGCAGCTACATGCTAATATAACCAAAAGTATAACTGAATACTTGGCAGAGAGCAAATCGCCTCAACGAAACCTCGAACCACAGCAACAATGGCGACAAGGACTCGAGCAGCAACAACCTCAATAACCAGCAAAAACTTTTCTCTGGTGACTCGGCTCATATAAACTTGGGTAGCTTTATATGCGCCTCGAGCTTTGTTTGAGCCTAAAAACGGTTGAACTGATTTTATGTGAAACTCGTTAAATTTTGCGGGCTCTCAAGAAAACAAAAAGAAAAGAAAACTACAATAAAAAACCCAAAAACTAATAAACGGTTGGCTGTTGGTGGTTGTTTTTTGTTGCTGCTGTTCTATTCATTGTAGCAATGGCTGTTGCTGTGATTTTGCCATTTATTTATAACACAACAAAGATTAATGGCAACAAACCCGAACACCTTCGTTTAACTCGCTTAGTTTATTTCCATTCTCTTCTATTTATTTTGATTGTGAACTTTCTCGCTCCATTCCCCTCTCTCATGCTCTGTGCTTCTCTTTCTTGCTGTCACTGTTTATATTCGCCTATTTGCTCCCTCGACCTAATGAAAGCGAAACGTTTTCTGCAGCGGCTTGTGTTTTTATTGGTGAGAACATAAATTTTATTTTCGCCTGGAAATATGCTGCGACAAAATATTTAACTGGTTTTTTGGGATTTCTAAAGTCTACCCTCAGAAGTGTTGGCTGCCAGCAGATGTTTCAAAATATACTCGACGGATGGAGTAGAGAGGAGTGAAATAGTACACTGGAACTTTAAAAAAAAAGAAGAGAAAAGCAGGAACATGATAAAATAGTGAAGAAGGGAAGCTCTGATCTTTTGAAATGGTTAACATTGTTTTAAGCGGCAAAGATTAGCTTCGCTGCGGACAGAGAAACAATGAAGAAGAGGAAGAGGGCTGAAGGAAGTACTAAAGAAGCCCACGAGAGTAAGAATGAAGGAAGTGGCGGGAGAAGTCCCGGAAATAATACATAGTTCGGGTTTGAATCTTGCAAAGCAGAAGGGACTTTGTGCAGGGAAAGAGCAAAAGTTAATTAACTGAATGGTTTTTAGATTAGGAAAGTAAATTATTTTTATTTACTGTCTTCTCCAAGCAATAAAATTTATCAAAGGGCTTGCTTAAAAGTGACTCCAGTTACTTCCCGTTCTGCGGCACACTCTCTCCACTCTCCTTCACACCTTTACAATCACTATCCCATTAACACCCTAAAACTATACCACAAAAAGCATTTCTTGAAGTATTTTCTTTCAAGTCTTCGACTCTTTATAAAGAACTCATCAAAGTTTCAAGTAAAATTTTACAAAACTTCGTCCTTCTGCGTATTCACCTTTCTCCGTTTCCTCGTGTTCCATTTCAGTCTATGCCCAACCTGCTGCATAATTAAAATCCTACTTGCAGCTTGACTGAGGGTCTTTGAACCATCCAAAAACAGAGTCACTCATCGAAAATCCTCAGCGTTAATATTTTTCTGAAACTTTATTCACCATCCGAGGACAACTAAGAAACAAGGAAACAAAAACAAACGAAGGAAGAAAAAGATACGATGCATGTGAGTATAAACATGATTTTAGGAATTCCAAATTACTCACATTTTGAATGAAAATTAGAAAAACTACAAGAAATTAAATATTCAGTAGGAAAATTAAACGTGAAAGGAGATGCATATGAATGGGAACGACGATGTAAAGGAGGACGATGACAAGGATGAAATTATCCAGTTCTGAAAGCATCGACGAACGACATTAATTCAAAGAAGTTTCTTTTGAATTAAAATCTACTCTTAACGAATGCAGAAAATATAATTTATAAGTTAACAGACTTAAAGAAAACCTCTTCCTTTGAATCCCTTTGCTGTATAATCTTCACCCACAACATCTTCACAGATTTTATTTCCACTGCAATAGCAACAGCTAAATCACAAAACTGAGGAAGTGCTTAAAATTCATTAACTTTTTTGCGAAATATTTGAATAAAACGTCAGTTCCTTTCCTTCTTGTTATTATTATACGTTTCCTCTTTTTTCTCATCTTATCCTGCGTCTGCTTCAATCTCAAATTACAGCGGACAATTAAATATACTTTCGAGAGTAGAATACAGAGCACAGAACTAACCATTCTCTAGTATTTTTTTATTTTCTCTTTGCTTTTCTATTCCGTGCTCCCTTCTTGCTGTTTGGGTATCCTTGTAGTATGTATAAAAATGTTACAACGTTTACAACTTCAACGTGGTGAAAGTCAACAATCAAAGCGACTCGGCAACTTTTTTGTTTTTTATTTTTCTTTTGCATTCCTTCTACTTCATTGTTTATTCGTTTCGTATTTTTTTCCATTATACAAACAATTTCCAGACTTTTTTTGGTATTTTTTAATTATTTTCACATTCAATTGAGTTTCATTTCATTTACACGGCGTGACATCACACAAACGAACCTGGCGAGGTGAATGTAAAGCTTTATTTTAGTTAAAAATACCCTCGACATTTGAGTTGATGGACGCTCACTTGAAGCACGTCTCTTTTCTGTTTCTTCACTGCAGTTGGTGTTAATTTTCTATTCTTTTCTGTTGTGTAAAGCAAAAAACTTCAGTAAAAAACACAAATTTCATTAAATAATTTTATATTTATTGTAATTTTAAATTAAAGTAAAGGTTTTAAATGACGAGAGTGCATTAAAACCTTACGTTTTTTATTTCGAAGTTATCCGAGGCGCAACAATGGAAACCAATTTATATTTCCTATAAAACTCTTATTCTTTCAGGCCAACAAAGGACAACAAAAGATCACTTTCTTTGCTTTCTTGTTCCTTCTTCTTTTCACCTCTCAATTTTCCAGTTTTCATTTCTTCATTGTACGTATACTTGTTCGTCATTCGCGAATCTGTCTTTACCTTTATTAAATCTCCATAAAAGCCTTTCACATTAGATGCTTCTTCGTGTTACCTGCCCCAGGTTAAAGTACACAAATTTCAGCCTTTCAACGTTTTTGAATATCGCCGCTACTTCACCTCTCTTCGCTGTACAGCATCTTCCATTGTGTCCATCCGCTCTTTCGTTCATTTGTTTGCATAAGTAATGAATTCATTCGTATGTTTCGCAAAGTTTAGCCCCCGGAGTTGACTTTATTATTGAGTTTAATTTGAAGTACACTGCAGGCACTAAATTAAAATCACATTAAATTTGCATCTCTTCAAGTGAAGTCCGATCTATTGAAAGCGATGAATTGCTGATGCTTTACCTATTAATTTGCTTCTCTGTCGTTTGAGTTGTCCTTTCAATCTGTGCATCATTAATGTATAATTATATTTATGTCCATTAGCACATGGAATACTCGAAGAGCACAAATATTATTTTAGACGTGCGGACATAAGATTTTCTCATTGTGTATTGACTTTTGTTGATATCCTCCATCTATCGCACTCTTCGCCATCTTCTTTTAAATATTATGCAAACACTTATTTAAAAATATCAGAACTGCAAAGAAGGAAAATATAAAAGTCGGCTCAGCGAAGAGAAATAAAATTCCAAGTGAATCCAACAAAATTTCCTTTCAGCACGGCGACAAAAATCTTGGAGAGCCAGGAGCATTTCGGGCATCGGTATTACTGCCGTTGAGCTCACTATTGGCACTGTTGCCAATTGCCAACAATTGTATTGTAATTTCTTGGCTATTTTGTGGGTGTGGCACATAAGAAGTGTAAACAAAATTACTGAAGCGCGTGAAATCGATGTTGGAGCTGGCAGCAGACTATCTCACACACATGCAAACAGCCGAACACGCCAAGAAACAGCCAGAGAAACACACAAATACCAAGAAAACACAAACAACGACGAAGGCAGCCCGCAGCCAAACGACAGGCAGTCGTCATTCAGCAAACGTAGAGCACACGGCAACTGATGCATTCCTACGCATGTATGTGTCTATGTTTGTGCCTGAGTAAAAGCTACTTGAAATGTGTCTGTTTGACTTGGCTTCCGGTTTGTACGCTGTTTTTCGTTTTTACCTTTGGTTTCCGTACTCTTCAGTATTTTAATTTTGCCGCGTAACAAATGTTGGCCGCCGGCTATAAAAGTGTGAGTGGCATATCGAATAAAGGAGAAAGAGAGAGAGAGAGAGTAAGGAAAGATCCTTCCAACACATTTTCAATTTTGAAGCTCTTTACTTTAAACAGTTGCCTTAATAAACATTGATAAGAAAAAAAACGAAAGAAATGTTCAGAGTCTGTTTATCTGCTTGTTATTTTTGAATTTTGGATAAATAAAAGCTGCTTTAATACTTTAAAATTTGTGATAAAGATGAACAGACAGAGAATCGAAACGACAATAATAAATAAAATAGAAATAGGAATGCGCATCAACAACAATAAATCGAAGTCGAGAATCTTTGTTTCTTTTCCAAAACGTGCAGCATTCAAAAACATCTCAACAGAAAAATCCTTGCATTTAACCTCGAAAATCCCGACGTCTGACGGCAGCCAGCGCCGTTTAAGATTTATGATGACTGGCAAAACAAGAAAACAAAAATGCAAAACACGTCAAACAATGTCACGGCGAAGTGAAAGTTTTTGGGCAATAACAAAATGGAGTTTTGACAGGCTTTAAGATTCAGCAGGAAAATCAAAACATTTCCAGAGATGGAAGAAGAAAGTCACGAAGTCCGAAGAGGTCTACAAGGAATTCAAACTTCAACACGAAAGGAGAAATGAGACACAGCACAAAAAGAGAGACAATTAAAAAGAGAAAAGAAAGACTAAATACATAATTAGAAATAGAAATAGAGATTATTAGAAATAGCGAAATAATTAAGTAGTGAGTTTAAGCTTTCTGCCTCCAATTTGCTACTTTGTTCTGTTTTTTAAATATTACTTGAAGTTTAAGTAAGCATCTTACCTTAAAAGTTGCATTTAAATCGAATGTAAATTTTAATGTAAATTTCCGCTCATGTTTTTTTTAAAAAATTCTTGATTTTATTGAATTAATTCGTAGCGTGATGTATATAGAAATGTTTTAAATTACAGCACAAACAATTTTTTTTACTTTACTTTTTAAATTATGCGACAATTTTACAATATATAAAATATTTTGATGTTGTTTTTGGTGTATTCACAGTTCATGTCGTGTTTTGTGCATTATGTGTTTTTACACACACTCTAAACAAACTATCGCACACATGCATACATTTATGGCTGCATGCACTTAGTTATTCCCTCCGTTTTTCTCATCGGTGCGCGACTGCATTCATTGCAGTTGGCCAACCAGCATTGCGGCATTAGCAGCTGCTGTTGCGTTTGCAGCAGCTTTGACACAAGCCGCATCAGCTGCAGCAGCATTTTGCATTCTTTTTTTTTTGTAGTTGTTTCCTCCAAAAATAGGCCGACCACCGACAACGCTGCTTGGTTTTGTACTCGTTGCTCTGTTGTTGGGTTTGTTTCTGGTTGCGTTATATGCATCGTCGAGTTCATTATCACTAATAAAGTGAACTAAAGCGCGGCTGCCAAAAAAGGCTCGCTTTTCACCTGTGCGTATGTGTGTAGCTCTTTCCTTTCCCTCTCTTTCGCTCGCTCTCCCTTCCTCATACCTTTTTTTTCTTTGTGGCTTTTCCTTTTTTAGCTGTTAATCGTGTTACTCATAAATTTTCGAACCTCTGTCGCAGTTGTTTTGTGTTTTGCTCCAAATGTTATGCTTCGAAAATTTTCTGTGTATAAAGGATTTTTCGCCAGACGGCTTGGCGTTTCAAGAGTGTATAGGTGTGTGTGTCTGGGTGTGTATGTATATTCTAACGGTTTTTCTATGGGGGTTTTTATATTTATAGCTTTTGCTTTGTAACACTTTTTTCTTTTGCATCGCTAGTGTTTTGCATATTTATAGGCGGCAAACATGCGATCTCCACGCTCTTAGAAATATAATTTAATTTGCTTTTGACTCTTGTGGGTTGTGCGAATGTTTAATAAATAATTTTATGTTAATTTATATATATTTTATACTATTTATTTAATTATTTTGTTTTTGAAAAGTTTTAATTAACTCAATTACACGTAATTATTAATTATATAACAAGAATAATCATAATTGTGAAAAGATTTTCGTTTTTAAAAAATTTATAGGCGGCAAACATGCGATCTCCACGCTCTTAGAAATATAATTTAATTTGCTTTTGACTCTTGTGGGTTGTGCGAATGTTTAATAAATAATTTTATGTTAATTTATATATATTTTATACTATTTATTTAATTATTTTGTTTTTGAAAAGTTTTAATTAACTCAATTACACGTAATTATTAATTATATAACAAGAATAATCATAATTGTGAAAAGATTTTCGTTTTTAAAAAATTTATAGGCGGCAAACATGCGATCTCCACGCTCTTAGAAATATAATTTAATTTGCTTTTGACTCTTGTGGGTTGTGCGAATGTTTAATAAATAATTTTATGTTAATTTATATATATTTTATACTATTTATTTAATTATTTTGTTTTTGAAAAGTTTTAATTAACTGAATTACACGTAATTATTAATTATATAACAAGAATAATCATAATTGTGAAAAGATTTTCGTTTTTAAAAACACAAAATTTCTGCTATTTTGCGTAAAAATCGATGTAGTGTGCTTTTTGGGGATTTTTCCAGCTTTAAAAAAAATTTTATTTAATTTTACTTTATTCAACATTGATTATTATTAATTCATTAAATGAATTATAAAACACTTTCGACTTATAATGATTCAATTCAATAACAATAATAATAAACCAAATGGAAAATAACATAAAACTTAATAAATAAACGAAATTAAAGCAAATTCAATCGAAAACTTAGGGACATTTAACTTAACCCAAAGTGGAAATAAATGTTTCATATACAAAAAGTTTTAAATTAAACAGGAAACAGAAACAGAGGAAATATAGGAACTAACAAATTACAAATATAAAAGTATGGCAACAGAAAAAACCTAT
The DNA here is from genome assembly GCA_937620795.1 of Thecophora atra. Classification (NCBI taxonomy): domain Eukaryota; kingdom Metazoa; phylum Arthropoda; class Insecta; order Diptera; family Conopidae; genus Thecophora; species Thecophora atra. Next base: position 31,083,350 of record OW569397.1, on the reverse strand, counting down.
AAACGAACGACAACCAAAATACATTCAAGAAAAACCGCACTGTAAACCGCTGACCGTGTTGCCAATTGTGATAAATCACACTTTTTCGTTCAATTTAAACTAAAGGCATAAAAAAGTTTCCAGCTCCGGTCGAAGTTAGGAGCACCTCTTCTTTCCTTCCTTTATTCGGGTTCCTTTATAACCCAAATAGAAGTCGAACTACTTTTCTAATAATGTCGCAATTGTGTCCAATTTTGGGCAAGCTGCTAAAATGGTTTCCGGAAATATACACAAACCAAGCAACAAACAAATACACACACACACACGCACTTTAACGCCCTCTTTTCTTCTCTCCCGTACACTCCAACCACTTTCGCATAAATTCGTCCACTTTTCTTTCCTCTCCAAGGTTCATGTTTTATTTTTTGACTTTCTGCATCTTTCCTTTCTTTTTCTATTTTTGATTTTTCGTAACGAGTTCGATTGCAGTTTTTTTCAAATTTTTTTTTGCTTAGATTCTTCGTGATTTCGGTATCTAGAGAATTAATACTAATTGAAGGGAACCTCGATACGTCGATTCTTCGATGTGTATGAATTCGAAACCTTTTTTGGTTCGTTACTTCTTTGCTGTCCTGTTTTTTCTACATACCGGATTTATCCTTTCTCCCCAACTGCATTTCCTTCACAGGCTGCGCTTCATCTTCCGCCTTCTATTAACCCCTCATTCAGATTGACAACCGATTGCCAACATGTGGCCAAAGCCGATGTGTGCTGGTTAACATCGGTGTTGTTGCTTTTGTTGGTAATAATGTTCGAATTTATGATGCGAACTTTCAGTAAATCGCAGTTTAAATTAAAGCTCACGCAACCATGAAAATCATCCGCAGCAGAGAGAAAACGTTGAAGCTTTTTGTAGAAAAGCCGCTTTGGCTTTTTCAATTTTATTTTCCTTTCTATATTATAAAAGAAGATACGGATTTATTTTTTAATGAAGCCGTTTTATTAACTGAGGATGAAGAATCATTTTTCTGGGTTCCTTTTTAAATAAACAGTTTGACAAATCAAAGTTAATCTTTTTCGTTTTCATGAAAGCTTTCTTGAATCATTCTTTCTATGATTTTTATTATTATGTGCATTTTTATTGCATCTTTTATTCATTATATGTTTTATAATCAAATGCGAGAGTTTTATATGCTTTATTATTACTTGTTTTATAATTACTTTTCATTTAATTATTAAAATCTCTAATTTTAAGGTTAGATTTATGCACTTTTATTGCTGAGTTTTCCAATTGCAGCTCAGAATTGAACATCTGAACTAAAATTGAACATTACTAAAATTAAATCGTTATTTTCTAAACTACAATTAAAAAAGGTTTATTTAAAAATTTAATTATAACTTATTTTTCATGGAAACATTTTTCGCCCCTAATTGCAGTTATACAGCCTATTCTTCTCACGCTATAAATATGCAGGAATTTTTATGGAATATTTTAAGCAGTTTTACAATCAAATTTTCGCGTCTTTCCTGTCGTTTCCCTTTCTCGCTTCCCATTACTTCCCATTCACTCACCTTTCTTAGCATATCGTCCAAGGATTCCATATCGAGGCCGGCGTAATTATTGTTAAACTGAGTGGAGCAGTTGGAGGAGGTGCTTGTGTAACGCTTTCGCCGTCCTAGCGCCGGCGAGTTCGTCAATGAGCTGGGGCCGCTGCTGTAGCAGTGACCGGCCAGCGGATGCAAGCCGAGTCCATGGTGCAGCGTTCCGCTAATTATTGGAGGTGTCTTTGAGCCACCAACACCGCTGAGCCCGCTGCTGTTGCAGACACCTAGCGACGCAACACCGGCTCCTCCTCCTCCTCCCTGCGACGCTAGGGATGTTGAAATGCCTGGAGGACCAACGCATTGTTTCAAATTAGCCACAATTGGATGCTGTTGCTGCTGATGGTGATGCTGTTGATGATGATGATGAAGATTGTTATGCACGAGCTGCTGCAGATGATTGTGATGAAGATGATGATAAATATTTGGCTGATGATGTTGTCTCTGCTGCTGTTGTTGTTGGTACTGCTGATAAGCAGCTGCCATTACTTTCGAAGGCGATGATGTTGCCGATGAGTTATTCGAAGAGCTGCCCTGCGTCGCCAACATATTGCTGCAGGCCAACATTGCTCCGGGTGCTGATGGTGTTGCTGATGATTCCAGAAGCTGGTGTTGTTGCAGCTTTTGTTTGTGCTGATCCTGTTGTTGATGGCTGCTCTGTTTGTGGACGCTGTTGGCAGCACTTCCTATTAATAGTCCTGCTGATGTTGCTGTTGCGGTTGCTATTGTTGTAACAGCTGCCGGCGGTGAGTTGCTATTTTTGCGCAAATGTTTTTGTTCTGTCGTTGCATCTACGAGCATCATCGCTGTGTCCATATTTTTGTTATCCTTTTATTGTTTTCGTAAAAATATATTTGGGTTTTTTTTGTAATAGCTTTTTTCTTTTTATATTCTCTTAAATATTCTTGTAATTTTTTTGATTCTTTTAATATTTATTTTAATTATTTAACGACAACATAGCACAATTTTGATGTTTAAAAAATCGATTAATATCATAATTGAATTTATTGACTAAAAGACTTGAAAATGATAACAGCAAAAAAAAAAAATATTGAAAAAAAAAATTAAAACCAAATAATTTAAAACTAATTACAATACAATTTAATATTAGCTATTTATAATTCGCTAATTATGAAAATTTCCTAACCATCATCAAAAAGGTTTCTTTTTAGTTACTTTTTTGTGGATTCCAAAAAAAATTAAATTTTGAAATTTTATTGATCCTGTTTTTGACAACATTAGCAATTTAAATAACTCAATCAACAAACTGTAAATAAATTGGATATGAAAAAATTAGACATCAGTTTGTTTCAGGCTTAGTAAAATTTTCAACTTCCTTTTCTCACACTATAAATTAATAATAACGAACAGATTAATCCCTAAACACATTAAATAAATAATAAAACACTTCTTCACAGAATCTTTTACTTCACTAATTCAACCACTAAAAATTAAAGGCTTTATAATGCTAATAATAAGTTCAGGTAGTTAACCATGAGCGGTTTTTCAAGTACATTTAAATAAATATTTGTAACGATTTGATTCGCTAAAGCACAATTTCCAAAATTTTTCGTAGGTTCCTAGGAATTTAAATTGTTCTCTTCTTTTTTTTTGAACATTCTAAAGTTTCTATTAGCAACTTTTCAATAAAGTGTTGTTCAATAAATTAATTTTATAATAGAAACATTAATTCATATAAACTTTAAAAAAATAAATAATAAATAAATAAATAAATTTGAATAGATTTCAATAATTGACAATTAATATAATAATTAATAATTTTAGTTTAGTTAATAATAAAATAAGTTTAATTAAATTTAATAAATGTAAGTAAATTTTAATAAATAATTATATTAAGAAACCAATAAATCCGTTAAAAATAATTAAAAAATGACACATTTTTCCGAACACATTCTTAAGCATTTTAGTAAAGTATTCGTTGAATTGCAAATATGTTATAGAAATGTCTTTTATAATTATTGGGTCATTATAAACAAAACCTTTTGTTGTTATTAGTATTTGTTATTTTAGAGATCTAAATTGTAAAATCTTTTATTCTCTTCCTTCTTCTTTTTAAAATTGTACATTTTATTAACACTGCCTGGAAATATTTCGTTCGAACGCGGCAAAATTTACAGTTATTAACTGAACACACGATTTTGCACACAGATATAAGGCACGGCAATAAACGAGAATTCAGAGAGGTGCCTAAAAGTCTGCAACATTCAACGTTCGCAGTTCAATTGAAACTGAATGTAATTTGAATTGAGGAAACGAAGCAACCTGAACGGTTGGTAACCCAGAAAATTCTTACGCCATCTAAACACGAATAGAAAAGACATGCAGACTGACGGAAGGACAGACAGGCAGACAAAGCTGTGTAGACAGCAGAGAGAAAGAAAGAGAGCAACTCTCTCTTTGCGCAACTCTAAAAACGTTTCAGCTTTCCTTTATCACTGCTCAAAAAGTAGGGAAATGCTTTCGGAGTAAACGCCAGAATGTAGGCAACTTTATATTCTAATGTCGGTACGTTCGTATTCTCTGACAGGTTACTCGCTGAAATAGCGAGAGGCGAAGACCAAACGGCAATGCGAAAGAACAAAAGCAAACGAAAGGTAGACACAGAAAGAGAGAAATACAGAGAGAGGAATATATCCACGCACAATCAGAGAAAACAACAAAGTGATTAAGAGAGGATAACAAGCAGTCGATGAAACAAAAGAGAGCAATAATACCAGCAAAAAAGGGAACACAAAATTGGACCTACATATAAACATCTTAGAGAACTATAGAGTCATCAGGAAAATAAAATGATAACACAAGAGAAGAGTTTTCCTTAAGGCACACAGATAACAAAATAAAAATCCTGAGTGGAACTCCAGACATACTCTGTGTTGTCAGTTTACAATACAGTCCTCTCGCCATAACGTGAACAAGTGTGTGACCAATGCAATAGTTTTGTCCCGAAACTTCCCAGTATGTAAGAAGAGCTCTTCACTACTCTTAACTAGAAGTTTTCAGTGCCAAATACCAGTGTTTTTCTCCTTATAAGCAAGTGAAAAACTACTGCTTTTTTATTTATATTTTTAGTATGCTTCTAACTTCTCTCTGTCCTTCTTCGCTCTACCTCTCCCGTCTTTTATCTTTATGCTCACGTTTTCTTTTTACATTTTTCGTATCTGAATAAACATGAAATAAATTGTTCTCAGCATCAGCAGCTGTTGGCGAGTTTCACTTCACTGAACCCTGAACAACCTGTCAAACTTTCTCTGCGCTTCATCCCCCGTAAACTACTTTTTAACCTTAAATTCCAACGAATTTGCCTGCTTTCTTTTCTCATATCGTTGAATTTTGCTAACACTGCGCCAAACGATGATGATTGTTCATTTAATCAAACTCAATGCTCGATTTTCTTTTTGGTTTCGTTGAGATTTGGTTCACATGAAGCCAATGTTTTAGAAATGGACGGCTCCTTATTCGGTACCTTAAAAACTCCTCATACCATCAACTGCTTGGAGATTGTTTTGTTTTCTTTGAAATAGAAAAGGAGAAAAAAATAACCAACTATTTCAGGTTTCAAGTGAATGTTAGGGAAATTATCAGATAACAGAGTGAAAAACAATGTTAATGTTAGTTTTATATATTTTAGAGACGATTTCTGAATTACATGTGACACTTTCTGATTTACAAGTGGAAAAGATATAGAAGCAGAGTAACGGTGGAAAACGTCTGACATGAGAAGGAGTCAATGATGATAAAGTGACTGCATGAGAGAGTGAAGATAAGACAACAATGATCAAAGGACGCATGATTTTAGATGAGAAAGAGGAAAAGATAATGTCGCCTTAGTCGTCATCATTGTCTGCACTGCAAATATCAGCGCCATGGTCATCATTTTCTTATTCAAATCAAATCGTCCTTGAGATTTTCAAGAATCCTTTTTATGTTACATGAACGTTTCGCATGTTTTTAAATGCTACAATATCATAGCGTGCATATCCTTGACCCATTAAATGGCAACCAGCCAGAGATAAGAATTTGCAATTGAGCGATTAAATTGTCATAACAATCAAATTAGCGTAAGTATATAAATAAATAAATATTTGTCTGTATTTTTATATACACTTATACAGCCGATTGTGAAGCGACTACATTTTGTCAATGAACATTTTTAAGATTATCTCAAGAAATACCAAGTTACTTTATAAGATGAAAGGATGATACAATAGTCTAATAGTACAGTCTAATAATAGGTATGTAATTAGGAAAACCGGACCCAACTGTAGGGATATTTACCGACTTTATAATCTAAAGAAAAATATACTTATATGTGAAGCTCAGCAGTTTTACAATATTCCAACAAAGAGCGCATATTAATAGATGTGGTATCCACTATATGACCGGATCCGTATCTTTGCAATTGCCATCTCAGTAAATCTTGCTTTCCTGTTTGTAATACAGTCTATCGAAAATGTCATGAATATAGTCTGCATAATCACAACACATGATAAATGCACAGATTCTAATTCTTGGTTTGACCATAGCTTATTTATAAATAAAGTCTTCCATGGACGAAAGTGTTAAGCCCACAATTCTTCTTCTTCTCCTTGAAGTACTTTTAAAGAAACTTGAAGTATTGATTTTTAAACAATTTTCATTATTTTTTTATTGCTTCTCCAACATATAGTTGAAGTAATTTCACTATTTATTTTTAGAAGCGTTAAAAACCTTAAAAATTTTGTCTGTTTTCAGACGTGTACAAAACTTTTCTTCATGTCTTAACACAAACAAAAATCCGTCTTTTCTCTTTCGTCCTTAACAGATATTTTGCTTGTACTGTCATGGGAAAAACACCATTAATGGCAGTGGTACTTTTGAAGTTTTTAAGCGTGGCTGTGATTTGTGTAACTGCGTGTGTGTGAGTGTATAATGAGCGGTTACTGCGACTTATTCAACGATGTCATCAAAACCCTTTTTAGACAAGAGTTAATGTATAAAATATGTTAGCTTTAAACAACAAATTCATTATATAATTCAAACAGACACATTATAGAAAAATACACATGCATTTATTAAAGAGCTTCAATAACAAATAAATATAGTAAGCACATAAAAATGTAAATTAAACTTAAAAAAGCTTGCAAATATTTTAAAAAATAAGAATTTCCATTATAAAATTAAGTAAATAATATAAAATTAATTTTAAATTGAACAAAGTTGAATAACCGAAATTTTGCGTAAAGAAACAACATTTTTTTTAAATAGTAAAATTAAATTTATATTTGAAACTAAGTTTTTCTTTATGTTATAACTCCTTTAAATTTTTTGGTATAATTTTACAGTTTTTTATGTGCTTCTTAATTAGCTTTTTACTTAAATGTTATAAAAATTCTATCCTTGGATGGGTAACAAATTGAAGTATATAAAAAAGAACATATCGAAAGACGATGCACTGACGACGTAGTCGCTTCGTTGCTCTAAAGCAGCGATGTCCAAACTCACACTGTCACATTTTAAGCATGTGTATGAATGATTTCTCAACCTGCACTGAAGAAAATTAATACTTCGAAGTAGGAAGCATTAGTTTCTTTTTGTTAAATTCTGCTACGATTATTGCAACACATTTAAAGTTTTAACAAGCATGTACAAACGTGAAAAGTCTCACACCTCAATTATTTGCTAAAGTTTGACGTATCTTTAGTTGAGAGCGATGGAAAACGATATATTAGATGCCTTAATATGAATAATGGAGCTTATTCGTAACAAATGTTTTAAGTTATACATTAAATATGATTTTTGCAATAAAATAAAATGCACTCATTGTATACATATTAAGGTGCTTAAAAATTGAGTGGCCGAATGGCTGCTCATGGGCGACGCTGCTCTAAAGCCATAAATTGCAGGTCCAAAAATTCCAATAAATCGCTCGTCTGAATGCGTGTCGCAAGCCGAATGATAATCAACGTGTGTGTTTGTGTGAATGCGTGCGTGAGTTGCTTTTGGCCTTTGTGAACTCTGAGCACCTTCGCGGAGAGGGAAGTGGGACCCATAAATTACCGTTATTGCAATGCAATGCAATGGAATTTCATGTTGTTAGCAAATTTAAAATTGTTCACCAAAAACCAAACCATGTTACAAAAACATACACACAATCAACTCTTCTTCTTCTCCTTTACAACACCAATAACAAAAAACAGGACATTTGCAGCAATTTCCGCCGCAATATCCTTGTTTTGTATTTGCAAATACAAAGGGCGGTTGAGGGCGAGGGTGATTACGGGGATTCACATTTGTCTGGGTTTTTTGTCTGCGTTGTTCACTTTTCTGTGTGTCTGCGTTGTTCACTTTTGTGTCTGTTTTTAATGCGTTTTTTTCTGTACGCTTCTTTTGTGCAATCCTCAGTCACCGGAATCTGGACAAACAGACTTTTCAAATGCGACGGTGTGTGTCTGTGTTGGCTGTTTAAACTATTCTTGATAAGCAAAGAAACGCTGAAAGTCTTCAAGACATGAAGTCTTCAACACTTGAAGGTTTCAACACTTGAAACGCTTGATGAGGTAAATGTTTATAAAAATCCTAATAATATTTAAGAAGTTCTGAAATAGTGAAACGTTTTTCCTATTTATTTCATATATTTACTCATTTAATTTTTTTTATTTTAACATTTCTTGCTAATGCTTCAGATAACAAGCGACTGTATATTCTGCTATATATAGAATAATAATTGAAATAAATGAATATCTAAGATCTTTAATGGCAATTGAATTTTATGCCCTTCCTTAAGTATTTTAAGCGCGGAATTTCCTGTGAAATACAGTCGTTCTCCCTTCACTGCAACTCTGTGAGAGCATGGTCTTGAATATATTTAAACCACATTAATATGCTTCGTTAGCAATTATTAGAAAATCCCTTCTTAAAAGCATTATGAACCCATCATCCTCCTTTCGCATAACCAAATAAATTAATACGAGGAATCGGGATATGCGCACGTTTCGAGAATGATGCCCTAGGGGACATTCCTTTTTTTCCTGTGGTTGCTTGTGTACCCTTTACAAAGACTATTATAAAATTTTTAGCCCATGTTAGAGTCTGGTTAAAGAGCAAGCTAAAGTTAAGAGCACATACAATTACACGCTCAAAACATACACGTGTATTGGAGTAGATAAACACACACACTCTCCTATAGAATAAACTTCGTTTGGAATGGACTAAAAACTCTTGGGCTTTGTTTGCAAGCTTTTTCCCTATATATACATATATCTAAGGCTACATTAGCGTTTGTGTGTGCTCAATTTGCGTATAATTACTACAGAAACCCGAAATTTCTTCTGCATAGTTCTAGGTATTTAAGCTTAAGGTTTGCCGTCATAAATTATTTCATTAGTGCATACTTTTAGGAGTCACTTGATATCCACTCATTTGGGAAGATTTTTGAAAGCCCATCAACTGCAGCCACCTAAACACTTATACACTATACGGACACACACACGCACCCATAGAGAAACACACATACAGTCCTCGTTTTATACCTTTTTCTACTCTCAACTGATGGATAATAAATGACACTGCAAAGGAATAAAGAAAAAGTCAAGGAAACAGACGCTGAATTGAAACTTAAGGACAGAAAGAGACAAAAATGGTCGCAGAAGACGTAAAATAACAAGAACAGAGATGAAAGACATTAGGGAAAAATTGTCTTGAAATATTGATACTGGAAGAGATGGAGCTGATGATGAGATTTTGGGCTTGATTAGGTTTTCGGTACTCTTTCTTACAAGACACCACAAAAAGCATTAATAAAATTGTTGTTGTAATTATTCCCAGAAGCCTAATTCATTTTAATTCACTGAAATGAGAAATTTTGTGTGTACAAATATGCACATAATGCGCTGATATTAAAGGCTTAGTTCATGTTCACAAAATACACTAAGGAGAGTTATTGAAAATTCATTAGAAACGCATCTGAAAGCAATATTTTTAAATCAAGCAAGTGTGGGAATATAGTGAGAAGTACAGAAACCACTGCGAACTTCTAGAAACCACACTTCTAGTGAGAAGTACAGAAACCACTGTTAAGATTCTTCAATTGTTAAAGAAAAAGAAGTTTTATAAAAGCTCCTTTATCCAGGATTACAAATCTCTGGACTTCCCATAGAAATATATTTCCTCAGAAGCAGTTATCGGCTGTTTCATTCCTACTTCTATGGCGTAGATTTTCCAATGGGTATAAATTGCTCCTATTTTACTGCCAGCCTGGTTTAAAGATATCTTCTTTTCAGGATGTGGAAGATATTCGGCTGGATCCTAGCAGCGGCACGCAAGCCTCCCTTAACTATTATCCGTAATCGAAGGAGGGGGACATGTAGGGAAATACTAAAGGCTATTGTAGGGGCGTCTTTATTGCTCCCGTTATATCCAAAGTTGCTCGACTTTCCCCCAGCAAACCGAGGCCAAGTTGGTAAATATTGATGATACAGTAGTTGTAAACGACCCTAACTTTTACGGCAAAAACATATAAACGCTTTTAATACATGGTAAAACTTTAAAACTCCCACAAAAGCCAATGTTAATAAAAAATATATGAGGAAATCGATTGCAGTATACTTTAAAGTATATTTATGTATTTGAATACTGCGGTGACTGTATCTCGTTTCATGATCCCAGTTTATGTTGTTGCTTTGGTTCTTAACAATAACCAGCTGATATGTTTTCACTGCAGCAAACTGACAAAGCAAAAGAGTTTATAAACGGTTCCATGCTTAATTCTGGTTATATTTTTGTTGTTGTAGATTACACGATTGTTTTCTGCTTTGTTGTTTCGTATTGTGTTGGTGTATTTTTAATCAGCACACGTCAATCAATAAAAGCCAATGCAACAACACGAAATGAATTCTATGAAAACCAAAAATCAACAACGACGAAACATAACAACAGCCACTTCTATAAATATACAACTAAAACAAAAGAACCGAGTAAATAGCAACAGGTACACAACACGCCTACAAAACCTGAAAAGTTTGTTTCAACAAAGAACATTTAAAAACACAAGCAACACAATCAGAGCAACAGCGAGCAACGAACTTTGAATAGTTACATAATCAATACGACGAACAAATATTAAATGCAAAGCAAGGATGATCAAGAGCGGTTTTAAACGATACAGAACAGATCGGATAGTAGGCCTAAACATATGCAAAAATTTCTTTTTGTTGAATGTTGAACATAAATTAGAAGAAAGAGGAAATGGAAACGCGGTCATGTTGTTGATAACAGAAATAATAGCAACAAGAATAGAAATGGGAATAGAACATATCTAAAAAGGATATAAAAGGGGATGAATGAATGAAAGAAGCGACGGGAAAAGGGAAAGAACTTTTACCATGCGTTTGGTATTGAGAGGCTTGAAGAGGGAAAAGATTCCGAACTGGGTCGATGAGTATTGTACTGTGTGAAAGATGAGCTTAAATGGAACACGCGCGACATGCAGGCGGCATGTTAGAAAGTTGCATTCAATGAATATTCAGAAAATTCTAATTTTATAGGGATGCATCATATCTGAACAATAAAACATCATTAAAGAATCCCTCTTTTGCTTCTCTTCCCTTTTGTTTAATTCCGTACTATAGTGATATTAAACAACGGATTTAAAGGACGATGACGATATTCATTGTGCTTAAGGTGACTACTTACAACTTTTAAAATAATGAATGTTTAAGGTGGGAAAATTAAACGTTAAAATTGGAAACTATATTTTTAAATCAAATCAAAAACTCAGACGAAAGGATAAGAGTGCGACATAAAGGAACGTCCTAAAGTCGATAATTAATAATATTAATGGTAAAGGAATTAATTTAATGAATTATGTACTTCAGCATATCGTTTTTTAATGTAGCTATTTTCTTATTAAATATCGAACTTCTTCACTTTTTTTTATTTGAAATTTTCATTAAATAAGCATCCAGCAGCTCGGAAAATCTAATAAAGTTTTCAATGAAGATGCTCCCAGTTTCTTGAGTTGAGATGAAATAAGATGGGTGGATTTTCGTGTATGAGGTTGAACGATGAAAAAACTTTTATTTAATTAACTCTCAACATGCCACAGACAATAATGACAACATCAACACGCCTTTGATCGTGCTGATTAATTATTGACAATACATTCTCTTCAGATAAAGCAAAAAGAAGCAAGAATATAAAAAGCCTCACAGCTGAGAAATACGAAGGAGATGAAATGGTCACTGTTATCAGCATTATTTCGCCTCCCGTCGCGTTGTTTCCCATTCCAACCTGACCTGATCCGGCCCGACGCCATCAAATGACCAGCAAATTAAACAAACTTTGGTTTAATTAATGCGTGTGAGGAAAAACGAATAAAACTGCTACGGGTATCTCTATTATTTATACAAAAATAAGTGCGTGTGGGTTTGAGTATTGTTTTTACTTCTGTTTGTGTTCCTGCTGTCGCTGTTTTCGCTGGTTTGTGTTTGCGGCAAGCTAATCACTAAACAAATTATCTCGTAACGATGTCGAGGCCAAAGAATCCACACAAATGCGAATAAATAAACTGTACTTCATCATCTAACATCTACGCAACATTAATTAAAACATCTATAAAAAAGCATCACATCATCATTATTGATTGTTTGTGACATTGTGTGTTGTTGACTCATCGTTTAATCATTAGAAATGTGGAATTTCAAAGTAAAATAAATACAATTAAATCTCTAGGAACGTATTTCTAAATATAAATTTATTAAAGTTGTGGGTAAACAAATACCTATTATTATTATTAGTTTCGTAATTCGATAAATGTCACGCCAAAGTAGCTAATAAAATGAATTTAATGGGTACTTGGTTTGAAAATAAATTTATTAAAGTACAATTAAAAATTGCACAAGAACAAATAAAGTAGATTAAAACTGGAATCTATTAAAACCAATGTTGATCTTTTTGTTTATTTTATTTTTTTTTTTTTTTTTTTTTTTGTTTGACAAAATCAATTAAATCGATTTAATCAACTAAATAATTCAAACTCCAAAACTTGTCAAGAGTATCACCAGCAACAAACAAAGCTTCGAACAAAATGATTTCAACTATTCTTGCCTTGTCTACAAAACTGGTTTCTCTTTGCTGTTTTTGCTTGTGCTTTAGACATCGCGCACACCACTCAAGATACTATCTCGAAATGCGGTTAAAGACTCTTAAGAGCCAAATTTATGTACAACACAAACAAGAACCGAAACGACAACAGCATCACTAGAGTGGCACTCGAGACACTCAACTTGGCTAATTCCTTGGCTGTTAGCCTGACTAAGCTTGGATATAAAGCAACCGCATGCAGTGGCCAAGTAGCGTTGCTAATTGGAATTTATGCCATGCTGACGCTGCTGCATTTCATTGAGCAACAGCCACCGCGGCCCAACAACCACAGACATCACTAAAGACAATATTAAAGACTATAGACTCACCTTTTCTCGTAACATATCGCGTATGCGACCAGCTTGGCTCTTAGACCGGTGCAGTTCCAGTTGCAGTTCCAAGCAGCGTTCTTGCCAGTTAATCTGAAGCAGCGATACAAAAAAGAGCGATATAAAGTCCACTTAACAAACTAATTAATTAATTAATAAACAAAAAAGGATAGAAGATGGAAAGTGAGAAGAGCGACGCACCTCGGGCACTCCTTGAGCATAGTTATTGAGTTGATGGACATCGAGATGTTCGGTGAGTGCGGAGAAATGCGGCCACGGAGCATCAGCGTCGAGAGCGGCGAGCGCCGAATTCTGAGCAAACGTCGCCGTCGTCGACTGCAGGTTGTTGGCAGCTGCGGCGTTGGTTGTGGTAGCCACGGTTACGGATGCGGCGGCTATTTGCGCGGCGCTGGGCTTAACGGGAATCGGCGGAGCCCGTTGCGAACGACGCGGCATCAAACGCGGACTGTTCGGAGTCGATTGCGACGAGATGAGCGACACGGCTGCGGCGAGCGAGCAACGCGTTTGAACGGCGGCCGCCGAAGATGATTGGGCCGAGTCGAGACGCGTCAGTGGCATGTTTCCGCTAAATGATGTCGCCCGTTTGCCGAGCAGCGGCGAAGCGTTCAGCGATTGCGAATCATACAGAAGCGGCGGCAGTGACGTTTGCTGCTGCTGTTGCTGCTCCTGCGAAGATTGAGCGATGTAATATTGCTGCTGCGAGGTGAAGTGCTGTTGATAGTAGTGCGCTGGAAGCAGATGATGATGATGCGCTTGCGACGTGGCTGATGGAAATGTTTGTGTACCACTTGGCACAAAGCAGCCGTGGCCAGCGGCAGCGCAGTCGGCATAACGTAGATAGTAGTTGAGAGGAGCTGTAAACGATGATGATGTTGTTGTGTATTGCTGGCGTGGCTGCTGCTGTTGTTTGACGCCAACAGGCGTGGCACGTCCCGATCCAAGCGGTGATGGTGACGGTGACGAGGATGTTGAGCGGCGTCGCCGTTCCTGCTGCTGCTGTTGTGGTGACTTTTGCTGTTTCAACTGTGATTTTTGTTGCACCTTCGTTTGTTGCTGCTGTGGATTTTGGTGCTGCTGTTGATGCAAGTTCGTCAGCGAATCGAAGATTTGCGATAAGCGCCCAGAAGACACTTCGTCAGACATTGAAAACGAAGCACGTCACATAAGAAATGACAAATTAAACAGTGGAAGTCGCAAAGCGAGCTTATTATGGGTCTTGCTTTATTATAACTTTACGATTTGCAATATTCTTTTGACGATTCCATTCGTTTTTTCTTATATTTTACATCATGGCAAAGCCAATGTTGCGTTTTGCTTTCTTTCTGCATTTTTGCTGCAAAGAAATCGAGAAAAATAATAAGTAAAGCAGCATAAATTATTGATTGCTTTTATGGTTGGTTAGTTGCTTAAATGATGCCTCATTATTATTCTCTACGCGATCTTCGCCTTAACCATATCGCTTACAATAAAACTAATGAACTGCTGCTGCGTTTTCTTTCCCTCCTTCTTATCAAATGCTTGTTCTTCCACTACTACACATGATTTTAATGCAGTTAGCATTCGCAGTTATATTAACTTGCATTTTATGCATGCAGCAACATGAGTAAAATTGAAAGAAATTCGCGCCGATGCGAGGAGCAACACACGTCGCAGTTGCATGTGAATTTATTATGAAGAGGTGTGTACATGGATATGAAAGACGCTTCCGGTAGCACGTCATATAAATACAAGTAAAATACAGTTGGATATGTGTGTAAATACATATGTTTACCTGTCATTTCTTCGCTTGCTAATTATAAGTTAAAAATAGTAAAAATAATACATTTATGAACGCAATGAGAAAGAATAATATATAAGCAAAAATTGAATCATAATTGAGACGAAAGTAATCGAAGGACGACTTCAATTTGATTAATATTGAATTTCTTTCCACGACTTCAAAAGTTCTCCCAAAAAAATACTTAAAAAACTTGAAATTTACAATACATAAGTACAATTACTCGTATAATTCATAACATTAAATATTATTGTTATATAAATTTATGATAATTTAATAACAATTTTTTTTTATGTAATTTAAATGTTATTTTATTTGGGAACAAACAAACAAACCCAATCAAGTAGTTTTACCGCGTATTGGGAATTTATTTTTTATCCACGAGAGAGAAATGGTTTTAAATTTAAAATATTTTCAACAAAAAAGGTAACCAACACCAAGCCGATTAGGTAAAACTGAACTGTGACCAGTTCATGGTTTAATTATTTAAGCCTTTGCTGTCCGCAAGAACAATTTACTTCACAGTTGTGGCTGTTGCTTGCACCATTCTTCTTTTTCCTCTTTTATAGTACAACCGCATTAGATTCTTTTGTATTCAATTTTCTACTACTTATATTTTGGTTTTTTGTTATTAATTTTTTGGAACTTCAAAATGTTTTTCTTGCATGCGAAGAATTTTAATTAAAGCTTTATCAATACGGACCCGCATCGCATGCACGACACTTTCGACGTGCACACATTTTCATTAAGCATAAAAACGCATACTCATAACACAAACATACTCCACACACACACACACCAATTATTATTACAAGCTATTCATCAGAATGTAGAAAAATTCCACATAAATTAAAATTTGAAAGAAGAAACAAATGAAAAGGAAAAAAACCATAAATAAATAATGAAAAACAAAATGATTGCAATGTATCTCATATATAAAAAATTTGGTTCTAAAATCCGTTATTTTTGTTTGAACAATTCATAACGACTCTCAAAACCAGAATAATTTTTTAATAAAATAATAAAAAATTAAAAATAAAGAAAACTTTACCTATAATTAATTTAATTAATTATAATTATTAATTATATTTAATGCCACGTTGACGAAATAAAATTTGTATGTATCACTAAACATACTAAAATACAAAATTTTCTTTTATTACATAATGCGTAGGCTTTCTTCATAGGCTTTACAGTTACGGTAATATTATATGCAACCGTGCAACCTTCTCGTTAATGCCTGTCGCTTGCACTGATCCGCTCATCACACACTGCGTAGTTTTTAGGACTGTAGATACCCATACATAAAACGTATATAAACGTTTTCACTCGTATAAACGTATATTCAAACTTGTCGCTCTGAGACTTAAGGCACTCAAATATATCATCCATGGTGAGTTGTATTAAACCCATGTCACATTGGTGATAGCCATTGTATGCGGTGACCATTTTAAACGCCTTTTCAGACCATGTTTGTCCATACGAGAGAACCGTGACACTGTAACCGTTTTCTTAGTTTATTTAGATATTAGTAGGGTCCAGATACTATAGAAGGACTACTTAACCCAATCAACCGAGAATTATATCAGTAGCCATCCAAATTTTTTGTTTTTTAAAATTCAAACTTTTACGATTTCTCATATTCTTAATATTTTACTACTTCCAGAAAAGGATTCAATAGCCCAATCATGAGGCATTATGAGCCACACCAATTCTTTGTTTTTCAATTTTCAACTTGAGCTATTTTTCCGTATTTAATTACAGCGTCGTTAAATTTCCAACTCTGGTAAACGTCACAACTCAACAGTTATATCAGAAACACAGCATCGTTAAAACTAGCTGCAATTCGAAATTGTGTATATGTTACTTATTCAAAGTAGAGCTTTGTTGAAGTAGAGAACTTTTAAAACAACTTTGAAATCGTCATTAAAACGACAGCTCTAAGAATTCTAACGTAATTCTTGTCCTTAAATTGAAGTTAAGTACAGGAAATTAAGGATATTAACATGACCTTTCCAACGAATATCAGCTTCAGTTTAGAAGACATAGGCATATAAATTTGAAGTTTATAGGTTTTATAACTTTGAATTGGGAGTTTCAAAGTATGTTTTTTATTAATAATAGATAATAAATAATTGGTTGTTATTACAGACTTTAAGAACGTTACTCGTTACGTTTTAATGAACTTGAATCAGTCTGTTTTACAAAAAGGAATTATTATATAAATTCTTGCAACCTTCAAAGCGAGCCGCCATTTTGATTGAATATACAAAAATTCAATTGAATTGAAAAATTTAATAAAAAAATAAATTTTTGTATTAAAAATAGATAACTATTGAAAACATCTCTACATTGATAAATCACGTGGCTGCTAAAACCGAGTTTATACAATCTCACAAAATTATGCAACAGCGATTCCAGGTGCATTTTTTACGTTGCAGAAAAAATTATCCAAATTATTCCTTCGACTCAACTCACCGCATAAAAAAAGAAGAGCTAGATGTACATAAGTATAGGCAGTCAAGTACTCTCATTAAGTAATCTTTTCCATTCAGTCGCATGTAAAAATTTGTCCTCAACGGAAATCTCTTGAGCGTGAGGGGAATCGTGAAGATCCCACCGCCGGCCTGTGTTCTACTGCAGACTCTTCTTGTTTTGAGATTAACTATGTGTTTTTATATTAAATGGATATTGTTTAATAAATAAATAAATCTCCGTTTTTTCAAAGAATTTAATTAATTATGATTATGCCAGATATCAAGCATTTATTATTACGAATTATTAGCAGGTGATCAGGCCGGCCCAACTAAGCAATTGCAGTAGAATTTAAGCTACAATTGTCAGAGCTTAGTTGTGATACCACTACCACTAGGTACTGGTAGGCTTTGCCCGCTTGAGTATCCGAAAATGTTTTATACTTGTGAGGTATAGAGGTGAGGATCACCAGCATCTCCTAGGCGAATCTTCTTCCAGGTAAAATTTACGTTACGTTAGGAAACAAACTACCAGAAACGGTACGAAACATACCAATCGAGACTGAAATGAAAATTCGCTTTCTGATCATAATAGAATCAGAGAGACCAAATTAAAGGTCTATCCGACAAAAAGAAGGTAGTTAGAAACACCAGGAGAACTAACTGGGATGTATTAAATCCAGTTTCAAATGACTCACAAGAATTAGGACGTGGACGGAATTAGAGTTGGAAGTTATGATACGCCATTAGCAACCTTAGAACATTAGTCCACCTATTCTACTAGGGACATAAACGTAGCAGGTTAAGCACAATAGTGGAACTCGGAACGACCTAGCAAAGAAGTTCGAATTCTGGTTAACAGAACCGAAACAACGAGTGATTGGGCAGAATATACTACGACATTTACCAAATAAAATTAAAAAGTACTGCCAAGACAATTAAGAAATATGCCGTTGGAAATTTGAAAAAGCGCTACCTGATCAAAAATCTCAATACATTCAGTGATATTTGGCAGTTTGAAGATTTCGCTTTTATTGTACCAGATCTCCTCGAATTTACTTATTGTTCTATAATAATTTGAAACATAAAAATATATTTTTTCATGAACTTCTGTGCATGATTTGCTAACTCAATTTCAAAGTAGATCTCTTTTCAGATTGTTTGTCGGCCTCTCGTTTCCAAGTGCTTTTGCATTGCATACATAAGCTTACTGTTTTTTGCAGATTTCAACTCAAAGCAGAATAAGATTGTAAATTGATTTAGCACATACAAATGTATTGAAAGTTGGAAACAGCAGAAATACTTATTTGTCACCGATGCATCTGGAAATTCTGTTCGCTTGAGTTGTTGTGTCTTGTGTTGTGTAAAGTATGAATCTAATGGAAAACAAGTGTAGAAGCATAACATGTCTAGTTTAGAACAATGAAATTGATGACGATGATGATATTTTTGATTAGATTAATAATACTGTTACATTGCCAAATTGAAGCGATTGCTGGAGCGATTCATCTGCACTAAAAAGGATATTTTGAACCTCATTGTTTGTTTGTTATTCTACTTGTTATGAACAGAGCTCAATTTCGAGGATGTGCACAAAACTTTATAGCATACGACTACTGAATTTAATTTCTTCATAACAGTAAAGATCAACAATAAAACAAACGAGCAAAAGTTGGAATAAATTTTTTGTTGGGTCTGAATTTTATACAACTGAGAAGAGTATCTCATAATCATGCTGATAAGAATTATTGTGTGTGCAGATTTATCAGAGCAAAAATAAGACACTTGAGCAGATGGAGTCATCATACTGATATCAGATTTCATCATTCAATTAAAATTGACATTTTGTAAAAATTCTTTTATGTTTGAAGTGATTCGAGATATCGAGTTCAAGAAACAGCAAAAGATTTCATCTGCATAAATAAGGCAAACGCAATCTTAAAGAAATTATTGCTTATATCTTTGAAAAAAATAACACAATTGTGAATAATGCAATGAACAATTAATTCAATTACTTTGTTAAAGGCTGCGAAGTGTACAGAGAAGCCAAGAGCCAAGCCTTCAAAAGAATCACACAAGAAATAACAATGAAATATACAACAACAGAGACCCACGCAACTACAAGTCGAGTCAAACAAAATTCAATTAAATTTAATTAATGCTGCTTCGTTTGTTAACGATTAATTATCCGAATTCAGGTCAACTTTAGCGCAAAAAATAGCAAAATTATATATCACAATAAAATCAAGAGATTTTTAATCGTTTTATTTTCGAATAATACACAGGAGTAATTGAACCCAAAATTAAATCCAAAAATTCAAAATTAAAGCTGAGCTCATTCCAATAAATAAAAGGCCTCCAAGTTTTTTATGTTTTTGCAAGTTAATTAATGAAAGATGGAAATGGTTTTCAAATAAAATTTTATTATTGTCGTTGTCGTCTGCATTACAGCGTAATAAAAATTTAATCAATGCTTGCAAAAGTAAATCTGAGTGCGAACTGCAATAAATTGCAATCGAATGTTTAACAGACTGAAAGAACACAGATGACTCCATGGAGGAGGAAGCGAAGAAATATTAAGTTGGTAGAAATATTTATCGGCTTGAATATATTACACTGGTTCTTTTACGAAACATGAAAAGCTATTAAAGCTGTTATTATGTAGCGTTCATTATTCTTCAGTTTGCAAAATATTATAGTAGGGAAAATGCAAATATCGATGATGAGGTAGGTTGTAACGAATTGGGACGTCGGTGTCTCCACAGTAACTGCAGTAATACACGTTGTGGATTACATCGTAGATTTTTGACGCCTCGCCAGCTCGAACCCTAGGTACGTAGGTGGATCTCATGAGCATCTCATCTCTTCCATTCGACTATATTAACCAAGAAGTTCTGTTTATGTAGCGACTTAGAGCCCTCACTGTAAGCGGATTCATAGCGCAAATATTTTTTTAAAAATAGAGTCCCATGTAAGGCTCTCTCCTTTGAGCGTCCTCGTTCTTATCTCTGCAGCTCCTATAAAAGTCGTTTGAGAATAATCCCAGTCTCCTATTATGAGCCCAAAAACCGCAGTGGCAGGTCATAACTCTTATATTCTGACATTATTTTATTTTATCTCATTTAGAGATCGGTGACAGCTTGCTACCACCTCGCAGAGTTCCATTCTTCCAGTCTCCTATCGCAGGTATGTCCGTTCGAGATGTTTGAACTGGAAGCAAGGTTAAGATGGTGTAATCAAGGTTTTCAAAGGTCCTTAAAAATATTTGATGACCAAACTTTGTGATGGTCCACCTATCTAGCAGCCTTCCCATAAAATATATGCGGAGAAGATTCAAAAACACCTCAAGGTGTACTGTTGGTGTTAATCTCAAAAATCCTCTTATGCACAAAAGTGCAGATCTTTCGACTTTTTCCAATAATAACTGTAACTTTTTACCGAAGTGCTGGCCACCAAATGACCATAACGTATCCCAGTATGGGCCTAACTACTACCACATACAGGCAGTGGTTTATAAATGGATTAATGTCCCATTGATTACCAACTGAAACACTTTGATATATAACTGTTCCAAGAGGCAAAAGTTGTAGACTTGACTATCGTTTGGTCTATGCCTATTTAAACCCATACGACTAGGAGCTGCCCATATTTTTACAGTATTTAACCAGGTCTATTATTTCACATCAGTACTTGCCTGAATCCACTATGGCAACATCATCTACATGCAATAACTTCCAGACCTTCTCGCTTCAGTGTTTTCACTAGCCCGTCGACCACCAAATTCCACAGCAAAGGAGATGGAATTAAATCCCCCACACCCACCGGTTCTTTCCACACCATTGTTTTCATCTGTACGCGTCCTACCAGTGGCTCGATTGTACTTCCTTAAATTAACTGACTGATGAAGTACACGAGAGACTCATCAATTTGAAGCGATCTTAAGGCATCCAGGATTGTTGAATGGCCTTTTGATGTCCACGAAAGTAACCAAGGAAAAATCCTTCCATGCTAGTGATCCTTCTATAATGGCAACTAGGTAGGATAGAGCCATCTCTACAGACCTATCGTTAAGGTAAGCATACTGAGCCAGAGATAGCTGCATCAAGTATTTAACTATTATACAAATAAGTAATACCTTCCAAAAACTTTAATAGAAATGAGGATAAGGTGTTGGGACGTAGATCTTTGGCGGTTTCGTAGGCAATCCTAGTAAATGTCATTAGCCAAGGAGTTATTAGTTCCATCCAGTTTAAGGGACCGGATTGAATTAGTTGAATTGCCTAAAGGTGCTAATGGTTCATGTTGTTCATTACCAACTGCTGTAAGTCCCGTAGCAAAGAATAAGGAAAGTTATACTCATAGTCAATACCATGACTATGTCCCGGAAAGTAAGTGTCGACCAAAACTACTAAAGATTCAGACATTGATGTAGTCCAAGAGCTATCTTCCTACAGAAGTTTTTCCATGAGTTCCTGTTTTTCGCACGTAATTCATTTTATATCTGCTTAAGGCAGCTTTATATTCAGTCCAGAGGTGATTATCACTTGTTGATTTGACAAGATTAAAAATCCGCCTGCACCACTCCCGAAGTTCCATTAGTTCAGGCATCTGGAGCTCTCCTACTCAGCTCCACTTCGTATTGAAACAAGTTTATCATCATACTCTAAAGTACAAACCAGTAAACGAACATTTTATTACAAAGCTGGTTTGTACTTTAAAGTATGATGATAAACTTGTTTCAATACGAAGTGGAGCTGAAACAAAGCTTTTATTATTAATGTATTAAAAACAAAACAGATGTGTTTCTTTTAAGTTTTATTTTAGGCAAGTTTATTTGCGAATATTATTGCTTTTTGGTTTGCTGCAATGAATTTGCAAAATGTTTGTTTACTGGTTCGTACTTTAAAGTATCGTAATAAACTTGTTCCTATACGAAGTGGAACTGAGTAAAGCATTGCTTATATGTAACATATGTAATAACTTTTATTATATATATTAGTAGTAGTATTATTTTAGAGTTCTTGAAGGTTTGCTAGTAAACTAGAACAAGATGGCAGGCATATCTTAGAGAAAACTTCGAATTGTTATCGTTGTTTTAAGGGTTATTGTTCCTAACCGAATATACCTGAGATCATCAATTTTAGAGTTCGCTTCATTAGAAGCTAGCATTCTCCGTAACATGTGGCGTTTACTGGCTGATTATTGCTTCCCTAATGCATATTAAGGGATAGTTAATTGCACCTTTGAGAAAACGCAAATGACTGTTTGCCTATATTATCGTAAATCCACTCAGTCTAGTGTCGCAGCAAGAATAACCTGAATTTTTTCAGTTTTTTTACGTGCCAAGCCAGTCAGGTTATCGACAAACTTTTACGGCGTTTTAAAAAGTCACTTCAATTGGTGTTTACTTGGAGGTATGCTTTGCATTACTTAGGTGCACCAAGGAGATATTCTGTTATTTTTAGTTAACGCGAATGTGACAACCTAATCAACTGACTGTAGCCTTAGAGTGAATATGGGTTCGCAATACTTCTGTTAGTCGTCATTCCTTTAGTGGTGAATTTTTAAGCCTTTTCCATACCAAGTTATGCCACTAATTAGGTTAAACCATAGAGATTATAATACTATAGATTATATAGTAATCTATTATATAGATTATATAGTAATCTATTATATAGATTATAATCTCTATGGTTAAGCACCGGTGGATTCCCCTTATTGCTGTTTCTTTCCCTCTGGTAACAACCTCTCCTTCTCTTAACCCTTATCACCTTCTTTTCTACACAAATATTTTTTATGACTATTTTCAGCAGCGTAAGAAAAAGTAAAAAAATTTCATTAGTCATTTAACATTAACATTTCGTAAAAATTTTTTAAAAGTACCCTTTACAATCTGCTGTAATCAAATTAATTCCCTATGGGAACTTTAAACTTTTGAAGGTTCGAGCATAGCATAAAACACGTCGTCCAATAAACGGAGGTTATTATTGGTTAAATTGTTATTCAATCTCTGAATTACATCTGCAAAAAACATTTTGAAGTAACACATTCTTATTTACTATATTTGTATTTGTTCCCTTCCTTTCCAAGACTTCGCAATTCAACAGTCGTTAACGAAATAAAAATTCTCGGCACCACGAATAATAAATTTGAAAAACACACCTCAACAGGTGTGAAAAGTCAAGCACGTGTGGGCCATTTTATCCACATGGGCTTAACGCCAGCCAGCACACATTTGAAAAAATTAAAAATTAAATAGGTGGAAGATGTAAGAGCAAATAAACTGTTGATACGAAGGAGAGCTGAAGGAGGCAAAAGAACAAGTAACAAAAAAAACAACTAAATAAAGAAAAGTTTTAAACTCAGTTGGAGAGGTTGGAGAGAGCTATACAGACTAACAGACAAACGTGTTGAGGGTAAACCGCAAAAAAACGATTGCCTTGCTGACTGATTTAATTAAAGTTTCCGTAAAACTGGAATCAAATACAGAACAAGAAAAC
Source organism: Thecophora atra (assembly GCA_937620795.1). Classification (NCBI taxonomy): domain Eukaryota; kingdom Metazoa; phylum Arthropoda; class Insecta; order Diptera; family Conopidae; genus Thecophora; species Thecophora atra. The sequence continues at coordinate 31,059,529 of OW569397.1, read as the reverse complement.
AGAGAATCTGATGCGGATGATACTAAAAGAAAGGAGTACTAACAAGAAAGGTAATTACTAGATATGAAACAGGACCCTTCGCCGGAAAAAGGAAAAAAAAGAAATATTGCGGAAAAAACTTAAAAACTTATTAAGAATAAAAAAGACAAGCTGATGAACAATAATAATGCGAACTAATTATAAAGCAAAAGCAAGACGATAAGACGGCAGACTATGAAATCGGCTCTTCTGATACTTTATCACAAAAGTCTGATAAAGTCAACAAACATATTATTAGTAATAAGCAGATTACTCTCAAAGTTGATTTCAGTGATGATTATATTTTAGTTAATAATTAAATTGCTGCTTAATTTCTGAGGTAAATGAACAACCTTTTAACACATAAAATATGACAGTTTCGATATACATTTAAAGAGGAAGCAGAGGCTAAGAGATAAAAGAAAACGATGAAGAGTACAAAGTTACTTCTGCAGACTGCTTATGTGTGTTACATAAGCACTTCAATCAAAGGGGAATAATTTCTCTTCTCTTCGAATTGTGGAAGGTAAAGTTTTGTCAACACCTATAGTAAATGAAGTGTTGCCAAGTTAACTTGGCTATACTTGTAAATAAACTAAAAGAAGAATAAATATAGACTGTGCACATATGTATGTAATATTCATACATAACACATTGTACATATAAAAGTCTACAGCAAGGGAATTACAGACATAGGGTTTTGCAATGTTTTTACTTTTATTGGCTCTTCTAAAAAATATCTTTTTTTAATTTTAATTTTCTGTACTCTTTTTAATTTTTAATTTTAATTACTCTTTTTAAATACACATATATTTCGTTATTAAAATTTGTATGCTGTAATGTATTTATTATTATAGAGAAAGCCAGTAATTAAAATTTCTTAACACAAGACAATTTATACAAGTGTGTAAGGTACATATTTAACTAAACAGAAAACATCAGAAAACAAGGCCGAAAGCAAAACAGAAAATAATAACAGAACCAAAAACCACATCTTGTACAATCGCAAAGCAGTCAACAGATAATCGTGAAACAGAAGCACCTGTTATCTAAACTTTTTATGTTATGTTAACATTGTTACCGAAAGTTATGTTAACTGCGCTGTATTATTAATTGAAAGTTGGTTTGTATGTAATTCATACGTTACACTTTACTCTCTCAATCAACTTTTACTCTCCCAATCAAGAGCGTGCGAAAGAGCAGACATTCAAACCCATGTAATTTTGAGAGTTGATTTATTTATTTATTTATTTATTTATTCGCTATGGTTGTGGTTTGGCTTTACGATTTCGTTTTTTCATTTAATTTCCAATTTCTTACTCTTTTATTGTTTTCATTTAATTTCAAATTGTTTACTTGTATTTTATGTGGATCAATTTTTTTTAGGTTTTTTATTCTATCTCCTTTTTTAATTGTATTTATTTTCCGTATTTGGGTTTTGTATTTTCAGTTATTTTTATCTATGCTTGAAGTTCTCTTTTATCGAACTACATCTGATTGTCTTCAATGTGCATCTGTCTGTATGGCTGTCTATCTATTGAATTATGTTTGCTTGGCTGTCTCTCTGCTAAATCATATTGTGAAGTTTCGTTCGTAGCTCTTCTTTTGTTCACCTCATGGCCAATACAAATTGGAACGCTTGAACACTTTTCTCGCTTCTTTCCTTCTCGTTCCGAAAATATTCATGTATTGCTTAACTCGCTGACAAGCAAAATTTAAACAATGTTGAAGTTTGTGCTTCGTGTAATAAATAAAAACTGGTTCTGCTGTTTTCTATACAGTCACCTATCACAATCGCAATCACATTCAATTTTTCCACGTGAACAACATGTACTAAACCATGTAATAAATGTAACACAATTAAATTGAAAATAAAATAAAATAAAATAGAAAACCACTTAGTTTTAATTAAAATATTATTGTATTCATTTTAATTAAAAATTTTGCAAATAAATTAAAATAAACTGCTATTATTTTTCAGTAAATTAAACAAAAAATATACATTTTAAATATCTTAAAATTTTAAATAAAAACCAAGACGGAATCACCAAAAAATCTAATTTTATAACTGAAGAGGAACAAGGAGAAGAACTCTACTTCTTTTCTCCCCTTTGCTCTGCATTCTCCACCGTTCACATAAGTTTTCCACTCACAGAGTAGCCAGGAAATCACGTAATGTACTTAGTACTAATTATTTTCTTTCATAACACAAGACAAAAGGAGAGGAAAACAAACCCAAGATATGCGTTTTTTCTTTAATCCTCTTCTAGGTTTCTTTTCATACTCATTTACGTCAAGCGGACACGTTGTCTTAGCGTAAACACGCTTTTTATCACTATTTTTAATGATATTTTCGCGATGCTATTTTAATACTTAAATTGGGAATAGATAAGAAAGCCACTCATACTTCTCTAAAAATTGCTTACTTGCTTGTGTCACGGAAAAGGCTTTGCCTTATTAAATACCTATTTTGTATCTTAGTGTTCGTTTTCATTTTTGTCTTATTCCTCTTTGCAGTCGTTCACTTCTACTCCGTCTAGGCTTAAAGTGGATGTGTACCAAGTCCAACTAATTCTGACTTTTCAGCTTGCTTGCATGACATTTATTATCCTAATCCTTTTAATCCTCTTTGAGCTTTCTTTAACTTCTGATGAAAAGTGCACTCAATATAAACTCATTAAAACATCGAAAGTACCTTTGGTATCAATGACTTATGTCATCAGGTCCTTTAGATATCTCAATACAGCCCATTAAAAGCTTATACAAAGTACAACCTGATATTAATTGTTTTTTTTTTTTTGCTTTTATGCAGACATCTTCCTCATTTTCAGAATCACAATCAATTCCCTCTACCAGAATCACATAAAAATTGTAGTACTAACCAAATTTTTCCGTTATCGCTTTAGAATTTTATCTTAGCCAAATAAAAACATTTCTCTCCGCTTCAGGTTTTACTTCATTGCTGTTTCTTAGGCTTAAGCAAAACCTTACAATTGAAGTCACATGGTACTAAGAGCAGCAGACATGCAGACACCGCAAGACAGATTTTTAAAAAAACCTCAAAAAAAAAAAGAAATGCAGACTGTTAGGTGACTTGCGACGCTGAACCGAAACTTGCGACGCTGTACCTAAACCTACCCAACATCCTTTCGCAATCAACAAGAATGGAAAGAAAGGATAAAGCGGTGGAGGAGTGGGGAAAACGGAATGGCAGTTTATTAAAATGGCTGCCTACTTCGGTTGCCGACAGCGTAACGTTAAAGAAGAGTAGGAAAAAACCACATAAATGCCGCACACAATGCAAGTGTTTTCAACTATATTATGCAAAGTTCTTTGCAATGTTGTAGCTGCTGGTGTTGTTTTTGCTGTTGTTGGCGAGAAGCGTACCAGAAACATGGTACATGCCTCACGGGTCATGACATCGAGAGAGAAGAGAGTTTTTCCGAGACTGAAAGAGAGAGAGAGAGAGAGAGAGAGAGAGAGAGAGAGAGAGAGAGAATGGCTGAGAAAAAGAAAATATAATAGATGAAGGAACACTTTGCGTGTTTATTTGCGTGTTTAATTAATAATTAACACCGATTTGCAGAGTATACGGATTATGTGAGAAATCATGGAAACTGTAACAGTAATTTTTATAGTCACTGATTCCTGCATAATTGAGTAGATGCCAACAGAGGAATGGCAACGATCCCGATGAGTACATGTGATTGTGAACAAGGCACGAAATAATTTTTCCATAAAGAACGTTACTACTAAAATATACGATAGACATGTATTCTGAACACAATTCAAGGTCTTCAGTTAAAGATTTATTTAATTTCTCAAGGAAACCAAAATATTTCCAACTTATTTGCTACCCCTAGACTATTTCGTACACCATTGCTATTTTTCTGTCCGATGCTTGCACCCTAATACAATTTGTCCCAAAGCCTCTTTCAGTTTGTTTTACGTACTGTGTGATTACAAACGATGGTGCAGGGAAATGCTGTCCATATCTAGTCACACCTTCGGGATGCAGGTTAATAAAGGCTTAAAGCCCACAGATGGCGCTGAGGGCTTACATTTGATCGATTTTCGAGCATCATCAACTTTTTTTCCTACAGAGAGGAACATTCGCACCTTAAGAACTTCGTTAATAAGCAAAATTGAGCTTTAATGAATGCAAGTAAACATAAAAGAGCCCTCGTTCACAAATAATTACTACTGGCGCCCCAATACAGGCACTAGGATTCATCGAGCTTTACTTTTTCGCTGAACAAAAGCTTTTTTATATGAAATTTTGCTTCCCAAATATGTTCTAGCAACAAAAGAACGGAGAAACCGCAAATCATGTCATTAACTTGTGTCGGCGCTTTGAGCATGCAAGGGCGGAAATATTTTAAACATTGTACCATGGCTGATTGTGGCTTACAAGATCCCTAAAACTTTTTAAAAATCTGCTTCTTAGCGAAGATAGTCCTCGCACAAGAACTGTAACATCGAAAAGTAGACACAATAGATCAACAGGTCGCTGAGCATCACTCCATTACTGACTATTTAACTATCTGTTATATCACGCCTTAAACAGAGTTCATCGCAAATATTAATGGCTAGACATCCGACTGCTAAGCTCCGAATGCTGTGTGTGTCTCGGAGAGATTCGTATTGCTCTAAAGCTACATATCATTACGTATTTGTAAACTAGAAGAATTCATTGGTTTGAAATCGTTAATGAATTCATTTTGAATTATTCTTTTTTTATGAATATTTTGGTTTTGCTTTATTACACATCCAGCGAAATAGGAATTTAGTAAGATATGTAAAATCTGTAAAAGTTGTTGAATCTGAAGGACCACTGACGACCTACATAATTTCCACTTCAACCCAAGGGATAGGAACAAAATAAATAGCAAAAAAGAAGAATAACGATTCCACATATGAACAAGAAGGTATATGTCACCAACGGAATTCTTCTGGAGAGGTTCATTGTACAATGGGAAGAAAGCAGAAGCAGCACAACGTAAAATTCATTATCGCCTAGTTTTCTGTTGTTTTTATAGCATTTTTAGTCTTGTTATTCCATTCATGAGTCGTTTTTTTGTTATTTTTTTTTGTTTTTTTGTTTATTGTTGTCATTGCTGGTGCTGCATTTTCCTCTTCTCTCATCGCTCCTGAATTAGAGTAAAAATGAAAAAAATTCTCCATTGATTTTCCTAAAGGGAATTCAAGTGATGAACGGTGGATACGAGTAGCAACAGCAACACATCATTGATACCAGCAACATCGCGCTGTTCACTTACCCATAGCGCCCCTCTTGTCAGCTTCCTATCCCGCCCCCCTGTCTGCGACACCAAACACCAACCCAAAAGCTTTCATTCTTTCCACAGTCGGTGGAATTTATTACAATTGCATGTGGGGACAGACAAATATGCACAATCCGCATTTATATATATTGAAATAGAGAGACAAAACATAAACATAGCGATTGCGAGAGACAGCTGGAGAGAGAAAGAGAGCAGACAGCCATACAAACAGTGTTGCGAAGTGCATCAGTGTAATCCTCAGCACAAAACGACAAACATGCGCTGAAACGTTAACTGAACCGAACTGCATTTTTTATGCAAATTAGTTTCGACGTTTTCCATTTCTTGTTCCTGTTGTGTTTCTTCTTCTCCATATTGTTGTTATTATCACTGTTGCATACTTGATTTTTTTCATTTGTTCCTACTGTTATTATTTTTATAGTTGCGTTGTTATTCATTGTACTACTGTTCGTGGTGCGGTGACAGCGACTACGAAAGAGACTTTGACTACAGCACATTTACTCATTCAGCAATTTTTCAGCTGTTTTATTTTATTTCCCATTTTTGCCTATTTCAGGCTTTTAATTTACAACGTTAACAAAGCATAAAAAGTGTCGTTATCAGGATTTGGCGTTGGATACGGTTTGTTTGGAATTCGCCAACGGAATGAATTAAAGCCACAAGTATACACGGATTAATGTGCAAATGTATAATTGAATAGAAGAACCATTTTCCCAGACGAAAATTTAATTAAAAAACTGTATTTAAAAATTTTAAAATACTGGTGCGCGAATGATGAACGAATAACAAATAAAAATTTACTTACTGTGGATGAAACGCAGTAACTGCAGCAATTTCATGCCAGAAGCCAAACATTTATTTCCGTTGCATGTTGCATGACGAAACTCGCGGAACACGAATGAAAATAGTCCCGCTCAACAAAAAAGTGACAAGCGCCAGGAAATCGCAACAAAATTTCAACAACGAATTCGCACAAGGTTAAAGGAATAAGTGGATATTGGATATCATATCCAAATTTACACAAAATAATACGTGCTGAAGTAAAGCGACAAAGACAACGACGACGCCGATGATGATGACACAAACGATGACAACGAAAATTCTTCTGACGATTTTGACGACAGAGATGAAGCCGAAGATGTTGAAGATGACGGCGATGTTGATATTGATGATATTGTTGTTGTTGTTGTTGGCTTTGTTGCTTCTGACGAAGAAAACGACTGACGAGGTGATGGCGTTAAAGACGACGATGATCCAGTTGACACCGAGTCCGACGCGAACGAAGAACACGCGCTTGACGACGTCGACGAAGAAAAGGTTACAGAGACCGTTTTTGCGAGAAGCGATGAATGCGGCTTAAAATGTGGCATGGGAATCGTTTTAACGTTCAACTTGTTGTTATATTCGATTTTCTCACTCGCTGTGGGTGTCGAAAGCGAAAAGAGATCATGAGAAAAGAGAGCAGCAGCAGAGAGTGCTCGAACGTGCGCTCGTTTAGCTTCGTGTAATATTCGGCATAGAAATAAAAAACGAGAATAAAGAATCCACTGCAAGAGGAAGAAGCAGCAATCGAGCAGCAGCTGCTAATGGTATATGCGTTTCAGGGAGTTGGTTTTCGCATTTTTTCGCACATTTTCATCATGTTGCGCAGTAGGTTTCTACAGTTTTCTTGTATTCACTTTAAACACTCTTTTTATAGATTTCTATGGAGATAACACCGATTTGAAAACCTAAAAAATCGACTTTTCACTGCATTACAATAACTAAAGACTAAATTGTGTTCGTAGCCAAGTATTCACTCACTATTTATGGTAACGTTGCCCCTTTGTTTATACAAACGAATATAAAGAATTTCATTAATTTTCCCTATGTTTTCAGATATAAATCACACAATTCCGAACCAGAGACATCAACGTACACGAAAACAACAACACCGATTCATTCACGGCTGAATTTTCTCATACACAATGTGGACTATTACTGTTTTTCGACCGTCACTTTTCACGAGTTCAACGCGTCCGCATCCACCCCGTTGTGCAGATCTTCTTCGACTGAATTGCCGAGTGTACGAAGTGACACTTCTCTCACTACTCAATGCGCTTCTCTCACAACTCTCTTAATTCTCTACAAAATCCACCAAGCTCCAAACAAAGCTCCAATATCCATACAGATGATGGCTGTTACTCATTGCCTCGCTCAGCTGTTGTCGTGCTTCTGTTTTCACTGTTATGTTGCAGAGAAATTCTGTTAACTTTCTGCTGTACAACAGAAATAAAAAGCTCTAATATGAAAAAATCACGCAATTCACGCAATACCTAGGCACTTAGGACAAAGGGGAAATTGCGTGATTTGCGTGATTCCTTTCCATGATTGGAAAATGCCGTGTTTTTGTTGTCGAAGCAGCGCAGTTGCAATGGATTTTAATGGATCTTCCAGAGGAGAATTTTTAGAACTCCGCGGTGTGGTGAATTTATAAAATAGTTCCAAAATAACTCAAATATCTGAAAAGGCTGCATTTTACAATTAAACTAATTAATTTTCGTTTAATAATTATCTAATAAAATGAACTGAATTCTACTTACTTGAAATTAAGCCTTAGTTTAATATCTTCTCCGTACTAATATAAGAAATACTTTTATAAATACTAATATATAAATACTAATGTAATAAATACTTTTGTCTATTTCAATTTATCATAATTTTTCCATTTAATTTGTATCTGAAGGTCGTTTGCTGATTTATTTCAAATGCTTTCATGCATCCATTGAAGCATCCATTGAATTTGCTCGTGAAATGGAATTGTGCCAGGAATCTCGCTGGCGTTACTTCAAGCGAATGCAGAAATCATTATTTTGCTTATATTCTGTCGTAAATCTATTGTTGATAACGTGATTAAACTCGCGTGTTGTTCGAGCGATCAGCACACGATTCGTGTTAGTGTGAGGAAATACCTACGTTTTTGCGATAAAATTGCGGTTCCTAGTCTGATTATTTGTAAATTAGACATTTTTACTGTTCATGTCCACGTCTGTGATCGAAGGTAACCGCTAAATATGCAGCAGTGGACTGCGAAGTAATTGTTATAATAATTAGTTAGTTCGGCGGATGTTAATCATTTAATATCCTTGCGTTTCTTTTTAAGAAGAACAGAAAACATTTTGAATTTATAGTAACTCTATTTTTATAATTTTAGTAAGTAAATTCTTATACAAAAATGTTTCATATCGAACAGTATTTGATAATCAATAATATATAGAAATAATTTATGACAATCAAAAAAACTCAGTTGCAGAAGTAATTAAATTTGTTGATTTCAACTGCAAAAGCAAGCCAAATAAAATCAAAACACCTGTAAAAATCAAAACACCTTTGTTTTCGTTTCGTTAAGATGAATTCTTGCCAACTGTCAACACCGGAAATGAAATGGACACAAACTAACACTAACACTCACACAACAATCAAAGGAACAGCTGTCAGAAGCAGGCGAAAAAAGGAATTAATCAATGCAATGACGCAAACGAATGAAACCTTCCAACGAAATTTCAAGCTTCTTTTAAAATGGCTTCAACATGTTCAACACAAACAGACACGCTCTCTCCTTCTCTTCTCCTCTCATTCGCTCTTCTCTTTTACTGTCTCACTCTGCGCCTTGCTAACTCACCTTCTCTCTTTCTATCTGCAACAGAAATTAATCAGAATTTCTATCAAACACGTTATGAAAGCTCGGATTTCAAATGACATACAACAACATCAAAAACGTCATCTCTAACATCGTAATCATGATACTTCAGGTGCGTGCTTCAAGAAGAAGGAGGAATGTTAAAAGGATGAAAGAGACAGAATAATTTTTCTGTTCAAGCATTTAAACATTCATGAGCTAAACGTTTTAGTTGAATGAGAACAAGAAATGAAAGTTAAGTGAATCTTTTCACAACAGTAAAATCTGTAATGGAAATGAGAGAGGAAATCATCAAAAACTTAAAGAAAATAGAAACTTCTATCAATGATAAAATGGTAAAAGTTTATGACAAAATCAACCGTGAACTCGATCAGTTGAATGACAAAAATTGGGCAAAAAACCAACACCTGACACTTGATTAACATCAACTTGTTCAATCAGCGTCTGCCTAAATTATCAGCCGATTGAAGTAAGGAACACAGATTGACGTAGGTAATAATCATTAAGAGTCGCTCGCACCAACAAATGTCTCACTTTTCTCCAAGCATCATCGGAATCAAACATCAGTGACAACATAAATTTTCATTATTTTACTGGAAGTTACCAGACCCACTCAACACATCGGTGACAACGTCAAATGTACCGTCGTAGATATTGTGACACCTGCACGATTTCTGTCAGTGATACACGCATCAGAAGCACATCACAATATCAGGACATCAGCAGGGCTTCCATCGTCGCTTTCTTAGCAGTAATAATTTCTAGTAGCCGTTGCTATTATCTTTGGTGTTGTTGCTACTTGCAACTTGACTTCACGGCTGATGATGCTCAAGCTGCTGCTCCTGCTTCTTAACAGCGACAACAACTGCCACGAGGAGCAGCAGTATTAGAATCCTAATAAAACTGAAATTGATGTAGATCCAACTACGTGCTCAACAGCACAGCTAAGCAGGAAGATGCAAGGACGATTTGCAAGTAGGACGACGGAGGACGGGAGATAACGGAGTGATAAACAAAGGATGATAGCGAAGCGGCCAGTTACGAGCTGCTAGCAACGAATGACTGCAACTTCAACTGCTACTTGAAAGTTGAAGTGGGACGTAATGTTTAAATGTCTTGAAGTCTGGCGGATCTGTTGGCGGCTGTAGATTGAGTGACCGATTGCCCGATTGACTGACCGGCTGCTTGACTGTCTAAAAATGAAAGCAGTCGAGCAGATTCACACTTGTACTTGCAGTCACGCGAACTGAATTCTGATTGGATTGCTTTGTGAAACAGCTGAGCTTTAAACTCCAGTTCAAATTAAATTGAGTGTTCTTTATCCTGTTTAAATCGCTGTCACTAGTAGAATTATTAATTAAACACAAAAGGCGTTCACCAGCGGAAGTTAAAAATTCCACTTCGATCTCATATGGGGCATCGTCTTCGAATATCGACCAAAATTCCTGCATGACATCGATGACGTGGATGCTGTGAGGCGATTCATTTAAGATGCATCGATTGCGATGGCATTAATTAAATTTCACTTAAAATGTTTTTCTCAAATCCATTTAAGTTCTTTGAAGATATTTTTAATGAAAAAATCTTGCTCTATTTTATGACCACCATCTGTTATTTTAAAGAGGTTTAAAATTTTAATGACTGTCTACTTAAATATCAATTATGAGAAACTGGTTTTCCCTTTTCATTTCGAATAAAGTATAACTTTGTTTCAGAAGTTTTCGTTGGTGAGTGACACAAACTTTCATGGTGACAAACTCCATCTCTGTCAAATTTTCTAAAGTAAAAAGGTTGGGACAAAATTGAACCATAGAGAATTGAGAGTCTGGACCACGAATCAGTTCACGACATAAAGTTTATGTGCTAATAAATTATGAATCCCTCGCAATTCATTAAAGAATGCCGCTCACAGTGAAGTGGAACAGAGCAGAGTTGAGTTCAATGTAATTGTGTTGGATTGGGAGTTGGGTTGGGTTTAAATTCGGTTGGACTTGAGTTGAGTTTATTTAGCATGGTTGCGATTGTGTTTTGTAGGTACTTCGTTAAAATAAGTTCTGTTATTTGTTGAATGGATTTGCATCCGGCATGAGAAGATCCATTAAAATCTTTTTCAACTTAATGGAACACTAAAAATTCGCAGTTTTTATGTCACTTTTGCAAAGCCAACAATATTTACAAAACATAAAAAAAGTGTGCTTCGGAGACCAATTCACTGAAGCTTCAGTGTATGAGTGCGTGGAGAGTGAATGGAAAAGTGGAATTGTGCAAACTTTTGCATTCATCAAGTGTCTGGGACTGAAATAAATGTGTCATCAAAATTTGTACTAAAGGAAAACAGTCGAAAAGATAAAATAACACTATCTACAATAACAGCAACATAAAATACAGACATCAGCTAAATATAAATAAGTCATAAAAGAAATGAATTTGCTTCGAAGCATCTGTTTTTATTTACATTCTTATGATTACTGTTATTATTATTATTGTTGTTGTTGACCTTTTATTGTTTTATTAGATTCCCTCTTGTTTCTAATATCACATTATCCTTAAAAAGCCGTTATTATAAAAATTTCTATTTATGCACATTCTTTAGGTTGTTTTCTTTATCTTGGTTTTAGTCATTTGGTCAATAATTTGGGGCCAATAAATTTCATGTGTCTGCAAATACCGAAGGCACATCAACAATCAGAGCTACAACAAAATTAACTGAAAAACAATTCTGAAGCGAATGTGAAATTTGTTTCCGTTTATTTCATGCTCGCGACGAGGTGTTCCCTTAAAAGTATGCAATCGACAGAAATTATGCAACAGAAACTTGGCTACGTTATCGACTTCGATATTACAGTGTAATTTATGTTATTTTGTTATTGTTTTTGTTGCTTTTCATTGCCGTTGTCTAATTTTGTCTTATAGTAGATAGCATCTGCAATGATACGTGGACATTTTCCGTCGTCCATCCGTCTCATTACAAATCGCCGAGTCTTAAATAACGACAACAACAACAGAACCACAATTTGTAAATGTCACCAAACACAAAATCAAAGACAGCAGCATTAGCATCAACAACAACAAGAGCCTTACCAACGGCAACCTTAACGCTAATTTAAGTTTAAGTTCTGTAACTAATGGCAGCCAAGTCGTTGGCTTGGAGACTCGTGCAATTATGTTGTCGTCCGAGATGCGTCGTGTTACGTCATGCAAACGCACCTTTGATTAATTTTGCCAACTGCAATTAGCCGTTATAATTGCAGATTTAATGGCTGTTTGTAGCGCATGCAGACGCATTCAATCTCATTTCAGTAAATGTCAAGAAGGACGAAGCGATGAAGGGACGAAACAAAAAGCAGCAAGCAAACTTCGAACACATTAAAATTCTGGCCAAAGAGAAAAAACATGGAATCCGATACATAAGTACAAAAATACAACAGAAAATTAACATAACGATGAACAAACAAAGAAGACTTAGATAACAATGACAAAATATATTCAGTTGCGTTGGGCAAACCGGACTTTCAACTTGTGTAAATCATTAAGCTTTTATTTTATTCCACTTATATAATAATAATAAACGCTTTATTTTCCTTGGCTGGATGTGAACAACGTTAACTGACCAGATCAGCAGGAAGAACCCGAGCAGGAAGAAACCCCAATCATTTTAAAAGTTTACCGTTTTTATATCCGTTGTGTTTCGCTCTAAGTGAAATATTCTCTTTGACAACACATTTTGTCTTTTCACATAATTTGTTCTTCATACGAATGCATCTGACATTTTTATTTATACTCCATTCAGCCAATTTATTTGTGTACGCGTTCTTAATATTTCCCAGCAAAGAGACAACGAATGAATCAGGAATGCAGAAAAGCATAAAAATGCTTATTGTTGGCCTTTATTCTCTCGCTTTCCAACCGCTTTGTTGCAATACTAATATTACTTTTAGACTATTTTCCTCTCTTTTAGACTATTTAATTTTTTGCTTAAGTTTAAGTTTTTTTGTAAATTTTTTGAGTACCACAAACAACAAATAGAATTTCTTACAATATGTAATTATTTATTAATTATTTATTCTGTAATTATAATACACACGACAATATTATGTCGTATAATAACTAGATACTTTTTCTTTAGGTTACAACTGCAAGTAAAATTTCAAGCTGGAAGTTCTTCTGTGAATCGTTTGAAAGAATTACAATATTATTCCGTCTCATAGGGTAAAATTTGTTAAATGCAACGCACACAGAAGGCATCCAAAGGCGGCAGCACAGGAACCATCAAAGGCAGCTACAAACGCCCCACAAACAGAACCAAACACAAGCAAACATCAATAAAAGGAAGGCGCTTCAGACTGCGTTTTAAGTAGCTTTTTCTGCTTTGTTATTTGCTTTGTTATTGTTTTACAACTATTTGCAGTATGTTTATCAATGCTCAGTTCACGAGTTGTTGGAGGTTCGTGTGTGTTTTTGTGGGTCTCGCACAAATATGAAGCAAACTAATGCAAAGGCAAAAACAAACAACAAAAATAAGTTCATTTTTTAGAGCATTTACATAATTATATTAAAAAACTCTTTCTAACACTAAATGAAAACAGAACGAAGGAAATTATTTCAATAATAATTAAAAATAATTATAAATTAAAATATGAGACAAGATCAGAATCAATTATGACACAAAATTGCAATTGAATGGCAAGTTATTATATTTTATTTTATTTTATTTATTATTATTTATCTATTTAATAAAATATCACCAATAGTGCAAAAATAAAAACACACACAACCTCCTACGAAACTAACTAAACAACTAGAATAAATGCATTATAATGATGCGGGAAAATTAAAAAAAAAAACTAAAAGTCTTAACTGCAACAAGAAACCATTGCAAAGACTAATTTGTTATTAACACACGGTTAGAAATCTTGATTTCAAATTTAGTATTTATAAATATATACAACAATATTGTTTTAAAAGTTAGTCTATATTTAGTTTAAAATTGGCAAATAAAAGAAATACACATATCTACATAATTTTATATAAATTGCATTCGTTCTAATAAAATTTTATATAAAAAGATTTGCTTATAAATTTTAGAATCTTATAGAATCTAAAATTTTTACTTATTTTCCCTTATTTACAATTCATTTATTAAAATTTTAAACCGAAAAGACTAGAAACTGGAATAGTATTTGTCCTGTGCTCAAATTGAAAGCAGGACATACTAAAACATTAACTGCATTAATTTTAAACCAATATTTCTAAACGTGGATCAATTTCAATTTTATTTAAGTAATAAAAATACAGTAAACGAAGCCGTAAGTCTTTTCTAGCACTAAAAATTCATATAACACGCCACTTGGTATTAATAATTATTAATCAATATTATTTTTAAATGAAATCCTCTTAATCGGTCAATTTCTTAGTCTACTATGGTGAAGAATTTCACCTTAATAATATTACAATATATTTACTGGACATCTACTTACAATCTATTTACAACTAAGTCGAATATGGATTTTTAGGTGATTGTTAAAAACACCGTAATTGTAATTAACAAAGAACACAACAAAAGTAATATTACAAATAATAATAAATATGCTTCCGAAATGTTTAAGTTTAGTTTCAAGAGATTATTTATTTTTAAAATAATTTAATTTTTTTCCTCTTTGCAGTCTAAAAAGGCATCGTAGGAACTTCTGAAGTTGATTTTTTATATACCCATATCAAAGATTCAAAATAAATAGAGTTTGGCCGAAAGTCCAACATAGTAAAGTCGAATAGTTTAGGTCTGGATCTACGAAATGGAATAATTTGATGGTCATAAAGAAAACTGCGAAGACAAAAAATAACAAATTTCTTTTGCACTGACTCGAAAAATCTGCTGGTTAAGATTTATGTTACATTTTCTTCATATTTTTTTGTATTTTGGTCAAAGAAGTGCCGTAAATAAGGAACACTTGCTTTTGATGTGTCTGTGGCTAAAAATAAACACAATTTATTATTTGTTTCCAAACTAAACTAAAACAACAACATAAGCTGATCAACGACCAGATGCGAATTCTAACAAAACAACTTATTAACGTTATCCTGCCTTCGCTCATAAACAGCGGGATCAGAATTTAGTCGCTGCTGCTTTTCATCCTTGTGTGGTTTTTAGTTGTTTTCAGTTGTTGTTTTTCTGTAGTTTCTCAAGTGGCTGCTGTTATTATTTGTAGTTGTTGTTACTGTTAAAACATTCCCATCATGGATATCAGCATTACCAACACCACCAACTGAAGACAATAAAAACGCCATGTTTTTATGAGTGAACAATAAGATAGAGAAAACGAAGAAGAATAGGACGAGGACGAGCAGTCTAAAGATGGCTGACGCAATGATGAGTGCTTTAAGTAGCATCAGTTTGCGTAGCTTTTTTGCGGTGTGGCAGCGATTTCTCAACAACATATGGGAGAGCATCTAAAATGTTTTACCATTCAAAGGAAAGCGGGAAGTTATTGTTATTTTTTCGTTTTCGGATTGTTTACGATGCCATTAATACCAATTACGCTGTAGACAGACCGAGAAAGACACGTTGAGGGAGTCCGACAGAGGCAGAAAAATGCCGATGAATTTGTTCAGAGTGAGAGTGAGAAAATTCCCCAATTATCTTAAAAACGCTGAAATATTGCTAGATTTTGGTTTAATGCAAGAATAGGCGATTCGTCTGCATACAAAAGACAACTCGAATTTGGACTGCGACAAGGAAAACCATACATAAAATAAATCTTTGACTGCTTTTTAAATCAAATTTGTTTGATTGCAAGAAACCATTACGAATTCATCAATTTCATTACCAATTCTTTATTTTATAACTTATATAAAATAAGCAAAGTAAATATATTTTAGCATACTTATCTCTACCACTAGTTAATTACAGAATTCACAGAGCTCAGTAGTAGGTACCGCCGTATGGATAAGGATAACCAGAGCCCGGCATAATTGGTCCGTTGTAGCTATTGCCAGGGAAATAAGGGGCATCAGCGGGCACAATTGGTCCGTTGTAGAAGGTTCCAGGTGCAGGGCCGACCTGTACATACCGACCGTCCGGCAATAATACAGTGTTCATCACTGGCGCCACGGGTTCGTGTTCAGTTTCAAAAACCCTTCCACTCAGAAGGTCCGAAATACCATTCTTAACCGCGTGACCTACCTCGGGTAAACCTTCTTTCATGACATACTTCACACTGTCGGTGGCAGCCTTCTTCAATCCGGGTTTCACTACGTCATTGATGAGAAAATCGCGGAACCGCGGCGTAGTCGACTTCACATCTTTGTCGTCCGGAAACCATTGCTTCGCGAGGACATTTTGAGATATTGATTGCGGATTTTTGGGTGGTCGGGTGGTTTGCAGAGCGGGAAACGTCTGGATGTTAGGCGGATTTAATCGCGCAGAGTAAGGGCCAGATTGAGCACCTGTTTGAGGTCTATATATTTTTCTATTCCTATTTAGTTGTAGGTCCTTTGCCTCGCTAAACTGCGTAAAGGAGCAGACTGCGAACAGCGCAACAATCAGGAAAATAATGTATTTCGGCGTCATGTTGAAAGAAAAGAAGTTAGATAGGATGCAGCTCTAATGAAACCTGAAAATGAATAGCGAATCCTGATCTATTAGCACAATCCTTAAGTCGTCGTAGGTACTTATTCAACAGAATTTTAAATTACTGCCTGGACTCTTAAACTTACTTTATTCCGTTTAAGTATTCAGTTAGATCTGTAAAAACGACTCACTTTGCTGGGCTTTAAATAGGTCTTCAAGCAATGGCAAACAAAAGAAGTTATGTTTGATGTTAGTATTTATCGAATAAACAAATACTTAATTTGCGCAAATAGAATTCATTAAAATTGTTGTAATGAAACATTTCCGAAAAAGGTAACATATTTCGCTTCAATTAATTTTACATGTAATCAAACTTACATATAGTTATGATAACTAAATAAATAGTTGTCTTTATATACACACATTTTTGAGTAAATATTTTTCAAAATATTTTACAAAACTTTGCGTTTTTAAAAACAGGCCTTTATTGTTTTGGGCAAGAAAACAAAAACAAGGAAGTAAATTCGTCACTAATTATAGAAGTGACGAGAATTTAGTCAACTGTTCAATTTACTTTACAATTTAGTTGGCGTCCAAACAAATATAGATTTTTTGAATGCTCTCCGAATTATTGAAAGTTCGAATTGTTAAAAGTTAAAGTGTTGGATGTTGAACTGAAGTTCTAGTGTGTAAAAAAAATTATAAAACATATACAAAAAACTGTTGAAATGTTTAACAGTGAAAAAATAAAAATGAAAACTTTATTTATAATTTCTGGCGAGCTTAGCAACCATCCTTACAATAAAAAGGTAGATAAATGGAAATTGAAAAATGTTTAAGAGTTTGCAAGAGTTGTATCATAGAGATTATAATATTATAATCGCTATGGTCGTATGTTCGCTTGTACCACAAAGCAAATGCATACTTTCAGGCTTCGCTAAATCCTTTATTGATATATTTGTTCCGTTATTAACCTAAGGATTTAACTTGGATTTTTTTATTGTTGTTCTTTTTACGTGATTCTTTGTTTATACAAAGACCAGTCGAAGATGTGAACAAATCTTGGTCAGAAGTAACACCAATTAATAATTAATTGGATCAATCGCACGTGGCAACGAGCATGTATCATGAAGAGGTTACATCGGGAGATCGTAACCGACGATCAGAAACCGACCATTTGACTCGACTCGAACTTCATTTGCAATTGTTTTGATGCGTAAGTGGTTTGGTTCAACTATCATGGGCATATGATGTGTGAAGTAAAACACATGAAGATTGGGGATTTCAACGATAAGTTCAGATTAATTTCATTTCATTTATTTATATATTTGCATATATGAAGTACAACAACAAATTCTTTTAAAGTACACAGCATTTCAATTCCGATAATAATAAAAATTAATCGCTTTATAAAAGTAGATAATACAAAATAAAAGTACCTTATTAAAGCTAACGTAATTATCTTAAATGTGCCGTGTCTTAAAATTATCTTTTTACTAATGGTTTTGCTATTTCTGTTGTTTCTTTTGTGGGCATAGGATGTGCTTCTAGGTATTTTGTCAGTTCGCATGGTGCTGTTAATATGTACTTTTGCACGTTGGGTACAGCTAATGGTCCTACTGTGTCTATAGTGATTGTTTGGAAAGGCTTGCAAGGTGTGTCGTTTGTAATAAGTTCGTCTTTTGTGTGTCTAAGAATTTAATTTTTGTTACATTTTATGCATTTATTTATAAAATCCTTGGTGATTTTTGACACATTTGGCCATATGTACTTTTGTTTTAGTTTTGCTATCGTTTTCTCTATACCGTTATGACTTCCATGCGTGGTTGTGTGGTATTCTTTGATTAAGTTTCCTTGATTTATTTTGTCGTTTATTGCTATGAATGCTTTATATATTAAGATGTGTAATGATCTGTGTTATCCAGTGTGAATTAATCTTTTCATTACTTCATTAATAATTTTTATTACGCTTTCTTTCTTTATAATTTTAAATATACTATTGTTATCTTGAATTGCTAGCTTTTCAATATTGTTTTTATTCATTAAGAATATTAGTTTCTCCCAGACTGACTCTAGTGTCTTATCGTTGGGATTTTCGCTAATTACTATCGGTACTAATACAAATCAAGTTTTAATTTCTTTACGTTTCGAACATCAGATATGGAGATACAATTCCACATGTAGAGTTGATCAGGCTCTTGTGTAATTGAATCTTCATTCCGTGTTTTGCCTTGTTTTTTATCTTTCTCATATTTTAATACCATTCTTCAAGTTTTTTTGCTTTTCTTATAGTGGATAGACCATAATGAAGCAATTATCTAAGGATAATTCAATGGATTATCACACAATAAATAAAGAAAAGAGTTGAACTTTGTTGGCAGAGCAGTAAAGCTTGCATTCCCCATTGCACTGACATTAACATATCAGTTCGTAAGATATATTTTATTGTAAGGATTCTTAAGGATATAAAATTCGTAGCTGCTTTCACTCTAATGCCTATTAGACGAAAATTAATTGTTTAACTCATTCTTCCCATTCATTCTTCAATAGTATATTGCATACTTAATTCTCGTTCACTGTTAAAGCTTTCGGTTGCTTTTAATTACGCTACCAGATATGTCTTCGGATTAGGTAACTTCGATCATCTACCAGAGTATCGATACATAATTTGGCTGCGATCATAGAATGTTATCTTAAACTTAGGAGTTGTGTTTTTCTACACAATCTAATAAACACCAACACTCCAAACTATTTGTTAAATAAGCTTCAGTACAGTTCAGTGATGACGTTCGAAGCTGTGTCGATCCGTGATGACGTTCGAAGCTCTGTTGAACCGTGATGGCGTTCCAAGCTGGGTCGAACCGTGATGACGTTCGAAGCTGTGTCGAACCGTGATGGCGTCCGAAACTGTGTCGATCCGTGATGGCGTTCGAAGCTGTGTCGAACCGTTAAGGCGTTCGGAGCTGTGTTGAACCGTGATGGCGTTCGAAGCTGTGTCGAACCGCAATGTCGTAGCGTTCGCGGCGACAAGGAGTAGCGTCCGTACCACTGGTTACGGAGGGTAGCGTATGTCAACCTCCGTCGCCAACTTACTTAATTCAAAAGGAGCTGCTGTTCGGAGGTGCAACCGTCCATTGGCGCCAACAACTCTTCTTGAAGAACTGTGTGATAGGACCAGCGGCGTGTATGAGGGCAGGAAAGAGAGTACCTACGGTAGTCGACAGCTATCGTACTTCAAAAGGAGCTGCCGTCCGGGGGTGCAACCATCTATTGGCGTCAACAACTCTTCTTGAGCAATTCACAGTCAGGTTACGAGGAGGTTAGATAATGAGAGGAAGGGAAGAGTAGGAAGCTACGAACCAATTTAGAATCGCTGCGGTGCTGCTGGCTGTGTAAACTGCGCGCGTTGGCTGGCGAAGCGCTCGCCGCGAAACTGATTATTTCGTGTCTGTGTTCCCCTTTTTGTATAATGGTGGCTCTTGTTCTTCATGTTGGATGCTCAGGTTCGGGAGTGTTCGACGTTGTCGTTCGTACAATACGTCGTCGTTGTAGCGTGTATGACAGTGCTGCAGTTTGTAACGATCACAATTCGTTACAATATTATTTTAATATAAATAGTTTTAGATTAGCCAATTAGGTATACATACGTACGTACATATATCACTTACTCATGAAGCAAAGTAAAAAGCAAAATAAAAATAATCAAACAAACATTCCGAATACATAATTACGCAAAATATTTACATACTTTAAATCCAGCCGGCAAAACTAAGCAAGCATATACATACCGACAGTTAAACACAAATACGAGCGAATAGAAACCAACGAGTATATATTAATAAAAAGATTGCATGACTTTCCAATCGACCAACGAAACGAATAAACTTTGGATTGAACATGCACCATGTTACAACGGGTTGAAAGAGCTTGAAACTAACGTGAGCCAACATTTATAGAAATAATTTCATTGGGAAGGCAAAGCAAGTGAAGAACAAATTGGTTCGATACGATTCGATTACGTATTTTTAAACAAATGAAGCAAACACAGAGAAAAAACACACATGCGAACAGAAACTATGTGTTGTTGTTGTTGGACTTCTTGCGCATTTTGTTTTGCATTCTTATGCTTTATGGTTTGTTGCTCCAAAAGTTGATCGATCTCAACCCCAACCTCAACCTCAACTTCAACCTCAACCTCAACCTCAACCTCAACCTCAACCTCAACCCTTAACCTCAACCTCAACAACAATCCTCAACCCTCAACCCTTAACCTCAACCTCAACCCTTAACCTCTACCTCAATCTCAATCTCAACCTCAACTCCAACGTGAACCTCAACCCCAACGTGAACCTCAACGTCAACGTCAACCTCCACCCCAATCTCAACCTCAACCTCAACCTTAACCTCAACCTCAAATTCAACCTCAACCTCAAACTCAAACTCCACGTCAACCTCAACCTCAACCTCAACCTCAAGCTCAAGCTCAACCTCAACCTCAAGCTCAACCTCAACCTCAACCTCATCCTCATTCTCTACCTCAACCTCAACATCAACCTCTACATCAACCTCAACCTCAACCTCAACCTCAACCTCAACCTCAACCTCAACCTCAACCTCAACCACAACCTCAACCTCAACCTCAACCTCAACCTCAACCTCATCCTCATCCTCATCCTCAGTGTAATTAATAAATTTTTTCTCTGCGTGCGTCCGTACTGAAGCTTATTTAACAAATACTTTGGAGTGTTGGTGTTTATTAGGTTTTGTAGAAGAACAACTCCTAAGTTTAAAATAACATTCTATGTCGCAGCTCAAATTTTGTATCGAAACTCTGATAGATGATGGAAGTTACGTAATCCGAAGACACATCTGGCAATTAAAGGCAACCGAAAGCTTTAACAGCGGCCGAGAATCAAGTTTGCAATATACTATTGAAAATCATGTTATGTTCTTGATGTTGAGAGTAAAAACCAATGAATGGAATAAAGTCCCTCAACCATTCCTTCAAGCTCAAGCTCAAGCTCAAGCTCAAGCTCAACCTCAACAACAACCTCAACCTTAACCTTAACCTCAACATCAACTTGAACCTCAAAGTCAAGCTCAACCTTAACCTCAACCTCAACTTCAACTTCAACTACAACCTCAACCTCAACCTCAACCTCAACCTCAACCTCAACCTCAACCTCAACCTCAACGTCAACCTTAACCTCAAGCTCAACCTCAACATCAACCTCAACCGCAACCTCAACCACTACCTTAACCTACACCTTAACCTCAACCTCAACCTTAACCTCAAGCTCAACCTCAACCGCAACCTCAACCACAACCTCAACCACAACCTTAACCTATATCTTAACCTCAACCTCAACCTTAACCTCAAGCTCAACCTCAAGCTCAACCTCAAGCTCAACCTCAAGCTCAACCTCAAGCTCAACCTCAACCGTTCCTCAACCGTCCCTCAACCGTCCCTCAACCGTCCCTCAACCGTCCCTCAATCGTCCCTCAACCGTCCCTCAACCGTCCCTCAACCGTCCCTCAACCGTCCCTCAACCGTCCCTAAACCGTCCCTCAACCGTCCCTCAAACGTCCCTCAACCGTCCCTCAACCGTCCCTCAACCGTCCCTCAACCGTCCCTCAACCGTCCCTCAACCGTCCCTCAACCGTCCCTCAACCGTCCCTCAACCGTCCCTCAACCGTCCCTCAACCGTCCCTCAACCGTCCCTCAACCGTCCCTCAACCGTCCCTCAACCGTCCCTCAACCGTCCCTCAACCGTCCCTCAACCGTCCCTCAACCGTCCCTCAACCGTCCCTCAACCGTCCCTCAACCGTCCCTCAACCGTCCCTCAACCGTCCCTCAAACCGTCCCTCAACCGTCCCTCAACCGTCCCTCAACCGTCCCTCAACCGTCCTTCAACCGTCCTTCAACCGTCCCTCAACCGTCCCTCAACCGTCCCTCAACCGTCCCTCAACCGTCCCTCAACCGTCCCTCAACCGTCCCTCAACCGACTCTCAACCGTCCCTCAACCGACTCTCAACCGTCCCTCAACCGTCCCTCAACCGTCCCTCAACCGTCCCTCAAGCGTCCCTCAACCGTCCCTCAACCGTCCCTCAACCGTACCTCAACCGTCCCTCAACCGTCCCTCAACCGTCTCTCAACCGTCCCTCAACCGTCCCTCAACCGTCCCTCAACCGTCCCTTAACCGTCCCTTAACCGTCCCTCAACCGTCCTTCAACCGTCCCTCAACCGTCCCTCAACCGACCCTCAATCGTCCCTCAACCGTCCCTGAACCGTCCCTGAACCGTCCCTGAACCGTCCCTGAACCGTCCCTCAACCGTACCTCAACTGTCCCTCAACCGTCCTTAAGCTCAACCTCAACATCAACCTCAACCGCAACCTCAACCACTACCTTAACCTACACCTTAACCTCAACCTCAACCTTAACCTCAAGCTCAACCTCAACCGCAACCTCAACCACAACCTCAACCACAACCTTAACCTATATCTTAACCTCAACCTCAACCTTAACCTCAAGCTCAACCTCAAGCTCAACCTCAAGCTCAACCTCAAGCTCAACCTCAAGCTCAACCTCAACCGTTCCTCAACCGTCCCTCAACCGTCCCTCAACCGTCCCTCAACCGTCCCTCAATCGTCCCTCAAGCGTCCCTCAACCGTCCCTCAACCGTCCCTTAACCGTCCCTTAACCGTCCCTCAACCGTCCTTCAACCGTCCCTCAACCGTCCCTCAACCGACCCTCAACCGTCCCTCAACCGTCCCTAAACCGTCCCTCAACCATCCCTCAAACGTCCCTCAACCGTCCCTCAACCGTCCCTCAACCATCCCTCAACCGTCCCTCAACCGTCCCTCAACCGTCACTCAACCGTCCCTCAAGCGTCCCTCAACCGTCCCTCAACCGTCCCTTAACCGTCCCTTAACCGTCCCTCAACCGTCCCTCAACCGGCCCTCAACCGTCCCTCAACCGTCCCTCTACCGTCCCTCAACCATCCCTCAACCGTCCCTCAACCGTCTCTCAATCGTCTCTCAAGCGTCCATCAACCGTCCCTCAAGCGTCCCTCAACCGTCCCTCAACCGACCCTCAATCGTCCCTCAATCGTCCCTCAACCGTCCCTCAACCGCCCCTCCACCGTCCCTCACCCGACCCTCAATCGTCCCTTAACCGTCCCACAACCGCCCCTCAACCGACCCTCCACCGTACCTCAACCATCCCTCAACCATCTCTTCAAGCCTAACCTCATCCTCAACATCAACGTCAACCTGAACCTTAACCTTCAAGCCCACCTCATCCTCAACATCAACGTCAACCAGAACCGTAACCTTCAAGCCCAACCTTATCCTCAACATCAACGTCAACATGAACTTCCACCAAAAGCTCAACCTCAACCTCAAGCTCAGCCGCAAGCTCAACTTCAACTTCAACTTCAACTTCAACCTCATCCTCAACCTCAACCTCAAGCTCAACCTCAACCGCAACCTCAACCACAAACTCAACCAAAACATCAACCTCAACTTCACCTTCACCTTCAACTTCAACCTCAACCTCAACTTCACCTTCAACTTCAACCTCAAACGCAACCGTCCCTCAACCGACTCTCAACCGGCCGTTGACCTCAACCCGACCGACCGACCCTCAACCTTAACCTCAAGCTCAACGTCAACCTCAACCGTCCCTCAACCGACCCTGAACCGTCACTCAACCATCCCTCAACAGTCCCTCAACCGTCCCACCACCGTCCCTCAACCGTCCCCCAAGCCCTACGGCTGTCGGAGCGCTACATACGGCAAGCGAAACTTTAACTACCTACGGTCACGGAGCCCTACATACTACAAGCGGAGCCCTACCTACGGCCAACGAAACTCTATCTACGGCCAGCGGAGGCCTACCCACGGTCACGGAGCCCTACATACTACAAGCGGAGCCCTACCTACGGCCAGCGGAGTGCTACCTACTGCCAGCGGAGCCCTACCTACGGCCAGCGGAGCCTTTCCTATGGCCTACGGAGCCCTACCTATGCCCAGCGGAGCGCTACCTATTGCCAGTGGAGCGCTACCTACGGCCATCGGAGCCCTACCTACGGCCAGCGGATCCCTACCTACGGCCAGCGGAGCCCTACCTACTGCCAGCGGAGCCCTACATATTGCCAGTGGAGCCCTACATACGCCCACCGGAGTGCTACCTATTGCCAGTGGAGCGCTACCTACGGCCAGCGGAGCCCTACCTACGGCCAGCGGAGCCCTACATACTGCAAGCGAAGCTCTAACTACGCCCACCGGAGCGCTACCTACTGCCAGCGGAGCGCTACCTACTGCCAGCGGAGCCCTACCTACGGCCAGCGGAGCCCTACATACTGCAAGCGAAGCTCTAACTACGGCCAGCGGATCCCTACCTACTGTCAGCGGAGCCCTACCTACTGCCAGCGGAGCCCTACCTACTGCCAGCGGTGCCCTACATACTGCAAGCAAAGCTCTAACTACGGCCAGCGGAGCCCTACCTACGGCCAGCGGAACCCTACCTACTGCCAGCGGAGCCCTACATACTGCAAGCAAAGCTCTAACTACGGCCAGCGGAACCCTACCTACGGCCAGCGGAACCCTACCTACTGCCAGCGGAGCCCTACATATTTCCAGTGGTGCCCTACATACGCCCAGCGGAGCGCTACCTACTGTCAGCGGAGCCCTACCTACTGCCAGCGGAGCCCTACCTACGGCCAGCGGAGCCCTACCTACGGCCAGCGGAGCCCTACCTACGGCCAGCGGAGCCCTACCTACGGCCAGCGGAGCCGTAGTTGAGGCTCAACCGAGCGACGGTTGAGGGTCGGTTGAGGGACAGTTGAAGGACAGTTGAAGGACGGTTGAGGGACAGTTGAGGTACGGTTGAGGGACGGTTCAGGGACGGTTCAGGGACGGTTCAGGGACGGTTCAGGGACGGTTCAGGGACGGTTCAGGGACGGTTGAGGGACGATTGAGGGTCGGTTGAGGGACGGTTGAGGGACGGTTGAAGGACGGTTGAGGGACGGTTAAGGGACGGTTAAGGGACGGTTGAGGGACGGTTGAGGGACGGTTGAGGGACGATTGAGAGACGGTTGAGGGACGGTTGAGGGACGGTTGAGGGACGGTTGAGGGACGGTTGAGGGACGGTTGAGGTACGGTTGAGGGACGGTTGAGGGACGGTTGAGGGACGCTTGAGGGACGGTTGAGGGACGGTTGAGGGACGGTTGAGGGACGGTTGAGAGTCGGTTGAGAGTCGGTTGAGGGACGGTTGAGGGACGGTTGAGGGACGGTTGAGGGACGGTTGAGGGACGGTTGAGGGACGGTTGAGGGACGGTTGAGGGACGGTTGAGGGACGGTTGAGGGATGGTTGAGGGACGGTTGAGGGACGGTTGAGGGACGGTTGAGGGACGGTTGAGGGACGGTTGAGGGACGGTTGAGGGACGGTTGAGGGACAGTTGAGGGACCATTGGCCCTCCATTGGCCGTAGTTAGAACTCCATTGGCCGTAGTTAGAGCTCCACTGGCCGTAGGTAGGGCTCCGCTGACCATAGGTAGGGCTCCGCTGGCCGTAGTTAGAGCTTCGCTTGCAGTATGTAGGGCTCCGCTGGCAGTAGGTAGCGCTCCGCGGCAGTAGGTAGCGCTCCGCTGGCCGTAGGTAGGGCTTCGCTGACCGTAGGTAGGGCTCCGCTAGTCGTAGGTAGCGCTCTACTGGCAATATGTAGGGCTCCGGTGGCTGTGGGTAGGGCTCCGCTGGCCAAAGGTAGGACGGTTGAGGGTTCGGTTGAGGGTTCGGTTGAGGGGGACGGTTGAGGGACGGTTGAGGGACGGTTGAGGGACGGTTGAGGGACGGTTGAGGGACGGTTGAGGGACGGTTGAGGGACGGTTGAGGGACGGTTGAGGGACGGTTGAGGGACGGTTGAGGGACGGTTGAGGGACGGTTGAGGGATGTTTGCGGGACGGTTGAGGGGGACGGTTGAGGGACGGTTGAGGGACGGTTGACGACGGTTGAGGGACGGTTGAGGGACGATTGAGGGCACGAAAATGATATAGAGCGCGCTTGTTCCCCATTTAAAGACCTTTCAGTTGATGCCTGTCTTGGCGCGATCGGTTGGCTAGAACCTGAGATATGGCTGAAAGGAGTGGGGAGTGTTTTTCGCTCTTAACAAATACGATCCTTCAAGTACTGCGCCTAAACTATAGAAGTGATACGATAATGTTATATAGCGCGGTTGTTCCTCATTTAAAGACCTTTCATTTGATAAATGGCTTGGCGCGATCGGTTGGCTAGACCTATAGATATGACTGAAAGGAGTGGGAGTGTTTTTCGCTCTAAACAAATCCGCTCCTTCAAGTACTGCGCCTAAACTATAGAAGTGACACGATAATGTTATATAGCGCGGTTGTTTCCCATTTAAAGACCTTTCATTTGATATATGGCTTGGCGCGATCGATTGGCTAGAACTCGAGATATGACTGAAAGGAGTGAGGAGTGTTTTTCGCTCTAAACAAATACGCTCCTTCAAGTACTGCGCCTAAACTATAGAAGTGACACGAAAATGTTATATAGCACGGTTGTTCCCCATTTAAAGGCCTTTGATTTGATATATGGCTTGGCGCTATCGGTTGGCCAGAACTCAAGATATGACTGAGAGGAGTGGGGAGTGTTTTTCGCTCTATACAAATACACTCGTTCAAGTACTGCGCCTAAACTATATAAGTGGCATGAAAATGATATAGAGCGCGGTTGTTCCCCATTTAAAGACCTTTTAGTTGATACCTGTCTTCAACCTCAACATCAATCTTAATCTCAGCCTCAACGACAACCTCAACCTCAACCTAAACGTCAACCTCAACGTTAACCTCAACCTCAACCTCAACCTCAACGTCAACGTCAACCTTGTGACGAACGTTTTTGCTCCGGATGGGCTCGCCGGTTGCCGATGGGTTCCGTCCCAAAGAAATTTATTTATCGAGGACCAACGAGAGAGAGAGAGGAAACACACGCCCCGATGCCACGAAGAAAACACACTTTAATTTCGTTGAAACCTTTTCCTTTATTAGATTCTTCGTGTGTTTAGCTCCCACTTTCGCCTGCCGCTTGCTTGCCGTATACGCTGTGGGCACTCCCGCGGCGTCGGTTACTGTCGGATCTCGTCGGGTGCGGTCGGCGGGGTTCGCGAGTTGTCGGACGAGGGCCGGTTTGACTGATCTCGTCGGGTGCTGCCGGCGGAGTTCGCGAGTCGTCGGACGAGGGCCGGTTGAGGGACGGTTGAGGGACGGTTGAGGGACGGTTGAGGGACGGTTGAGGGACGGTTGAGGGACGGTTGAAGGACGGTTGAGGGACGATTGGGGGACGGTTGAGGGACGGTTGAGGGACGGTTGAGGGACGGTTGAGGGCCGGTTGAGGGACGCTTGAGGACGGTTGAGGGACGGTTGAGGGACGGTTGAGGGACGGTTGAGGAACGATTGATGGATGGTTGAGGGATGGTTGAGGGACGGTTGAGGGACGGTTGAGGGAGACCTTTCAGTTGATGCCTGTCTTGGCGCGATCGGTTGGCTAGAACTCGAGATATGGCTGAAAGGAGTGGGGAGTGTTTTTCGCTCGAAACAAATACGCTCCTTCAAGTACTGCGCCTAAACTATAGAAGTGACACGATAATGCTATATAGCGCGGTTGTTCCTCATTTAAAGACCTTTCATTTGATAAATGGCTTGGCGCGATCGCTTGGCTAGACCTATAGATATGACTGAAAGGAGTGGGGAGTGTTTTTCGCTCTAAACAAATCCGCTCCTTCAAGTACTGCGCCTAAACTATAGAAGTGACACGATAATGTTATATAGCGCGGTTGTTCCCCATTTAAAGACCTTTCATTTGATATATGGCTTGGCGCGATCGGTTGGCTAGAACTCGAGATATGACTGAAAGGAGTGGGGAGTGTTTTTCGCTCTAAACAAATACGCTCATTCAAGTACTGCGCCTAAACTATAGAAGTGACACGAAAATATTATATAGCACGGATGTTCCCCATTTGATTTGATATATGGCTTGGCGTGATCGGTTGGCTAGAACTCGAGATATGACTGGAAGGAGTGGGGAATGTTTTTCGCTCTAAACAAATCCGCTCCTTCAAGTACTGCGCCTAAACTATATAAGTGACGCGAAAATCTTATATCGCGCGGTTGTTCCTCATTTAAAGACCTTTTATTTGCTATAGGGCTTGGCGCGATCGGTTGGCTAGAACTCGAGATATGACTGAAAGGATTGGGGAGTGTTTCTCGCTCTAAACAAATCCGCTCCTTCAAGTACTGCGCCTAAACTATAGAAGTGACACGATAATGTTATATAGCGCGGTTGTTCTTCATTTAAAGACCTTTCATTTGATATATTGCTTGGCGCGATCGGTTGGCTAGAACTCGAGATATGACTGAAAGGAATGGGGAGTGTTTTTCGCTTTAAACAAATACGCTCCTTCAAGTACTGCGCCTAAACTATAGAAGTGACACGAAAATATTATATCGCGCGGTTGTTCCTCATTTAAAGACCTTTTATTTCCTATATGGCTTGGCGTGATCGGTTGGCTAGAACTCGAGATATGACTGGAAGGAGTGGGGAATGTTTTTCGCTCTAAACAAATCCGCTCCTTCAAGTACTGCGCCTAAACTATATAAGTGACGCGAAAATCTTATATCGCGCGGTTGTTCCTCATTTAAAGACCTTTTATTTGCTATAGGGCTTGGCGCGATCGGTTGGCTAGAACTCGAGATATGACTGAAAGGATTGGGGAGTGTTTCTCGCTCTAAACAAATCCGCTCCTTCAAGTACTGCGCCTAAACTATAGAAGTGACACGATAATGTTATATAGCGCGGTTGTTCTTCGTTTAAAGACCTTTCATTTGATATATTGCTTGGCGCGATCGGTTGGCTAGAACTCGAGATATGACTGAAAGGAATGGGGAGTGTTTCTCGCTCTAAACAAATCCGCTCCTTCAAGTACTGCGCCTAAACTATAGAAGTGACACGATAATGTTATACAGCGCGGTTATTCCCCATTTAAAGACCTTTTATTTGATATAGGGCTTGGCGCGATCGGTTGGCTAGAACTCGAGATATGACTGAAAGGATTGGGGAGTGTTTTTCGCTCTAAACAAATCCGCTCCTTCAAGTACTGCGCCTAAACTATAGAAGTGACACGATAATGTTATATAGCGCGGTTATTCCCCATTTAAAGACCTTTCATTTGATATATGGCTTGGCGCGATCGGTTGGCTAGAACTCGAGATATGACTGAAAGGAGTGGGGAGTGTTTTTCGCTCTAAACAAATACGCTCCTTCAAGTACTGCGCCTAAACTATAGAAGTGACACGAAAATGTTATATAGCGCGGTTGTTCCTCATTTAAAGACCTTTCATTTGATATATGGATTTGCGCGATCGGTTGGCTAGAAATCGAGATATGACTGAAAGGAGTGGGGAGTGTTTTTCGCTCTAAACAAATACGCTCCTTCAAGTACTGCGCCTAAACTATAGAAGTGACACGAAAATGTTATATAGCGCGGTTGTTCCTCATTTAAAGACCTTTCATTTGATATATGGATTTGCGCGATCGGTTGGCTAGAAATCGAGATATGACTGGAAGAAGTGGGGAGTGTTTTTCGCTCTAAACAAATTCGCTTCTTCAAGTACTGCGCCTAAACTATATAAGTGACGCGAAAATCTTATATCGCGCGGTTGTTCCTCATTTAAAGACCTTTTATTTGATATAGGGCTTGGCGCGATCGGTTGGCTAGAACTCGAGATATGACTGGAAGGAGTGGGGAGTGTTTTTCGCTGTAAACAAATTCGCTTCTTCAAGTACTGCGCCTAAACTATAGAAGTGACACGAAAATGTTATATAGCGCGTTTGTTCCTCATTTAAAGACCTTTCATTTGATATATCGCTTGGCGCGATCGGTTGGCTAGAACTCGAGATATGACTGAAAGGAATGGGGAGTGTTTTTCGCTTTAAACAAATACGCTCCTTCAAGTACTGCGCCTAAACTATAGAAGTGACACGAAAATATTATATCGCGCGGTTGTTCCTCATTTAAAGACCTTTTATTTGATATAGGGCTTGGCGCGATCGGTTGGCTAGAACTCGAGATATGACTGAAAGGATTGGGGAGTGTTTTTCGCTCTAAACAAATCCGCTCCTTCAAGTACTGCGCCTAAACTATAGAAGTGACACAATAATGTTATATAGCGCGGTTATTCCCCATTTAAAGACCTTTCATTTGATATATGGCTTGGCGCGATCGGTTGGCTAGAACTCGAGATATGACTGAAAGGAGTGGGGAGTGTTTTTCGCTCTAAACAAATACGCTCCTTCAAGTACTGCGCCTAAACTATAGAAGTGACACGAAAATGTTATATAGCGCGGTTGTTTCTCATTTAAAGACCTTTCATTTGATATATGGATTTGCGCGATCGGTTGGCTAGAAATCGAGATATGACTGGAAGGATTGGGGAGTGTTTTTCGCTCTAAACAAATTCGCTTCTTCAAGTACTGCGCCTAAACTATAGAAGTGACACGAAAATGTTATATAGCGCGGTTGTTCCTCATTTAAAGACCTTTCATTTGATATATGGCTTTGCGCGATCGGTTGGCTAGAACTCGAGATATGACTGGAAGGAGTGGGGAGTGTTTTTCGCTCTAAACAAATCCGCTCCTTCAAGTACTGCGCCTAACCTATATAAGTGGCATGAAAATGATATAGAGCGCGGTTGTTCCCCATTTAAAGACCTTTCACTTGATACCTGTCTTTAACCTCAACATCAATCTCAATCTCAGCCTCAACGTCAACGTCAACGTCAACCTCAACCTCAACTACAAACTCATCATCAACTTCAACCTCATCCTCAATCTCAATCTCAACATTAACCTCAACCTCAACCTCAACGACAACCTCAACCTCAACCTAAACGTCAACCTCAACCTTAACGTCAACCTCAACCTCAACCTCAACGTCAACCTCAACCTCAACCTCAACCTCAACCTCAACCTCAACCTCAACCTCAACCTCAACTTCAACCTCAACCTTAATCGTAACCTCAAGCTCAAGCTCAATCGTAACCTCAAGCTCAACCTCAATTTCAACTTCAACTTTAACCTCATGCTCAACCTCAACTTCAAGCGCAACTCACCCTCAACCGTACCTCAACCGTCTCTCACCCTTCCCTCAACCTTCTCTCAACCGGCCCTCAACCGTCCCCCAACCGTCTCTCAACCGCCCCTCAACCGTCCCTCAACCGTCCCTCAACCGTCGCGCAACTGACCCTCAACCGTCCCTCAACCGACCCTCAACCGACCCTCAACCGACCCTCAACCGACCCTCAACCGACCCTCAACCGACCCTCAACCGACCCTCAACCGACCCTCAACCGACCCTCAACCGACCCTCAACCGACCCTCAACCGACCCTCAACCGACCCTCAACCGACCCTCAACCGACCCTCAACCGACCCTCAACCGACCCTCAACCGACCCTCAACCGACCCTCAACCGACCCTCAACCGACCCTCAACCGACCCTCAACCGACCCTCAACCGACCCTCAACCGACCCTCAACCGACCCTCAACCGACCCTCAACCGACCCTCAACCGACCCTCAACCGACCCTCAACCGACCCTCAACCGACCCTCAACCGACCCTCAACCGACCCTCAACCGACCCTCAACCGACCCTAAACTGTCCTTCAACTGTCCCTCAACTGGCCCTCAACCGTCCCTCAACCGTCCCTCAACCGTTCCTCAACCGTCCCTCAACCGTCCCTCAACCGTCCCTCAACCGTCCCTCAACCGTCCCTCAACCGTCCCTCAACCGTCCCTCAACCGAACCCTCAACCTTCCCTCAAACGTCCCTCAACCGAACCCTCAACCGACCCTCAACCGACCCTAAACTGTCCTTCAACTGTCCCTCAACTGTCCCTCAACCGTCCCTCAACCGTCCTACCTACTTCCATCGGAGCCCTACCTACGGCCAGCGGAGCCCTACCTACGGCCAGTGGAGCTCTAACTACGGCCAGCGAAGCCCTACCTACTGCCAGCGGAGCCCTACCTACGGCCAGCGGAGCCCTACCTACGGCCAGCGGAGCCCTACCTACGGCCAGCGGAGCTCTAACTACGGCCAGCGAAGCCCTACCTACTGCCAGCGGAGCCCTACCTACGGCCAACGGAGCCCTACCTACTGGCAGCGGAGCCCTACCTACGGCCAGCGGAGCCCTACCTACGGCCAGCGGAGCCCTACCTACGGCCAGTGGAGCTCTAACTACGGCCAGCGAAGCCCTACCTACTGCCAGCGGAACCCTACCTACGGCCAGCGGAACCCTACCTACGGCCAGCGGGCAATATGTAGGGCTCCGCTGGCTGTGGGTAGGGCTCCGCTGGGCATATGTAGGGCTCCGTTGGCCATAGGAAGGGCTCCGCTGACCGTAGGTAGGGCTCCGCTGGCCGTAGGTAGGGCTCCGCTGGCCGTAGGTAGGGCTCCGCTGCCAGTAGGTAGGGCTCCGTTAGCCGTAGGTAGGGCTCCGCTGGCAGTAGGTAGGGCTTCGCTGGCCGTAGTTAGAGCTCCGCTGGCCGTAGGTAGGGCTCCGCTGGCCGTAGGTAGGGCTCCGCTGGCCGTAGGTAGGGCTCCGCTGGCCGTAGGTAGGGCTCCGCTGGCAGTAGGTAGGGCTCCGCTGGCCGTAGTTAGAGCTCCACTGGCCGTAGGTAGGGCTCCGCTGGCCGTAGGTAGGGCTCCGATGGAAGTAGGTAGGACGGTTGAGGGACGGTTGAGGGACCGTTGAGGGACAGTTGAAGGACAGTTTAGGGTCGGTTGAGGGTCGGTTGAGGGTTCGGTTGAGGGACGTTTGAGGGAAGGTTGAGGGTTCGGTTGAGGGACGGTTGAGGGACGGTTGAGGGACGGTTGAGGGACGGTTGAGGGACGGTTGAGGGACGGTTGAGGGACGATTGAGGGACGGTTGAGGAACGGTTGAGGAACGGTTGAGGGACGGTTGAGGGACGGTTGAGGGCCAGTTGAGGGACAGTTGAAGGACAGTTTAGGGTCGGTTGAGGTTCGGTTGAGGGTCGGTTGAGGGTCGGTTGAGGGTCGGTTGAGGGTCGGTTGAGGGTCGGTTGAGGGTCGGTTGAGGGTCGGTTGAGGGTCGGTTGAGGGTCGGTTGAGGGTCGGTTGAGGGTCGGTTGAGGGTCGGTTGAGGGTCGGTTGAGGGTCGGTTGAGGGTCGGTTGAGGGTCGGTTGAGGGTCGGTTGAGGGTCGGTTGAGGGTCGGTTGAGGGTCGGTTGAGGGTCGGTTGAGGGTCGGTTGAGGGTCGGTTGAGGGTCGGTTGAGGGTCGGTTGAGGGTCGGTTGAGGGTCGGTTGAGGGTCGGTTGAGGGTCGGTTGAGGGACGGTTGAGGGACGGTTGAGGGACGGTTGAGGGTCGGTTGAGGGACGGTTGAGGGAAGGTTGAGGGAAGGTTGAGGGACGGTTGAGGGACGGTTGAGGGACGGTTGAGGGACGGTTGAGGGCCAGTTGAGGGACAGTTGAAGGACAGTTTAGGGTCGGTTGAGGTTCGGTTGAGGGTCGGTTGAGGGTCGGTTGAGGGTCGGTTGAGGGTCGGTTGAGGGTCGGTTGAGGGTCGGTTGAGGGTCGGTTGAGGGTCGGTTGAGGGTCGGTTGAGGGTCGGTTGAGGGTCGGTTGAGGGTCGGTTGAGGGACGGTTGAGGGACGGTTGAGGGCCAGTTGAGGGCCAGTTGAGGGACAGTTGAAGGACAGTTTAGGGTCGGTTGAGGTTCGGTTGAGGGTCGGTTGAGGGTCGGTTGAGGGTCGGTTGAGGGACGGTTGAGGGACGGTTGAGGGTCGGTTGAGGGTCGGTTGAGGGTCGGTTGAGGGTCGGTTGAGGGTCGGTTGAGGGTCGGTTGAGGGTCGGTTGAGGGTCGGTTGAGGGTCGGTTGAGGTTCGGTTGAGGGTCGGTTGAGGGTCGGTTGAGGGTCGGTTGAGGGTCGGTTGAGGGTCGGTTGAGGGTCGGTTGAGGGTCGGTTGAGGGTCGGTTGAGGGTCGGTTGAGGGTCGGTTGAGGGTCGGTTGAGGGTCGGTTGAGGGTCGGTTGAGGGTCGGTTGAGGGTCGGTTGAGGGTCGGTTGAGGGTCGGTTGAGGGTCGGTTGAGGGTCGGTTGAGGGTCGGTTGAGGGTCGGTTGAGGGTCGGTTGAGGGTCGGTTGAGGGTCGGTTGAGGGTCGGTTGAGGGTCGGTTGAGGGACGGTTGAGGGTCGGTTGAGGGTCGGTTGAACGTCGGTTGAGGGACGGTTGAGGGACGGTTGAGGGACGGTTGAGGGACGGTTGAGGGACGGTTGAGGGACGGTTGAGGGTCGGTTGAGGGACGGTTGAGGGAAGGTTGAGGGAAGGTTGAGGGACGGTTGAGGGACGGTTGACGGACGGTTGAGGGACGGTTGAGGTACGGCTGAGGGACGGTTGAGGGACAGGTGAGGGAACGTTGAGGAACGGTTGAGGAACGGTTGATACCTGCCTTGGCGCGATCGGTTGGCTAGAACTCGAGATATGACTGAAAGGAGTGGGGAGTGTTTTTCGCTCTAAACAAATGCGCTCCTTCAAGTACTGCGCCTAAACTATATAAGTGACGCGAAAATCTTATATCGCGCGGTTGTTCCTCATTACAAGACCTTTCATTTGATATAGGGCTTGGCGCGATCGGTTGGCTAGAACTCGAGATATGACTGAAAGGAGTGGGGAGTGTTTTTCGCTCTAAACAAATACGCTCCTTCAAGTACTGCGCCTAAACTATAGAAGTGACAGCTACTCCGCCTAAACTATAGAAGTAACAAGAAAATGTTATATAGCGCGGTTGTTCCCCAATTAAAGACCTTTCATTCGATATAGGACTTGGCGCGATCGGTTATCTAGAACTTGAGATATGACTGAAAGGAGTGCGGAGTGTTTTTCTCTCTATACAAATACGCTATTTCAATTACGGTAAATTTTGTATGCTAAATAGAGTTATAAGACTAAACCATTACAAAGCCTCAGTTTTCACCGCCTTAACTTGGTTTCTATAACTTAGTCGATTATAGTTTATATTTTCCAGCAAACAATGGATCTACTCCTTTCTTATTATACCACCTGCTAACTCTTTAATATACTGCAAAACTGCATACATTTATTAGGTTGATCTAAGGATGGAGTCATCGGAGCCACCGACGCGTTAAATGGGCGTTACTATGTACTATCCCATTGTAGTTGGTAGTCTTGCAATATATTCAACCAATATTGTAAATAGTTACAAACAGAGCCAAGAAATATTTAGGAAATATGGATACAATAAAATTAAAAGTTTAGATGTTAACTGTACATGCGTATAACTTACCAAAATGTCTTCCGCTGAAATTCGAGTATATCGAGTAATCCTCAATTCGAATAGCGTCACTGTTTATATTTATAGTAGAAAATCTGAAAATATAAGGCAAGCAAACAGCTGAGTTAGGAAAGTAGGAAGTTAGGATAGATATGCAGATATGTAGATATGTTCTAAACTATAGAAGTGACACGAAAACATTATATAGCGCGGTCGTTCCTCATTTAAAGACCTTTCATTTAATACCTGACTTGGCGCGATCGGTTGGCCAGAACTCAAGATATGACTGAGAGGAGTGGGGAGTGTTTTTCGCTTTATACAAATACACTCCTTCAATTACTGCGCCTAACCTATAGAAGTGACACGAAAACATTATATAGCGCGGTTGTTTCTCATTTAAAGACCTTTCATTTAATACCTGACTTGGCGCGATCGGTTGGCCAGAACTCAAGATATGACTGAGAGGAGTGGGAAGTGTTTTTCGCTCTATACAAATACACTCCTTCAAGTACTGCCCCTAACCTATATAAGTGGCATGAAAATGATATAGAGCGCGGTTGTTCCCCATTTCAAGACCTTTCAGTTGATACCCATCTTCAACCTCAACATCAAACTCAATCTCAGCCTCAGCCTCAGCCTCAACGACAACCTCAAGCTCAACCTAAACGTCAACCTCAACCTTAACCTCATGCTCAACCTCAACTTCAAGCGCAACTCACCCTCAAACGTACCTCAACCGTCTCTCAACCTTCCCTCAACCTTCTCTCAACCGACCCTCAACCGTCCCCCAACCGTCCCTCAAGCGCCCCTCAACCGTCCCTCAACCGACCCTTAACCGTCCCTTAACCGTCTCTCAACCGTCCCTCAACCGTCCCTCAACCGTCCCTCAACCGTCCCTCAACCGTCCCTCAACCGTCCCTCAACCGTCCCTCAACCGTCCCTCAACCGACGTTCAACCGACCCTCAACCGACCCTCAACCGTCCCTCAACCGACCCTCAACCGTCCCTCAACCGACCCTCAACCGTCCCTCAACCGTCCCTCAACCGTCCCTCAACCGTCCCTCAACCGTCCCTCAACCGTCCCTCAACCGTCCCTCAACCGTCCCTCAACCGTTCCTCAACCGTTCCTCAACCGTTCCTCAACCGTCCATCAACCTTCCCTCAACCTTCCCTCAAACGTTCCTCAACCGTCCTACCTACTTCCATCGGAGCCCTACCTACGGCCAGCGGAGCCCTACCTACGGCCAGTGGAGCTCTAACTACGGCCAGCGAAGCCCTACCTACTGCCAGCGGAGCCCTACCTACGGCCAGAGGAGCCCTACCTACGGCCAGCGGAGCCCTACCTGCGGCCAGCGCAGCGCTACCTACTGCCAGCGTAGCCCTACCTACGGTTAGCGGAGGACTACCTACGGCCAGCGGAGCGCTACCTACTGCCAACGGAGCCCTACCTACTGCTAACGGAGCCCTACGTACGTCCCTCAACCGTCCTACATACTTCCATCGGAGCCCTACCTACGGCCAGCGGAGCTCTAACTACGGCCAGCGAAGCCCTACGTACGGCCAGCGGAGCCCTACGTACGGCCAGCGGAGCCCTACGTACGGCCAGCGGAGCCCTACGTACGGCCAGCGGAGCCCTACGTACGGCCAGCGGAGCCCTACGTACGGCCAGCGGAGCCCTACGTACGGCCAGCGGAGCCCTACGTACGGCCAGCGGAGCCCTACGTACGGCCAGCGGGCAATATGTAGGGCTCCGGTGGCTGTGGGTAGGGCTTCGCTGGGCATATGTAGGGCTCCGTTGGGCATAGGAAGGGCTCCGCTGACCGTAGGTAGGGCTCCGCTGGCCGTAGGTAGGGCTCCGCTGGCCGTAGGTAGGGCTCCGCTGGCCGTAGGTAGGGCTCCGCTGGCTATAGGTAGGGCTCCGCTGGCCGTAGGTAGCGCTCCGCTGGGCGTAGGTAGGGTTCCGCTGGCCGTAGGTAGGGTTCCGCTGACCGTAGGTAGGGCTCCGCTGACCGTAGGTAGGGCTCCGCTGACCGTAGGTAGGGCTCCGCTGGCCGTAGTTAGAGCTTCGCTTGCAGTATGTAGGGCTCCGCTGGCAGTAGGTAGCGCTCCGCTGGCCGTAGGTAGGGCTTCGCTGACCGTAGGTAGGGCTCCGCTGGCTATAGGTAGGGCTCCGCTGGCCGTAGGTAGCGCTCCGCTGGGCGTAGGTAGGGTTCCGCTGGCCGTAGGTAGCGCTCCACTGGCCGTAGGTAGGGTTCCGCTGACCGTAGGTAGGGCTCCGCTGGCCGTAGTTAGAGCTTCGCTTGCAGTATGTAGTGCTCCGATGGCCGTAGGTAGGGCTCCGCTGGCCGTAGTTAGAGCTTCGCTTGCAGTATGTAGGGCTCCGCTGGCAGTAGTTAGAGCTTCGCTTGCAGTATGTAGCGCTCCACTGGCAATATGTAGGGCTCCGCTGACTGTGGGTAGGGCTCCGCTGGCCGTAGGTAGGGCTCCGCTGGCTATAGGTAGGGCTCCGCTAGCCGTAGGTAGCGCTCCACTGGCAATATGTAGGGCTCCGCTGGCTGTGGGTAGGGCTCCGCTGGCTGTGGGTAGGGCTCCGCTGGCTGTGGGTAGGGCTCCGCTGGCTGTGGGTAGGGCTCCCCTGGGCATAGGTAGCGCTCCGCTGGGCGTAGGTAGGGTTCCGCTGGCCGTAGGTAGCGCTCCACTGGCCGTAGGTAGGGTTCCGCTGGCCGTAGGTAGGGCTCCGCTGGCCGTTGTTAGAGCTTCGCTTGCAGTATGTAGGGCTCCGCTAGCCGTAGGTAGCGCTCCGCTGGCCGTAGGTAGGGCTCCGCTGGCCGTAGGTAGGGCTCCGCTGGCTATAGGTAGGGCTCCGCTGGCCGTAGGTAGCGCTCCGCTGGGCGTAGGTAGGGTTCCGCTGCCGTAGGTAGCGCTCCACTGGCCGTAGGTAGGGTTCCGCTGACCGTAGGTAGGGCTCCGCTGACCGTAGGTAGGGCTCCGCTGGCTGTAGTTAGAGCTTCGCTTGCAGTATGTAGGGCTCCGCTGGCCGTAGGTAGGGCTCCGCTGGCCGTAGTTAGAGCTTCGCTTGCAGTATGTAGGGCTCCGCTGGCAGTAGTTAGAGCTTCGCTTGCAGTATGTAGCGCTCCACTGGCAATATGTAGGGCTCCGCTGACTGTGGGTAGGGCTCCGCTGGCCGTAGGTAGGGCTCCGCTGGCTATAGGTAGGGCTCCGCTAGCCGTAGGTAGCGCTCCACTGGCAATATGTAGGGCTCCGCTGGCTGTGGGTAGGGCTCCGCTGGCTGTGGGTAGGGCTCCGCTGGGCATAGGTAGCGCTCCGCTGGGCGTAGGTAGGGTTCCGCTGGCCGTAGGTAGCGCTCCACTGGCCGTAGGTAGGGTTCCGCTGGCCGTAGGTAGGGCTCCGCTGGCCGTAGTTAGAGCTTCGCTTGCAGTATGTAGGGCTCCGCTGGCAGTAGGGAGCGCTCCGCTGGCCAAAGGTAGGACGGTTGAGGGTTCGGTTGAGGGTTCGGTTGAGGGATGGTTGAGGGACGGTTGAGGGACGGTTGAGGGACGATTGAGGGACGATTGAGGGAAGGTTGAGGGACGGTTGAGGGACGGTTGAGGGACGGTTGAGGGACGGTTGAGGGACGGTTGAGGAACGGTTGAGGAACGGTTGAGGGACGGTTGAGGGACGGTTGAGGGACGATTGAGGGGCGGTTGAGGGACGGTTGAGGGACGGTTGAGGGATGGTTGACAGATGGTTGAGGGACTGTTGAGGTACTGTTGAGTGACGGTTGAGGGACGGTTGAGGG
This sequence comes from Thecophora atra, assembly GCA_937620795.1. Lineage (NCBI taxonomy): Eukaryota > Metazoa > Arthropoda > Insecta > Diptera > Conopidae > Thecophora > Thecophora atra. The sequence continues at coordinate 31,019,779 of OW569397.1, read as the reverse complement.
ACGGTTGAGGGACGGTTGAGGGACGGTTGAGGGACGGTTGAGGGACGGTTGAGGGACGGTTGAAGAAAAGTTGAGGGAAGGTTGAGGGAGGGTTGAGGGAAGGTTGAGCGAAAGTTTAGAGAAGGTTGAGGGAAGGTTGAGGGAAGGTTGAGGGACGTTTAAGGGACGTTTGAGGCCCATTTGAGGGACGGTTGAGGGTCGGTTGAGGGTCGGTTGAGGGAAGGTTGAGGTTAGGTTGAGGTAAGGTTGAGGGAAAGTTGAGGACGTTTAAAGGAAGGTTGAGGGACGGTTCAAAGAACGGTTGAGGGACGGTTGAGGGACAGTTGAGGGACGGTTGAGGGAACGGTTGAGGGACTCTTTAGAGAAGGTTGAGGGATGGTTGAGGGACGGTTTAGGGACGGTTGAGGGACGATTGAGGGAAGGTTGAGGGGCGGTTGAGGAACGGTCGAGGGACGGTTGAGGGTCGCTTGAGGGTCGGTTGAGGGACGGTTGCGGGACGGTTGAGGGACGGTTGAGGGACGGTTGAGGGACGGTTGAGGGACGGTTGAGGGACGGTTGAGGGACGGTTGAGGGACGGTTGAGGGACGGTTGAGGGATGGTTGACAGATGGTTGAGGGACTGTTGAGGTACTGTTGAGTGACGGTTGAGGGACGGTTGAGGGACGGTTGAGGGACGATTGAGGGACGGTTGAGGGACGGTTGAGGGACGGTTGAGGGACGGTTGAGGGACGGTTGAGGGACGGTTGAGGGACGGTTGAGGGACGATTGAGGGAAGGTTGAGGGGCGGTTGAGGAACGGTCGAGGGACGGTTGAGGAACAATTGATGGATGGTTGACGGATGTTTGAGGGACGGTTGAGGGACGGTTGAGAGACGGTTGAGGGACGGTTGAGGGACGGTTGAGGGAGGGTTGAGGGACGGTTGACGGACGCTTGACGGACGGTTGACGGACGGTTGACGGACGGTTGAGGTACGGCTGAGGGACGGTTGAGGGACGGTTGAGGGACGGTTGAGGAAAGGTTCAGGAACGGTTGAGGAACGGTTGATACCTGCCTTGGCGCGATGGGTTGGCTAGAACTCGAGATATGACTGAAAGGAGTAGGGAGTGTTTTTCGCTCTAAACAAATACGCTCCTTCAAGTACTGCGCCTAAACTATAGAAGTGACGCGAAAATCTTATATCGCGCGGTTGTTCCTCATTTAAAGACCTTTCATTTGATATAGGGCTTGGCGCGATCGGTTGGCTAGAACTCGAGATATGACTGAAAGGAGTGGGGAGTGTTTTTCGCTCTAAACAAATACGCTCCTTCAAGTACTGCGCCTAAACTATAGAAGTAACATGAAAATGTTATATCGCGCGATTGTTCCTCATTTAAAGACCTTTCATTTGATATAGGGCTTGGCACGATCGGTTGGCTAGAACTCGAGATATGACTGAAAGGAGTGGGGAGTGTTTTTCGCTCTAAACAAATACGCTCCTTCAAGTACTGCGCCTAAACTATAGAAGTGACAGCTACTCCGCCTAAACTATATAAGTAACAAGAAAATGTTATATAGCGCGGTTGTTCCCCAATTAAAGACCTTTCATTCGATATAGGGCTTGGCGCGATCGGTTATCTAGAACTTGAGATATGACTGAAAGGAGTGCGGAGTGTTTTTCTCTCTATACAAATACGCTCTTTCAATTACGGTAAATTTTGTATGCTAAATAGAGTTATAAGACTAAACCATTACAAAGCCTCAGTTTTCACCGCCTTAACTTGGTTTCTATAACTTAGTCGATTATAGTTTATATTTTCCAGCAAACAATGGATCTACTACCTAATCAAACTGCATACATTTATTAGGTTGATCTAAGGATGGAGTCAATGGAGCCACCGACGCGTTAAATGGGCGTTGCTATGTACTATCCCATTGTAGTTGGTAGTCTTGCAATATATTCAACCAATATTGTAAATAGTTACAAACAGAGCCAAGAAATATTTAGGAAATATGGATACAATAAAATTAAAAGTTTAGATGTTAACTGTACATGCGTATAACTTACCAAAATGTCTTCCGCTGAAATTCGAGTATATAGAGTAATCCTCAATTCGAATAGCGTCACTGTTTATATTTATAGTAGAAAATCTGAAAATATAAGGCAAGCAAACGGCTGAGTTAGGAAAGTAGGAAGTTAGGATAGATATGCAGATATGTAGATATGTTCTAAACTATAGAAGTGTCACGAAAATGATATAGAGCGCGGTCGTACCTTATTTAAAGACCTTTCATTTAATAGCTAACTTGGCGCGATCGGTTGGCCAGAACTCAAGATATGACTGAGAGGAGTGGGGAGTGTTTCTCGCTTTACACAAATACGCTCCTTCAATTACTGCGCCTAACCTATAGAAGTGACAAGAAAACATTATATAGCGCGGTTGTTTCTCATTTAAAGACCTTTTATTTAATACCTGACTTGGCGCGATCGGTTGGCCAGAACTCAAGATATGACTGAGAGGAGTGGGGAGTGTTTTTCGCTCTATACAAATACACTCCTTCAAGTACTGCCCCTAACCTATATAAGTGGCATGAAAATGATATAGAGCGCGGTTGTTCCCCTTTTAAAGACCTTTCAGTTGATACCTATCTTCAACCTCAACATCAATCTCAATCTCAGCCTCAACGACAACCTCAACCTCAACCTAAACGTCAACCTCAACCTTAACCTCAACCTCAACTACAAACTCATCTTCAACTTCAACCTCATCCTCAATCTCAATCTCAACATTAACCTCAACCTCAACCTCAACGACAACCTCAACCTCAACGTCAACCTCAACCTCAACCTCAACTTCAACTACAACCTCATCTTCAACTTCAACCTCAACCTCAACCTCAACCTCAACTGCAAGCTCAACCTTAACTTAAACCTCAACCTCAATCGTAACCTCAAGCTCAAGCTCAATCGTAACCTCAAGCTCAACCTCAATTTCAACTTCAACTTTAGCCTCATGCTCAACGTCAACTTCAAGCGCAACTCACCCTCAACCGTCTATCAATTTTCCCTCAACCTTCTCTCAACCGACGCTCAACCGACCCTTAACCGTCGCTCAACCGTCTCTCAACCGTCCCTCAACCGTCCCTCAACCGTCCCTCAACCGTCCTCAACCGTCCCTTAACCGTCTCTCAACCGTCGCTCAGCCGTCCCTCAACCGTCCCTCAACCGTCCCTCAACCGTCCCTCAACCGTCCCTCAACCGTCCCTTAACCGTCCCTCAACCGTCCCTCAACCGTCCCTCAACCGTCCCTCAACCGTCCCTCAACCGTCCCTCAACCGTCCCTCAACCGTCCCTCAACCGTCCCTCAACCGTCCCTCAACCGTCCCTCAACCGTCCCTCAACCGTCCCTCAACCGTCCCTCAACCGTCCCGCAACCGTCCTTCAACCGACCCTCAAGCGACCCTCAACCGACCCTCAACCTTCCCTCAACCGTCCCTCAACCGTCCCTCAACCGTCCCTCAACCGTCCCGCAACCGTCCCTCAACTGTCCCTCAACCGTCCATCAACCGTCCCTCAACCGTCCCTCAACCGTCCCTCAACCGTCCCTCAACCGTCCCTCAACCGTCCCTCAACCGTCCCTCAACCATCCCTCAACCGTCCCTCAACCGTCCCTCAACCGTCCCTTAACCGTCCCTCAACCGTCCCTCAACCGTCCCTCAACCGTCCCTCAACCGTCCCGCAACCGTCCCTCAAGCGACCCTCAAGCGACCCTCAAGCGACCCTCAACCGACCCTTAACCGACCCTCAACCGTCCCGCAACCGTTCCTCAACCGTTCCTCAACCGTTCCTCAACCGTTCCTCAACCGTTCCTCAACCTTCCCTCAACCTTCCCTCAAACGTCCCTCAACCGTCCCTCAACCGTCCCTCAACCTTCCTTCAAACGTCCCTCAACCGTCCTACCTACTTCCATCGGAGCCCTACCTACGGCCAGTGGAGCTCTAACTACGGCCAGCGAAGCCCTACCTACTGCCAGCGGAGCCCTACCTACGGCCAGCGGAGCCCTACCTGCGGCCAGCGTAGCCCTACCTGCGGCTAGCGGAGCGCTACCTGCGGCTAGCGGAGCGCTACCTACTGCCAACGGAGCCCTACGTACGGCCAGCGGAGCCCTACGTACGGCCAGCGGAGCCCTACCTGCGGCCAGCGGAGCCCTACCTGCGGCTAGCGGAGCGCTACCTACTGCCAGCGGAGCCCTACGTACGGCCAGCGGAGCCCTACGTACGGCCAGCGGAGCCCTACGTACGGCCAGCGGAGCCCTACGTACGGCCAGCGGAGCCCTACGTACGGCCAGCGGAGCCCTACGTACGGCCAGCGGAGCCCTACGTACGGCCAGCGGAGCCCTACGTACGGCCAGCGGAGCCCTACGTACGGCCAGCGGAGCCCTACGTACGGCCAGCGGAGCCCTACGTACGGCCAGCGGAGCGCTACCTACGGCTAGCGGAGCCCTACCTATAGCCAGCGGAGCCCTACGTACGGCCAGCGGGCAATATGTAGGGCTCCGGTGGCTGTGGGTAGGGCTCCGCTGGGCATATGTAGGGCTCCGTTGGGCATATGTAGGGCTCCGTTGGGCATAGGAAGGGCTCCGCTGACCGTAGGTAGGGCTCCGCTGGCCGTAGGTAGGGCTCCGCTGGCCGTAGGTAGGGCTCCGCTGGCTATAGGTAGGGCTCCGCTAGCCGTAGGTAGCGCTCCACTGGCAATATGTAGGGCTCCGCTGGCTGTGGATAGGGCTCCGCTGGGCATAGGTAGCGCTCCGCTGGGCGTAGGTAGGGTTCCGCTGGCCGTAGGTAGCGCTCCACTGGCCATAGGTAGCGCTCCACTGGCCGTAGGTAGCGCTCCACTGGCCGTAGGTAGGGTTCCGCTGGCCGTAGGTAGGGCTCCGCTGGCCGTAGTTAGAGCTTCGCTTGCAGTATGTAGGGCTCCGCTGGCAGTAGGTAGCGCTCCGCTGGGCAAAGGTAGGGCTCCGTTGGCCATAGGAAGGGCTCCGCTGGCCGTAGGTAGGACTCCGTTGGCAGTAGGTAGCGCTCCGCTGGCCGTAGGTAGGGCTCCGCTAGCCGTAGGTAGGGCTCCGCTGGCAGTAGGTAGCGCTGCGCTGGCCGTACGTAGGACTCCGCGTGCCGTAGCTAAGGCTCCGCTTGCAGTAGGTAGGGCTCCGCTTGCAGTAGGTAGGGCTCCGCTGGCCAAAGGTAGGTTGAGGGAAGGTTGAGGGACGGTTGAGGGACGGTTGAGGGACGGTTGAGGGACGGTTGAGGGACGGTTGAGGGACGGTTGAGGGACGGTTGAGGGACGGTTGAGGGACGGTTGAGGGATGGTTGAGGGACGGTTGAGGGACGGTTGAGGGACGGTTGAGGGACGGTTGAGGGACGGTTGAGGAACGGTTGAGGGACGGTTGAGGGAAGGTTGAGGGAAGGTTGAGGGACGAATGAGGGACGGTTGAGGGACGGTTGAGGGACGGTTGAGGGACGGTTGAGGGTCGGTTGAGGGTCGGTTGAGGGATGGTTGAGGGACGGTTGAGGGACGGTTGAGGGACGGTTGAGGGACGGTTGAGGGACGGTTGAGGACGGTTGAGGGATGGTTGAGGGACGGTTGAGGGATGGTTGAGGGACGGTTGAGGGACGGTTGAGGGACGGTTGAGGGACGGTTGAGGGACGGTTGAGGGACGGTTGAGGGATGGTTGAGGGACGGTTGAGGGACGGTTGAGGAACGGTTGAGGAACGGTTGAGGGACGGTTGAGGGACGGTTGAGGGACGGTTGAGGGACGGTTGAGGGACGGTTGAGGGACGGTTGAGGGACGGTTGAGGGACGGTTGAGGGACGGTTGAGGGACGGTTGAGGGACGGTTGAGGGACGGTTGAGGACGGTTGAGGGACGGTCGAGGGACGGTTGAGGAACGATTGATGGATGCTTGAGGGATGGTTAAGGGACGGTTGAGGGACGGTTGAGGGACGGTTGAGGGACGGTTGAGGGACGGTTGAGGGACGGTTGAGGGACGGTTGAGGGACGGTTGAGGGACGGTTGAGGTCGGTTGAGGGACGGTCGAGGGACGGTTGAGGGACGGTTGAGGAACGGTTGAGGGACGGTTGAGGGACGGTTGAGGGGCGGTTGAGGGACGGTTGAGGGACGGTTGAGGGACGGTTGAGGGACCGTTGAGGGACGGTTGAGGGACGGTTGAGGGATGGTTGACAGATGGTTGAGGGACTGTTGAGGTACTGTTGAGTGACGGTTGAGGGACGGTTGAGGGACGGTTGAGGGACGGTTGAGGGACGGTTGAGGGACGGTTGAGGGACGATTGAGGGACGGTTGAGGGACGGTTGAGGGACGGTTGAGGGACGGTTGAGGGACGGTTGAGGGACGGTTGAGGGACGGTTGAGGGACGATTGAGGGAAGGTTGAGGTGCGGTTGAGGAACGGTCGAGGGACGGTTGAGGAACAATTGATGGATGGTTGACGGATGTTTGAGGGACGGTTGAGGGACGGTTGAGGGACGGTTGAGGGACGGTTGAGGGACGGTTGAGGGAGGGTTGAGGGACGGTTGACGGACGGTTGACGGACGGTTGAGGGACGGTTGAGGTACGGCTGAGGGACGGTTGAGGGACGGTTAAGGGACGGTTGAGGAAAGGTTCAGGAACGGTTGAGGAACGGTTGATACCTGCCTTGGCGCGATGGGTTGCCTAGAACTCGAGATATGACTGAAAGGAGTAGGGAGTGTTTTTCGCTCTAAACAAATACGCTCCTTCAAGTACTGCGCCTAAACTATAGAAGTGACGCGAAAATCTTATATCGCGCGGTTGTTCCTCATTTAAAGACCTTTCATTTGATATAGGGCTTGGCGCGATCGGTTGGCTAGAACTCGAGATATGACTGAAAGGAGTGGGGAGTGTTTTTCGCTCTAAACAAATACGCTCCTTCAAGTACTGCGCCTAAACTATAGAAGTAACATGAAAATGTTATATCGCGCGATTGTTCCTCATTTAAAGATCTTTCATTTGATATAGGGCTTGGCGCGATCGGTTGGCTAGAACTCGAGATATGACTGAAAGGAGTGGGGAGTGTTTTTCGCTCTAAACAAATACGCTCCTTCAAGTACTGCGCCTAAACTATAGAAGTGACAGCTACTCCGCCTAAACTATAGAAGTAACAAGAAAATGTTATATAGCGCGGTTGTTCTCCAATTAAAGACCTTTCATTCGATATAGGGCTTGGCGCGATCGGTTATCTAGAACTTGAGATATGACTGAAAGGAGTGCGGAGTGTTTTTCTCTCTATACAAATACGCTCTTTCAATTACGGTAAATTTTGTATGCTAAATAGAGTTATAAGACTAAACCATTACAAAGCCTCAGTTTTCACCGCCTTAACTTGGTTTCTATAACTTAGTCGATTATAGTTTATATTTTCCAGCAAACAATGGATCTACTACCTAATAAAACTGCATACATTTATTAGGTTGATCTAAGGATGGAGTCAATGGAGCCACCGACGCGTTAAATGGGCGTTACTATGTACTATCCCATTGTAGTTGGTAGTCTTGCAATATATTCAACCAATATTGTAAATAGTTACAAACAGAGCCAAGAAATATTTAGGAAATATGGATACAATAAAATTAAAAGTTTAGATGTTAACTGTACATGCGTATAACTTACCAAAATGTCTTCCGCTGAAAATCGAGTATATCGAGTAATCCTCAATTCGAATAGCGTCACTGTTTATATTTATAGTAGAAAATCTGAAAATATTAGGCAAGCAAACAGCTGAGTTAGGAAAGTAGGAAGTTAGGATAGATATGCAGATATGTAGATATGTTCTAAACTATAGAAGTGTCACGAAAATGATATAAAGCGCGGTCGTTCCTCATTTAAAGACCTTTCATCTAATAGCTGACTTGGCGCGATCGGTTGGCCAGAACTCAAGATATGACTGAGAGGAGTGGGGAGTGTTTTTCGCTTTATACAAATACACTCCTTCAATTACTGCGCCTAACCTATAGAAGTGACATGAAAACATTATATAGCGCGGTTGTTTCTCATTTAAAGACCTTTTATTTAATACCTGACTTGGCGCGATCGGTTGGCCAGAACTCAAGATATGACTGAGAGGAGTGGGGAGTGTTTTTCGCTCTATACAAATACACTCCTTCAAGTACTGCCCCTAACCTATATAAGTGGCATGAAAATGATATAGAGCGCGGTTGTTCCCTTTTAAAGACCTTTCAGTTGATACCTATCTTCAACCTCAACATCAATCTCAATCTCAGCCTCAACGACAACCTCAACCTCAACCTAAACGTCAACCTCAACCTTAACCTCAACCTCAACTACAAACTCATCTTCAACTTCAACCTCATCCTCAATCTCAATCTCAACATTAACCTCAACCTCAACCTCAACGACAACCTCAACCTCAACGTCAACCTCAACCTCAACCTCAACTTCAACTACAACCTCATCTTCAACTTCAACCTCAACCTCAACCTCAACCTCAACTGCAAGCTCAACCTTAACTTAAACCTCAACCTCAATCGTAACCTCAAGCTCAAGCTCAATCGTAACCTCAAGCTCAACCTCAATTTCAACTTCAACTTTAACCTCATGCTCAACGTCAACTTCAAGCGCAACTCACCCTCAACCGTACCTCAACCGTCTATCAATTTTCCCTCAACCTTCTCTCAACCGACGCTCAACCGACCCTTAACCGTCGCTCAACCGTCTCTCAACCGTCCCTCAACCGTCCCTCAACCGTCCCTCAACCGTCCCTCAACCGTCCCTCAACCGTCCCTTAACCGTCTCTCAACCGTCTCTCAACCGTCGCTCAACCTTCCCTCAACCGTCCCTCAACCGTCCCTCAACCGTCCCTTAACCGTCCCTCAACCGTCCCTCAACCGTCCCTCAACCGTCCCTCAACCGTCCCTCAACCGTCCCTCAACCGTCCCTCAACCGTCCCTCAACCGTCCCTCAACCGTCCCTCAACCGTCCCTCAACCGACCCTCAACCGTCCCGCAACCGTCCTTCAACCGACCCTCAAGCGACCCTCAACCGACCCTCAACCGACCCTCAACCGTCCCTCAACCGTCCCTCAACCGTCCCTCAACCGTCCCTCAACCGTCCCTCAACCGTCCCTCAACCGTTCCTCAAGCGTTCCTCAACCGTCCCTCAACCTTCCCTCAACCGTCCCTCAACCGTCCCTCAACCGTCCCGCAACCGTCCCTCAACTGTCCCTCAACCGTCCATCAACCGTCCCTCAACCGTCCCTCAACCGTCGCTCAACCGTCCCTCAACCATCCCTCAACCGTCCCTCAACCGTCCCTCAACCGTCCCTCAACCGTCCCTCAACCGTCCCTCAACCGTCCCTCAACCGTCCCTCAACCGTCCCGCAACCGTCCCTCAAGCGACCCTCAAGCGACCCTCAACCGACCCTTAACCGACCCTCAACCGTCCCGCAACCGTTCCTCAACCGTTCCTCAACCGTTCCTCAACCTTCCCTCAACCTTCCCTCAAACGTCCCTCAACCGTCCCTCAACCTTCCTTCAAACGTCCCTCAACCGTCCTACCTACTTCCATCGGAGCCCTACCTACGGCCAGTGGAGCTCTAACTACGGCCAGCGAAGCCCTACCTACTGCCAGCGGAGCCCTACCTACGGCCAGCGGAGCCCTACCTGCGGCCAGCGTAGCCCTACCCGCGGCTAGCGGAGCGCTACCTGCGGCTAGCGGAGCGCTACCTACTGCCAACGGAGCCCTACGTACGGCCAGCGGAGCCCTACGTACGGCCAGCGGAGCCCTACGTACGGCCAGCGGAGCCCTACCTGCGGCTAGCGGAGCGCTACCTGCGGCTAGCGGAGCCCTACGTACGGCCAGCGGAGCCCTACGTACGGCCAGCGGAGCCCTACGTACGGCCAGCGGAGCCCTACGTACGGCCAGCGGAGCCCTACGTACGGCCAGCGGAGCCCTACGTACGGCCAGCGGAGCCCTACGTACGGCCAGCGGAGCCCTACGTACGGCCAGCGGAGCCCTACGTACGGCCAGCGGAGCGCTACCTACGGCTAGCGGAGCCCTACCTATAGCCAGCGGAGCCCTACGTACGGCCAGCGGGCAATATGTAGGGCTCCGGTGGCTGTGGGTAGGGCTCCGCTGGGCATATGTAGGGCTCCGTTGGGCATAGGAAGGGCTCCGCTGACCGTAGGTAGGGCTCCGCTGGCCGTAGGTAGGGCTCCGCTGGCTATAGGTAGGGCTCCGCTAGCCGTAGGTAGCGCTCCACTGGCAATATGTAGGGCTCCGCTGGCTGTGGATAGGGCTCCGCTGGGCATAGGTAGCGCTCCGCTGGGCGTAGGTAGGGTTCCGCTGGCCGTAGGTAGCGCTCCACTGGCCGTAGGTAGCGCTCCACTGGCCGTAGGTAGCGCTCCACTGGCCGTAGGTAGGGTTCCGCTGGCCGTAGGTAGGGCTCCGCTGGCCGTAGTTAGAGCTTCGCTTGCAGTATGTAGGGCTCCGCTGGCAGTAGGTAGCGCTCCGCTGGCCGTAGGTAGGGCTCCGTTGGCAGTAGGTAGCGCTCCGCTGGCCGTAGGTAGGGCTCCGCTAGCCGTAGGTAGGGCTCCGCTGGCAGTAGGTAGCGCTGCGCTGGCCGTAGGTAGGACTCCGCGTGCCGTAGCTAAGGCTCCGCTTGCAGTAGGTAGGGCTCCGCTTGCAGTAGGTAGGGCTCCGCTGGCCAAAGGTAGGTTGAGGGACGATTGAGGGAAGGTTGAGGGACGGTTGAGGGACGGTTGAGGGACGGTTGAGGGACGGTTGAGGGACGGTTGAGGGATGGTTGAGGGACGGTTGAGGGACGGTTGAGGGACGGTTGAGGAACGGTTGAGGGCCGGTTGAGCGCCGGTTGAGGGACGGTTGAGGGACGGTTGAGGGACGGTTGAGGGACGGTTGAGGGAAGGTTGAGGGAAAGTTGAGGGACGGTTGAGAGACGGTTGAGGGACGGTTGAGGGACGGTTGAGGGACGGTTGAGGGTCGGTTGAGGGATGGTTGAGGGACGGTTGAGGGACGGTTGAGGACGGTTGAGGGACGGTTGAGGACGGCTGAGGGACGGTTGAGGGACGGTTGAGGGATGGTTGAGGGACGGTTGAGGGACGGTTGAGGGACGGTTGAGGGACGGTTGAGGGATGGTTGAGGGACGGTTGAGGGACGGTTGAGGAACGGTTGAAGGACGGTTGAGGGACGGTTGAGGGACGGTTGAGGACGGTTGAGGGACGGTCGAGGGACGGTTGAGGAACGATTGATAGATGCTTGAGGGATGGTTAAGGGACGGTTGAGGGACGGTTGAGGGACGGTTGAGGGACGGTTGAGGGACGGTTGAGGGACGGTTGAGGGACGGTTGAGGGACGGTTGAGGGACGGTTGAGGTCGGTTGAGGGACGGTCGAGGGACGGTTGAGGGACGGTTGAGGAACGGTTGAGGGACGGTTGAGGGACGGTTGAGGGGCGGTTGAGGGACGGTTGAGGGACGGTTGAGGGACGGTTGAGGGACGGTTGAGGGACGGTTGAGGGACGGTTGAGGGACGGTTGAGGGACGGTTGAGGGATGGTTGACAGATGGTTGAGGGACTGTTGAGGTACTGTTGAGTGACGGTTGAGGGACGGTTGAGGGACGGTTGAGGGACGGTTGAGGGACGATTGAGGGACGGTTGAGGGACGGTTGAGGGACGGTTGAGGGACGGTTGAGGGACGGTTGAGGGACGGTTGAGGGACGATTGAGGGAAGGTTGAGGTGCGGTTGAGGAACGGTCGAGGGACGGTTGAGGAACAATTGATGGATGGTTGACGGATGTTTGAGGGACGGTTGAGGGACGGTTGAGGGACGGTTGAGGGACGGTTGAGGGACGGTTGAGGGAGGGTTGAGGGACGGTTGACGGACGGTTGACGGACGGTTGAGGGACGGTTGAGGTACGGCTGAGGGCCGGTTGAGGGACGGTTGAGGGACGGTTGAGGAAAGGTTCAGGAACGGTTGAGGAACGGTTGATACCTGCCTTGGCGCGATGGGTTGGCTAGAACTCGAGATATGACTGAAAGGAGTAGGGAGTGTTTTTCGCTCTAAACAAATACGCTCCTTCAAGTACTGCGCCTAAACTATAGAAGTGACGCGAAAATCTTATATCGCGCGGTTGTTCCTCATTTAAAGACCTTTCATTTGATATAGGGCTTGGCGCGATCGGTTGGCTAGAACTCGAGATATGACTGAAAGGAGTGGGGAGTGTTTTTCGCTCTAAACAAATACGCTCCTTCAAGTACTGCGCCTAAACTATAGAAGTGACAGCTACTCCGCCTAAACTATAGAAGTAACAAGAAAATGTTATATAGCGCGGTTGTTCCCCAATTAAAGACCTTTCATTCGATATAGGGCTTGGCGCGATCGGTTATCTAGAACTTGAGATATGACTGAAAGGAGTGCGGAGTGTTTTTCTCTCTATACAAATACGCTCTTTCAATTACGGTAAATTTTGTATGCTAAATAGAGTTATAAGACTAAACCATTACAAAGCCTCAGTTTTCACCGCCTTAACTTGGTTTCTATAACTTAGTCGATTATAGTTTATATTTTCCAGCAAACAATGGATCTACTACCTAATAAAACTGCATACATTTACTAGGTTGATCTAAGGATGGAGTCAATGGAGCCACCGACGCGTTAAATGGGCGTTACTATGTACTATCCCATTGTAGTTGGTAGTCTTGCAATATATTCAACCAATATTGTAAATAGTTACAAACAGAGCCAAGAAATATTTAGGAAATATGGATACAATAAAATTAAAAGTTTAGATGTTAACTGTACATGCGTATAACTTACCAAAATGTCTTCCGCTGAAATTCGAGTATATAGAGTAATCCTCAATTCGAATAGCGTCACTGTTTATATTTATAGTAGAAAATCTGAAAATATAAGGCAAGCAAACGGCTGAGTTAGGAAAGTAGGAAGTTAGGATAGATATGCAGATATGTAGATATGTTCTAAACTATAGAAGTGTCACGAAAATGATATAGAGCGCGGTCGTTCCTCATTTAAAGACCTTTCATTTAATAGCTAACTTGGCGCGATCGGTTGGCCAGAACTCAAGATATGACTGAGAGGAGTGGGGAGTGTTTCTCGCTTTACACAAATACACTCCTTCAATTACTGCGCCTAACCTATAGAAGTGACAAGAAAACATTATATAGCGCGGTTGTTTCTCATTTAAAGACCTTTTATTTAATACCTGACTTGGCGCGATCGGTTGGCCAGAACTCAAGATATGACTGAGAGGAGTGGGGAGTGTTTTTCGCTCTATACAAATACACTCCTTCAAGTACTGCCCCTAACCTATATAAGTGGCATGAAAATGATATAGAGCGCGGTTGTTCCCTTTTAAAGACCTTTCAGTTGATACCTATCTTCAACCTCAACATCAATCTCAATCTCAGCCTCAACGACAACCTCAACCTCAACCTAAACGTCAACCTCAACCTTAACCTCAACCTCAACTACAAACTCATCTTCAACTTCAACCTCATCCTCAATCTCAATCTCAACATTAACCTCAACCTCAACCTCAACGACAACCTCAACCTCAACGTCAACCTCAACCTCAACCTCAACTTCAACTACAACCTCATCTTCAACTTCAACCTCAACCTCAACCTCAACCTCAACTGCAAGCTCAACCTTAACTTAAACCTCAACCTCAATCGTAACCTCAAGCTCAAGCTCAATCGTAACCTCAAGCTCAACCTCAATTTCAACTTCAACTTTAACCTCATGCTCAACGTCAACTTCAAGCGCAACTCACCCTCAACCGTACCTCAACCGTCTATCAATTTTCCCTCAACCTTCTCTCAACCGACGCTCAACCGACCCTTAACCGTCGCTCAACCGTCTCTCAACCGTCCCTCAACCGTCCCTCAACCGTCCCTCAACCGTCCCTCAACTGTCCCTCAACCGTCCCTCAACCGTCCCTTAACCGTCTCTCAACCGTCGCTCAACCTTCCCTCAACCGTCCCTCAACCGTCCCTCAACCGTCCCTCAACCGTCCCTTAACCGTCCCTCAACCGTCCCTCAACCGTCCCTCAACCGTCCCTCAACCGTCCCTCAACCGTCCCTCAACCGTCCCTCAACCGTCCCTCAACCGTCCCTCAACCGTCCCTCAACCGACCCTCAACCGTCCCGCAACCGTCCTTCAACAGACCCTCAAGCGACCCTCAAGCGACCCTCAACCGACCCTCAACCGTCCCTCAACCGTCCCTCAACCGTCCCTCAACCGTCCCTCAACCGTCCCTCAACCGTTCCTCAAGCGTTCCTCAACCGTCCCTCAACCTTCCCTCAACCGTCCCTCAACCGTCCCTCAACCGTCCCGCAACCGTCCCTCAACTGTCCCTCAACCGTCCATCAACCGTCCCTCAACCGTCCCTCAACCGTCCCTCAACCGTCCCTCAACCATCCCTCAACCGTCCCTCAACCGTCCCTCAACCGTCCCTTAACCGTCCCTCAACCGTCCCTCAACCGTCCCTCAACCGTCCCTCAACCGTCCCTCAACCGTCCCGCAACCGTCCCTCAAGCGACCCTCAAGCGACCCTCAACCGACCCTTAACCGACCCTCAACCGTCCCGCAACCGTTCCTCAACCGTTCCTCAACCGTTCCTCAACCTTCCCTCAACCTTCCCTCAAACGTCCCTCAACCGTCCCTCAACCGTCCCTCAACCTTCCTTCAAACGTCCCTCAACCGTCCTACCTACTTCCATCGGAGCCCTACCTACGGCCAGTGGAGCTCTAACTACGGCCAGCGAAGCCCTACCTACTGCCAGCGGAGCCCTACCTACGGCCAGCGGAGCCCTACCTGCGGCCAGCGTAGCCCTACCTGCGGCTAGCGGAGCGCTACCTGCGGCTAGCGGAGCGCTACCTACTGCCAACGGAGCCCTACGTACGGCCAGCGGAGCCCTACGTACGGCCAGCGGAGCCCTACCTGCGGCCAGCAGAGCGCTACCTGCGGCTAGCGGAGCGCTACCTACTGCCAACGGAGCCCTACGTACGGCCAGCGGAGCCCTACGTACGGCCAGCGGAGCCCTACGTACGGCCAGCGGAGCCCTACGTACGGCCAGCGGAGCGCTACCTACGGCTAGCGGAGCCCTACCTATAGCCAGCGGAGCCCTACGTACGGCCAGCGGGCAATATGTAGGGCTCCGGTGGCTGTGGGTAGGGCTCCGCTGGGCATATGTAGGGCTCCGTTGGGCATAGGAAGGGCTCCGCTGACCGTAGGTAGGGCTCCGCTGGCCGTAGGTAGGGCTCCGCTGGCTATAGGTAGGGCTCCGCTAGCCGTAGGTAGCGCTCCACTGGCAATATGTAGGGCTCCGCTGGCTGTGGATAGGGCTCCGCTGGGCATAGGTAGCGCTCCGCTGGGCGTAGGTAGGGTTCCGCTGGCCGTAGGTAGCGCTCCACTGGCCGTAGGTAGCGCTCCACTGGCCGTAGGTAGCGCTCCACTGGCCGTAGGTAGGGTTCCGCTGGCCGTAGGTAGGGCTCCGCTGGCCGTAGTTAGAGCTTCGCTTGCAGTATGTAGGGCTCCGCTGGCAGTAGGTAGCGCTCCGCTGGGCAAAGGTAGGGCTCCGTTGGCCATAGGAAGGGCTCCGCTGGCCGTAGGTAGGGCTCCGTTGGCAGTAGGTAGCGCTCCGCTGGCCGTAGGTAGGGCTCCGCTAGCCGTAGGTAGGGCTCCACTGGCAGTAGGTAGCGCTGCGCTGGCCGTAGGTAGGACTCCGCGTGCCGTAGCTAAGGCTCCGCTTGCAGTAGGTAGGGCTCCGCTTGCAGTAGGTAGGGCTCCGCTGGCCAAAGGTAGGTTGAGGGACGATTGAGGGAAGGTTGAGGGACGGTTGAGGGACGGTTGAGGGACGTTTGAGGGACGGTTGAGGGATGGTTGAGGGACGGTTGAGGGACGGTTGAGGGACGGTTGAGGAACGGTTGAGGGCCGGTTGATGGCCGGTTGAGGGACGGTTGAGGGACGGTTGAGGGACGGTTGAGGGACGGTTGAGGGAAGGTTGAGGGAAAGTTGAGGGACGGTTGAGAGACGGTTGAGGGACGGTTGAGGGACGGTTGAGGGACGGTTGAGGGTCGGTTGAGGGTCGGTTGAGGGATGGTTGAGGGACGGTTGAGGGACGGTTGAGGACGGTTGAGGGACGGTTGAGGACGGCTGAGGGACGGTTGAGGGACGGTTGAGGGATGGTTGAGGGACGGTTGAGGGACGGTTGAGGGACGGTTGAGGGACGGTTGAGGGATGGTTGAGGGACGGTTGAGGGACGGTTGAGGAACGGTTGAGGGACGGTTGAGGGACGGTCGAGGGACGGTTGAGGGACGGTTGAGGGACGGTTGAGGGACGGTTGAGGGACGGTTGAGGGACGGTTGAGGGACGTTTGAGGGACGGTTGAGGGATGGTTGAGGGACGGTTGAGGGACGGTTGAGGGACGGTTGAGGAACGGTTGAGGGCCGGTTGATGGCCGGTTGAGGGACGGTTGAGGGACGGTTGAGGGACGGTTGAGGGACGGTTGAGGGAAGGTTGAGGGAAAGTTGAGGGACGGTTGAGAGACGGTTGAGGGACGGTTGAGGGACGGTTGAGGGACGGTTGAGGGTCGGTTGAGGGTCGGTTGAGGGATGGTTGAGGGACGGTTGAGGGACGGTTGAGGACGGTTGAGGGACGGTTGAGGACGGCTGAGGGACGGTTGAGGGACGGTTGAGGGATGGTTGAGGGACGGTTGAGGGACGGTTGAGGGACGGTTGAGGGACGGTTGAGGGATGGTTGAGGGACGGTTGAGGGACGGTTGAGGAACGGTTGAGGGACGGTTGAGGGACGGTCGAGGGACGGTTGAGGGACGGTTGAGGGACGGTTGAGGGACGGTTGAGGGACGGTTGAGGGACGGTTGAGGGACGGTTGAGGGACGGTTGAGGGACGGTTGAGGGACGGTTGAGGGACGGTTGAGGGACGGTTGAGGGACGGTTGAGGGACGGTTGAGGACGGTTGAGGGACGGTCGAGGGACGGTTGAGGAACGATTGATGGATGCTTGAGGGATGGTTAAGGGACGGTTGAGGGACGGTTGAGGGACGGTTGAGGGACGGTTGAGGGACGGTTGAGGGACGGTTGAGGGACGGTTGAGGGACGGTTGAGGGACGGTTGAGGACGGTTGAGGGACGGTCGAGGGACGGTTGAGGGACGGTTGAGGAACGGTTGAGGGACGGTTGAGGGACGGTTGAGGGGCGGTTGAGGGACGGTTGAGGGACGGTTGAGGGACGGTTGAGGGACGGTCGAGGGACGGTTGAGGAACGATTGATGGATGCTTGAGGGATGGTTAAGGGACGGTTGAGGGACGGTTGAGGGACGGTTGAGGGACGGTTGAGGGATGGTTGAGGGGCGGTTGAGGGAGGGTTGAGGGACAGTTGAGGGACGGTTGAGGGACGGTTGAGGGATGGTTGAGGGACGGTTGAGGGACGGTTGAGGAACGGTTGAGGGACGGTTGAGGGACGGTTGAGGGACGGTTGAGGGACGGTTGAGGGACGGTTGAGGGACGGTTGAGGGACGGTTGAGGGACGGTTGAGGGACGGTTGAGGGACGGTTGAGGGACGGTTGAGGGACGGTTGAGGGACGGTTGAGGACGGTTGAGGGACGGTCGAGGGACGGTTGAGGAACGATTGATGGATGCTTGAGGGATGGTTAAGGGACGGTTGAGGGACGGTTGAGGGACGGTTGAGGGATGGTTGAGGGGCGGTTGAGGGAGGGTTGAGGGACAGTTGAGGGACGGTTGAGGGACGGTTGAGTCAATACGGTTGAGGGACGGTTGAGGGACGGTTGAGAGACGGTTGAGGGACGGTTGAGGGATGGTTGAGGGATGGTTGAGGGACGGTTGAATGAGGGTTGAGGGACAGTTGAGGAACAGTTGAGGGACGGTTGAGGGACGGTTGAGGACGGTTGAGGGACGGTCGAGGGACGGTCGAGGGACGGTTGGGGAACGATTGATGGATGCTTGAGGGATGGTTAAGGGACGGTTGAGGGACGGTTGAGGGATGGTTGAGGGGCGGTTGAGGGAGGGTTGAGGGACAGTTGAGGGACGGTTGAGGGACGGTTGAGGGACGGTTGAGTCAAGACGGTTGAGGGACTGATCCCGAAAGTTGAGGGACGCTTGCAGTAGGTAGGGCTCCGCTGGCCAAAGGTAGGACGGTTGAGGGTTCGGTTGAGGGACGGTTGAGGGAGGGTAGAGGGACGGTTGAGGGACGGTTGAGGGACGGTTGAGGGAGGGTTGAGGGACAGTTGAGGGACGGTTGAGGGACAGTTGAGGGACGGTTGAGGGACGGTTGAGGGACGGTTGAGTCAAGACGGTTTAGGGACTGATCCCGAAAGTTGAGGGACGTTTGCAGTAGGTAAGGCTCCGCTGGCCAAAGGTAGGACGGTTAAGGGTTCGGTTGAGGGACGGTTGAGGGAGGGTTGAGGGACGGTTGAAGGACGGTTGAGGGACGGTTGAGGGACGATTGAGGGCACGAAATTGATATAGAGCGCGCTTGTTCCCCATTTAAAGACCTTTCAGTTGATGCCTGTTTTGGCGCGATCGGTTGGCTAGAACTCGAGATATGACTGAAAGGAGTGGGGAGTGTTTTTCGCTCTCAACAAATCCGCTTCTTCAAGTACTGCGCCTAAACTATAGAAGTGACACGATAATGTTATATAGCGTGATTGTTCCCCATTTAAAGACCTTTCATTTGATATATGGCTTGGCGCGATCGGTTGCCTAGAACTCGAGATATGACTGAAAGGAGTGGGGATTTTTTTTCGCTCTAAACAAATACGCTCCTTCAATTACTGCGCCTAAACTATAGAAGTGAAATGAAAATGTTATATCGCGTGATTGTTCCCCATTTAAAGACCTTTCATTTGATATATGGCTTGGCGCGATCGGTTGGCTAGAACTCGAGATATGACTGGAAGGAGTGGGGAGTGTTTTTCGCTCTGAACAAATACGCTCCTTCAAGTACTGCGCCTAAACTATAGAAGTGACGCGAAAATCTTATATCGCGCGGTTGTTCCTCATTTAAAGACCTTTTATTTGATATAGTTCTTGGTGCGATCGGTTGGCTAGAACTCGAGATATGACTGAAAGGAGTGGGGAGTGTTTTTCGCTCTAAGCAAATACGCTCCTTCAAGTACTGCGCCTAAACTATAGAAGTGACACGAAAACGTTATATAGCGTGATTGTTCCCCATTTAAAGACCTTTCATTTGATATATGGCTTGGCGCGATCGGTTGGCTAGAACTCGAGATATGACTGGAAGGAGTGGGGAGTGTTTTTCGCTCTGAACAAATACGCTCCTTCATGTACTGCGCCTAAACTATAGAAGTGAAATGAAAATGATATAGAGCGCGGTTGTTCCCCATTTAAAGACCTTTCAGTTGATACCTATCTTCAACCTCAACATCAATCTCAATCTCAGCCTCAACGACAACCTCAACCTCAACCTAAACGTCAACCTCAACCTTAACCTCAACCTCAACTACAAACTCATCTTCAACTTCAACTCATCCTCAATCTCAATCTCAACATTAACCTCAACCTCAACGACAACCTCAACCTCAACCTAAACGTCAACCTCAACCTTAACCTCAACCTTAACCTCAACCTCAACCTCAACGTCAACCTCAACCTCAACCTCAACTTCAACTACAACCTCATCTTCAACTTCAACTTCAACCTCAACCTCAACCGCAACCTCAACCTTAACTTAAACCTCAACCTCAATCGTAACCTCAAGCTCAAGCTCAATCGTAACCTCAAGCTCAACCTCAATTTCAACTTCAACTTTAACCTCATGCTCAACCTCAACTTCAAGCGCAACTCACCCTCAACCGTACCTCAACCGTCTCTCAACCTTCCCTCAACCTTCTCTCAACCGACCCTTAACCGTCCCCCAACCGTCCCTCAAGCGCCCCTCAACCGTCCCTCAACCGACCCTTAACCGTCCCTTAACCGTCTCTCAACCGTCCCTCAACCGTCCCTCAACCGTCCCTCAACCGTCCCTAAACCGTCCCTCAACCGTCCCTCAACCGACCCTCAAGCGACCCTCAACCGACCCTCAAGCGACCCTCAACCGACCCTCAACCGACCCTTAACCGTCCCTCAACCGTCCCTCAACCGTCCCTCAACCGTCCCTCAACCGTCCCTCAACCGTTCCTCAACCGTTCCTCAACCGTCCGTCAACCGTCCCTCATCTTCCCTCAAACGTCCCTCAACCGTCCTACCTACTTCCATCGGAGCCCTACCTACGGCCAGCGGAGCCCTACCTACGGCCAGTGGAGCTCTAACTACGGCCAGCGAAGCCCTACCTACTGCCAGCGGAGCCCTACCTACGGCCAGCGGAGCCCTACCTACGGCCAGCGGAGCCCTACCTACTGCCAACGGAGCCCTACCTACTGCTAGCGTAGCCCTACCTGCGGCCAGCGGGGCCCTACCTGCGGCCAGCGGAGCCCTACCTGCGGCCAGCGCAGCGCTACCTACTGCCAGCGTAGCCCTACATACGGCTAGCGGAGGCCTACCTACGGCCAGCGGAGCGCTACCTACTGCCAACGGAGCCCTACCTACTGCCAACGGAGCCCTACGTACGGCCAGCGGAGCCCTACGTACGTCCCTCAACCGTCCTACCTACTTCCATCGGAGCCCTACCTACGGCCAGCGGAGCTCTAACTACGGCCAGCGAAGCCCTACCTACTGCCAGCGGAGCCCTACCTACGGCCAGAGGAGCCCTACCTACGGCCAGCGGAGCCCTACCTGCGGCCAGCGGAGCGCTACGTACGGCCAGCGGAGCCCTACGTACGGCCAGCGGTTGAGCGGAGGCCTACCTACGGCCAGCGGAGCGCTACCTACTGCCAACGGAGCCCTACCTACTGCCAACGGAGCCCTACGTACGGCCAGCGGAGCCCTACGTATGTCCCTCAACCGTCCTACCTACTTCCATCGGAGCCCTACCTACGGCCAGCGGAGCTCTAACTACGGCCAGCGAAGCCCTACCTACTGCCAGCGGAGCCCTACCTACGGCCAGAGGAGCCTTACCTACGGCCAGCGGAGCCCTACCTACGGCCAGCGGAGCCCTACCTGCGGCCAGCGGAGCCCTACGTACGGCCAGCGGGCAATATGTAGGACTCCGGTGGCTGTGGGTAGGGCTCCGCTGGGCATATGTAGGGCTCCGCTGACCGTAGGTAGGGCTCCGCTGACCGTAGGTAGGGCTCCGCTGGCCGTAAGTAGGGCTCCGCTGGCCGTAAGTAGGGCTCCGCTGGCCGTAGGTAGGGCTCCGCTGGCCGTAGGTAGGGCTCCGCTGGCCGTAGGTAGGGCTCCGCTGGCCGTAGGTAGGGCTCCGCTGGCTGTGGGTAGGGCTCCGCTGGGCGTAGGTAGGGCTCCGCTGGCCGTAGGTAGCGCTCCACTGGCCGTAGGTAGGGTTCCGCTGGCCGTAGGTAGGGCTCCGCTGGCCGTAGTTAGAGCTTCGCTTGCAGTATGTAGGGCTCCGCTGGCAGTAGGGAGCGCTCCGCTGGCCGTAGGTCCGCTTGCAGTAGGTAGGGCTCCGCTGGCCAAAGGTAGGACGGTTGAGGGTTCGGTTAAGGGATGGTTGGGGGACGGTTGAGGGACGGTTAAGGGACGGTTGAGGGACGGTTGAGGGACGGTTGAGGGACGGTTGAGGGACGGTTGAGGGACGGTTGAGGGACGGTTGAGGGACGATTGAGGGACGATTGAGGGAAGGTTGAGGGACGGTTGAGGGACGGTTGAGGGACGGTTGAGGGACGGTTGAGGGACGGTTGAGGGACGGTTGAGGAACGGTTGAGGAACGGTTGAGGAACGGTTGAGGGACGGTTGAGGGACGGTTGAGGGACGGTTGAGGGACGGTTGTGGGACGGTTGAGGGACGGTTGTGGGACGGTTGAGGAACGGTTGAGGGACGGTTGAGGAACGGTTGAGGAACGGTTGAGGGACGGTTGAGGGACGGTTGAGGGACGGTTGAGGGACGGTTGAGGGACGGTTGAGGGACGGTTGAGAGACGGTTGAGGGACGGTTGAGGGACGGTTGAGGGACGGTTGAGGGACGGTTGAGGGACGGTTGAGGGAAGGTTGAGCGACGGTTGAGCGACGGTTGAGGGACGGTTGAGGAACGGTTGAGGGACGGTTGAGGGACGGTTGAGGGACGGTTGAGGGACGGTTGAGGGACGGTTGAGGGACGGTTGAGGGACGGTTAAGGGACGGTTGAGGTATGTTTGCGGGACGGTTGACGTATGGTTGAGGAACGGTTGAGGGACGGTTGAGGGACGGTTGAGGGACGGTTGAGGGACGGTTGAGGGACGGTTGAGGGACGGTTGAGGGACGGTTGAGGGACGGTTGAGGGACGGTTGAGGGACGGTTGAGGGACGGTTGAGGGACGGTTGAGGGACGGTTGAGGGACGGTTGAGGGACGGTTGAGGGACGGTTGAGGGACGGTTGAGGGACGGTTGAGGGACGGTTGAGGGACGGTTGAGGGACGGTTGAGGGACGGTTGAGGGACGGTTGAGGGACGGTTAAAGGACGGTTGAGGGACGGTTGAGGACGGTTGAGGACGGTTGAGGGATGGTTGAGGGACGGTTGAGGGATGGTTGAGGGACGGTTAAGGGAGGGTTGAGGGACAGTTGAGGGACGGTTGAGGGACGGTTGAGTCAAGACGGTTGAGGGACTGATCCCGAAAGTTGAGGGACGTTTGCAGTAGGTAGGGCTCCGCTGGCCAAAGGTAGGACGGTTGAGGGTTCGCTTGAGGGACGGTTGAGGGAGGATTGAGGGAAGGTTGAGGGACGGTTGAGGGAGGATTGAGGGAAGGTTGAGGGACGGTTGAGGGACGGTTGAGGGAGGGTTGAGGGACAGTTGAGTCAAGACGGTTGAGGGACTGATCCCGAAAGTTGAGGGACGTTTGCAGTAGGTAGGGCTCCGCTGGCCAAAGGTAGGACGGTTGAGGGTTCGGTTGAGGGACGGTTGAGGGAGGATTGAGGGAAGGTTGAGGGACGGTTGAGGGAGGATTGAGGGAAGGTTGAGGGACGGTTGAGGGACGGTTGAGGGAGGGTTGAGGGACAGTTGAGTGACGGTTGAGGGACAGTTGAGGGACGGTTGAGGGACGGTTGAGTCAAGACGGTTTAGGGACTGATCCCGAAAGTTGAGGGACGTTTGCAGTAGGTAGGGCTCCGCTGGCCAAAGGTAGGACGGTTGAGGAACGGTTGAGGGACGGTTGAGGGACGGCTGAGGGACGGTTGAGGGACGGTTGAGGGACGGTTGAGGGACGGTTGAGGGACGGTTGAGGAACGGTTGAGGAACGGTTGAGGAACGGTTGAGGAACGGTTGAGGCACGGTTGAGGGACGGTTGAGGGATGGTTGAGGGACGGTTGAGGGACGGTTGAGGAACGGTTGAGGGACGGTTGAGGGACGGTTGAGGGACGGTTGAGGGACGGTTGAGGGACGGTTGAGGGACGGTTGAGGGACGGTTGAGGGACGGTTGAGGGACGGTTGAGCGACGGTTGAGCGACGGTTGAGGGACGGTTGAGGAACGGTTGAGGAACGATTGATGGATGGTTGAGGGATGGTTGAGGGACGGTTGAGGGACGGTTGAGGGACGGTTGAGGGACGGTTGAGGGATGGTTGAGGGACGGTTGAGGGATGGTTGAGGGACGGTTGAGGGAGGGTTGAGGGACAGTTGAGGGACGGTTGAGGGACGGTTGAGTCAAGACGGTTGAGGGACTGATCCCGAAAGTTGAGGGACGTTTGCAGTAGGTAGGGCTCCGCTGGCCAAAGGTAGGACGGTTGAGGGTTCGGTTGAGGGACGGTTGAGGGAGGATTGAGGGAAGGTTGAGGGACGGTTGAGGGAGGATTGAGGGAAGGTTGAGGGACGGTTGAGGGAGGATTGAGGGAAGGTTGAGGGACGGTTGAGGGACGGTTGAGGGAGAATTGAGGGACAGTTGAGTGACGGTTGAGGGACAGTTGAGGGACGGTTGAGGGACGGTTGAGTCAAGACGGTTTAGGGACTGATCCCGAAAGTTGAGGGACGTTTGCAGTAGGTAGGGCTCCGCTGGCCAAAGGTAGGACGGTTGAGGGTTCGGTTGAGGGACGGTTGAGGGAGGGTTGAGGGACGGTTGAAGGACGGTTGAGGGACGGTTGAGGGACGATTGAGGGCACGAAAGTGATATAGAGCGCGCTTTTTCCCCATTTAAAGACCTTTCAGTTGATGCCTATTTTGGCGCGATCGGTTGGCTAGAACTCGAGATATGGCTGAAAGGAGTGGGGAGTGTTTTTCGCTCGAAACAAATACGCTCCTTCAAGTACTGCGCCTAAACTATAGAAGTGACACGATAATGTTATATAGCGCTGTTGTTCCTCATTTAAAGACCTTTCATTTGATAAATGGCTTGGCGCGATCGGTTGGCTAGACCTATAGATATGACTGAAAGGAGTGGGGAGTGTTTTTCGCTCTAAACAAATCCGCTCCTTCAAGTACTGCGCCTAAACTATAGAAGTAACACGATAATGTTATATAGCGCGGTTGTTCCTCATTTAAAGACTTTTCATTTGATATATTGCTTGGCGCGATGGGTTGGCTAGAACTCGAGATATGACTGAAAGGAGTGGGGAGTGTTTTTCGCTCTGAACAAATACGCTCCTTCAAGTACTGCGCCTAAACTATAGAAGTGACACGAAAATATTATATAGCAAGGTTGTTCCCCATTTAAAGGCCTTTGATTTGATAAATGGCTTGGCGCGATCGGTTGGTTAGACCTATAGATATGACTGAAAGGAGTGGGGAGTGTTTTTCGCTCTAAACAAATCCGCTCCTTCAAGTACTGCGCCTAAACTATAGAAGTGACACGATAATGTTATATAGCGCCGTTGCTCCCCATTTAAGGACCTTTCATTTGATATATGACTTGGCGCGATCGGTTGGCTAGAACTCGAGATATGACTGAAAGGAGTGGGGAGTGTTTTTCGCTCGAAACAAATACGCGCCTTCAAGTACTGCGCCTAAACTATAGAAGTGACACGATAATGTTATATAGCGCGGTTGTTCCTCATTTAAGGACCTTTCATTTGATAAATGGCTTGGCGCGATCGGTTGGCTAGACCTATAGATATGACTGAAAGGAGTGGGGAGTGTTTTTCGCTCGAAACAAATACGCTCCTTCAAGTACTGCGCCTAAACTATAGAAGTGACACGATACTGTTATATAGCGCGGTTGTTCCTCATTTAAAGACCTTTCATTTGATATAGGGCTTGGCGCGATCGGTTATCTAGAACTTGAGATATGACTGAAAGGAGTGCGGAGTGTTTTTCTCTCTATACAAATACGCTCTTTCAATTACGGTAAATTTTGTATGCTAAATAGAGTTATAAGACTAAACCATTACAAAGCCTCAGTTTTCACCGCCTTAACTTGGTTTCTATAACTTAGTCGATTATAGTTTATATTTTCCAGCAAACAATGGATCTACTCCTTTCTCATTATACCACCTGCTGACTCTTTAATATACTGCATATATTTATTAGGTTGATCTAAGGATGGAGTGAATGGAGCCACCGACGCGTTAAATGGGCGTTACTATGTACTATCCCATAAACAGAGCCAAGAAATATTTAGGAAATATGGATACAATAAAATTAAAAGTTTAGATGTTAACTGTACATGCGTATAACTTACCAAAATGTCTTCCGCTGAAAATCGAGTATATCGAGTAATCCTCAATTCGAATAGCGTCACTGTTTATATTTATAGTAGAAAATCTGAAAATATTAGGCAAGCAAACAGCTGAGTTACGAAAGTAGGAAGTTAGGATAGATATGCAGATATGTAGATATGTTCTAAACTATAGAAGTGTCACGAAAATGATATAAAGCGCGGTCGTTCCTCATTTAAAGACCTTTCATTTAATAGCTGACTTGGCGCGATCGGTTGGCCAGAACTCAAGATATGACTGAGAGGAGTGGGGAGTGTTTTTCGCTTTATACAAATACACTCCTTCAATTACTGCGCCTAACCTATAGAAGTGACACGAAAACATTATATAGCGCGGTTGTGTCTCATTTAAAGACCTTTCATTTAATACCTGACTTGGCGCCAGAACTCAAGATATGACTGAGAGGAGTGGGGAGTGTTTAAATACACTCCTTCAAGTACTGCCCCTAACCTATATAAGTGGCATGAAAATGATATAGAGCGCGGTTGTTCCCCATTTAAAGACCTTTCAGTTGATACCTATCTTCAACCTCAACATCAATCTCAATCTCAGCCTCAACGACAACCTCAACCTCAACCTAAACGTCAACCTCAACCTCAACCTAAACGTCAACCTCAACCTTAACCTCATGCTCAACCTCAACTTCAAGCGCAACTCACCCTCAAACGTACCTCAACCGTCGCTCAACCTTCCCTCAACCGATCCTCAACCTTCCCCCAACCGTCCCTCAAGCGCCCCTCAACCGTCCCTCAACCGACCCTTAACCGTCCCTCAACCGTCCCTCAACCGTCCCTCAACCGTCTCTCAACCGTCCCGCAACTGACCCTCAACCGTCCCTCAACCGACGCTCAACCGTCCCTCAACCGTCCCTCAACCGACCCTCAACCGTCCCTCAACCGTCCCTCAACCGTCCCTCAACCGTCCCTCAACCGTCCCTCAACCGTCCCTCAACCGTTCCTCAACCGTCCCTCAACCTTCCCTCAACCTTCCCTCAAACGTTCCTCAACCGTCCTACCTACTTCCATCGGAGCCCTACCTACGGCCAGCGGAGCCCTACCTACGGCCAGTGGAGCTCTAACTACGGCCAGCGAAGCCCAACCTACTGCCAGCGGAGCCCTACCTACGGCCTGAGGAGCCCTACCTACGGCCAGCGGAGCCCTACCTACTGCCAACGGAGCCCTACCTACTGCTAGCGTAGCCCTACCTGCGGCCAGCGGAGCCCTACCTGCGGCCAGCGCAGCGCTACCTACTGCCAGCGTAGCCCTACGTACGGCCAGCGGAGCCCTACGTACGTCCCTCAACCGAACCCTCAACCGTCCTACCTACTTCCAACGGAGACCTACCTACGGCCAGCGGAGCCCTTCCTATGGCCAACGGAGCCCTACCTATGCCCAGCGGAGCCCTACCCACAGTCAGCGGAGCCCTACATATTGCCAGTGGAGCGCTACCTACGGCTAGCGGAGCCCTACATACTGCAAGCGAAGCTCTAACTACTGCCAGCGGAGCCCTACATACTGCAAGCGAAGCTCTAACTACGGCCAGCGAAGCCCTACCTACTGCCAGCGGAGCCCTACCTACGGCCAACGGAGCCCTACCTACGGCCAGCGGAGCCCTACCTACGGCCAGCGGAGCCCTACCTACGGCCAGTGGAGCTCTAACTACGGCCAGCGAAGCACTACCTACGGCCAGCGGGCAATATGTAGGGCTCCGCTGGCTGTGAGTAGGGCTCCGCTGGCTGTGGGTAGGGCTCCGCTGGGCATATGTAGGGCTCCGTTGGCCATAGGAAGGGCTCCGCTGACCGTAGGTAGGGCTCCGCTGGCCGTAGGTAGCGCTCCGCTGGCCGTAGGTAGCGCTCCGCTGGCCGTAGGTAGCGCTCCGCTGGCCGTAGGTAGCGCTCCGCTGGCCGTAGGTAGCGCTCCGCTGGCCGTAGGTAGGGCTCCGCTGGCCGTAGTTAGAGCTTCGCTTGCAGTATGTAGGGCTCCGCTGGCAGTAGTTAGAGCTTCGCTTGCAGTATGTAGGGCTCCGCTAGCCGTAGGTAGCGCTCCACTGGCAATATGTAGGGCTCCGCTGACTGTGGGTAGGGCTCCGCTGGGCATAGGTAGGCCTCCGTTGGCCATAGGAAGGGCTCCGCTGGCCGTAGGTAGGTCTCCGTTGGCAGTAGGTAGCGCTCCGCTGGCCGTAGGTAGGGCGCCGCTAGCCGTAGGTAGGGCTCCGCTTGCAGTAGGTAGCGCTGCGCTGGCCGTTGCTAAGGCTCCGGTTGCAGTAGGTAGGGCTCCGCTGGCCAAAGGTAGGACGGGTGAGGGTTCGGTTGAGGGTTCGGTTAGGGGGCGGTTGAGGGACGGTTGAGGGACGGTTGAGGGATGGTTGACAGATGGTTGAGGGACTGTTGAGGGACTGTTGAGTGACGGTTGAGGGACGGTTGAGGGACGGTTGAGGGACGGTTGAGGGAACGGTTGAGGGACTCTTTAGGGAAGGTTGAGGAACGGTTGAGGGGCGGTTGAGGAACGGTCGAGGGACGGTTGAGGAACAATTGATGGATGGTTGACGGATGTTTGAGGGACGGTTGAGGGAAGGTTGAGGGATGGTTGAGGGACGGTTGAGGGACTGTTGAGGGAGGGTTGAGGGAGGGTTGAGGGACGGTTGAAGGACGGTTGACGGACGGTTGAGGGACGGTTGAGGTACGGCTGAGGGACGGTTGAGGAAAGGTTGAGGAACGGTTGAGGAACGGTTGATACCTGCCTTGGCGCGATGGGTTGGCTAGAACTCGAGATATGACTGAAAGGAGTGGGGAGTGTTTTTCGCTCTAAACAAATACGCTCCTTCAAGTACTGCGCCTAAACTATAGAAGTGACACGAAAATGTTATATAGCGCGGTTGTTCCTCATTTAAAGACCTTTCATTTGATATATGGCTTTGCGCGATCGGTTGGCTAGAACTCGAGATATGACTGGAAGGAGTGGGGAATGTTTTTCGCTCTAAACAAATCTGCTTCTTCAAGTACTGCGCCTAAACTATAGAAGTGACACGAAAATGTTATATAGCGCGGTTGTTCCTCATTTAAAGACCTTTCATTTGATGTATGGCTTTGTGCGAGCGGTTGGCTAGAACTCGAGATATGACTGGAAGGAGTGGGGAGTGTTTTTCGCTCTAAACAAATCCGCTCCTTCAAGTACTGCGCCTAAGCTATAGAAGTGACACGAAAATATTATATACCACGGTTGTTCCCCATTTAAAGGCCTTTGATTTGATATATGGTTTGGCGTGATCGGTTGGCTAGAACTCGAGATATGACTGAAAGGAGTGGGGAGTGTTTTTCGCTCTAAACAAATACGCTCCTTCAAGTACTGCGCCTAAACTATAGAAGTGACACGAAAATATTATATAGCACGGGTGTTCCCCATTTAAAGGCCTTTGATTTGATATATGGCTTGGCGTGATCGGTTGGCTAGAACTCGAGATATGACTGGAAGGAGTGGGGAATGTTTTTCGCTCTAAACAAATCCGCTCCTTCAAGTACTGCGCCTAAACTATATAAGTGACGCGAAAATCTTATATCGCGCGGTTGTTCCTCATTTAAAGACCTTTTATTTGATATAGGGCTTGGCGCGATCGGTTGGCTAGAACTCGAGATATGACTGAAAGGAGTGGGGAGTGTTTTTCGCTCTAAACAAATCCGCTCCTTCAAGTACTGCGCCTAAACTATAGAAGTGACACGATAATGTTATATAGCGCGGTTGTTGCCCATTTAATGACCTTTCATTTGATATATGGCTTGGCGCGATCGGTCGGCTAGAACTCGAGATATGACTGAAAGGAGTGGGGAGTGTTTTTCGCTCTAAACAAATACGCTCCTTCAAGTACTGCGCCTAACCTATATAAGTGGCATGAAAATGATATAGAGCGCGGTTGTTCCCCATTTAAAGACCTTTCACTTGATACCTGTCTTCAACCTCAACATCAATCTCAATCTCAGTCAACAATCAGTCAATCTCAGTCAATCTGAACGTCAACGTCAACGTCAACGTCAACCTCAACCTCAACCTCAACTACAAACTCATCATCAACTTCAACCTCATCCTCAATCTCAATCTCAACATTAACCTCAACCTCAACTTCAACGACAACCTCAACCTCAACCTAAACGTCAACCTCAACCTTAACCTCAACCTCAGCCTCAACGTCAACGTCAACCTCAACCTCAACCTCAACCTCAACTTCAACTACAACCTCATCTTCAACTTCAACCTCAACCTCAACCACATTCTCAACCTCAACCTTAATCGTAACCTCAAGCTCAAGCTCAATCGTAACCTCAAGCTCAACCTCAATTTCAACTTCAACTTTAACCTCATGCTCAACCTCAACTTCAAGCGCAACTCACCCTCAACCGTACCTCAACCGTCTCTCAACCTTCCCTCAACCGTCTCTCAACCTTCCCTCAACCTTCTCTCAACCGACCCTCAACCGTCCCCCAACCGTCCCTCAACCGCCCCTCAACCGTTGCTAAGGCTCCGGTTGCAGTAGGTAGGGCTCCGCTGGCCAAAGGTAGGACGGGTGAGGGTTCGGTTGAGGGTTCGGTTAGGGGGCGGTTGAGGGACGGTTGAGGGACGGTTGAGGGACGGTTGAGGGACGGTTGAGGGATGGTTGACAGATGGTTGAGGGACTGTTGAGGGACTGTTGAGTGACGGTTGAGGGACGGTTGAGGGACGGTTGAGGGACGGTTGAGGGAACGGTTGAGGGACTCTTTAGGGAAAGTTGAGGAACGGTTGAGGGGCGGTTGAGGAACGGTCGAGGGACGGTTGAGGAACAATTGATGGATGGTTGACGGATGTTTGAGGGACGGTTGAGGGAAGGTTGAGGGATGGTTGAGGGACGGTTGAGGGACGGTTGAGGGAGGGTTGAGGGACGGTTGAAGGATGGTTGACGGACGGTTGAGGGACGGTTGAGGTACGGCTGAGGGACGGTTGAGGGACGGTTGAGGAAAGGTTGAGGAACGGTTGAGGAACGGTTGATACCTGCCTTGGCGCGATGGGTTGGCTAGAACTCGAGATATGACTAAAAGGAGTGGGGAGTGTTTTTCGCTCTAAACAAATACGCTCCTTCAAGTACTGCGCATAAACTATATAAGTGACGCGAAAATCTTATATCGCGCGGTTGTTCCTCATTTAAAGACCTTTCATTTGATATAGGGCTTGGCGCGATCGGTTGGCTAGAACTCGAGATATGACTGAAAGGAGTGGGGAGTGTTTTTCGCTCTAAACAAATACGCTCCTTCAAGTACTGCGCCTAACCTATATAAGTGGCATGAAAATGATATAGAGCGCGGTTGTTCCCCATTTAAAGACCTTTCACTTGATACCTGTCTTCAACCTCAACATCAATCTCAATCTCAGTCAACAATCAGTCAATCTCAGTCAATCTGAACGTCAACGTCAACGTCAACGTCAACCTCAACCTCAACCTCAACTACAAACTCATCATCAACTTCAACCTCATCCTCAATCTCAATCTCAACATTAACCTCAACCTCAACTTCAACGACAACCTCAACCTCAACCTAAACGTCAACCTCAACCTTAACCTCAACCTCAGCCTCAACGTCAACGTCAACCTCAACCTCAACCTCAACCTCAACTTCAACTACAACCTCATCTTCAACTTCAACCTCAACCTCAACCACATTCTCAACCTCAACCTTAATCGTAACCTCAAGCTCAAGCTCAATCGTAACCTCAAGCTCAACCTCAATTTCAACTTCAACTTTAACCTCATGCTCAACCTCAACTTCAAGCGCAACTCACCCTCAACCGTACCTCAACCGTCTCTCAACCTTCCCTCAACCGTCTCTCAACCTTCCCTCAACCTTCTCTCAACCGACCCTCAACCGTCCCCCAACCGTCCCTCAACCGCCCCTCAACCGTTGCTAAGGCTCCGGTTGCAGTAGGTAGGGCTCCGCTGGCCAAAGGTAGGACGGGTGAGGGTTCGGTTGAGGGTTCGGTTGAGGGTTCGGTTAGGGGGCGGTTGAGGGACGGTTGAGGGACGGTTGAGGGACGGTTGAGGGATGGTTGACAGATGGTTGAGGGACTGTTGAGGGACTGTTGAGTGACGGTTGAGGGACGGTTGAGGGACGGTTGAGGGACGGTTGAGGGAACGGTTGAGGGACTCTTTAGGGAAAGTTGAGGAACGGTTGAGGGGCGGTTGAGGAACGGTCGAGGGACGGTTGAGGAACAATTGATGGATGGTTGACGGATGTTTGAGGGACGGTTGAGGGAAGGTTGAGGGATGGTTGAGGGACGGTTGAGGGACGGTTGAGGGAGGGTTGAGGGACGGTTGAAGGATGGTTGACGGACGGTTGAGGGACGGTTGAGGTACGGCTGAGGGACGGTTGAGGGACGGTTGAGGAAAGGTTGAGGAACGGTTGAGGAACGGTTGATACCTGCCTTGGCGCGATGGGTTGGCTAGAACTCGAGATATGACTAAAAGGAGTGGGGAGTGTTTTTCGCTCTAAACAAATACGCTCCTTCAAGTACTGCGCATAAACTATATAAGTGACACGAAAATCTTATATCGCGCGGTTGTTCCTCATTTAAAGACCTTTCATTTGATATAGGGCTTGGCGCGATCGGTTGGCTAGAACTCGAGATATGACTGAAAGGAGTGGGGAGTGTTTTTCGCTCTAAACAAATACGCTCCTTCAAGTACTGCGCCTAAACTATAGAAGTGACATGAAAATGTTATATCGCGCGATTGTTCCTCATTTAAAGACCTTTCATTTGATATAGGGCTTGGCGCGATCGGTTGGCTAGAACTCGAGATATGACTGAAAGGAGTGGGGAGTGTTTTTCGCTCTAAACAAATACGCTCCTTCAAGTACTGCGCCTAAACTATAGAAGTGACAGCTACTCCGCCTAAACTATAGAAGTAACAAGAAAATGTTATATAGCGCGGTTGTTCCTCATTTAAAGACCTTTCAAGTGATATACGGATTGGCGCGATCGGTTATCTAGAACTTGAGATATGACTGAAAGGAGTGCGGAGTGTTTTTCTCTCTATACAAATACGCTCTTTCAATTACGGTAAATTTTGTATGCTAAATAGAGTTATAAGACTAAACCATTACAAAGCCTCAGTTTTCACCGCCTTAACTTGGTTTCTATAACTTAGTCGATTATAGTTTATATTTTCCAGCAAACAATGGATCTACTCCTTTCTTATTATACCACCTGCTGACTCTTTAATATACTGCAAAACTGCATACATTTATTAGGTTGATCTAAGGATGGAGTCAATGGAGCCACCGACGCGTTAAATGGGCGTTACTATGTACTATCCCATTGTAGTTGGTAGTCTTGCAATATATTCAACCAATATTGTAAATATTTACAAACAGAGCCAAGAAATATTTAGGAAATATGGATACAATAAAATTAAAAGTTTAGATGTTAACTGTACATGCGTATAACTTACCAAAATGTCTTCCGCTGAAATTCGAGTATATCGAGTAATCCTCAATTCGAATAGCGTCACTGTTTATATTTATAGTAGAAAATCTGAAAATATAAGGCAAGCAAAGAGCTGAGTTAGGAAAGTAGGAAGTTAGGATAGATATGCAGATATGTAGATATGTTCTAAACTATAGAAGTGTCACGAAAATGATATAGAGCGCGGTCGTTCCTCATTTAAAGACCTTTCATTTAATAGCTGACTTGACGCGATCGGTTGGCCAGAACTCAAGATATGACTGAGAGGAGTGGGGAGTGTTTTTCGCTTTATACAAATACACTCCTTCAATTACTGCGCCTAACCTATAGAAGTGACACGAAAACATTATATAGCGCGGTTGTTTCTCATTGAAAGACCTTTCATTTAATACCTGACTTGGCGCGAACGGTTGGCCAGAACTCCAGATATGACTGAGAGGAGTGGGGAGTGTTTTTCGCTCTATACAAATACACTCCTTCAAGTACTGCCCCTAACCTATATAAGTGGCATGAAAATGATATAGAGCGCGGTTGTTCCCCATTTAAAGTCCTTTCAGTTGATACCTATCTTCAACCTCAACATCAATCTCAATCTCAGCCTCAACGACAACCTCAACCTCAACCTAAACGTCAACCTCAACCTTAACCTCAACCTCAACTACAAACTCATCTTCAACTTCAACCTCATCCTCAATCTCAATCTCAACATTAACCTCAACCTCAACCTCAACGACAACCTCAACCTCAACTTAAACGTCAACCTCAACCTTAACCTCAACCTTAACCTTAACCTCAACGTCAACCTCAACCTCAACCTCAACTTCAACTACAACCTCATCTTCAACTTCAACCTCAACCTCAACCTCAACCGCAACCTCAACCGCAACCTCAACCTTAACTTAAACCTCAACCTCAATCGTAACCTCAAGCTCAAGCTCAATCGTAACCTCAAGCTCAACCTCAACTTCAAGCGCAACTCACCCTCAACCGTACCTCAACCGTCTCTCAACCTTCCCTCAACCTTCTCTCAACCGACCCTCAACCGTCCCCCAACCGTCCCCCAACCGTCCCTCAACCGCCCCTCAACCGCCCCTCAACCGCCCCTCAACCGCCCCTCAACCGCCCCTCAACCGCCCCTCAACCGCCCCTCAACCGCCCCTCAACCGCCCCTCAACCGTCCCTCAACCGACCCTTAACCGTCCCTCAACCGTCTCTCAACCGTCCCTCAACCGTTCCTCAACCGTCCCTCAACCGTCCCGCAACTGACCCTCAACCGTCCCTCAACCGACCCTCAACCGACCCTCAACCGTCCCTCAACCGTCCCTCAACCGTCCCTCAACCGTTCCTCAACCGTTCCTCAACCGTTCCTCAACCGTCCCTCAACCGTCCCTCAACCTTTCCTCAACCTTTCCTCAACCTTCCCTCAACCGTCCCTCAACCGAACCCTCAACCGTCCTACCTACTTCCATCGGAGCCCTACCTACGGCCAGCGGAGCCCTACCTACGGCCAGTGGAGCTCTAACTACGGCCAGCGAAGCCCTACCTACTGCCAGCGGAGCCCTACCTACGGCCAGCGGAGCCCTACCTACGGCCAGCGGAGCCCTACCTATGGCCAGCGGAGCCATACCTACGGCCAGCGGAGCGCTACCTACTGCCAACGGAGACCTACCTTCGGCCAGCGGAGCCCTTCCTATGGCCAACGGAGCCCTACCTATGCCCAGCGGAGCCCTACCCACAGTCAGCGGAGCCCTACATATTGCCAGTGGAGCGCTACCTACGGCTAGCGGAGCCCTACATACTGCAAGCGAAGCTCTAACTACTGCCAGCGGAGCCCTACATACTGCAAGCGAAGCTCTAACTACGGCCAGCGGAGCCCTACCTACGGCCAGCGGAGCGCTACCTACGGCCAGCGGAGCGCTACCTGCGGCCAGCGGAGCCCTACCTACGGCCAGCGGAGCCCTACCTACGGTCAGCGGAGCCCTTCCTATGGCCAACGGAGCCCTACATATGCCCAGCGGCGCCCTACCCACAGCCAGCGGAGCCCTACATATTGCCCGCTGGCCGTAGGTAGGGTTCCGCTGGCAGTAGGTAGGGTTCCGCTGGCAGAGGTAGGGCTTCGCTGGCCGTAGTTAGAGCTCCACTGGCCGTAGATAGGGCTCCGCTGACCGTAGTTAGAGCTTCGCTTGCAGTATGTAGGGCTCCGCTGGCAGTAGTTAGAGCTTCGCTTGCAGTATGTAGGGCTCCGCTAGCCGTAGGTAGCGCTCCACTGGCAATATGTAGGGCTCCGCTGACTGTGGGTAGGGCTCCGCTGGGCATAGGTAGGGCTCCGTTGGCCATAGGAAGGGCTCCGCTGGCCGAAGGTAGGTCTCCGTTGGCAGTAGGTAGCGCTCCGCTGGCCGTAGGTAGGGCGCCGCTAGCCGTAGGTAGGGCTCCCCTGGCAGTAGGTAGCGCTGCGCTGGCCGTAGGTAGGACTCCGCTGGCCGTTGCTAAGGCTCCGGTTGCAGTAGGTAGGGCTCCGCTGGCCAAAGGTAGGACGGGTGAGGGTTCGGTTGAGGGTTCGGTTAGGGGGCGGTTGAGGGACGGTTGAGGGATGGTTGACAGATGGTTGAGGGACTGTTGAGGGACTGTTGAGTGACGGTTGAGGGACGGTTGAGGGACGGTTGAGGGACGGTTGAGGGACGGTTGAGGGACGGTTGAGGGACGGTTGAGGAAAAGTTGAGGGAAGGTTGAGGGAAGGTTGAGGGAGGGTTGAGGGAAGGTTGAGGGAAGGTTTAGAGAAGGTTGAGGGAAGGTTGAGGGAAGGTTGAGGGACGTTTTAGGGACGTTTGAGGCCCATTTGAGGGACGGTTGAGGGTCGGTTGAGGGAAGGTTGAGGTTAGGTTGAGGTAAGGTTGAGCGAAAGTTGAGGGACGTTTAAAGGAAGGTTGAGGGACGGTTCAAAGAACGGTTGAGGGACGGTTGAGGGACGGTTGAGGGACGGTTGAGGGACGGTTGAGGGACGGTTGAGGGACGGTTGAGGGACGGTTGAGGGAACGGTTGAGGGACTCTTTAGGGAAGGTTGAGGGATGGTTGAGGGACGGTTGAGGGACGGTTGAGGGACGATTGAGGGAAGGTT
The DNA here is from genome assembly GCA_937620795.1 of Thecophora atra. Taxonomy (NCBI): domain Eukaryota; kingdom Metazoa; phylum Arthropoda; class Insecta; order Diptera; family Conopidae; genus Thecophora; species Thecophora atra. The sequence continues at coordinate 30,983,403 of OW569397.1, read as the reverse complement.
GAGGAACGGTTGAGGGGCGGTTGAGGAACGGTCGAGGGACGGTTGAGGAACAATTGATGGATGGTTGACGGATGTTTGAGGGACGGTTGAGGGAAGGTTGAGGGGTGGTTGAGGGGCAGTTGAGGGACGGTTGAGGAACGGTTGAGGGACGGTTGAGAGGGGGTTGAGGGACGGTTGAGGGACGGTTGACGGACGGTTGAGGGACGGTTGAGGTACGGCTGAGGGACGGTTGAGGGACGGTTGAGGTACGGCTGAGGGACGGTTGAGGGACGGTTGAGGAAAGGTTGAGGAACGGTTGAGGAACGGTTGATACCTGCCTTGGCGCGATGTGTTGGCTAGAACTCGAGATATGACTGAAAGGAGTGGGGAGTGTTTTTCACTCTAAACAAATACGCTCCTTCAAGTACTGCGCCTAAACTATATAAGTGACGCGAAAATCGCGGTTATTCCTCATTTAAAGACCTTTCATTTGATATAGGGCTTGGCGCGATCGGTTGGCTAGAACTCGAGATATGACTGAAAGGAGTGGGGAGTGTTTTTCGCTCTAAACAAATACGCTCCTTCAAGTACTGCGCCTAAACTATAGAAGTGACAGCTACTCCGCCTAAACTATAGAAGTAACAAGAAAATGTTATATAGCGCGGTTGTTCCCCAATTAAAGACCTTTCATTCGATATAGGGCTTGGTGCGATCGGTTATCTAGAACTTGAGATATGACTGAAAGGAGTGCGGAGTGTTTTTCTCTCTATACAAATACGCTCTTTCAATTACGGTAAATTTTGTATGCTAAATAGAGTTATAAGACTAAACCATTACAAAGCCTCAGTTTTCACCGCCTTAACTTGGTTTCTATAACTTAGTCGATTATAGTTTATATTTTCCAGCAAACAATGGATCTACTCCTTTCTTATTATACCACCTGCTGACTCTTTAATATACTGCAAAACTGCATACATTTATTAGGTTGATCTAAGGATGGAGTCAATGGAGCCACCGACGCGTTAAATGGGCGTTACCATGTACTATCCCATTGTAGTTGGTAGTCTTGCAATATATTCAACCAATATTGTAAATAGTTACAAACAGAGCCAAGAAATATTTAGGAAATATGGATACAATAAAATTAAAAGTTTAGATGTTAACTGTACATGCGTATAACTTACCAAAATGTCTTCCGCTGAAATTCGAGTATATCGAGTAATCCTCAATTCGAATAGCGTCACTGTTTATATTTATAGTCGAAAATCTGAAAATATAAGGCAAGCAAACAGCAGCATGTAGGGCTCCGCTGACTGTGGGTAGGGCTCCGCTGGGCATAGGTAGGGCTCCGCTGGGCATAGGTAGGGCTCCGTTGGCCATAGGTAGGACTCCGCTGGCCGTTGCTAAGGCTCCGGTTGCAGTAGGTAGGGCTCCGCTGGCCAAAGGTAGGACGGGTGAGGGTTCGGTTGAGGGTTCGGTTAGGGGGCGGTTGAGGGACGGTTGAGGGACGGTTGAGGGACGTTTGAGGGACGGTTGAGGGATGGTTGACAGATGGCTGAGGGACTGTTGAGGGACTGTTGAGTGACGGTTGAGGGACGGTTGAGGGACGGTTGAGGGAACGGTTGAGGGAACGGTTGAGGGACTCTTTAGGGAAGGTTGAGGAATGGTTGAGGGGCGGTTGAGGAACGGTCGAGGGACGGTTGAGGAACAATTGATGGATGGTTGACGGATGTTTGAGGGACGGTTGAGGGAAGGTTGAGGGATGGTTAAGGGACGGTTGAGGGCCGGTTGAGGTAGGGTTGAGGGAGGGTTGTGGGACGGTTGACGGACGGTTGAGGGACGGTTGAGGTACGGCTGAGGGACGGTTGAGGGACGGTTGAGGAAATGTTGAAGAACGGTTGAGGAACGGTTGATACCTGCCTTGGCGCGATGGGTTGGCTAGAACTCGAGATATGACTGAAAGGAGTGGGGAGTGTTTTTCGCTCTAAACAAATACGCTCCTTCAAGTACTGCGCCTAAACTATAGAAGTGACAGCTACTCCGCCTAAACTATAGAAGTAACAAGAAAATGTTATATAGTGCGGTTGTTCTCCAATTAAAGACCTTTCATTCGATATAGGGCTTGGCGCAATCGGTTATCTAGAACTTGAGATATGACTGAAAGGAGTGCGGAGTGTTTTTCTCTCTATACAAATACGCTCTTTCAATTACGGTAAATTTTGTATGCTAAATAGAGTTATAAGACTAAACCATTACAAAGCCTCAGTTTTCACCGCCTTAACTTGGTTTCTATAACTTAGTCGATTATAGTTTATATTTTCCAGCAAACAATGGATCTACTCCTTTCTTATTATACCACCTGCTGACTCTTTAATATACTGCAAAACTGCATACATTTATTAGGTTGATCTAAGGATGGAGTCAATGGAGCCACCGAGGCGTTAAATGGGCGTTACTATGTACTATCCCATTGTAGTTGGTAGCCTTGCAATATATTCAACCAATATTGTAAATAGTTACAAACAGAGCCAAGAAATATTTAGGAAATATGGATACAATAAAATTAAAAGTTTAGATGTTAACTGTACATGCGTATAACTTACCAAAATGTCTTCCGCTGAAATTCGAGTATATCGAGTAATCCTCAATTCGAATAGCGTCACTGTTTATATTTATAGTAGAAAATCTGAAAATATAAGGCAAGCAAGTTAGGATAGATATGCAGATAAGTAGATATGTTCTAAACTATAGAAGTGTCACGAAAATGATATAGAGCGCGGATGGTTGAGGGACGGTTGAGGGACGGTTGAGGGACGATTGAGGGAAGGTTGAGGAACGGTTGAGGGGCGGTTGAGGAACGGTCGAGGGACGGTTGAGGAACAATTGATGGATGGTTGACGGATGTTTGAGGGGCGGTTGAGGGAAGGTTGAGGGGTGGTTGAGGGGCAGTTGAGGGACGGTTGAGGAACGGTTGAGGGACGGTTGAGGGGGGGGTTGAGGGGGGGGTTGAGGGACGGTTGAGGGACGGTTGACGGACGGTTGAGGGACGGTTGAGGTACGGCTGAGGGACGGTTGAGGGACGGTTGAGGTACGGCTGAGGGACGGTTGAGGGACGGTTGAGGAAAGGTTGAGGAACGGTTGAGGAACGGTTGATACCTGCCTTGGCGCGATGTGTTGGCTAGAACTCGAGATATGACTGAAAGGAGTGGGGAGTGTTTTTCACTCTAAACAAATACGCTCCTTCAAGTACTGCGCCTAAACTATATAAGTGACGCGAAAATCGCGGTTATTCCTCATTTAAAGACCTTTCATTTGATATAGGGCTTGGCGCGATCGGTTGGCTAGAACTCGAGATATGACTGAAAGGAGTGGGGAGTGTTCTTCGCTCTAAACAAATACGCTCCTTCAAGTACTGCGCCTAAACTATAGAAGTGACAGCTACTCCGCCTAAACTATAGAAGTAACAAGAAAATGTTATATAGCGCGGTTGTTCCCCAATTAAAGACCTTTCATTCGATATAGGGCTTGGTGCGATCGGTTATCTAGAACTTGAGATATGACTGAAAGGAGTGCGGAGTGTTTTTCTCTCTATACAAATACGCTCTTTCAATTACGGTAAATTTTGTATGCTAAATAGAGTTATAAGACTAAACCATTACAAAGCCTCAGTTTTCACCGCCTTAACTTGGTTTCTATAACTTAGTCGATTATAGTTTATATTTTCCAGCAAACAATGGATCTACTCCTTTCTTATTATACCACCTGCTGACTCTTTAATATACTGCAAAACTGCATACATTTATTAGGTTGATCTAAGGATGGAGTCAATGGAGCCACCGACGCGTTAAATGGGCGTTACCATGTACTATCCCATTGTAGTTGGTAGTCTTGCAATATATTCAACCAATATTGTAAATAGTTACAAACAGAGCCAAGAAATATTTAGGAAATATGGATACAATAAAATTAAAAGTTTAGATGTTAACTGTACATGCGTATAACTTACCAAAATGTCTTCCGCTGAAATTCGAGTATATCGAGTAATCCTCAATTCGAATAGCGTCACTGTTTATATTTATAGTCGAAAATCTGAAAATATAAGGCAAGCAAACAGCAGCATGTAGGGCTCCGCTGACTGTGGGTAGGGCTCCGCTGGGCATAGGTAGGGCTCCGCTGGGCATAGGTAGGGCTCCGTTGGCCATAGGTAGGACTCCGCTGGCCGTTGCTAAGGCTCCGGTTGCAGTAGGTAGGGCTCCGCTGGCCAAAGGTAGGACGGGTGAGGGTTCGGTTGAGGGTTCGGTTAGGGGGCGGTTGAGGGACGGTTGAGGGACGGTTGAGGGACGTTTGAGGGACGGTTGAGGGATGGTTGACAGATGGCTGAGGGACTGTTGAGGGACTGTTGAGTGACGGTTGAGGGACGGTTGAGGGACGGTTGAGGGAACGGTTGAGGGAACGGTTGAGGGACTCTTTAGGGAAGGTTGAGGAATGGTTGAGGGGCGGTTGAGGAACGGTCGAGGGACGGTTGAGGAACAATTGATGGATGGTTGACGGATGTTTGAGGGACGGTTGAGGGAAGGTTGAGGGATGGTTAAGGGACGGTTGAGGGCCGGTTGAGGTAGGGTTGAGGGAGGGTTGTGGGACGGTTGACGGACGGTTGAGGGACGGTTGAGGTACGGCTGAGGGACGGTTGAGGGACGGTTGAGGAAATGTTGAAGAACGGTTGAGGAACGCTTGATACCTGCCTTGGCGCGATGGGTTGGCTAGAACTCGAGATATGACTGAAAGGAGTGGGGAGTGTTTTTCGCTCTAAACAAATACGCTCCTTCAAGTACTGCGCCTAAACTATAGAAGTGACAGCTACTCCGCCTAAACTATAGAAGTAACAAGAAAATGTTATATAGTGCGGTTGTTCTCCAATTAAAGACCTTTCATTCGATATAGGGCTTGGCGCAATCGGTTATCTAGAACTTGAGATATGACTGAAAGGAGTGCGGAGTGTTTTTCTCTCTATACAAATACGCTCTTTCAATTACGGTAAATTTTGTATGCTAAATAGAGTTATAAGACTAAACCATTACAAAGCCTCAGTTTTCACCGCCTTAACTTGGTTTCTATAACTTAGTCGATTATAGTTTATATTTTCCAGCAAACAATGGATCTACTCCTTTCTTATTATACCACCTGCTGACTCTTTAATATACTGCAAAACTGCATACATTTATTAGGTTGATCTAAGGATGGAGTCAATGGAGCCACCGACGCGTTAAATGGGCGTTACTATGTACTATCCCATTGTAGTTGGTAGCCTTGCAATATATTCAACCAATATTGTAAATAGTTACAAACAGAGCCAAGAAATATTTAGGAAATATGGATACAATAAAATTAAAAGTTTAGATGTTAACTGTACATGCGTATAACTTACCAAAATGTCTTCCGCTGAAATTCGAGTATATCGAGTAATCCTCAATTCGAATAGCGTCACTGTTTATATTTATAGTAGAAAATCTGAAAATATAAGGCAAGCAAGTTAGGATAGATATGCAGATAAGTAGATATGTTCTAAACTATAGAAGTGTCACGAAAATGATATAGAGCGCGGTCGTTCCTCATTTAAAGACCTTTCATTTAATAGCTGACTTGGCGCGATCGGTTGGCCAGAACTCAAGATATGACTGAGAGGAGTGGGGAGTGTTTTTCGCTTTATACAAATACACTCCTTCAATTACTGCGCCTAACCTATAGAAGTGACACGAAAACATTATATAGCGCGGTTGTTTCTCATTTAAAGACCTTTCATTTAATACCTGACTTGGCGCGATCGGTTGGCCAGAACTCAAGATATAACTGAGAGGAGTGGGGAGTGTTTTTCGCTCTATACAAATACACTCCTTCAAGTACTGCCCCTAACCTATATAAGTGGCATGAAAATGATATAGAGCGCGGTTGTTCCCCATTTAAAGACCTTTCAGTTGATACCTATCTTCAACCTCAACATCAATCTCAATCTCAGCCTCAACGACAACCTCAACCTCAACCTAAACGTCAACGTCAACCTTAACCTCAACCTCAACTACAAACTCATCTTCAACTTCAACCTCATCCTCAATCTCAATCTCAACATTAACCTCAACCTCAACCTCAACGACAACCTCAACCTCAACCTAAACGTCAACCTCAACCTTAACCTCAACCTTAAACTCAACCTCAACCTCAACGTCAACCTCAACGTCAACCGCAACCTCAACCTCAACTTCAACTACAACCTCATCTTCAACTTCAACCTCAACCTCAACCTCAACCGCAACCTCAACCTCAAGCTTAACTTAAACCTCAACCTCAATCGTAACCTCAAGCTCAAGCTCAATCGTAACCTCAAGCTCAACCTCAATTTCAACTTCAACTTTAACCTCATGCTCAACCTCAACTTCAAGCGCAACTCACCCTCAACCGTACCTCAACCGTCTCTCAACCTTCCCTCAACCTTCTCTCAACCGACCCTCAACCGTCCCCCAACCGTCCCTCAAGCGCCCCTCAACCGTCCCTCAACCGACCCTTAACCGTCCCTTAACCGTCTCTCAACCGTCCCTCAACCGTCCCTCAACCGTCCCTCAACCGTCCCTCAACCGTCCCTCAACCGTCCCTCAACAAACCCTCAACCGTCCCTCAACCGTCCCTCAACCGTCCCTCAACCGTCCCTCAACCGTCCCTCAACCGTCCCTCAACCGTCCCTCAACCGTCCCGCAACCGTCCCTCAACCGACCCTCAAGCGACCCTCAACCGACCCTCAACCGACCCTCAACCGTCCCTCAACCGTCCCTCAACCGTCCCTCAACCGTCCCTCAACCGTCCCTCAACCGTCCCTCAACCGTCCCTCAACCGTTCCTCAACCGTCCCTCAACCTTCCCTCAACCTTCCTTCAAACGTCCCTCAACCGTCCTACCTACTTCCATCGGAGCCCTACCTACGGCCAGTGGAGCTCTAACTACGGCCAGCGAAGCCCTACCTACTGCCAGCGGAGCCCTACCTACGGCCAGCGGAGCCCTACCTACGGCCAGCGGAGCCCTACCTACGGCCAGCGGTGCCCTACCTACTGCCAACGGAGCCCTACCTACTGCTAGCGTAGCCCTATCTGCGGCCAGCGGAGCCCTACCTGCGGCCAGCGCAGCGCTACCTACTGCCAGCGTAGCCCTACATACGGCTAGCGGAGGCCTACCTACGGCCAGCGGAGCGCTACCTTCTGCCAACGGAGCCCTACGTACGGCCAGCGGAGCCCTACCTACTGCTAGCGTAGCCCTACCTACTGCCAGCGGAGCCCTACCTACGGCCAGAGGAGCCCTACCTACGGCTAGCGGAGCCCTACCTATGCCCAGCGGAGCCCTACCTACGGCCAGCGGAGCCCTACCTACGGCCAGCGGAGCCCTACCTACTGCTAGCGTAGCCCTACCTGCGGCCAGCGGAGCCCTACCTGCGGCCAGCGCAGCGCTACCTACTGCCAGCGTGGCCCTACATACGGCTAGCGGAGGCCTACCTACGGCCAGCGGAGCGCTACCTACTGCCAACGGAGACCTACCTACGGCCAGCGGAGCCCTAAATATGCCCAGCGGAGCCCTACCCACAGCCAGCGGAGCCCTACATATTGCCCGCTGGCCGTAGGTAGTGCTCTGCTGGCCGTAGGTAGGCCTTCGCTAGCCGTATGTAGGGGTACGCTGGCAGTAGGTAGCGCTGCGCTGGCCGCAGGTAGGGCTCCGCTGGCCGCGTGTAGGGCTCCGCTGGACGCAGGTAGGGCTACGCTAGCAGTAGGTTTGGCTCCGTTGGCAGTAGGTAGGGCTCCGCTGGCCGTAGGTAGGGCTCCGCTGGCCGAAGTTACAGCTTCGCTTGCAGTATGTAGGGCTCCGCTGGCCGTAGGTAGCGCTCCGCTGGCCGTAGGTAGGGCTTCGCTGACCGTAGGTAGGGCTCCGCTAGCCGTAGGTAGCGCTCCACTGGCAATATGTAGGGCTCCGCTGGCAATATGTAAGGCTCCGCTGGCTGTGGGTAGGGCTCCGCTGGGCTTAGGTAGGGCTCCGTTGGCCATAGGAAGGGCTCCGCTGGCCGTAGGTAGGGCTCCGTTGGCCATAGGAAGGGCTCCGCTGGCCGTAGGTAGGGCTCCGTTGGCAGTAGGTAGGGCTCCGCTGGCAGTAGGTAGCGCTGCGCTGGCCGTAGGTATGACTCCGCGTGCCGTAGCTAAGGCTCCGCTTGCAGTAGGTAGGGCTCCGCTGGCCAAAGGTAGGACGGTTGAGGGTAAGGTTGAGGGTTGGGTTGAGGGATGGTTGAAGGACGGTTGAGGGACGGTTGAGGGACGATTGAGGGAAGGTTGAGGGACGGTTGAGGGACGGTTGAGGGACGGTTGAGGGACGGTTGAGGGACGGTTGAGGGACGGTTGAGGGACGGTTGAGGGACGGTTGAGGGACGGTTGAGGGACGGTTGAGGGACGGTTGAGGGATGGTTGAGGGACGGTTGAGGGACGGTTGAGGGACGGTTGAGGGATGGTTGAGGGACGGTTGAGGGACGGTTGAGGGACGGTTGAGGAACGGTTGAGGGACGGTTGAGGGACGGTTGAGGGACGGTTGAGGGACGGTTGAGGGACGGTTGAGGGACGGTTGAGGGACGGTTGAGGGACGGTTGAGGGACGGTTGAGGGACGGTTGAGGAACGGTTGAGGGACGGTTGAGGGACGGTTGAGGGACGGTTGAGGGACGGTTGAGGGACGGTTGAGGGTCGGTTGAGGGACGGTTAAGGGACGGTTGAGGGACGGTTAAGGGACGGTTGAGGTATGTTTGCGGGACGGTTGACGTATGTTTGCGGGACGGTTGAGGGACGGTTGAGGGACGGTTGAGGGACGGTTGAGGGACGTTTGAGGGACGGTTGAGGGACGGTTGAGGGACGTTTGAGGGACGGTTGAGGGACGGTTGAGGGACGGTTGAGGGACGGTTGAGGACGGTTGAGGACGGTTGAGGACGGTTGAGGACGGTTGAGGACGGTTGAGGACGGTTGAGGACGGTTGAGGACGGTTGAGGACGGTTGAGGACGGTTGAGGGACGGTCGAGGGACGGTTGAGGAACGATTGATGGATGGTTGAGGGATGGTTGAGGGACGGTTGAGGGACGGTTGAGGGACGGTTGAGGGACGGTTAAGGATGGTTGAGGGACGGTTGAGGGAGGGTTGAGGGACAGTTGAGGGACGCTTGAGGGACGGTTGAGGGACGGTTGAGGGACGGTTGAGGGACGGTTGAGGGACGGTTGAGGAAGGGTTGAGGGACGGTTGAGGGACGGTTGAGGGACAGTTGAGGGACGGTTGAGGGACGGTTGAGGGACGGTTGACAGACAGTTGAGGGACGGTTGAGGGACAGTTGAGGGACGGTTGAGGGACGGTTGAGGGACAGTTGAGGGACGGTTGAGGGACGGTTGAGGGACGGTTGAGGGATGGTTGAGGTACGGTTGAGGGAGGGTTGAGGGACAGTTGAGGGACGGTTGAGGGACGGTCGAGGGACGGTTGAGGGACGGTTGAGGGACGGTTGAGGGACGGTTGAGGGACGGTTGAGGGAGGGTTGAGGGAGGGTTGAGGGAGGGTTGAGGGACATTTGAGGGACGGTTGAGGGACGGTTGAGGGACAGTTGAGGGACGGTTGAGGGACGGTTGAGGGACGGTTGAGGGACGGTTGAGGGACGGTTGAGGACGATTGAGGACGGTTGAGGACGGTTGAGGACGGTTGAGGACGGTTGAGGACGGTTGAGGACGGTTGAGGACGGTTGAGGGACGGTCGAGGGACGGTTGAGGAACGATTGATGGATGGTTGAGGGATGGTTAAGGGACGGTTGAGGGACGGTTGAGGGACGGTTAAGGATGGTTGAGGGACGCTTGAGGGACGGTTGAGGGACGGTTGAGGGACGGTTGAGGGACGGTTGAGGGACGGTTGAGGGACGGTTGAGGGAGGGTTGAGGGACGGTTGAGGGACGGTTGAGGGACAGTTGAGGGACGGTTGAGGGACGGTTGAGGGACGGTTGAGGGACGGTTGAGGGACGGTTGAGGGACAGTTGAGGGACGGTTGAGGGACGGTTGAGGGACAGTTGAGGGACGGTTGAGGGACGGTTGAGGGACGGTTGAGGGACGGTTGAGGGACGGTTGAGGGACGGTTGAGGGATGGTTGAGGTAGGGTTGAGGGAGGGTTGAGGGACAGTTGAGGGACGGTTGAGGGACGGTTGAGGGACGGTTGAGGGACGGTTGAGGGACGGTTGAGGGACGGTTGAGGGACGGTTGAGGGACGGTTGAGGGACGGTTGAGGGACGGTTGAGGGACGGTTGAGGGAGGGTTGAGGGAGGGTTGAGGGACAGTTGAGGGACGGTTGAGGGACGGTTGAGGGACGGTTGAGGGACGGTTGAGGGACGGTTGAGGGACGGTTGAGGGTCGGTTGAGGGACGGTTGCGGGACGGTTGAGGGATGGTTGAGGTACGGTTGAGGGAGGGTTGAGGGACAGTTGAGGGACGGTTGAGGGACGGTTGAGGGACGGTTGAGGGACGGTTGAGGGACGGTTGAGGGACGGTTGAGGGACGGTTGAGGGACGGTTGAGGGAGGGTTGAGGGAGGGTTGAGGGACGGTTGAGGGACGGTTGAGGGACGGTTGAGGGAGGGTTGAGGGAGGGTTGAGGGAAGGTTGAGGGACATTTGAGGGAGGGTTGAGGGACGGTTGAGGGACGGTTGAGGGACGGTTGAGGGACGGTTGAGGGACGGTTGAGGGACGGTTGAGGGACGGTTGAGGGACGGTTGAGGACGATTGAGGACGGTTGAGGACGGTTGAGGACGGTTGAGGACGGTTGAGGACGGTTGAGGACGGTTGAGGACGGTTGAGGACGGTTGAGGACGGTTGAGGACGGTTGAGGACGGTTGAGGATGGTTGAGGACGGTTGAGGACGGTTGAGGACGGTTGAGGACGGTTGAGGGACGGTCGAGGGACGGTTGAGGAACGATTGATGGATGGTTGAGGGATGGTTGAGGGACGGTTGAGGGACGGTTGAGGGACGGTTAAGGATGGTTGAGGGACGCTTGAGGGACGGTTGAGGGACGGTTGAGGGACGGTTGAGGGACGGTTGAGGGAGGGTTGAGGGACGGTTGAGGGACGGTTGAGGGACAGTTGAGGGACGGTTGAGGGACGGTTGAGGGACGGTTGAGGGACGGTTGAGGGACAGTTGAGGGACGGTTGAGGGACGGTTGAGGGACAGTTGAGGGACGGTTGAGGGACGGTTGAGGGACGGTTGAGGGACGGTTGAGGGACGGTTGAGGGACGGTTGAGGGATGGTTGAGGTAGGGTTGAGGGAGGGTTGAGGGACAGTTGAGGGACGGTTGAGGGACGGTTGAGGGACGGTTGAGGGACGGTTGAGAGACGGTTGAGGGACGGTTGAGGGACGGTTGAGGGACGGTTGAGGGAGGGTTGAGGGAGGGTTGAGGGACAGTTGAGGGACGGTTGAGGGACGGTTGAGGGACGGTTGAGGGACGGTTGAGGGACGGTTGAGGGACGGTTGAGTGACGGTTGAGGGTCGGTTGAGGGACGGTTGCGGGACGGTTGAGGGACGGTTGAGGGACGGTTGAGGGACGGTTGAGGGACGGTTGAGGGACGGTTGAGGGTTCGGTTGAGGGACGGTTGAGGGTTCGGTTGAGGGACGGTTGAGGGTCGGTTGAGGGACGGTTGAGGGAGGGTTGAGGGACAGTTGAGGGACGGTTAAGGGACAGTTGAGGGACGGTTGAGGGACGGTTGATTCAAGACGGTTTAGGGACTGATCCCGAAAGTTGAGGGACGTTTGCAGTAGGTAGGGCTCCGCTGGCCAAAGGTAGGACTGTTGAGGGTTGGGTAGAGGGACGGTTGAGGGAGGGTTGAGGGACGGGTGAAGGACGGTTGAGGGACGGTTGAGGGACGATTGAGGGCACGAAATTGATATAGAGCGCGCTTGTTCCCCATTTAAAGACCTTTCAGTTGATGCCTGTTTTGGCGCGATCGGTTGGCTAGAACTCGAGATATGGCTGAAAGGAGTGAGGAGTGTTTTTCGCTCGCAACAAATACGCTCCTTCAAGTACTGCGCCTAAACTATAGAAGTGACACGATAATGTTATATAGCGCGGTTGTTCCTCATTTAAATACCTTTCATTTGATAAATGGCTTGGCGCAATCGTTTGGCTAGACCTATAGATATGACTGAAAGGAGTGGGGAGTGTTTTTCGCTCTAAACAAATCCGCTCCTTCAAGTACTGCGCCTAAACTATAGAAGTGACACGATAATGTTATATAGCGCGGTTGTTCCCCATTTAAAGACCTTTTATTTGATATATGGCTTGGCGCGATCGGTTGGCCAGAACTCAAGATATGACTGAGAGCACTACCTACGGCCAGCGAAGCACTACCTACGGCCAGCGGGCAATATGTAGGGCTCCGCTGGCTGTGGGTAGGGCTCCGCTGGGCATATGTAGGGCTCCGTTGGCCATAGGAAGGGCTCCGCTGACCGTAGGTAGGGCTCCGCTGGCCGTAGGTAGGACTCCGCTGGCCGTTGCTAAGGCTCCGGTTGCAGTAGGTAGGGCTCCGCTGGCCAAAGGTAGGACGGGTGAGGGTTCGGTTGAGGGTTCGGTTAGGGGGCGGTTGAGGGACGGTTGAAGGACGGTTGAGGGATGGTTGACAGATGGTTGAGGGACGGTTGAGGGACGGTTGAGGGACGGTTGAGGGACGGTTGAGGGACGGTTGAGGGACGGTTGAGGGACGGTTGAGGGACGGTTGAGGGACGGTTGAGGGACGGTTGAGGGACGGTTGAGGGACGGTTGAGGGACGGTTGAGGGACGGTTGAGGGACGGTTAAGGATGGTTGAGGGACGGTTGAGGGAGAGTTGAGGGACAGTTGAGGGACGCTTGAGGGACGGTTGAGGGACGGTTGAGGGAGGGTTGAGGGACGGTTGAGGGATGGTTGAGGGACGGTTGAGGGACGGTTGAGGTAGGGTTGAGGGACTGTTGAGGGACTGTTGAGTGACGGTTGAGGGACGGTTGAGGGACGGTTGAGGGACGGTTGAGGGAACGGTTGAGGGACTCTTTAGGGAAGGTTGAGGAATGGTTGAGGGGCGGTTGAGGAACGGTCGAGGGACGGTTGAGGAACAATTGATGGATGGTTGACGGATGTTTGAGGGACGGTTGAGGGAAGGTTGAGGGATGGTTGAGGGACGGTTGAGGGACGGTTGAGGGACGGTTGAGGTAGGGTTGAGGGAGGGTTGTGGGACGGTTGACGGACGGTTGAGGGACGGTTGAGGTACGGCTGAGGGACGGTTGAGGGACGGTTGAGGAAATGTTGAAGAACGGTTGAGGAACGGTTGATACCTGCCTTGGCGCGATGGGTTGGCTAGAACTCGAGATATGACTGAAAGGAGTGGGGAGTGTTTTTCGCTCTAAACAAATACGCTCCTTCAAGTACTGCGCCTAAACTATAGAAGTGACAGCTACTCCGCCTAAACTATAGAAGTAACAAGAAAATGTTATATACATTCGATATAGGGCTTGGCGCGATCGGTTATCTAGAACTTGAGATATGACTGAAAGGAGTGCGGAGTGTTTTTCTCTCTATACAAATACGCTCTTTCAATTACGGTAAATTTTGTATGCTAAATAGAGTTATAAGACTAAACCATTACAAAGCCTCAGTTTTCACCGCCTTAACTTGGTTTCTATAACTTAGTCGATTATAGTTTATATTTTCCAGCAAACAATGGATCTACTCCTTTCTTATTATACCACCTGCTGACTCTTTAATATACTGCAAAACTGCATACATTTATTAGGTTGATCTAAGGATGGAGTCAATGGAGCCACCGACGCGTTAAATGGGCGTTACTATGTACTATCCCATTGTAGTTGGTAGCCTTGCAATATATTCAACCAATATTGTAAATAGTTACAAACAGAGCCAAGAAATATTTAGGAAATATGGATACAATAAAATTAAAAGTTTAGATGTTAACTGTACATGCGTATAACTTACCAAAATGTCTTCCGCTGAAATTCGAGTATATCGAGTAATCCTCAATTCGAATAGCGTCACTGTTTATATTTATAGTAGAAAATCTGAAAATATAAGGCAAGCAAAGAGCTGAGTTAGGAAAGTAGGAAGTTAGGATAGATATGCAGATATGTAGATATGTTCTAAACTATAGAAGTGTCACGAAAATGATATAGAGCGCGGTCGTTCCTCATTTAAAGACCTTTCATTTAATAGCTGACTTGACGCGATCGGTTGGCCAGAACTCAAGATATGACTGAGAGGAGTGGGGAGTGTTTTTCGCTTTATACAAATACACTCCTTCAATTACTGCGCCTAACCTATAGAAGTGACACGAAAACATTATATAGCGCGGTTGTTTCTCATTTAAAGACCTTTCATTTAATACCTGACTTGGCGCGATCGGTTGGCCAGAACTCAAGATATGACTGAGAGGAGTGGGGAGTGTTTTTCGCTCTATACAAATACACTCCTTCAAGTACTGCCCCTAACCTATATAAGTGGCATGAAAATGATATAGAGCGCGGTTGTTCCCCATTTAAAGACCTTTCAGTTGATACCTATCTTCAACCTCAACATCAATCTCAATCTCAGCCTCAACGACAACCTCAACCTCAACCTAAACGTCAACCTCAACCTTAACCTCAACCTCAACTACAAACTCATCTTCAACTTCAACCTCATCCTCAATCTCAATCTCAACATTAACCTCAACCTCAACGACAACCTCAACCTCAACTTAAACGTCAACCTCAACCTTAACCTCAACCTTAACCTCAACCTCAACGTCAACCTCAACCTCAACCTCAACTTCAACTACAACCTCATCTTCAACTTCAACCTCAACCTCAACCTCAACCGCAACCTCAACCGCAACCTCAACCTTAACTTAAACCTCAACCTCAATCGTAACCTCAAGCTCAAGCTCAATCGTAACCTCAAGCTCAACCTCAATTTCAACTTCAACTTTAACCTCATGCTCAACCTCAACTTCAAGCGCAACTCACCCTCAACCGTACCTCAACCGTCTCTCAACCTTCCCTCAACTTTCTCTCAACCGACCCTCAACCGTCCCCCAACCGTCCCTCAACCGCCCCTCAACCGTCCCTCAACCGACCCTTAACCGTCCCTCAACCGTCTCTCAACCGTCCCTCAACCGTCCCTCAACCGTCCCTCAACCGTCCCGCAACTGACCCTCAACCGTCCCTCAACCGTCCCGCAACTGACCCTCAACCGTCCCTCAACCGTCCCTCAACCGTCCCTCAACCGTCCCTCAACCGTCCCTCAACCGTCCCTCAACCGTCCCTCAACCGTCCCTCAACCGTCCCTCAACCGTCCCTCAACCGTCCCTCAACCGTCCCTCAACCGTCCCGCAACCGTCCCTCAACCGACCCTCAACCGACCCTCAACCGACCCTCAAACGTCCCTCAACCGTCCCTCAACCGTCCCTCAACCGTCCCTCAACCGTCCCTCAACCGTTCCTCAACCGTTCCTCAACCGTCCCTCAACCTTCCCTCAACCTTCCTTCAAACGTCCCTCAACCGTCCTACCTACTTCCATCGGAGCCCTACCTACGGCCAGTGGAGCTCTAACTACGGCCAGCGAAGCCCTACCTACTGCCAGCGGAGCCCTACCTACGGCCAGCGGAGCCCTATCTACGGCCAGCGGGGCCCTACCTACTGCCAACGGAGCCCTACAGACTGCTAGCGTAGCCCTACCTGCGGCCAGCGGAGCCCTACCTGCGGCCAGCGCAGCGCTACCTACTGCCAGCGTAGCCCTACATACGGCTAGCGGAGGCCTACCTACGCCCAGCGGAGCGATACCTACTGCCAACGGAGCCCTACCTACTGCCAACGGAGCCCTACGTACGGCCAGCGGAGCCCTACGTACGTCTCTCAACCGAACCCTCAACCGTCCTACCTACTTCCATCGGAGCCCTACCTACGGCCAGCGGAGCTCTAACTACGGCCAGCGAAGCCCTACCTACTGCCAGCGCAGCCCTACCTACGGCCAGAGGAGCCCTACCTACGGCTAGCGGAGCCCTACCTATGCCCAGCGGAGCCCTACCTGCGCCAGCGGAGCCCTACCTGCGGCCAGCGCAGCGCTACCTACTGCCAGCGTAGCCCTACATACGGCTAGCGGAGGCCTACCTACGGCCAGCGGAGCGCTACCTACTGCCAACGGAGACCTACCTACGGCCAGCGGAGCCCTTCCTATGGCCAACGGAGCCCTAAATATGCCCAGCGGAGCTGTAGTTACAGCTTCGCTTGCAGTATGTAGGGCTCCGCTGGCAGTAGGTAGCGCTCCGCTGGCCGTAGGTAGTGCTTCGCTGACCGTAGGTAGGGCTCCGCTAGCCGTAGGTAGCGCTCCACTGGCAATATGTAGGGCTCCGCTGGCTGTGGGTAGGGCTCCGCTGTGCTTAGGTAGGGCTCCGTTGGCCATAGGAAGGGCTCCGCTGGCCGTAGGTAGGGCTCCTTTGGCCATAGGAAGGGCTCCGCTGGCCGTAGGTAGGGCTCCGTTGGCAGTAGGTACGGCTCCGCTGGCAGTAGGTAGCGCTGTGCTGGCCGTAGGTAGGACTCCGCTTGCAGTAGGTAGGGCTCCGCTGGCCAAAGGTAGGACGGTTGAGGGTAAGGTTGAGGGTTCGGTTGAGGGATGGTTGAGGGACGGTTGAGGGACGGTTGAGGGACGGTTGAGGGACGGTTGAGGGACGGTTGAGGCACGGTTGAGGGACGGTTGAGGGACGATTGAGGGAAGGTTGAGGGACGGTTGAGGGACGGTTGAGGGACGGTTGAGGGACGGTTGAGGGACGGTTGAGGGACGGTTGAGGGACGGTTGAGGGACGGTTGAGGGACAGTTGAGGGATGGTTGAGGGACGGTTGAGGGACGGTTGAGGGATGGTTGAGGGACGGCTGAGGGACGGTTGAGGGACGGTTGAGGAACGGTTGAGGGACGGTTGAGGGACGGTTGAGGGACGGTTGAGGGACGGTTGAGGGACGGTTGAGGGACGGTTGAGGAACGGTTGAGGGACGGTTGAGGGTCGGTTGAGGGACGGTTGAGGGACGGTTGAGGAACGGTTGAGGGACGGTTGAGGGACGGTTGAGAGACGGTTGAGGGACGGTTGAGGGACGGTTGAGGGACGGTTGAGGGACGGTTGAGGGACGGTTGAGGGATGGTTGAGGGTCGGTTGAGGGACGGTTAAGGGACGGTTGAGGTATGTTTGCGGGACGGTTGACGTATGGTTGAGGAACGGTTGAGGGACGGTTGAGGGACGGTTGAGGGACGGTTGAGGGACGGTTGAGGGACGGTTGAGGGACGGTTGAGGGACGGTTGAGGGACGGTTGAGGGACGGTTGAGGGTCGGTTGAGGGACGGTTGCGGGACGGTTGAGGGACGGTTGAGGGACGGTTGAGGGACGGTTGAGGGACGGTTGAGGGACGGTTGAGGGACGGTTGAGGGACGGTTGAGGAACGGTTGAGGGTTCGGTTGAGGGACGGTTGAGGGAGGGTTGAGGGACGGTTGAGGGACGGTTGAGGGACGGTTGAGGGACGGTTGAGGGACGGTTGAGGGAGGGTTGAGGGACAGTTGAGGGACGGTTGAGGGACAGTTGAGGGACGGTTGAGGGACGGTTGAGTCAAGACGGTTTAGGGACTGATCCCGAAAGTTGAGGGACGTTTGCAGTAGGTAGGGCTCCGCTGGCCAAAGGTAAGACTGTTGAGGGTGCGGTAGAGGGACGGTTGAGGGAGGGTTGAGGGACGTTTGAAGGACGGTTGAGGGACGGTTGAGGGACGACTGAGGGCACGAAATTGATATAGAGCGCGCTTGTTCCCCATTTAAAGACCTTTCAGTTGATGCCTGTTTTGGCGCGATCGGTTGGCTAGAACTCGAGATATGGCTGAAAGGAGTGGGGAGTGTTTTTCGCTCGAAACAAATACGCTCCTTCAAGTACTGCGCCTAAACTATAGAAGTGACACGATAATGTTATATAGCGCTGTTGTTCCTCATTTAAAGACCTTTCATTTGATAAATGGCTTGGCGCGATCGGTTGGCTAGACCTATAGATATGACTGAAAGGAGTGGGGAGTGTTTTTCGCTCTAAACAAATCCGCTCCTTCAAGTACTGGGCCTAAACTACAGAAGTAACACGATAATGTTATATAGCGCGGTTGTTCCTCATTTAAAGACTTTTCATTTGATATATTGCTTGGCGCGATGGGTTGGCTAGAACTCGAGATATGACTGAAAGGAGTGGGGAGTGTTTTTCGCTCTGAACAAATACGCTCCTTCAGGTACTGCGCCTAAACTATAGAAGTGACACGAAAATATTATATAGCACGGTTGTTCCCCATTTAAAGGCCTTTGATTTGATAAATGGCTTGGCGCGATCGGTTGGCTAGACCTATAGATATGACTGAAAGGAGTGGGGAGTGTTTTTCGCTCTAAACAAATCCGCTCCTTCAAGTACTGCGCCTAAACTATAGAAGTGACACGATAATGTTATATAGCGCGGTTGTTCCCCATTTAAAGACCTTTCATTTGATATATGGCTTGGCGCGATCGGTTGGCTAGAACTCGAGATATGACTGAAAGGAGTGGGGAGTGTTTTTCGCTCGAAACAAATACGCTCCTTCAAGTACTGCGCCTAAACTATAGAAGTGACACGATAATGTTATATAGCGCGGTTGTTCCCCATTTAAAGACCTTTCATTTGATATATGGCTTGGCGCGATCGGTTGGCTAGAACTCGAGATATGACTGAAAGAAGTGGGGAGTGTTTTTCGCTCTAAACAAATACGCTCCTTCAAGTACTGCGCCTAAACTATAGAAGTGACACGAAAATGTTATATAGCGCGGTTGTTCCTCATTTAAAGACCTTTCATTTGATATATGGCTTTGCGCGATCGGTTGGCTAGAACTCGAGATATGACTGGAAGGAGTGGGGAGTGTTTTTCGCTCTAAACAAATCCGCTCCTTCAAGTACTGCGCCTAACCTATATAAGTGGCATGAAAATGATATAGAGCGCGGTTGTTCCCCATTTAAAGACCTTTCACTTGATACCTGTCTTCAACCTCAACATCAATCTCAATCTCAGCCTCAACGTCAACGTCAACGTCAACCTCAACCTCAACTACAAACTCATCATCAACTTCAACCTCATCCTCAATCTCAATCTCAAGATTAACCTCAACCTCAACCTCAACGACAACCTCAACCTCAACCTAAACGTCAACCTCAACCTTAACCTCAACCTCAACCTCAACGTCAACCTCAACCTCAACCTCAACCTCAACCTCAACCTCAACTTCAACTACAACCTCATCTTCAACTTCAACTTCACCCTCTACCTCAACCACATTCTCAACCTCAACCTTAACTTCAACCTCAACCTTAATCGTAACCTCAAGCTCAACCTCAATTTCAACTTCAACTTTAACCTCATGCTCAACCTCAACTTCAAGCGCAACTCACCCTCAACCGTACCTCAACCGTCTCTCAACCTTCCCCCAACCTTCTCTCAACCGACCCTCAACCGTCCCCCAACCGTCCCTCAACCGCCCCTCAACCGACCCTTAACCGTCCCTCAACCGTCTCTCAACCGTCCCTCAACCGTCCCTCAACCGTCCCGCAACTGACCCTCAACCGTCCCTCAACCGACCCTCAACCGACCCTCAACCGACCCTCAACCGACCCTCAATCGACCCTCAATCGACCCTCAATCGACCCTCAATCGACCCTCAACCGACCCTCAACCGACCCTCAACCGACCCTCAACCGACCCTCAACCGACCCTCAACCGACCCTCAACCGACCCTCAACCGACCCTCAACCGACCCTCAACCGACCCTCAACCGACCCTCAACCGACCCTCAACCGACCCTCAACCGACCCTCAACCGACCCTCAACCGACCCTCAACCGACCCTCAACCGACCCTCAACCGACCCTCAACCGACCCTCAACCGACCCTCAACCGACCCTCAACCGACCCTCAACCGACCCTCAACTGACCCTCAACCGACCCTCAACCGACCCTTAACCGACCCTTAACCGACCCTCAACCGACCCTAAACCGACCCTCAACCGACCTTCAACCGACCCTCAACCGACCCTTAACCGACCCTTAACCGACCCTCAACCGACCCTCAACCGACCCTCAACCGACCCTCAACCGACCCTCAACCGACCCTCAACCGAACCCTCAACTGTCCCTCAACGGTCCCTCAACGGTCCCTCAACCGTTCCTCAACCGTTCCTCAACCGTCCCTCAACCGTCCCTCAACCGTCCCTCAACCCTCCCTCAACCGTCCCTCAACCGAACCCTCAACCGTCCCTCAACCGTCCCTCAACCGTCCCTCAACCGTCCCTCAACCGTCCCGCAACCGTCCCTCAACCGACCCTCAACCGTCCCTCAACCGTCCCTCAACCGTCCCTCAACCGTCCCTCAACCGTCCCTCAACCGTCCCTCAACCGTCCCTCAACCGTCCCTCAACCGTCCCTCAACCGTCCCTCAACCGTCCCTCAACCGTCCCTCAACCGTCCCTCAACCGTCCCTCAACCGTTCCTCAACCATACGTCAACCGTCCCGCAAACATACCTCAACCGTCCCTTAACCGTCCCTCAACCGACCCTCAACCATCCCTCAACCGTCCCTACGGCCAGCGGAGCCCTTCCTATGGCCAACGGAGCCCTACCTATGCCCAGCGGAGCCCTACCCACAGTCAGCGGAGCCCTACATATTGCCAGTGGAGCGCTACCTACGGCTAGCGGAGCCCTACATACTGCAAGCGAAGCTCTAACTACTGCCAGCGGAGCCCTACATACTGCAAGCGAAGCTCTAACTACGGTCAGCGGAGCCCTATCTACGGCCAGTGGAGCTCTAACTACGGCCAGCGAAGCCCTACCTCTGCCAGCGGAACCCTACCTACTGCCAGCGGAACCCTACCTACGGCCAGCGGGCAATATGTAGGGCTCCGCTGGCTGTGGGTAGGGCGCCGCTGGGCATATGTAGGGCTCCGTTGGCCATAGGAAGGGCTCCGCTGACCGTAGGTAGGGCTCCGCTGGCCGTAGGTAGGGCTCCGCTGGCCGCAGGTAGCGCTCCGCTGGCCGTAGGTAGCGCTCCGCTGGCCGTAGGTAGGGCTCCGCTGGCCGTAGTTAGAGCTTCGCTTGCAGTATGTAGGGCTCCGCTGGCAGTAGTTAGAGCTTCGCTTGCAGTATGTAGGGCTCCGCTAGCCGTAGGTAGCGCTCCACTGGCAATATGTACGGCTCCGCTGACTGTGGGTAGGGCTCCGCTGGGCATAGGTAGGGCTCCGTTGGCCATAGGAAGGGCTCCGCTGGCCGTAGGTACGTCTCCGTTGGCAGTAGGTAGCGCTCCGCTGGCCGTAGGTAGGGCTCTGCTAGCCGTAGGTAGGGGTCCGCTGGCAGTAGGTAGCGCTGCGCTGGCCGTAGGTAGGACTCCGCTGGCCGTTGCTAAGGCTCCGGTTGCGGTAGGTAGGGCTCCGCTGGCCAAAGGTAGGACGGGTGAGGGTTCGGTTGAGGGTTCGGTTGAGGGTTCGGTTAGGGGGCGGTTGAGGGACGGTTGAGGGACTGTTGAGGGACTGTTGAGTGACGGTTGAGGGACGGTTGAGGGACGGTTGAGGGACGGTTGAGGGACGGTTGAGGAAAAGTTGAGGGACGGTTGAGGGAGGGTTGAGGGAAGGTTGAGGGAAGGTTGAGGGAAGGTTTAGAGAAGGTTGAGGGAAGGTTGAGGGAAGGTTGAGGGACGTTTAAGGGACGTTTGAGGCCCATTTGAGGGACGGTTGAGGGTCGGTTGAGGGAAGGTTGAGGTTAGGTTGAGGTCAGGTTGAGGGAAAGTTGAGGGACGTTTAAAGGAAGGTTGAGGGACGGTTAAAAGAACGGTTGAGGGACGGTTGAGGGACTCTTTAGGGAAGGTTGAGGGATGGTTGAGGGACGGTTGAGGGCCGGTTGAGGGACGATTGAGGGAAGGTTGAGGAACGGTTGAGGGTCGGTTGAGGAACGGTCGAGGGACGGTTGAGGAACAATTGATGGATGGTTGACGGATGTTTGAGGGAAGGTTGAGGGAAGGTTGAGGGACGGTTGAGGGACGGTTGACGGACGGTTGAGGAACGGTTGAGGTACGGCTGAGGGACGGTTGAGGGACAGTTGAGGGAAGGTTGAGGAACGGTTGAGGAACGGTTGAGGAACGGTTGATACCTGCCTTGGCGCGATCGGTTGGCTAGAACTCGAGATATGACTGAAAGGAGTGGGGAGTGTTTTACCGACGCGTTAAATGGGCGTTACTATGTACTATCTCATTGTAGTTGGTAGTCTTGCAATATATTCAACCAATATTGTAAATAGTTACAAACAGAGCCAAGAAATATTTAGGAAATATGGATACAATAAAATTAAAAGTTTAGATGTTAACTGTACATGCGTATAACTTACCAAAATGTCTTCCGATTAAATTCGAGTATATCGAGTAATCCTCAATTCGAATAGCGTCACTGTTTATATTTATAGTAGAAAATCTGAAAATATAAGGCAAGCAAACAGCTGAGTTAGGAAAGTAGGAAGTTAGGATAGATATGCAGATATGTAGATATGTTCTAAACTAGAGAAGTGTCACGAAAATGATATAGAGCGCGGTCGTTCCTCATTTAAAGACCTTTCATTTAATAGCTTACTTGGCGCGATCGGTTGGCCAGAACTCAAGATATGACTGAGAGGAGTGGGGAGTGTTTTTCGCTTTATACAAATACACTCCTTCAATTACTGCGCCTTACCTATAGAAGTGACACGAAAACATTATAAAGCGCGGTTGTTTCTCATTTAAAGACCTTTCATTTAATACCTGACTTGGCGCGATCGGTTGGCCAGAACTCAAGATATGACTGAGAGGAGTGGGGAGTGTTTTTCGCTCTATACAAATACACTCCTTCAAGTACTGCCCCTAACCTATATAAGTGGCATGAAAATGATATAGAGCGCGGTTGTTCCCCATTTAAAGACCTTTCAGTTGATACCTATCTTCAACCTCAACATCAATCTCAATCTCAGCCTCAACGACAACCTCAACCTCAACCTAAACGTCAACCTCAACCTTAACCTCATGCTCAACCTCAACTTCAAGCGCAACTCACCCTCAAACGTACCTCAACCGTCTCTCAACCTTCCCTCAACCTTCTCTCAACCGACCCTCAACCGTCCCTCAACCGTCCCTCAACCGTCCCTCAACCGTCCCGCAACTGACCCTCAACCGTCCCTCAACCGACCCTCAACCGACCCTCAACCGACCCTCAACCGTCCCTCAACCGACCCTCAACCGTCCCTCAACCGTCCCTCAACCGTCCCTCAACCGTTCCTCAACCGTTCCTCAACCGTCCCTCAACCTTCCCTCAACCTTCCCTCAAACGTTCCTCAACCGTCCTACCTACTTCCATCGGAGCCCTACCTGCGGCCAGCGGAGCCCTACCTACGGCCAGTGGAGCTCTAACTACGGCCAGCGAAGCCCTACCTACTGCCAGCGGAGCCCTACCTACGGCCAGAGGAGCCCAACCTACGGCCAGCGGAGCCATACCTACGGCCAGCGGAGCCCTACCTACTGCTAGCGTAGCCCTACCTGCGGCCAGCGGAGCCCTACCTGCGGCCAGCGGAGCCCTACCTGCGGCCAGCGCAGCGCTACCTACTGCCAGCGTAGCCCTACCTACGGCTAGCGGAGGACTATCTACGGCCAGCGGAGCGCTACCTACTGCCAACGGAGCCCTACCTACTGCTAACGGAGCCCAACGTACGTCCCTCAACCGAACCCTCAACCGTCCTACCTACTTCCATCGGAGCCCTACCTACGGCCAGCGGAGCTCTAACTAGGGCCAGCGAAGCCCTACCTTCTGCCAGCGGAGCCCTACGTACGGCCAGCGGGAAATATGTAGGGCTCCGGTGGCTGTGGGTAGGGCTCCGCTGGGCATATGTAGGGCTCCGTTGGGCATAGGAAGGGCTCCGCTGACCGTAGGTAGGGCTCCGCTGGCCGTAGGTAGGGCTCCGCTGGCCGTAGGTAGCGCTCCGCTGGGCGTAGGTAGGGTTCCGCTGGCTGTAGGTAGCGCTCCACTGGCCGTAGGTAGGGCTCCGCTGACCGTAGTTAGAGCTTCGCTTGCAGTATGTAGGGCTCCGCTGGCAGTAGGTAGCGCTCCGCTGGCCGTAGGTATGGCTTCGCTGACCGTAGGTAGGGCTCCGCTAGCCGTAGGTAGCGCTCCACTGGCAATATGTAGGGCTCCGCTGGCTGTGGGTAGGGCTCCGCTGGCTGTGGGTAGGGCTCCGCTGGGCATAGGTAGGGCTCCGTTGGCCGTAGGTAGGGCTCCGTTGGCCGTAGGTAGGGCTCCGCTGGCAGTATGTAGCGCTGTGCTGGCCGTAGGTAGGACCCCGCGTGCCGTAGCTAAGGCTCCGCTTGCAGTAGGTAGGGCTCCGCCGGCCAAAGGTAGGACGGTTGAGGGTTCGGTTGAGGGATGGTTGAGGGACGGTTGAGGGACGGTTGAGGGACGGTTGAGGGACGGTTGAGGGACGGTTGAGGGACGGTTGAGGGATGGTTGAGGGACGGTTGAGGGACGGTTGAGGGATGGTTGAGGGACGGTTGAGGGACAGTTGAGGGACGGTTGAGGAACGGTTGAGGGACGGTTGAGGTATGTTTGCGGGACGGTTGACGTATGGTTGAGGAAGGGTTGAGGGACGGTTGAGGGACGGTTGAGGGATGGTTGAGGGACGGTTGAGGGATGGTTGAGGGACGGTTAAGGGACGGTTGAGGGTCGGTTGAGGGACGGTTAAGGGACGGTTGAGGGACGGTTGAGGGAACGTTGAGGGACGGTTGAGGGACGGTTGAGGGTCGGTTGAGGGACGGTTAAGGAACGGTTGAGGGTCGGTTGAGGGACGGTTAAGGGACGGTTGAGGTATGTTTGCGGGACGGTTGACGTATGGTTGAGGGACGATTGAGGGAAGGTTGAGGGCGGTTGAGGGACGGTTAAGGGACGGTTGAGGGATGGTTGAGGGACGGTTGAGGGATGGTTGAGGGATGGTTGAGGGACGGTTGAGGGACGGTTGAGGGACGGTTGAGGGACGGTTGAGGGACGGTTGAGGGACAGTTGAGGGACGGTTGAGGAACGGTTGAGGGACGGTTGAGGTATGTTTGCGGGACGGTTGACGTATGGTTGAGGAAGTTTTGAGGGACGGTTGAGGGACGGTTGAGGGACGGTTGAGGGACGGTTGAGGGACGGTTGAGGGACGGTTGAGGCTCGGTTGAGGGACGGTTAAGGGACGGTTGAGGTATGTTTGCGGGACGGTTGACGTATGGTTGACGAAGGGTTGAGGGACGGTTGAGGAACGGTTGAGGGACGGTTGAGGGACGGTTGAGGGATGGTTGAGGGACGGTTGAGGAATGGTTGAGGGACGGTTGAGGGACGGTTGAGGGACGGTTGACGGACGGTTGAGGGACGGTTGAGGGACGGTTAAGGGACGGTTGAGGGACGGTTGAGGGACGGTTGAGGGACGGTTGAGGGACGGTTGAGGGACGGTTGAGGGACGGTTGAGGGACGGTTGAGGGACGGTTGAGGGACGGTTGAGGGACGGTTGAGGGACGGTTGAGGGACGGTTGAGGGACGGTTGAGGGACGGTTGAGGGACGGTTGAGGGACGGTTGAGGGACGATTGAG
Organism: Thecophora atra; assembly: GCA_937620795.1. Taxonomy (NCBI): domain Eukaryota; kingdom Metazoa; phylum Arthropoda; class Insecta; order Diptera; family Conopidae; genus Thecophora; species Thecophora atra. Next base: position 30,957,677 of record OW569397.1, on the reverse strand, counting down.
GACGGTTGAGGGACGATTGAGGACGGTTGAGGGACGGTCGAGGGACGGTCGAGGGACGGTTGAGGGACGGTTGAGGAACGGTTGAGGGACGGTTGAGGGACGGTTGAGGGACGGTTGAGGGACGGTTGAGGGACGGTTGAGGGACGGTTGAGGGACGGTTGAGGGACGGTTGAGGGACGGTTGAGGGACGGTTGAGGGACGGTTGAGGGACGGTTGAGGGACGGTTGAGGGACGGTTGAGGGACGGTTGAGGGACGGTTGAGGGACGGTTGAGGGACGGTTGAGGGACGGTTGAGGGACGGTTGAGGGACGGTTGAGGGACGGTTGAGGGACGGTTGAGGGACGGTTGAGGGACGGTTGAGGGACGGTTGAGGGACGGTTGAGGGACGGTTGAGGGACGGTTGAGGGACGATTGAGGGACGGTTGAGGGACGGTTGAGGGACGGTTGAGGGACGGTTGAGGGACGGTTGAGGGACGTTTGAGGGACGGTTGAGGGACGGTTGAGGGAGGGTTGAGGGACAGTTGAGTGACGGTTGAGAGACGGTTGAGTCAAGACGGTTGAGGGACTGATCCCGAAAGTTGAGGGACGTTTGCAGTAGGTAGGGCTCCGCTGGCCAAAGGTAGGACGTTTGAGGGTTCGGTTGAGGGACGGTTGAGGGAGGGTTGAGGGACGGTTGAGGGACGGTTGAGGGACGGTTGAGGGCACGAAAATAATATAGAGCGCGCTTGTTCCCCATTTAAAGACCTTTCAGTTGATGCCTGTCTTGGCTCGATCGGTTGGCTAGAACTCGAGATATGGCTGAAAGGAGTGGGGAGTGTTTTTCGCTCGAAACAAATACGCTCCTTCAAGTACTGCGCCTAAACTATAGAAGTGACACGATAATGCTATACGGTTATCGGTTGAGGGACAGTTGAGGGACGGTTGAGGGACGGTTGAGGGACGGTGAGTCAAGACGGTTTAGGGACTGATCCCGAAAGTTGATGGACGTTTGCAGTAGGTAGGGCTCCGCTGGCCAAAGGTAGGACGGTTGAGGGTTCGGTTGAGGGACGGTTGAGGGAGGGTTGAGGGACGGTTGAGGGAGGGTTGAGGGACGGTTGAAGGACGGTTGAGGGACAGTTGAGGGACGATTGAGGGCACGAAAATGATATAGAGCGCGCTTGTTCCCCATTTAAAGACCTTTCAGTTGATGCCTGTCGTGGCTCGATCGGTTGGCTAGAACTCGAGATATGACTGAAAGGAGTGGGGAGTGTTTTTCGCTCTAAACAAATACGCTCCTTCAAGTACTGCGCCTAAACTATAGAAGTGACACGAAAATGTTATATAGCGCGTTTGTTCCTCATTTAAAGACCTTTCATTTGATATATGGCTTGGCGCGATCGGTTGGCTAGATCTCAAGATATGACTGAAAGGAGTCGGGAGTGTTTTTCGCTCTAAACAAATCCGCTCCTTCAAGTACTGCGCCTAAACTATATAAGTGACGCGAAAATCTTATATCGCGCGGTTGTTCCTCATTTAAAGACCTTTTATTTGATATAGGGCTTGGCGCATATAGGGCATGACTGAAAGGAGTGGGGAGTGTTTTTCGCTCTAAACAAATCCGCTCCTTCAAGTACTGCGCCTAAACTATAGAAGTGACACGATAATGTTATATAGCGCGGTTGTTTCCCATTTAAAGACCTTTCATTTGATATATGGCTTGGCGCGATCGGTTGGCTAGAACTCGAGATATGACTGGAAGGAGTGGGTAGTGTTTTTCGCTCTAAACAAATCCGTTCCTTCAAGTACTGCGCCTAACCTATATAAGTGGCATGAAAATGATATAGAGCGCGGTTGTTCCCCATTTAAAGACCTTTCACTTGATACCTGTCTTCAATCTCAACATCAATCTCAATCTCAGCCTCAACGTCAACGTCAACGTCAACCTCAACCTCAACTACAAACTCATCATCAACTTCAACCTCATCCTCAATCTCAATCTCAACATTAACCTCAACCTCAACCTCAACGACAACCTCAACCTCAACCTAAACGTCAACCTCAACCTTAACCTCAACCTCAGCCTCAACGTCAACCTCAACCTCAACCTCAACCTCAACCTCAACTTCAACTACAACCTCATCTTCAACTTCAACTTCAACCTCAACCTCAACCACATTCTCAACCTCAACCTTAACTTCAACTTCAACCTTAATCGTAACCTCAAGCTCAAGCTCAATCGTAACCTCAAGCTCAACCTCAATTTCAACTTCAACTTTAACCTTATGCTCAACCTCAACTTCAAGCGCAACTCACCCTCAACCGTACCTCAACCGTCTCTCAACCTTCCCTCAACCTTCTCTCAACCGTCCCTCAACCGTCCCTCAACCGTCCCTCAACCGTTCCTCAACCGTTCCTCAACCGTCCCTCAACCGTCCCTCAACCGTCCCTCAACCTTTCCTCAACCTTCCCTCCACCGTCCCTCAACCGAACCCTCAACCGTCCTACCTACTTCCATCGGAGCCCTACCTACGGCCAGCGGAGCCCTACCTACGGCCAGTGGAGCTCTAACTACGGCCAGCGAAGCCCTACCTACGGCCAGCGGAGCCCTACTTACGGCCAGCGGAGCCCTACTTACGGCCAGCGGAGCCCTACTTACGGCCAGCGGAGCCCTCCTTACGGCCAGCGGAGCCCTACCTACGGCCAGTGGAGCTCTCGCTACGGCCAGCGAAGCACTACCTACGGCCAGCGAAGCACTACCTACGGCCAGCGGGCAATATGTAGGGCTCCGCTGGCTGTGGGTAGGGCTCCGCTGGGCATATTTAGGGCTCCGTTGGCCATAGGAAGGGCTCCGCTGACCGTAGGTAGGCCTCCGCTGGCCGTAGGTAGGGCTCCGCTGGCCGTAGGTAGGGCTCCGCTGGCAGTAGGTAGCGCTCCGCTGGCCGTAGGTAGGGCTCCGCTGGCCGTAGGTAGGGCTCCGCTGGCCGTAGTTAGAGCTTCGCTTGCAGTATGTAGGGCTCCGCTGGCAGTAGTTAGAGCTTTGCTTGCAGTATGTAGCGCTCCACTGGCAATATGTAGGGCTCCGCTGACTGTGAGTAGGGCTCCGCTGGGCATAGGTAGGGCTCCGTTGGCCATAGGAAGGGCTCCGCTGGCCGTAGGTAGGTCTCCGTTGGCAGTAGGTAGCGCTCCGCTGGCCGTAGGTAGGGCGCCGCTAGCCGTAGGTAGGGCTCCGCTGGCAGTAGGTAGCGCTGCGCTGGCCGTAGGTAGGACTCCGCTGGCCGTTGCTAAGGCTCCGGTTGCAGTAGGTAGGGCTCCGCTGGCCAAAGGTAGGACGGGTGAGGGTTCGGTTGAGGTTTCGGTTAGGGGGCGGTTGAGGGACGGTTGAGGGACGGTTGAGGGATGGTTGACAGATGGTTGAGGGACTGTTGAGGTACTGTTGAGTGACGGTTGAGGGACGGTTGAGGGACGGTTGAGGGACGGTTGAGGGACGGTTGAGGGACGGTTGAGGAAAAGTTGAGGGAAGGTTGAGGGAGGGTTGAGGGAAGGTTGAGCGAAAGTTTAGAGAAGGTTGAGGGAAGGTTGAGGGACGTTTAAGGGACGTTTGAGGCCCATTTGAGGGACGGTTGAGGGTCGGTTGAGGGAAGGTTGAGGTTAGGTTGAGGTAAGGTTGAGGGAAAGTTGAGGGACGTTTAAAGGAAGGTTGAGGGACGGTTCAAAGAACGGTTGAGGGACGGTTGAGGGACGGTTGAGGGAACGGTTGAGGGACTCTTTAGGGAAGGTTGAGGGATGGTTGAGGGACGGTTGAGGGACGATTGAGGGAAGGTTGAGGGGCGGTTGAGGAACGGTCGAGGGACGGTTGAGGAACAATTGATGGATGGTTGACGGATGTTTGAGGGACGGTTGAGGGAAGGTTGAGGTATGGTTGAGGGACGGTTGAGGGACGTTTGAGGTACGGCTGAGGGACGGTTGAGGGACGGTTGAGGAAAGGTTCAGGAACGGTTGAGGAACGGTTGATACCTGCCTTGGCGCGATGGGTTGGCTAGAACTCGAGATATGACTGAAAGGAGTAGGGAGTGTTTTTCGCTCTAAACAAATACGCTCCTTCAAGTACTGCGCCTAAACTATAGAAGTGACGCGAAAATCTTATATCGCGCGGTTGTTCCTCATTTAAAGACCTTTCATTTGATATAGGGCTTGGCGCGATCGGTTGGCTAGAACTCGAGATATGACTGAGAGGAGTGGGGAGTGTTTTTCGCTCTAAACAAATACGCTCCTTCAAGTACTGCGCCTAAACTATAGAAGTAACATGAAAATGTTATATCGCGCGATTGTTCCTCATTTAAAGACCTTTCATTTGATATAGGGCTTGGCGCGATCGGTTGGCTAGAACTCGAGATATGACTGAAAGGAGTGGGGAGTGTTTTTCGCTCTAAACAAATACGCTCCTTCAAGTACTGCGCCTAAACTATAGAAGTGACAGCTACTCCGCCTAAACTATAGAAGTAACAAGAAAATGTTATATAGCGCGGTTGTTCCCCAATTAAAGACCTTTCATTCGATATAGGGCTTGGCGCGATCGGTTATCTAGAACTTGAGATATGACTGAAAGGAGTGCGGAGTGTTTTTCTCTCTATACAAATACGCTCTTTCAATTACGGTAAATTTTGTATGCTAAATAGAGTTATAAGACTAAACCATTACAAAGCCTCAGTTTTCACCGCCTTAACTTGGTTTCTATAACTTAGTCGATTATAGTTTATATTTTCCAGCAAACAATGGATCTACTCCTTTCTTATTATACCACCTGCTGACTCTTTAATATACTGCAAAACTGCATACATTTATTAGGTTGATCTAAGGATGGAGTCAATGGAGCCACCGACGCGTTAAATGGGCGTTACTATGTACTATCCCATTGTAGTTGGAAGTCTTGCAATATATTCAACCAATGTTGTAAATAGTTACAAACAGAGCCAAGAAATATTTAGGAAATATGGATACAATAAAATTAAAAGTTTAGATGTTAACTGTACATGCGTATAACTTACCAAAATGTCTTCCGCTGAAATTCGAGTATATAGAGTAATCCTCAATTCGAATAGCGTCACTGTTTATATTTATAGTAGAAAATCTGAAAATATAAGGCAAGCAAACAGCTGAGTTAGGAAAGTAGGAAGTTAGGATAGATATGCAGATATGTAGATATGTTCTAAACTAGAGAAGTGTCACGAAAATGATATAGAGCGCGGTCGTTCCTCATTTAAAGACCTTTCATTTAATAGCTGACTTGGCGCGATCGGTTGGCCAGAACTCAAGATATGACTGAGAGGAGTGGAGAGTGTTTCTCGCTTTACACAAATACACTCCTTCAATTACTGCGCCTAACCTATAGAAGTGACAAGAAAACATTATATAGCGCGGTTGTTTCTCATTTAAAGACCTTTTATTTAATACCTGACTTGGCGCGATCGGTTGGCCAGAACTCAAGATATGACTGAGAGGAGTGGGGAGTGTTTTTCGCTCTATACAAATACACTCCTTCAAGTACTGCCCCTAACCTATATAAGTGGCATGAAAATGATATAGAGCGCGGTTGTTCCCCTTTTAAAGACCTTTCAGTTGATACCTATCTTCAACGTCAACATCAATCTCAATCTCAGCCTCAACGACAACCTCAACCTAAACGTCAACCTCAACCTTAACCTCAACCTCAACTACAAACTCATCTTCAACTTCAACCTCATCCTCAATCTCAATCTCAACATTAACCTCAACCTCAACCTCAACGACAACCTCAACCTCAACGTCAACCTCAACCTCAACCTCAACTTCAACTACAACCTCATCTTCAACTTCAACCTCAACCTCAACCTCAACCGCAACCTCAACCTTAACTTAAACCTCAACCTCAATCGTAACCTCAAGCTCAAGCTCAATCGTAACCTCAAGCTCAACCTCAATTTCAACTTCAACTTTAACCTCATGCTCAACGTCAACTTCAAGCGCAACTCACCCTCAACCGTACCTCAACCGTCTCTCAATTTTCCCTCAACCTTCTCTCAACCGACGCTCAACCGACCCTTAACCGTCGCTCAACCGTCGCTCAACCGTCTCTCAACCGTCCCTCAACCGTCCCTCAACCGTCCCTCAACTGTCCCTCAACCGTCCCTCAACCGTCCCTTAACCGTCTCTCAACCGTCCCTCAACCGTCCCTCAACCGTCCCTCAACCGTCCCTCAACCGTCCCTCAACCGTCCCTCAACCGTCCCTCAACCGTCCCTCAACCGTCCCTCAACCGTCCCTCAACCGTCCCTTAACCGTCCCTTAACCGTCTCTCAACCGTCCCTCAACCGTCCCTCAACCGTCCCTCAACCGTCCCTCAACCGTCCCTCAACCGTCCCTCAACCGTCCCTCAACCGTCCCTCAACCGTCCCTCAACCGTCCCTCAACCGTCCCTCAACCGTCCGTCAACCGTCCCTCAACCGTCCCTCAACCGTCCCTCAACCGTCCCTCAACCGTCCCGCAACCGTCCTTCAACCGACCCTCAAGCGACCCTCAACCGACCCTCAACCGACCCTCAACCGTCCCTCAACCGTCCCTCAACCGTCCCTCAACCGTCCCTCAACCGTCCCTCAACCGTCCCTCAACCGTCCCTCAACCGTTCCTAAAGCGTTCCTCAACCGTCCCTCAACCTTCCCTCAACCGTCCCTCAACCGTCCCTCAACCGTCCCGCAACCGTCCCTCAACCGTCCCTCAACTGTCCCTCAACCGTCCATCAACCGTCCCTCAACCGTCCCTCAACCGTCCCTCAACCGTCTCTCAATTTTCCCTCAACCTTCTCTCAACCGACGCTCAACCGACCCTTAACCGTCGCTCAACCGTCTCTCAACCGTCCCTCAACCGTCCCTCAACCGTCCCTCAACCGTCCCTCAACCGTCCCTCAACCGTCCCTCAACCGTCCCGCAACCGTCCTTCAACCGACCCTCAAGCGACCCTCAACCGACCCTCAACCGACCCTCAACCGTCCCTCAACCGTCCCTCAACCGTCCCTCAACCGTCCCTCAACCGTCCCTCAACCGTCCCTCAACCGTTCCTAAAGCGTTCCTCAACCGTCCCTCAACCTTCCCTCAACCGTCCCTCAACCGTCCCTCAACCGTCCCTCAACCGTCCCGCAACCGTCCCTCAACCGTCCCTCAACTGTCCCTCAACCGTCCATCAACCGTCCCTCAACCGTCCCTCAACCGTCCCTCAACCGTCTCTCAATTTTCCCTCAACCTTCTCTCAACCGTCCCTCAACCGTCCCTCAACCGTCCCTCAACCGTCCCTCAACCGTCCCGCAACCGTCCCTCAACCGTCCCTCAACTGTCCCTCAACCGTCCATCAACCGTCCCTCAACCGTCCCTCAACCGTCCCTCAACCGTCTCTCAATTTTCCCTCAACCTTCTCTCAACCGACGCTCAACCGACCCTTAACCGTCCCTCAACCGTCCCTCAACCGTTCCTAAAGCGTTCCTCAACCGTCCCTCAACCTTCCCTCAACCGTCCCTCAACCGTCTCTCAACCGTCCCTCAACCGTCCCTCAACCGTCCCTCAACCTTCCCTCAACCTTCCCTCAACCGTCCTCAACCGTCCCTCAACCGTTCCTCAACCGTCTCTCAATTTTCCCTCAACCTTCTCTCAACCGACGCTCAACCGACCCTTAACCGTCGCTCAACCGTCTCTCAACCGTCCCTCAACCGTCCCTCAACCGTCCCTCAACCGTCCCTCAACCGTCCCTCAACCGTCCCTCAACCGTCCCTTAACCGTCTCTCAACCGTCCCTCAACCGTCCCTCAACCTTCCCTCAACCTTCCCTCAACCGTCCCTCAACCGTCCCTCAACCGTCCCTCAACCTTCCCTCAAACGTCCCTCAACCGTCCTACCTACTTCCATCGGAGCCCTACCTACGGCCAGCGGAGCTCTAACTACGGCCAGCGGAGCTCTAACTACGGCCAGCGAAGCTCTAACTACGGCCAGCGAAGCCCTACCTACTGCCAGCGGAGCCCTACCTACGGCCAGCGGAGCCCTACCTGCGGCCAGCGGAGCCCTACCTGCGGCCAGCGTAGCCCTACCTGCGGCTAGCGTAGCGCTACCTACTGCCAACGGAGCCCTACCTACGGCCAACGGAGCCCTACCTGCGGCCAGAGGAGCCCTACCTGCGGCCAGAGGAGCCCTACGTACGGCTAGCGGAGCCCTACGTACGGCCAGCGGAGCCCTACGTACGGCCAGCGGAGCCCTACGTACGGCCAGCGGAGCCCTACGTACGGCCAGCGGAGCCCTACGTACGGCCAGCGGAGCCCTACGTACGGCCAGCGGAGCCCTACGTACGGCCAGCGGAGCCCTACGTACGGCCAGCGGAGCCCTACCTATAGCCAGCGGAGCCCTACCTATAGCCAGCGGAGCCCTACGTACGGCCAGCGGGCAATATGTAGGGCTCCGGTGGCTGTGGGTAGGGCTCCGCTGGGCATATGTAGGGCTCCGTTGGGCATAGGAAGGGCTCCGCTGACCGTAGGTAGGGCTCCGCTGGCCGTAGGTAGGGCTCCGCTGGCCGTAGGTAGGGCTCCGCTGGCTATAGGTAGGGCTCCGCTAGCCGTAGGTAGCGCTCCACTGGCAATATGTAGGGCTCCGCTGGCTGTGGATAGGGCTCCGCTGGGCAAAGGTAGGGCTCCGTTGGCCATAGGAAGGGCTCCGCTGGCCGTAGGTAGGGCTCCGTTGGCAGTAGGTAGCGCTCCGCTGGCCGTAGGTAGGGCTCCGCTAGCCGTAGGTAGGGCTCCGCTGGCAGTAGGTAGCGCTGCGCTGGCCGTAGGTAGGACTCCGCGTGCCGTAGCTAAGGCTCCGCTTGCAGTAGGTAGGGCTCCGCTTGCAGTAGGTAGGGTAGGTAAGTAGGGCTCCGCTGGCCGTAAGTAGGGCTCCGCTGGCCGTAGGTAGGGCTCCGTTGGCCGTAGGTAGGGCTCCGTTGGCCGTAGGTAGGGCTTCGCTGGCCGTAGTTAGAGCTCCACTGGCCGTAGGTAGGGCTCCGCTGGCCGTAGGTAGGGCTCCGATGGAAGTAGGTAGGACGGTTGAGGGTTCGGTTGAGGGACGGTTGAGGGAAGGTTGAGGAAAGGTTGAGGGACGGTTGAGGGACGGTTGAGGGACGGTTGAGGAACGGTTGAGGAACGGTTGAGGGACGGTTGAGGGACGGTTGAGGGACGGTTGAGGAACGGTTGAGGGACGGTTGAGGGACGGTTGAGGGACGGTTGAGGAAAAGTTGAGGGAGGGTTGAGGGAAGGTTGAGCGAAAGTTTAGAGAAGGTTGAGGGAAGGTTGAGGGACGTTTAAGGGACGTTTGAGGCCCATTTGAGGGACGGTTGAGGGTCGGTTGAGGGAAGGTTGAGGTTAGGTTGAGGTAAGGTTGAGGGAAAGTTGAGGGACGTTTAAAGGAAGGTTGAGGGACGGTTCAAAGAACGGTTGAGGGACGGTTGAGGGACGGTTGAGGGAACGGTTGAGGGACTCTTTAGGGAAGGTTGAGGGATGGTTGAGGGACGGTTGAGGGACGGTTGAGGGACGATTGAGGGAAGGTTGAGGGGCGGTTGAGGAACGGTCGAGGGACGGTTGAGGAACAATTGATGGATGGTTGACGGATGTTTGAGGGACGGTTGAGGGAAGGTTGAGGTATGGTTGAGGGTCGGTTGAGGGACGTTTGAGGGATGGTTGAGGGACGTTTGAGGGACGGTTGAGGGACGGTTGAGGGAGGGTTGAGGGACGGTTGACGGACGGTTGACGGACGGTTGAGGGACGGTTGAGGTACGGCTGAGGGACGGTTGAGGGACGGTTGAGGAAAGGTTCAGGAACGGTTGAGGAACGGTTGATACCTGCCTTGGCGCGATGGGTTGGCTAGAACTCGAGATATGACTGAAAGGAGTAGGGAGTGTTTTTCGCTCTAAACAAATACGCTCCTTCAAGTACTGCGCCTAAACTATAGAAGTGACGCGAAAATCTTATATCGCGCGGTTGTTCCTCATTTAAAGACCTTTCATTTGATATAGGGCTTGGCGCGATCGGTTGGCTAGAACTCGAGATATGACTGAAAGGAGTGGGGAGTGTTTTTCGCTCTAAACAAATACGCTCCTTCAAGTACTGCGCCTAAACTATAGAAGTAACATGAAAATGTTATATCGCGCGATTGTTCCTCATTAAAAGACCTTTCATTTGATATAGGGCTTGGCGCGATCGGTTGGCTAGAACTCGAGATATGACTGAAAGGAATGGGGAGTGTTTTTCGCTCTAAACAAATACGCTCCTTCAAGTACTGCGCCTAAACTATAGAAGTGACAGCTACTCCGCCTAAACTATAGAAGTAACAAGAAAATGTTATATAGCGCGGTTGTTCCCCAATTAAAGACCTTTCATTCGATATAGGGCTTGGCGCGATCGGTTATCTAGAACTTGAGATATGACTGAAAGGAGTGCGGAGTGTTTTTCTCTCTATACAAATACGCTCTTTCAATTACGGTAAATTTTGTATGCTAAATAGAGTTATAAGACTAAACCATTACAAAGCCTCAGTTTTCACCGCCTTAACTTGGTTTCTATAACTTAGTCGATTATAGTTTATATTTTCCAGCAAACAATGGATCTACTCCTTTCTTATTATACCACCTGCTGACTCTTTAATATACTGCAAAACTGCATACATTTATTAGGTTGATCTAAGGATGGAGTCAATGGAGCCACCGACGCGTTAAATGGGCGTTACTATGTACTATCCCATTGTAGTTGGTAGTCTTGCAATATATTCAACCAATATTGTAAATAGTTACAAACAGAGCCAAGAAATATTTAGGAAATATGGATACAATAAAATTAAAAGTTTAGATGTTAACTGTACATGCGTATAACTTACCAAAATGTCTTCCGCTGAAATTCGAGTATATAGAGTAATCCTCAATTCGAATAGCGTCACTGTTTATATTTATAGTAGAAAATCTGAAAATATAAGGCAAGCAAACAGCTGAGTTAGGAAAGTAGGAAGTTAGGATAGATATGCAGATATGTAGATATGTTCTAAACTATAGAAGTGTCACGAAAATGATATAGAGCGCGGTCGTTCCTCATTTAAAGACCTTTCATTTAATAGCTGACTTGGCGCGATCGGTTGGCCAGAACTCAAGATATGACTGAGAGGAGTGGAGAGTGTTTCTCGCTTTACACAAATACACTCCTTCAATTACTGCGCCTAACCTATAGAAGTGACAAGAAAACATTATATAGCGCGGTTGTTTCTCATTTAAAGACCTTTTATTTAATACCTGACTTGGCGCGATCGGTTGGCCAGAACTCAAGATATGACTGAGAGGAGTGGGGAGTGTTTTTCGCTCTATACAAATACACTCCTTCAAGTACTGCCCCTAACCTATATAAGTGGCATGAAAATGATATAGAGCGCGGTTGTTCCCCTTTTAAAGACCTTTCAGTTGATACCTATCTTCAACGTCAACATCAATCTCAATCTCAGCCTCAACGACAACCTCAACCTAAACGTCAACCTCAACCTTAACCTCAACCTCAACTACAAACTCATCTTCAACTTCAACCTCATCCTCAATCTCAATCTCAACATTAACCTCAACCTCAACCTCAACGACAACCTCAACCTCAACGTCAACCTCAACCTCAACCTCAACTTCAACTACAACCTCATCTTCAACTTCAACCTCAACCTCAACCTCAACCGCAACCTCAACCTTAACTTAAACCTCAACCTCAATCGTAACCTCAAGCTCAAGCTCAATCGTAACCTCAAGCTCAACCTCAATTTCAACTTCAACTTTAACCTCATGCTCAACGTCAACTTCAAGCGCAACTCACCCTCAACCGTACCTCAACCGTCTCTCAATTTTCCCTCAACCTTCTCTCAACCGACGCTCAACCGACCCGTAACCGTCGCTCAACCGTCGCTCAACCGTCTCTCAACCGTCCCTCAACCGTCCCTCAACCGTCCCTCAACTGTCCCTCAACCGTCCCTCAACCGTCCCTTAACCGTCTCTCAACCGTCCCTCAACCGTCCCTCAACCGTCCCTCAACCGTCCCTCAACCGTCCCTCAACCGTCCCTCAACCGTCCCTCAACCGTCCCTCAACCGTCCCTTAACCGTCCCTTAACCGTCTCTCAACCGTCCCTCAACCGTCCCTCGACCGTCCCTCAACCGTCCTCAACCGTCCTCAACCGTCCCTCAACCGTCCCTCAACCGTCCCTCAACCGTCCCTCAACCGTCCCTCAACCGTCCCTCAACCGTCCCTCAACCGTCCCTCAACCGTCCCTCAACCGTCCCTCAACCGTCCCTCAACCGTCCCTCAACCGTCCCTCAACCGTTCCTCAACCATACGTCAACCGTCCCGCAAACATACCTCAACCGTCCCTTAACCGTCCCTCAACCGTCCCTCAACCGACCCTCAACCGTCCCTCAACCGTCCCTCAACCGTCCCTCAACCGTCCCTCAACCGTCCCTCAACCGTCCCTCAACCGTCCCTCAACCGTCCCTCAACCGTCCCTCAACCGTCCCTCAACCGTCCCTCAACCGTCCCTCAACCGTCCCTCAACCGTCCCTCAACCGTCCCTCAACCGTCCCTCAACCGTCCCTCAACCGTTCCTCAACCGTCCCTCAACCGTCCCTCAACCTTCCCTCAACCGTCCCTCAACCGTCCCTCAACCGTCCCTCAACCGTCCCTCAACCGTTCCTCAACCATACGTCAACCGTCCCGCAAACATACCTCAACCGTCCCTTAACCGTCCCTCAACCGTCCCTCAACCGACCCTCAACCGTCCCTCAACCGTCCCTCAACCGTCCCTCAACCGTCCCTCAACCGTCCCTCAACCGTCCCTCAACCGTCCCTCAACCGTCCCTCAACCTTCCCTCAACCGTCCCTCAACCGTCCCTCAACCGTCCCGCAACCGTCCCTCAACCGTCCCTCAACTGTCCCTCAACCGTCCATCAACCGAAGTAACATGAAAATGTTATATCGCGCGATTGTTCCTCATTAAAAGACCTTTCATTTGATATAGGGCTTGGCGCGATCGGTTGGCTAGAACTCGAGATATGACTGAAAGGAATGGGGAGTGTTTTTCGCTCTAAACAAATACGCTCCTTCAAGTACTGCGCCTAAACTATAGAAGTGACAGCTACTCCGCCTAAACTATAGAAGTAACAAGAAAATGTTATATAGCGCGGTTGTTCCCCAATTAAAGACCTTTCATTCGATATAGGGCTTGGCGCGATCGGTTATCTAGAACTTGAGATATGACTGAAAGGAGTGCGGAGTGTTTTTCTCTCTATACAAATACGCTCTTTCAATTACGGTAAATTTTGTATGCTAAATAGAGTTATAAGACTAAACCATTACAAAGCCTCAGTTTTCACCGCCTTAACTTGGTTTCTATAACTTAGTCGATTATAGTTTATATTTTCCAGCAAACAATGGATCTACTCCTTTCTTATTATACCACCTGCTGACTCTTTAATATACTGCAAAACTGCATACATTTATTAGGTTGATCTAAGGATGGAGTCAATGGAGCCACCGACGCGTTAAATGGGCGTTACTATGTACTATTCCATTGTAGTTGGTAGTCTTGCAATATATTCAACCAATATTGTAAATAGTTACAAAAAGGGCCAAGAAATATTTAGGAAATATGGATACAATAAAATTAAAAGTTTAGATGTTAACTGTACATGCGTATAACTTACCAAAATGTCTTCCGCTGAAATTCGAGTATATAGAGTAATCCTCAATTCGAATAGCGTCACTGTTTATATTTATAGTAGAAAATCTGAAAATATAAGGCAAGCAAACAGCTGAGTTAGGAAAGTAGGAAGTTAGGATAGATATGCAGATATGTAGATATGTTCTAAACTATAGAAGTGTCACGAAAATGATATAGAGCGCGGTCGTTCCTCATTTAAAGACCTTTCATTTAATAGCTGACTTGGCGCGATCGGTTGGCCAGAACTCAAGATATGACTGAGAGGAGTGGAGAGTGTTTCTCGCTTTACACAAATACACTCCTTCAATTACTGCGCCTAACCTATAGAAGTGACAAGAAAACATTATATAGCGCGGTTGTTTCTCATTTAAAGACCTTTTATTTAATACCTGACTTGGCGCGATCGGTTGGCCAGAACTCAAGATATGACTGAGAGGAGTGGGGAGTGTTTTTCGCTCTATACAAATACACTCCTTCAAGTACTGCCCCTAACCTATATAAGTGGCATGAAAATGATATAGAGCGCGGTTGTTCCCCTTTTAAAGACCTTTCAGTTGATACCTATCTTCAACGTCAACATCAATCTCAATCTCAGCCTCAACGACAACCTCAACCTAAACGTCAACCTCAACCTTAACCTCAACCTCAACTACAAACTCATCTTCAACTTCAACCTCATCCTCAATCTCAATCTCAACATTAACCTCAACCTCAACCTCAACGACAACCTCAACCTCAACGTCAACCTCAACCTCAACCTCAACTTCAACTACAACCTCATCTTCAACTTCAACCTCAACCTCAACCTCAACCGCAACCTCAACCTTAACTTAAACCTCAACCTCAATCGTAACCTCAAGCTCAAGCTCAATCGTAACCTCAAGCTCAACCTCAATTTCAACTTCAACTTTAACCTCATGCTCAACGTCAACTTCAAGCGCAACTCACCCTCAACCGTACCTCAACCGTCTCTCAATTTTCCCTCAACCTTCTCTCAACCGACCCTTAACCGTCGCTCAACCGTCGCTCAACCGTCTCTCAACCGTCCCTCAACCGTCCCTCAACCGTCCCTCAACTGTCCCTCAACCGTCCCTCAACCGTCCCTTAACCGTCTCTCAACCGTCCCTCAACCGTCCCTCAACCGTCCCTCAACCGTCCCTCAACCGTCCCTCAACCGTCCCTCAACCGTCCCTCAACCGTCCCTCAACCGTCCCTCAACCGTCCCTCAACCGTCCCTCAACCGTCCCTTAACCGTCTCTCAACCGTCCCTCAACCGTCCCTCAACCGTCCCTCAACCGTCCCTCAACCGTCCCTCAACCGTCCCTCAACCGTCCCTCAACCGTCCCTCAACCGTCCCTCAACCGTCCCTCAACCGTCCCTCAACCGTCCCTCAACCGTCCCTCAACCGTCCCTCAACCGTCCCTCAACCGTCCGTCAACCGTCCCTCAACCGTCCCTCAACCGTCCCTCAACCGTCCCTCAACCGTCCCTCAACCGTCCCTCAACCGTCCCGCAACCGTCCTTCAACCGACCCTCAAGCGACCCTCAACCGACCCTCAACCGACCCTCAACCGTCCCTCAACCGTCCCTCAACCGTCCCTCAACCGTCCCTCAACCGTCCCTCAACCGTCCCTCAACCGTTCCTAAAGCGTTCCTCAACCGTCCCTCAACCTTCCCTCAACCGTCCCTCAACCGTCCCTCAACCGTCCCGCAACCGTCCCTCAACCGTCCCTCAACTGTCCCTCAACCGTCCATCAACCGTCCCTCAACCGTCCCTCAACCGTCCCTCAACCGTCCCTCAACCGTCCCTCAACCGTCCCTCAACCGTCCCTCAACCGTCCCTCAACCGTCCCTCAACCGTCCCTCAACCGTCCCTCAACCGTCCCTCAACCGTCCCTCAACCGTCCCTCAACCGACCCTCAAGCGACCCTCAACCGACCCTCAACCGACCCTCAACCGTCCCGCAACCGTTCCTCAACCGTTCCTCAACCGTCCCTCAACCTTCCCTCAACCTTCCCTCAAACGTCCCTCAACCGTCCCTCAACCGTCCCTCAACCTTCCCTCAAACGTCCCTCAACCGTCCTACCTACTTCCATCGGAGCCCTACCTACGGCCAGCGGAGCCCTACCTACGGCCAGTGGAGCTCTAACTACGGCCAGCGAAGCCCTACCTACTGCCAGCGGAGCCCTACCTACGACCAGCGGAGCCCTACCTACGACCAGCGGAGCCCTACCTGCGGCTAGCGGAGCGCTACCTGCGGCTAGCGGAGCGCTACCTACTGCTAGCGGAGCGCTACCTACTGCCAGAGGAGCCCTACCTACGGCCAGAGGAGCCCTACCTACGGCCAGAGGAGCCCTACCTGCGGCCAGCGTAGCCCTACCTGCGGCTAGCGGAGCGCTACCTACTGCTAGCGGAGCGCTACCTACTGCCAGCGGAGCCCTACGTACGGCCAGCGGAGCCCTACGTACGGCCAGCGGAGCCCTACGTACGGCCAGCGGAGCCCTACGTACGGCCAGCGGAGCCCTACGTACGGCCAGCGGAGCGCTACCTACGGCTAGCGGAGCCCTACCTATAGCCAGCGGAACCCTACGTACGGCCAGCGGGCACAGCGGTGGCTGTGGGTAGGGCTCCGCTGGGCATATGTAGGGCTCCGTTGGGCATAGGAAGGGCTCCGCTGACCGTAGGTAGGGCTCCGCTGGCTGTAGGTAGGGCTCCGCTGGCCGTAGGTAGGGCTCCGCTGGCTATAGGTAGGGCTCCGCTAGCCGTAGGTAGCGCTCCACTGGCAATATGTAGGGTTCCGCTGGCCGTAGGTAGCGCTCCACTGGCCGTAGGTAGGGTTCCGCTGGCCGTAGTTAGAGCTTCGCTTGCAGTATGTAGGGCTCCGCTGGCAGTAGGTAGCGCTCCGCTGGCCGTAGGTAGGGCTTCGCTGACCGTAGGTAGGGCTCCGCTAGCCGTAGGTAGCGCTCCACTGGCAATATGTAGGGCTCCGCTGGCTGTGGGTAGGGCTCCGTTGGGCAAAGGTAGGGCTCCGTTGGCCATAGGAAGGGCTCCGCTGGCCGTAGGTAGGGCTCCGTTGGCAGTAGGTAGCGCTCCGCTGGCCGTAGGTAGGGCTCCGCTAGCCGTAGGTAGGGCTCCGCTGGTAGTAGGTAGCGCTGCGCTGGCCGTAGGTAGGACTCCGCGTGCCGTAGCTAAGGCTCCGCTTGCAGTAGGTAGAGCTCCGCTTGCAGTAGGTAGGGCTCCGCTTGCAGTAGGTAGGGCTCCGCTTGCAGTAGGTAGGGCTCCGCTGGCCAAAGGTAGGTTGAGGGACGATTGAGGGAAGGTTGAGGAACGGTTGAGGGACGGTTGAGGGACGGTTGAGGGACGGTTGAGGGACGGTTGAGGGACGGTTGAGGGACGGTTGAGGGACGGTTGAGGGACGGTTGAGAGACAGTTGAGGGACGGTTGAGGAACGGTTGAGGGACGGTTGAGGGACGGTTGAGGGACGGTTGAGGGACGGTTGAGGGACGGTTGAGGGACGGTTGAGGAACGGTTGAGGGACGGTTGAGGGACGGTTGAGGGACGGTTGAGGGACGGTTGAGGGACGGTTGAGGGACGGTTGAGGGACGGTTGAGGGACGGTTGAGGGACGGTTGAGAGACGGTTGAGGGACGGTTGAGGGACGGTTGAGGGTCGGTTGAGGGACGGTTGAGGGACGGTTAAGGGACGGTTGAGGTATGTTTGCGGGACGGTTGACGTATGGTTGAGGAACGGTTGAGGGACGGTTGAGGGACGGTTGAGGGACGGTTGAGGGAAGGTTGAGGGACGGTTGAGGGACGGTTGAGGAACGGTTGAGGGACGGTTGAGGGACGGTTGAGGGACGGTTGAGGGACGGTTGAGGGACGGTTGAGGGACGGTTGAGGGACGGTTGAGGGACGGTTGAGGGACGGTTGAGGGACGGTTGAGGGACGGTTGAGAGACGGTTGAGGGACGGTTGAGGGACGGTTGAGGGTCGGTTGAGGGACGGTTGAGGGACGGTTAAGGGACGGTTGAGGTATGTTTGCGGGACGGTTGACGTATGGTTGAGGAACGGTTGAGGGACGGTTGAGGGACGGTTGAGGGACGGTTGAGGGACGGTTGAGGGACGGTTGAGGGACGGTTGAGGGACGGTTGAGGGACGGTTGAGGGACGGTTGAGGGACGGTTGAGGGACGGTTGAGGGACGGTTGAGGGACGGTTGAGGGACGGTTGAGGGACGGTTGAGGGACGGTTGAGGGACGGTTGAGGGACGGTTGAGGGACGGTTGAGGGACGGTTGAGGGACGGTTGAGGGACGGTTGAGGACGGTTGAGGACGGTTGAGGGACGGTCGAGGGACGGTTGAGAAACGATTGATGGATGCTTGAGGGATGGTTAAGGGACGGTTGAGGGACGGTTGAGGGACGGTTGAGGGATGGTTGAGGGGCGGTTGAGGGAGGGTTGAGGGACAGTTGAGGGACGGTTGAGGGACGGTTGAGTCAAGACGGTTGAGGGACTGATCCCGAAAGTTGAGGGACGCTTGCAGTAGGTAGGGCTCCGCTGGCCAAAGGTAGGACGGTTGAGGGTTCGGTTGAGGGACGGTTGAGGGAGGGTTGAGGGACGGTTGAGGGACGGTTGAGGGACGGTTGAGGGAGGGTTGAGGGACAGTTGAGGGACGGTTGAGGGACGGTTGCGGGACGGTTGAGGGTCGGTTGAGGGTCGGTTGAGGGTCGCTTGAGGGTCGGTTGAAGGACGGTTGCGGGACGGTTGAGGGACGGTTGAGGTACGGTTGAGGGACGGTTGAGGGACGGTTGAGGGACGGTTGAGGGACGGTTGAGGGACGGTTGAGGGACGGTTGAGGGAGGGTTGAGGGACGGTTGAGGGACGGTTGAGGGACGGTTGAAGGACGGTTGAGGGACGGTTGAAGGACGGTTGAGGGACGGTTGAAGGACGGTTGAGGGACGGTTGAGGGACGATTGAGGGCACGAAATTGATATAGAGCGCGCTTGTTCCCCATTTAAAGACCTTTCAGTTGATGCCTGTTTTGGCGCGATCGGTTGGCTAGAACTCGAGATATGGCTGAAAGGAGTGGGGAGTGTTTTTCGCTCTAAACAAATACGCTCCTTCAATTACTGCGCCTAAACTATAGAAGTGAAATGAAAATGTTATATCGCGTGATTGTTCCCCATTTAAAGACCTTTCATTTGATATATGGCTTGGCGCGATCGGTTGGCTAGAACTCGAGATATGACTGGAAGGAGTGGGGAGTGTTTTTCACTCTGAACAAATACGCTCCTTCAAGTACTGCGCCTAAACTATAGAAGTGACGCGAAAATCTTATATCGCGCGGTTGTTCCTCATTTAAAGACCTTTTATTTGATATAGGGCTTTGCGCGATCGGTTGGCTAGAACTCGAGATATGACTGAAAGGAGTGGGGAGTGTTTTTCGCTCTAAGCAAATACGCTCCTTCAAGTACTGCGCCTAAACTATAGAAGTGACACGAAAATGTTATATAGCGCGGTTGTTCCTCATTTAAATACCTTTCATTTGATATCTTGCTTGGTGCGATGGGTTGGCTAGAACTCGAGATATGACTGAAAGGAGTGGGGAGTGTTTTTCGCTCTGAACAAATACGCTCCTTCAAGTACTGCGCCTAAACTATAGAAGTGACACGAAAATATTATATAGCACGGTTGTTCCCCATTTAAAGGCCTTTGATTTGATATATGAATTGGCGTGATCGGTTGGCTAGAACTCGAGATATGACTGGAAGGAGTGGGGAATGTTTTTCGCTCTAAACAAATCCGCTCCTTCAAGTACTGCGCCTAAACTATATAAGTGACGCGAAAATCTTATATCGCGCGGTTGTTCCTCATTTAAAGAACTTTTATTTGATATAGGGCTTGGCGCGATCGGTTGGCTAGAACTCGAGATATGACTGAAAGGAGTGGGGAGTGTTTTTCGCTCTAAGCAAATACGCTCCTTCAAGTACTGCGCCTAAACTATAGAAGTGACATGAAAATGTTATATCGCGCGATTGTTCCTCATTTAAAGACCTTTCATTTGATATAGGGCTTGGCGCGATCGGTTGGCTAGAACTCGAGATATGACTGAAAGGAGTGGGGAGTGTTTTTCGCTCTGAACAAATACGCTCCTTCAAGTACTGCGCCTAAACTATATAAGTGGCATGAAAATGATATAGAGCGCGGTTGTTCCCCTTTTAAAGACCTTTCAGTTGATACCTATCTTCAACCTCAACATCAATCTCAATCTCAGCCTCAACGACAACCTCAACCTAAACGTCAACCTCAACCTTAACCTCAACCTCAACTACAAACTCATCTTCAACTTCAACCTCATCCTCAATCTCAATCTCAACATTAACCTCAACCTCAACCTCAACGACAACCTCAACCTCAACGTCAACCTCAACCTCAACCTCAACTTCAACTACAACCTCATCTTCAACTTCAACCTCAACCTCAACCTCAACCGCAACCTCAACCTTAACTTAAACCTCAACCTCAATCGTAACCTCAAGCTCAAGCTCAATCGTAACCTCAAGCTCAACCTCAATTTCAACTTCAACTTTAACCTCATGCTCAACGTCAACTTACCTCAACCGTCTCTCAATTTTCCCTCAACCTTCTCTCAACCGACGCTCAACCGACCCTTAACCGTCGCTCAACCGTCACTCAACCGTCTCTCAACCGTCCCTCAACCGTCCCTCAACCGTCCCTCAACTGTCCCTCAACCGTCCCTCAACCGTCCCTTAACCGTCTCTCAACCGTCCCTCAACCGTCCCTCAACCGTCCCTCAACCGTCCCTCAACCGTCCCTCAACCGTCCCTCAACCGTCCCTCAACCGTCCCTCAACCGTCCCTTAACCGTCCCTTAACCGTCCCTCAACCGTCCCTCAACCGTCCCTCAACCGTCCCTCAACCGTCCCTCAACCGTCCCTCAACCGTCCCTCAACCGTCCCTCAACCGTCCCTCAACCGTCCCTCAACCGTCCCTCAACCGTCCCTCAACCGTCCCTCAACCGTCCCTCAACCGTCCCTCAACCGTCCCTCAACCGTCCCTCAACCGTCCCTCAACCGTCCCTCAACCGTCCCTCAACCGTCCCTCAACCGTCCCTCAACCGTCCCTCAACCGTCCCTCAACCGTCCCGCAACCGTCCTTCAACCGACCCTCAAGCGACCCTCAACCGACCCTCAACCGACCCTCAACCGTCCCTCAACCGTCCCTCAACCGTCCCTCAACCGTCCCTCAACCGTCCCTCAACCGTTCCTAAAGCGTTCCTTAACCGTCCCTCAACCTTCCCTCAACCGTCCCTCAACCGTCCCTCAACCGTCCCTCAACCGTCCATCAACCGTCCCTCAACAGTCCCTCAACCGTCCCTCAACCGTCCCTCAACCGTCCCTCAACCGTCCCTCAACCGTCCCTCAACCGTCCCTCAACCGTCCCTCAACCGTCCCTCGACCGTCCCTCAACTGTCCCTCAACCGTCCCTCAACCGTCCCTCAACCGTCCCTCAACCGTCCCTCAACCGCCCCTCAACCGTCCCTCAACCGTCCCTCAACCGTCCCTCAACCGTCCCTCAACCGTCCCTCAACCGTCCCTCAACCGTCCCTCAACCGTCCCTCAACCGTCCCTCAACCGTCCCTCAACCGTCCCTCAACCGACCCTCAAGCGACCCTCAACCGACCCTCAACCGACCCTCAACCGTCCCGCAACCGTTCCTCAACCGTTCCTCAACCGTTCCTCAACCGTCCCTCAACCTTCCCTCAACCTTCCCTCAAACGTCCCTCAACCGTCCCTCAACCGTCCCTCAACCTTCCCTCAAACGTCCCTCAACCGTCCTACCTACTTCCATCGGAGCCCTACCTACGGCCAGCGGAGCCCTACCTACGGCCAGTGGAGCTCTAACTACGGCCAGCGAAGCCCTACCTACTGCCAGCGGAGCCCTACCTACGACCAGCGGAGCCCTACCTGCGGCTAGCGGAGCGCTACCTGCGGCTAGCGGAGCGCTACCTACTGCTAGCGGAGCGCTACCTACTGCCAACGGAGCCCTACCTACGGCCAGAGGAGCCCTACCTGCGGGTAGCGGAGCGCTACCTACTGCTAGCGGAGCGCTACCTACTGCTAGCGGAGCGCTACCTACTGCCAGCGGAGCCCTACGTACGGCCAGCGGAGCCCTACGTACGGCCAGCGGAGCCCTACGTACGGCCAGCGGAGCCCTACGTACGGCCAGCGGAGCCCTACGTACGGCCAGCGGAGCCCTACGTACGGCCAGCGGAGCGCTACCTACGGCTAGCGTAGCCCTACCTATAGCCAGCGGAACCCTACGTACGGCCAGCGGGCACAGCGGTGGCTGTGGGTAGGGCTCCGCTGGGCATATGTAGGGCTCCGTTGGGCATAGGAAGGGCTCCGCTGACCGTAGGTAGGGCTCCGCTGGCTGTAGGTAGGGCTCCGCTGGCCGTAGGTAGGGCTCCGCTGGCTATAGGTAGGGCTCCGCTAGCCGTAGGTAGCGCTCCACTGGCAATATGTAGGGTTCCGCTGGCCGTAGGTAGCGCTCCACTGGTAGTTAGAGCTTCGCTTGCAGTATGTAGGGCTCCGCTGGCAGTAGGTAGCGCTCCGCTGGCCGTAGGTAGGGCTTCGCTGACCGTAGGTAGGGCTCCGCTAGCCGTAGGTAGCGCTCCACTGGCAATATGTAGGGCTCCGCTGGCTGTGGGTAGGGCTCCGCTGGCTGTGGGTAGGGCTCCGCTGGGCAAAGGTAGGGCTCCGTTGGCCATAGGAAGGGCTCCGCTGGCCGTAGGTAGGGCTCCGTTGGCAGTAGGTAGCGCTCCGCTGGCCGTAGGTAGGGCTCCGCTAGCCGTAGGTAGGGCTCCGCTGGCAGTAGGTAGCGCTGCGCTGGCCGTAGGTAGGACTCCGCGTGCCGTAGCTAAGGCTCCGCTTGCAGTAGGTAGGGCTCCGCTTGCAGTAGGTAGGGCTCCGCTTGCAGTAGGTAGGGCTCCGCTTGCAGTAGGTAGGAACGGTTGAGGGACGGTTGAGGGACGGTTGAGAGACAGTTGAGGGACGGTTGAGGAACGGTTGAGGGACGGTTGAGGGACGGTTGAGGGACGGTTGAGGGAAGGTTGAGGGACGGTTGAGGGACGGTTGAGGGACGGTTGAGGAACGGTTGAGGGACGGTTGAGGGACGGTTGAGGGACGGTTGAGGGACGGTTGAGGGACGGTTGAGGGACGGTTGAGGGACGGTTGAGGGACGGTTGAGGGACGGTTGAGAGACGGTTGAGGGACGGTTGAGGGACGGTTGAGGGTCGGTTGAGGGACGGTTGAGGGACGGTTAAGGGACGGTTGAGGTATGTTTGCGGGACGGTTGACGTATGGTTGAGGAACGGTTGAGGGACGGTTGAGGGACGGTTGAGGGACGGTTGAGGGACGGTTGAGGGACGGTTGAGGGAAGGTTGAGGGACGGTTGAGGGACGGTTGAGGAACGGTTGAGGGACGGTTGAGGGACGGTTGAGGGACGGTTGAGGGACGGTTGAGGGACGGTTGAGGGACGGTTGAGGGACGGTTGAGGGACGGTTGAGGGACGGTTGAGGGACGGTTGAGGGACGGTTGAGGGACGGTTGAGGGACGGTTGAGGGACGGTTGAGGGACGGTTGAGGGACGGTTGAGAGACGGTTGAGGGACGGTTGAGGGACGGTTGAGGGTCGGTTGAGGGACGGTTGAGGGACGGTTAAGGGACGGTTGCGGTATGTTTGCGGGACGGTTGACGTATGGTTGAGGAACGGTTGAGGGACGGTTGAGGGACGGTTGAGGGACGGTTGAGGGACGGTTGAGGGACGGTTGAGGGACGGTTTAGGGACGGTTGAGGGACGGTTGAGGGACGGTTGAGGGACGGTTGAGGGACGGTTGAGGGACGGTTGAGGGACGGTTGAGGGACGGTTGAGGGACGGTTGAGGGACGGTTGAGGACGGTTGAGGGACGGTCGAGGGACGGTTGAGAAACGATTGATGGATGCTTGAGGGATGGTTAAGGGACGGTTGAGGGACGGTTGAGGGACGGTTGAGGGACGGTTGAGGGATGGTTGAGGGGCGGTTGAGGGAGGGTTGAGGGACAGTTGAGGGACGGTTGAGGGACGGTTGAGTCAAGACGGTTGAGGGACGCTTGCAGTAGGTAGGGCTCCGCTGGCCAAAGGTAGGACGGTTGAGGGTTCGGTTGAGGGACGGTTGAGGGAGGGTTGAGGGACGGTTGAGGGACGGTTGAGGGACGGTTGAGGGAGGGTTGAGGGACAGTTGAGGGACGGTTGAGGGACAGTTGAGGGACGGTTGAGGGAAGGTTGAGTCAAGGCGGTTTAGGGACTGATCCCGAAAGTTGAGGAACGCTTGCAGTAGGTAGGGCTCCGCTGGCCAAAGGTAGGACGGTTGAGGGTTCGGTTAAGGGACGGTTGAGGGACGGTTGAAGGACGGTTGAGGGACGGTTGAGGGACGATTGAGGGCACGAAATTGATATAGAGCGCGCTTGTTCCCCATTTAAAGACCTTTCAGTTGATGCCTGTTTTGGCGCGATCGGTTGGCTAGAACTCGAGATATGGCTGAAAGGAGTGGGGAGTGTTTTTCGCTCTAAACAAATCCGCTTCTTCAAGTACTGCGCCTAAACTATAGAAGTGACACGATAATGTTATATAGCGCGGTTGTTCCCCATTTAAAGACCTTTTATTTGATATATGGCTTGGCGCGATCGGTTGCCTAGAACTCGAGATATGACTGAAAGGAGTGGGGAGTGTTTTTCGCTCTAAACAAATACGCTCCTTCAATTACTGCGCCTAAACTATAGAAGTGAAATGAAAATGTTATATCGCGTGATTGTTCCCCATTTAAAGACCTTTCATTTGATATATGGCTTGGCGCGATCGGTTGGCTAGAACTCGAGATATGACTGGAAGGAGTGGGGAGTGTTTTTCGCTCTGAACAAATACGCTCCTTCAAGTACTGCGCCTAAACTATAGAAGTGACGCGAAAATCTTATATCGCGCGGTTGTTCCTCATTTAAAGACCTTTTATTTGATATAGGGCTTTGCGCGATCGGTTGGCTAGAACTCGAGATATGACTGAAAGGAGTGGGGAGTGTTTTTCGCTCTAAGCAAATACGCTCCTTCAAGTACTGCGCCTAAACTATAGAAGTGACACGAAAATGTTATATAGCGCGGTTGTTCCTCATTTAAATACCTTTCATTTGATATCTTGCTTGGCGCGATGGGTTGGCTAGAACTCGAGATATGACTGAAAGGAGTGGGGAGTGTTTTTCGCTCTGAACAAATACGCTCCTTCAAGTACTGCGCCTAAACTATAGAAGTGACGCGAAAATCTTATATCGCGCGGTTGTTCCTCATTTAAAGACCTTTTATTTGATATAGGGCTTTGCGCGATCGGTTGGCTAGAACTCGAGATATGACTGAAAGGAGTGGGGAGTGTTTTTCGCTCTAAGCAAATACGCTCCTTCAAGTACTGCGCCTAAACTATAGAAGTGACACGAAAATGTTATATAGCGCGGTTGTTCCTCATTTAAAGACCTTTCATTTGATATCTTGCTTGGCGCGATGGGTTGGCTAGAACTCGAGATATGACTGAAAGGAGTGGGGAGTGTTTTTCGCTCTGAACAAATACGCTCCTTCAAGTACTGCGCCTAAACTATAGAAGTGACACGAAAATATTATATAGCACGGTTGTTCCCCATTTAAAGGCCTTTGATTTGATATATGAATTGGCGTGATCGGTTGGCTAGAACTCGAGATATGACTGGAAGGAGTGGGGAATGTTTTTCGCTCTAAACAAATCCGCTCCTTCAAGTACTGCGCCTAAACTATATAAGTGACGCGAAAATCTTATATCGCGTGGTTGTTCCTCATTTAAAGAACTTTTATTTGATATAGGGCTTGGCGCGATCGGTTGGCTAGAACTCGAGATATGACTGAAAGGAGTGGGGAGTGTTTTTCGCTCTAAACAAATACGCTCCTTCAAGTGCTGCGCCTAAACTATAGAAGTGACACGAAAACATTATATAGCGCGGTTGTTTCTCATTTAAAGACCTTTCATTTAATACCTGACTTGGCGCGATCGGTTGGCCAGAACTCAAGATATGACTGAGAGGAGTGGGGAGTGTTTTTCGCTCTATACAAATACACTCCTTCAAGTACTGCCCCTAACCTATATAAGTGGCATGAAAATGATATAGAGCGCGGTTGTTCCCCATTTAAAGACCTTTCAGTTGATACCTATCTTCAACCTCAACATCAATCTCAATCTCAGCCTCAACGACAACCTCAACCTCAACCTAAACGTCAACCTCAACCTTAACATCAACCTCAACTACAAACTCATCTTCAACTTCAACTTCAACCTCATCCTCAATCTCAATCTCAACATTAACCTCAACCTCAACGACAACCTCAACCTCAACCTAAACGTCAACCTCAACCTTAACCTCAACCTTAACCTCAACCTCAACCTCAACCTCAACTTCAACTACAACCTCATCTTCAACTTCAACTTCAACCTCAACCTCAACCGCAACCTCAACCTTAACTTAAAGCTCAACCTCAATCGTAACCTCAAGCTCAAGCTCAATCGTAACCTCAAGCTCAACCTCAATTTCAACTTCAACTTTAACCTCATGCTCAACCTCAACTTCAAGCGCAACTCACCCTCAACCGTACCTCAACCGTCTCTCAACCTTCCCTCAACCTTCTCTCAACCGACCCTTAACCGTCCCCCAACCGTCCCTCAAGCGCCCCTCAACCGACCCTCAACCGACCCTTAACCGTCCCTTAACCGTCTCTCAACCGTCCCTCAACCGTCCCTCAACCGTCCCTCAACCGTCCCTCAACCGTCCCTCAACAGTCCCTCAACCGTCCCTCAACACTCCCTCAACCGTCCCTCAACCGTCCCTCAACCGACCCTCAAGCGATCCTCAACCGACCCTCAAGCGACCCTCAACCGACCCTCAACCGACCCTTAACCGTCCCTCAACCGTCGCTCAACCGTCCCTCAACCGTCCCTCAACCGTCCCTCAACCGTCCCTCAACCGTCCCTCAACCGTCCCTCAACCGTTCCTCAACCGTTCCTCAACCGTCCGTCAACCGTCCCTCAACCTTCCCTCAAACGTCCCTCAACCGTCCTACCTACTTCCATCGGAGCCCTACCTACGGCCAGCGGAGCCCTACCTACTGCCAACGGAGCCCTACCTACTGCTAGCGTAGCCCTACCTACTGCTAGCGTAGCCCTACCTGCGGCCAGCGGAGCCCTACCTGCGGCCAGCGCAGCGCTACCTACTGCCAGCGTAGCCCTACATACGGCTAGCGGAGGCCTACCTACGGCCATCGGAGCGCTACCTACTGCCAACGGAGCCCTATCTACTGCCAACGGAGCCCTACGTACGGCCAGCGGAGCCCTACGTACGTCCCTCAACCGTCCTACCTACTTCCATCGGAGCCCTACCTCCGGCCAGCGGAGCTCTAACTACGGCCAGCGGAGCCCTACCTACGGCCAGAGGAGCCCTACCTACGGCCAGCGGAGCCCTACCTACGGCCAGCGGAGCCCTACCTACTGCCAACGGAGCCCTACCTACTGCTAGCGTAGCCCTACCTGCGGCCAGCGGGGCCCTACCTGCGGCCAGCGGGGCCCTACCTGCGGCCAGCGGGGCCCTACCTGCGGCCAGCGGAGCCCTACCTGCGGCCAGCGCAGCGCTACCTACTGCCAGCGTAGCCCTACATACGGCTAGCGGAGGCCTACCTACGGCCAGCGGAGCGCTACCTACTGCCAACGGAGCCATACCTACTGCCAACGGAGCCCTACGTACGGCCAGCGGAGCCCTACGTACGTCCCTCAACCGTCCTACCTACTTCCATCGGAGCCCTACCTACGGCCAGCGGAGCTCTAACTACGGCCAGCGAAGCCCTACCTACTGCCAACGGAGCCCTACCTACGGCCAGAGGAGCCTTACCTACGGCCAGAGGAGCCTTACCTACGGCCAGCGGAGCCCTACCTACGGCCAGCGGAGCCCTACCTGCGGCCAGCGTAGCCCTACCTGCGGCCAGCGGAGCGCTACCTACTGCTAGCGGAGCCCTACGTACGGCCAGCGGAGCCCTACGTACGGCCAGCGGAGCCCTACGTACGGCCAGCGGAGCCCTACGTACGGCCAGCGGAGCCCTACGTACGGCCAGCGGGCAATATGTAGGACTCCGGTGGCTGTGGGTAGGGCTCCGCTGGCCGTAGGTAGGGCTCCGCTGGCTATAGGTAGGGCTCCGCTAGCCGTAGGTAGCGCTCCACTGGCAATATGTAGGGCTCCGCTGGCTGTGGGTAGGGCTCCGCTGGGCATAGGTAGCGCTCCGCTGGGCGTAGGTAGGGTTCCGCTGGCCGTAGGTAGCGCTCCACTGGCCGTAGGTAGGGTTCCGCTGGCCGTAGGTAGGGCTCCGCTGGCCGTAGTTAGAGCTTCGCTTGCAGTATGTAGGGCTCCGCTGGCCGTAGGTCCGCTTGCAGTAGGTAGGGCTCCGCTGGCCAAAGGTAGGACGGTTGAGGGTTCGGTTGAGGGTTCGGTTGAGGGATGGTTGAGGGACGGTTGAGGGACGGTTGAGGGACGATTGAGGGACGATTGAGGGACGATTGAGGGAAGGTTGAGGGACGGTTGAGGGACGGTTGAGGGACGGTTGAGGGACGGTTAAGGGACGGTTGAGGGACGGTTGAGGGACGGTTGAGAAACGGTTGAGGAACGGTTGAGGAACGGTTGAGGAACGGTTGAGGAACGGTTGAGGGACGGTTGAGGGACGTTTGAGGGACGTTTGAGGGACGGTTGAGGGACGGTTGAGGGACGGTTGAGGGACGGTTGAGGAACGGTTGAGGGACGGTTGAGGGACGGTTGAGGGACGGTTGAGGGACGGTTGAGGGACGGTTGAGGGACGGTTGAGGGACGGTTGAGGGAAGGTTGAGGGAAGGTTGAGGGACGGTTGAGCGACGGTTGAGGGACGGTTGAGGAACGGTTGAGGGACGGTTGAGGGACGGTTGAGGGACGGTTGAGGGACGGTTGAGGGACGGTTGAGGGACGGTTGAGGGACGGTTAAGGGACGGTTGAGGTATGTTTGCGGGACGGTTGACGTATGGTTGAGGAACGGTTGACGGACGGTTGAGGGACGGTTGAGGGACGGTTGAGGGACGGTTGAGGGACGGTTGAGGGACGGTTGAGGGACGGTTGAGGGACGGTTGAGGGACGGTTGAGGGACGGTTGAGGGAAGGTTGAGGGACGGTTGAGGGACGGTTGAGGGACGGTTGAGGAACGGTTGAGGGACGGTTGAGGGACGGTTGAGGGACGGTTGAGGGAACGGTTGAGGGACGGTTGAGGGACGGTTGAGGGACGGTTGAGGGACGGTTGAGGGACGGTTGAGGGACGGTTGAGGGACGGTTGAGGGACGGTTGAAGGACGGTTGAGGGACGGTTGAGGGACGGCTGAGGGACGGTTGAGGGACGGTTGAGGGACGGTTAAGGGACGGTTGAGGGACGGTTGAGGGACGGTTGAGGGACGGTTGAGGGACGGTTGAGGTACGGTTGAGGGACGGTTGAGGGAAGGTTGAGGGACGGTTGAGGACGGTTGAGGACGGTTGAGGGACGGTCGAGGGACGGTTGAGGAACGATTGATGGATGGTTGAGGGATGGTTGAGGGACGGTTGAGGGACGGTTGAGGGACGGTTGAGGGACGGTTGAGGGACGGTTGAGGGATGGTTGAGGGACGGTTGAGGGATGGTTGAGGGACGGTTGAGGGAGGGTTGAGGGACAGTTGAGGGATGGTTGAGGGACGGTTGAGTCAAGACGGTTGAGGGACTGATCCCGAAAGTTGAGGGACGTTTGCAGTAGGTAGGGCTCCGCTGGCCAAAGGTAGGACGGTTGAGGGAGGATTGAGGGAAGGTTGAGGGACGTTTGAGGAACGGTTGAGGGAGGGTTGAGGGACAGTTGAGTGACGGTTGAGGGACAGTTGAGGGACGGTTGAGGGACGGTTGAGTCAAGACGGTTTAGGGACTTATCCCGAAAGTTGAGGGACGTTTGCAGTAGGTAGGGCTCCGCTGGCCAAAGGTAGGACGGTTGAGGGTTCGGTTGAGGGACGGTTGAGGGAGGGTTGAGGGACGGTTGAAGGACGGTTGAGGGACGGTTGAGGGACGATTGAGGGCACGAAAGTGATATAGAGCGCGCTTGTTCCCCATTTAAAGACCTTTCAGTTGATGCCTGTTTTGGCGCGATCGGTTGGCTAGAACTCGAGATATGGCTGAAAGGAGGGGGGAGTGTTTTTCGCTCGAAACAAATACGCTCCTTCAAGTACTGCGCCTAAACTATAGAAGTGACACGATAATGTTATATAGCGCTGTTGTTCCTCATTTAAAGACCTTTCATTTGATAAATGGCTTGGCGCGATCGGTTGGCTAGACCTATAGATATGACTGAAAGGAGTGGGGAGTGTTTTTCGCTCTAAACAAATCCGCTCCTTCAAGTACTGCGCCTAAACTTAGAAGTAACACGATAATGTTATATAGCGCGGTTGTTCCTCATTTAAAGACTTTTCATTTGATATATTGCTTGGCGCGATGGGTTGGCTAGAACTCGAGATATGACTGAAAGGAGTGGGGAGTGTTTTTCGCTCTGAACAAATACGCTCCTTCAAGTACTGCGCCTAAACTATAGAAGTGACACGATAATGTTATATAGCGCGGTTTTTCCTCATTTAAAGACCTTTCAATTGATAAATGGCTTGGCGCGATCGGTTGGCTAGAACTCGAGATATGACTGAAAGGAGTGGGGAGTGTTTTTCGCTCGAAACAAATACGTTCCTTCAAGTACTGCGCCTAAACTATAGAAGTGACACGATAATGTTATATAGCGCGGTTGTTCCTCATTTAAAGACCTTTCATTTGATAAATGGCTTGGCGCGATCGGTTGGCTAGACCTATAGATATGACTGAAAGGAGTGGGGAGTGTTTTTCGCTCGAAACAAATACGCTCCTTCAAGTACTGCGCCTAAACTATAGAAGTGACACGAAAATGTTATATAGCGCGGTTGTTCCCCATTTAAAGACCTTTCACTTTCATAACTGTCTTCAACCTCAACATTAATTTCAATCTCAGCCTCAACGTCAACGTCAACGTCAACGTCAACGTCAACCTCAACCTCAACTACAAACTCATCATCAACTTCAACCTCATCCTCAATCTCAATGTCAACATTAACCTCAACCTCAACCTCAACGACAACCTCAACCTCAACCTAAACGTCAACCTCAACCTTAACCTCAACCTCAACCTCAACGTCAACCTCAACCTCAACCTCAACCTCAACTTCAACTACAACCTCATCTTCAACTTCAACTTCAACCTCAACCTCAACCACATTCTCAACCTCAACCCTAACTTCAACCTCAACCTTAATCGTAACCTCAAGCTCAACCTCAATTTCAACTTCAACTTTAACCTCATGCTCAACCTCAACTTCAAGCGCAACTCACCCTCAACCGTACCTCAACCGTCTCTCAACCTTCCCTCAACCTTCTCTCAACCGACCCTCAACCGTCCCCCAACCGTCCCTCAACCGTCCCCCAACCGTCCCTCAACCGACCCTTAACCGTCCCTCAACCGTCTCTCAACCGTCCCTCAACCGTCCCTCAACCGTCCCGCAACTGACCCTCAACCGTCCCTCAACCGACCCTCAACCGACCCTCAACCGACCCTCAACCGACCCTCAACCGACCCTCAACCAACCCTCAACCGACCCTCAACCGACCCTCAACCGACCCTCAACCGACCCTCAACCGACCCTCAACCGACCCTCAACCGACCCTCAACCGACCCTCAACCGACCCTAAACCGACCCTCAACCGACCCTCAACCGACCCTCAACCGACCCTCAACCGACCCTCAACCGACCCTCAACCGACCCTCAACCGACCCTCAACCGACCCTCAACCGACCCTCAACCGACCCTCAACCGACCCTCAACCGACCCTCAACCGACCTTCAACCGACCCTCAACCGACCCTTAACCGACCCTCAACCGACCCTCAACCGACCCTCAACCGACCCTCAACCGACCCTCAACCGACCCTCAACCGACCCTCAACCGACCCTCAACCGACCCTCAACTGTCCCACAACGGGCCCTCAACCGTCCCTCAACCGTCCCTCAACCGTTCCTCAACCGTTCCTCAACCGTCCCTCAACCGTTCCTCAACCGTCCCTCAACCGTCCCTCAACCTTCCCTCAACATTCCCTCAACCGTCCTACCTACTTCCATCGGAGCCCTACCTACGGCCAGCGGAGCCCTACCTACGGCCAGTGGAGCTCTAACTACGGCCAGCGAAGCCCTACCTACTGCCAGCGGAGCCCTACCTACGGCCAACGGAGCCCTACCTACGGCCAGCGGAGCCCTACCTACGGCCAGCGGAGCCCTATCTACGGCCAGTGGAGCTCTAACTACGGCCAGCGAAGCCCTACCTACTGCCAGCGGAGCCCTACCTACGGCCAGCGGGCAATATGTAGGGCTCCGCTGGCTGTTGGTAGGGCTCCGCTGGGCATATGTAGGGCTGCGCTGGCCGTAGGTAGGGCTCCGCTGGCCGTAGGTAGGGCTCCGCTGGCCGTAGGTAGCGCTCCGCTGGCCGTAGGTAGCGCTCCGCTGGCCGTAGGTAGCGCTCCGCTGGCCGTAGGTAGCGCTCCGCTGGCCGTAGGTAGGGCTCCGCTGGCCGTAGTTAGAGCTTCGCTTGCAGAATGTAGGGCTCCGCTAGCCGTAGGTAGCGCTCCACTGGCAATATGTAGGGCTCCGCTGACTGTGGGTAGGGCTCCGCTGGGCATAGGTAGGGCTCCGTTGGCCATAGGAAGGGCTCCGCTGGCCGTAGGTACGTCTCCGTTGGCAGTAGATAGCGCCCCGCTGGCCGTAGGTAGGACTCTGCTAGCCGTAGGTAGGGCTCCGCTGGCAGTAGGTAGCGCTGCGCTGGCCGCAGGTAGGACTCCGCTGGCCGTTGCTAAGGCTCCGGTTGCAGTAGGTAGGGCTCCGCTGGCCAAAGGTAGGACGGGTGAGGGTTCGGTTGAGGGTTCGGTTGAGGGTTCGGTTAGGGGGCGGTTAAGGGTTCGGTTAGGGGGCGGTTGAGGGACGGTTGAGGGACGGTTGAGGGACGGTTGAGGGACGGTTGAGGGACGGTTGAGGGACGGTTGGGGGACGGTTGAGGGACGGTTGAGGGACGGTCTAGGAAAAGTTGCGGGAAGGTTGAGGGAAGGTTGAGGGAGGGTTGAGGGAAGGTTGAGGGAAGGTTTAGAGAAGGTTGAGGGAAGGTTGAGGGAAGGTTGAGGGAAGGTTGAGGGAAAGTTGAGGGACGTTTAAGGGACGTTTGAGGCCCATTTGAGGAACGGTTGAGGGTCGGTTGAGGGAAGGTTGAGGTTAGGTTGAGGTAACGTTGAGGGAAAGTTGAGGGACGTTTAAAGGAAGGTTGAGGAACGGTTCAAAGAACGGTTGAGGGACGGTTGAGGGAGTCTTTAGGGAAGGTTGAGGGATGGTTGAGGGACGGTTGAGGGACGGTTGAGGAACGGTTGAGGGGCGGTTGAGGGGCGGTTGAGGGGCGGTTGAGGAACGGTCGAGGGACGGTTGAGGAACAATTGATGGATGGTTGACGGATGTTTGAGGGACGGTTGAGGGAAGGTTGAGGGATGGTTGAGGGACGGTTGAGGGACGGTTGAGGGAGGGTTGAGGTACGGTTGAGGGACGGTTGACGGACGGTTGAGGGACGGTTGAGGTACGGCTGAGGGACGGCTGAGGGACGGTTGAGGGAAGGTTGAGGAACGGTTGAGGAACGGTTGATACCTGCCTTGGCGCGATCGGTTGGCTAGAACTCGAGATATGACTGAAAGGAGTGGGGAGTGTTTTTCGCTCTAAACAAATGCGCTCCTTCAAGTACTGCGCCTAAACTATATAATTGACGCGAAAATCTTATATCGCGCGGTTGTTCCTCATTTAAAGACCTTTCATTTGATATAGGGCTTGGCGCGATCGGTTGGCTAGAACTCGAGATATGACTAAAAGGAGTGGGGAGTGTTTTTCGCTCTAAACAAATACGCTCCTTCAAGTACTGCGCCTAAACTATAGTAGTGACATGAAAATGTTATATCGCGCGATTGTTCCTCATTTAAAGACCTTTCATTTGATATAGGGCTTGGCGCGATCGGTTGGCTAGAACTCGAGATATGACTGAAAGGAGTGGGGAGTGTTTTTCGCTCTAAACAAGTACGCTCCTTCAAGTACTGCGCCTAAACTATAGAAGTGACAGCTACTCCGCCTAAACTATAGAAGTAACAAGAAAATGTTATATAGCGCGGTTGTTCCCCAATTAAAGACCTTTCATTCGATATAGGGCTTGGCGCGATCGGTTATCTAGAACTTGAGATATGACTGAAAGGAGTGCAGAGTGTTTTTCTCTCTATACAAATACGCTCTTTCAATTACGGTAAATTTTGTATGCTAAATAGAGTTATAAGACTAAACCATTACAAAGCCTCAGTTTTCACCGCCTTAACTTGGTTTCTATAACTTAGTCGATTATAGTTTATATTTTCCAGCAAACAATGGATCTGCTCCTTTCTCATTATACCACCTGCTGACTCTTTAATATACTGCAAAACTGCATACATTTATTAGGTTGATCTAAGGATGGAGTCAATGGAGCCACCGACGCGTTAAATGGGCGTTACTATGTACTATCCCATTGTAGTTGGTAGTCTTGCAATATATTCAACCAATATTGTAAATAGTTACAAACAGAGCCAAGAAATATTTAGGAAATATGGATACAATAAAATTAAAAGTTTAGATGTTAACTGTACATGCGTATAACTTACCAAAATGTCTTCCGCTGAAAATCGAGTATATCGAGTAATCCTCAATTCGAATAGCGTCACTGTTTATATTTATAGTCGAAAATCTGAAAATATTAGGCAAGCAAACAGCTGAGTTACGAAAGTTGGAAGTTAGGATAGATATGCAGATATGTAGATATGTTCTAAACTATAGAAGTGTCACGAAAATGATATAGAGCGCGGTCGTTCCTCATTTAAAGACCTTTCATTTAATAGCTGACTTGGCGCGATCGGTTGGCCAGAACTCAAGATATGACTGAGAGGAGTGGGGAGTGTTTTTCGCTTTATACAAATACACTCCTTCAATTACTGCGCCTAACCTATAGAAGTGACACGAAAACATTATATAGCGCGGTTGTTTCTCATTTAAAGACCTTTCATTTAATACCTGACTTGGCGCGATCGGTTGGCCAGAACTCAAGATATGACTGAGAGGAGTGGGGAGTGTTTAAATACACTCCTTCAAGTACTTCCCCTAACCTATATAAGTGGCATGAAAATGATATAGAGCGCGGTTGTTCCCCATTTAAAGACCTTTCAGTTGATACCTATCTTCAACCTCAACATCAATCTCAATCTCAGCCTCAGCCTCAACGACAACCTCAACCTCAACCTAAACGTCAACGTCAACCTTAACCTCATGCTCAACCTCAACTTCAAGCGCAACTTACCCTCAAACGTACCTCAACCGTCTCTCAACCGTCCCTCAACCGTCCCTCAACCGATCCTCAACCTTCCCCCAACCGTCCCTCAACCTTCCCTCAAACGTTCCTCAACCGTCCTACCTTCTTCCATCGGAGCCCTACCTACGGCCAGCGGAGCCCTACCTACGGCCAGTGGAGCTCTAACTACGGCCAGCGAAGCCCTACCTACTGCCAGCGGAGCCCTACCTACGGCCAGCGGAGCCCTACCTACTGCCAACGGAGCCCTACCTACTGCTAGCGTAGCCCTACCTGCGGCCAGCGGAGCCCTACCTGCGGCCAGCGCAGCGCTACCTACTGCCAGCGTAGCCCTACCTACGGCTAGCGGAGGACTAACTACGGCCAGCGGAGCGCTACCTACTGCCAACGGAGCCCTACCTACTGCTAACGGAGCCCTACGTACGGCCAGCGGAGCCCTACGAACGTCCCTCAACCGAACCCTCAACCGTCCTACCTACTTCCATCGGAGCCCTACCTACGGCCAGCGGAGTTCTAACTACGGCCAGCGAAGCCCTACCTTCTGCCAGTGGAGCCCTACGTACGGCCAGCGGAGCCCTACGTACGGCCAGCGGAGCCCTACGTACGGCCAGCGGAGCCCTACGTACGGCCAGCGAGCAATATGTAGGGCTCCGGTGGCTGTGGGTAGGGCTCCGCTGGGCATATGTAGGGCTCCGTTGGACATAGGAAGGGCTCCGCTGACCGTAGGTAGGGCTCCGCTGGCCGTAGGTAGGGCTCCGCTGACCGTAGGTAGGGCTCCGCTGGCTATAGGTAGGGCTCCGCTGGCCGTAGGTAGCGCTCCGATGGGCGTAGGTAGGGTTCCGCTGGCCGTAGGTAGCGCTCCACTGCCCGTAGGTAGGGCTCCGCTGACCGTAGGTAGGGCTCCGCTGGCCGTAGTTAGAGCTTCGCTTGCAGTATGTAGGGCTCCGCTGGCAGTAGGTAGCGCTCCGCTGGCCGTAGGTAGGGCTTCGCTGACCGTAGGTAGGGCTCCGCTAGGCGTAGGTAGCGCTCCACTGGCAATATGTAGGGCTCCGCTGGCTGTGGGTAGGGCTCCGCTGGCCGTAGGTAGCGCTCCGCTGGGCGTAGGTAGGGTTCCGCTGGCCGTAGGTAGCGCTCCACTGCCCGTAGGTAGGGCTCCGCTGACCGTAGGTAGGGCTCCGCTAGGCTAGGTAGCGCTCCACTGGCAATATGTAGGGCTCCGCTGGCTGTGGGTAGGGCTCTGCTGGGCATAGGTAGGGCTCTGTTGGCCGTAGTTAGGGCTCCGTTGGCCGTAGGTAGGGCTCCGCTGGCCAAAGGTAGGACGGTTGAGGGTTCGGTTGAGGGACGATTGAGGGAAGGTTGAGGGACGGTTGAGGGACGGTTGAGGGACGGTTGAGGGACGGTTGAGGGACGGTTGAGGGACGGTTGAGGGACGGTTGAGGGACGGTTGAGGGACGGTTGAGGGACGGTTGAGGGACGGTTGAGGGACGGTTGAGGGACGGTTGAGGGACGGTTGAGGGACGGTTGAGGGACGGTTGAGGGACGGTTGAGGGACGGTTGAGGGACGGTTGAGGGACGGTTGAGGGACGGTTGAGGGACGGTTGAGGGACGGTTGAGGGACGGTTGAGGGACGGTTGAGGGACGGTTGAGGGACGGTTGAGGGACGGTTGAGGGACGGTTGAGGGACGGTTGAGAGGCGGTTAAGGGACGGTTGAGGGACGGCTGAGGGACGGTTGAGGGACGGTTGAGGGACGGTTGAGGGACGGTTGAGGGACGGTTGAGGGACGGTTGAGGGACGGTTGAGGGATGGTTGAGGGAGGGTTGAGGGACAGTTGGAGGACGGTTGAGAGACGGTTGAGTCAAGACGGTTGAGGGACTAATCCCGAAAGTTGAGGGACGTTTGCAGTAGGTAGGGCTCCGCTGGCCAAAGGTAGGACGTTTGAGGGTTCGGTTGAGGGACGGTTGAGGGAGGGTTTAGGGACGGTTGAGGGACGGTTGAGGGACGGTTGAGGGACGGTTGAGGGACGGTTGAGGGACGGTTGAGGGACGGTTGAGGGTGGGTTGAGGGACAGTTGAGGGACGGTTGAGGCACGGTTGAGTCAAGACGGTTTAGGGACTGATCCCGAAAGTTGATGGACGTTTGCAGTAGGTAGGGCTCCTCTGGCCAAAGGTAGGACGGTTGAGGGTTCGGTTGAGGGACGGTTGAGGGAGGGTTGAGGGACGGTTGAAGGACGGTTGAGGGACGGTTGAGGGACGATTGAGGGCACGAAAATGATATAGAGCGCGCTTGTTCTCCATTTAAAGACCTTTCAGTTGATGCCTGTCTTGGCTCGATCAGTTGGCTAGAACTCGAGATATGGCAGAAAGGAGTGGGGAGTGTTTTTCGCTCGAAACAAATACGCTCCTTCAAGTACTGCGCCTAAACTATAGAAGTGACACGATAATGTTATATAGCGCGGTTGTTCCTCATTTAAAGACCTTTCATTTGTTAAATGGCTTGGCGCGATCGGTTGGCTAGACCTATAGATATGACTGAAAGGAGTGGGGAGTGTTTTTCGCTCTAAACAAATCCGCTCCTTCAAGTACTGCGCCTAAACTATAGAAGTGACACGATAATGTTATATAGCGCGGTTGTTCCCCATTTAAAGACCTTTCATTTGATATATGGCTTTGTGCGATCGGTTGGCTAGAACTCGAGATATGACTGGAAGGAGTGGGGAGTGTTTTTCGCTCTAAACAAATCCGCTTCTTCAAGTACTGCGCCTAAACTATAGAAGTGACACGAAAATATTATATAGCGCGGTTGTTCCTCATTTAAAGACCTTTCATTTGATATATGGCTTTGCGCGATCGGTTGGCTAGAACTCGAGATATGACTGGAAGGAGTGGGGAGTGTTTTTCGCTCTAAACAAATCCGCTCCTTCAAGTACTGCGCCTAACCTATATAAGTGGCATGAAAATATTTTATAGCACGGTTGTTCCCCATTTAAAGGCCTTTCATTTGATATATGGCTTTGCGCGATCGGTTGGCTAGAACTCGAGATATGACTGGAAGGAGTGGGGAGTGTTTTTCGCTCGAAACAAATACGCTCCTTCAAGTACTGCGCCTAAACTATAGAAGTGACACGATAATGTTATATAGCGCGGTTGTTCCTCATTTAAAGACCTTTCATTTGTTAAATGGCTTGGCGCGATCGGTTGGCTAGACCTATAGATATGACTGAAAGGAGTGGGGAGTGTTTTTCGCTCTAAACAAATCCGCTCCTTCAAGTACTGCGCCTAAACTATAGAAGTGACACGATAATGTTATATAGCGCGGTTGTTCCCCATTTAAAGACCTTTCATTTGATATATGGCTTGGCGCGATCGGTGGGCTAGAACTCGAGATATGACTGAAAGGAGTGGAGAGTGTTTTTCGCTCTAAACAAATACCCTCCTTCGAGTACTGCGCCTAAACTATAGAAGTGACACGAAAATGTTATATAGCGCGGTTGTTCCTCATTTAAAGACCTTTCATTTGATATATGGCTTTGCGCGATCGGTTGGCTAGAACTCGAGATATGACTGGAAGGAGTGGGGAATGTTTTTCGCTCTAAACAAATCCGCTTCTTCAAGTGCTGCGCCTAAACTATAGAAGTGACACGAAAATGTTATATAGCGCGGTTGTTCCTCATTTAAAGACCTTTCATTTGATATATGGCTTTGCGCGATCGGTTGGCTAGAACTCGAGATATGACTAGAAGGAGTGGGGAGTGTTTTTCGCTCTAAACAAATCCGCTCCTTCAAGTACTGCGCCTAAACTATAGAAGTGACACGAAAATATTATATAGCACGGTTGTTCCCCATTTAAAGGCCTTTGATTTGATATATGGCTTGGCGTGATCGGTTGGCTAGAACTCGAGATATGACTGAAAGGAGTGGGGAGTGTTTTTCGCTCTAAACAAATACGCTCCTTCAAGTACTGCGCCTAAACTATAGAAGTGACACGAAAATATTATATAGCACGGTTGTTCCCCATTTAAAGGCCTTTGATTTGATATATGGCTTGGCGTGATCGGTTGGCTAGAACTCGAGATATGACTGGAAGGAGTGGGGAATGTTTTTCGCTCTAAACAAATCCGCTCCTTCAAGTACTGCGCCTAAACTATATAAGTGACGCGAAAATCTTATACGGCGCGGTTGTTCCTCATTTAAAGACCTTTTATTTGATATAGGGCTTGGCGCGATCGGTTGGCTAGAACTCGAGATATGACTGAAAGGAGTGGGGAGTGTTTTTCGCTCTAAACAAATCCGCTCCTTCAAGTACTGCGCCTAAACTATAGAAGTGACACGATAATGGTATAGAGCGCGGTTGTTCCCCATTTAAAGACCTTTCACTTGATACCTGTCTTCAACCTCAACATCAATCTCAATCTCAGCCTCAACGTCAACGTCAACGTCAACCTCAACCTCAACTACAAACTCATCATCAACTTCAACCTCATCCTCAATCTCAATCTCAACATTAACCTCAACCTCAACCTCAACGACAACCTCAACCTCAACCTAAACGTCAACCTCAACCTTAACCTCAACCTCAGCCTCAACGTCAACCTCAACCTCAACCTCAACCTCAACTTCAACTACAACCTCATCTTCAACTTCAACTTCAACCTCAACCTCAACCACATTCTCAACCTCAACCTTAACTTCAACCTCAACCTTAATCGTAACCTCAAGCTCAAGCTCAATCGTAACCTCAAGCTCAACCTCAATTTCAACTTCAACTTTAACCTCATGCTCAACCTCAACTTCAACCGTACCTCAACCGTCTCTCAACCTTCCCTCAACCTTCTCTCAACCGACCCTCAACCGTCCCCCAACCGTCCCTCAACCGCCCCTCAACCGTCCCTCAACCGACCCTTAACCGTCCCTCAACCGTCTCTCAACCGTCCCTTAACCGTCCCTCAACCGTCCCGCAACTGACCCTCAACCGTCCCGCAACTGACCCTCAACCGTCCCTCAACCGACCCTCAACCGACCCTCAACCGACCCACAACCGTCCCTCAACCGTCCCTCAACCGTTACTCAACCGTTCCTCAACCGTTCCTCAACCGTCCCTCAACCGTTCCTCAACCTTCCCTCAACCGTCCCTCAACCGTCCTACCTACTTCCATCGGAACCCTACCTACGGCCAGTGGAGCTCTAACTACGGCCAGCGGAGCCCTACCTACGGCCAGCGGAGCCCTACCTACGGCCAGTGGAGCTCTAACTACGGCCAGCGAAGCACTACCTACGGCCAGCGAAGCACTACCTACGGCCAGCGGGCAATATGTAGGGCTCCGCTGGCTGTGGGTAGGGCTCCGTTGGCCATAGGAAGGGCTCCGCTGACCGTAGGTAGGGCTCCGCTGACCGTAGGTAGGGCTCCGCTGGCCGTAGGTAGGGCTCCGCTGGCAGTAGGTAGCGCTCCGCTGGCCGTAGGTAGCGCTCCGCTGGCCGTAGTTAGAGCTTCGCTTGCACTATGTAGGGCTCCGCTGGCAGTAGTTAGAGCTTCGCTTGCAGTATGTAGGGCTCCGCTAGCCGTAGGTAGCGCTCCACTGGCAATATGTAGGGCTCCGCTGACTGTGGGTAGGGCTCCG
This sequence comes from Thecophora atra, assembly GCA_937620795.1. Lineage (NCBI taxonomy): Eukaryota > Metazoa > Arthropoda > Insecta > Diptera > Conopidae > Thecophora > Thecophora atra. The sequence continues at coordinate 30,916,707 of OW569397.1, read as the reverse complement.
CTGGGCATAGGTAGGGCTCCGTTGGCCATAGGAAGGGCTCCGCTGGCCGTAGGTAGGTCTCCGTTGGCAGTAGGTAGCGCTCCGCTGGCCGTAGGTAGGGCGCCGCTAGCCGTAGGTAGGGCTCCGCTGGCAGTAGGTAGCGCTGCGCTGGCCGTAGGTAGGACTCCGCTGGCCGTTGCTAAGGCTCCGGTTGCAGTAGGTAGGGCTCCGCTGGCCAAAGGTAGGAAGGGTGAGGGTTCGGTTGAGGGTTCGGTTAGGGGGCGGTTGAGGGACGGTTGAGGGACGGTTGAGGGATGGTTGACAGATGGTTGAGGGACTGTCGAGGGACTGTTGAGTGACGGTTGAGGGACGGTTGAGGGACGGTTGAGGGACGGTTGAGGGACGGTTGAGGGAACGGTTGAGGGACTCTTTAGGGAAGGTTGAGGAACGGTTGAGGAACGGTTGAGGGGCGGTTGAGGAACGGTCGAGGGACGGTTGAGGAACAATTGATGGATGGTTGACGGATGTTTGAGGGACGGTTGAGGGAAGGTTGAGGGATGGTTGAGGGACGGTTGAGGGACGGTTGAGGGAGGGTTGAGGGAGGGTTGAGGGACGGTTGAAGGACGGTTGACGGACGGTTGAGGGACGGTTGAAGTACGGCTGAGGGACGGTTGAGGGACGGTTGAGGAAAGGTTGAGGAACGGTTGAGGAACGGTTGATACCTGCCTTGGCGCGATGGGTTGGCTAGAACTCGAGATATGACTGAAAGGAGTGGGGAGTGTTTTTCGCTCTAAACAAATACGCTCCTTCAAGTACTGCGTCTAAACTATAGAAGTGACACGAAAATGTTATATAGCGCGGTTGTTCCTCATTTAAAGACCTTTCATTTGATATATGGCTTTGCGCGATCGGTTGGCTAGAACTCGAGATATGACTGGAAGGAGTGGGGAGTGTCTTTCGCTCTAAACAAATCCGCTCCTTCAAGTACTGCGCCTAAACTATAGAAGTGACACGAAAATATTATATAGCACGGTTGTTCCCCATTTAAAGGCCTTTGATTTGATATATGGTTTGGCGTGATCGGTTGGCTAGAACTCGAGATATGACTGAAAGGAGTGGGGAGTGTTTTTCGCTCTAAACAAATACGCTCCTTCAAGTACTGCGCCTAAACTATAGAAGTGACACGAAAATATTATATAGCACGGTTGTTCCCCATTTAAAGGCCTTTCATTTGATATATGGCTTTGCGCGATCGGTTGGCTAGAACTCGAGATATGACTGGAAGGAGTGGGGAGTGTTTTTCGCTCTAAACAAATCCGCTTCTTCAAGTACTGCGCCTAAACTATAGAAGTGACACGAAAATATTATATAGCGCGGTTGTTCCTCATTTAAAGACCTTTCATTTGATATATGGCTTTGCGCGATCGGTTGGCTAGAACTCGAGATATGACTGGAAGGAGTGGGGAGTGTTTTTCGCTCTAAACAAATCCGCTCCTTCAAGTACTGCGCCTAACCTATATAAGTGGCATGAAAATATTATATAGCACGGTTGTTCCCCATTTAAAGGCCTTTCATTTGATATATGGCTTTGCGCGATCGGTTGGCTAGAACTCGAGATATGACTGGAAGGAGTGGGGAGTGTTTTTCGCTCTAAACAAATCCGCTTCTTCAAGTACTGCGCCTAAACTATAGAAGTGACACGAAAATATTATATAGCACGGTTGTTCCCCATTTAAAGGCCTTTCATTTGATATATGGCTTTGCGCGATCGGTTGGCTAGAACTCGAGATATGACTGGAAGGAGTGGGGAGTGTTTTTCGCTCTAAACAAATCCGCTTCTTCAAGTACTGCGCCTAAACTATAGAAGTGACACGAAAATATTATATAGCGCGGTTGTTCCTCATTTAAAGACCTTTCATTTGATATATGGCTTTGCGCGATCGGTTGGCTAGAACTCGAGATATGACTGGAAGGAGTGGGGAATGTTTTTCGCTCTAAACAAATCTGCTTCTTCAAGTACTGCGCCTAAACTATAGAAGCGACACGAAAATGTTATATAGCGCGGTTGTTCCTCATTTAAAGACCTTTCATTTGATGTATGGCTTTGTGCGATCGGTTGGCTAGAACTCGAGATATGACTGGAAGGAGTGGGGAGTGTCTTTCGCTCTAAACAAATCCGCTCCTTCAAGTACTGCGCCTAAACTATAGAAGTGACACGAAAATATTATATAGCACGGTTGTTCCCCATTTAAAGGCCTTTGATTTGATATATGGTTTGGCGTGATCGGTTGGCTAGAACTCGAGATATGACTGAAAGGAGTGGGGAGTGTTTTTCGCTCTAAACAAATACGCTCCTTCAAGTACTGCGCCTAAACTATAGAAGTGACACGAAAATATTATATAGCACGGTTGTTCCCCATTTAAAGGCCTTTCATTTGATATATGGCTTTGCGCGATCGGTTGGCTAGAACTCGAGATATGACTGGAAGGAGTGGGGAGTGTTTTTCGCTCTAAACAAATCCGCTTCTTCAAGTACTGCGCCTAAACTATAGAAGTGACACGAAAATATTATATAGCGCGGTTGTTCCTCATTTAAAGACCTTTCATTTGATATATGGCTTTGCGCGATCGGTTGGCTAGAACTCGAGATATGACTGGAAGGAGTGGGGAGTGTTTTTCGCTCTAAACAAATCCGCTCCTTCAAGTACTGCGCCTAACCTATATAAGTGGCATGAAAATGATATAGAGCGCGGTTATTCCCCATTTAAAGACCTTTCACTTGATACCTGTCAACGTCAACGTCAACCTCAACCTCAACTACAAACTCATCATCAACTTCAACCTCATCCTCAATCTCAATCTCAACATTAACCTCAACCTCAACCTCAACGACAACCTCAACCTCAACCTAAACGTCAACCTCAACCTTAACCTCAACCTCAGCCTCAACGTCCACCTCAACCTCAACCTCAACCTCAACTTCAACTACAACCTCATCTTCAACTTCAACTTCAACCTCAACCTCAACCACATTCTCAACCTCAACCTTAACTTCAACCTCAACCTTAATCGTAACCTCAAGCTCAAGCTCAATCGTAACCTCAAGCTCAACCTCAATTTCAACTTAAACTTTAACCTCATGCTCAACCTCAACTTCAAGCGCAACTCACCCTCAACCGTACCTCAACCGTCTCTCAACCTTCCCTCAACCTTCTCTCAACCGACCCTCAACCGTCCCCCAACCGTCCCTCAACCGCCCCTCAACCGTCCCTCAACCGACACTCAACCGTCCCTCAACCGTCCCTCAACCGTCCCTCAACCGTTCCCTCAACCGTCCCTCAACCGTCCCTCAACCGTCCCTCAACCGTCCCTCAACCGTTCCTCAACCGTCCCTCAACCGTCCCTCAACCTTCCTTCAAACGTCCCTCAACCGTCCCTCAACCGACCCTCAACCGTCCCTCAACCGTACCTCAACCGTCCCTCAACCGTCCCTCAACCACTGGCTCCACTGGCCGTAGGTAGGGCTCCGATGGAAGTAGGTAGGACGGTTGAGGGAAGGTTGAGGGAAGGTTGAGGGACGGTTGAGGGACGGTTGAGGGACGGTTGAGGGACGGTTGAGGGACGGTTGAGGGACGGTTGAGGGACGGTTGAGGGACGGTTGAGGGACGGTTGAGGGACGGTTGAGGGACGGTTGAGGGACGGTTGAGGGACGGTTGAGGGACGGTTGAGGGACGGTTGAGGGACGGTTGAGGAACGGTTGAGGAACGGTTGAGGGACGGTTGAGGGACGGTTGAGGGACGGTTGAGGGACGGTTGAGGGACGGTTGAGGGTCGGTTGAGGGTCGGTTAAGGGACGGTTGAGGTATGTTTGCGGGACGGTTGACGTATGGTTGAGGAACGGTTGAGGGACGGTTGAGGGACGGTTGAGGGACGCTTGAGGGACGGTTGAGGGACGGTTGAGGGACGGTTGAGGGACGGTTGAGGGACGGTTGAGGGACGGTTGAGGGAGGGTTGAGGGAGGGTTGAGGGAGGGTTGAGGGAGGGTTGAGGGACAGTTGAGGGACGGTTGAGGGACGGTTGAGGGACGGTTGAGGGACGGTTGAGGGACGGTTGAGGTACGGTTGAGGGACGGTTGAGGGTCGGTTGAGGGACGGTTGCGGGACGGTTGAGGGACGGTTGAGGGACGGTTGAGGGACGGTTGAGGGACGGTTGAGGGACGGTTGAGGGACGGTTGAGGGACGGTTGAGGGACGGTTGAGGGACGGTTGAGGGACGGTTGAGGGTTCGGTTGAGGGACGGTTGAGGGAGGGTTGAGGGACGGTTGAAGGACGGTTGAGGGACGGTTGAGGGACGGTTGAGGGAGGGTTGAGGGACAGTTGAGGGACGGTTGAGGGACAGTTGAGGGACGGTTGAGGGACGGTTGAGTCAAGACGGTTTAGGGACTGATCCCGAAAGTTGAGGGACGTTTGCAGTAGGTAGGGCTCCGCTGGCCAAAGGTAGGACTGTTGAGGGTTCGGTAGAGGGACGGTTGAGGGAAGGTTGAGGGACGGTTGAGGGAGGGTTGAGGGACGGTTGAAGGACGGTTGAGGGACGGTTGAAGGACGGTTGAGGGACGGTTGAGGGACGATTGAGGGCACGAAATTGATATAGAGCGCGCTTGTTCCCCATTTAAAGACCTTTCAGTTGATGCCTGTTTTGGCGCGATCGGTTGGCTAGAACTCGAGATATGGCTGAAAGGAGTGGGGAGTGTTTTTCGCTCGAAACAAATACGCTCCTTCAAGTACTGCGCCTAAACTATAGAAGTGACACGACAATGTTATATAGCGCGGTTGTTCCTCATTTAAAGACCTTTCATTTGATAAATGGCTTGGCGCGATCGTTTGGCTAGACCTATAGATATGACTGAAAGGAGTGGGGAGTGTTTTTCGCTCTAAACAAATCCGCTCCTTCAAGTACTGCGCCTAAACTATAGAAGTGACACGATAATGTTATATAGCGCGGTTGTTCCCCATTTAAAGACCTTTTATTTGATATATGGCTTGGCGCGATCGGTTGGCCAGAACTCAAGATATGACTGAGAGGAGTGGGGAGTGTTTTTCGCTTTATACAAATACACTCCTTCAATTACTGCGCCTAACCTATAGAAGTGACACGAAAACATTATATAGCGCGGTTGTTTCTCATTCAAAGACCTTTCATTTAATACCTGACTTGGCGCGATCGGTTGTCCAGAACTCAAGATATGACTGAGAGGAGTGGGGAGTGTTTTTCGCTCTATACAAATACACTCCTTCAAGTACTGCCCCTAACCTATATAAGTGGAATGAAAATGATATAGAGCGCGGTTGTTCCCCATTTAAAGACCTTTCAGTTGATACCTATCTTCAACCTCAACATCAATCTCAATCTCAGCCTCAACGACAACCTCAACCTCAACCTAAACGTCAACCTCAACCTTAACCTCAACCTCAACTACAAACTCATCTTCAACTTCAACCTCATCCTCAATCTCAATCTCAACATTAACCTCAACCTCAACGACAACCTCAACCTCAACTTAAACGTCAACCTCAACCTTAACCTCAACCTTAACCTTAACCTCAACCTCAACCTCAACGTCAACCTCAACCTCAACCTCAACTTCAACTACAACCTCATCTTCAACTTCAACCTCAACCTCAACCTCAACCGCAACCTCAACCGCAACCTCAACCTTAACTTAAACCTCAACCTCAATCGTAACCTCAAGCTCAAGCTCAATCGTAACCTCAAGCTCAACCTCAATTTCAACTTCAACTTTAACCTCATGCTCAACCTCAACTTCAAGCGCAACTCACCCTCAACCGTACCTCAACCGTCTCTCAACCTTCCCTCAACCTTCTCTCAACCGACCCTCAACCGTCCCCCAACCGTCCCTCAACCGCCCCTCAACCGTCCCTCAACCGACCCTTAACCGTCCCTCAACCGTCTCTCAACCGTCCCTCAACCGTCCCTCAACCGTCCCTCAACCGTCCCGCAACTGACCCTCAACCGTCCCTCAACCGACCCTCAACCGACCCTCAACCGTCCCTCAACCGTTCCTCAACCGTTCCTCAACCGTCCCTCAACCGTCCCTCAACCTTTCCTCAACCTTCCCTCAACCGTCCCTCAACCGAACCCTCAACCGTCCTACCTACTTCCATCGGAGCCCTACCTACGGCCAGCGGAGCCCTACCTACGGCCAGTGGAGCTCTAACTACGGCCAGCGAAGCCCTACCTACTGCCAGCGGAGCCCTACCTACGGCCAACGGAGCCCTACCTACGGCCAACGGAGCCCTATTTACGGCCAGCGGAGCCCTACCTACGGCCAGCGGAGCCCTACCTACGGCCAGCGGAGCCCTACCTACGGCCAGCGGAGCCCTACCTACGGCCAGTGGAGCTCTAACTACGGCCAGCGAAGCACTACCTACGGCCAGCGGGCAATATGTAGGGCTCCGCTGGCTGTGGGTAGGGCTCCGCTGGGCATATGTAGGGCTCCGTTGGCCATAGGAAGGGCTCCGCTGACCGTAGGTAGGGCTCCGCTGGCCGTAGGTAGGGCTCCGCTGGCAGTAGGTAGCGCTCCGCTGGCCGTAGGTAGGGCTCCGCTGGCCGTAGTTAGAGCTTCGCTTGCAGTATGTAGGACTCCGCTGGCAGTAGTTAGAGCTTCGCTTGCAGTATGTAGGGCTCCGCTAGCCGTAGGTAGCGCTCCACTGGCAATATGTAGGGCTCCGCTGACTGTGGGTAGGGCTCCGCTGGGCATAGGTAGGGCTCCGTTGGCCATAGGAAGGGCTCCGCTGGCCGTAGGTAGGTCTCCGTTGGCAGTAGGTAGCGCTCCGCTGGCCGTAGGTAGGGCGCCGCTAGCCGTAGGTAGGGCGCCGCTAGCCGTAGGTAGGGCTCCGCTGGCAGTAGGTAGCGCTGCGCTGGCCATAGGTAGGGCTCCGTTGGCCGCAGGTAGGGCTCCGCTACCCGTAGGTAGGGCTACGCTAGCAGTAGGTAGGGCTCCGCTAGCCGTAGGTAGGGCTACGCTGGCAGTAGGTAGCGCTGCGCTGGCCGCAGGTAGGGTTCCGGTGGCCGCAGGTAGGGCTCCGTTGGCCGCAGGTAGGGCTCCGCTACCCGTAGGTAGGGCTACGCTAGCAGTAGGTAGGGCTCCGCTGGCCGTAGGTAGGGCTCCGTTGGCAGTAGGTAGGGCTCCGTTGGCAGTAGGTAGCGCTGCGCTGGCCGTAGGTAGGACTCCGCGTGCCGTAGCTAAGGCTCCGCTTGCAGTAGGTAGGGCTCCGCTGGCCAAAGGTAGGACGGTTGAGGGTAAGGTTGAGGGTTCGGTTGAGGGATGGTTGAGGGACGGTTGAGGGACGGTTGAGGGACGGTTGAGGGACGATTGAGGGAAGGTTGAGGGAAGGTTGAGGGACGGTTGAGGGACGGTTGAGGGACGGTTGAGGGACGGTTGAGGGACGGTTGAGGGACGGTTGAGGGACGGTTGAGGGACGGTTGAGGGACGGTTGAGGGACGGTTGAGGGACGGTTGAGGAACGGTTGAGGGACGGTTGAGGGACGGTTGAGGGACGGTTGAGGGACGGTTGAGGGACGGTTGAGGGACGGTTGAGGGACGGTTGAGGGACGGTTGAGGGACGGTTGAGGGTCGGTTGAGGGTCGGTTAAGGGACGGTTGAGGTATGTTTGCGGGACGGTTGAGGAACGGTTGAGGGACGGTTGAGGGACGGTTGAGGGACGCTTGAGGGACGGTTGAGGGACGGTTGAGGGACGGTTGAGGGACGGTTGAGGGACGGTTGAGGGACGGTTGAGGGAGGGTTGAGGGAGGGTTGAGGGAGGGTTGAGGGACAGTTGAGGGACGGTTGAGGGACGGTTGAGGGACGGTTGAGGGACGGTTGAGGGACGGTTGAGGGACGGTTGAGGTACGGTTGAGGGACGGTTGAGGGTCGGTTGAGGGACGGTTGCGGGACGGTTGAGGGACGGTTGAGGGACGGTTGAGGGACGGTTGAGGGACGGTTGAGGGACGGTTGAGGGACGGTTGAGGGACGGTTGAGGGACGGTTGAGGGACGGTTGAGGGACGGTTGAGGGACGGTTGAGGGTTCGGTTGAGGGACGGTTGAGGGAGGGTTGAGGGACGGTTGAGGGACGGTTGAGGGACGGTTGAGGGACGGTTGAGGGAGGGTTGAGGGACAGTTGAAGGACGGTTGAGGGACAGTTGAGGGACGGTTGAGGGACGGTTGAGTCAAGACGGTTTAGGGACTGATCCCGAAAGTTGAGGGACGTTTGCAGTAGGTAGGGCTCCGCTGGCCAAAGGTAGGACTGTTGAGGGTTCGGTAGAGGGACGGTTGAGGGAAGGTTGAGGGACGGTTGAGGGAGGGTTGAGGGACGGTTGAAGGACGGTTGAGGGACGGTTGAGGGACGATTGAGGGCACGAAATTGATATAGAGCGCGCTTGTTCCCCATTTAAAGACCTTTCAGTTGATGCCTGTTTTGGCGCGATCGGTTGGCTAGAACTCGAGATATGGCTGAAAGGAGTGGGGAGTGTTTTTCGCTCGAAACAAATACGCTCCTTCAAGTACTGCGCCTAAACTATAGAAGTGACACGACAATGTTATATAGCGCGGTTGTTCCTCATTTAAAGACCTTTCATTTGATAAATGGCTTGGCGCGATCGTTTGGCTAGACCTATAGATATGACTGAAAGGAGTGGGGAGTGTTTTTCGCTCTAAACAAATCCGCTCCTTCAAGTACTGCGCCTAAACTATAGAAGTGACACGATAATGTTATATAGCGCGGTTGTTCCCCATTTAAAGACCTTTTATTTGATATATGGCTTGGCGCGATCGGTTGGCCAGAACTCAAGATATGACTGAGAGGAGTGGGGAATGTTTTTCGCTTTATACAAATACACTCCTTCAATTACTGCGCCTAACCTATAGAAGTGACACGAAAACATTATATAGCGCGGTTGTTTCTCATTCAAAGACCTTTCATTTAATACCTGACTTGGCGCGATCGGTTGTCCAGAACTCAAGATATGACTGAGAGGAGTGGGGAGTGTTTTTCGCTCTATACAAATACACTCCTTCAAGTACTGCCCCTAACCTATATAAGTGGAATGAAAATGATATAGAGCGCGGTTGTTCCCCATTTAAAGACCTTTTAGTTGATACCTATCTTCAACCTCAACATCAATCTCAATCTCAATCTCAGCCTCAACGACAACCTCAACCTCAACCTAAACGTCAACCTCAACCTTAACCTCAACCTCAACTACAAACTCATCTTCAACTTCAACCTCATCCTCAATCTCAATCTCAACATTAACCTCAACCTCAACGACAACCTCAACCTCAACTTAAACGTCAACCTCAACCTTAACCTCAACCTTAACCTTAACCTCAACCTCAACCTCAACGTCAACCTCAACCTCAACCTCAACTTCAACTACAACCTCATCTTCAACTTCAACCTCAACCTCAACCTCAACCGCAACCTCAACCGCAACCTCAACCTTAACTTAAACCTCAACCTCAATCGTAACCTCAAGCTCAAGCTCAATCGTAACCTCAAGCTCAACCTCAATTTCAACTTCAACTTTAACCTCATGCTCAACCTCAACTTCAAGCGCAACTCACCCTCAACCGTACCTCAACCGTCTCTCAACCTTCCCTCAACCTTCTCTCAACCGACCCTCAACCGTCCCCCAACCGTCCCTCAACCGCCCCTCAACCGTCCCTCAACCGACCCTTAACCGTCCCTCAACCGTCTCTCAACCGTCCCTCAACCGTCCCTCAACCGTCCCTCAACCGTCCCGCAACTGACCCTCAACCGTCCCTCAACCGACCCTCAACCGACCCTCAACCGTCCCTCAACCGTTCCGCAACCGTTCCTCAACCGTTCCTCAACCGTCCCTCAACCGTCCCTCAACCTTTCCTCAACCTTCCCTCAACCGTCCCTCAACCGAAACCTCAACCGTCCTACCTACTTCCATCGGAGCCCTACCTACGGCCAGCGGAGCCCTACCTACGGCCAGTGGAGCTCTAACTACGGCCAGCGAAGCCCTACCTACTGCCAGCGGAGCCCTACCTACGGCCAACGGAGCCCTACCTACGGCCAACGGAGCCCTACCTACGGCCAACGGAGCCCTATTTACGGCCAGCGGAGCCCTATTTACGGCCAGCGGAGCCCTACCTACGGCCAGCGGAGCCCTACCTACGGCCAGCGGAGCCCTACCTACGGCCAGCGGAGCCCTACCTACGGCCAGTGGAGCTCTAACTACGGCCAGCGAAGCACTACCTACGGCCAGCGGGCAATATGTAGGGCTCCGCTGGCTGTGGGTAGGGCTCCGCTGGGCATATGTAGGGCTCCGTTGGCCATAGGAAGGGCTCCGCTGACCGTAGGTAGGGCTCCGCTGGCCGTAGGTAGGGCTCCGCTGGCCGTAGGTGGGGCTCCGCTGGCAGTAGGTAGCGCTCCGCTGGCCGTAGGTAGCGCTCCGCTGGCCGTAGGTAGGGCTCCGCTGGCCGTAGTTAGAGCTTCGCTTGCAGTATGTAGGACTCCGCTGGCAGTAGTTAGAGCTTCGCTTGCAGTATGTAGGGCTCCGCTAGCCGTAGGTAGCGCTCCACTGGCAATATGTAGGGCTCCGCTGACTGTGGGTAGGGCTCCGCTGGGCATAGGTAGGGCTCCGTTGGCCATAGGAAGGGCTCCGCTGGCCGTAGGTAGGTCTCCGTTGGCAGTAGGTAGCGCTCCGCTGGCCGTAGGTAGGGCGCCGCTAGCCGTAGGTAGGGCGCCGCTAGCCGTAGGTAGGGCGCCGCTAGCCGTAGGTAGGGCTCCGCTGGCCATAGGTAGGACTCCGCTGGCCATAGGTAGGACTCCGCTGGCCGTTGCTAAGGCTCCGGTTGCAGTAGGTAGGGCTCCGCTGGCCAAAGGTAGGACGGGTGAGGGTTCGGTTGAGGGTTCGGTTACGGGGCGGTTGACGGACGGTTGAGGGACGGTTGAGGGATGGTTGACAGATGGTTGAGGGACTGTTGAGGGACTGTTGAGTGACGGTTGAGGGACGGTTGAGGGACGGTTGAGGGACGGTTGAGGGACGGTTGAGGTATGTTTGCGGGACGGTTGACGTATGGTTGAGGAACGGTTGAGGGACGGTTGAGGGACGGTTGAGGGACGGTTGAGGGACGGTTGAGGGACGGTTGAGGGACGGTTGAGGGACGGTTGAGGGACGGTTGAGGGACGGTTGAGGGACGGTTGAGGGACGGTTGAGGGACGGTTGAGGAATGGTTGAGGTACGGTTGAGGGAGGGTTGAGGGACAGTTGAGGGACGGTTAAGGGACGGTTGAGGGACGGTTGAGGGACGGTTGAGGGACGGTTGAGGGAGGGTTGAGGAACGGTTGAGGGAGGGTTGAGGAACGGTTGAGGGGCGGTTGAGGAACGGTTGAGGGACGGTTGAGGGACGGTTGAGGGACGGTTGAGGGACGGTTGAGGGACGCTTGAGGGACGGTTGAGGGACGGTTGAGGGACGGTTGAGGGACGGTTGAGGGACGGTTGAGGGACGGTTGAGGGACGGTTGAGGGACGGTTGAGGGAGGGTTGAGGGATGGTTGAGGGACGGTTGAGGGACGATTGAGGGACGATTGAGGGAAGGTTGAGGAACGGTTGAGGGACGGTTGAGGGACGGTTGAGGGACGGTTGAGGGACGGTTGAGGGACGGTTGAGGAATGGTTGAGGTACGGTTGAGGGAGGGTTGAGGGACAGTTGAGGGACGGTTGAGGGACGGTTGAGGGACGGTTGAGGGACGGTTGAGGGACGGTTGAGGGACGGTTAAGGGACGGTTGAGGGACGGTTGAGGGACGGTTGAGGGACGGTTGAGGGAGGGTTGAGGAACGGTTGAGGGAGGGTTGAGGAACGGTTGAGGGGCGGTTGAGGAACGGTTGAGGGACGGTTGAGGGACGGTTGAGGGACGGTTGAGGGACGCTTGAGGGACGGTTGAGGGACGGTTGAGGGACGGTTGAGGGACGGTTGAGGGACGGTTGAGGGACGGTTGAGGGACGGTTGAGGGAGGGTTGAGGGATGGTTGAGGGACGGTTGAGGGACGATTGAGGGACGATTGAGGGAAGGTTGAGGAACGGTTGAGGGACGGTTGAGGGACGGTTGAGGGAGGGTTGAGGGATGGTTGAGGGAGGGTTGAGGAACGCTTGAGGGGCGGTTGAGGAACGGTCGAGGGACGGTTGAGGAACAATTGATGGATGGTTGACGGATGTTTGAGGGACGGTTGAGGGAAGGTTGAGGGACGGTTGAGGGACGGTTGAGGGACGGTTGAGGGACGGTTGAGGGACGGTTGAGGGACGGTTGAGGGAGGGTTGAGGGACAGTTGAGGGACGGTTGAGGGACAGTTGAGGGACGGTTGAGGGACGGTTGAGTCAAGACGGTTTAGGGACTGATCCCGAAAGTTGAGGGACGTTTGCAGTAGGTAGGGCTCCGCTGGCCAAAGGTAGGACTGTTGAGGGTTCGGTAGAGGGACGGTTGAGGGAAGGTTGAGGGACGGTTGAGGGAGGGTTGAGGGACGGTTGAAGGACGGTTGAGGGACGGTTGAGGGACGATTGAGGGCACGAAATTGATATAGAGCGCGCTTGTTCCCCATTTAAAGACCTTTCAGTTGATGCCTGTTTTGGCGCGATCGGTTGGCTAGAACTCGAGATATGGCTGAAAGGAGTGGGGAGTGTTTTTCGCTCGAAACAAATACGCTCCTTCAAGTACTGCGCCTAAACTATAGAAGTGACACGACAATGTTATATAGCGCGGTTGTTCCTCATTTAAAGACCTTTCATTTGATAAATGGCTTGGCGCGATCGTTTGGCTAGACCTATAGATATGACTGAAAGGAGTGGGGAGTGTTTTTCGCTCTAAACAAATCCGCTCCTTCAAGTACTGCGCCTAAACTATAGAAGTGACACGATAATGTTATATAGCGCGGTTGTTCCCCATTTAAAGACCTTTTATTTGATATATGGCTTGGCGCGATCGGTTGGCCAGAACTCAAGATATGACTGAGAGGAGTGGGGAATGTTTTTCGCTTTATACAAATACACTCCTTCAATTACTGCGCCTAACCTATAGAAGTGACACGAAAACATTATATAGCGCGGTTGTTTCTCATTCAAAGACCTTTCATTTAATACCTGACTTGGCGCGATCGGTTGTCCAGAACTCAAGATATGACTGAGAGGAGTGGGGAGTGTTTTTCGCTCTATACAAATACACTCCTTCAAGTACTGCCCCTAACCTATATAAGTGGAATGAAAATGATATAGAGCGCGGTTGTTCCCCATTTAAAGACCTTTCAGTTGATACCTATCTTCAACCTCAACATCAATCTCAATCTCAATCTCAGCCTCAACGACAACCTCAACCTCAACCTAAACGTCAACCTCAACCTTAACCTCAACCTCAACTACAAACTCATCTTCAACTTCAACCTCATCCTCAATCTCAATCTCAACATTAACCTCAACCTCAACGACAACCTCAACCTCAACTTAAACGTCAACCTCAACCTTAACCTCAACCTTAACCTTAACCTCAACCTCAACCTCAACGTCAACCTCAACCTCAACCTCAACTTCAACTACAACCTCATCTTCAACTTCAACCTCAACCTCAACCTCAACCGCAACCTCAACCGCAACCTCAACCTTAACTTAAACCTCAACCTCAATCGTAACCTCAAGCTCAAGCTCAATCGTAACCTCAAGCTCAACCTCAATTTCAACTTCAACTTTAACCTCGTGCTCAACCTCAACTTCAAGCGCAACTCACCCTCAACCGTACCTCAACCGTCTCTCAACCTTCCCTCAACCTTCTCTCAACCGACCCTCAACCGTCCCCCAACCGTCCCTCAACCGCCCCTCAACCGTCCCTCAACCGACCCTTAACCGTCCCTCAACCGTCTCTCAACCGTCTCTCAACCGTCCCTCAACCGTCCCTCAACCGTCCCTCAACCGTCCCGCAACTGACCCTCAACCGTCCCTCAACCGACCCTCAACCGACCCTCAACCGTCCCTCAACCGTTCCGCAACCGTTCCTCAACCGTCCCTCAACCGTCCCTCAACCTTTCCTCAACCTTCCCTCAACCGTCCCTCAACCGAACCCTCAACCGTCCTACCTACTTCCATCGGAGCCCTACCTACGGCCAGCGGAGCCCTACCTACGGCCAGTGGAGCTCTAACTACGGCCAGCGAAGCCCTACTTACTGCCAGCGGAGCCCTACCTACGGCCAACGGAGCCCTACCTACGGCCAACGGAGCCCTACCTACGGCCAACGGAGCCCTATTTACGGCCAGGGGAGTCCTACCTATGGCCAGCGCAGCGCTACCTACTGCCAGCGGAGCCCTACCTACGGCTAGCGGCGCCCTACCTACGGCTAGCGGCGCCCTACCTACGGCCAGCGGAGCGCTACCTACTGCCAACGGAGACCTACCTACGGCCAGCGGAGCCCTTCCTATGGCCAACGGAGCCCTACCTATGCCCAGCGGAGCCCTACCCACAGTCAGCGGAGCCCTACATATTGCCAGTGGAGCGCTACCTACGGCTAGCGGAGCCCTACATACTGCAAGCGAAGCTCTAACTACTGCCAGCGGAGTCCTACATACTGCAAGCGAAGCTCTAACTACGGCCAGCGGAGCCCTACCTACGGCCAGCGGAGCGCTACCTACGGCCAGCGGAGCGCTACCTACTGCTAGCGGAGCCCCACCTACGGCCAGCGGAGCCCTACCTACGGCCAGCGGAGCCCTACCTACGGCCAGCGGAGCCCTACCTACGGCCAGCGGAGCCCTACGTACGGCCAGCGGAGCCCTACGTACGGCCAGCGGGCAATATGTAGGGCTCCGGTGGCTGTGGGTAGGGCTCCGCTGGGCATATGTAGGGCTCCGTTGGGCATAGGAAGGGCTCCGCTGACCGTAGGTAGGGCTCCGCTGGCCGTAGGTAGGGCTCCGCTGGCCGTAGGTAGGGCTCCGCTGGCCGTAGGTAGGGCTCCGCTGGCCGTAGGTAGGGCTCCGCTGGCCGTAGGTAGCGCTCCGCTGGCCGTAGGTAGCGCTCCGCTGGCCGTAGGTAGGGCTCCGCTGGCCGTAGTTAGAGCTTCGCTTGCAGTATGTAGGACTCCGCTGGCAGTAGTTAGAGCTTCGCTTGCAGTATGTAGGGCTCCGCTAGCCGTAGGTAGCGCTCCACTGGCAATATGTAGGGCTCCGCTGACTGTGGGTAGGGCTCCGCTGGGCATAGGTAGGGCTCCGTTGGCCATAGGAAGGGCTCCGCTGGCCGTAGGTAGGTCTCCGTTGGCAGTAGGTAGCGCTCCGCTGGCCGTAGGTAGGGCGCCGCTAGCCGTAGGTAGGGCGCCGCTAGCCGTAGGTAGGGCTCCGCTGGCAGTAGGTAGCGCTGCGCTGGCCATAGGTAGGACTCCGCTGGCCGTTGCTAAGGCTCCGGTTGCAGTAGGTAGGGCTCCGCTGGCCAAAGGTAGGACGGGTGAGGGTTCGGTTGAGGGTTCGGTTACGGGGCGGTTGACGGACGGTTGAGGGACGGTTGAGGGATGGTTGACAGATGGTTGAGGGACTGTTGAGGGACTGTTGAGTGACGGTTGAGGGACGGTTGAGGGACGGTTGAGGGACGGTTGAGGGACGGTTGAGGGACGGTTGAGGTATGTTTGCGGGACGGTTGACGTATGGTTGAGGAACGGTTGAGGGACGGTTGAGGGACGGTTGAGGGACGGTTGAGGGACGGTTGAGGGACGGTTGAGGGACGGTTGAGGGACGGTTGAGGGACGGTTGAGGGACGGTTGAGGGACGGTTAAGGGACGGTTGAGGGACGGTTAAGGGACGGTTGAGGGACGGTTGAGGGACGGTTGAGGAATGGTTGAGGTACGGTTGAGGGAGGTTTGAGGGACAGTTGAGGGACGGTTGAGGGACGGTTGAGGGACGGTTAAGGGACGGTTGAGGGACGGTTGAGGGACGGTTGAGGGACGGTTGAGGGACGGTTGAGGGAGGGTTGAGGAACGGTTGAGGGAGGGTTGAGGAACGGTTGAGGGGCGGTTGAGGAACGGTTGAGGGACGGTTGAGGGTCGGTTGAGGGACGGTTAAGGGTCGGTTGAGGGACGGTTAAGGGACGGTTAAGGGACGGTTGAGGTATGTTTGCGGGACGGTTGACGTATGGTTGAGGAACGGTTGAGGGACGGTTGAGGAACGGTTGAGGGACGGTTGAGGGACGGTTGAGGGACGGTTGAGGGACGGTTGAGGGACGGTTGAGGGACGGTTGAGGGACGGTTGAGGGACGGTTGAGGGACGGTTGAGGGACGGTTGAGGGACGCTTGAGGGACGGTTGAGGGACGGTTGAGGGACGGTTGAGGGACGGTTGAGGGTCGGTTGAGGGACGGTTAAGGGACGGTTAAGGGACGGTTGAGGTATGTTTGCGGGACGGTTGATGTATGGTTGAGGAACGGTTGAGGGACGGTTGAGGGACGGTTGAGGGACGGTTGAGGGACGGTTGAGGGACGGTTGAGGGACGGTTGAGGGACGGTTGAGGGACGGTTGAGGGACGGTTGAGGGACGGTTGAGGGACGGTTGAGGGACGCTTGAGGGACGGTTGAGGGATGGTTGAGGGACGGTTGAGGGACGGTTGAGGGACGGTTGAGGGACGGTTGAGGGAGGGTTGAGGGATGGTTGAGGGAGGGTTGAGGAACGGTTGAGGGGCGGTTGAGGAACGGTCGAGGGACGGTTGAGGAACAATTGATGGATGGTTGACGGATGTTTGAGGGACGGTTGAGGGAAGGTTGAGGGACGGTTGAGGGACGGTTGAGGGTCGGTTGAGGGACGGTTAAGGGACGGTTGAGGTATGTTTGCGGGACGGTTGACGTATGGTTGAGGAACGGTTGAGGGACGGTTGAGGGACGGTTGAGGGACGGTTGAGGGACGGTTGAGGGACGGTTGAGGGACGGTTGAGGGACGGTTGAGGGACGGTTGAGGGACGGTTGAGGGACGGTTGAGGGACGGTTGAGGGACGGTTGAGGGACGGTTGAGGGACGGTTGAGGGACGGTTGAGGGACGGTTGAGGGATGGTTGAGGTACGGTTGAGGGAGGGTTGAGGGACAGTTGAGGGACGGTTGAGGGACGGTTGAGGGACGGTTGAGGGACGGTTGAGGGACGGTTGAGGGACGGTTGAGGGACGGTTGAGGGACGGTTGAGGGACGGTTGAGGGACGGTTGAGGGACGGTTGAGGGACGGTTGAGGGACGGTTAAGGGACGGTTGAGGTATGTTTGCGGGACGGTTGAGGTATGGTTGAGGAACGGTTGAGGGACGGTTGAGGGACGGTTGAGGGACGGTTGAGGGACGGTTGAGGGACGGTTAAGGGACGGTTAAGGGACGGTTGAGGGACGGTTGAGGGACGGTTGAGGGACGGTTGAGGGATGGTTGAGGTACGGTTGAGGGAGGGTTGAGGGACAGTTGAGGGACGGTTGAGGGACGGTTGAGGGACGGTTGAGGGACGGTTGAGGGACGGTTGAGGGACGGTTGAGGGACGGTTGAGGGACGGTTGAGGGACGGTTGAGGGACGGTTGAGGGACGATTGAGGGACGATTGAGGGAAGGTTGAGGAACGGTTGAGGGACGGTTGAGGGACGGTTGAGGGAGGGTTGAGGGATGGTTGAGGGAGGGTTGAGGAACGCTTGAGGGGCGGTTGAGGAACGGTCGAGGGACGGTTGAGGAACAATTGATGGATGGTTGACGGATGTTTGAGGGACGGTTGAGGGAAGGTTGAGGGACGGTTGAGGGACGGTTGAGGGACGGTTGAGGGACGGTTGAGGGACGGTTGAGGGACGGTTGAGGGAGGGTTGAGGGACAGTTGAGGGACGGTTGAGGGACGGTTGAGGGACGGTTGAGGGACGGTTGAGGGACGGTTGAGGGACGGTTGAGGGACGGTTGAGGAATGGTTGAGGTACGGTTGAGGGAGGGTTGAGGGACAGTTGAGGGACGGTTAAGGGACGGTTGAGGGACGGTTGAGGGACGGTTGAGGGACGGTTGAGGGAGGGTTGAGGAACGGTTGAGGGAGGGTTGAGGAACGGTTGAGGGGCGGTTGAGGAACGGTTGAGGGACGGTTGAGGGACGGTTGAGGGACGGTTGAGGGACGGTTGAGGGACGCTTGAGGGACGGTTGAGGGACGGTTGAGGGACGGTTGAGGGACGGTTGAGGGACGGTTGAGGGACGGTTGAGGGACGGTTGAGGGACGGTTGAGGGAGGGTTGAGGGATGGTTGAGGGACGGTTGAGGGACGATTGAGGGACGATTGAGGGAAGGTTGAGGAACGGTTGAGGGACGGTTGAGGGACGGTTGAGGGACGGTTGAGGGACGGTTGAGGGACGGTTGAGGAATGGTTGAGGTACGGTTGAGGGAGGGTTGAGGGACAGTTGAGGGACGGTTGAGGGACGGTTGAGGGACGGTTGAGGGACGGTTGAGGGACGGTTGAGGGACGGTTAAGGGACGGTTGAGGGACGGTTGAGGGACGGTTGAGGGACGGTTGAGGGAGGGTTGAGGAACGGTTGAGGGAGGGTTGAGGAACGGTTGAGGGGCGGTTGAGGAACGGTTGAGGGACGGTTGAGGGACGGTTGAGGGACGGTTGAGGGACGCTTGAGGGACGGTTGAGGGACGGTTGAGGGACGGTTGAGGGACGGTTGAGGGACGGTTGAGGGACGGTTGAGGGACGGTTGAGGGAGGGTTGAGGGATGGTTGAGGGACGGTTGAGGGACGATTGAGGGACGATTGAGGGAAGGTTGAGGAACGGTTGAGGGACGGTTGAGGGACGGTTGAGGGAGGGTTGAGGGATGGTTGAGGGAGGGTTGAGGAACGCTTGAGGGGCGGTTGAGGAACGGTCGAGGGACGGTTGAGGAACAATTGATGGATGGTTGACGGATGTTTGAGGGACGGTTGAGGGAAGGTTGAGGGACGGTTGAGGGACGGTTGAGGGACGGTTGAGGGACGGTTGAGGGACGGTTGAGGGACGGTTGAGGGAGGGTTGAGGGACAGTTGAGGGACGGTTGAGGGACAGTTGAGGGACGGTTGAGGGACGGTTGAGTCAAGACGGTTTAGGGACTGATCCCGAAAGTTGAGGGACGTTTGCAGTAGGTAGGGCTCCGCTGGCCAAAGGTAGGACTGTTGAGGGTTCGGTAGAGGGACGGTTGAGGGAAGGTTGAGGGACGGTTGAGGGAGGGTTGAGGGACGGTTGAAGGACGGTTGAGGGACGGTTGAGGGACGATTGAGGGCACGAAATTGATATAGAGCGCGCTTGTTCCCCATTTAAAGACCTTTCAGTTGATGCCTGTTTTGGCGCGATCGGTTGGCTAGAACTCGAGATATGGCTGAAAGGAGTGGGGAGTGTTTTTCGCTCGAAACAAATACGCTCCTTCAAGTACTGCGCCTAAACTATAGAAGTGACACGACAATGTTATATAGCGCGGTTGTTCCTCATTTAAAGACCTTTCATTTGATAAATGGCTTGGCGCGATCGTTTGGCTAGACCTATAGATATGACTGAAAGGAGTGGGGAGTGTTTTTCGCTCTAAACAAATCCGCTCCTTCAAGTACTGCGCCTAAACTATAGAAGTGACACGATAATGTTATATAGCGCGGTTGTTCCCCATTTAAAGACCTTTTATTTGATATATGGCTTGGCGCGATCGGTTGGCCAGAACTCAAGATATGACTGAGAGGAGTGGGGAATGTTTTTCGCTTTATACAAATACACTCCTTCAATTACTGCGCCTAACCTATAGAAGTGACACGAAAACATTATATAGCGCGGTTGTTTCTCATTCAAAGACCTTTCATTTAATACCTGACTTGGCGCGATCGGTTGTCCAGAACTCAAGATATGACTGAGAGGAGTGGGGAGTGTTTTTCGCTCTATACAAATACACTCCTTCAAGTACTGCCCCTAACCTATATAAGTGGAATGAAAATGATATAGAGCGCGGTTGTTCCCCATTTAAAGACCTTTCAGTTGATACCTATCTTCAACCTCAACATCAATCTCAATCTCAATCTCAGCCTCAACGACAACCTCAACCTCAACCTAAACGTCAACCTCAACCTTAACCTCAACCTCAACTACAAACTCATCTTCAACTTCAACCTCATCCTCAATCTCAATCTCAACATTAACCTCAACCTCAACGACAACCTCAACCTCAACTTAAACGTCAACCTCAACCTTAACCTCAACCTTAACCTTAACCTCAACCTCAACCTCAACGTCAACCTCAACCTCAACCTCAACTTCAACTACAACCTCATCTTCAACTTCAACCTCAACCTCAACCTCAACCGCAACCTCAACCGCAACCTCAACCTTAACTTAAACCTCAACCTCAATCGTAACCTCAAGCTCAAGCTCAATCGTAACCTCAAGCTCAACCTCAATTTCAACTTCAACTTTAACCTCGTGCTCAACCTCAACTTCAAGCGCAACTCACCCTCAACCGTACCTCAACCGTCTCTCAACCTTCCCTCAACCTTCTCTCAACCGACCCTCAACCGTCCCCCAACCGTCCCTCAACCGCCCCTCAACCGTCCCTCAACCGACCCTTAACCGTCCCTCAACCGTCTCTCAACCGTCTCTCAACCGTCCCTCAACCGTCCCTCAACCGTCCCTCAACCGTCCCGCAACTGACCCTCAACCGTCCCTCAACCGACCCTCAACCGACCCTCAACCGTCCCTCAACCGTTCCGCAACCGTTCCTCAACCGTCCCTCAACCGTCCCTCAACCTTTCCTCAACCTTCCCTCAACCGTCCCTCAACCGAACCCTCAACCGTCCTACCTACTTCCATCGGAGCCCTACCTACGGCCAGCGGAGCCCTACCTACGGCCAGTGGAGCTCTAACTACGGCCAGCGAAGCCCTACTTACTGCCAGCGGAGCCCTACCTACGGCCAACGGAGCCCTACCTACGGCCAACGGAGCCCTACCTACGGCCAACGGAGCCCTATTTACGGCCAGGGGAGTCCTACCTATGGCCAGCGCAGCGCTACCTACTGCCAGCGGAGCCCTACCTACGGCTAGCGGCGCCCTACCTACGGCTAGCGGCGCCCTACCTACGGCCAGCGGAGCGCTACCTACTGCCAACGGAGACCTACCTACGGCCAGCGGAGCCCTTCCTATGGCCAACGGAGCCCTACCTATGCCCAGCGGAGCCCTACCCACAGTCAGCGGAGCCCTACATATTGCCAGTGGAGCGCTACCTACGGCTAGCGGAGCCCTACATACTGCAAGCGAAGCTCTAACTACTGCCAGCGGAGTCCTACATACTGCAAGCGAAGCTCTAACTACGGCCAGCGGAGCCCTACCTACGGCCAGCGGAGCGCTACCTACGGCCAGCGGAGCGCTACCTACTGCTAGCGGAGCCCCACCTACGGCCAGCGGAGCCCTACCTACGGCCAGCGGAGCCCTACCTACGGCCAGCGGAGCCCTACCTACGGCCAGCGGAGCCCTACCTACGGCCAGCGGAGCCCTACGTACGGCCAGCGGAGCCCTACGTACGGCCAGCGGGCAATATGTAGGGCTCCGGTGGCTGTGGGTAGGGCTCCGCTGGGCATATGTAGGGCTCCGTTGGGCATAGGAAGGGCTCCGCTGACCGTAGGTAGGGCTCCGCTGGCCGTAGGTAGGGCTCCGCTGGCCGTAGGTAGGGCTCCGCTGGCCGTAGGTAGGGCTCCGCTGGCCGTAGGTAGGGCTCCGCTGGCCGTAGGTAGCGCTCCGCTGGCCGTAGGTAGCGCTCCGCTGGCCGTAGGTAGGGCTCCGCTGGCCGTAGTTAGAGCTTCGCTTGCAGTATGTAGGACTCCGCTGGCAGTAGTTAGAGCTTCGCTTGCAGTATGTAGGGCTCCGCTAGCCGTAGGTAGCGCTCCACTGGCAATATGTAGGGCTCCGCTGACTGTGGGTAGGGCTCCGCTGGGCATAGGTAGGGCTCCGTTGGCCATAGGAAGGGCTCCGCTGGCCGTAGGTAGGTCTCCGTTGGCAGTAGGTAGCGCTCCGCTGGCCGTAGGTAGGGCGCCGCTAGCCGTAGGTAGGGCGCCGCTAGCCGTAGGTAGGGCTCCGCTGGCAGTAGGTAGCGCTGCGCTGGCCATAGGTAGGACTCCGCTGGCCGTTGCTAAGGCTCCGGTTGCAGTAGGTAGGGCTCCGCTGGCCAAAGGTAGGACGGGTGAGGGTTCGGTTGAGGGTTCGGTTACGGGGCGGTTGACGGACGGTTGAGGGACGGTTGAGGGATGGTTGACAGATGGTTGAGGGACTGTTGAGGGACTGTTGAGTGACGGTTGAGGGACGGTTGAGGGACGGTTGAGGGACGGTTGAGGGACGGTTGAGGGACGGTTGAGGTATGTTTGCGGGACGGTTGACGTATGGTTGAGGAACGGTTGAGGGACGGTTGAGGGACGGTTGAGGGACGGTTGAGGGACGGTTGAGGGACGGTTGAGGGACGGTTGAGGGACGGTTGAGGGACGGTTGAGGGACGGTTGAGGGACGGTTAAGGGACGGTTGAGGGACGGTTAAGGGACGGTTGAGGGACGGTTGAGGGACGGTTGAGGAATGGTTGAGGTACGGTTGAGGGAGGTTTGAGGGACAGTTGAGGGACGGTTGAGGGACGGTTGAGGGACGGTTAAGGGACGGTTGAGGGACGGTTGAGGGACGGTTGAGGGACGGTTGAGGGACGGTTGAGGGAGGGTTGAGGAACGGTTGAGGGAGGGTTGAGGAACGGTTGAGGGGCGGTTGAGGAACGGTTGAGGGACGGTTGAGGGTCGGTTGAGGGACGGTTAAGGGTCGGTTGAGGGACGGTTAAGGGACGGTTAAGGGACGGTTGAGGTATGTTTGCGGGACGGTTGACGTATGGTTGAGGAACGGTTGAGGGACGGTTGAGGAACGGTTGAGGGACGGTTGAGGGACGGTTGAGGGACGGTTGAGGGACGGTTGAGGGACGGTTGAGGGACGGTTGAGGGACGGTTGAGGGACGGTTGAGGGACGGTTGAGGGACGGTTGAGGGACGCTTGAGGGACGGTTGAGGGACGGTTGAGGGACGGTTGAGGGACGGTTGAGGGTCGGTTGAGGGACGGTTAAGGGACGGTTAAGGGACGGTTGAGGTATGTTTGCGGGACGGTTGATGTATGGTTGAGGAACGGTTGAGGGACGGTTGAGGGACGGTTGAGGGACGGTTGAGGGACGGTTGAGGGACGGTTGAGGGACGGTTGAGGGACGGTTGAGGGACGGTTGAGGGACGGTTGAGGGACGGTTGAGGGACGGTTGAGGGACGCTTGAGGGACGGTTGAGGGATGGTTGAGGGACGGTTGAGGGACGGTTGAGGGACGGTTGAGGGACGGTTGAGGGAGGGTTGAGGGATGGTTGAGGGAGGGTTGAGGAACGGTTGAGGGGCGGTTGAGGAACGGTCGAGGGACGGTTGAGGAACAATTGATGGATGGTTGACGGATGTTTGAGGGACGGTTGAGGGAAGGTTGAGGGACGGTTGAGGGACGGTTGAGGGTCGGTTGAGGGACGGTTAAGGGACGGTTGAGGTATGTTTGCGGGACGGTTGACGTATGGTTGAGGAACGGTTGAGGGACGGTTGAGGGACGGTTGAGGGACGGTTGAGGGACGGTTGAGGGACGGTTGAGGGACGGTTGAGGGACGGTTGAGGGACGGTTGAGGGACGGTTGAGGGACGGTTGAGGGACGGTTGAGGGACGGTTGAGGGACGGTTGAGGGACGGTTGAGGGACGGTTGAGGGATGGTTGAGGTACGGTTGAGGGAGGGTTGAGGGACAGTTGAGGGACGGTTGAGGGACGGTTGAGGGACGGTTGAGGGACGGTTGAGGGACGGTTGAGGGACGGTTGAGGGACGGTTGAGGGACGGTTGAGGGACGGTTGAGGGACGGTTGAGGGACGGTTGAGGGACGGTTGAGGGACGGTTAAGGGACGGTTGAGGTATGTTTGCGGGACGGTTGAGGTATGTTTGCGGGACGGTTGACGTATGGTTGAGGAACGGTTGAGGGACGGTTGAGGGACGGTTGAGGGACGGTTAAGGGACGGTTAAGGGACGGTTGAGGGACGGTTGAGGGACGGTTGAGGGACGGTTGAGGGATGGTTGAGGTACGGTTGAGGGAGGGTTGAGGGACAGTTGAGGGACGGTTGAGGGACGGTTGAGGGACGGTTGAGGGACGGTTGAGGGACGGTTGAGGGACGGTTGAGGGACGGTTGAGGGACGGTTGAGGGACGGTTGAGGGACGGTTGAGGGACGGTTGAGGGACGGTTGAGGGACGGTTGAGGGACGGTTGAGGGACGGTTGAGGGACGATTGAGGGACGATTGAGGGAAGGTTGAGGAACGGTTGAGGGGCGGTTGAGGAACAATTGATGGATGGTTGACGGATGTTTGAGGGACGGTTGAGGGAAGGTTGAGGGACGGTTGAGGGACGGTTGAGGGTCGGTTGAGGGACGGTTAAGGGACGGTTGAGGTATGTTTGCGGGACGGTTGACGTATGGTTGAGGGACGGTTGAGGGACGGTTGAGGGACGGTTGAGGGACGGTTGAGGGACGGTTGAGGGACGGTTGAGGGACGGTTGAGGTACGGTTGAGGGACGGTTGAGGGACGGTTGAGGGACGGTTGAGGGACGGTTGAGGGATGGTTGAGGGATGGTTGAGGGACGGTTGAGGGACGGTTGAGGGACGGTTGAGGGACGGTTGAGGGACGGTTGAGGGACGGTTGAGGGACGGTTGAGGGACGGTTGAGGGACGGTTGAGGGACGGTTGAGGGACGGTTGAGGGACGGTTGAGGGACGGTTGAGGGACGGTTGAGGGATGGTTGAAGTACGGTTGAGGGACGGTTGAGGGACGGTTGAGGGACGGTTGAGGGACGGTTGAGGTACGGTTGAGGGACGGTTGAGGGACGGTTGAGGGACGGTTGAGGGATGGTTGAGGTACGGTTGAGGGACGGTTGAGGGACGGTTGAGGGACGGTTGAGGGACGGTTGAGGGACGGTTGAGGGACGGTTGAGGGACGGTTGAGGGACGGTTGAGGGACGGTTGAGGGACGGTTGAGGGACGGTTGAGGGACGGTTGAGGGACGGTTGAGGGACGGTTGAGGGACGCTTGAGGGACGGTTGAGGGACGGTTGAGGGACGGTTGAGGGACGGTTGAGGGACGGTTGAGGGTCGGTTGAGGGACGGTTAAGGGACGGTTAAGGGACGGTTGAGGTATGTTTGCGGGACGGTTGATGTATGGTTGAGGAACGGTTGAGGGACGGTTGAGGGACGGTTGAGGGACGGTTGAGGGACGGTTGAGGGACGGTTGAGGGACGGTTGAGGGACGGTTGAGGGACGGTTGAGGGACGGTTGAGGGACGCTTGAGGGACGGTTGAGGGATGGTTGAGGGACGGTTGAGGGACGGTTGAGGGACGGTTGAGGGACGGTTGAGGGAGGGTTGAGGGATGGTTGAGGGAGGGTTGAGGAACGGTTGAGGGGCGGTTGAGGAACGGTCGAGGGACGGTTGAGGAACAATTGATGGATGGTTGACGGATGTTTGAGGGACGGTTGAGGGAAGGTTGAGGGACGGTTGAGGGACGGTTGAGGGTCGGTTGAGGGACGGTTAAGGGACGGTTGAGGTATGTTTGCGGGACGGTTGACGTATGGTTGAGGAACGGTTGAGGGACGGTTGAGGGACGGTTGAGGGACGGTTGAGGGACGGTTGAGGGACGGTTGAGGGACGGTTGAGGGACGGTTGAGGGACGGTTGAGGGACGGTTGAGGGACGGTTGAGGGACGGTTGAGGGACGGTTGAGGGACGGTTGAGGGATGGTTGAGGTACGGTTGAGGGAGGGTTGAGGGACAGTTGAGGGACGGTTGAGGGACGGTTGAGGGACGGTTGAGGGACGGTTGAGGGACGGTTGAGGGACGGTTGAGGGACGGTTGAGGGACGGTTGAGGGACGGTTGAGGGACGGTTGAGGGACGGTTGAGGGACGGTTGAGGGACGGTTGAGGGACGGTTGAGGGACGGTTAAGGGACGGTTGAGGTATGTTTGCGGGACGGTTGAGGTATGTTTGCGGGACGGTTGACGTATGGTTGAGGAACGGTTGAGGGACGGTTGAGGGACGGTTGAGGGACGGTTAAGGGACGGTTAAGGGACGGTTGAGGGACGGTTGAGGGACGGTTGAGGGACGGTTGAGGGATGGTTGAGGTACGGTTGAGGGAGGGTTGAGGGACAGTTGAGGGACGGTTGAGGGACGGTTGAGGGACGGTTGAGGGACGGTTGAGGGACGGTTGAGGGACGGTTGAGGGACGGTTGAGGGACGGTTGAGGGACGGTTGAGGGACGGTTGAGGGACGGTTGAGGGACGGTTGAGGGACGATTGAGGGACGATTGAGGGAAGGTTGAGGAACGGTTGAGGGGCGGTTGAGGAACAATTGATGGATGGTTGACGGATGTTTGAGGGACGGTTGAGGGAAGGTTGAGGGACGGTTGAGGGACGGTTGAGGGTCGGTTGAGGGACGGTTAAGGGACGGTTGAGGTATGTTTGCGGGACGGTTGACGTATGGTTGAGGAACGGTTGAGGGACGGTTGAGGGACGGTTGAGGGACGGTTGAGGGACGGTTGAGGGACGGTTGAGGGACGGTTGAGGGACGGTTGAGGTACGGTTGAGGGACGGTTGAGGGACGGTTGAGGGACGGTTGAGGGACGGTTGAGGGATGGTTGAGGGATGGTTGAGGGACGGTTGAGGGACGGTTGAGGGACGGTTGAGGGACGGTTGAGGGACGGTTGAGGGACGGTTGAGGGACGGTTGAGGGACGGTTGAGGGACGGTTGAGGGACGGTTGAGGGACGGTTGAGGGACGGTTGAGGGACGGTTGAGGGACGGTTGAGGGATGGTTGAAGTACGGTTGAGGGACGGTTGAGGGACGGTTGAGGGACGGTTGAGGGACGGTTGAGGTACGGTTGAGGGACGGTTGAGGGACGGTTGAGGGACGGTTGAGGGATGGTTGAGGTACGGTTGAGGGACGGTTGAGGGACGGTTGAGGGACGGTTGAGGGACGGTTGAGGGACGGTTGAGGGACGGTTGAGGGACGGTTGAGGGACGGTTGAGGGACGGTTGAGGGACGGTTGAGGGACGGTTGAGGGACGGTTGAGGGACGGTTGAGGGACGGTTGAGGGCCGGTTGAGGGACGGTTGGGGGATGGTTGAGGTACGGTTGAGGGAGGGTTGAGGGACAGTTGAGGGACGGTTGAGGGACGGTTGAGGGACGGTTGAGGGACGGTTGAGGGACGGTTGAGGGACGGTTGAGGGACGGTTGAGGGACGGTTGAGGGACGGTTGAGGGACGGTTGAGGGACGGTTGAGGGACGGTTGAGGGACGGTTAAGGGACGGTTGAGGTATGTTTGCGGGACGGTTGAGGTATGTTTGCGGGACGGTTGACGTATGGTTGAGGAACGGTTGAGGGACGGTTCAGGGACGGTTGAGGGACGGTTGAGGGACGGTTGAGGGATGGTTGAGGTATGGTTGAGGGAGGGTTGAGGGACAGTTGAGGGACGGTTGAGGGACGGTTGAGGGACGGTTGAGGGACGGTTGAGGGACGGTTGAGGGACGGTTGAGGGACGGTTGAGGGACGGTTGAGGGACGGTTGAGGGACGGTTGAGGGACGATTGAGGGAAGGTTGAGGAACGGTTGAGGGGCGGTTGAGGAACAATTGATGGATGGTTGACGGATGTTTTAGGGACGGTTGAGGGAAGGTTGAGGGACGGTTGAGGGACGGTTGAGGGTCGGTTGAGGGACGGTTAAGGGACGGTTGAGGTATGTTTGCGGGACGGTTGACGTATGGTTGAGGAACGGATGAGGGACGGTTGAGGGACGGTTGAGGGACGGTTGAGGGACGGTTGAGGGACGGTTGAGGGACGGTTGAGGTACGGTTGAGGGACGGTTGAGGGACGGTTGAGGGACGGTTGAGGGATGGTTGAGGTATGTTTGCGGGACGGTTGACGTATGGTTGAGGAACGGTTGAGGGACGGTTGAGGGACGGTTGAGGGTCGGTTGAGGGACGGTTGAGGGACGGTTGAGGGACGGTTGAGGGACGGTTGAGGGACGGTTGAGGGACGGTTGAGGGACGGTTGAGGTACGGTTGAGGTACGGTTGAGGGACGGTTGAGGGACGGTTGAGGGATGGTTGAGGTACGGTTGAGGGACGGTTGAGGGACGGTTGAGGGACGGTTGAGGGACGGTTGAGGGACGGTTGAGGGACGGTTGAGGGACGGTTGAGGGACGGTTGAGGGACGGTTGAGGGACGGTTGAGGGACGGTTGAGGGACGGTTGAGGGACGGTTGAGGGATGGTTGAGGTACGGTTGAGGGAGGGTTGAGGGAGGGTTGAGGGACGGTTGAGGGACGGTTGAGGGACGGTTGAGGGACGGTTGAGGGACGGTTGAGGGACGGTTGAGGGACGGTTGAGGGACGGTTGAGGGACGGTTGAGGGACGGTTGAGGGACGGTTGAGGGACGGTTGAGGGACGGTTGAGGGACGGTTGAGGGACGGTTGAGGGACGGTTGAGGGACGGTTGAGGGTCGGTTGAGGAACGGTTAAGGGACGGTTGAGGTATGTTTGCGGGACGGTTGACGTATGGTTGAGGAACGGTTGAGGGACGGTTGAGGGATGGTTGAGGTACGGTTGAGGGAGTGTTGAGGGACAGTTGAGGGACGGTTGAGGGACGGTTGAGGGACGGTTGAGGGACGGTTGAGGGACGGTTGAGGGACGGTTGAGGGACGGTTGAGGGACGGTTGAGGGACGGTTGAGGGACGGTTGAGGGACGGTTGAGGGACGGTTGAGGGACGGTTGAGGGACGATTGAGGGAAGGTTGAGGAACGGTTGAGGGGCGGTTGAGGAACGGTCGAGGGACGGTTGAGGAACAATTGATGGATGGTTGACGGATGTTTGAGGGACGGTTGAGGGAAGGTTGAGGGACGGTTGAGGGACGGTTGAGGGTCGGTTGAGGGACGGTTAAGGGACGGTTGAGGTATGTTTGCGGGACGGTTGACGTATGGTTGAGGAACGGTTGAGGGACGGTTGAGGGACGGTTGAGGGACGGTTGAGGGACGGTTGAGGGACGGTTGAGGGACGGTTGAGGGACGGTTGAGGGACGGTTGAGGGATGGTTGAGGTACGGTTGAGGGAGGGTTGAGGGACAGTTGAGGGACGGTTGAGGGACGGTTGAGGGACGGTTGAGGGACGGTTGGGGGCGGTTGAGGGACGGTTGAGGGACGGTTGAGGGACGGTTGAGGGAGGGTTGAGGGAGGGTTGAGGGACAGTTGAGGGACGGTTGAGGGACGGTTGAGGGACGGTTGAGGGACGGTTGAGGGACGGTTGAGGGACGGTTGAGGGACGGTTGAGGGACGGTTGAGGGACGGTTGAGGGACGGTTGAGGGACGGTTGAGGGACGGTTGAGGGACGGTTGAGGGACGGTTGAGGGACGGTTGAGGGAAGGTTGAGGGACGGTTGAGGGTTCGGTTGAGGGACGGTTGAGGGAGGGTTGAGGGACGGTTGAGGGACGGTTGAGGGACGGTTGAGGGAAGGTTGAGGGACAGTTGAGGGACGGTTGAGGGACAGTTGAGGGACGGTTGAGGGAGGGTTGAGGGACAGTTGAGGGACGGTTGAGGGACAGTTGAGGGACGGTTGAGGGACGGTTGAGTCAAGACGGTTTAGGGACTGATCCCGAAAGTTGAGGGACGTTTGCAGTAGGTAGGGCTCCGCTGGCCAAGGTAGGAGTGTTGAGGGTTCGGTAGAGGGACGGTTGAGGGAGGTTTGAGGGACGGTTGAGGGAGGGTTGAGGGACGGTTGAAGGACGGTTGAGGGACGGTTGAGGGACGTTTGAGGGACGGTTGAGGGACGGTTGAGGGACGATTGTGGGCACGAAATTGATATAGAGCGCGCTTGTTCCCCATTTAAAGACCTTTCAGTTGATGCCTGTTTTGGCGCGATCGGTTTGCTAGAACTCGAGATATGGCAGAAAGGAGTGGGGAGTGTTTTTCGCTCGAAACAAATACGCTCCTTCAAGTACTGCGCCTAAACTATAGAAGTGACACGATAATGTTATATAGCGCGGTTGTTCCTCATTTAAAGACCTTTCATTTGATAAATGGCTTGGCGCGATCGTTTGGCTAGACCTATAGATATGACTGAAAGGAGTGGGGAGTGTTTTTCGCTCTAAACAAATCCGCTCCTTCAAGTACTGCGGCTAAACTATAGAAGTGACACGATAATGTTATATAGCGCGGTTGTTCCCCATTTAAAGACCTTTTATTTGATATATGGCTTGGCGCGATCGGTTGGCCAGAACTCAAGATATGACTGAGAGGAGTGGGGAGTGTTTTTCGCTTTATACAAATACACTCCTTCAATTACTGCGCCTAACCTATAGAAGTGACACGAAAACATTATATAGCGCGGTTGTTTCTCATTCAAAGACCTTTCATTTAATACCTGACCTGGCGCGATCGGTTGGCCAGAACTCAAGATATGACTGAGAGGAGTGGGGAGTGTTTTTCGCTCTATACAAATACACTCCTTCAAGTACTGCCCCTAACCTATATAAGTGGAATGAAAATGATATAGAGCGCGGTTGTTCCCCATTTAAAGACCTTTCAGTTGCTACCTATCTTCAACCTCAACATCAATCTCAATCTCAGCCTCAACGACAACCTCAACCTCAACCTAAACGTCAACCTCAACCTTAACCTCAACCTCAACTACAAACTCATCTTCAACTTCAACCTCATCCTCAATCTCAATCTCAACATTAACCTCAACCTCAACCTCAACGACAACCTCAACCTCAACTTAAACGTCAACCTCAACCTTAACCTCAACCTTAACCTCAACCTCAAGCTCAACGTCAACCTCAACCTCAACTTCAACCTCAACTTCAACTACAACCTCATCTTCAACTTCAACCTCAACCTCAACCTCAACCGCAACCTCAACCGCAACCTCAACCGCAACCTCAACCTTAACTTAAACCTCAACCTCAATCGTAACCTCAAGCTCAAGCTCAATCGTAACCTCAAGCTCAACCTCAATTTCAACTTCAACTTTAACCTCATGCTCAACCTCAACTTCAAGCGCAACTCACCCTCAACCGTACCACAACCGTCTCTCAACCTTCCCTCAACCTTCTCTCAACCGACCCTCAACCGACCCTCAACCGTCCCCCAACCGTCCCTCAACCGCCCCTCAACCGTCCCTCAACCGACCCTTAACCGTCCTCAACCGTCTCTCAACCGTCCCTCAACCGTCCCTCAACCGTCCCTCAACCGTCCCGCAACTGACCCTCAACCGTCCCTCAACCGACCCTCAACCGACCCTCAACCGACCCTCAACCGTCCCTCAACCGTCCCTCAACCATCCCTCAACCGTTCCTCAACCGTTCCTCAACCGTCCCTCAACCGTCCCTCAACCTTTCCTCAACCTTCCCTCAACCGTCCCTCAACCGAACCCTCAACCGAACCCTCAACCGTCCTACCTACTTCCATCGGAGCCCTACCTACGGCCAGCGGAGCCCTACCTACGGCCAGTGGAGCTCTAACTACGGCCAGCGAAGCCCTACCTACTGCCAGCGGAGCCCTACCTACTGCCAGCGGAGCCCTACCTACGGCCAACGGAGCCCTACCTACGGCCAGCGGAGCCCTACCTACGGCCAGCGGAGCCCTACCTACGGCCAGCGGAGCCCTACCTACGGCCAGCGGAGCCTTACCTACGGCCAGCTCCGCTATATGTAGGGCTCCGCTGGCTGTGGGTAGGGCTCCGCTGGGCATATGTAGGGCTCCGTTGGCCATAGGAAGGGCTCCGCTGACCGTAGGTAGGGCTCCGCTGGCCGTAGGTAGGGCTCCGCTGGCCGTAGGTGGGGCTCCGCTGGCAGTAGGTAGCGCTCCGCTGGCCGTAGGTAGCGCTCCGCTGGCCGTAGGTAGGGCTCCGCTGGCCGTAGTTAGAGCTTCGCTTGCACTATGTAGGACTCCGCTGGCAGTAGTTAGAGATTCGCTTGCAGTATGTAGGGCTCCGCTAGCCGTAGGTAGCGCTCCACTGGCAATATGTAGGGCTCCGCTGACTGTGGGTAGGGCTCTGCTGGGCATAGGTAGGGCTCCGTTGGCCATAGGAAGGGCTCCGCTGGCCGTAGGTAGGTCTCCGTTGGCAGTAGGTAGCGCTCCGCTGGCCGTAGGTAGGGCGCCGCTAGCCGTAGGTAGGGCGCCGCTAGCCGTAGGTAGGGCGCCGCTAGCCGTAGGTAGGGCTCCGCTGGCAGTAGGTAGCGCTGCGCTGGCCATAGGTAGGACTCCGCTGGCCGTTGCTAAGGCTCCGGTTGCAGTAGGTAGGGCTCCGCTGGCCAAAGGTAGGACGGGTGAGGGTTCGGTTGAGGGTTCGGTTACGGGGCGGTTGAGGGTTCGGTTACGGGGCGGTTGAGGGACGGTTGAGGGACGGTTGAGGGATGGTTGACAGATGGTTGAGGGGTTGTTGAGGGACTGTTGAGTGACGGTTGAGGGACGGTTGAGGGACGGTTGAGGGACGGTTGAGGGACGGTTGAGGGACGGTTGAGGGACGGTTGAGGGACGGTTGAGGGACGGTTGAGGGACGGTTGAGGGACGGTTGAGGGAAGGTTGAGGAAAGGTTGAGGGAGGGTTGAGGGAAGGTTGAGGGAAGGTTGAGCGAAAGTTGAGGGACGTTTAAAGGAAGGTTGAGGGACGGTTCAAAGAACGGTTGAGGGACGGTTGAGGGACGGTTGAGGGACGGTTGAGGGACGGTTGAGGGACGGTTGAGGGAACGGTTGAGGGACTCTTTAGGGAAGGTTGAGGGATGGTTGAGGGACGGTTGAGGGACGGTTGAGGGACAATTGAGGGAAGGTTGAGGAACGGTTGAGGGGCGGTTGAGGAACGGTCGAGGGACGGTTGAGGAACAATTGATGGATGGTTGACGGATGTTTGAGGGACGGTTGAGGGAAGGTTGAGGGGTGGTTGAGGGACGGTTGAGGGACGGTTGAGGGACGGTTGAGGGACGGTTGAGGGAGGGTTGAGGGACGGTTGAGGGACGGTTGACGGACGGTTGAGGGACGGTTGAGGTACGGCTGAGGGACGGTTGAGGGACGGTTGAGGAAAGGTTGAGGAAAGGTTGAGGAACGGTTGAGGAACGGTTGATACCTGCCTTGGCGCGATGGGTTGGCTAGAACTCGAGATATGACTGAAAGGAGTGGGGAGTGTTTTTCGCTCTAAACAAATACGCTCCTTCAAGTACTGCGCCTAAACTATATAAGTGACGCGAAAATCTTATATCGCGCGGTTGTTCCTCATTTAAAGACCTTTCATTTGATATAGGGCTTGGCGCGATCGGTTGGCTAGAACTCGAGATATGACTGAAAGGAGTGGGGAGTGTTTTTCGCTCTAAACAAATACGCTCCTTCAAGTACTGCGCCTAAACTATAGAAGTGACATGAAAATGTTATATCGCGCGATTGTTCCTCATTTAAAGACCTTTCATTTGATATAGGGCTTGGCGCGATCGGTTGACTAGAACTCGAGATATGACTGAAAGGTAGGGCTACGCTAGCAGTAGGTTTGGCTCCGCTGGCCGTAGGTAGGGCTCCGCTGGCCGTAGTTACAGCTTCGCTTGCAGTATGTAGGGCTCCGCTGGCAGTAGGTAGCGCTCCGCTGGCCGTAGGTAGGGCTTCGCTGACCGTAGGTAGGGCTCCGCTAGCCGTAGGTAGCGCTCCACTGGCAATATGTAGGGCTCCGCTGGCAATATGTAGGGCTCCGCTGGCAATATGTAGGGCTCCGCTGGCTGTGGGTAGGGCTCTGCTGGGCTTAGGTAGGGCTCCGTTGGTCATAGGAAGGGCTCCGCTGGCCGTAGGTAGGGCTCCGTTGGCCATAGGAAGGGCTAAGGCTCCGCTTGCAGTAGGTAGGGCTCCGCTGGCCAAAGGTAGGACGGTTGAGGGTTCGGTTGAGGGTTCGGTTGAGGGATGGTTGAGGGACGGTTGAGGGACGGTTGAGGGAAGGTTGAGGGACGGTTGAGGGACGGTTGAGGGACGATTGAGGGAAGGTTGAGGGACGGTTGAGGGACGGTTGAGGGACGGTTGAGGGACGGTTGAGGGACGGTTGAGGGACGGTTGAGGGACGGTTGCGGGATGGTTGAGGGACGGTTGAGGGACGGTTGAGGGATGGTTGAGGGAACGGCTGAGGGACGGTTGAGGGACGGTTGAGGGACGGTTGAGGGACGGTTGAGGGACGGTTGAGGGACGGTTGAGGGACGGTTGAGGGACGGTTGAGGGACGGTTGAGGGACGGTTGAGGGACGGTTGAGGGACGGTTGAGGGACGGTTGAGGGACGGTTGAGGGACGGTTGAGGGACGGTTGAGGGACGGTTGAGGGATGGTTGAGGGACGGTTGAGGGACGGTTGAGGGACTGCTGAGGGACGGTTGAGGGACGGTTGAGGGACGGTTGAGGGACGGTTGAGGGACGGTTGAGGGACAGTTGAGGGACGGTTGAGGACGGTTGAGGACGGTTGAGGACGGTTGAGGAACGGTCGAGGGACGGTTGAGGAACGATTGATGGATGGTTGAGGAACGATTGATGGATGGTTGAGGGATGGTTGAGGGACGGTTGAGGGACGGTTGAGGGACGGTTAAGGATGGTTGAGGGACGGTTGAGGGACGCTTGAGGGACGGTTGAGGGACGGTTGAGGGACGGTTGAGGGACGGTTGAGGGACGGTTGAGGGACGGTTGAGGGACGGTTGAGGGACGGTTGAGGGACGGCTGAGGGAGGGTTGAGGGAGGGTTGAGGGACGGTTGAGGTACGGTTGAGGGACAGTTGAGGGACGGTTGAGGGACGGTTGAGGGACGGTTGAGTGACAGTTGAGGGACGGTTGAGGGACAGTTGAGGGACGCTTGAGGGACGGTTGAGGGACAGTTGAGGGACGGTTGAGGGACGGTTGAGGGACGGTTGAGGGACAGTTGAGGGACGGTTGAGGGACGGTTGAGGGACAGTTGAGGGACGGTTGAGGGACGGTTGAGGGACGGTTGAGGGACGGTTGAGGGACGGTTGAGGGACGGTTGAGGGACGGTTGAGGGTCGGTTGAGGGACGGTTGCGGGACGGTTGAGGGACGGTTGAGGGACGGTTGAGGGACGGTTGAGGGACGGTTGAGGGACGGTTGAGGGACGGTTGAGGGATGGTTGAGGGACGGTTGAGGGACGGTTGAGGGACGGTTAAGAGTTCGGTTGAGGGACGGTTGAGGGAAGGTTGAGGGACGGTTGAGGGACGGTTGAGGGACGGTTGAGGGAGGGTTGAGGGAGGGTTGAGGGACAGTTGAGGGACGGTTGAGGGACAGTTGAGGGACGGTTGAGGGACGGTTGAGTCAAGACGGTTTAGGGACTGATCCCGAAAGTTGAGGGACGTTTGCAGTAGGTAGGGCTCCGCTGGCCAAAGGTAGGACTGTTGAGGGTTCGGTAGAGGGACGGTTGAGGGAGGGTTGAGGGACGGTTGAAGGACGGTTGAGGGACGGTTGAGAGACGATTGAGGGCACGAAATTGATATAGAGCGCGCTTGTTCCCCATTTAAAGACCTTTCAGTTGATGCCTGTTTTGGCGCGATCGGTTGGCTAGAACTCGAGATATGGCTGAAAGGAGTGGGGAGTGTTTTTCGCTCGAAACAAATACGCTCCTTCAAGTACTGCGCCTAAACTATAGAAGTGACACGATAATGTTATATAGCGCTGTTGTTCCTCATTTAAAGACCTTTCATTTGATAAATGGTTTGGCGCGATCGGTTGGCTAGACCTATAGATATGACTGAAAGGAGTGGGGAGTGTTTTTCGCTCTAAACAAATCCGCTCCTTCAAGTACTGCGCCTAAACTATAGAAGTAACACGATAATGTTATATAGCGCGGTTTTTCCTCATTTAAAGACTTTTCATTTGATATATTGCTTGGCGCGATGGGTTGGCTAGAACTCGAGATATGACTGAAAGGAGTGGGGAGTGTTTTTCGCTCTGAACAAATACGCTCCTTCAAGTACTGCGCCTAAACTATAGAAGTGACACGAAAATATTATATAGCACGGTTGTTCCCCATTTAAAGGCCTTTGATTTGATAAATGGCTTGGCGCGATCGGTTGGCTAGACCTATAGATATGACTGAAAGGAGTGGGGAGTGTTTTTCGCTCTAAACAAATCCGCTCCTTCAAGTACTGCGCCTAAACTATAGAAGTGACACGATAATGTTATATAGCGCGGTTGTTCCCCATTTAAGGACCTTTCATTTGATATATGGCTTGGCGCGATCGGTTGGCTAGAACTCGAGATATGACTGAAAGGAGTGGGGAGTGTTTTTCGCTCGAAACAAATACGCTCCTTCAAGTACTGCGCCTAAACTATAGAAGTGACACGATAATGTTATATAGCGCGGTTGTTCCTCATTTAAAGACCTTTCATTTGATAAATGGCCTGGCGCGATCAGTTGGCTAGACCTATAGATATGACTGAAAGGAGTGGGGAGTGTTTTTCGCTCGAAACAAATACGCTCCTTCAAGTACGGCGCCTAAACTATAGAAGTGACACGATACTGTTATATAGCGCGGTTGTTCCTCATTTAAAGACCTTTCATTTGATAAATGGCTTGGCGCGATCGGTTGGCTGGACCTATAGATATGACTGAAAGGAGTGGGGAGTGTTTTTCGCTCGAAACAAATACGCTCCTTCAAGTACTGCGCCTAAACTATAGAAGTGACACGATAATGTTATATAGCGCGGTTGTTCCTCATTTAAAGACCTTTCATTTGATAAATGGCTTGGCGCGATCGGTTGGCTAGACCTATAGATATGACTGAAAGGAGTGGGGAGTATTTTTCGCTCTAAACAAATCCGCTCCTTCAAGTACTGCGCCTAAACTATAGAAGTGACACGAAAATGTTATATAGCGCGTTTGTTCCTCATTTAAAGACCTTTCATTTGATATATGGCTTTGCGCGATTGGTTGGCTAGAACTCGAGATATGACTGGAAGGAGTGGGGAGTGTTTTTCGCTCTAAACAAATCCGCTTCTTCAAGTACTGCGCCTAAACTATAGAAGTGACACGAAAATGTTATATAGCGCGGTTGTTCCCCATTTAAGGACCTTTCATTTGATATATGGCTTTGCGCGATTGGTTGGCTAGAACTCGAGATATGACTGAAAGGAGTGGGGAGTGTTTTTCGCTCGAAACAAATACGCTCCTTCAAGTACTGCGCCTAAACTATAGAAGTGACACGATAATGTTATATAGCGCGGTTGTTCCTCATTTAAAGACCTTTCATTTGATAAATGGCTTGGCGCGATCGGTTGGCTAGACCTATAGATATGACTGAAAGGAGTGGGGAGTATTTTTCGCTCTAAACAAATCCGCTCATTCAAGTACTGCGCCTAAACTATAGAATTGACACGAAAATGTTATATAGCGCGTTTGTTCCTCATTTAAAGACCTTTCATTTGATATATGGCTTTGCGCGATTGGTTGGCTAGAACTCGAGATATGACTGGAAGGAGTGGGGAGTGTTTTTCGCTCTAAACAAATCCGCTTCTTCAAGTACTGCGCCTAAACTATAGAAGTGACACGAAAATGTTATATAGCGCGGTTGTTCCCCATTTAAGGACCTTTCATTTGATAAATGGCTTGGCGCGATCGGTTGGCTAGACCTATAGATATGACTGAAAGGAGTGGGGAGTATTTTTCGCTCTAAACAAATCCGCTCCTTCAAGTACTGCGCCTAAACTATAGAAGTGACACGAAAATGTTATATAGCGCGTTTGTTCCTCATTTAAAGACCTTTCATTTGATATATGGCTTTGCGCGATTGGTTGGCTAGAACTCGAGATATGACTGGAAGGAGTGGGGAGTGTTTTTCGCTCTAAACAAATCCGCTTCTTCAAGTACTGCGCCTAAACTATAGAAGTGACACGAAAATGTTATATAGCGCGGTTGTTCCCCATTTAAGGACCTTTCATTTGATATATGGCTTGGCGCGATCGGTTGGCTAGAACTCGAGATATGACTGAAAGGAGTGGGGAGTGTTTTTCGCTCGAAACAAATACGCTCCTTCAAGTACTGCGCCTAAACTATAGAAGTGACACGATAATGTTATATAGCGCAGTTGTTCCTCATTTAAAGACCTTTCATTTGATAAATGGCTTGGCGCGATCAGTTGGCTAGACCTATAGATATGACTGAAAGGAGTGGGGAGTGTTTTTCGCTCGAAACAAATACGCTCCTTCAAGTACTGCGCCTAAACTATAGAAGTGACACGAAAATGTTATATAGCGCGTTTGTTCCTCATTTAAAGACCTTTCATTTGATATATGGCTTTGCGCGATCGGTTGGCTAGAACTCGAGATATGACTGGAACCAGTGGGGAGTGTTTTTCGCTCTAAACAAATCCGCTCCTTCAAGTACTGCGCCTAACCTATATAAGTGGCATGAAAATGATATAGAGCGCGGTTGTTCCCCATTTAAAGACCTTTCACTTTCATACCTGTCTTCAACCTCAACATCAATTTCAATCTCAGCCTCAACGTCAACGTCAACGTCAACCTCAACCTCAACTACAAACTCATCATCAACTTCAACCTCATCCTCAATTTCAATCTCAACATTAACCTCAACCTCAACCTCAACGACAACCTCAACCTCAACCTAAACGTCAACCTCAACCTTAACCTCAACCTCAACCTCAACGTCAACCTCAACCTCAACCTCAACCTCAACTTCAACTACAACCTCATCTTCAACTTCAACTTCAACCTCAACCTCAACCACATTCCCAACCTCAACCTTAACTTCAACCTCAACCTTAATCGTACCTCAACCGACCCTCAACCGACCCTCAACCGACCCTCAACCGACCCTCAACCGACCCTCAACCGACCCTCAACCGACCCTCAACCGACCTTCAACCGACCCTCAACCGACCCTTAACCGAACCTCAACCGACCCTCAACCGACCCTCCACCTACCCTCAACCGACCCTCAATCGACCCTCAACCGACCCACAACTGTCCCACAACGGTCCCTCAACCGTCCCTCAACCTTCCCTCAACCATCCCTCAACCTTCCCTCAACCGTCCCTCAAACATCCGTCAACCATCCATCAATTGTTCCTCAACCGTCCCTCAACCGTTCCTCAACCGCCCCTCAACCGTTCCTCAACCGTCCCTCAACCGTCCCTCAACCATCCCTCAACCTTCCCTAAAGAGTCCCTCAACCGTCCCTCAACCGTTCTTTGAACCGTTCCTCAACCTTCCTTTAAAAATCCCTCAACTTTCCCTCAACGTTACCTCAACCTAACCTCAACCTTCCCTCAACCGACCCTCAACCGTTCCTCAAATGGGCCTCAACCGTTCCTCAACCGTCCCTCAACCGTTCCTCAACCGTCCCTCAACCGTCCCTCAACCTTCCCTCAACCTTCCCTCAACCTTCCCTCAACCGTCCCTCAACCTTCCCGCAACCGTCCCTCAACCGTCCCTCAACCGAACCCTCAACCGTCCTACCTACTTCCATCGGAGCCCTACCTACGGCCAGCGGAGCCCTACCTACGGCCAGTGGAGCTCTAACTACGGCCAGCGAAGCCCTACCTACTGCCAGCGGAGCCCTACCTACGGCCAACGGAGCCCTACCTACGGCCAGCGGAGCCCTATCTACGGCCAGTGGAGCTCTAACTACGGCCAGCGAAGCCCTACCTACTGCCAGCGGAGCCCTACCTGTGGGCTCCGCTGGCTGTGGGTAGGGCTCCGCTGGGCATATGTAGGGCTCCGTTGGCCATATGTAGGGCTCCGTTGGCCATAGGAAGGGCTCCGCTGGCCGTAGGTAGGGCTCCGCTGGCCGTAGGTAGGGCTCCGCTGGCAGTAGGTAGCGCTCCGCTGGCCGTAGGTAGCGCTCCGCTGGCCGTAGGTAGCGCTCCGCTGGCCGTAGGTAGCGCTCCGCTGGCCGTAGGTAGGGCTCCGCTGGCCGTAGTTAGAGCTTCGCTTGCAGTATGTAGGGCTCCGCTGGCAGTAGTTAGAGCTTCGCTTGCAGTATGTAGGGCTCCGCTAGCCGTAGGTAGCGCTCCACTGGCAATATGTAGGGCTCCGCTGACTGTGGGTAGGGCTCCGCTGGGCATAGGTAGGGCTCCGTTAGCCATAGGAAGGGCTCCGCTGGCCGTAGGTACGTCTCCGTTGGCAGTAGATAGCGCTCCGCTGGCCGTAGGTAGGACTCTGCTAGCCGTAGGTAGGGCTCCGCTGGCAGTAGGTAGCGCTGCGCTGGCCGTAGGTAGGACTCCGCTGGCCGTTGCTAAGGCTCCGGTTGCAGTAGGTAGGGCTCCGCTGGCCAAAGGTAGGACGGGTGAGGGTTCGGTTGAGGGTTCGGTTAGGGGGCGGTTGAGGGACGGTTGAGGGACGGTTGAGGGACGGTTGAGGGACGGTTGAGGGACGGTTGGGGGACGGTTGAGGGACGGTTGAGGGACGGTTGAGGAAAAGTTGAGGGAAGGTTGAGGGAAGGTTGAGGGAGGGTTGAGGGAAGGTTGAGGGAAGGTTTAGAGAAGGCTGAGGGAAGGTTGAGGGAAGGTTGAGGGACGTTTAAGGGACGTTTGAGGCCCATTTGAGGAACGGTTGAGGGTCGGTTGAGGGAAGGTTGAGGTTAGGTTGAGGTAACGTTGAGGGAAAGTTGAGGGACGTTTAAAGGAAGGTGAGGAACGGTTCAAAGAACGGTTGAGGGACGGTTGAGGGACTCTTTAGGGAAGGTTGAGGGATGGTTGAGGGACGGTTGAGGGACGGTTGAGGAACGGTTGAGGGGCGGTTGAGGAACGGTCGAGGGACGGTTGAGGAACAATTGATGGATGGTTGACGGATGTTTGAGGGACGGTTGAGGGAAGGTTGAGGGATGGTTGAGGGACGGTTGAGGGACGTTTGAGGCCCATTTGAGGAACGGTTGAGGGTCGGTTGAGGGAAGGTTGAGGTTAGGTTGAGGTAACGTTGAGGGAAAGTTGAGGGACGTTTAAAGGAAGGTTGAGGAACGGTTCAAAGAACGGTTGAGGGACGGTTGAGGGACTCTTTAGGGAAGGTTGAGGGATGGTTGAGGGACGGTTGAGGGACGGTTGAGGAACGGTTGAGGGGCGGTTGAGGAACGGTCGAGGGACGGTTGA
Organism: Thecophora atra; assembly: GCA_937620795.1. Classification (NCBI taxonomy): domain Eukaryota; kingdom Metazoa; phylum Arthropoda; class Insecta; order Diptera; family Conopidae; genus Thecophora; species Thecophora atra. The sequence continues at coordinate 30,875,518 of OW569397.1, read as the reverse complement.
GGAACAATTGATGGATGGTTGACGGATGTTTGAGGGACGGTTGAGGGAAGGTTGAGGGATGGTTGAGGGACGGTTGAGGGACGGTTGAGGGAGGGTTGAGGTACGGTTGAGGGACGGTTGACGGACGGTTGAGGGACGGTTGAGGTACGGCTGAGGGACGGTTGAGGGACGGTTGAGGGAAGGTTGAGGAACGGTTGAGGGAAGGTTGAGGAACGGTTGAGGAACGGTTGATACCTGCCTTGGCGCGATCGGTTGGCTAGAACTCGAGATATGACTGAAAGGAGTGGGGAGTGTTTTTCGCTCTAAACAAATGCGCTCCTTCAAGTACTGCGCCTAAACTATATAAGTGACGCGAAAATCTTATATCGCGCGGTTGTTCCTCATTTAAAGACCTTTCATTTGATATAGGGCTTGGCGCGATCGGTTGGCTAGAACTCGAGATATGACTAAAAGGAGTGGGGAGTGTTTTTCGCTCTAAACAAATACGCTCTTTCAATTACGGTAAATTTTGTATGCTAAATAGAGTTATAAGACTAAACCATTACAAAGCCTCAGTTTTCACCGCCTTAACTTGGTTTCTATAACTTAGTCGATTATAGTTTATATTTTCCAGCAAACAATGGATCTACTCCTTTCTCATTATACCACCTGCTGACTCTTTAATATACTGCAAAACTGCATACATTTATTAGGTTGATCTAAGGATGGAGTCAATGGAGCCACCGACGCGTTAAATGGGCGTTACTATGTACTATCCCATTGTAGTTGGTAGTCTTGCAATATATTCAACCAATATTGTAAATAGTTACAAACAGAGCCAAGAAATATTTAGGAAATATGGATACAATAAAATTAAAAGTTTAGATGTTAACTGTACATGCGTATAACTTACCAAAATGTCTTCCGCTGAAAATCGAGTATATCGAGTAATCCTCAATTCGAATAGCGTCACTGTTTATATTTATAGTAGAAAATCTGAAAATATTAGGCAAGCAAACAGCTGAGTTAGGAAAGTAGGAAGTTAGGATAGATATGCAGATATGTAGATATGTTCTAAACTATAGAAGTGTCACGAAAATGATATAAAGCGCGGTCGTTCCTCATTTAAAGACCTTTCATTTAATAGCTGACTTGGCGCGATCGGTTGGCCAGAACTCAAGATATGACTGAGAGGAGTGGGGAGTGTTTTTCGCTTTATACAAATACACTCCTTCAATTACTGCGCCTAACCTATAGAAGTGACATGAAAACATTATATAGCGCGGTTGTTTCTCATTTAAAGACCTTTCATTTAATACCTGACTTGGCGCGATCGGTTGGCCAGAACTCAAGATATGACTGAGAGGAGTGGGGAGTGTTTAAATACACTCCTTCAAGTACTGCCCCTAACCTATATAAGTGGCATGAAAATGATATAGAGCGCAGTTGTTCCCCATTTAAAGACCTTTCAGTTGATACCTATCTTCAACCTAAACATCAATCTCAATCTCAGCCTCAGCCTCAACGACAACCTCAACCTCAACCTAAACGTCAACCTCAACCTTAACCTCATGCTCAACCTCAACTTCAAGCGCAACTCACCCTCAAACGTACCTCAACCGTCTCTGAACCTTCCCTCAACCTTCTCTCAACCGATCCTCAACCTTCCCCCAACCGTCCCTCAAGCGCCCCTCAACCGTCCCTCAACCGACCCTTAACCGTCCCTCAACCGTCCCTCAACCGTCCCTCAACCGTCCCTCAACCGTCCCGCAACTGACCCTCAACCGTCCCTCAACCGTCCCTCAACCGTCCCTCAACCGTCCCTCAACCGTCCCTCAACCGTCCCTCAACCGTCCCGCAACTGACCCTCAACCGTCCCTTAACCGCCCCTCAACCGTCCCTCAACCGTCCCGCAACTGACCCTCAACCGTCCCTTAACCGCCCCTCAACCGTCCCTCAACCGTCCCTCAATCGTTCCTCAACCGTCCCTCAACCTCCCCTCAACCTTCTCTCAACCGATCCTCAACCTTCCCCCAACCGTCCCTCAAGCGCCCCTCAACCGTCCCTCAACCGACCCTTAACCGTCCCTCAACCGTCCCTCAACCGTCCCTCAACCGTCCCTCAACCGTCCCGCAACTGACCCTCAACCGTCCCTCAACCGTCCCTCAACCGTCCCTCAACCGTCCCTCAACCGTCCCTCAACCGTCCCTCAACCGTCCCGCAACTGACCCTCAACCGTCCCTCAACCGTCCCTCAACCGTCCCTCAACCGTCCCGCAACTGACCCTCAACCGTCCCTCAACCGTCCCTCAAACGTACCTCAACCGTCTCTGAACCTTCCCTCAACCTTCTCTCAACCGATCCTCAACCTTCCCCCAACCGTCCCTCAAGCGCCCCTCAACCGTCCCTCAACCGACCCTTAACCGTCCCTCAACCGTCCCTCAACCGTCCCTCAACCGTCCCTCAACCGTCCCGCAACTGACCCTCAACCGTCCCTCAACCGTCCCTCAACCGTCCCTCAACCGTCCCTCAACCGTCCCTCAACCGTCCCTCAACCGTCCCGCAACTGACCCTCAACCGTCCCTCAACCGTCCCTCAACCGTCCCTCAACCGTCCCTCAACCGTCCCGCAACTGACCCTCAACCGTCCCTCAACCGTCCCTCAACCGTCCCTCAACCGACCCTTAACCGTCCCTCAACCGTCCCTCAACCGTCCCTCAACCGTCCCTCAACCGTCCCGCAACTGACCCTCAACCGTCCCTTAACCGCCCCTCAACCGTCCCTCAACCGTCCCTCAATCGTTCCTCAACCGTCCCTCAACCTCCCCTCAACCTTCCCTCAAACGTTCCTCAACCGTCCTACCTACTTCCATCGGAGCCCTACCTACGGCCAGCGGAGCTCTAACTACGGCCAGCGAAGCCCTACCTTCTGCCAGCGGAGCCCTACCTACGTACGGCCAGCGGAGCCCTACGTACTGCCAGCGAGCAATATGTAGGGCTCCGGTGGCTGTGGGTAGGGCTCCGCTGGGCATATGTAGGGCTCCGTTGGACATAGGAAGGGCTCCGCTGACCGTAGGTAGGGCTCCGCTGGCCGTAGGTAGCGCTCCAGTGGCAATATGTAGGGCTCCGCTGGCTGTGGGTAGGGCTCCGCTGGGCATAGGTAGGGCTCCGTTGGCCGTAGGTAGGGCTCCGTTGGCCGTAGGTAGGGCTCCGCTGGCCAAAGGTAGGACGGTTGAGGGTTCGGTTGAGGGATGGTTGAGGGACGGTTGAGGGACGGTTGAGGGACGATTGAGGGAAGGTTGAGGGACGGTTGAGGGACGGTTGAGGTACGGTTGAGGTACGGTTCAGGGACGGTTGAGGGACGGTTGAAGGACGGTTGAGGGACGGTTGAGGGACGGTTGAGGGACGGTTGAGGGACGGTTGAGGGACGGTTGAGGGACGGTTGAGGGACGGTTGAGGGACGGTTGAGGGACGGTTGAGGGACGGTTGAGAGGCGGTTAAGGGACGGTTGAGGGACGGTTGAGGGACCGTTGAGGGACGGTTGAGGGACGGTTGAGGGACGGTTGAGGGACGGTTGAGGGACGGTTGAGGGACGTTTGAGGGACGGTTGAGGGACGGTTGAGGGACGGTTGAGGGACGGTTGAGGGACGGTTGAGGGACGGTTGAGGGACGGTTGAGGGACGGTTGAGGGATGGTTGAGGGACGGTTGAGGGAGGGTTGAGGGACAGTTGAGGGACGGTTGAGAGACGGTTGAGTCAAGACGGTTGAGGGACTGATCCCGAAAGTTGAGGGACGTTTGCAGTAGGTAGGGCTCCGCTGGCCAAAGGTAGGACGTTTGAGGGTTCGGTTGAGGGACGGTTGAGGGAGGGTTTAGGGACGTTTGAGGGACGGTTGAGAGACGGTTGAGGGACGGTTGAGGGACGGTTGAGGGACGGTTGAGGGAGGGTTGAGGGACAGTTGAGGGACGGTTGAGGCACGGTTGAGTCAAGACGGTTTAGGGACTGATAGGTAGGGCTCCGCTGGCCAAAGGTAGGACGGTTGAGGGTTCGGTTGAGGGACGGTTGAGGGAGGGTTGAGGGACGGTTGAAGGACGGTTGAGGGACGGTTGAGGGACGATTGAGGGCACGAAAATGATATAGAGCGCGCTTGTTCCCCATTTAAAGACCTTTCAGTTGATGCCTGTCTTGGCTCGATCGGTTGGCTAGAACTCGAAATATGGCTGAAAGGAGTGGGGAGTGGGTTTTTCGCTCGAAACAAATACGCTCCTTCAAGTACTGCGCCTAAACTATAGAAGTGACACGATAATGTTATATAGCGCGGTTGTTCCTCATTTAAAGACAGTTTATTTGTTAAATGGCTTGGCGCGATCGGTTGGCTAGACCTATAGATATGACTGAAAGGAGTGGGGAGTGTTTTTCGCTCTAAACAAATCCGCTCCTTCAAGTACTGCGCCTAAACTTTAGAAGTGACACGATAATGTTATATAGCGCGGTTGTTCCCCATTTAAAGACCTTTCATTTGATATATGGCTTGGCGCGATCGGTTGGCTAGAACTCGAGATATGACTGAAAGGAGTGGGGAGTGTTTTTCGCTCTAAACAAATACCCTCCTTCAAGTACTGCGCCTAAACTATAGAAGTGACACGAAAATGTTTTATAGCGCGGTTGTTCCTCATTTAAAGACCTTTCATTTGATATATGGCTTTGCGAGATCGGTTGGCTAGAACTCGAGATATGACTGGAAGGAGTGGGGAATGTTTTTCGCTCTAAACAATCCGCTTCTTCAAGTGCTGCGCCTAAACTATAGAAGTGACACGAAAATGTTATATAGCGCGGTTGTTCCTCATTTAAAGACCTTTCATTTGATATATGGCTTTGCGTGATCGGTTGGCTAGAACTCGAGATATGACTAAAAGGAGTGGGGAGTGTTTTTCGCTCTAAACAAATACGCTCCTTCAAGTACTGCGCCTAAACTATAGAAGTGACATGAAAATGTTATATCGCGCGATTGTTCCTCATTTAAAGACCTTTCATTTGATATAGGGCTTGGCGCGATCGGTTGGCTAGAACTCGAGATATGACTGAAAGGAGTGGGGAGTGTTTTTCGCTCTGAACAAATACGCTCCTTCAAGTACTGCGCCTAAACTATAGAAGTGACAGCTACTCCGCCTAAACTATAGAAGTAACAAGAAAATGTTATATAGCGCGGTTGTTCCCCAATTAAAGACCTTTCATTCGATATAGGGCTTGGCGCGATCGGTTGGCTGGACCTATAGATATGACTGAAAGGAGTGGGGAGTGTTTTTCGCTCGAAACAAATACGCTCCTTCAAGTACTGCGCCTAAACTATAGAAGTGACACGATAATGTTATATAGCGCGGTTGTTCCTCATTTAAAGACCTTTCATTTGATAAATGGCTTGGCGCGATCGGTTGGCTAGACCTATAGATATGACTGAAAGGAGTGGGGAGTATTTTTCGCTCTAAACAAATCCGCTCCTTCAAGTACTGCGCCTAAACTATAGAAGTGACACGATAATGTTATATAGCGCGGTTGTTCCTCATTTAAAGACCTTTCATTTGATAAATGGCTTGGCGCGATCGGTTGGCTAGACCAATAGATATGACTGAAAGGAGTGGGGAGTATTTTTCGCTCTAAACAAATCCGCTACTTCAAGTACGGCGCCTAAACTATAGAAGTGACACGATACTGTTATATAGCGCGGTTGTTCCTCATTTAAAGACCTTTCATTTGATAAATGGCTTGGCGCGATCGGTTGGCTGGACCTATAGATATGACTGAAAGGAGTGGGGAGTGTTTTTCGCTCGAAACAAATACGCTCCTTCAAGTACTGCGCCTAAACTATAGAAGTGACACGATAATGTTATATAGCGCGGTTGTTCCTCATTTAAAGACCTTTCATTTGATAAATGGCTTGGCGCGATCGGTTGGCTAGACCTATAGATATGACTGAAAGGAGTGGGGAGTATTTTTCGCTCTAAACAAATCCGCTCCTTCAAGTACTGCGCCTAAACTATAGAAGTGACACGAAAATGTTATATAGCGCGTTTGTTCCTCATTTAAAGACCTTTCATTTGATATATGGCTTTGCGCGATTGGTTGGCTAGAACTCGAGATATGACTGGAAGGAGTGGGGAGTGTTTTTCGCTCTAAACAAATCCGCTTCTTCAAGTACTGCGCCTAAACTATAGAAGTGACACGAAAATGTTATATAGCGCGGTTGTTCCCCATTTAAGGACCTTTCATTTGATATATGGCTTGGCGCGATCGGTTGGCTAGAACTCGAGATATGACTGAAAGGAGTGGGGAGTGTTTTTCGCTCGAAACAAATACGCTCCTTCAAGTACTGCGCCTAAACTATAGAAGTGACACGATAATGTTATATAGCGCGGTTGTTCCTAATTTAAAGACCTTTCATTTGATAAATGGCTTGGCGCGATCGGTTGGCTAGACCTATAGATATGACTGAAAGGAGTGGGGAGTATTTTTCGCTCTAAACAAATCCGCTCCTTCAAGTACTGCGCCTAAACTATAGAATTGACACGAAAATGTTATATAGCGCGTTTGTTCCTCATTTAAAGACCTTTCATTTGATATATGGCTTTGCGCGATTGGTTGGCTAGAACTCGAGATATGACTGGAAGGAGTGGGGAGTGTTTTTCGCTCTAAACAAATCCGCTTCTTCAAGTACTGCGCCTAAACTATAGAAGTGACACGAAAATGTTATATAGCGCGGTTGTTCCCCATTTAAGGACCTTTCATTTGATAAATGGCTTGGCGCGATCGGTTGGCTAGACCTATAGATATGACTGAAAGGAGTGGGGAGTATTTTTCGCTCTAAACAAATCCGCTCCTTCAAGTACTGCGCCTAAACTATAGAAGTGACACGAAAATGTTATATAGCGCGTTTGTTCCTCATTTAAAGACCTTTCATTTGATATATGGCTTTGCGCGATTGGTTGGCTAGAACTCGAGATATGACTGGAAGGAGTGGGGAGTGTTTTTCGCTCTAAACAAATCCGCTTCTTCAAGTACTGCGCCTAAACTATAGAAGTGACACGAAAATGTTATATAGCGCGGTTGTTCCCCATTTAAGGACCTTTCATTTGATATATGGCTTGGCGCGATCGGTTGGCTAGAACTCGAGATATGACTGAAAGGAGTGGGGAGTGTTTTTCGCTCGAAACAAATACGCTCCTTCAAGTACTGCGCCTAAACTATAGAAGTGACACGATAATGTTATATAGCGCAGTTGTTCCTCATTTAAAGACCTTTCATTTGATAAATGGCTTGGCGCGATCAGTTGGCTAGACCTATAGATATGACTGAAAAGAGTGGGGAGTGTTTTTCGCTCGAAACAAATACGCTCCTTCAAGTACTGCGCCTAAACTATAGAAGTGACACGAAAATGTTATATAGCGCGTTTGTTCCTCATTTAAAGACCTTTCATTTGATATATGGCTTTGCGCGATCGGTTGGCTAGAACTCGAGATATGACTGGAACCAGTGGGGAATGTTTTTCGCTCTAAACAAATCCGCTCCTTCAAGTACTGCGCCTAACCTATATAAGTGGCATGAAAATGATATAGAGCGCGGTTGTTCCCCATTTAAAGACCTTTCACTTTCATACCTGTCTTCAACCTCAACATCAATTTCAATCTCAGCCTCAACGTCAACGTCAACGTCAACCTCAACCTCAACTACAAACTCATCATCAACTTCAACCTCATCCTCAATTTCAATCTCAACATTAACCTCAACCTCAACCTCAACGACAACCTCAACCTCAACCTAAACGTCAACCTCAACCTTAACCTCAACCTCAACCTCAACGTCAACCTCAACCTCAACCTCAACCTCAACTTCAACTACAACCTCATCTTCAACTTCAACTTCAACCTCAACCTCAACCACATTCCCAACCTCAACCTTAACTTCAACCTCAACCTTAATCGTACCTCAACCGACCCTCAACCGACCCTCAACCGACCCTCAACCGACCCTCAACCGACCCTCAACCGACCCTCAACCGACCCTCAACCGACCCTCAACCGACCTTCAACCGACCCTCAACCGACCCTTAACCGAACCTCAACCGACCCTCAACCGACCCTCCACCTACCCTCAACCGACCCTCAATCGACCCTCAACCGACCCACAACTGTCCCACAACGGTCCCTCAACCGTCCCTCAACCTTCCCTCAACCATCCCTCAACCTTCCCTCAACCGTCCCTCAAACATCCGTCAACCATCCATCAATTGTTCCTCAACCGTCCCTCAACCGTTCCTCAACCGCCCCTCAACCGTTCCTCAACCGTCCCTCAACCGTCCCTCAACCATCCCTCAACCTTCCCTAAAGAGTCCCTCAACCGTCCCTCAACCGTTCTTTGAACCGTTCCTCAACCTTCCTTTAAAAATCCCTCAACTTTCCCTCAACGTTACCTCAACCTAACCTCAACCTTCCCTCAACCGACCCTCAACCGTTCCTCAAATGGGCCTCAACCGTTCCTCAACCGTCCCTCAACCGTTCCTCAACCGTCCCTCAACCGTCCCTCAACCTTCCCTCAACCTTCCCTCAACCTTCCCTCAACCGTCCCTCAACCTTCCCGCAACCGTCCCTCAACCGTCCCTCAACCGAACCCTCAACCGTCCTACCTACTTCCATCGGAGCCCTACCTACGGCCAGCGGAGCCCTACCTACGGCCAGTGGAGCTCTAACTACGGCCAGCGAAGCCCTACCTACTGCCAGCGGAGCCCTACCTACGGCCAACGGAGCCCTACCTACGGCCAGCGGAGCCCTATCTACGGCCAGTGGAGCTCTAACTACGGCCAGCGAAGCCCTACCTACTGCCAGCGGAGCCCTACCTGTGGGCTCCGCTGGCTGTGGGTAGGGCTCCGCTGGGCATATGTAGGGCTCCGTTGGCCATATGTAGGGCTCCGTTGGCCATAGGAAGGGCTCCGCTGGCCGTAGGTAGGGCTCCGCTGGCCGTAGGTAGGGCTCCGCTGGCAGTAGGTAGCGCTCCGCTGGCCGTAGGTAGCGCTCCGCTGGCCGTAGGTAGCGCTCCGCTGGCCGTAGGTAGGGCTCCGCTGGCCGTAGTTAGAGCTTCGCTTGCAGTATGTAGGGCTCCGCTGGCAGTAGTTAGAGCTTCGCTTGCAGTATGTAGGGCTCCGCTAGCCGTAGGTAGCGCTCCACTGGCAATATGTAGGGCTCCGCTGACTGTGGGTAGGGCTCCGCTGGGCATAGGTAGGGCTCCGTTAGCCATAGGAAGGGCTCCGCTGGCCGTAGGTTCGTCTCCGTTGGCAGTAGATAGCGCTCCGCTGGCCGTAGGTAGGACTCTGCTAGCCGTAGGTAGGGCTCCGCTGGCAGTAGGTAGCGCTGCGCTGGCCGTAGGTAGGACTCCGCTGGCCGTTGCTAAGGCTCCGGTAGCAGTAGGTAGGGCTCCGCTGGCCAAAGGTAGGACGGGTGAGGGTTCGGTTGAGGGTTCGGTTAGGGGGCGGTTGAGGGACGGTTGAGGGACGGTTGAGGGACGGTTGAGGGACGGTTGAGGGACGGTTGGGGGACGGTTGAGGGACGGTTGAGGGACGGTTGAGGAAAAGTTGAGGGAAGGTTGAGGGAAGGTTGAGGGAGGGTTGAGGGAAGGTTGAGGGAAGGTTTAGAGAAGGCTGAGGGAAGGTTGAGGGAAGGTTGAGGGACGTTTAAGGGACGTTTGAGGCCCATTTGAGGAACGGTTGAGGGTCGGTTGAGGGAAGGTTGAGGTTAGGTTGAGGTAACGTTGAGGGAAAGTTGAGGGACGTTTAAAGGAAGGTGAGGAACGGTTCAAAGAACGGTTGAGGGACGGTTGAGGGACTCTTTAGGGAAGGTTGAGGGATGGTTGAGGGACGGTTGAGGGACGGTTGAGGAACGGTTGAGGGGCGGTTGAGGAACGGTCGAGGGACGGTTGAGGAACAATTGATGGATGGTTGACGGATGTTTGAGGGACGGTTGAGGGAAGGTTGAGGGATGGTTGAGGGACGGTTGAGGGACGGTTGAGGGAGGGTTGAGGGACGGTTGAGGGACGGTTGACGGACGGTTGAGGGACGGTTGAGGTACGGATGAGGGACGGTTGAGGGACGGTTGAGGGAAGGTTGAGGAACAATTGATGGATGGTTGACGGATGTTTGAGGGACGGTTGAGGGAAGGTTGAGGGATGGTTGAGGGACGGTTGAGGGACGTTTGAGGCCCATTTGAGGAACGGTTGAGGGTCGGTTGAGGGAAGGTTGAGGTTAGGTTGAGGTAACGTTGAGGGAAAGTTGAGGGACGTTTAAAGGAAGGTTGAGGAACGGTTCAAAGAACGGTTGAGGGACGGTTGAGGGACTCTTTAGGGAAGGTTGAGGGATGGTTGAGGGACGGTTGAGGGACGGTTGAGGAACGGTTGAGGGGCGGTTGAGGAACGGTCGAGGGACGGTTGAGGAACAATTGATGGATGGTTGACGGATGTTTGAGGGACGGTTGAGGGAAGGTTGAGGGATGGTTGAGGGACGGTTGAGGGACGGTTGAGGGAGGGTTGAGGGACGGTTGAGGGACGGTTGACGGACGGTTGAGGGACGGTTGAGGTACGGATGAGGGACGGTTGAGGGACGGTTGAGGGAAGGTTGAGGAACGGTTGAGGGAAGGTTGAGGAACGGTTGAGGAACGGTTGATACCTGCCTTGGCGCGATCGGTTGGCTAGTACTCGAGATATGACTGAAAGGAGTGGGGAGTGTTTTTCGCTCTAAACAAATGCGCTCCTTCAAGTACTGCGCCTAAACTATATAAGTGACGCGAAAATCTTATATCGCGCGGTTGTTCCTCATTTAAAGACCTTTCATTTGATATAGGGCTTGGCGCGATCGGTTGGCTAGAACTCGAGATATGACTAAAAGGAGTGGGGAGTGTTTTTCGCTCTAAACAAATACGCTCCTTCAAGTACTGCGCCTAAACTATAGAAGTGACATGAAAATGTTATATCGCGCGATTGTTCCTCATTTAAAGACCTTTCATTTGATATAGGGCTTGGCGCGATCGGTTGGCTAGAACTCGAGATATGACTGAAAGGAGTGCGGAGTGTTTTTCGCTCTAAACAAATACGCTCCTTCAAGTACTGCGCCTAAACTATAGAAGTGACAGCTACTCCGCCCAAACTATAGAAGTAACAAGAAAATGTTATATAGCGCGGTTGTTCCCCAATTAAAGACCTTTCATTCGATATAGGGCTTGGCGCGATCGGTTATCTAGAACTTGAGATATGACTGAAAGGAGTGCGGAGTGTTTTTCTCTCTATACAAATACGCTCTTTCAATTACGGTAAATTTTGTATGCTAAATAGAGTTATAAGACTAAACCATTACAAAGCCTCAGTTTTCACCGCCTTAACTTGGTTTCTATAACTTAGTCGATTATAGTTTATATTTTCCAGCAAACAATGGATCTACTCCTTTCTCATTATACCACCTGCTGACTCTTTAATATACTGCAAAACTGCATACATTTATTAGGTTGATCTAAGGATGGAGTCAATGGAGCCACCGACGCGTTAAATGGGCGTTACTATGTACTATCCCATTGTAGTTGGTAGTCTTTCAATATATTCAACCAATATTGTAAATAGTTACAAACAGAGCCAAGAAATATTTAGGAAATATGGATACAATAAAATTAAAAGTTTAGATGTTAACTGTACATGCGTATAACTTACCAAAATGTCTTCCGCTGAAAATCGAGTATATCGAGTAATCCTCAATTCGAATAGCGTCACTGTTTATATTTATAGTAGAAAATCTGAAAATATTAGGCAAGCAAACAGCTGAGTTACGAAAGTAGGAAGTTAGGATAGATATGCAGATATGTAGATATGTTCTAAACTATAGAAGTGTCACGAAAATGATATAAAGCGCGGTCGTTCCTCATTTAAAGACCTTTCATTTAATAGCTGACTTGGCGCGATCGGTTGGCCAGAACTCAAGATATGACTGAGAGGAGTGGGGAGTGTTTTTCGCTTTATACAAATACACTCCTTCAATTACTGCGCCTAACCTATAGAAGTGACATGAAAACATTATATAGCGCGGTTGTTTCTCATTTAAAAACCATTCATTTAATACCTGACTTGGCGCGATCGGTTGGCCAGAACTCAAGATATGACTGAGAGGAGTGGGGAGTGTTTAAATACACTCCTTCAAGTACTGCCCCTAACCTATATAAGTGGCATGAAAATGATATAGAGCGCAGTTGTTCCCCATTTAAAGACCTTTCAGTTGATACCTATCTTCAACCTAAACATCAATCTCAATCTCAGCCTCAGCCTCAACGACAACCTCAACCTCAACCTAAACGTCAACCTCAACCTTAACCTCATGCTCAACCTCAACTTCAAGCGCAACTCACCCTCAAACGTACCTCAACCGTCTCTCAACCTTCCCTCAACCTTCTCTCAACCGATCCTCAACCTTCCCCCAACCGTCCCTCAAGCGCCCCTCAACCGTCCCTCAACCGACCCTTAACCGTCCCTCAACCGTCCCTCAACCGTCCCTCAACCGTCCCTCAATGGCTTGCGCGATCGGTTGGCTAGAACTCGAGATATGACTGGAACCAGTGGGGAGTGTTTTTCGCTCTAAACAAATCCGCTCCTTCAAGTACTGCGCCTAACCTATATAAGTGGCATGAAAATGATATAGAGCGCGGTTGTTCCCCATTTAAAGACCTTTCACTTTCATACCTGTCTTCAACCTCAACATCAATTTCAATCTCAGCCTCAACGTCAACGTCAACGTCAACCTCAACCTCAACTACAAACTCATCATCAACTTCAACCTCATCCTCAATTTCAATCTCAACATTAACCTCAACCTCAACCTCAACGACAACCTCAACCTCAACCTAAACGTCAACCTCAACCTTAACCTCAACCTCAACCTCAACGTCAACCTCAACCTCAACCTCAACCTCAACTTCAACTACAACCTCATCTTCAACTTCAACTTCAACCTCAACCTCAACCACATTCCCAACCTCAACCTTAACTTCAACCTCAACCTTAATCGTACCTCAACCGACCCTCAACCGACCCTCAACCGACCCTCAACCGACCCTCAACCGACCCTCAACCGACCCTCAACCGACCCTCAACCGACCTTCAACCGACCCTCAACCGACCCTTAACCGAACCTCAACCGACCCTCAACCGACCCTCCACCTACCCTCAACCGACCCTCAATCGACCCTCAACCGACCCACAACTGTCCCACAACGGTCCCTCAACCGTCCCTCAACCTTCCCTCAACCATCCCTCAACCTTCCCTCAACCGTCCCTCAAACATCCCTCAACCGTCCCTCAACCATCCCTCAACCTTCCCTAAAGAGTCCCTCAACCGCCCCTCAACCGTTCCTCAACCGTCCCTCAACCGTCCCTCAACCATCCCTCAACCTTCCCTAAAGAGTCCCTCAACCGTCCCTCAACCGTTCTTTGAACCGTTCCTCAACCTTCCTTTAAAAATCCCTCAACTTTCCCTCAACGTTACCTCAACCTAACCTCAACCTTCCCTCAACCGACCCTCAACCGTTCCTCAAATGGGCCTCAACCGTCCTACCTACTTCCATCGGAGCCCTACCTACGGCCAGCGGAGCCCTACCTACGGCCAGTGGAGCTCTAACTACGGCCAGCGAAGCCCTACCTACTGCCAGCGGAGCCCTACCTACGGCCAACGGAGCCCTACCTACGGCCAGCGGAGCCCTATCTACGGCCAGTGGAGCTCTAACTACGGCCAGCGAAGCCCTACCTACTGCCAGCGGAGCCCTACCTGTGGGCTCCGCTGGCTGTGGGTACGGCTCCGCTGGGCATATGTAGGGCTCCGTTGGCCATATGTAGGGCTCCGTTGGCCATAGGAAGGGCTCCGCTGGCCGTAGGTAGGGCTCCGCTGGCCGTAGGTAGGGCTCCGCTGGCAGTAGGTAGCGCTCCGCTGGCCGTAGGTAGCGCTCCGCTGGCCGTAGGTAGCGCTCCGCTGGCCGTAGGTAGCGCTCCGCTGGCCGTAGTTAGAGCTTCGCTTGCAGTATGTAGGGCTCCGCTAGCCGTAGGTAGCGCTCCACTGGCAATATGTAGGGCTCCGCTGACTGTGGGTAGGGCTCCGCTGGGCATAGGTAGGGCTCCGTTAGCCATAGGAAGGGCTCCGCTGGCCGTAGGTTCGTCTCCGTTGGCAGTAGATAGCGCTCCGCTGGCCGTAGGTAGGACTCTGCTAGCCGTAGGTAGGGCTCCGCTGGCAGTAGGTAGCGCTGCGCTGGCCGTAGGTAGGACTCCGCTGGCCGTTGCTAAGGCTCCGGTAGCAGTAGGTAGGGCTCCGCTGGCCAAAGGTAGGACGGGTGAGGGTTCGGTTGAGGGTTCGGTTAGGGGGCGGTTGAGGGACGGTTGAGGGACGGTTGAGGGACGGTTGAGGGACGGTTGAGGGACGGTTGGGGGACGGTTGAGGGACGGTTGAGGGACGGTTGAGGAAAAGTTGAGGGAAGGTTGAGGGAAGGTTGAGGGAGGGTTGAGGGAAGGTTGAGGGAAGGTTTAGAGAAGGCTGAGGGAAGGTTGAGGGAAGGTTGAGGGACGTTTAAGGGACGTTTGAGGCCCATTTGAGGAACGGTTGAGGGTCGGTTGAGGGAAGGTTGAGGTTAGGTTGAGGTAACGTTGAGGGAAAGTTGAGGGACGTTTAAAGGAAGGTGAGGAACGGTTCAAAGAACGGTTGAGGGACGGTTGAGGGACTCTTTAGGGAAGGTTGAGGGATGGTTGAGGGACGGTTGAGGGACGGTTGAGGAACGGTTGAGGGGCGGTTGAGGAACGGTCGAGGGACGGTTGAGGAACAATTGATGGATGGTTGACGGATGTTTGAGGGACGGTTGAGGGAAGGTTGAGGGATGGTTGAGGGACGGTTGAGGGACGTTTGAGGCCCATTTGAGGAACGGTTGAGGGTCGGTTGAGGGAAGGTTGAGGTTAGGTTGAGGTAACGTTGAGGGAAAGTTGAGGGACGTTTAAAGGAAGGTTGAGGAACGGTTCAAAGAACGGTTGAGGGACGGTTGAGGGACTCTTTAGGGAAGGTTGAGGGATGGTTGAGGGACGGTTGAGGGACGGTTGAGGAACGGTTGAGGGGCGGTTGAGGAACGGTCGAGGGACGGTTGAGGAACAATTGATGGATGGTTGACGGATGTTTGAGGGACGGTTGAGGGAAGGTTGAGGGATGGTTGAGGGACGGTTGAGGGACGGTTGAGGGAGGGTTGAGGTACGGTTGAGGGACGGTTGACGGACGGTTGAGGGACGGTTGAGGTACGGCTGAGGGACGGTTGAGGGACGGTTGAGGGAAGGTTGAGGAACGGTTGAGGGAAGGTTGAGGAACGGTTGAGGAACGGTTGATACCTGCCTTGGCGCGATCGGTTGGCTAGAACTCGAGATATGACTGAAAGGAGTGGGGAGTGTTTTTCGCTCTAAACAAATGCGCTCCTTCAAGTACTGCGCCTAAACTATATAAGTGACGCGAAAATCTTATATCGCGCGGTTGTTCCTCATTTAAAGACCTTTCATTTGATATAGGGCTTGGCGCGATCGGTTGGCTAGAACTCGAGATATGACTAAAAGGAGTGGGGAGTGTTTTTCGCTCTAAACAAATACGCTCCTTCAAGTACTGCGCCTAAACTATAGAAGTGACATGAAAATGTTATATCGCGCGATTGTTCCTCATTTAAAGACCTTTCATTTGATATAGGGCTTGGCGCGATCGGTTGGCTAGAACTCGAGATATGACTGAAAGGAGTGCGGAGTGTTTTTCGCTCTAAACAAATACGCTCCTTCAAGTACTGCGCCTAAACTATAGAAGTGACAGCTACTCCGCCCAAACTATAGAAGTAACAAGAAAATGTTATATAGCGCGGTTGTTCCCCAATTAAAGACCTTTCATTCGATATAGGGCTTGGCGCGATCGGTTATCTAGAACTTGAGATATGACTGAAAGGAGTGCGGAGTGTTTTTCTCTCTATACAAATACGCTCTTTCAATTACGGTAAATTTTGTATGCTAAATAGAGTTATAAGACTAAACCATTACAAAGCCTCAGTTTTCACCGCCTTAACTTGGTTTCTATAACTTAGTCGATTATAGTTTATATTTTCCAGCAAACAATGGATCTACTCCTTTCTCATTATACCACCTGCTGACTCTTTAATATACTGCAAAACTGCATACATTTATTAGGTTGATCTAAGGATGGAGTCAATGGAGCCACCGACGCGTTAAATGGGCGTTACTATGTACTATCCCATTGTAGTTGGTAGTCTTGCAATATATTCAACCAATATTGTAAATAGTTACAAACAGAGCCAAGAAATATTTAGGAAATATGGATACAATAAAATTAAAAGTTTAGATGTTAACTGTACATGCGTATAACTTACCAAAATGTCTTCCGCTGAAAATCGAGTATATCGAGTAATCCTCAATTCGAATAGCGTCACTGTTTATATTTATAGTAGAAAATCTGAAAATATTAGGCAAGCAAACAGCTGAGTTACGAAAGTAGGAAGTTAGGATAGATATGCAGATATGTAGATATGTTCTAAACTATAGAAGTGTCACGAAAATGATATAAAGCGCGGTCGTTCCTCATTTAAAGACCTTTCATTTAATAGCTGACTTGGCGCGATCGGTTGGCCAGAACTCAAGATATGACTGAGAGGAGTGGGGAGTGTTTTTCGCTTTATACAAATACACTCCTTCAATTACTGCGCCTAACCTATAGAAGTGACATGAAAACATTATATAGCGCGGTTGTTTCTCATTTAAAGACCTTTCATTTAATACCTGACTTGGCGCGATCGGTTGGCCAGAACTCAAGATATGACTGAGAGGAGTGGGGAGTGTTTAAATACACTCCTTCAAGTACTGCCCCTAACCTATATAAGTGGCATGAAAATGATATAGAGCGCAGTTGTTCCCCATTTAAAGACCTTTCAGTTGATACCTATCTTCAACCTAAACATCAATCTCAATCTCAGCCTCAGCCTCAGCCTCAACGACAACATCAACCTCAACCTAAACGTCAACCTCAACCTTAACCTCATGCTCAACCTCAACTTCAAGCGCAACTCACCCTCAAACGTACCTCAACCGTCTCTCAACCTTCCCTCAACCTTCTCTCAACCGATCCTCAACCTTCCCCCAACCGTCCCTCAAGCGCCCCTCAACCGTCCCTCAACCGACCCTTAACCGTCCCTCAACCGTCCCTCAACCGTCCCTCAACCGTCCCTCAACCGTCCCGCAACTGACCCTCAACCGTCCCTCAACCGTCCCTCAACCGTCCCTCAACCGTCCCTCAACCGTCCCGCAACTGACCCTCAACCGTCCCGCAACTGACCCTCAACCGTCCCTCAACCGACCCTCAACCGACCCTTAACCGTCCCTCAACCGACCCTCAACCGTCCCTTAACCGCCCCTCAACCGTCCCTCAACCGTCCCTCAATCGTTCCTCAACCGTCCCTCAACCTCCCCTCAACCTTCCCTCAAACGTTCCTCAACCGTCCTACCTACTTCCATCGGAGCCCTACCTACGGCCAGCGGAGCCCTACCTACGGCCAGCGGAGCCCTACCTACGGCCAGTGGAGCTCTAACTACGGCCAGCGAAGCCCTACCTACTGCCAGCGGAGCCCTACCTACGGCCTGAGGAGCCCTACCTACGGCCAGCGGAGCCCTACCTACTGCCAACGGAGCCCTACCTACTGCTAGCGTAGCCCTACCTGCGGCCAGCGGAGCCCTACCTGCGGCCAGCGCAGCGCTACCTACTGCCAGCGTAGCCCTACCTACGGCTAGCGGAGGACTAACTACGGCCAGCGGAGCGCTACCTACTGCCAACGGAGCCCTACCTACTGCTAACGGAGCCCTACGTACGGCCAGCGGAGCCCTACGTACGGCCAGCGGAGCCCTACGTACGGCCAGCGGAGCCCTACGTACGTCCCTCAACCGAATCCTCAACCGTCCTACCTACTTCCATCGGAGCCCTACCTACGGCCAGCGGAGCTCTAACTACGGCCAGCGAAGCCCTACCTTCTGCCAGCGGAGCCCTACCTACGTACGGCCAGCGGAGCCCTACGTACTGCCAGCGAGCAATATGTAGGGCTCCGGTGGCTGTGGGTAGGGCTCCGCTGGGCATATGTAGGGCTCCGTTGGACATAGGAAGGGCTCCGCTGACCGTAGGTAGGGCTCCGCTGGCCGTAGGTAGCGCTCCAGTGGCAATATGTAGGGCTCCACTGGCTGTGGGTAGGGCTCCGCTGGGCATAGGTAGGGCTCCGTTGGCCGTAGGTAGGGCTCCGTTGGCCGTAGGTAGGGCTCCGTTGGCCGTAGGTAGGGCTCCGTTGGCCGTAGGTAGGGCTCCGCTGGCCAAAGGTAGGACGGTTGAGGGTTCGGTTGAGGGATGGTTGAGGGACGGTTGAGGGACGGTTGAGGGACGATTGAGGGAAGGTTGAGGGACGGTTGAGGGACGGTTGAGGTACGGTTGAGGTACGGTTCAGGGACGGTTGAGGGACGGTTGAAGGACGGTTGAGGGACGGTTGAGGGACGGTTGAGGGACGGTTGAGGGACGGTTGAGGGACGGTTGAGGGACGGTTGAGGGACGGTTGAGGGACGGTTGAGGGACGGTTGAGAGGCGGTTAAGGGACGGTTGAGGGACGGTTGAGGGACCGTTGAGGGACGGTTGAGGGACGGTTGAGGGACGGTTGAGGGACGGTTGAGGGACGGTTGAGGGACGTTTGAGGGACGGTTGAGGGACGGTTGAGGGACGGTTGAGGGACGGTTGAGGGACGGTTGAGGGACGGTTGAGGGACGGTTGAGGGACGGTTGAGGGACGGTTGAGGGACGGTTGAGGGATGGTTGAGGGACGGTTGAGGGAGGGTTGAGGGACAGTTGAGGGACGGTTGAGAGACGGTTGAGTCAAGACGGTTGAGGGACTGATCCCGAAAGTTGAGGGACGTTTGCAGTAGGTAGGGCTCCGCTGGCCAAAGGTAGGACGTTTGAGGGTTCGGTTGAGGGACGGTTGAGGGAGGGTTTAGGGACGTTTGAGGGACGGTTGAGGGACGGTTGAGGGACGGTTGAGGGACGGTTGAGGGACGGTTGAGGGACGGTTGAGGGAGGGTTGAGGGACAGTTGAGGGACGGTTGAGGCACGGTTGAGTCAAGACGGTTTAGGGACTGATAGGTAGGGCTCCGCTGGCCAAAGGTAGGACGGTTGAGGGTTCGGTTGAGGGACGGTTGAGGGAGGGTTGAGGGACGGTTGAAGGACGGTTGAGGGACGGTTGAGGGACGATTGAGGGCACGAAAATGATATAGAGCGCGCTTGTTCCCCATTTAAAGACCTTTCAGTTGATGCCTGTCTTGGCTCGATCGGTTGGCTAGAACTCGAAATATGGCTGAAAGGAGTGGGGAGTGGGTTTTTCGCTCGAAACAAATACGCTCCTTCAAGTACTGCGCCTAAACTATAGAAGTGACACGATAATGTTATATAGCGCGGTTGTTCCTCATTTAAAGACAGTTTATTTGTTAAATGGCTTGGCGCGATCGGTTGGCTAGACCTATAGATATGACTGAAAGGAGTGGGGAGTGTTTTTCGCTCTAAACAAATCCGCTCCTTCAAGTACTGCGCCTAAACTTTAGAAGTGACACGATAATGTTATATAGCGCGGTTGTTCCCCATTTAAAGACCTTTCATTTGATATATGGCTTGGCGCGATCGGTTGGCTAGAACTCGAGATATGACTGAAAGGAGTGGGGAGTGTTTTTCGCTCTAAACAAATACCCTCCTTCAAGTACTGCGCCTAAACTATAGAAGTGACACGAAAATGTTTTATAGCGCGGTTGTTCCTCATTTAAAGACCTTTCATTTGATATATGGCTTTGCGCGATCGGTTGGCTAGAACTGGAGATATGACTGGAAGGAGTGGGGAATGTTTTTCGCTCTAAACAATCCGCTTCTTCAAGTGCTGCGCCTAAACTATAGAAGTGACACGAAAATGTTATATAGCGCGGTTGTTCCTCATTTAAAGACCTTTCATTTGATATATGGCTTTGCGTGATCGGTTGGCTAGAACTCGAGATATGACTAAAAGGAGTGGGGAGTGTTTTTCGCTCTAAACAAATACGCTCCTTCAAGTACTGCGCCTAAACTATAGAAGTGACATGAAAATGTTATATCGCGCGATTGTTCCTCATTTAAAGACCTTTCATTTGATATAGGGCTTGGCGCGATCGGTTGGCTAGAACTCGAGATATGACTGAAAGGAGTGGGGAGTGTTTTTCGCTCTGAACAAATACGCTCCTTCAAGTACTGCGCCTAAACTATAGAAGTGACAGCTACTCCGCCTAAACTATAGAAGTAACAAGAAAATGTTATATAGCGCGGTTGTTCCCCAATTAAAGACCTTTCATTCGATATAGGGCTTGGCGCGATCGGTTATCTAGAACTTGAGATATGACTGAAAGGAGTGCGGAGTGTTTTTCTCTCTATACAAATACGCTCTTTCAATTACGGTAAATTTTGTATGCTAAATAGAGTTATAAGACTAAACCATTACAAAGCCTCAGTTTTCACCGCCTTAACTTGGTTTCTATAACTTAGTCGATTATAGTTTATATTTTCCAGCAAACAATGGATCTACTCCTTTCTCATTATACCACCTGCTGACTCTTTAATATACTGCAAAACTGCATACATTTATTAGGTTGATCTAAGGATGGAGTCAATGGAGCCACCGACGCGTTAAATGGGCGTTACTATGTACTATCCCATTGTAGTTGGTAGTCTTGCAATATATTCAACCAATATTGTAAATAGTTACAAACAGAGCCAAGAAATATTTAGGAAATATGGATACAATAAAATTAAAAGTTTAGATGTTAACTGTACATGCGTATAACTTACCAAAATGTCTTCCGCTGAATCGAGTATATCGAGTAATCCTCAATTCGAATAGCGTCACTGTTTATATTTATAGTAGAAAATCTGAAAATATTAGGCAAGCAAACAGCTGAGTTACGAAAGTAGGAAGTTAGGATAGATATGCAGATATGTAGATATGTTCTAAACTATAGAAGTGTCACGAAAATGAGATAGAGCGCGGTCGTTCCTCATTTAAAGACCTTTCATTTAATAGCTGACTTGGCGCGATCGGTTGGCCAGAACTCAAGATATGACTGAGAGGAGTGGGGAGTGTTTTTCGCTTTATACAAATACACTCCTTCAATTACTGCGCCTAACTTATAGAAGTGACACGAAAACATTATATAGCGCGGTTGTTTCTCATTTAAAGACCTTTCATTTAATACCTGACTTGGCGCGATCGGTTGGCCAGAACTCAAGATATGACTGAGAGGAGTAGGGAGTGTTTAAATACACTCCTTCAAGTACTGCCCCTAACCTATATAAGTGGCATGAAAATGATATAGAGCGCGGTTGTTGCCCATTTAAAGACCTTTCAGTTGATACCTATCTTCAACCTCAACATCAATCTCAATCTCAGCCTCAGCCTCAACGACAACCTCAACCTCAACCTAAACGTCAACCTCAACCTTAACCTCATGCTCAACCTCAACTTCAAGCGCAACTCACCCTCAAACGTACCTCAACCGTCTCTCAACCTTCCCTCAACCTTCTCTCAACCGATCCTCAACCTTCCCCCAACCGTCCCTCAAGCGCCCCTCAACCGTCCCTCAACCGTTCCTCAACCGTCCCTTAACCGTCCCTCAACCGTCCCTCAACCGTCCCGCAACTGACCCTCAACCGTCCCGCAATTGACCCTCAACGGTCCCTCAACCGACCCTGAACCGACCCTCAACCGTCCCTCAACCGACCCTCAACCGTCCCTCAACCGTCCCTCAACCGTCCCTCAACCGTCCCTCAACCATCCCTCAACCGTTCCTCAACCGTCCCTCAACCTCCCCTCAACCTTCCCTCAAACGTTCCTCAACCGTCCTACCTACTTCCATCGGAGCCCTACCTACGGCCAGCGGAGCCCTACCTACGGCCAGTGGAGCTCTAACTACGGCCAGCGAAGCCCTACCTACTGCCAGCGGAGCCCTACCTACGGCCTGAGGAGCCCTACCTACGGCCAGCGGAGCCCTACCTACTGCCAACGGAGCCCTACCTACTGCTAGCGTAGCCCTACCTGCGGCCAGCGGAGCCCTACCTGCGGCCAGCGCAGCGCTACCTACTGCCAGCGTAGCCCTACCTACGGCTAGCGGAGGACTAACTACGGGCAGCGGAGCGCTACCTACTGCCAACGGAGCCCTACCTACTGCTAACGGAGCCCTACGTACGGCCAGCGGAGCCCTACGTACGTCCCTCAATCGAACCCTCAACCGTCCTACCTACTTCCATCGGAGCCCTACCTACGGCCAGCGGAGCTCTAACTACGGCCAGCGAAGCCCTACCTTCTGCCAGCGGAGCCCTACCTACGTACGGCCAGCGGAGCCCTACCTACGTACGGCCAGCGGAGCCCTACCTACGTACGGCCAGCGGAGCCCTACGTACTGCCAGCGAGCAATATGTAGGGCTCCGGTGGCTGTGGGTAGGGCTCCGCTGGGCATATGTAGGGCTCCGTTGGACATTGGAAGGGCTCCGCTGACCGTAGGTAGGGCTCCGCTGGCCGTAGGTAGCGCTCCAGTGGCAATATGTAGGGCTCCGCTGGCTGTGGGTAGGGCTCCGCTGGCTGTGGGTAGGGCTCCGCTGGCTGTGGGTAGGGCTCCGCTGGGCATAGGTAGGGCTCCGTTGGCCGTAGGTAGGGCTCCGTTGGCCGTAGGTAGGGCTCCGCTGGCCAAAGGTAGGACGGTTGAGGGTTCGGTTGAGGGATGGTTGAGGGACGGTTGAGGGACGGTTGACGGACGATTGAGGGAAGGTTGAGGGACGGTTGAGGGACGGTTGAGGGACGGTTGAGGGACGGTTGAGGGACGGTTGAGGGACGGTTGAGGGACGGTTGAGGGACGGTTGAGGGACGGTTGAGGGACGGTTGAGGTACGGTTGAGGTACGGTTCAGGGACGGTTGAGGGACGGTTGAGGGACGGTTGAGGGACGGTTGAGGGACGGTTGAGGGACGGTTGAGGGACGGTTGAGGGTCGGTTGAGGACGGTTGAGGGACGGTTGAGGGACGGTTGAGGGACGGTTGAGGGACGGTTGAGAGGCGGTTAAGGGACGGTTGAGGGACGGCTGAGGGACCGTTGAGGGACGGTTGAGGGACGGTTGAGGGACGGTTGAGGGACGTTTGAGGGACGGTTGAGGGACGGTTGAGGGACGGTTGAGGGACGGTTGAGGGACGGTTGAGGGACGGTTGAGGGACGGTTGAGGGACGGTTGAGGGACGGTTGAGGGACGGTTGAGGGACGGTTGAGGGACGGTTGAGGGACGGTTGAGGGACGGTTGAGGGACGGTTGAGGGAAGGTTGAGGTTACGTTGAGGTAAGGTTGATGGACGGCCAAAGGTAGGACGTTTGAGGGTTCGGTTGAGGGACGGTTGAGGGACGGTTGAGGGAGGGTTTAGGGACGTTTGAGGGACGGTTGAGGGACGGTTGAGGGACGGTTGAGGGAGGGTTGAGGGACAGTTGAGGGACGGTTGAGGGAAGGTTAGGGAGCCGTAGTTAGAGCTTCGCTTGCAGTATGTAGGAGTCCCTCAACTGTCCCTCAACCCTCCCTCAACCGTCCCTCAACCGTCCCTCAACCGTCCCTTAACCGCCTCTCAACCGTCCCTTAACCGTCCCTCAACCGTCCCTCAACCGTCCCTCAACCGTCCCTCAACCGTCCCTCAACCGTCCTCAACCGTCCCTCAACCGTCCCTCAACCGTCCCTCAACCGTCCCTCAACCGTC
This sequence comes from Thecophora atra, assembly GCA_937620795.1. Lineage (NCBI taxonomy): Eukaryota > Metazoa > Arthropoda > Insecta > Diptera > Conopidae > Thecophora > Thecophora atra. Next base: position 30,851,643 of record OW569397.1, on the reverse strand, counting down.
CCTCAACCGTCCCTCAACCGTCCCTCAACCGTCCCTCAACCGTCCCTCAACCGTCCCTGAACCGTACCTCAACCGTACCTCAACCGTACCTCAACCGTCCCTCAACCGTCCCTCAACCGTCCCTCAACCGTCCCTCAACCTTCCCTCAATCGTCCCTCAACCGTCCCTCAACCGTCCCTCAACCATCCCTCAACCGAACCCTCAACCGTCCTACCTTTGGCCAGCGGAGCCCTACCTACGGCCAACGGAGCCCTACCTACGGCCAACGGAGCCCTACCTATGCCCAGCGGAGCCCTACCCACAGCCAGCGGAGCCCTACCCACAGCCAGCGGAGCCCTACCCACAGCCAGCGGAGCCCTACCCACAGCCAGCGGAGCCCTACCCACAGCCAGCGGAGCCCTACATATTGCCACTGGAGCGCTACCTACGGCCAGCGGAGCCCTACCTACGGTCAGCGGAGCCCTTCCTATGTCCAACGGAGCCCTACATATGCCCAGCGGAGCCCTACCCACAGCCACCGGAGCCCTACATATTGCTCGCTGGCAGTACGTAGGGCTCCGCTGGCCGTACGTAGGGCTCCGCTGACCGTACGTAGGTAGGGCTCCGCTGGCAGAGGGTAGGGCTTCGCTGGCCGTAAGTAGGTAGGACGGTTGAGGGTTCGGTTGAGGGACGTACGTAGGGCTCCGCTGGCCGTACGTAGGGCTCCGTTAGCAGTAGGTAGGGCTCCGTTGGCAGTAGGTAGCGCTCCGCTGGCCGTAGTTAGTCCTCCGCTAGCCGTAGGTAGGGCTACGCTGGCAGTAGGTAGCGCTGCGCTGGCCGCAGGTAGGGCTCCGCTGGCCGCAGGTAGGGCTACGCTAGCAGTAGGTAGGGCTCCGTTGGCAGTAGGTAGGGCTCCGCTGGCCGTAGGTAGGGCTCCGATGGAAGTAGGTAGGACGGTTGAGGAACGTTTGAGGGAAGGTTGAGGGGAGGTTGAGGGACGGTTGAGGAACGGTTGAGGGACGGTTGAGGGACGGTTGAGGGACGGTTGAGGGACGGTTGAGGGTCGGTTGAGGGACGGTTGAGGGTCGGTTCAGGGTCGGTTGAGGGACCGTTGAGGGTCAATTGCGGGGCGGTTGAGGGTCAGTTGCGGGACGGTTGAGGGACGGTTGAGGGACGGTTGAGGGACGGTTGAGGGACGGTTGAGGGACGGTTGAGGGACGGTTGAGGGACGGTTGAGGGAGGGTTGAGGGACGGTTGAGGGAGGGTTGAGGGACAGTTGAGGGACGGTTGAGGGAAGGTTGAGGTTACGTTGAGGTAAGGTTGATGGACGGTTCAAAGAACGGTTGAGGGACGGTTGAGGGACGGTTGAGGGACAGTTGAGGGACTCTTTAGGAAAGGTTGAGGGATGGTTGAGGGACGGTTGAGGAACGGTCGAGGAACGGTTGATACCTGCCTTGGCGCGATGGGTTGGCTAGAACTCGAGATATGACTAAAAGGAGTGGGGAGTGTTTTTCGCTCTAAACAAATACGCTCCTTCAAGTACTGCGCCTAAACTATATAAGTGACGCGAAAATCTTATATCGCGCGGTTGTTCCTCATTTAAAGACCTTTCATTTGATATAGGGCTTGGCGCGATCGGTTGGCTAGAACTCGAGATATGACTGAAAGGAGTGGGGAGTGTTTTTCGCTCTAAACAAATACGCTCCTTCAAGTACTGCGCCTAAACTATAGAAGTGACATGAAAATGTTATATCGCGCGATTGTTCCTCATTTAAAGACCTTTCATTTGATATAGGGCTTGGCGCGATCGGTTGGCTAGAACTCGAGATATGGCTGAAAGGAGTGGGGAGTGTTTTTCGCTCTAAACGAATACGCTCCTTCAAGTACTGCGCCTAAACTATAGAAGTGACAGCTACTCCGCCTAAACTATAGAAGTAACAAGAAAATGTTATATAGCGCGGTTGTTCCCCAATTAAAGACCTTTCATTCGATATAGGGCTTGGCGCGATCAGTTATCTAGAACTTGAGATATGACTGAAAGGAGTGCGGAGTGTTTTTCTCTCTATACAAATACGCTCTTTCAATTACGGTAAATTTTGTATGCTAAATAGAGTTATAAGACTAAACCATTACAAAGCCTCAGTTTTCACCGCCTTAACTTGGTTTCTATAACTTAGTCGATTATAGTTTATATTTTCCAGCAAACAATGGATCTACTCCTTTCTTATTATACCACCTGCTGACTCTTTAATATACTGCAAAACTGCATACATTTATTAGGTTGATCTAAGGATGGAGTCAATGGAGCCACCGACGCGTTAAATGGGCGTTACTATGTACTATCCCATTGTAGTTGGTAGTCTTGCAATATATTCAACCAATATTGTAAATATTTACAAACAGAGCCAAGAAATATTTAGGAAATATGGATACAATAAAATTAAAAGTTTAGATGTTAACTGTACATGCGTATAACTTACCAAAATGTCTTCCGCTGAAAATCGAGTATATCGAGTAATCCTCAATTCGAATAGCGTCACTGTTTATATTTATAGTAGAAAATCTGAAAATATTAGGCAAGCAAACAGCTGAGTTACGAAAGTAGGAAGTTAGGATAGATATGCAGATATGTAGATATGTTCTAAACTATAGAAGTGTCACGAAAATGATATAGAGCGCGGTCGTTCCTCATTTAAAGACCTTTCATTTAATAGCTGACTTGGCGCGATCGGTTGGCCAGAACTCAAGATATGACTGAGAGGAGTGGGGAGTGTTTTTCGCTTTATACAAATACACTCCTTCAATTACTGCGCCTAACCTATAGAAGTGACACGAAAACATTATATAGCGCGGTTGTTTCTCATTTAAAGACCTTTCATTTAATACCTGACTTGGCGCGATCGGTTGGCCAGAACTCAAGATATGACTGAGAGGAGTGGGGAGTGTTTAAATACACTCCTTCAAGTACTGCCCCTAACCTATATAAGTGGCATGAAAATGATATAGAGCGCGGTTGTTCCCCATTTAAAGACCTTTCAGTTGATACCTATCTTCAACCTCAACATCAATCTCAATCTCAGCCTCAGCCTCAACGACAACCTCAACCTCAACCTAAACGTCAACCTCAACCTTAACCTCATGCTCAACCTCAACTTCAAGCGCAACTCACCCTCAAACGTACCTCAACCGTCTCTCAACCTTCCCTCAACCTTCTCTCAACCGATCCTCAACCTTCCCCCAACCGTCCCTCAAGCGCCCCTCAACCGTCCCTCAACCGTCCCTCAACCGTCCCTCAACCGTTCCTCAACCGTCCCTCAACCGTCCCTCAACCGTCCCTCAACCGTCCCTCAACCGTCCCGCAACTGACCCTCAACCGTCCCGCAATTGACCCTCAACGGTCCCTCAACCGACCCTGAACCGACCCTCAACCGTCCCTCAACCGACCCTCAACCGTCCCTCAACCGTCCCTCAACCGTCCCTCAACCGTCCCTCAACCGTTCCTCAACCGTCCCTCAACCTCCCCTCAACCTTCCCTCAAACGTTCCTCAACCGTCCTACCTACTTCCATCGGAGCCCTACCTACGGCCAGCGGAGCCCTACCTACTGCCAACGGAGCCCTACCTACTGCTAGCGTAGCCCTACCTGCGGCCAGCGGAGCCCTACCTGCGGCCAGCGGAGCCCTACCTGCGGCCAGCGCAGCGCTACCTACTGCCAGCGTAGCCCTACCTACGGCTAGCGGAGGACTAACTACGGCCAGCGGAGCGCTACCTACTGCCAACGGAGCCCTACCTACTGCTAACGGAGCCCTACGTACGGCCAGCGGAGCCCTACGTACGTCCCTCAACCGAACCCTCAACCGTCCTACCTACTTCCATCGGAGCCCTACCTACGGCCAGCGGAGCTCTAACTACGGCCAGCGAAGCCCTACCCTCTGCCAGCGGAGCCCTACCTACGTACGGTCAGCGGAGCCCTACGTACGGCCAGCGGAGCCCTACGTACTGCCAGCGAGCAATATGTAGGGCTCCGGTGGCTGTGGGTAGGGCTCCGCTGGGCATATGTAGGGCTCCGTTGGACATAGGAAGGGCTCCGCTGACCGTAGGTAGGGCTCCGCTGGCCGTAGGTAGCGCTCCAGTGGCAATATGTAGGGCTCCGCTGGCTGTGGGTAGGGCTCCGCTGGCTGTGGGTAGGGCTCCGCTGGCTGTGGGTAGGGCTCCGCTGGCTGTGGGTAGGGCTCCGCTGGGCATAGGTAGGGCTCCGTTGGCCGTAGGTAGGGCTCCGTTGGCCGTAGGTAGGGCTCCGCTGGCCAAAGGTAGGACGGTTGAGGGTTCGGTTGAGGGACGGTTGAGGGTTCGGTTGAGGGACGGTTGAGGGACGGTTGAGGGACGGTTGAGGGACGGTTGAGGGACGATTGAGGGACGGTTGAGAGACGGTTGAGGGACGGTTGAGGGACGGTTGAGGGACGGTTGAGGGACGGTTGAGGGACGGTTGAGGGACGGTTGAGGGACGGTTGAGGACGGTTGAGGGACGGTCGAGGGACGGTTGAGGAACGATTGATGGATGGTTGAGGGATGGTTGAGGGATGGTTGAGGGACGGTTGAGGGACGGTTGAGGGACGGTTGAGGGACGGTTGAGGGACGGTTGAGGGACGGTTGAGGGACGGTTGAGGGACGGTTGAGTCAAGACGGTTGAGGGACTGATCCCGAAAGTTGAGGGACGTTTGCAGTAGGTAGGGCTCCGCTGGCCAAAGGTAGGACGGTTGAGGGTTCGGTTGAGGGACGGTTGAGGGAAGGTTGAGGAAAGATTGAGGGACGGTTGAGGGACGGTTGAGGGACGGTTGAGGGACGTTTGAGGGACGGTTGAGGGACGGTTGAGGGACGGTTGAGGGACGGTTGAGGGACGGTTGAGGGACGGTTGAGGTACCGTTGAGGGACGGTTGAGGGACGGTTGAGGGACGGTTGAGGGACGGTTGAGGGACGGTTGAGGGACGTTTGAGGGACGGTTGAGGGACGGTTGAGGGACGGTTGAGGGACGGTTGAGGGACGGTTGAGGGACGGTTGAGGGACGGTTGAGGGACGGTTGAGGGACGGTTGAGGGACGGTTGAGGGACGGTTGAGGGACGGTTGAGGGATGGTTGAGGGAGGGTTGAGGGACAGTTGAGGGACGGTTGAGGGAGGGTTGAGGGACAGTTGAGGGACTGTTGAGGGAAGGTTGAGGTTACGTTTGAGGGACAGTTGAGGGACGGTTGAGGGAAGGTTGAGGGACGGTTGAGGGACGGTTGAGGGACGGTTGAGGGACGGTTGAGGGACGGTTGAGGGACGGTTGAGGGACGGTTGAGGGACGGTTGAGGGACGGTTGAGGGATGGTTGAGGGAGGGTTGAGGGACAGTTGAGGGACGGTTGAGGGAAGGTTGAGGTTACGTTGAGGTAAGGTTGATGGACGGCCAAAGGTAGGACGTTTGAGGGTTCGGTTGAGGGACGGTTGAGGGAGGGTTTAGGGACGTTTGAGGGACAGTTGAGGGACGGTTGAGGGACGGTTGAGGGACGGTTGAGGGACGGTTGAGGGACGGTTGCGGGACGGTTGAGGGACGGTTGAGGGACGGTTGAGGGACGGTTGAGGGACGGTTGAGGGACGGTTGAGGGACGGTTGAGGGACGGTTGAGGGACGGTTGAGGGACGGTTGAGGGACGGTTGAGGGACGGTTGAGGGACGGTTGAGGGACGGTTGAGGGACGGTTGAGGGACGGTTGAGGGACGGTTGAGGGACGGTAAAGGGACGGTTGAGGGACGGTTGAGGGACGGTTGAGGGACGGTTGAGGGATGGTTGAGGGAGGGTTGAGGGACAGTTGAGGGACGGTTGAGGGACGGTTGAGGGACCGTTGAGGGACGGTTGAGGGACGGTTGAGGGACGGTTGAGGGACGGTTGAGGGACGTTTGAGGGACGGTTGAGGGACGGTTGAGGGACGGTTGAGGGACGGTTGAGGGACGGTTGAGGGACGGTTGAGGGACGGTTGAGGGACGGTTGAGGGACGGTTGAGGGACGGTTGAGGGACGGTTGAGGGACGGTTGAGGGACGGTTGAGGGACGGTTGAGGGACGGTTGAGGGACGGTTGAGGACGGTTGAGGGACGGTTGAGGGAGGATTTAGGGACGTTTGAGGGACGGTTGAGGGACGGTTGAGGGACGGTTGAGGGACGGTTGAGGGACGGTTGAGGGACGGTTGAGGGACGGTTGAGGGACGGTTGCGGGACGGTTGAGGGACCGTTGAGGGACGGTTGAGGGACGGTTGAGGGACGGTTGAGGGACGGTTGAGGGACGGTTGAGGGACGTTTGAGGGACGGTTGAGGGACGGTTGAGGGACGGTTGAGGGACGGTTGAGGGACGGTTGAGGGACGGTTGAGGGACGGTTGAGGGACGGTTGAGGGACGGTTGAGGGACGGTTGAGGGACGGTTGAGGGATGGTTGAGGGAGGGTTGAGGGACAGTTGAGGGACGGTTGAGGGAAGGTTGAGGTTACGTTGAGGTAAGGTTGATGGACGGCCAAAGGTAGGACGTTTGAGGGTTCGGTTGAGGGACGGTTGAGGGAGGGTTTAGGGACGTTTGAGGGACGGTTGAGGGACGGTTGAGGGACGGTTGAGGGACGGTTGAGGGACGGTTGAGGGAGGGTTGAGGGACAGTTGAGGGACGGTTGAGGGAAGGTTGAGGTTACGTTGAGGTAAGGTTGATGGACGGTTCAAAGAACGGTTGAGGGACGGTTGAGGGACGGTTGAGGGACAGTTGAGGGACTCTTTAGGAAAGGTTGAGGGATGGTTAAGGGACGGTTGAGGAACGGTCGAGGAACGGTTGATACCTGCCTTGGCGCGATGGGTTGGCTAGAACTCGAGATATGACTAAAAGGAGTGGGGAGTGTTTTTCGCTCTAAACAAATACGCTCCTTCAAGTACTGCGCCTAAACTATATAAGTGACGCGAAAATCTTATATCGCGCGGTTGTTCCTCATTTAAAGACCTTTCATTTGATATAGGGCTTGGCGCGATCGGTTGGCTAGAACTCGAGATATGACTGAAAGGAGTGGGGAGTGTTTTTCGGTCTAAACAAATACGCTCCTTCAAGTACTGCGCCTAAACTATAGAAGTGACATGAAAATATTATATCGCGCGATTGTTACTCATTTAAAGACCTTTCATTTGATATAGGGCTTGGCGCGATCGGTTGGCTAGAACTCGAGATATGGCTGAAAGGAGTGGGGAGTGTTTTTCGCTCTAAACAAATACGCTCCTTCAAGTACTGCGCCTAAACTATAGAAGTGACAGCTACTCCGCCTAAACTATAGAAGTAACAAGAAAATGTTATATAGCGCGGTTGTTCCCCAATTAAAGACCTTTCATTCGATATAGGGCTTGGCGCGATCAGTTATCTAGAACTTGAGATATGACTGAAAGGAGTGCGGAGTGTTTTTCTCTCTATACAAATACGCTCTTTCAATTACGGTAAATTTTGTATGCTAAATAGAGTTATAAGACTAAACCATTACAAAGCCTCAGTTTTCACCGCCTTAACTTGGTTTCTATAACTTAGTCGATTATAGTTTATATTTTCCAGCAAACAATGGATCTACTCCTTTCTTATTATACCACCTGCTGACTCTTTAATATACTGCAAAACTGCATACATTTATTAGGTTGATCTAAGGATGGAGTCAATGGAGCCACCGACGCGTTAAATGGGCGTTACTATGTACTATCCCATTGTAGTTGGTAGTCTTGCAATATATTCAACCAATATTGTAAATATTTACAAACAGAGCCAAGAAATATTTTGGAAATATGGATACAATAAAATTAAAAGTTTAGATGTTAACTGTACATGCGTATAACTTACCAAAATGTCTTCCGCTGAAATTCGAGTATATCGAGTAATCCTCAATTCGAATAGCGTCACTGTTTATATTTATAGTAGAAAATCTGAAAATATAAGGCAAGCAAAGAGCTGAGTTAGGAAAGTAGGAAGTTAGGATAGATATGCAGATATGTAGATATGTTCTAAACTATAGAAGTGTCACGAAAATGATATAGAGCGCGGTCGTTCCTCATTTAAAGACCTTTCATTTAATAGCTGACTTGACGCGATCGGTTGGCCAGAACTCAAGATATGACTGAGAGGAGTGGGGAGTGTTTTTCGCTTTATACAAATACACTTCTTCAATTACTGCGCCTAACCTATAGAAGTGACACGAAAACATTATATAGCGCGGTTGTTTCTCATTTAAAGACCTTTCATTTAATACCTGACTTGGCGCGATCGGTTGGCCAGAACTCAAGATATGACTGAGAGGAGTGGGGAGTGTTTTTCGCTCTATACAAATACACTCCTTCAAGTACTGCCCCTAACCTATATAAGTGGCATGAAAATGATATAGAGCGCGGTTGTTCCCCATTTAAAGACCTTTCAGTTGATACCTATCTTCAACCTCAACATCAATCTCAATCTCAGCCTCAACGACAACCTCAACCTCAACCTAAATGTCAACCTCAACCTTAACCTCAACCTCAACTACAAACTCATCTTCAACTTCAACCTCATCCTCAATCTCAATCTCAACATTAACCTCAACCTCAACCTCAACGACAACCTCAACCTCAACTTAAACGTCAACCTCAACCTTAACCTCAACCTTAACCTCAACCTCAACCTCAACGTCAACCTCAACCTCAACCTCAACTTCAACTACAACCTCATCTTCAACTTCAACCTCAACCTCAACCTCAACCGCAACCTCAACCGCAACCTCAACCTTAACTTAAACCTCAACCTCAATCGTAACCTCAAGCTCAAGCTCAATCGTAACCTCAAGCTCAACCTCAATTTCAACTTCAACTTTAACCTCATGCTCAACCTCAACTTCAAGCGCAACTCACCCTCAACCGTACCTCAACCGTCTCTCAACCTTCCCTCAACCTTCTCTCAACCGAGCCTCAACCGTCCCCCAACCGTCCCTCAACCGCCCCTCAACCGTCCCTCAACCGACCCTTAACCGTCTCTCAACCGTCTCTCAACCGTCCCTCAACCGTCCCTCAACCGTCCCTCAACCGTCCCGCAACTGACCCTCAACCGTCCCTCAACCGACCCTCAACCGACCCTCAACCGTCCCTCAACCGTCCCTCAACCGTCCCTCAACCGTCCCTCAACCGTCCCTCAACCGTTCCTCAACCGTTCCTCAACCGTCCCTCAACCGTCCCTCAACCGTTCCTCAACCGTCCCTCAACCGTCCCTCAACCGTCCCTCAACCTTTCCTCAACCTTCCCTCAACCGTCCCTCAACCGAACCCTCAACCGTCCTACCTACTTCCATCGGAGCCCTACCTACGGCCAGCGGAGCCCTACCTACGGCCAGTGGAGCTCTAACTACGGCCAGCGAAGCCCTACCTACTGCCAGCGGAGCCCTACCTACGGCCAACGGAGACCTACCTACGGCCAGCGGAGCCCTACCTACGGCCAGCGGAGACCTACCTACGGCCAGCGGAGACCTACCTACGGCCAGTGGAGCTCTAACTACGGCCAGCGAAGCACTACCTACGGCCAGCGGGCAATATGTAGGGCTCCGCTGGCTGTGGGTAGGGCTCCGCTGGGCATATGTAGGGCTCCGTTGGCCATAGGAAGGGCTCCGCTGACCGTAGGTAGGGCTCCGCTGGCCGTAGGTGGGGCTCCGCTGGCAGTAGGTAGCGCTCCGCTGGCCGTAGGAAGCGCTCCGCTGGCCGTAGGTAGGGCTCCGCTGGCCGTAGTTAGAGCTTCGCTTGCAGTATGTAGGACTCCGCTGGCAGTAGTTAGAGCTTCGCTTGCAGTATGTAGGGCTCCGCTAGCCGTAGGTAGCGCTCCACTGGCAATATGTAGGGCTCCGCTGACTGTGGGTAGAGCTCCGCTGGGCATAGGTAGGGCTCCGTTGGCCATAGGAAGGTCTCCGCTGGCCCTAGGTAGGTCTCCGTTGGCAGTAGGTAGCGCTCCGCTGGCCGTAGGTAGGGCGCCGCTAGCCGTAGGTAGGGCTCCGCTGGCAGTAGGTAGCGCTGCGCTGGCCGTAGGTAGGACTCCGCTGGCCGTTGCTAAGGCTCCGGTTGCAGTAGGTAGGGCTCCGCTGGCCAAAGGTAGGACGGGTGACGGTTCGGTTGAGGGTTCGGTTAGGGGGCGGTTGAGGGACGGTTGAGGGACGGTTGAGGGATGGTTGACAGATGGTTGAGGGACTGTTGAGGGACTGTTGTGTGACGGTTGAGGGACGGTTGAGGGACGGTTGAGGGACGGTTGAGGGACGGTTGAGGGACGGTTGAGGGACGGTTGAGGGACGGTTGAGGGACGGTTGAGGGACGGTTGAGGGACGGTTGAGGGACGGTTGAGGGACGGTTGAGGGACGGTTGAGGAAAAGTTGAGGGAAGGTTGAGGGAAGGTTGAGGGAGGGTTGAGGGAAGGTTGAGGGAAGGTTTAGAGAAGGTTGAGGGAAGGTTGAGGGAAGGTTGAGGGACGTTTAAGGGACGTTTGAGGCCCATTTGAGGGACGGTTGAGGGTCGGTTGAGGGAAGGTTGAGGTTAGGTTGAGGTAAGGTTGAGCGAAAGTTGAGGGACGTTTAAAGGAAGGTTGAGGGACGGTTCAAAGAACGGTTGAGGGACGGTTGAGGGACGGTTGAGGGACGGTTGAGGGACGGTTGAGGGACGGTTGAGGGAACGGTTGAGGGACTCTTTAGGGAAGGTTGAGGGATGGTTGAGGGACGGTTGAGGGACGATTGAGGGAAGGTTGAGGAACGGTTGAGGGGCGGTTGAGGAACGGTCGAGGGACGGTTGAGGAACAATTGATGGATGGTTGACGGATGTTTGAGGGACGGTTGAGGGAAGGTTGAGTGGTGGTTGAGGGACGGTTGAGGGACGGTTGAGGGACGGTTGAGGGACGGTTGAGGGAGGGTTGAGGGACGGTTGAGGGACGGTTGACGGACGGTTGAGGGACGGTTGAGGAACGGTCGAGGGACGGTTGAGGAACAATTGATGGATGGTTGACGGATGTTTGAGGGACGGTTGAGGGAAGGTTGAGTGGTGGTTGAGGGACGGTTGAGGGACGGTTGAGGGACGGTTGAGGGACGGTTGAGGGACGGTTGAGGGACGGTTGAGGGACAGTTGAGGGACGGTTGAGGGACGGTTAGGTCAAGACGGTTTAGGGACTGATCCCGAAAGTTGAGGGACGTTTGCAGTAGGTAGGGCTCCGCTGGCCAAAGGTAGGACTGTTGAGGGTTCGGTAGAGGGACGGTTGAGGGAGGGTTGAGGGACGGTTGAAGGACGGTTAAGGGACGGTTGAGGGACGATTGAGGGCACGAAATTGATATAGAGCGCGCTTGTTCCCCATATAAAGACCTTTCAGTTGATGCCTGTTTTGGCGCGATCGGTTGGCTAGAACTCGAGATATGGCTGAAAGGAGTGGGGAGTGTTTTTCGCTCGAAACAAATACGCTCCTTCAAGTACTGCGCCTAAACTATAGAAGTGACACGATAATGTTTTATAGCGCGGTTGTTCCTCATTTAAAGACCTTTCATTTGATAAATGGCTTGGCGCGATCGTTTGGCTAGACCTATAGATATGACTGAAAGGAATGGGGAGTGTTTTTCGCTCTAAACAAATCCGCTCCTTCAAGTACTGCGCCTAAACTATAGAAGTGACACGATAATGTTATATAGCGCGGTTGTTCCCCATTTAAAGACCTTTTATTTGATATATGGCTTGGCGCGATCGGTTGGCTAGAACTCGAGATATGACTGAAAGGAGTGGGGAGTGTTTTTCGCTCTAAACAAATATGCTCCTTCAAGTACTGCGCCTAAACTATAGAAGTGACACGAAAATGTTATATAGCGCGGTTGTTCCTCATTTAAAGACCTTTTATTTGATATAGGGCTTGGCGCTATCGGTTGGCTAGAACTCGAGATATTACTGAAAGGAGTGGGGAGTGTTTTTCGCTCTAAACAAATACGCTCCTTCAAGTACTGCGCCTAAACTATAGAAGTGACATAAAAATGTTATATCGCGCGATTGTTCCTCATTTAAAGACCTTTCATTTGATATAGGGCTTGGCGCGATCGGTTGGCTGGAACTCGAGATATGACTGAAAGGAGTGGGGAGTGTTTTTCGCTCTAAACAAATACGCTCCTTCAAGTGCTGCGCCTAACCTATAGAAGTGATACGAAAACATTATATAGCGCGGTTGTTTCTCATTTAAAGACCTTTCATTTAATACCTGACTTGGCGCGTTCGGTTGGCCAGAACTCAAGATATGACTGAGAGGAGTGGGGAGTGTTTTTCGCTCTATACAAATACACTCCTTCAAGTACTGCCCCTAACCTATATAAGTGGCATGAAAATGATATAGAGCGCGGTTGTTCCCCATTTAAAGACCTTTCAGTTGATACCTATCTTCAACCTCAACATCAATCTCAATCTCAGCCTCAACGACAACCTTAACCTCAACCTAAACGTCAACCTCAACCTCAACCTTAACCTCAACCTCAACTACAAACTCATCTTCAACTTCAACCTCATCCTCAATCTCAATCTCAATCTCAACATTAACCTCAACCTCAACCTCAACGACAACCTCAACCTCAACCTAAACGTCAACCTCAACCTTAACCTCAACCTCAACCTCAACTTCAACCACAACCTCATCTTCAACTTCAACCTCAACCTCAACCTCAACCGCAACCTCAACCTTAACTTAAACCTCAACCTCAATCGTAACCTCAAGCTCAAGCTCAATCGCAACCTCAAGCTCAATCGCAACCTCAAGCTCAATCGCAACCTCAAGCTCAATCTTAATTTCAACTTCAACTTTAACCTCATGCTCAACCTCAACTTCAAGCGCAACTCACCCTTAACCGTAACTCAACCGTCTCTCAACCTTCCCTCAACCTTCTCTCAACCGTCCCCCAACCGTCCCTCAAGCGGCCCTCAACCGTCCCTCAACCGTCCCTCAACCGACCCTTAACCGTCCCTTAACCGTCTCTCAACCGTCTCTCAACCGTCCCTCAACCGTCCCTCAACCGTCCCTCAACCGTCCCTCAACCGTCCCTCAACCGTCCCTCAACCGTCCCTCAACCGTCCCTCAACCGTCCCTCAACCGTCCCGCAACCGTCCCGCAACCGTCCCGCAACCGTCCCTCAACCGACCCTCAAGCGACCCTCAACCGTCCCTCAACCGTCCCTCATCCGTTCCTCAACGGTTCCTCAACCGTTCCTCAACCGTCCCTCAACCTTCCCTCAACCTTCCCTCAAACGTCCCTCAACCGACCTACCTACTTCCATCGGAGCCCTACCTACGGCCAGCGGAGCCCTACCTACGGCCAGTGGAGCTCTAACTACGGCCAGCGAAGCCCTACCTACTGCCAGCGGAGCCCTACCTACGGCCAGAGGAGCCCTACCTACGGCCAGCGGAGCCCTACCTACGGCCAGCGGAGCCCTACCTGCGGCCAGCGCAGCGCTACCTACTGCCAGCGTAGCCCTACATACGGCCAGCGGAGCGCTACCTACTGCCAACGGAGCCCTACCTACTGCCAACGGAGCCCTACGTACGGCCAGCGGAGACCTACGTACGTCCCTCAACCGAACCCTCAACCGTCCTACCTACTTCCATCGGAGCCCTACCTACGGCCAGCGGAGCTCTAACTACGGCCAGCGAAGCCCTACCTACTGCCAGCGGAGCCCTACCTACGGCCAGAGGAGCCCTACCTGCGGCCAGCGTAGCCCTACCTGCGGCTAGCGGAGCGCTACCTACTGTCAACGGAGCCCTACGTACGGCCAGCGGAGCCCTACGTACGGCCAGCGGAGCACTACCTACGGCCAGCGGGCGCTACCTACGGCTAGCGGAGCCCTACCTATAGCCAGCGGAGCCCTACCTACGGCCAGCGGAGCCCTACGTACGGCCAGCGGAGCCCTACCTGCGGCCAGCGTAGCCCTACCTGCGGCCAGCGTAGCCCTACCTGCGGCTAGCGGAGCGCTACCTACTGCCAGCGGAGCCCTACGTACGGCCAGCGGAGCCCTACGTACGGCCAGCGGAGCCCTACGTACGGCCAGCGGAGCCCTACGTACGGCCAGCGGAGCCCTACGTACGGCCAGCGGAGCCCTACGTACGGCCAGCGGAGCACTACCTACGGCCAGCGGGCGCTACCTACGGCTAGCGAAGCCCTACCTATAGCCAGCGGAGCCCTACCTACGGCCAGCGGAGCCCTACGGTTGGCAGTAGGAGGGACGGTTGAGGGACGGTTGAGGGACGGTTGAGGGACGGTTGAGGGTCGGTTGAGGGTCGGTTGACGTATGGTTGGGGAACGGTTGAGGGACGGTTGAGGGACGGTTGAGGGACGGTTGAGGGACGGTTGAGGGACGGTTGAGGGTCGGTTGAGGGTCGGTTGAGGGACGGTTGAGGGACGGTTGAGGGACGGTTGAGGGACGGTTGAGGGACGGTTGAGGGACGATTGAGGGACGGTTGAGAGACGGTTGAGGGACGGTTGAGGGACGGTTGAGGGACGGTTGAGGGACGGTTGAGGGACGGTTGAGGGACGGTTGAGGGACGGTTGAGGACGGTTGAGGGACGGTCGAGGGACGGTTGAGGAACGATTGATGGATGGTTGAGGGATGGTTGAGGGATGGTTGAGGGACGGTTGAGGGACGGTTGAGGGACGGTTGAGGGACGGTTGAGGGACGGTTGAGGGACGGTTGAGGGATGGTTGAGGGATGGTTGAGGGACGGTTGAGGGAGGGTTGAGGGACAGTTGAGGGACGGTTGAGGGACGGTTGAGTCAAGACGGTTGAGGGACTGATCCCGAAAGTTGAGGGACGTTTGCAGTAGGTAGGGCTCCGCTGGCCAAAGGTAGGACGGTTGAGGAAAGGTTGAGGGACGGTTGAGGGACGGTTGAGGGAGGGTTGAGGGACAGTTGAGGGACGGTTGAGGAAGAGTTGAGGGACGGTTGAGGGACGGTTGAGTCAAGACGGTTTAGGGACTGATCCCGAAAGTTGAGGGACGTTTGCAGTAGGTAGGGCTCCGCTGGCCAAAGGTAGGACGGTTGAGGGTTCGGTTGAGGGACGGTTGAGGGACGGTTGAGGGACGGTTGAGGGACGATTGAGGGCACGAAATTGATATAGAGCGCGCTTGTTCCCCATTTAAAGACCTTTCAGTTGATGCCTGTTTTGGCGCGATCGGTTGGCTAGAACTCGAGATATGGCTGAAAGGAGTGGGGAGTGTTTTTCGCTCGAAACAAATACGCTCCTTCAAGTACTGCGCCTAAACTATAGAAGTGACACGATAATGTTATATAGCGCGGTTGTTCCTCATTTAAAGACCTTTCATTTGATAAATGGCTTGGCGCGATCGGTTGGCTAGACCTATAGATATGACTGAAAGGAGTGGGAAGTGTTTTTCGATCTAAACAAATCCGCTCCTTCAAGTACTGCGCCTAAACTATATAAGTGACGCGAAAATCTTATATCGCGCGGTTGTTCCTCATTTAAAGACCTTTTATTTGATATAGGGCTTGGCGCGAGCGGTTGGCTAGAACTCGAGATATGACTGAAAGGAGTGGGGAGTGTTTTTCGCTCTAAACAAATACGCTCCTTCAAGTACTGCGCCTAAACTATAGAAGTGACATGAAAATGTTATATCGCGCGATTGTTCCTCATTTAAAGACCTTTCATTTGATATAGGGCTTGGCGCGATCGGTTGGCTATAACTCGAGATATGACTGAAAGGAGTGGGGAGTGTTTTTCGCTCTAAACAAATACGCTCCTTCAAGTGCTGCGCCTAACCTATAGAAGTGACACGAAAACTTTATATAGCGCGGTTGTTTCTCATTTAAAGACCTTTCATTTAATACCTGACTTGGCGCAATCGGTTGGCCAGAACTCAAGATATGACTGAGAGGAGTGGGGAGTGTTTTTCGCTCTATACAAATACACTCCTTCAAGTACTGCCCTAACCTATATAAGTGGCATGAAAATGATATAGAGCGCGGTTGTTCCCCATTTAAAGACCTTTCAGTTGATACCTATCTTCAACCTCAACATCAATCTCAATCTCAGCCTCAACGACAACCTCAACCTCAACCTCAACCGAAACGTCAACCTCAACCTTAACCTCAACCTCAACTACAAACTCATCTTCAACTTCAACCTCATCCTCAATCTCAATCTCAACATTAACCTCAACCTCAACCTCAACGACAACCTCAACCTCAACCTAAACGTCAACCTCAACCTTAACCTCAACCTCAACCTCAACCTCAACGTCAACCTCAACCTCAACCTCAACTTCAACTACAACCTCATCTTCAACTTCAACCTCAACCTCAACCTCAACCGCAACCTCAACCTTAACTTCAACCTCAACCTCAATCGTAACCTCAAGCTCAAGCTCAATCGTAACCTCAAGCTCAACCTCAATTTCAACTTCAACTTTAACCTCATGCTCAACCTCAACTTCAAGCGCAACTCACCCTCAACCGTCTCTCAACCTTCCCTCAACCTTCTCTCAGCCGACCCTCAACCGTCCCCCAACCGTCCCTCAAGCACCCTCAACCGTCCCTCAACCGACCCTTAACCGTCCCTTAACCGTCTCTTAACCGTCTCTCAACCGTCCCTCAACCGTCCCTCAACCGTTCCTCAACCGACCCTCAACCGTCCCTCAACCGTCCCTCAACCGTCCCTCAACCGTCCCTCAACCGTCCCGCAACTACCCTCAACCATCCCTCAACCGACCATCAAGCGACCCTCAACCGACCCTCAACCGACCCTCAACCGTCCCTCAACCGTCCCTCAACCGTCCCTCAACCGTTCCTCAACCGTCCCTCAACCTTCCCTCAACCTTCCCTCAAACGTCCCTCAATCGTCCTACCTACTTCCATCGGAGCCCTACCTACGGCCAGCGGAGCCCTACCTACGGCCAGCGGAGCCCTACCTACGGCCAGCGGAGCCCTACCTACTGCCAACGGAGCCCTACCTACTGCTAGCGTAGCCCTACCTGCGGCCAGCGGAGCCCTACCTACGGCTAGCGGAGGCCTACCTACGGCCAGCGGAGCGCTACCTACCGCCTACCTACCTACTGCCAACGGAGCCCTACGTACGGCCAGCGGAGCCCTACGTACGTCCCTCAACCGAACCCTCAACCGTCCTACCTACTTCCATCGGAGCTCTAACTACGGCCAGCGAAGCCCTACCTACTGCCAGCGGAGCCCTACCTACGGCCAGCGGAGCCCTACCTGCGGCCAGCGTAGCCCTACCTGCGGCCAGCGTAGCCCTACCTGCGGCTAGCGGAGCCCTACGTACGGCCAGCGGAGCCCTACCTACGGCCAGCGGAGCCCTACCTACGGCCAGCGGAGCCCTACCTACGGTCAGCGGACGGTTGAGGGACGGTTAAGGGACGGTTGAGGAACGGTTGAGGGACGGTTGAGGGACGGTTGAGGGACGGTTGAGGGACGGTTGAGGGACGGTTGAGGGTCGGTTGAGGGACGGCTAAGGGACGGTTGAGGTATGTTTGCGAGACGGTTGACGTATGGTTGAGGAACGGTTGAGGAACGGTTGAGGGACGGTTGAGGGACGGTTGAGTCAAGACGGTTGAGGGACTTATCCCGAAAGTTTAGGGACGTTTGCAGTATGTAGGGCTCCGCTGGCCAAAGGTAGGACGGTTGAGGGTTCGGTTGAGGGACGGTTGAGTCAAGACGGTTGAGGGACTGATCCCGAAAGTTTAGGGACGTTTGCAGTATGTAGGGCTCCGCTGGCCAAAGGTAGGACGGTTGAGGGTTCGGTTGAGTGACGGTTGAGGGAGGGTTGAGGGACGGTTGAGGGACGGTTGAGGGAGGGTTGAGGGACAGTTGAGGGACGGTTGAGGGACGGTTGAGTCAAGACGGTTGAGGGACTGATGCCGAAAGTTTAGGGACGTTTGCAGTAGGTAGGGCTCCGCTGGCCAAAGGTAGGACGGTTGAGGGTTCGGTTGAGTGACGGTTGAGGGAGGGTTGAGGGACGGTTGAGGGATGGTTGAGGGAGGGTTGAGGGACAGTTGAGGGACGCTTGAGGGACGGTTGAGTCAAGACGGTTTAGGGACTGATCCCGAAAGTTGAGGGACGTTTGCAGTAGGTAGGGCTCCGCTGGCCAAAGGTAGGACGGTTGAGGGTTCGGTTGAGTGACGGTTGAGGGAGGGTTGAGGGACGGTTGAGGGACGGTTGAGAGAGGGTTAAGGGACAGTTGAAGGACGGTTGAGGGACGATTGAGGGAAGGTTGAGGGACGGTTGAGGGACGGTTGAGGGACGGTTGAAGGACGGTTGAGGGACGGCTGAGGGACGGTTGAGGGATGGTTGAGGGACGGTAGAGGGACGGTTGAGGGACGGTTGAGGGACGGTTGAGGGACGGTTGAGGGACGGTTGAGGGACGGTTGAGGGACAGTTGAGGGACGGTTGAGGGACGGTTGAGGGACGGTTGAGGGACGGTTGAGGGACGGTTGAGGGACGGTTGAGGGACGGTTGAGGGACAGTTGAGGGACGGTTGAGGGACGGTTGAGGGACGGTTGAGGGACGGTTGAGGAACGGTTGAGGGACGGTTGAGGGACGGTTGAGGTATGTTTGCGAGACGGTTGACGTATGGTTGAGGAACGGTTGAGGAACGGTTGAGGGACGGTTGAGGGACGGTTGAGTCAAGACGGTTGAGGGACTGATCCCGAAAGTTTAGGGACGTTTGCAGTATGTAGGGCTCCGCTGGCCAAAGGTAGGACGGTTGAGGGTTCGGTTGAGTGACGGTTGAGGGAGGGTTGAGGGACGGTTGAGGGACGGTTGAGGGAGGGTTGAGGGACAGTTGAGGGACGGTTGAGGGACGGTTGAGTCAAGACGGTTGAGGGACTGATCCCGAAAGTTTAGGGACGTTTGCAGTAGGTAGGGCTCCGCTGGCCAAAGGTAGGACGGTTGAGGGTTCGGTTGAGTGACGGTTGAGGGAGGGTTGAGGGACGGTTGAGGGACGGTTGAGGGAGGGTTGAGGGACAGTTGAGGGACGGTTGAGGGACGGTTGAGTCAAGACGGTTTAGGGACTGATCCCGAAAGTTGAGGGACGTTTGCAGTAGGTAGGGCTCCGCTGGCCAAAGGTAGGACGGTTGAGGGTTCGGTTGAGTGACGGTTGAGGGAGGGTTGAGGGACGGTTGAGGGACGGTTGAGGGAGGGTTAAGGGACAGTTGAAGGACGGTTGAGGGACGATTGAGGGAAGGTTGAGGGACGGTTGAGGGACGGTTGAGGGACGGTTGAAGGACGGTTGAGGGACGGCTGAGGGACGGTTGAGGGACGGTTGAGGGACGGTAGAGGGACGGTTGAGGGACGGTTGAGGGACGGTTGAGGGACGGTTGAGGGACGGTTGAGGGACGGTTGAGGGACGGTTGAGGGACAGTTGAGGGACGGTTGAGGGACGGTTGAGGGACGGTTGAGGGACGGTTGAGGGACGGTTGAGGGACGGTTGAGGGACAGTTGAGGGACGGTTGAGGGACGCTTGAGGGACGGTTGAGGGACGGTTGAGGAACGGTTGAGGGACGGTTGAGGGACGGTTGAGGGACGGTTGAGGGACGGTTGAGGGTCGGTTGAGGGACGGTTAAGGGACGGTTGAGGTATGTTTGCGAGACGGTTGACCTATGGTTGAGGAACGGTTGAGGGACGGTTGAGGGACGGTTGAGGGACGGTTGAGGGACGGTTGAGGGACGGTTGAGGGACGGTTGAGGGACGGTTGACGGACGGTTGAGGGACGGTTGAGGGACGGTTGAGGGACGGTTGAGGGACGGTTGAGGGACGGTTGAGGGACGGTTGAGGGACGGTTGAGGGACGGTTGAGGGACGGTTGAGGAACGGTTGAGGGACGGTTAAGGGACGGTTGAGGGACGATTGAGGGCACGAAAATGATATAGAGCGCGCTTGTTCCCCATTTAAAGACCTTTCAGTTGATGCCTGTTTTGGCGCGATCGGTTGGCTAGAACTCGAGATATGGCTGAAAGGAGTGGGGAGTGTTTTTCGCTCGAAACAAATCCGCTCCTTCAAGTACTGCGCTTAAACTATAGAAGTGACACGATAATGTTATATAGCGCGGTTGTTCCCCATTTAAAGACCTTTAATTTGATATATGGCTTGGCGCGATCGGTTGGCTAGAACTCGAGATATGACTGAAAGGAGTGGGGAGTGTTTTTCGCTCTAAACAAATACGCTCCTTCAAGTACTGCGCCTAAACTATAGAAGTGACACGAAAATGTTATATAGCGCGGTTGTTCCTCATTTAAAGACCTTTCATTTTATATATTGCTTGGCGCGATCGGTTGGCTAGAACTCGAGATATGACTGAAAGGAGTGGGGAGTGTTTTTCGCTCTGAACAAATACGCTCCTTCAAGTACTGCGCCTAAACTATAGAAGTAACACGAAAATATTATATAGCACGGTTGTTCCTCATTTAAAGACCTTTCATTTGATATAGGGCTTGGTGCGATCGGTTGGCTAGAACTCGAGATATGACTGAAAGGAGTGGGGAGTGTTTTTCGCTCTAAACAAATACGCTCCTTCAAGTACTGCGCCTAAACTATAGAAGTGACATGAAAATGTTATATCGCGCGGTTGTTCCTCATTTAAAGACCTTTTATTTGATATAGGGCTTGGCGCGATCGGTTGGCTAGAACTCGTGATATGACTGAAAGGAGTGGGGAGTGTTTTTCGTTCTGAACAAATACACTCCTTCAAGTACTGCGCCTAAACTACAGAAGTAACACGAAAATATTATATAGCACGGTTGTTCCCCCTTTAAAGGTCTTTAATTTGATATATGGCTTGGCGCGATCGGTTGGCTAGAACTCGAGATATGACTGGAAGGAGTGGGGAATGTTTTTCGCTCTAAACAAATCCGCTCCTTCAAGTACTGCGCCTAAACTATATAAGTGACGCGAAAATCTTATATCGCGCGGTTGTTCCTCATTTAAAGACCTTTTATTTGATATAGGGCTTGGCGCGATCGGTTGGCTAGAACTCGTGATATGACTGAAAGGAGTGGGAAGTGTTTTTCGCTCTAAACAAATACGCTCCTTCAAGTACTGCGCCTAAACTATAGAAGTGACATGAAAATGTTATATCGCGCGATTGTTCCTCATTTAAAGACCTTTCATTTGATATAGGGCTTGGTGCGATCGGTTGGCTAGAACTCGAGATATGACTGAAAGGAGTGGGGAGTGTTTTTCGCTCTAAACAAATACGCTCCTTCAAGTACTGCGCCTAAACTATAGAAGTGACATGAAAATGTTATATCGCGCGGTTGTTCCTCATTTAAAGACCTTTGATTTGATATATGGCTTGGCGTGATCGGTGGGCTAGAACTCGAGATATGACTGAAAGGAGTGGGGAGTGTTTTTCGTTCTGAACAAATACGCTCCTTCAAGTACTGCGCCTAAACTACAGAAGTAACACGAAAATATTATATAGCACGGTTGTTCCCCCTTTAAAGGTCTTTGATTTGATATATGGCTTGGCGCGATCGGTTGGCTAGAACTCGAGTTATGACTGGAAGGAGTGGGGAATGTTTTTCGCTCTAAACAAATCCGCTCCTTCAAGTACTGCGCCTAAACTATATAAGTGACGCGAAAATCTTATATCGCGCGGTTGTTCCTCATTTAAAGACCCTTTTATTTGATATAGGGCTTGGCGCGATCGGTTGGCTAGAACTCGTGATATGACTGAAAGGAGTGGGAAGTGTTTTTCGCTCTAAACAAATACGCTCCTTCAAGTACTGCGCCTAAACTATAGAAGTGACATGAAAATGTTATATCGCGCGATTGTTCCTCATTTAAAGACCTTTCATTTGATATAGGGCTTGGCGCGATCGGTTGGCTAGAACTCGAGATATGACTGAAAGGAATGCGGAGTGTTTTTCGCTCTAAACAAATACGCTCCTTCAAGTACTGCGCCTAAACTATATAAGTGACGCGAAAATCTTATATCGCGCGGTTGTTCCTCATTTAAAGACCTTTGATTTGATATATGGCTTGGCGTGATCGGTGGGCTAGAACTCGAGATATGACTGGAAGGAGTGGGGAATGTTTTTCGCTCTAAACAAATCCGCTCCTTCAAGTACTGCGCCTAAACTATATAAGTGACGCGAAAATCTTATATCGCGCGGTTGTTCCTCATTTAAAGACCTTTTATTTGATATAGGGCTTGGCGCGATCGGTTAGCTAGAACGCGAGATATGACTGAAAGGAGTGGGGAGTGTTTTTCGCTCTAAACAAATACGCTCCTTCAATTAGTGCGCCTAAACTATAGAAGTGACATGAAAATGTCATATCGCGTAATTGTTCCCCATTTAAAGACCTTTCATTTGATATATTGCTTGGCGCGATAGGTTGGCTAGAACTCGAGATATGACTGAAAGGAGTGAGAGTGTTTTTCGCTCTAAACAAATACGCTCCTTCAAGTACTGCGCCTAAATTATAGAAGTGACACGAAAATGTTATATAGCGCGGTTGTTCCCCATTTAAAGGCCTTTGATTTGATATATGGCTTGGCGTGATCGGTTGGCTAGAACTCGAGATATGACTGGAAGGAGTGGGGAATGTTTTTCGTTCTAAAGAAATCCGCTCCTTCAAGTACTGCGCCTAAACTATATAATTGACGCGAAAACGTTATATCGCGTGATTGTTCCCCATTTAAAGACCTTTCATTTGATATAGGGCTTGGCGCGATCGGTTGGCTAGAATTCGAGATATGACTGAAAGGAGTGGGGAGTGTTTTTCGCTCTAAATAAATTCGCTCCTTCAATTACTGCGCCTAAACTATAGTAGCGACATGAAAATGTTATATCGAGTGATTGTTCCCCATTTAAAGACCTTTCATTTGATATATTGCTTGGCGCCATCGGTTGGCTAGAACTCGAGATATGACTGAAAGGAGTGGGGAGTGTTTTTCGCTCTAAACAAATACGCTCCTTCAATTACTGCGCCTAAACTATAGAAGTGACATGAAAATGTTATATCGCGTGATTGTTTCCTATTTAAAGACCTTTCATTTGATATATTGCTTGGCGCGATCGGTTGGCTAGAACTCGAGATATGACTGAAAGGAGTGGGGAGTGTTTTTCGCTCTAAACAAATACACTCCTTCAATTACTGCGCCTAAACTATAGAAGTGAAATGAAAATGTTATATCGCGTGATTGTTCCCCATTTAAAGACCTTTCATTTGATATATGGCTTGGCGCGATCGGTTGGCTAGAACTCGAGATATGACTGGAAGGAGTGGGGAGTGTTTTTTGCTCTAAACAAATCCGCTTCTTCAAGTACTGCGCCTAAACTATAGAAGTGACACGAAAATGTTATATACCGCTATTGTTTCCCATTTAAAGACCTTTTATTTGATATAGGGCTTGGCGCGATCGGTTGGCTAGAACTCGAGATATGGCTGAAAGGAGTGGGGAGTGTTTTTCGCTCTAAACCAATACGCTCCTCCAAGTACTGCGCCTAAACTATAGAAGTGACATGAAAATGTTATATCACGCGATTATTCCTCATTTAAAGACCTTTCATTTGATATAGGGCTTGGCGCGATCGGTTGGCTAGAACTCGAGATATGACTGAAAGGAGTGTTTTTCGCTCTAAACAAATACGCTCCTTCAAGTACTGCGCCTAAACTATATAAGCGACGCGAAAATCTTATATCGCGCGGTTGTTCCTCATTTAAAGACCTTTCATTTGATATAGGGATTGGCGCGATCGGTTGGCTAAAACTCGAGATATGACTGAAAGGATTGGGGAGTGTTTTTCGCTCTAAACAAATACGCTCCTTCAATTACTGCGCCTAAACTATAGAAGTGAAATGAAAATGTTATATAGCGCTATTGTTTCCCATTTAAAGACCTTTTATGTGATATACGGCTTGGCGCGATCGGTTGGCTAGAACTCGAGATATGACTAAAAGGAGTGGGGAGTGTTTTTCGCTCTAAACAAATACGCTCCTTCAAGTACTGCGCCTAAACTATAGAAGTGACATGAAAATGTTATATCGCGCGATTGTTCCTCATTTAAAGACCTTTCAGGTGATATACGGCTTGGCGCGATCGGTTGGCTAGAACTCGAGATATGGCTGAAAGGAGTGGGGAATGTTTTTCGCTCTAAACAAATACGCTCCTTCAAGTACTGCGCCTAAACTATAGAAGTGACATGAAAATGTTATATCACGCGGTTGTTCCCCATTTAAAGACCTTTCATTTGATATATGGCTTGGCGCGATCGGTTGGCTAGAACTCGAGATATATTTGGAAGGAGTGGGGAGTGTTTTTCGCTCTAAACAAATACGCTCCTTCAAGTACTGCGCCTAAACTATAGAAGTGACATGAAAATGTTATATCGCGCGATTGTTCCTCATTTAAAGACCTTTCATTTGATATAGGGCATGGCGCGATCGGTTGGCTAGAACTCGAGATATGACTGAAAGGAGTGGGGAGTGTTTTTCGCTCTAAACAAATACGCTCCTTCAAATACTGCGCCTAAACTATAGAAGTGACATGAAAATGTTATATCGCGCGATTGTTTCCCATTTAAAGACCTTTCATTTGATATATTGCTTGGCGCGATCGGTTGGCTAGAACTCGAGATATGACTGAAAGGAGTGGGAAGTGTTTTTCGCTCTAAACAAATACGCTCCTTCAAGAACTGCGCCTAAACTATAGAAGTGACATAAAAATGTTATATCGCGCGATTGTTCTTCATTTAAAGACCTTTCATTTGATATAGGGCTTGGCGCGATCGGTTGGCTAGAACTCGAGATATGACTGAAAGGAATGGGGAGTGTTTTTCGCTCTAAACAAATACGCTCCTTCAAGTACTGCGCCTAAACTATAGAAGTGACATGAAAATGTTATATCACGCGGTTGTTCCCCATTTAACGACTTTTCAGGTGATATACGGCTTGGCGCGATCGGTTGGCTAGAACTCGAGATATGGCTGAAAGGAGTGGGGAGTGTTTTTCGCTCGAAACAAATCCGCTCCTTCAAGTACTGCGCTTAAACTATAGAAGTGACACGATAATGTTATATAGCGCGGTTGTTCCCCATTTAAAGACCTTTAATTTGATATATGGCTTGGCGCGATCGGTTGGCTAGAACTCGAGATATGACTGAAAGGAGTGGGGAGTGTTTTTCGCTCTAAACAAATACGCTCCTTCAAGTACTGCGCCTAAACTATAGAAGTGACACGAAAATGTTATATAGCGCGGTTGTTCCTCATTTAAAGACCTTTCATTTTATATATTGCTTGGCGCGATCGGTTGGCTAGAACTCGAGATATGACTGAAAGGAGTGGGGAGTGTTTTTCGCTCTGAACAAATACGCTCCTTCAAGTACTGCGCCTAAACTATAGAAGTAACACGAAAATATTATATAGCACGGTTGTTCCTCATTTAAAGACCTTTCATTTGATATAGGGCTTGGTGCGATCGGTTGGCTAGAACTCGAGATATGACTGAAAGGAGTGGGGAGTGTTTTTCGCTCTAAACAAATACGCTCCTTCAAGTACTGCGCCTAAACTATAGAAGTGACATGAAAATGTTATATCGCGCGGTTGTTCCTCATTTAAAGACCTTTTATTTGATATAGGGCTTGGCGCGATCGGTTGGCTAGAACTCGTGATATGACTGAAAGGAGTGGGGAGTGTTTTTCGTTCTGAACAAATACGCTCCTTCAAGTACTGCGCCTAAACTACAGAAGTAACACGAAAATATTATATAGCACGGTTGTTCCCCCTTTAAAGGTCTTTAATTTGATATATGGCTTGGCGCGATCGGTTGGCTAGAACTCGAGATATGACTGGAAGGAGTGGGGAATGTTTTTCGCTCTAAACAAATCCGCTCCTTCAAGTACTGCGCCTAAACTATATAAGTGACGCGAAAATCTTATATCGCGCGGTTGTTCCTCATTTAAAGACCTTTTATTTGATATAGGGCTTGGCGCGATCGGTTGGCTAGAACTCGTGATATGACTGAAAGGAGTGGGAAGTGTTTTTCGCTCTAAACAAATACGCTCCTTCAAGTACTGCGCCTAAACTATAGAAGTGACATGAAAATGTTATATCGCGCGATTGTTCCTCATTTAAAGACCTTTCATTTGATATAGGGCTTGGTGCGATCGGTTGGCTAGAACTCGAGATATGACTGAAAGGAGTGGGGAGTGTTTTTCGCTCTAAACAAATACGCTCCTTCAAGTACTGCGCCTAAACTATAGAAGTGACATGAAAATGTTATATCGCGCGGTTGTTCCTCATTTAAAGACCTTTGATTTGATATATGGCTTGGCGTGATCGGTGGGCTAGAACTCGAGATATGACTGAAAGGAGTGGGGAGTGTTTTTCGTTCTGAACAAATACGCTCCTTCAAGTACTGCGCCTAAACTACAGAAGTAACACGAAAATATTATATAGCACGGTTGTTCCCCCTTTAAAGGTCTTTGATTTGATATATGGCTTGGCGCGATCGGTTGGCTAGAACTCGAGTTATGACTGGAAGGAGTGGGGAATGTTTTTCGCTCTAAACAAATCCGCTCCTTCAAGTACTGCGCCTAAACTATATAAGTGACGCGAAAATCTTATATCGCGCGGTTGTTCCTCATTTAAAGACCCTTTTATTTGATATAGGGCTTGGCGCGATCGGTTGGCTAGAACTCGTGATATGACTGAAAGGAGTGGGAAGTGTTTTTCGCTCTAAACAAATACGCTCCTTCAAGTACTGCGCCTAAACTATAGAAGTGACATGAAAATGTTATATCGCGCGATTGTTCCTCATTTAAAGACCTTTCATTTGATATAGGGCTTGGCGCGATCGGTTGGCTAGAACTCGAGATATGACTGAAAGGAATGCGGAGTGTTTTTCGCTCTAAACAAATACGCTCCTTCAAGTACTGCGCCTAAACTATATAAGTGACGCGAAAATCTTATATCGCGCGGTTGTTCCTCATTTAAAGACCTTTGATTTGATATATGGCTTGGCGTGATCGGTGGGCTAGAACTCGAGATATGACTGGAAGGAGTGGGGAATGTTTTTCGCTCTAAACAAATCCGCTCCTTCAAGTACTGCGCCTAAACTATATAAGTGACGCGAAAATCTTATATCGCGCGGTTGTTCCTCATTTAAAGACCTTTTATTTGATATAGGGCTTGGCGCGATCGGTTAGCTAGAACGCGAGATATGACTGAAAGGAGTGGGGAGTGTTTTTCGCTCTAAACAAATACGCTCCTTCAATTAGTGCGCCTAAACTATAGAAGTGACATGAAAATGTCATATCGCGTAATTGTTCCCCATTTAAAGACCTTTCATTTGATATATTGCTTGGCGCGATAGGTTGGCTAGAACTCGAGATATGACTGAAAGGAGTGAGAGTGTTTTTCGCTCTAAACAAATACGCTCCTTCAAGTACTGCGCCTAAATTATAGAAGTGACACGAAAATGTTATATAGCGCGGTTGTTCCCCATTTAAAGGCCTTTGATTTGATATATGGCTTGGCGTGATCGGTTGGCTAGAACTCGAGATATGACTGGAAGGAGTGGGGAATGTTTTTCGTTCTAAAGAAATCCGCTCCTTCAAGTACTGCGCCTAAACTATATAATTGACGCGAAAACGTTATATCGCGTGATTGTTCCCCATTTAAAGACCTTTCATTTGATATAGGGCTTGGCGCGATCGGTTGGCTAGAATTCGAGATATGACTGAAAGGAGTGGGGAGTGTTTTTCGCTCTAAATAAATTCGCTCCTTCAATTACTGCGCCTAAACTATAGTAGCGACATGAAAATGTTATATCGAGTGATTGTTCCCCATTTAAAGACCTTTCATTTGATATATTGCTTGGCGCCATCGGTTGGCTAGAACTCGAGATATGACTGAAAGGAGTGGGGAGTGTTTTTCGCTCTAAACAAATACGCTCCTTCAATTACTGCGCCTAAACTATAGAAGTGACATGAAAATGTTATATCGCGTGATTGTTTCCTATTTAAAGACCTTTCATTTGATATATTGCTTGGCGCGATCGGTTGGCTAGAACTCGAGATATGACTGAAAGGAGTGGGGAGTGTTTTTCGCTCTAAACAAATACACTCCTTCAATTACTGCGCCTAAACTATAGAAGTGAAATGAAAATGTTATATCGCGTGATTGTTCCCCATTTAAAGACCTTTCATTTGATATATGGCTTGGCGCGATCGGTTGGCTAGAACTCGAGATATGACTGGAAGGAGTGGGGAGTGTTTTTTGCTCTAAACAAATCCGCTTCTTCAAGTACTGCGCCTAAACTATAGAAGTGACACGAAAATGTTATATACCGCTATTGTTTCCCATTTAAAGACCTTTTATTTGATATAGGGCTTGGCGCGATCGGTTGGCTAGAACTCGAGATATGGCTGAAAGGAGTGGGGAGTGTTTTTCGCTCTAAACCAATACGCTCCTCCAAGTACTGCGCCTAAACTATAGAAGTGACATGAAAATGTTATATCACGCGATTATTCCTCATTTAAAGACCTTTCATTTGATATAGGGCTTGGCGCGATCGGTTGGCTAGAACTCGAGATATGACTGAAAGGAGTGTTTTTCGCTCTAAACAAATACGCTCCTTCAAGTACTGCGCCTAAACTATATAAGTGACGCGAAAATCTTATATCGCGCGGTTGTTCCTCATTTAAAGACCTTTCATTTGATATAGGGATTGGCGCGATCGGTTGGCTAAAACTCGAGATATGACTGAAAGGATTGGGGAGTGTTTTTCGCTCTAAACAAATACGCTCCTTCAATTACTGCGCCTAAACTATAGAAGTGAAATGAAAATGTTATATAGCGCTATTGTTTCCCATTTAAAGACCTTTTATGTGATATACGGCTTGGCGCGATCGGTTGGCTAGAACTCGAGATATGACTAAAAGGAGTGGGGAGTGTTTTTCGCTCTAAACAAATACGCTCCTTCAAGTACTGCGCCTAAACTATAGAAGTGACATGAAAATGTTATATCGCGCGATTGTTCCTCATTTAAAGACCTTTCAGGTGATATACGGCTTGGCGCGATCGGTTGGCTAGAACTCGAGATATGGCTGAAAGGAGTGGGGAATGTTTTTCGCTCTAAACAAATACGCTCCTTCAAGTACTGCGCCTAAACTATAGAAGTGACATGAAAATGTTATATCACGCGGTTGTTCCCCATTTAAAGACCTTTCATTTGATATATGGCTTGGCGCGATCGGTTGGCTAGAACTCGAGATATATTTGGAAGGAGTGGGGAGTGTTTTTCGCTCTAAACAAATACGCTCCTTCAAGTACTGCGCCTAAACTATAGAAGTGACATGAAAATGTTATATCGCGCGATTGTTCCTCATTTAAAGACCTTTCATTTGATATAGGGCATGGCGCGATCGGTTGGCTAGAACTCGAGATATGACTGAAAGGAGTGGGGAGTGTTTTTCGCTCTAAACAAATACGCTCCTTCAAATACTGCGCCTAAACTATAGAAGTGACATGAAAATGTTATATCGCGCGATTGTTTCCCATTTAAAGACCTTTCATTTGATATATTGCTTGGCGCGATCGGTTGGCTAGAACTCGAGATATGACTGAAAGGA
Organism: Thecophora atra; assembly: GCA_937620795.1. Taxonomy (NCBI): domain Eukaryota; kingdom Metazoa; phylum Arthropoda; class Insecta; order Diptera; family Conopidae; genus Thecophora; species Thecophora atra. The sequence continues at coordinate 30,822,030 of OW569397.1, read as the reverse complement.
GTGGGAAGTGTTTTTCGCTCTAAACAAATACGCTCCTTCAAGAACTGCGCCTAAACTATAGAAGTGACATAAAAATGTTATATCGCGCGATTGTTCTTCATTTAAAGACCTTTCATTTGATATAGGGCTTGGCGCGATCGGTTGGCTAGAACTCGAGATATGACTGAAAGGAATGGGGAGTGTTTTTCGCTCTAAACAAATACGCTCCTTCAAGTACTGCGCCTAAACTATAGAAGTGACATGAAAATGTTATATCACGCGGTTGTTCCCCATTTAACGACCTTTCAGGTGATATACGGCTTGGCGCGATCGGTTGGCTAGAACTCGAGATATGGCTGAAAGGAGTGGGGAATGTTTTTCGCTCGAAACAAATACGCTCCTTCAAGTACTGCGCCTAAACTATAGAAGTGACACGATAATGTTATATAGCGCGGTTGTTCCCCATTTAAAGACATTTCATTCGATATAGGGCTTGGCGCGATCGGTTGTCTAGAACTTGAGATATGACTGAAAGGAGTGCGGAGTGTTTTTCTCTCTATACAAATACGCTCTTTCAACTACGGTAAATTTTGTATGCTAAATAGAGTTATAAGACTAAACCATTACAAAGCCTCAGTTTTCACCGCCTTAACATGGTTTCTATAACTTAGTCGATTACAGTTTATATTTTCCAGCAAACAATGGATCTACTCCTTTCTTATTATACCACCTGCTGACTCTTTAATATACTGCAAAACTGCATACATTTATTAGGTTGATCTAAGGATGGAGTCAATGGAGCCACCGACGCGTTAAATGGGCGTTACTATGTACTATCCCATTGTAGTTGGTAGTCTTGCAATATATTCAACCAATATTGTAAATAGTTACAAACAGAGCCAAGAAATATTTAGGAAATATGGATGCAATAAAATTAAAAGTTTAGATGTTAACTGTACATGCGTATAACTTACCAAAATGTCTTCCGCTGAAATTCGAGTATATCGAGTAATCCTCAATTCGAATAGCGTCACTGTTTATATTTATAGTAGAAAATCTGAAAATATAAGGCAAGCAAACAGTTGAGTTAGGAAAGTAGGAAGTTAGGATAGATATGCAGATATGTAGATATGTTCTAAACTATAGAAGTGTCACGAAAATGATATAGAGCGCGGTTGTTCCTCATTTAAAGACCTTTCATTTAATACCTAGCTTGGCGCGATCGGTTGGCCAGAACACAAGATATGACTGAGAGGAGTGGGGAGTGTTTTTCGCTTTATACAAATACACTCCTTCAATTACTGCGCCTAACCTATAGAAGTGACACAAAAACATTATATAGCGCGGTTGTTTCCCATTTAAAGACCTTTCATTTAATACCTGACTTGGCGCGATCGGTTGGCCAGAACTCAAGATATGACTGAGAGGAGTGGGGAGTGTTTTTCGCTCTATACAAATACACTCCTTTAAGTAATGCGCCTAACCTATATAAGTGGCATGAAAATAATATAGAGCGCGGTTGTTCCCCATTTAAAGACCTTTCAGTTGATACCTGTCTTCAACCTCAACATCAATCTCAATCTCAGCCTCAACGACAACCTCAACCTCAACCTCAACCTCAACCTCAACTTCAACTACAACCTCATCTTCAACTTCAACCTCAACCTCAACCACATTCTCAACCCTCAACTCTTAACTTCAACCTCAACCTCAATCGTAACCTCTAGCTCAAGCTCAATCGTAACCTCAAGCTCAAGCTCAATTTCAACTTCAACTTTAACCTCATGCTCAACGTCAACTTCAAGCGCAACTCACCCTCAACCGTACCTCAACCGTCTCTCAATTTTCCCTCAACCTTCTCTCAACCGACGCTCAACCGTCCCCTAACCGTCCCTCAACCGCCCCTCAACCGTCCCTCAACCGTCCCTCAACCGACCCTTAACCGTCGCTCAACCGTCTCTCAACCGTCCCTCAACCGTCCCTCAACCGTCCCTCAACCGTACCTCAACCGTCCCGCAACCGTCCCGCAACTGACCCTCAACCGTCCCTCAACCGACCCTCAACCGACCCTCAACCGACCCTCAACCGACCCTCAACCGACCCTCAACCGTCCCTCAACCGACCCTCAACCGACCCTCAACCGTCCCTCAACCGTCCCTCAACCGTCCCTCAACCGTCCCTCAAACGTTCCTCAACCGTTCCTCAACCGTCCCTCAACCTTCCCTCAACCTTCCCTCAACCGTCCCTCAACCGAACCCTCAACCGTCCTACCTACTTCCATCGGAGCCCTACCTATGGCCAGCGGAGCCCTACCTACGGCCAGTGGAGCTCTAACTACGGCCAGCGAAGCCCTACCTACTGCCAGCGGAGCCCTACCTACGGGCAGCGGAGCCCTACCTACGGGCAGCGGAGCCCTACCTACTGCCAACGGAGCCCTACCTACTGCCAACGGAGCCCTACCTACTGCTAGCGTAGTCCCTCAACCGTCCCTCAACCGTCCCTCAACCGTCCCTCAACCGTCCCTCAACCGTACCTCAACCGTCCCGCAACCGTCCCGCAACTGACCCTCAACCGTCCCTCAACCGACCCTCAACCGTCCCTCAACCGACCCTCAACCGTCCCTCAACCGTCCATCAACCGTCCCTCAACCGTCCCTCAACCGTTTCTCAAACGTTCCTCAACCGTTCCTCAACCGTCCCTCAACCTTCCCTCAGCCTTCCCTCAACCGTCCCTCAACCGAACCCTCAACCGTCCTACCTACTTCCATCGGAGCCCTACCTACGGCCAGCGGAGCCCTACCTACGGCCAGTGGAGCTCTAACTACGGCCAGCGAAGCCCTACCTACTGCCAGCGGAGCCCTACCTACGGGCAGCGGAGCCCTACCTACTGCTAGCGGAGCCCTACCTACTGCTAGCGTAGCCCTACCTACGGGTAGCGGAGCCCTACCTGCGGCCAGCGGAGCCCTACCTGCGGCCAGCGAAGCGCTACCTACTGCCAGCGTAGCCCTACCTACGGCTAGCGGAGCCCTACGTACGGCTAGCGGAGCCCTACGTACGGCCAGCGGAGCACTACCTACGGCCAGCGGGCAATATGTAGGGCTCCGCTGGCTGTGGGTAGGGCTCCGTTGGCCATAGAAGGGCTCCGCTGGCCATAGGTAGCGCTCCGCTGGCCGTAGGTAGGGCTCCGCTGGCCGTAGGTAGGGCTCCGCTGACCGTACTTAGAGCTAGGTAGGTAGGGCTCCGCTGGCCGTAGGTAGGGCTCCGCTGGCCGTACTTAGAGCTTCGCTTGCAGTATGTAGGGCTCCGCTGGCAGTAGGTAGCGCTCCGCTGGCCGTAGGTAGGGCTTCGCTGACCATAGGTAGGGCTCCACTGGCAATATGTAGGGCTCCGCTGGCTGTGGGTAGGGCTCCGCTGGGCATAGGTAGGGCTCCGTTGGCCATAGGAAGGGCTTCGCTAGCCGTAGGTAGGGCTCCGTTGGCAGTAGGTAGCGCTGCGCTGGCCGTAGGTAGAGCTCCGCTAGCCGTAGGTAGGGCTCCGCTGGCAGTAAGTAGCGCTGCGCTGGCCGTAGGTAGGACTCCGCGTGCCGTAGCTAAGGCTCCGCTTGCAGTAGGTAGGGCTCCGCTGGCCAAAGGTAGGACGGTTGAGGGACGGTTGAGGGACGGTTGAGGGAAGGTTGAGGGACGGTTGCGGGACGGTTAAGGGACGGTTAAGGGACGGTTGAGGGACGGTTGAGAGACGGTTGAGGGACGGTTGAGCGACGGTTGAGGGACGGTTGAGGGACGGTTGAGGGAAGGTTGAGGGACGGTTGCAGGACGGTTAAGGGACGGTTAAGGGACGGTTGAGGGACGGTTGAGAGACGGTTGAGGGACGGTTGAGCGACGGTTGAGGGACGGTTGAGGGACGGTTGAGGGACGGTTGAGGGACGGTTGAGGGACGGTTTATGAACGGTTGAGGGACGGTTGAGGAACGGTTGAGGGACGATTGAGGAACGGTTGAGGAACGGTTGAGGGACGGTTGAGGGACGGTTGAGGGAAGGTTGAGGGACGGTTGCGGGACGGTTAAGGGACGGTTAAGGGACGGTTGAGGGACGGTTGAGAGACGGTTGAGGGACGGTTGAGCGACGGTTGAGGGACGGTTGAGGGACGGTTGAGGGAAGGTTGAGGGACGGTTGCGGGACGGTTAAGGGACGGTTGAGAGACGGTTGAGGGACGGTTGAGCGACGGTTGAGGGACGGTTGAGGGACGGTTGAGGGACGGTTGAGGGACGGTTGAGGGACGGTTGAGGGACGGTTGAGGGACGGTTGAGGGACGGTTGAGAGACGGTTGAGGGACGGTTGAGGGACGGTTGAGGGACGGTTGAGGGACGGTTGAGGGACGGTTGAGGGACGGTTGAGGGACAATTGAGCGACGGTTGAGCGACAATTGAGCGACGGTTGAGCGACGGTTGAGGGACGGTTGAGGGACGGTTGAGGGACGGTTGAGGGACGGTTGAGGGACGGTTGAGGGACGGTTGAGGGATGGTTGACAGATGGTTGAGGGACTGTTGAGTGACGGTTGAGGGACAGTTGAGGGACGGTTGTGGGACGGTTGATGAACGGTTGTGGGACGGTTGAGGAACGGTTGAGGGACGGTTGAGGAACGGTTGAGGAACGGTTGAGGGACGGTTGAGGGACGGTTGACGTATGGTTGAGGAACGGTTGAGGAACGGTTGAGGAACGGTTGAGGGACGGTTGAGGGACGGTTAAGGGACGGTTGAGGGACGGTTGAGGGACGGTTGAGGGAAGGTTGAGGGACGGTTGCGGGACGGTTGCGGGACGGTTGAGAGACTGTTGAGGGACGGTTGAGCGACGGTTGAGGGACGGTTGAGGGACGGTTGAGGGACGGTTGAGAGACGGTTGAGGGACGGTTGAGGGATGATTGAGGGACGGTTGAGGGACGGTTGAGGGACGGTTGAGGGACGGTTGAGGGACGGTTGAGGGACGGTTGAGGGACAATTGAGCGACGGTTGAGCGACGGTTGAACGAAGGTCGAGGGGACGGTTGAGGGACGGTTAAGGGACGGTTGAGGGATGTTTGCGGAACGGTTGAGGGACGGTTGAGGGACGGTTGAGGGACGGTTGAGGGACGGTCGAGGGACGGTTGAGGGATGGTTGAGGGACGGTTGAGGGACGGTTGAGGGATGGTTGAGGGACGGTTGAGGGTCGGTTGAGGGACGGTTGAGGGACGATTGAAGGACGGTTGAGAGACGGTTGAGGGACGATTGAGGGACCGTTGAGGGACGATTGAGGAACGGTTGAGGGACGGTTGAGGGTCGGTTGAGGGACGGTTGAAGGACGGTTGAGGGACGGTTGAGGGACGGTTGAGGGACGGTTGAAGGACGGTTGAGGGACGGTTGAGGGACGGTTGAGGGACAGTTGAGGGAAGGTAGAGGGAAGGTTGAAGGAAGGTTGAGGGAAGGTTGAAGGAAGGTTGAGGGACGGGTGAGGGACGTTTAAGGGACGTTTGAGGCCCATTTGAGGGACGGTTGAGGGTCGGTTGAGGGTCGGTTGAGGGTCGGTTGAGGGAAGGTTGAAGGAAGGTTGAGGGAAGGTTGAGGTAAGGTTGAGGTAAGGTTGAGGGAAAGTTGAGGGACGTTTAAAGGAAGGTTGAGGGACGGTTCAAAGAACGGTTGAGGGATGGTTGAGGGACGGTTGAGGGATGGTTGAGGAACGGTTGAGGGACGATTGAGGGACGGTTGAGGGAAGGTTGAGGGACGGTTGAGGGAAGGTTGAGGGACGGTTGAGGGACGGCTGACGCACGGTTGTGGGACGGTTGAGGGACGGATGAGGGACGGATGAGGGAAGGTTGAGGAACGGTTGAGGAATGGTTGATACCTGTCTTGGCGCGATCGGTTGGCTAGAACTCGAGATATGACTGAAAGGAGTGGGGAGTGTTTTTCGCTCTAAACAAATACGCTCCTTCAAGTACTGCGCCTAAACTACAGAAGTGACACGAAAAAGTTATATAGCACGGTTGTTCCCTATTTAAAGGCCTTTGATTTGATATATGGCTTGGCGTGATCGGTTGGCTAGAACTCGAGATAAGACTGGAAAGAATGGGGAATGTTTTTCGCTCTAAAAAAATCCGCTCCTTCAAGTACTGCGCCTAAACTATATAAGTGACGCGAAAATCTTATATAGCGCGGTTGTTCCTCATTTAAAGACCTTTCAAGTGATATACGGATTGGCGCGATCGGTTCGCTAGAACTCGACATATGGCTAAAAGGAGTGGGTAGTAATTTTCGCTCGAAAGAAATACGCTCCTTCAAGTACTGCGCCTAAACTATAGAAGTGACACGAAAATATTATATCGCGCGGTTGTTCCTCATTTAAAGACCTTTCATTTGATAAAGGGCTTGTCGCGATCGGTTGGCTAGAACTAGAGATATGACTGAAAGGAGTGGGGAGTGTTTTTCTTTCTAAACAAATATGCTCCTTCAAGTACTGCGTCTAAACTATAGAAGTGACATGAAAATGTTATATCGCGCGATTGTTCCTCATTGAAAGACCTTTCATTTGATATAGGGCTTGGCGCCATCGGTTGGCTACAACTCGAGATATGACTGAAAGGAGTGGGGAGTGTTTTTCGCTCTAAACAAATACGCTCCTTCAAGTACTGCGCCTAAACTATAGAAGTGACAGCTACTCCGCCTAAACTATAGAAGTGATAAGAAAATGTTATATAGCGTGGTTGTTCCCCATTTAAAGACCTTTCATTCGATATAGGGCTTGGCGCGATCGGTTGTCTAGAACTTGAGATATGACTGAAAGGAGTGCGGAGTGTTTTTCTCTCTATACAAATACGCTCTTTCAACTACGGTAAATTTTGTATGCTAAATAGAGTTATAAGACTAAATCATTACAAAGCCTCAGTTTTCACTGCCTTAACTTGGTTTCTATAACTTAGTCGATTATAGTTTATATTTTCCACCAAACAATGGATCTACTCCTTTCTTATTATACCACCTGCTGACTCTTTAATATACTACAAAACTGCATACATTTATTAGGTTGATCTAAGGATGGAGTCATGGAGCCACCGACGCGTTAAATGGGCGTTACTATGTACTATCCGATTGTAGTTGGTAGTCTTGCAATATATTCAACCAATATTGTAAATAGTTACAAACAGAGCCAAGAAATATTTAGGAAATATGGATGCAATAAAATTAAAAGTTTAGATGTTAACTGTACATGCGTATAACTTACAAAAATGTCTTCCGCTGAAATTCGAGTATATCGAGTAATCCTCAATTCGAATAGCGTCACTGTTTATATTTATAGTAGAAAATCTGAAAATATAAGGCAAGCAAACAGCTGAGTTAGGAAAGTAGGAAGTTAGGATAGATATGCAGATATGTAGATATGTTCTAAACTATAGAAGTGTCACGAAAATGATATAGAGCGCGGTTGTTCCTCATTTAAAGACCTTTCATTTAATACCTAGCTTGGCGCGATCGGTTGGCCAGAACTCAAGATATGACTGAGAGGAGTGGGGAGTATTTTTCGCTTTATACAAATACACTCCTTCAATTACTGCGCCTAACCTATAGAAGTGACACAAAAACATTATATAGCGCGGTTGTTTCCCATTTAAAGACCTTTCATTTAATACCTGACTTGGCGCGATCGGTTGGCCAGAACTCAATATATGACTGAGACGAGTGGGGAGTGTTTTTCGCTCTATACAAATACACTCCTTTAAGTACTGCGCCTAACCTATATAAGTGGCATGAAAATGATATAGAGCGCGGTTGTTCCCCATTTAAAGACCTTTCAGTTGATACCTGTCTTCAACCTCAACATCAATCTCAATCTCAGCCTCAACGACAACCTCAACCTCAACCTCAACCACAACCTCAACTTCAACTACAACCTCATCTTCAACTTCAACCTCAACCTCAACCACATTCTCAACCTCACTCTTAACTTCAACCTCAACCTCAATAGTAACCTCTAGCTCAAGCTCAATCGTAACCTCAAGCTCAACCTCAATTCCAACTTCAACTTTAACCTCATGCTCAACGTCAACTTCAAGCGCAACTCACCCTCAACCGTACCTCAACCGTCTCTCAATTTTCCCTCAACCTTCTCTCAACCGACGCTCAACCGTCCCCCAACCGTCCCTCAACCGCCCCTCAACCGTCCCTCAACCGACCCTCAACCGTCCCTCAACCGACCCTTAACCGTCGCTCAACCGTCTCTCAACCGTCCCTCAACCGTCCCTCAACCGTACCTCAACCGTCCCGCAACCGTCCCGCAACTGACCCTCAACCGTCCCTCAACCGACCCTCAACCGACCCTCAACCGTCCCTCAACCGTCCCTCAACCGTCCCTCAACCGTCCCTCAAACGTCCCTCAACCGTCCCTCAAACGTCCCTCAACCGTTCCTCAACCGTCCCTCAACCGTCCCTCAACCTTCCCTCAACCTTCCCTCAACCGTCCCTCAACCGAACCCTCAACCGTCCTACCTACTTCCATCGGAGCCCTACCTACGGCCAGCGGAGCCCTACCTACGGCCAGTGGAGCTCTAACTACGGCCAGCGAAGCCCTACCTACTGCCAGCGGAGCCCTACCTACGGGCAGCGGAGCCCTACCTACTGCCAACGGAGCCCTACCTACTGCTAGCGTAGCCCTACCTACTGCTAGCGTAGCCCTACCTACTGCTAGCGTAGCCCTACCTACGGGTAGCGGAGCCCTACCTGCGGCCAGCGGAGCCCTACCTGCGGCCAGCGCAGCGCTACCTACTGCCAGCGTAGCCCTACCTACGGCTAGCGGAGCCCTACGTACGGCCAGCGGAGCACTACCTACGGCCAGTGGAGCACTACCTACGGCCAGCGGGCAATATGTAGGGCTCCGCTGGCTGTGGGTAGGGCTCCGCTGGACATAGAAGGGCTCCGCTGACCGTAGGTAGGGCTCCGCTGACCGTAGGTAGGGCTCCGCTGACCGCAGGTAGGGCTCCGCTGGCAGTAGGTAGGGCTCCGCTGGCCATAGGTAGCGCTCCGCTGGCCGTAGGTAGGGCTCCGCTGGCCGTAGGTAGGGCTCCGCTGGCCGTACTTAGAGCTTCGCTTGCAGTATGAAGGGCTCCGCTGGCAGTAGGTAGCGCTCCGCTGGCCGTAGGTAGGGCTTCGCTGACCATAGGTAGGGCTCCACTGGCAATATGTAGGGCTCCGCTGGCTGTGGGTAGGGCTCCGGTGGGCATAGGTAGGGCTCCGTTGGCCATAGGAAGGGCTCTGCTGGCCGTAGGTAGGGCTCTGCTGGCCGTAGGTAGGGCTCCGTTGGCAGTAGGTAGCGCTCCGCTGGCCGTAGGTAGGGCTCCGCTAGCCATAGGTAGGGCTCCGCTGGCAGTAAGTAGCGCTGCGCTGGCCGTAGGTAGGACTCCGCGTGCCGTAGCTAAGGCTCCGCTTGCAGTAGGTAGGGCTCCGCTGGCCAAAGGTAGGACGGTTGAGGGTTCGGTTGAGGGTTCGGTTGAGGGGGACGGTTAAGCGAAGGTTGAGGGACGGTTAGGGGACGGTTGAGGGACGGTTGAGGGACGGTTGAGGGACGGTTGAGGGACGGTTGAGGGACGGTTGAGGGACGGTTGAGGGACGGTTGAGGGACGGTTGAGGGACGGTTGAGGGACGGTTGAGGGACGGTTGAGGGACGGTTGAGGGACGGTTGAGGGACGGTTAAGGGACGGTTGAGGGATGGTTGACAGATGGTTGAGGGACGGTTGAGTGACGGTTGAGGGACAGTTGAGGAACGGTTGAGGAACGGTTGAGGGACGGTTGAGAAACGGTTGATGGATGGTTGACGGATGGTTGAGGGAAGGATGAGGAACGCTTAAAGGACGATTGAGGGACGGTTGAGGGACGGTTGAGGGACGGTTGAGGGAAGGTTGAGGGACAGTTGAGAGACAGTTGAGGGAAGGTTGAGGGACGGTTGAGGGACGGTTGAGGGACGGTTGAGGGACGGTTGAGGGACGATTAAGGGACGATTGAGGGAAGGTTGAGGAACGGTTGAGGGGCGGTTGAGGAACGGTTGAGGGGCGGTTGAGGAACGGTCGAGGGACGGTTGAGGAACAATTGATGGATGGTTGACGGATGTTTGAGGGCTGGTTGAGGGATGGTTGAGGGACGGTTGAGGGACGATTGAGGTTGAGGGAAGGGTGAGGGACGTTTAAGGGACGTTTGAGGCCCATTTGTGGGACGGTTGAGGGTCGGTTGAGGGAAGGTTGAGGTAAGGTTGAGGGAAAGTTGAGGGACGGTTCAAAGAACGGTTGAGGGATGGTTGAGGGACGGTTGAGGGACGGTTGAGGGACGGTTGAGGGACGGTTGAGGGACGGTTGAGGGACGGTTGAGGGACGGTTGAGGGACGATTGAGGGCACGAAAATGATATAGAGCGCGCTTGTTCCCCATGTAAAGACCTTTCAGTTGATGCCTGCCTTGGCGCGATCGGTTGGCTAGAACTCGAGATATGACTGGAAGGAGTGGGGAGTGTTTTTCGCTCTAAACTAATCTGCTCCTTCAAGTACTGCGCCTAAACTATAGAAGTGAAGCGAAAATGTTATATCGCGCGGTTGTTCTTCATTTAAAGACCTTTTAGGTGATATACGGCTTGGCGCGATCGGTTGGCTAGAACTCGAGTTATGGCTGAAAGGAGTGGGGAGTGTTTTTCGCTCGAAACAAATACGCTCCTTCAAGTACGGCGCCTAAACTATAGAAGTGACACAATAATATTATATAGCACGGTTGTTCTTCATTTAAAGACCTTTTAGGTGATATACGGCTTGGCGCGATCGGTTGGCTAGAACTCGAGTTATGGCTAAAAGGAGTGGGGAGTGTTTTTCGCTCGAAACAAATACGCTCCTTCAAGTACGGCGCCTAAACTATAGAAGTGACACGAAAATGTTATATAGCACGGTTGTTCTTCATTTAAAGACCTTTCATTTGATATATGGCTTGGCGCGATCGGTTGGCTAGAACTCGAGATATGACTGAAAGGAGTGGGGAGTGTTTTTCGCTCTAAACAAATACGCTCCTTCAAGTACTGCGCCTAAACTACAGAAGTGACACGAAAATGTTATATAGCACGGTTGTTTCCCATTTAAAGGCCTTTCATTTGATATAGGGCTTGGCGTGATCGGTTGGCTAGAACTCGAGATATGACTGAAAGGAGTGGGAAGTGTTTTTCGCTCTAAACAAATACGCTCCTTCAAGTACTGCGCCTAAACTATAGAAGTGACATGAAAATCTTATATCGCGCGGTTGTTCCTCATTTAAAGACCTTTCAAGTGATATACGGATTGGCGCGATCGGTTCGCTAGAACTCGACATATGGCTGAAAGGAGTGGGGAGTGTTTTTCGCTCGAAACAAATACGCTCCTTCAAGTACGGCGCCTAAACTATAGAAGTGACACAATAATATTATATAGCACGGTTGTTCTTCATTTAAAGACCTTTTAGGTGATATACGGCTTGGCGCGATCGGTTGGCTAGAACTCGAGTTATGGCTAAAAGGAGTGGGGAGTGTTTTTCGCTCGAAACAAATACGCTCCTTCAAGTACGGCGCCTAAACTATAGACGTGACACGAAAATATTATATCGCGCGGTTGTTCCTCATTTAAAGACCTTTCATTTGATATAGGGCTTGTCGCGATCGGTTGGCTAGAACTAGAGATATGACTGAAAGGAGTGGGGAGTGTTTTTCACTCTAAACAAATACGCTCCTTCAAGTACTGCGCCTAAACTATAGAAGTGACATGAAAATGTTATATCGCGCGATTGTTCCTCATTTAAAGACCTTTCATTTGATATAGGGCTTGGCGCGATCGGTTGGCTAGAACTCGATATATGCCTGAAAGGAGTGGGGAGTGTTTTTCGCTGTAAACAAATACGGTCCTTCTAGTACTGCGCCTAAACTATAGAAGTGACAGCTACTCCGCCTAAACTATAGAAGTGATAAGAAAATGTTATATAGCGTGGTTGTTCCCCATTTAAAGACCTTTCATTCGATATAGGGCTTGGCGCGATCGGTTGTCTAGAACTTGAGATATGACTGAAAGGAGTGCGGAGTGTTTTTCTCTCTATACAAATACGCTCTTTCAACTACGGTAAATTTTGTATGCTAAATAGAGTTATAAGACTAAATCATTACAAAGCCTCAGTTTTCACCGCCTTAACTTGGTTTCTATAACTTAGTCGATTATAGTTTATATTTTCCAGCAAACAATGGATCTACTCCTTTCTTATTATACCACCTACTGACTCTTTAATATACTACAAAACTGCATACATTTATTAGGTTGATCTAAGGATGGAGTCAATGGAGCCACCGACGCGGTAAATGGGCGTTACTATGTCCAACCCATTGTAGTTGGTAGTCTTGCAATATATTCAACCAATATTGTAAATAGTTACAAACAGAGCCAAGAAATATTTAGGAAATATGGATACAATAAAATTAAAAGTTTAGATGTTAACTATACATGCGTATAACTTACCAAAATGTCTTCCGCTGAAATTCGAGTATATCGAGTAATCCACAATTCGAATAGCGTCACTGTTTGTATTTATAGTAGAAAATCTGAAAATATAAGGCAAGCAAACAGCTGAGTTAGGAAAGTAGGAAGTTAGGATAGATATGCAGATATGTAGATATGTTCTAAACTATAGAAGTGTCACGAAAATTATATAGAGCGCTGTCGTTCCTCATTTAAGGACCTTTCATTTAATACCTGACTTGGCGCGATCGGTTGGCCAGAACTCAAGATATGACTGAGAGGAGTGGGGAGTGTTTTTCGCTCTATACAAATACACTCCTTCAAGTACTGCCCCTAACCTATATAAGTGGCATGAAAATGATATAGAACGCGGTTGTTCCCCATTTAAAGACCTTTCAGTTGATACCTATCTTCAACCTCAACATCAATCTCAATCTCAGCCTGAACGACAACCTCAACCTCAACCTAAACGTCAACCTCAACCTTAACCTCAACCTCAACCTCAACTACAAACTCATCTTCAACTTCAACCTCATCCTCAATCTCAATCTCAACATTAACCTCAACCTCAACGACAACCTCAACCTCAACCTAAACGTCAACCTCAACCTTAACCTCAACCTTAACCTCAACCTAAACGTCAACGTCAACCTCAACCTCAACTTCAACTACAACCTCATCTTCAACTTCAACCTCAACCTCAACCGCAACCTCAACCTTAACTTCAACCTCAACCTCAATCGTAACCTTAAGCTCAAGCTCAATCGTAACCTCAAGCTCAACCTCAATTTCAACTTCAACTTTAACCTCATGCTCAACCTCAACTTCAAGCGCAACTCACCCTCAACCGTACCTCAACCGTCTCTCAACCTTCCCTCAACCTTCTCTCAACCGACCCTCAACCGTCCCCCAACCGTCCCTCAAGCGCTCCTCAACCGTCCCTCAACCGTCCCTCAAGCGTCCCGCAACTGACCCTCAACCGTCCCTCAACCGACCCTCAAGCGACTCTCAACCGACCCTCAACCGACCCTCAACCGTCCCTCAACCGTCCCTCAACCGTTCCTCAACCGTCCCTCAACCATACGTCAACCGTCCCGCAAACATACCTCAACCGTCCCTTAACCGTCCCTTAACCACCCTCAACTGTCCCTCATCCGTCCCTCAACTGTCCCTCAACCGTCCCTCAACCGTCCCTCAACCGTCCCTCAACCGTCCCTCAACCGTTCCTCAACCATACGTCAACCGTCCCGCAAACATACGTCAACCGTCCCGCAAACATACGTCAACCGTCCCGCAAACATACCTCAACCGTCCCTTAACCGTCCCTCAACCGTCCCTCAACTGTCCCTCAACCATCCCTCAACCATCCCTCAACTGTACCTCAACCGTCCCTCTAACGTCCCTCAACCGTCCCTCAACCGTCCCTCAACCGTCGCTCAACCGTCCCTCAACCGTCCCCCAACCGTCCCTCAAGCGCCCCTCAAGCGCCCCACAACCGTCCCTCAACCGACCCTCAACCGACCCTTAACCGTCCCTTAACCGTCCCTTAACCGTCTCTCAACCGTCCCTCAACCGTCCCTCAACCGTCCCTCAACCGTCCCTCAACCGTCCCTAAACCGTCCCTCAACCGTCCCTCAACCGTCCCTCAACCGTCCCGCAACTGACCCTCAACCGTCCCTCAACCGACCCTCAACCGACCCTCAACCGATCCTCAACCGTCCCTCAACCGACCCTCAACCGTTCCTCAACCGTTCCTCAACCGTTCCTCAACCGTCCCTCAACCTTCCCTCAAACGTCCCTCAACCGAACCCTCAACCGTCCTACCTACTTCCATCGGAGCCCTACCTACGGCCAGCGGAGCCCTACCTACGGCCAGAGGAGCCCTACCTACGGCCAGCGGAGCCCTACCTACGGCCAGCGGAGCCCTACCTACGGCCAGCGCAGCGCTACCTACTGCCAGCGTAGCCCTACCTACGGCTAGCGGAGGCCTACCTATGGCCAGCGGAGCGCTACCTACTGCCAACGGAGCCCTACCTACTGCCAACGGAGCCCTACGTACGGCCAGCGGAGCCCTACGTACGTCCCTCAACCGAACCCTCAACCGTCCTACCTACTTCCATCGGAGCCCTACCTACGGCCAGCGGAGCTCTAACTACGGCAAGCGGAGCCCTACCTACGGCCAGCGGAGCCCTACGTACGGCCAGCGGAGCCCTACGTACGGCCAGCGGGCAATATGTAGGGCTCCGGTGGCTGTGGGTAGGGCTCCGCTGGGCATAGGTAGGGCTCCGTTGGCCATAGGTAGCGCTCCGCTGGGCGTAGGTAGGGTTCCGCTGGCCGTAGGTAGGGTTCCGCTGGCCGTAGGTAGGGTTCCGCTGGCCGTAGTTAGAGCTTCGCTTGCACTATGTAGGGCTTCGCTGACCGTAGGTAGGGCTCCGCTAGCCGTAGGTAGCGCTCCACTGGCAATATGTAGGGCTCCGCTGGCTGTGGGTAGGGCTCCGCTGGGCATAGGTAGGGCTCCGTTGGCCATAGGAAGGGCTCCGCTGTCCGTAGGTAGGGCTCCGTTGGCAGTAGGTAGCGCTCCGCTGGCCGTAGGTAGGGCTCCGCTAGCCGTAGGTAGGGGTCCGCTGGCAGTAGGTAGCGCTGCGCTGGCCGTAGGTAGGACTCCGCTTGTAGTAGGTAGGGCTCCGCTGGCCAAAGGTAGGACGGTTGAGGGTTCGGTTGAGGGATGGTTGAGGGATGGTTGAGGGACGGTTGAGGGACGGTTGAGGGACGATTGAGGCACGATTGAGGGACGGTTGAGGGACGGCTGAGGGACGGTTGAGGGACGGTTGAGGGACGGTTGAGGGACGGTTGAGGGACGGTTAAGGGCCGGTTGAGGTATGTTTGCGGGACGGTTGACGTATGGTTGAGGAACGGTTGAGGGACGGTTGAGGAACGGTTGAGGGACGGTTGAGGGACGGTTGAGGGACGGTTGAGGGACGGTTGAGGGACGGTTGAGGGACGGTTGAGGGACGGTTGAGGGACGGTTGAGGGACGGTTGAGGGACGGTTGAGGGACGGTTGAGGGACGGTTGAGGGACGGTTGAGGGACGGTTGAGGGACGGTTGAGGGACGGTTGAGGGACGGTTGAGGGACGGTTGAGGGACGGTTGAGGGACGGTTGAGGGACGGTTGAGGGACGGTTGAGGGACGGTTGAGGGACGGTTGAGGGACGGTTGAGGGACGGTTGAGGACGGTTGAGGGACGGTCGAGGGACGTTTGAGGAACGATTGATGGATGGTTGAGGGATGGTTGAGGGACGGTTGAGGGACGGTTGAGGGACGGTTGAGGGACGGTTGAGGGACGGTTGAGGGACGGTTGAGGGACGGTTGAGGGACGGTTGAGGGACGGTTGAGGGACGGTTGAGGGACGGTTGAGGGACGGTTGAGGGACGGTTGAGGGACGGTTGAGGGACGGTTGAGGGACGGTTGAGGGACGGTTGAGGGACGGTTGAGGGACGGTTGAGGGACGGTTGAGGGACGGTTGAGGGACGGTTGAGGGACGGTTGAGGGACGATTGAGTTACGGTTGAGGACGGTTGAGGGACGGTCGAGGGACGGTTGAGGAACGATTGATGGATGGTTGAGGGATGGTTGAGGGACGGTTGAGGGACGGTTGAGGAACGGTTGAGGGACGGTTGAGGGACGGTTGAGGGACGGTTGAGGGACGGTTGAGGGACGATTGAGGGACGGTTGAGGGACGGTTGAGGGACGGTTGAGGGACGGTTGAGGGACGGTTGAGGGACGGTTGAGGGACGGTTGAGGGACGGTTGAGGGACGGTTGAGGGACGGTTAAGGGACGGTTGAGGTATGTTTGCGGGACGGTTGACGTATGGTTGAGGAACGGTTGAGGGACGGTTGAGGAACGGTTGAGGGACGGTTGAGGGATGGTTGAGGGACGGTTGAGGGACGGTTGAGGGACGGTTGAGGGACGGTTGAGGGACAGTTGAGGGACGGTTGAGGGACGGTTGAGGGACGGTTGAGGGACGGTTGAGGGACGGTTGAGGGACGGTTGAGGGACGGTTGAGGGACGGTTGAGGGACGGTTGAGGGACGGTTGAGGGACGGTTGAGGACGGTTGAGGGACGGTCGAGGGACGGTTGAGGAACGATTGATGGATGGTTGAGGGATGGTTGAGGGACGGTTGAGGGACGGTTGAGGGACGGTTGAGGGACGGTTGAGGGACGGTTGAGGGACGGTTGAGGGACGGTTGAGGGACGGTTGAGGGACGGTTGAGGGACGGTTGAGGGACGGTTGAGGGACGGTTGAGGGACGGTTGAGGGACGGTTGAGGGAGGGTTGAGGGACAGTTGAGGGACGGTTGAGGGACGGTTGAGTCAAGACGGTTGAGGGACTGATCCTGAAAGTTGAGGGACGTTTGCAGTAGGTAGGGCTCCGCTGGCCAAAGGTAGGACGGTTGAGGGTTCGGTTGAGGGACGGTTGAGGGAGGGTTGAGGGATGGTTGAGGGACGGTCGAGGGACGGTTGAGGAAGGGTTGAGGGACAGTTGAGGGACGGTTGAGGGACGGTTGAGTCAAGACGGTTTAGGGACTAATCCCGAAAGTTGAGGGACGTTTGCAGTAGGTAGGGCTCTGCTGGCCAAAGGTAGGACGGTTGAGGGTTCGGTTGAGGGACGGTTGAAGGACGGTTGAAGGACGGTTGAGAGACGGTTGAGGGACGATTGAGGGCACGAAAATGATATTGAGCGCGCTTGTTCCCCATTTAAAGACCTTTCATTTGATAAATGGCTTGGCGCGATCGGTTGGCTAGACCTATAGATATGACTGGAAGGAGTGGGGAGTGTTTTTCGCTCTAAACAAATCTGCTCCTTCAAGTACTGCGCCTAAACTATAGAAGTGAAGCGAAAATGTTATATCGCGCGGTTGTTCCCCATTTAAAGACCTTTTAGGTGATATACGGCTTGGCGCGATCGGTTGGCTAGAACTCGAGTTATGACTGAAAGGAGTGGGGAGTGTTTTTCGCTCGAAACAAATACGCTCCTTCAAGTACGGCGCCTAAACTATAGAAGTGACACGATAATATTATATAGCGCGGTTGTTACTCATTTAAAGACCTTTCATTTGATATATGGCTTGGCGCGATCGGTTGGCTAGACCTATAGATATGACTGAAAGGAGTGGGGAGTGTTTTTCGCTCTAAACAAATCCGCTCCTTCAAGTACTGCGCCTAAACTATAGAAGTGACACGATAATGTTATATAGCGCGGTTGTTCCCCATTTAAAGACCTTTCATATGATATATGGCTTGGCGCGATCGGTTGGCTAGAACTCGAGATATGACTGAAAGGAGTGGGGAGTGTTTTTCGCTCTAAACAAATACGCTCCTTCAATTACTGCGCCTAAACTATAGAAGTGACACAAAAATGTTATATAGCACGGTTGTTCCCCATTTAAAGGCCTTTGATTTGATATATGGCTTGGCGCGATCGGTTGGCCAGAACTCAAGATATGACTGAGAGGAGTGGGGAGTGTTTTTCGCTCTATACAAATACACTCCTTCAAGTACTGCGCCTAACCTATATAAGTGGCATAAAAATGATATAGAGCGCGGTTGTTCCCCATTTAAACACCTTTCAGTTGATACCTGTCTTCAACCTTAACATCAATCTCAATCTCAGCCTCAACGTCAACGTCAACCTCAACCTCAACTACAAACTCATCTTCAACTTCAACCTCATCCTCAATCTCGATCTCAACATTAATCTCAACCTCAACCTCAACCTCAACGACAACCTCAACCTCAACCTAAACGTCAACCTCAACCTTAACCTCAACCTCAACGTCAACCTCAACCTCAACCTCAACCTTAACCTTAACCTCAACCTCAACTTCAACTACAACCTCATCTTCAACTTCAACCTCAACCTCAACCACATTCTCAACCTCAACCTTAACTTCAACCTCAACCTCAATCGTAACCTCAAGCTCAAGCTCAAGCGGAGGCCTACCTACAGCCAGCGGAGCGCTACCTACTGCCAACGGAGCACTACCTACTGCAAACGGAGCCCTACCTACGGCCAGCGGGCAATATGTAGGGCTCCGCTGGCTGTGGGTAGGGCTCCGCTGGGCATATGTAGGGCTCCGTTGGCCATAGGAAGGGCTCCACTGACCGTAGGTAGGGCTCCGCTGGCCGTAGGTAGGGCTCCGCTGGCAGTAGGTAGCGCTCCGCTGGCAGTAGGTAGCGCTCCGCTAGCCGTAGGTAGGGCTCCGCTAGCCGTAGGTAGGGCTTCGCTTGCATTATGTAGGGCTCCGGTGGCAGTAGGTAGCGCTCCGCTGGCAGTAGGTAGGGCTTCGCTGACCGTAGGTAGGGCTCCGCTAGCCGTAGGTAGCGCTCCACTGGTAATATGTAGGGCTCCGCTGGCTGTGGGTAGGGCTCCGTGGGCCATAGGAAGGGCTCCGCTGGCCGTAGGTAGCGCTCCGCTGGCAGTAGGTAGCGCTCCGCTGGCAGTAGGTAGCGCTCCGCTGGCCGTAGGTAGCGCTCCGCTGGCCGTAGGTAGGGCTCCGCTAGCCGTAGGTAGGGCTCCGCTGGCAGTAGGTAGCGCTGCGCTGGCCGTAGGTAGGACTCCGCTGGCCGTAGCTAGGGCTCCGCTTGCAGTAGGTAGGGCTCCGCTGGCCAAAGGTAGGACGGTTGAGGGTTCGGTTGAGGGGGACGGTTGAGGGGGACGGTTGAGGGACGGTTGAGGAACGGTTGAGGGACGGTTGAGGGACGGTTGAGGAACGGTTGAGGAACGGTTGAGGAACGGTTGAGGAACGGTTGAGGAACGCTTGATCTTGAGAGAGACGGTTGAGAGACGGTTGAGAGACGGTTGAGGAACGGTTGAGGAACGGTTGAGAGACGGTTGAGGGACGGTTGAGGGAAGGTTGAGGGACGGTTGCGGGACGGTTAAGGGACGGTTAAGGGACGGTTAAGGTACGGTTGAGGGACGGTTGAGGGACGGTTGAGGCACGGTTGAGGCACGGTTGAGGGACGGTTGAGGGACGGTTGAGGGACGGTTGAGGGACGGTTGAGGGACGGTTGAGGGACGGTTGAGGGACGGTTGAGGGACGGTTGAGGGACGGTTGAGGGACGGTTGAGGGACGGTTGAGGGACGGTTGAGGGACGGTTGAGGGACGGTTGAGGGACGGTTGAGGGACGGTTGAGGGACGAATGAGGGACGGTTGAGGGACGGTTGAGGGACGGTTGAGGGACGGTTGAGGGACGGTTGAGGGACGGTCGAGGGACGGTTGAGGGATGGTTGAGGGACGGTTGAGGGATGGTTGAGGGACGATTGAGGGATGGTTGAGGGACGGTTGAGGGACGGTTGAAGGACGATTGAGGGACCGTTGAGGGACGATTGAGGAACGGTTGAAGGACGGTTGAGGGGCGGTTGAGGGACGGTTGAAGGACGGTTGAGGGACGGTTGAGGGACGGTTGAGGGACAGTTGAGTGAAGGTAGAGGGAAGGTTGAGGGAAGGTTGAGGGAAGGTTGAGGGAAGGTTGAGGGACGGGTGAGGGAGGTTTAAGGGACGTTTGAGGCCCATTTGAGGGACGGTTGAGGGAAGGTTGAGGCAAGGTTGAGGGAAGGTTGAGGGAAGGTTGAGGTAAGGTTGAGGTAAGGTTGAGGGAAAGTTGAGGGACGTTTAAAGGAAGGTTGAGGGACGGTTCAAAGAACGGTTGAGGGATGGTTGAGGGACGGTTGAGGGATGGTTGAGGAACGGTTGAGGGACGGTTGAGGGACGGTTGAGGGAAGGTTGAGGGACGGTTGAGGGACGGTTGAGGGACGGTTGACGCACGGTTGAGGGACGGTTGAGGGACGGTTGAGGGAAGGTTGAGGAACGGTTGAGGAACGGTTGATACCTGTCTTGGCGCGATCGGTTGGCTAGAACTCGAGATATGACTGAAAGGAGTGGGGAGTGTTTTTCGCTCTAAACAAATACGCTCCTTCAAGTACTGCGCCTAAACTATAGAAGTGACATGAAAATACTATATCGCACGATTGTTCCTCATTTAAAGACCTTTCATTTGATATAGGGCTTGGCGCGATCGGTTGGCTAGAACTCGAGATATGACTGAAAGGAGTGGGGAGTGTTTTTCGCTCTAAACAAATACGCTCCTTCAAGTACTGCGCCTAAACTACAGAAGTGACACGAAAATGTTATATAGCAAGGTTGTTTCCCATTTAAAGGCCTTTGATTTGATATATGGCTTGGCGTGATCGGTTGGCTAGAACTCGAGATAAGACTGGAAGGAATGGGGAATGTTTTTCGCTGTAAACAAATCCGCTCCTTCAAGTACTGCGCCTAAACTATAGAAGTGACATGAAAATGTTATATCGCGCGATTGTTCCTCATTTAAAGACCTTTCATTTAATATAGGGCTTGGCGTGATCGGTTGGCTAGAACTCGAGATATGACTGAAAGGAGTGGGAAGTGTTTTTCGCTCTAAACAAATACGCTCCTTCAAGTACTGCGCCTAAACTATAGAAGTGACATGAAAATCTTATATCGCGCGGTTGTTCCTCATTTAAAGACCTTTCAAGTGATATACGGATTGGCGCGATCGGTTCGCTAGAACTCGACATATGGCTAAAAGGAGTGCGTAGTATTTTTCGCTCGAAAGAAATACGCTCCTTCAAGTACTGCGCCTAAACTATAGACGTGACACGAAAATATTATATCGCGCGGTTGTTCCTCATTTAAAGACCTTTCATTTGATATAGGGCTTGTCGCGATCGGTTGGCTAGAACTAGAGATATGACTGAAAGGAGTGGGGAGTGTTTTTCACTCTAAACAAATACGCTCCTTCAAGTACTGCGCCTCATTTAAAGATCCTCATTTAAAGATCTTTCATTTGATATAGGGCTTCGCGCGATCGGTTGGCTAGAACTCGAGATATGCCTGAAAGCAGTGGGGAGTGCTTTTCGCTGGGCATAGGAAGGGCTCCGCTGGCCGTAGGTAAGGCTCCGCTGGCCGTAGGTAGGGCTCCGCTGGCTATAGGTAGGGCTCCGCTGGCCGTAGGTAGCGCTCCGCTGGGCGTAGGTAGGGTTCCGCTGGCCGTAGGTAGGGTTCCGCTGGCCGTAGGTAGGGTTCCGCTGGCCGTAGTTAGAGCTTCGCTTGCACTATGTAGGGCTCCGCTGGCCGTAGGTAGGGCTTCGCTGACCGTAGGTAGGGCTCCGCTAGCCGTAGGTAGCGCTCCACTGGCAATATGTAGGGCTCCGCTGGCTGTGGGTAGGGCTCCGCTGGGCATAGGTAGGGCTCCGTTGGCCATAGGAAGGGCTCCGCTGTCCGTAGGTAGGGCTCCGTTGGCAGTAGGTAGCGCTCCGCTGGCCGTAGGTAGGGCTCCGCTAGCCGTAGGTAGGGGTCCGCTGGCAGTAGGTAGCGCTGCGCTGGCCGTAGGTAGGACTCCGCTTGTAGTAGGTAGGGCTCCGCTGGCCAAAGGTAGAACGGTTGAGGGTTCGGTTGAGGGATGGTTGAGGGATGGTTGAGGGACGGTTGAGGGACGGTTGAGCGACGATTGAGGGACGATTGAGGGACGGTTGAGGAACGGCTGAGGGACGGTTGAGGGACGGTTGAGGGACGGTTGAGGGACGGTTGAGGGACGGTTGAGGGACGGTTGAGGGACGGTTGAGGGACGGTTGAGGGACGGTTGAGGGACGGTTGAGGGACGGTTAAGGGCCGGTTAAGGGCCGGTTGAGGTATGTTTGCGGGACGGTTGACGTATGGTTGAGGAACGGTTGAGGGACGGTTGAGGAGCGGTTGAGGGACGGTTGAGGAGCGGTTGAGGGACGGTTGAGGGACGGTTGAGGGACGGTTGAGGGACGGTTGAGGGACGGTTGAGGGACGGTTGAGGGACGGTTGAGGGACGGTTGAGGGACGGTTGAGGGACGGTTGAGGGACGGTTGAGGGACGGTTGAGGGACGGTTGAGGGACGGTTGAGGGACGGTTGAGGACGGTTGAGGACGGTTGAGGGACGGTCGAGGGACGGTTGAGGAACGATTGATGGATGGTTGAGGGATGGTTGAGGGACGGTTGAGGGACGGTTGAGGGACGGTTGAGGGACGGTTGAGGGACGGTTGAGGGACGGTTGAGGGACGGTTGAGGGACGGTTGAGGGACGGTTGAGGGACGGTTGAGGGAAGGTTGAGGGACGGTTGAGGGACGGTTGAGGGACGGTTGAGGGACGGTTGACGCACGGTTGAGGGACGGTTGAGGGACGGTTGAGGGACGGTTGAGCGAAGGTTCAGGAACGGTTGAGGAACGGTTGATACCTGCCTTGGCGCGATGGGTTGGCTAGAACTCGAGATATGACTGAAAGGAGTAGGGAGTGTTTTTCGCTCTAAACAAATCCGCTCCTTCAAGTACTGCGCCTAAACTATAGAAGTGACACGATAATGTTATACAGCGCGGTTGTTCCCCATTTAAAGACCTTTCATATGATATATGGCTTGGCGCGATCGGTTGGCTAGAACTCGACATATGGCTAAAAGGAGTGCGTAGTATTTTTCGCTCGAAAGAAATACGCTCCTTCAAGTACTGCGCCTAAACTATAGACGTGACACGAAAATATTATATCGCGCGGTTGTTCCTCATTTAAAGACCTTTCATTTGATATAGGGCTTGTCGCGATCGGTTGGCTAGAACTAGAGATATGACTGAAAGGAGTGGGGAGTGTTTTTCACTCTAAACAAATACGCTCCTTCAAGTACTGCGCCTCATTTAAAGATCCTCATTTAAAGATCTTTCATTTGATATAGGGCTTCGCGCGATCGGTTGGCTAGAACTCGAGATATGCCTGAAAGCAGTGGGGAGTGCTTTTCGCTGTAAACAAATACGGTCCTTCAAGTACTGCGCCTAAACTATAGAAGTGACAGCTACTCCGCCTAAACTATAGAAGTGATAAGAAAATGTTATATAGCGTGGTTGTTCCCCATTTAAAGACCTTTCATTCGATATAGGGCTTGGCGCGATCGGTTGTCTAGAACTTGAGATATGACTGAAAGGAGTGCGGAGTGTTTTTCTCTCTATACAAATACGCTCTTTCAACTACGGTAAATTTTGTATGCTAAATAGAGTTATAAGACTAAATCATTACAAAGCCTCAGTTTTCACCGCCTTAACTTGGTTTCTATAACTTAGTCGATTATAGTTTATATTTTCCAGCAAACAATGGATCTACTCCTTTCTTATTATACCACCTACTGACTCTTTAATATACTACAAAACTGCATACATTTATTAGGTTGATCTAAGGATGGAGTCAATGGAGCCACCGACGCGTTAAATGGGCGTTACTATGTCCAACCCATTGTAGTTGGTAGTCTTGCAATATATTCAACCAATATTGTAAATAGTTACAAACAGAGCCAAGAAATATTTAGGAAATATGGATACAATAAAATTAAAAGTTTAGATGTTAACTGTACATGCGTATAACTTACCAAAATGTCTTCCGCTGAAATTCGAGTATATCGAGTAATCCACAATTCGAATAGCGTCACTGTTTATATTTATAGTAGAAAATCTGAAAATATAAGGCAAGCAAACAGCTGAGTTAGGAAAGTAGGAAGTTAGGATAGATATGCAGATATGTAGATATGTTCTAAACTATAGAAGTGTCACGAAAATTATATAGAGCGCTGTCGTTCCTCATTTAAGGACCTTTCATTTAATACCTGACTTGGCGCGATCGGTTGGCCAGAACTCAAGATATGACTGAGAGGAGTGGGGAGTGTTTTTCGATTTATACAAATACACTCCTTCAATTACTGCGCCTAACCTTTAGAAGTGACACGAAAACATTATATAGCGCGGTTGTTTCTCATTTAAAGACCTTTCATTTAATACCTGACTTGGAGCGATCGGTTGGCCAGAACTCAAGATATGACTGAGAGGAGTGGGGAGTGTTTTTCGCTCTATACAAATACACTCCTTCAAGTACTGCCCCTAACCTATATAAGTGGCATGAAAATGATATAGAACGCGGTTGTTCCCCATTTAAAGACCTTTCAGTTGATACCTATCTTCAACCTCAACATCAATCTCAATCTCAGCCTGAACGACAACCTCAACCTCAACCTAAACGTCAACCTCAACCTTAACCTCAACCTCAACCTCAACTACAAACTCATCTTCAACTTCAACCTCATCCTCAATCTCAATCTCAACATTAACCTCAACCTCAACCTCAACGACAACCTCAACCTCAACCTAAACGTCAACCTCAACCTTAACCTCAACCTTAACCTCAACCTCAACGTCAACGTCAACCTCAACCTCAACTTCAACTACAACCTCATCTTCAACTTCAACCTCAACCTCAACCGCAACCTCAACCTTAACTTCAACCTCAACCTCAATCGTAACCTCAAGCTCAAGCTCAATCGTAACCTTAAGCTCAACCTCAATTTCAACTTCAACTTTAACCTCATGCTCAACCTCAACTTCAAGCGCAACTCACCCTCAACCGTACCTCAACCGTCTCTCAACCTTCCCTCAACCTTCTCTCAACCGACCCTCAACCGTCCCCCAACCGTCCCTCAAGCGCTCCTCAACCGTCCCTCAACCGTCCCTCAAGCGTCCCGCAACTGACCCTCAACCGTCCCTCAACCGACCCTCAAGCGACTCTCAACCGACCCTCAACCGACCCTCAACCGTCCCTCAACCGTCCCTCAACCGTCCCTCAACCGTTCATCAACCGTCCCTCAACCATACGTCAACCGTCCCGCAAACATACCTCAACCGTCCCTTAACCGTCCCTCAACCACCCTCAACTGTCCCTCATCCGTCCCTCAACTGTCCCTCAACCGTCCCTCAACCGTCCCTCAACCGTCCCTCAACCGTTCCACAACCATACGTCAACCGTCCCGCAAACATACGTCAACCGTCCCGCAAACATACCTCAACCGTCCCTTAACCGTCCCTCAACCGTCCCTCAACGGTCCCTCAACCATCCCTCAACTGTACCTCAACCGTCCCTCTACCGTTCCTCAACCGTCGCTCAACCGTCCCTCAACCGTCGCTCAACCGTCCCTCAACCGTCGCTCAACCGTCCCTCAACCGTCGCTCAACCGTCCCTCAACCGTCCCCCAACCGTCCCTCAAGCGCCCCACAACCGTCCCTCAACCGACCCTTAACCGTCCCTTAACCGTCCCTTAACCGCCTCTCAACCGTCCCTCAACCGTCCCTCAACCGTCCCTCAACCGTCCCTCAACCGTCCCTCAACCGTCCCTCAACCGTCCCTCAACCGTCCCTCAACCGTCCCTCAACCGTCCCTCAACCGTCCCTCAACCGTCCCTCAACCGTCCCTCAACCGTCCCTCAACCGTCCCTCAACCGTCCCTCAACCGTCCCTCAACCGTCCCTCAACCGTCCCGCAACTGACCCTCAACCGTCCCTCAACCGACCCTCAACCGACCCTCAACCGATCCTCAACCGTCCCTCAACCGACCCTCAACCGTTCCTCAACCGTTCCTCAACCGTTCCTCAACCGTCCCTCAACCTTCCCTCAAACGTCCCTCAACCGAACCCTCAACCGTCCTACCTACTTCCATCGGAGCCCTACCTACGGCCAGCGGAGCCCTACCTACGGCCAGAGGAGCCCTACCTACGGCCAGCGGAGCCCTAACTACGGCCAGCGGAGCCCTACCTACGGCCAGCGGAGCCCTACCTACGGCCAGCGCAGCGCTACCTACTGCCAGCGTAGCCCTACCTACGGCTAGCGGAGGCCTACCTATGGCCAGCGGAGCGCTACCTACTGCCAACGGAGCCCTACCTACTGCCAACGGAGCCCTACGTACGGCCAGCGGAGCCCTACGTACGTCCCTCAACCGAACCATCAACCGTCCTACCTACGGCCAGCGGAGCTCTAACTACGGCCAGCGAAACCCTACCTACTGCCAGCGGAGCCCTACCTACGGCCAGCGGAGCCCTACCTACGGCCAACGGAGCCCTACGTACGGCCAGCGGAGCCCTACGTACGGCCAGCGGAGCCCTACGTACGGCCAGCGGAGCCCTACGTACGGCCAGCGGAGCCCTACGTACGGCCAGCGGAGCCCTACGTACGGCCAGCGGAGCCCTACGTACGGCCAGCGGAGCCCTACGTACGGCCAGCGGAGCCCTACGTACGGCCAGCGGAGCCCTACGTACGGCCAGCGGAGCCCTACGTACGGCCAGCGGGCAATATGTAGGGCTCCGGTGGCTGTGGGTAGGGCTCCGCTGGGCATATGTAGGGCTCCGTTGGGCATAGGAAGGGCTCCGCTGGCCGTAGGTAAGGCTCCGCTGGCCGTAGGTAGGGCTCCGCTGGCTATAGGTAGGGCTCCGCTGGCCGTAGGTAGCGCTCCGCTGGGCGTAGGTAGGGTTCCGCTGGCCGTAGGTAGGGTTCCGCTGGCCGTAGGTAGGGTTCCGCTGGCCGTAGTTAGAGCTTCGCTTGCACTATGTAGGGCTCCGCTGGCCGTAGGTAGGGCTTCGCTGACCGTAGGTAGGGCTCCGCTAGCCGTAGGTAGCGCTCCACTGGCAATATGTAGGGCTCCGCTGGCTGTGGGTAGGGCTCCGCTGGGCATAGGTAGGGCTCCGTTGGCCATAGGAAGGGCTCCGCTGTCCGTAGGTAGGGCTCCGTTGGCAGTAGGTAGCGCTCCGCTGGCCGTAGGTAGGGCTCCGCTAGCCGTAGGTAGGGGTCCGCTGGCAGTAGGTAGCGCTGCGCTGGCCGTAGGTAGGACTCCGCTTGTAGTAGGTAGGGCTCCGCTGGCCAAAGGTAGAACGGTTGAGGGTTCGGTTGAGGGATGGTTGAGGGATGGTTGAGGGACGGTTGAGGGACGGTTGAGCGACGATTGAGGGACGATTGAGGGACGGTTGAGGAACGGCTGAGGGACGGTTGAGGGACGGTTGAGGGACGGTTGAGGGACGGTTGAGGGACGGTTGAGGGACGGTTGAGGGACGGTTGAGGGACGGTTGAGGGACGGTTGAGGGACGGTTGAGGGACGGTTAAGGGCCGGTTGAGGTATGTTTGCGGGACGGTTGACGTATGGTTGAGGAACGGTTGAGGGACGGTTGAGGAGCGGTTGAGGGACGGTTGAGGAGCGGTTGAGGGACGGTTGAGGGACGGTTGAGGGACGGTTGAGGGACGGTTGAGGGACGGTTGAGGGACGGTTGAGGGACGGTTGAGGGACGGTTGAGGGACGGTTGAGGGACGGTTGAGGGACGGTTGAGGGACGGTTGAGGGACGGTTGAGGGACGGTTGAGGACGGTTGAGGACGGTTGAGGGACGGTCGAGGGACGGTTGAGGAACGATTGATGGATGGTTGAGGGATGGTTGAGGGACGGTTGAGGGACGGTTGAGGGACGGTTGAGGGACGGTTGAGGGACGGTTGAGGGACGGTTGAGGGACGGTTGAGGGACGGTTGAGGGACGGTTGAGGGACGGTTGAGGGAAGGTTGAGGGACGGTTGAGGGACGGTTGAGGGACGGTTGAGGGACGGTTGAGGGACGGTTGACGCACGGTTGAGGGACGGTTGAGGGACGGTTGAGGGACGGTTGAGCGAAGGTTCAGGAACGGTTGAGGAACGGTTGATACCTGCCTTGGCGCGATGGGTTGGCTAGAACTCGAGATATGACTGAAAGGAGTAGGGAGTGTTTTTCGCTCTAAACAAATCCGCTCCTTCAAGTACTGCGCCTTAACTATAGAAGTGACACGATAATGTTATACAGCGCGGTTGTTCCCCATTTAAAGACCTTTCATATGATATATGGCTTGGCGCGATCGGTTGGCTAGAACTCGACATATGGCTAAAAGGAGTGCGTAGTATTTTTCGCTCGAAAGAAATACGCTCCTTCAAGTACTGCGCCTAAACTATAGACGTGACACGAAAATATTATATCGCGCGGTTGTTCCTCATTTAAAGACCTTTCATTTGATATAGGGCTTGTCGCGATCGGTTGGCTAGAACTAGAGATATGACTGAAAGGAGTGGGGAGTGTTTTTCACTCTAAACAAATACGCTCCTTCAAGTACTGCGCCTCATTTAAAGATCCTCATTTAAAGATCTTTCATTTGATATAGGGCTTCGCGCGATCGGTTGGCTAGAACTCGAGATATGCCTGAAAGCAGTGGGGAGTGCTTTTCGCTGTAAACAAATACGGTCCTTCAAGTACTGCGCCTAAACTATAGAAGTGACAGCTACTCCGCCTAAACTATAGAAGTGATAAGAAAATGTTATATAGCGTGGTTGTTCCCCATTTAAAGACCTTTCATTCGATATAGGGCTTGGCGCGATCGGTTGTCTAGAACTTGAGATATGACTGAAAGGAGTGCGGAGTGTTTTTCTCTCTATACAAATACGCTCTTTCGACTACGGTAAATTTTGTATGCTAAATAGAGTTATAAGACTAAATCATTACAAAGCCTCAGTTTTCACCGCCTTAACTTGGTTTCTATAACTTAGTCGATTATAGTTTATATTTTCCAGCAAACAATGGATCTACTCCTTTCTTATTATACCACCTACTGACTCTTTAATATACTACAAAACTGCATACATTTATTAGGTTGATCTAAGGATGGAGTCAATGGAGCCACCGACGCGTTAAATGGGCGTTACTATGTCCAACCCATTGTAGTTGGTAGTCTTGCAATATATTCAACCAATATTGTAAATAGTTACAAACAGAGCCAAGAAATATTTAGGAAATATGGATACAATAAAATTAAAAGTTTAGATGTTAACTGTACATGCGTATAACTTACCAAAATGTCTTCCGCTGAAATTCGAGTATATCGAGTAATCCACAATTCGAATAGCGTCACTGTTTATATTTATAGTAGAAAATCTGAAAATATAAGGCAAGCAAACAGCTGAGTTAGGAAAGTAGGAAGTTAGGCAGATATGTAGATATGTTCTAAACTATAGAAGTGTCACGAAAATTATATAGAGCGCTGTCGTTCCTCATTTAAGGACCTTTCATTTAATACCTGACTTTGCGCGATCGGTTGGCCAGAACTCAAGATATGACTGAGAGGAGTGGGGAGTGTTTTTCGCTCTATACAAATACACTCCTTCAAGTACTGCCCCTAACCTATATAAGTGGCATGGAAATGATATAGAACGCGGTTGTTCCCCATTTAAAGACCTTTCAGTTGATACCTATCTTCAACCTCAACATCAATCTCAATCTCAGCCTGAACGACAACCTCAACCTCAACCTAAACGTCAACCTCAACCTTAACCTCAACCTCAACCTCAACTACAAACTCATCTTCAACTTCAACCTCATCCTCAATCTCAACATTAACCTTGTAACGACGAGTTTTCCTTTCCCAGCCGGGAATAGCTCACTCGTCCCAGGTTTCGTGGCAAGTGGGTCTCGTAACCACTTGCGAACAATATTTTAAGCTGCGTTTCCGAATTTCGTTCGATTGGTGTTTCAACCAATCTAGCACTGACTCAGAGAGTTCAGCTCGGACGCAATGCTAAGTATCGTATTTATTATATTTCCTTAACAATTTTTATACAATCGTATCTATTTTCCTTAACAATCTTTATAAAATCGTATTCTATTATTTTTCTTTAACAGTTTTTATAAAGTTAGTACTACAAGAGCCTCAGTGGGTCGCGTAAATAAAGAGCCACAATGGGTCGCGTAAAATAAAGAGCCACAGTGGGTCGCGTAAAATAAAGAGCCACAGTGGGTCGCCTAAAATAAAGAGCCACAGTGGGTCGCGTAAAAATAAGAGCCACAATGGGTCGCGTAAAATAAAGAGCCACAGTGGGTCGCGTAAAATAAAGAGCCACAGTGGGTCGCGTAAAATAAAGAGCCACAATGGGTCGCGTAAAATAAAGAGCCACAGTGGGTCGCGTAAAATAAAGAGCCACAGTGGGTCGCGTAAAATAAAGAGCCACAGTGGGTCGCGTAAAAATAAGAGCCACAATGGGTCGCGTAAAATAAAGAGCCACAGTGGGTCGCGTAAAATAAAGAGCCACAGTGGGTCGCGTAAAATAAAGAGCCACAATGGGTCGCGTAAAATAAAGAGCCACAGTGGGTCGCGTAAAATAAAGAGCCACAATGGGTCGCGTAAAATAAAGAGCCACAGTGGGTCGCGTAAAATAAAGAGCCACAATGGGTCGCGTAAAATAAAGAGCCACAGTGGGTCGCGTAAAAATAAGAGCCACAATGGGTCGCGTAAAATAAAGAGCCACAGTGGGTCGCGTAAAATAAAGAGCCACAGTGGGTCGCGTAAAATAAAGAGCCACAATGGGTCGCGTAAAATAAAGAGCCACAGTGGGTCGCGTAAAATAAAGAGCCACAGTGGGTCGCGTAAAAATAAGAGCCACAATGGGTCGCGTAAAATAAAGAGCCACAGTGGGTCGCGTAAAATAAAGAGCCACAGTGGGTCGCGTAAAATAAAGAGCCACAATGGGTCGCGTAAAATAAAGAGCCACAGTGGGTCGCGTAAAATAAAGAGCCACAGTGGGTCGCGTAAAATAAAGAGCCACAGTGGGTCGCGTAAAAATAAGAGCCACAATGGGTCGCGTAAAATAAAGAGCCACAGTGGGTCGCGTAAAATAAAGAGCCACAGTGGGTCGCGTAAAATAAAGAGCCACAATGGGTCGCGTAAAATAAAGAGCCACAGTGGGTCGCGTAAAAATAAGAGCCACAATGGGTCGCGTAAAATAAAGAGCCACAGTGGGTCGCGTAAAATAAAGAGCCACAGTGGGTCGCGTAAAATAAAGAGCCACAATGGGTCGCGTAAAATAAAGAGCCACAGTGGGTCGCGTAAAATAAAGAGCCACAATGGGTCGCGTAAAATAAAGAGCCACAATGGGTCGCGTAAAATAAAGAGCCACAATGGGTCGCGTAAAATAAAGAGCCACAATGGGTCGCGTAAAATAAAGAGCCGTTTGCACGGTCGGTATGTATTAAACGAGGCCTTCTTGGGGTCACCAAGATACCTCAAAAATGCGAACCTTTGGTGTCTTCTGTTGCGTGACTAATATTAGTTTGGCATCAGATCAAAGGCTGATTTGAAATGTTCAAATAAGCTCGTTAAAAGCGGCAAGCGAAATAAACTATCCCCGAATTCTAAGACATTTCCAATGGAATCGGCCGTGAACGAAGACAAATTCCATTCAAACAACATTTTGTCCGTCGGCTGATTGCTATTCATTCGTATGTCTGTATATCTGTCGGTAGATGTATGCTTTCTGGTTTTCTCTACTCGATCTGCTAATGGGAATATTTGTGTTTATGTGTAGCTATGTATTCTTAGTGTGTACTTGTTTGCATACGGTCACTTGGAAGAAACAGGTTTTCTGTGTTAATTCCAGTTCTACTCTTCGTAGTCTGTTTGTAATCTTTCTGTTTTGCTTTGCTCTTCATATTTAACTAATATGTATATAAATATGTGTATCTAATGTCTAATCTAAAACTATTTATATTAAAATATTATTGTAACGAATTGTGGTCGTTACAACCTCAACCTCAACCTCAACGACAACCTCAACCTCAACCTAAACGTCAACCTCAACCTTAACCTCAACCTTAACCTCAACCTCAACGTCAACGTCAACCTCAACCTCAACTTCAACTACAACCTCATCTTCAACTTCAACCTCAACCTCAACCACAACCTCAACCTTAACTTCAACCTCAACCTCAATCGTAACCTCAAGCTCAAGCTCAATCGTAACCTCAAGCTCAACCTCAATTTCAACTTCAACTTTAACCTCATACTCAACCTCAACTTCAAGCGCAACTCACCCTCAACCGTACCTCAACCGTCTCTCAACCTTCCCTCAACCTTCTCTCAACCGACCCTCAACCGTCCCCCAACCGTCCCTCAAGCGCTCCTCAACCGTCCCTCAACCGTCCCTCAAGCGTCCCGCAACTGACCCTCAACCGTCCCTCAACCGACCCTCAACCGACCCTCAACCGATCCTCAACCGTCCCTCAACCGACCCTCAACCGTTCCTCAACCGTTCCTCAACCGTTCCTCAACCGTCCCTCAACCTTCCCTCAAACGTCCCTCAACCCTACCCTCAACCGTCCTACCTACTTCCATCGGAGCCCTACCTACGGCCAGCGGAGCCCTACCTACGGCCAGAGGAGCCCTACCTACGGCCAGCGGAGCCCTAACTACGGCCAGCGGAGCCCTACCTACGGCCAGCGGAGCCCTACCTACGGCCAGCGCAGCGCTACCTACTGCCAGCGTAGCCCTACCTACGGCTAGCGGAGGCCTACCTATGGCCAGCGGAGCGCTACCTACTGCCAACGGAGCCCTACCTACTGCCAACGGAGCCCTACGTACGGCCAGCGGAGCCCTACGTACGTCCCTCAACCGAACCCTCAACCGTCCTACCTACGGCCAGCGGAGCTCTAACTACGGCCAGCGAAACCCTACCTACTGCCAGCGGAGCCCTACCTACGGCCAGCGGAGCCCTACCTACGGCCAACGGAGCCCTACGTACGGCCAGCGGAGCCCTACGTACGGCCAGCGGAACCCTACGTACGGCCAGCGGAGCCCTACGTACGGCCAGCGGGCAATATGTAGGGCTCCGGTGGCTGTGGGTAGGGCTCCGCTGGGCATATGTAGGGCTCCGTTGGGCATAGGAAGGGCTCCGCTGGCCGTAGGTAAGGCTCCGCTGGCCGTAGGTAGGGCTCCGCTGGCTATAGGTAGGGCTCCGCTGGCCGTAGGTAGCGCTCCGCTGGCCGTAGGTAGCGCTCCGCTGGCCGTAGGTAGCGCTCCGCTGGGCGTAGGTAGGGTTCCGCTGGCCGTAGGTAGGGTTCCGCTGGCCGTAGGTAGGGTTCCGCTGGCCGTAGTTAGAGCTTCGCTTGCACTATGTAGGGCTCCGCTGGCCGTAGGTAGGGCTTCGCTGACCGTAGGTAGGGCTCCGCTAGCCGTAGGTAGCGCTCCACTGGCAATATGTAGGGCTCCGCTGGCTGTGGGTAGGGCTCCGCTGGGCATAGGTAGGGCTCCGTTGGCCATAGGAAGGGCTCCGCTGTCCGTAGGTAGGGCTCCGTTGGCAGTAGGTAGCGCTCCGCTGGCCGTAGGTAGGGCTCCGCTAGCCGTAGGTAGGGGTCCGCTGGCAGTAGGTAGCGCTGCGCTGGCCGTAGGTAGGACTCCGCTTGTAGTAGGTAGGGCTCCGCTGGCCAAAGGTAGAACGGTTGAGGGTTCGGTTGAGGGATGGTTGAGGGATGGTTGAGGGATGGTTGAGGGACGGTTGAGGGACGGTTGAGGGACGGTTGAGCGACGATTGAGGGACGATTGAGGGACGGTTGAGGAACGGCTGAGGGACGGTTGAGGGACGGTTGAGGGACGGTTGAGGGACGGTTGAGGGACGGTTGAGGGACGGTTGAGGGACGGTTGAGGGACGGTTGAGGGACGGTTGAGGGACGGTTGAGGGACGGTTAAGGGCCGGTTGAGGTATGTTTGCGGGACGGTTGACGTATGGTTGAGGAACGGTTGAGGGACGGTTGAGGAGCGGTTGAGGGACGGTTGAGGAGCGGTTGAGGGACGGTTGAGGGACGGTTGAGGGACGGTTGAGGGACGGTTGAGGGACGGTTGAGGGACGGTTGAGGGACGGTTGAGGGACGGTTGAGGGACGGTTGAGGGACGGTTGAGGGACGGTTGAGGGACGGTTGAGGGACGGTTGAGGGACGGTTGAGGACGGTTGAGGGACGGTCGAGGGACGGTTGAGGAACGATTGATGGATGGTTGAGGGATGGTTGAGGGACGGTTGAGGGACGGTTGAGGGACGGTTGAGGGACGGTTGAGGGACGGTTGAGGGACGGTTGAGGGACGGTTGAGGGACGGTTGAGGGAAGGTTGAGGGACGGTTGAGGGACGGTTGAGGGACGGTTGAGGGACGGTTGAGGGACGGTTGACGCACGGTTGAGGGACGGTTGAGGGACGGTTGAGGGAAGGTTCAGGAACGGTTGAGGAACGGTTGATACCTGCCTTGGCGCGATGGGTTGGCTAGAACTCGAGATATGACTGAAAGGAGTAGGGAGTGTTTTTCGCTCTAAACAAATCCGCTCCTTCAAGTACTGCGCCTAAACTATAGAAGTGACACGATAATGTTATACAGCGCGGTTGTTCCCCATTTAAAGACCTTTCATATGATATATGGCTTGGCGCGATCGGTTGGCTAGAACTCGACATATGGCTAAAAGGAGTGCGTAGTATTTTTCGCTCGAAAGAAATACGCTCCTTCAAGTACTGCGCCTAAACTATAGACGTGACACGAAAATATTATATCGCGCGGTTGTTCCTCATTTAAAGACCTTTCATTTGATATAGGGCTTGTCGCGATCGGTTGGCTAGAACTAGAGATATGACTGAAAGGAGTGGGGAGTGTTTTTCACTCTAAACAAATACGCTCCTTCAAGTACTGCGCCTCATTTAAAGATCCTCATTTAAAGATCTTTCATTTGATATAGGGCTTCGCGCGATCGGTTGGCTAGAACTCGAGATATGCCTGAAAGCAGTGGGGAGTGTTTTTCGCTGTAAACAAATACGGTCCTTCAAGTACTGCGCCTAAACTATAGAAGTGACAGCTACTCCGCCTAAACTATAGAAGTGATAAGAAAATGTTATATAGCGTGGTTGTTCCCCATTTAAAGACCTTTCATTCGATATAGGGCTTGGCGCGATCGGTTGTCTAGAACTTGAGATATGACTGAAAGGAGTGCGGAGTGTTTTTCTCTCTATACAAATACGCTCTTTCAACTACGGTAAATTTTGTATGCTAAATAGAGTTATAAGACTAAATCATTACAAAGCCTCAGTTTTCACCGCCTTAACTTGGTTTCTATAACTTAGTCGATTATAGTTTATATTTTCCAGCAAACAATGGATCTACTCCTTTCTTATTATACCACCTACTGACTCTTTAATATACTACAAAACTGCATACATTTATTAGGTTGATCTAAGGATGGAGTCAATGGAGCCACCGACGCGTTAAATGGGCGTTACTATGTCCAACCCATTGTAGTTGGTAGTCTTGCAATATATTCAACCAATATTGTAAATAGTTACAAACAGAGCCAAGAAATATTTAGGAAATATGGATACAATAAAATTAAAAGTTTAGATGTTAACTGTACATGCGTATAACTTACCAAAATGTCTTCCGCTGAAATTCGAGTATATCGAGTAATCCACAATTCGAATAGCGTCACTGTTTATATTTATAGTAGAAAATCTGAAAATATAAGGCAAGCAAACAGCTGAGTTAGGAAAGTAGGAAGTTAGGCAGATATGTAGATATGTTCTAAACTATAGAAGTGTCACGAAAATTATATAGAGCGCTGTCGTTCCTCATTTAAGGACCTTTCATTTAATACCTGACTTTGCGCGATCGGTTGGCCAGAACTCAAGATATGACTGAGAGGAGTGGGGAGTGTTTTTCGCTTTATACAAATACACTCCTTCAATTACTGCGCCTAACCTTTAGAAGTGACAAGAAAACATTATATAGCGCGGTTGTTTCTCATTTAAAGACCTTTCATTTAATACCTGACTTGGAGCGATCGGTTGGCCAGAACTCAAGATATGACTGAGAGGAGTGGGGAGTGTTTTTCGCTCTATACAAATACACTCCTTCAAGTACTGCCCCTAACCTATATAAGTGGCATGGAAATGATATAGAACGCGGTTGTTCCCCATTTAAAGACCTTTCAGTTGATACCTATCTTCAACCTCAACATCAATCTCAATCTCAGCCTGAACGACAACCTCAACCTCAACCTAAACGTCAACCTCAACCTTAACCTCAACCTCAACCTCAACTACAAACTCATCTTCAACTTCAACCTCATCCTCAATCTCAACATTAACCTTGTAACGACGAGTTTTCCTTTCCCAGCCGGGAATAGCTCACTCGTCCCAGGTTTCGTGGCAAGTGGGTCTCGTAACCACTTGCGAACAATATTTTAAGCTGCGTTTCCGAATTTCGTTCGATTGGTGTTTCAACCAATCTAGCACTGACTCAGAGAGTTCAGCTCGGACGCAATGCTAAGTATCGTATTTATTATATTTCCTTAACAATTTTTATACAATCGTATCTATTTTCCTTAACAATCTTTATAAAATCGTATTCTATTATTTTTCTTTAACAGTTTTTATAAAGTTAGTACTACAAGAGCCTCAGTGGGTCGCGTAAATAAAGAGCCACAATGGGTCGCGTAAAATAAAGAGCCACAGTGGGTCGCGTAAAATAAAGAGCCACAGTGGGTCGCCTAAAATAAAGAGCCACAATGGGTCGCGTAAAATAAAGAGCCACAGTGGGTCGCGTAAAATAAAGAGCCACAATGGGTCGCGTAAAATAAAGAGCCACAGTGGGTCGCGTAAAAATAAGAGCCACAATGGGTCGCGTAAAATAAAGAGCCACAGTGGGTCGCGTAAAATAAAGAGCCACAGTGGGTCGCGTAAAATAAAGAGCCACAGTGGGTCGCGTAAAAATAAGAGCCACAATGGGTCGCGTAAAATAAAGAGCCACAGTGGGTCGCGTAAAATAAAGAGCCACAATGGGTCGCGTAAAATAAAGAGCCACAGTGGGTCGCGTAAAATAAAGAGCCACAGTGGGTCGCGTAAAATAAAGAGCCACAGTGGGTCGCGTAAAAATAAGAGCCACAATGGGTCGCGTAAAATAAAGAGCCACAGTGGGTCGCGTAAAATAAAGAGCCACAGTGGGTCGCGTAAAATAAAGAGCCACAATGGGTCGCGTAAAATAAAGAGCCACAGTGGGTCGCGTAAAAATAAGAGCCACAATGGGTCGCGTAAAATAAAGAGCCACAGTGGGTCGCGTAAAATAAAGAGCCACAGTGGGTCGCGTAAAATAAAGAGCCACAATGGGTCGCGTAAAATAAAGAGCCACAGTGGGTCGCGTAAAATAAAGAGCCACAATGGGTCGCGTAAAATAAAGAGCCACAATGGGTCGCGTAAAATAAAGAGCCACAATGGGTCGCGTAAAATAAAGAGCCACAATGGGTCGCGTAAAATAAAGAGCCGTTTGCACGGTCGGTATGTATTAAACGAGGCCTTCTTGGGGTCACCAAGATACCTCAAAAATGCGAACCTTTGGTGTCTTCTGTTGCGTGACTAATATTAGTTTGGCATCAGATCAAAGGCTGATTTGAAATGTTCAAATAAGCTCGTTAAAAGCGGCAAGCGAAATAAACTATCCCCGAATTCTAAGACATTTCCAATGGAATCGGCCGTGAACGAAGACAAATTCCATTCAAACAACATTTTGTCCGTCGGCTGATTGCTATTCATTCGTATGTCTGTATATCTGTCGGTAGATGTATGCTTTCTGGTTTTCTCTACTCGATCTGCTAATGGGAATATTTGTGTTTATGTGTAGCTATGTATTCTTAGTGTGTACTTGTTTGCATACGGTCACTTGGAAGAAACAGGTTTTCTGTGTTAATTCCAGTTCTACTCTTCGTAGTCTGTTTGTAATCTTTCTGTTTTGCTTTGCTCTTCATATTTAACTAATATGTATATAAATATGTGTATCTAATGTCTAATCTAAAACTATTTATATTAAAATATTATTGTAACGAATTGTGGTCGTTACAACCTCAACCTCAACCTCAACGACAACCTCAACCTCAACCTAAACGTCAACCTCAACCTTAACCTCAACCTTAACCTCAACCTCAACGTCAACGTCAACCTCAACCTCAACTTCAACTACAACCTCATCTTCAACTTCAACCTCAACCTCAACCACAACCTCAACCTTAACTTCAACCTCAACCTCAATCGTAACCTCAAGCTCAAGCTCAATCGTAACCTCAAGCTCAACCTCAATTTCAACTTCAACTTTAACCTCATACTCAACCTCAACTTCAAGCGCAACTCACCCTCAACCGTACCTCAACCGTCTCTCAACCTTCCCTCAACCTTCTCTCAACCGACCCTCAACCGTCCCCCAACCGTCCCTCAAGCGCTCCTCAACCGTCCCTCAACCGTCCCTCAAGCGTCCCGCAACTGACCCTCAACCGTCCCTCAACCGACCCTCAAGCGACTCTCAACCGACCCTCAACCGACCCTCAACCGTCCCTCAACCGTCCCTCAACCGTTCCTCAACCGTCCCTCAACCATACGTCAACCGTCCCGCAAACATACCTCAACCGTCCCTTAACCGTCCCTCAACCACCCTCAACTGTCCCTCATCCGTCCCTCAACTGTCCCTCAACCGTCCCTCAACCGTCCCTCAACCGTCCCTCAACCGTCCCTCAACCGTTCCTCAACCATACGTCAACCGTCCCGCAAACATACGTCAACCGTCCCGCAAACATACGTCAACCGTCCCGCAAACATACCTCAACCGTCCCTTAACCGTCCCTCAACTGTCCCTCAACCATCCCTCAACTGTACCTCAACCGTCCCTCTACCGTCCCTCAACCGTCCCTCAACCGTCCCTCAACCGTCGCTCAACCGTCCCTCAACCGTCGCTCAACCGTCCCTCAACCGTCCCTCAACCGTCCCCCAACCGTCCCTCAAGCGCCCCACAACCGTCCCTCAACCGACCCTTAACCGTCCCTTAACCGTCCCTTAACCGTCTCTCAACCGTCCCTCAACCGTCCCTCAACCGTCCCTCAACCGTCCTTAAACCGTCCCTCAACCGTCCCTCAACCGTCCCTCAACCGTCCCTCAACCGTCCCTCAACCGTCCCGCAACTGACCCTCAACCGTCCCTCAACCGACCCTCAACCGACCCTCAACCGACCCTCAACCGATCCTCAACCGTCCCTCAACCGACCCTCAACCGTTCCTCAACCGTTCCTCAACCGTTCCTCAACCGTTCCTCAACCGTCCCTCAACCTTCCCTCAAACGTCCCTCCACCGAACCCTCAACCGTCCTACCTACTTCCATCGGAGCCCTACCTACTGCCAGCGGAGCTCTAACTACGGCCAGCGAAGCCCTACCTACTGCCAGCGGAGCCCTACCTACGGCCAGAGGAGCCCTACCTACGGCCAGCGGAGCCCTACCTACGGCCAACGGAGCCCTACCTGCGGCCAGCGGAGCCCTACCTACGGCCAGCGGAGCCCTACGTACGGCCAGCGGGCAATATGTAGGGCTCCGGTGGCTGTGGGTAGGGCTCCGCTGGGCATATGTAGGGCTCCGTTGGGCATAGGTAGCGCTCCGCTGGACGTAGGTAGGGTTCCGCTGGCCGTAGGTAGGGTTCCGCTGGCCGTAGGTAGGGTTCCGCTGGCCGTAGTTAGAGCTTCGCTTGCACTATGTAGGGCTTCGCTGACCGTAGGTAGGGCTCCGCTAGCCGTAGGTAGCGCTCCACTGGCAATATGTAGGGCTCCGCTGGCAGTAGGTAGCGCTGCGCTGGCCGTAGGTAGGACTCCGCTTGTAGTAGGTAGGGCTCCGCTGGCCAAAGGTAGGACGGTTGAGGGTTCGGTTGAGGGATGGTTGAGGGATGGTTGAGGGACGGTTGAGGGACGGTTGAGGGACGGTTGAGGGACGATTGAGGGACGATTGAGGGACGGTTGAGGGACGGTTGAGGGACGGTTGAGGGACGGTTGAGGGACGGTTGAGGGACGGTTGAGGGACGGTTGAGGGACGGTTGAGGGACGGTTGAGGGACGGTTGAGGGACGGTTGAGGGACGGTTGAGGGACGGTTGAGGGACGGTTGAGGGACGGTTGAGGACGGTTGAGGAACGATTGATGGATGGTTGAGGGATGGTTGAGGGACGGTTGAGGGACGGTTGAGGGACGGTTGAGGGACGGTTGAGGGAGGGTTGAGGGACGGTTGAGGGACGGTTGAGGGACGGTTGAGGAACGATTGATGGACGGTTGAGGGACGGTTGAGGGACGGTTGAGGGACGGTTGAGGGACGGTTGAGGGACGGTTGAGGGACGGTTGAGGGACGGTTGAGGACGGTTGAGGGACGGTCGAGGGACGGTTGAGGAACGATTGATGGATGGTTGAGGGATGGTTGAGGGACGGTTGAGGGACGGTTGAGGGACGGTTGAGGGACGGTTGAGGGACGATTGAGGCACGATTGAGGGACGGTTGAGGGATGGTTGAGGGACGGTTGAGGGACGGTTGAGGGACGGTTGAGGGACGGTTGAGGGACGGTTGAGGGACGGTTGAGGGACGGTTGAGGGACGGTTGAGGGACGGTTGAGGGACGGTTGAGGGACGGTTAAGGGCCGGTTGAGGTATGTTTGCGGGACGGTTGACGTATGGTTGAGGAACGGTTGAGGGACGGTTGAGGAACGGTTGAGGGACGGTTGAGGGACGGTTGAGGGACGGTTGAGGGACGGTTGAGGGACGGTTGAGGGACGGTTGAGGGACGGTTGAGGGACGGTTGAGGGACGGTTGAGGGACGGTTGAGGGACGGTTGAGGGACGGTTGAGGACGGTTGAGGGACGGTCGAGGGACGGTTGAGGAACGATTGATGGATGGTTGAGGGACGGTTGAGGGACGGTTGAGGGACGGTTGAGGGACGGTTGAGGGACGGTTGAGGGACGGTTGAGGGACGGTTGAGGGACGGTTGAGGGACGGTTGAGGGACGGTTGAGGGACGGTTGAGGGACGGTTGAGGGACGGTTGAGGGACGGTTGAGGGACGGTTGAGGGACGGTTGAGGGACGGTTGAGGGACGGTTGAGGGACGGTTGAGGGACGGTTGAGGGACGGTTGAGGGACGGTTGAGGGACGGTTGAGGGACGGTTGAGGGACGGTTGAGGGACGGTTGAGGGACGGTTGAGGGACGGTTGAGGGACGGTTGAGGACGGTTGAGGGACGGTCGAGGGACGGTTGAGGAACGATTGATGGATGGTTGAGGGATGGTTGAGGGACGGTTGAGGGACGGTTGAGGGACGGTTGAGGGACGGTTGAGGGACGGTTGAGGGACGGTTGAGGGACGGTTGAGGGACGGTTGAGGGACTATTGAGGGACGGTTGAGGGACGGTTGAGGGACGGTTGAGGGACGGTTGAGGGACGGTTGAGGGACGGTTGAGGGACGGTTGAGGGACGGTTGAGGGACGGTTAAGGGACGGTTGAGGGACGGTTGAGGGACGGTTGAGGGACGGTTGAGGGACGGTTGAGGGACGGTTGAGGACGGTTGAGGGACGGTCGAGGGACGGTTGAGGAACGATTGATGGATGGTTGAGGGATGGTTGAGGGACGGTTGAGGGACGGTTAAGGGACGGTTGAGGGACGGTTGAGGGACGGTTGAGGGACGGTTGAGGGACGGTTGAGGGACGGTTGAGGACGGTTGAGGGACGGTCGAGGGACGGTTGAGGAACGATTGATGGATGGTTGAGGGATGGTTGAGGGACGGTTGAGGGACGGTTGAGGGACGGTTGAGGGACGGTTGAGGGACGGTTGAGGGACGGTTGAGGGACGGTTGAGGGACGGTTGAGGGACGGTTGAGGGACGGTTGAGGGACGGTTGAGGGATGGTTGAGGGACGGTTGAGGGACGGTTGAGGGACGGTTGAGGGACGGTTGAGGGACGGTTGAGGGACGGTTGAGGGACGGTTGAGGGAGGGTTGAGGGACAGTTGAGGGACGGTTGAGGGACGGTTGAGTCAAGACGGTTGAGGGACTGATCCCGAAAGTTGAGGGACGTTTGCAGTAGGTAGGGCTCCGCTGGCCAAAGGTAGGACGGTTGAGGGTTCGGTTGAGGGACGGTTGAGGGAGGGTTGAGGGATGGTTGAGGGACGGTTGAGGGACGGTTGAGGAAGGGTTGAGGGACAGTTGAGGGACGGTTGAGGGACGGTTGAGGGACGGTTGAGTCAAGACGGTTTAGGGACTAATCCCGAAAGTTGAGGGACGTTTGCAGTAGGTAGGGCTCTGCTGGCCAAAGGTAGGACGGTTGAGGGTTCGGTTGAGGGACGGTTGAGGGAGGGTTGAGGGACGGTTGAAGGACGGTTGAGAGACGGTTGAGGGACGATTGAGGGCACGAAAATGATATAGAGCGCGCTTGTTCCCCATTTAAAGACCTTTCAGTTGATGCCTGTCTTGGCGCGATCGGTTGGCTATAACTCGAGATATGGCTGAAAGGAGTGGGGAGTGTTTTTCGCTCGAAACAAATACGCTCCTTCAAGTACTGCGCCTACACTATAGAAGTGATACGATAATGTTATATAGCGCGGTTGTTCCTCATTTAAAGACCTTTCATTTGATAAATGGCTTGGCGCGATCGGTTGGCTAGACCTATAGATATGACTGGAAGGAGTGGGGAGTGTTTTTCGCTCTAAACAAATCTGCTCCTTCAAGTACTGCGCCTAAACTATAGAAGTGAAGCGAAAATGTTATATCGCGCGGTTGTTCCCCATTTAAAGACCTTTTAGGTGATATACGGCTTGGCGCGATCGGTTGGCTAGAACTCGAGTTATGACTGAAAGGAGTGGGGAGTGTTTTTCGCTCGAAACAAATACGCTCCTTCAAGTACGGCGCCTAAACTATAGAAGTGACACGATAATATTATATAGCGCGGTTGTTACTCATTTAAAGACCTTTCATTTGATATATGGCTTGGCGCGATCGGTTGGCTAGACCTATAGATATGACTGAAAGGAGTGGGGAGTGTTTTTCGCTCTAAACAAATCCGCTCCTTCAAGTACTGCGCCTAAACAATAGAAGTGACACGATAGCGGAGGCCTACCTACAGCCAGCGGAGCGCTACCTACTGCCAACGGAGCACTACCTACTGCAAACGGAGCCCTACCTACGGCCAGCGGGCAATATGTAGGGCTCCGCTGGCTGTGGGTAGGGCTCCGCTGGGCATATGTAGGGCTCCGTTGGCCATAGGAAGGGCTCCACTGACCGTAGGTAGGGCTCCGCTGGCCGTAGGTAGGGCTCCGCTGGCCGTAGGTAGGGCTCCGCTGGCAGTAGGTAGCGCTCCGCTGGCAGTAGGTAGCGCTCCGCTAGCCGTAGGTAGGGCTCCGCTAGCCGTAGGTAGGGCTTCGCTTGCATTATGTAGGGCTCCGGTGGCAG
Source organism: Thecophora atra (assembly GCA_937620795.1). Classification (NCBI taxonomy): domain Eukaryota; kingdom Metazoa; phylum Arthropoda; class Insecta; order Diptera; family Conopidae; genus Thecophora; species Thecophora atra. The sequence continues at coordinate 30,778,550 of OW569397.1, read as the reverse complement.
TAGGTAGCGCTCCGCTGGCAGTAGGTAGCGCTCCGCTGGCCGTAGGTAGCGCTCCGCTGGCCGTAGGTAGGGCTCCGCTAGCCGTAGGTAGGGCTCCGCTGGCAGTAGGTAGCGCTGCGCTGGCCGTAGGTAGGACTCCGCTGGCCGTAGCTAGGGCTCCGCTTGCAGTAGGTAGGGCTCCGCTGGCCAAAGGTAGGACGGTTGAGGGTTCGGTTGAGGGGGACGGTTGAGGGGGACGGTTGAGGGACGGTTGAGGAACGGTTGAGGGACGGTTGAGGAACGGTTGAGGAACGGTTGAGGAACGGTTGAGGGACGGTTGAGAGACGGTTGAGAGACGGTTGAGAGACGGTTGAGGAACGGTTGAGGAACGGTTGAGGAACGGTTGAGGAACGGTTGAGGGACGGTTGAGGAACGGTTGAGGGACGGTTGAGGGACGGTTGAGGGACGGTTGACGGACGGTTGAGGGACGGTTGAGGGACGGTTGAGGGACGGTTGAGGGACGGTTGAGGGACGGTTGAGGGACGGTTGAGGGACGGTTGAGGGACGGTTGAGGGACGGTTGAGGGACGGTTGAGGGACGGTTGAGGGACGGTTGAGGGACGGTTGAGGGACGATTGAGGGACGGTTGAGGGACGGTTGAGGGACGGTTAAGGGCCGGTTGAGGTATGTTTGCGGGACGGTTGACGTATAGTTGAGGGACGGTTGAGGGACGGTTGAGGAACGGTTGAGGGACGGTTGAGGGACGGTTGAGGGACGGTTGAGGGACGGTTGAGGGACGGTTGAGGGACGGTTGAGGGACGGTTGAGGGACGGTTGAGGGACGGTTGAGGGACGGTTGAGGGACGGTTGAGGGACGGTTGAGGGACGGTTGAGGGACGGTTGAGGGACGGTTGACGGACGGTTGAGGGTCGGTTGAGGGACGGTTGAGGGACGGTTGAGGGACGGTTGAGGACGGTTGAGGGACGGTCGAGGGACTGTTGAGGAACGATTGATGGATGGTTGAGGGATGGTTGAGGGACGGTTGAGGGACGGTTGAGGGACGGTTGAGGGACGGTTGAGGGACGGTTGAGGGACGGTTGAGGGACGGTTGAGGGACGGTTGAGGGAAGGTTGAGGGACGGTTGAGGGACGGTTGAGGGACGGTTGAGGGACGGTTGAGGGACGGTTGAGGGACGGTTGAGGGACGGTTGAGGGACGGTCGAGGGACGGTTGAGGAACGATTGATGGATGGTTGAGGGATGGTTGAGGGACGGTTGAGGGACGGTTGAGGGACGGTTGAGGGACGGTTGAGGGACGGTTGAGGGACGGTTGAGGGACGGTTGAGGGACGGTTGAGGGACGGTTGAGGGACGGTTGAGGGACGGTTGAGGGACGGTTGAGGGACGGTTGAGGGACGGTTGAGGGACGGTTGAGGGACGGTTGAGGGACGGTTGAGGGACGGTTGAGGGACGGTTGAGGGACGGTTGAGGGACGGTTGAGGGACGGTTGAGGGACGGTTGAGGGACGGTTGAGGGACGGTTGAGGGACGGTTGAGGGACGGTTGAGGGATGGTTGAGGGACGGTTGAGGGATGGTTGAGGGACGGTTGAGGGACGGTTGAGGGACGGTTAAGGGACGGTTGAGGGACGATTGAGGGACGATTGAGGGACGGTTGAGGGACGGTTGAGGGACGGTTGAGGTACGGTTGAGGTATGTTTGCGGGACGGTTGACGTATGGTTGAGGAACGGTTGAGGGACGGTTGAGGAACGGTTGAGGGACGGTTGAGGGACGGTTGAGGGACGGTTGAGGGACGGTTGAGGGACGGTTGAGGAACGGTTGAGGAACGGTTGAGGGACGGTTGAGGGACGGTTGAGGGACGGTTGAGGGACGGTTGAGGGACGGTTGAGGGACGGTTGCGGGACGGTTGAAGGACGGTTGAGGGACGGTTGAGGGACGGTTGAGGGACGGTTGAGGGACGGTTGAGGGACGGTTGAGGACGGTTGAGGGACGGTCGAGGGACGGTTGAGGAACGATTGATGGATGGTTGAGGGATGGTTGAGGGACGGTTGAGGGACGGTTGAGGGACGGTTGAGGGACGGTTGAGGGACGGTTGAGGGACGGTTGAGGGACGGTTGAGGGACGGTTGAGGGACGGTTGAGGGACAGTTGAGGGACAGTTGAGGGACGGTTGAGGGACGGTTGAGTCAAGACGGTTGAGGGACTGATCCCAAAAGTTGAGGGACGTTTGCAGTAGGTAGGGCTCCGCTGGCCAAAGGTAGGACGGTTGAGGGTTCGGTTGAGGGACGGTTGAGGGAGGGTTGAGGGATGGTTGAGGGACGGTTGAGGGACGGTTGAGGAAGGGTTGAGGGACAGTTGAGGGACGGTTGAGGGACGGTTGAGGGCCGGTTGAGTCAAGACGGTTTAGGGACTAATCCCGAAAGTTGAGGGACGTTTGCAGTAGGTAGGGCTCTGCTGGCCAAAGGTAGGACGGTTGAGGGTTCGGTTGAGGGACGGTTGAGGGAGGGTTGAGGGACGGTTGAAGGACGGTTGAGAGACGGTTGAGGGACGATTGAGGGCACGAAAATGATATAGAACGCGCTTGTTCCCCATTTAAAGACCTTTCAGTTGATGCCTGTCTTGGCGCGATCGGTTGGCTATAACTCGAGATATGGCTGAAAGGAGTGGGGAGTGTTTTTCGCTCGAAACAAATACGCTCCTTCAAGTACTGCGCCTAAACTATAGAAGTGATACGATAATGTTATATAGCGCGGTTGTTCCTCATTTAAAGACCTTTCATTTGATAAATGGCTTGGCGCGATCGGTTGTCTAGACCTATAGATATGACTGGAAGGAGTGGGGAGTGTTTTTCGCTCTAAACAAATCTGCTCCTTCAAGTACTGCGCCTAAACTATAGAAGTGAAGCGAAAATGTTATATCGCGTGGTTGTTCCCCATTTAAAGACCTTTTAGGTGATATACGGCTTGGCGCGATCGGTTGGCTAGAACTCGAGTTATGACTGAAAGGAGTGAGGAGTGTTTTTCGCTCGAAACAAATACGCTCCTTCAAGTACGGCGCCTAAACTATAGAAGTGACACGATAATATTATATAGCGCGGTTGTTACTCATTTAAAGACCTTTCATTTGATATATGGCTTGGCGCGATCGGTTGGCTAGACCTATAGATATGACTGAAAGGAGTGGGGAGTGTTTTTCGCTCTAAACAAATCCGCTCCTTCAAGTACTGCGCCTAAACTATAGACGTGACACGATAATGTTATATAGCGCGGTTGTTCCCCATTTAAAGACCTTTCATATGATATATGGCTTGGCGCGATCGGTTGGCTAGAACTCGAGATATGACTGAAAGGAGTGGGGAGTGTTTTTCGCTCTAAACAAATACGCTCCTTCAATTACTGCGCCTAAACTATAGAAGTGACACGAAAATGTTATATAGCACGGTTGTTCCCCATTTAAAGGCCTTTGATTTGATATATGGCTTGGCGCGATCGGTTGGCCAGAACTCAAGATATGACTGAGAGGAGTGGGGAGTGTTTTTCGCTCTATACAAATACACTCCTTCAAGTACTGCGCCTAAACTATAGAAGTGACATGAAAATACTATATCGCACGATTGTTCCTCATTTAAAGACCTTTCATTTGATATAGGGCTTGGCGCGATCGGTTGGCTAGAACTCGAGATATGACTGAAAGGAGTGGGGAGTGTTTTATGCTCTAAACAAATACGCTCCTTCAAGTACTGCGCCTAAACTACAGAAGTGACACGAAAATGTTATATAGCACGGTTGTTTCCCATTTAAAGGCCTTTGATTTGATATATGGCTTGGCGTGATCGGTTGGCTAGAACTCGAGATAAGACTGCAAGGAATGGGGAATGTTTTTCGCTGTAAACAAATCCGCTCCTTCAAGTACTGCGCCTAAACTATAGAAGTGACATGAAAATGTTATATCGCGCGATTGTTCCTCATTTAAAGACCTTTCATTTGATATAGGGCTTGGCGTGATCGGTTTGCTAGAACTCGAGATATGACTGAAAGGAGTGGGAAGTATTTTTCGCTCTAAACAAATACGCTCCTTCAAGTACTGCGCCTAAACTATAGAAGTGACATGAAAATCTTATATCGCGCGGTTGTTCCTCATTTAAAGACCTTTCAAGTGATATACGGATTGGCGCGATCGGTTGGCTAGAACTCGACATATGGCTAAAAGGAGTGCGTAGTATTTTTCGCTCGAAAGAAATACGCTCCTTCAAGTACTGCGCCTAAACTATAGACGTGACACGAAAATATTATATCGCGCGGTTGTTCCTCATTTAAAGACCTTTCATTTGATATAGGGCTTGTCGCAATCGGTTGGCTAGAACTAGAGATATGACTGAAAGGAGTGGGGAGTGTTTGTCACTCTAAACAAATACGCTCCTTCAAGTACTGCGCCTAAACTATAGAAGTGACATGAAAATGTTATATCGCGCGATTGTTCCTCATTTAAAGACCTTTCATTTGATATAGGGTTTGGCGCGATCGGTTGGCTAGAACTCGAGATATGCCTGAAAGGAGTGGGGAGTGTTTTTCGCTCTAAACAAATACGCTCCTTCAAGTACTGCGCCTAAACTATAGAAGTGACAGCTACTCCGCCTAAACTATAGAAGTGATAAGAAAATGTTATATAGCGTGGTTGTTCCCCATTTAAAGACCTTTCATTCGATATAGGGCTTGGCGCGATCGGTTGTCTAGAACTTGAGATATGACTGAAAGGAGTGCGGAGTGTTTTTCTCTCTATACAAATACGCTCTTTCAACTACGGTAAATTTTGTATGCTAAATAGAGTTATAAGACTAAATCATTACAAAGCCTCAGTTTTCACCGCCTTAACTTGGTTTCTATAACTTAGTCGATTATAGTTTATATTTTCCAGCAAACAATGGAAATCTACTCCTTTCTTATTATACCACCTACTGACTCTTTAATATACTACAAAACTGCATACATTTATTAGGTTGATCTAAGGATGGAGTCAATGGAGCCACCGACGCGTTAAATGGGCGTTACTATGTCCAACCCATTGTAGTTGGTAGTCTTGCAATATATTCAACCAATATTGTAAATAGTTACAAACAGAGCCAAGAAATATTTAGGAAATATGGATACAATAAAATTAAAAGTTTAGATGTTAACTGTACATGCGTATAACTTACCAAAATGTCTTTCGCTGAAATTCGAGTATATCGAGTAATCCTCAATTCGAATAGCGTCACTGTTTATATTTATAGTAGAAAATCTGAAAATATAAGGCAAGCAAACAGCTGAGTTAGGAAAGTAGGAAGTTAGGATAGATATGCAGATATGTAGATATGTTCTAAACTATAGAAGTGTCACGAAAATTATATAGAGCGCTGTCGTTCCTCATTTAAGGACCTTTCATTTAATACCTGACTTGGCGCGATCGGTTGGCCAGAACTCAAGATATGACTGAGAGGAGTGGGGAGTGTTTTTCGCTTTATACAAATACACTCCTTCAATTACTGCGCCTAACCTTTAGAAGTGACACGAAAACATTATATAGCGCGGTTGTTTCTCATTTAAAGACCTTTCATTTAATACCTGACTTGGAGCGATCGGTTGGCCAGAACTCAAGATATGACTGAGAGGAGTGGGGAGTGTTTTTCGCTCTATACAAATACACTCCTTCAAGTACTGCCCCTAACCTATATAAGTGGCATGAAAATGATATAGAACGCGGTTGTTCCCCATTTAAAGACCTTTCAGTTAATACCTATCTTCAACCTCAACATCAATCTCAATCTCAGCCTGAACGACAACCTCAACCTCAACCTAAACGTCAACCTCAACCTCAACCTAAACGTCAACCTCAACCTTACCCTCAACCTTAACCTCAACCTCAACGTCAACGTCAACCTCAACCTCAACTTCAACTACAACCTCATCTTCAACTTCAACCTTAACCTCAACCGCAACCTCAACCTTAACTTCAACCTCAACCTCAATCGTAACCACAAGCTCAAGCTCAATCGTAACCTCAAGCTCAACCTCAATTTCAACTTCAACTTTAACCTCATGCTCAACCTCAACTTCAAGCGCAACTCACCCTCAACCGTACCTCAACCGTCTCTCAACCTTCCCTCAACCTTCTCTCAACCGACCCTCAACCGTCCCCCAACCGTCCCTCAAGCGCTCCTCAACCGTCCCTCAACCGTCCCTCAAGCGTCCCGCAACTGACCCTCAACCGTCCCTCAACCGACCCTCAAGCGACTCTCAACCGACCCTCAACCGACCCTCAACCGTCCCTCAACCGTCCCTCAACCATACGTCAACCGTCCCGCAAACATACCTCAACCGTACCTTAACCGTCCCTCAACCACCCTCAACTGTCCCTCATCCGTCCCTCAACTGTCCCTCAACCGTCCCTCAACCGTCCCTCAACCGTCCCTCAACCGACCCTCAACCGTCCCTCAACCGTTCCTCAACCGTCCCTCAACCGTTCCTCAACCATACGTCAACCGTCCCGCAAACATACCTCAACCGTCCCTTAACCGTCCCTCAACCGTCCCTCAACTGTGCCTCAACCATCCCTCAACTGTACCTCAACCGTCCCTCAACCGTCCCTCAACCGTCCCTCAACCGTCGCTCAACCGTCCCTCAACCGTCGCTCAACCGTCCCTCAACCGTCCCCCAACCGTCCCTCAAGCGCCCCACAACCGTCCCTCAACCGACCCTTAACCGTCCCTTAACCGTCCCTTAACCGTCTCTCAACCGTCCCTCAACCGTCCCTCAACCGTCCCTCAACCGTCCCTCAACCGTCCCGCAACTGACCCTCAACCGTCCCTCAACCGACCCTCAACCGACCCTCAACCGTCCCTCAACCGTCCCTCAACCGTCCCTCAACCGTTCCTCAACCGTTCCTCAACCGTCCCTCAACCTTCCCTCAAACGTCCCTCAACCGAACCCTCAACCGTCCTACCTACTTCCATCGGAGCCCTACCTACGGCCAGCGGAGCCCTACCTACGGCCAGAGGAGCCCTACCTACGGCCAGCGGAGCCCTACCTACGGCCAGCGGAGCCCTACCTACGGTCAGCGCAGCGCTACCTACTGCCAGCGTAGCCCTACCTACGGCTAGCGGAGGCCTACCTATGGCCAGCGGAGCGCTACCTACTGCCAACGGAGCCCTACCTACTGCCAACGGAGCCCTACGTACGGCCAGCGGAGCCCTACGTACGTCCCTCAACCGAACCCTCAACCGTCCTACCTACTTCCATCGGAGCCCTACCTACGGCCAGCGAAGCCCTACCTACTGCCAGCGGAGCCCTACCTACGGCCAGAGGAGCCCTACGTACGGCCAGCGGAGCCCTACGTACGGCCAGCGGAGCCCTACGTACGGCCAGCGGAGCCCTACGTACGGCCAGCGGAGCCCTACGTACGGCCAGCGGAGCCCTACGTACGGCCAGCGGAGCCCTACGTACGGCCAGCGGGCAATATGTAGGGCTCCGGTGGCTGTGGGTAGGGCTCCGCTGGGCATATGTAAGGCTCCGTTGGGCATAGGAAGGGCTCCGCTGGCCGTAGGTAGGGTTCCGCTGGCCGTAGTTAGAGCTTCGCTTGCACTATGTAGGGCTCCGCTGGCCGTAGGTAGGGCTTCGCTGACCGTAGGTAGGGCTCCGCTAGCCGTAGGTAGCGCTCCACTGGCAATATGTAGGGCTCCGCTGGCTGTGGGTAGGGCTCCGCTGGGCATAGGTAGGGCTCCGTTGGCCATAGGAAGGGCTCCGCTGGCCGTAGGTAGGGCTCCGTTGGCAGTAGGTAGCGCTCCGCTGGCCGTAGGTAGGGCTCCGCTAGCCGTAGGTAGGGCTCCGCTGGCAGGAGGTAGCGCTGCGCTGGCCGTAGGTAGGACTCCGCTTGTAGTAGGTAGGGCTCCGCTGGCCAAAGGTAGGACGGTTGAGGGTTCGGTTGAGGGATGGTTGAGGGACGGTTGAGGGACGGTTGAGGGACGATTGAGGGAAGGTTGAGGGACGGTTGATGGACGGTTGAGGGACGGTTGAGGGACGGTTGAGGGACGGTTGAGGGATGGTTGAGGGACGGTTGAGGGATGGTTGAGGAACGGTTGAGGAACGGTTGAGGGACGGTTGAGGGACGGTTGAGGGACGGTTGAGGGACGGTTGAGGGACGGTTAAGGGCCGGTTGAGGTATGTTTGCGGGACGGTTGACGTATGGTTGAGGAACGGTTGAGGGACGGTTGAGGAACGGTTGAGGGACGGTTGAGGGACGGTTGAGGGACGGTTGAGGGACGGTTGAGGGACGGTTGAGGGACGGTTGAGGGACGGTTGAGGGACGGTTGAGGGACGGTTGAGGGACGGTTGAGGGACGGTTGAGGGACGGTTGAGGGACGGTTGAGGGACGGTTGAGGGACGGTTGAGGGACGGTTGAGGGACGGTTGAGGGACGGTTGAGGGACGGTTGAGGGACGGTTGAGGGACGGTTGAGGGACGGTTGAGGGACGGTTGAGGGACGGTTGAGGGACGGTTGAGGGACGGTTGAGGGACGGTTGAGGGACGGTTGAGGGACGGTTGAGGGACGGTTGAGGGACGGTTGAGGACGGTTGAGGGACGGTCGAGGGACGGTTGAGGAACGATTGATGGATGGTTGAGGGATGGTTGAGGGACGGTTGAGGGACGGTTGAGGGACGGTTGAGGGACGGTTGAGGGACGGTTGAGGGACGGTTGAGGGACGGTTGAGGGACGGTTGAGGGACGATTGAGGGACGGTTGAGGGACGGTTGAGGGACGGTTGAGGGACGGTTGAGGGACGGTTGAGGGACGGTTGAGGGACGGTTGAGGGACGGTTGAGGGACGGTTGAGGGACGGTTGAGGGACGGTTGAGGGACGGTTAAGGGACGGTTGAGGGACGGTTGAGGGACGGTTGAGGGACGGTTGAGGGACGGTTGAGGGACGGTTGAGGACGGTTGAGGGACGGTCGAGGGACGGTTGAGGAACGATTGATGGATGGTTGAGGGATGGTTGAGGGACGGTTGAGGGACGGTTAAGGGACGGTTGAGGGACGGTTGAGGGACGGTTGAGGGACGGTTGAGGGACGGTTGAGGGACGGTTGAGGACGGTTGAGGGACGGTCGAGGGACGGTTGAGGAACGATTGATGGATGGTTGAGGGATGGTTGAGGGACGGTTGAGGGACGGTTGAGGGACGGTTGAGGGACGGTTGAGGGACGGTTGAGGGACGGTTGAGGGACGGTTGAGGGACGGTTGAGGGACGGTTGAGGGACGGTTGAGGGATGGTTGAGGGACGGTTGAGGGACGGTTGAGGGACGGTTGAGGGACGGTTGAGGGACGGTTGAGGGACGGTTGAGGGACGGTTGAGGGACGGTTGAGGGAGGGTTGAGGGACAGTTGAGGGACGGTTGAGGGACGGTTGAGTCAAGACGGTTGAGGGACTGATCCCGAAAGTTGAGGGACGTTTGCAGTAGGTAGGGCTCCGCTGGCCAAAGGTAGGACGGTTGAGGGTTCGGTTGAGGGACGGTTGAGGGAGGGTTGAGGGATGGTTGAGGGACGGTTGAGGGACGGTTGAGGAAGGGTTGAGGGACAGTTGAGGGACGGTTGAGGGACGGTTGAGGGACGGTTGAGTCAAGACGGTTTAGGGACTAATCCCGAAAGTTGAGGGACGTTTGCAGTAGGTAGGGCTCTGCTGGCCAAAGGTAGGACGGTTGAGGGTTCGGTTGAGGGACGGTTGAGGGAGGGTTGAGGGACGGTTGAAGGACGGTTGAGAGACGGTTGAGGGACGATTGAGGGCACGAAAATGATATAGAGCGCGCTTGTTCCCCATTTAAAGACCTTTCAGTTGATGCCTGTCTTGGCGCGATCGGTTGGCTATAACTCGAGATATGGCTGAAAGGAGTGGGGAGTGTTTTTCGCTCGAAACAAATACGCTCCTTCAAGTACTGCGCCTACACTATAGAAGTGATACGATAATGTTATATAGCGCGGTTGTTCCTCATTTAAAGACCTTTCATTTGATAAATGGCTTGGCGCGATCGGTTGGCTAGACCTATAGATATGACTGGAAGGAGTGGGGAGTGTTTTTCGCTCTAAACAAATCTGCTCCTTCAAGTACTGCGCCTAAACTATAGAAGTGAAGCGAAAATGTTATATCGCGCGGTTGTTCCCCATTTAAAGACCTTTTAGGTGATATACGGCTTGGCGCGATCGGTTGGCTAGAACTCGAGTTATGACTGAAAGGAGTGGGGAGTGTTTTTCGCTCGAAACAAATACGCTCCTTCAAGTACGGCGCCTAAACTATAGAAGTGACACGATAATATTATATAGCGCGGTTGTTACTCATTTAAAGACCTTTCATTTGATATATGGCTTGGCGCGATCGGTTGGCTAGACCTATAGATATGACTGAAAGGAGTGGGGAGTGTTTTTCGCTCTAAACAAATCCGCTCCTTCAAGTACTGCGCCTAAACAATAGAAGTGACACGATAGCGGAGGCCTACCTACAGCCAGCGGAGCGCTACCTACTGCCAACGGAGCACTACCTACTGCAAACGGAGCCCTACCTACGGCCAGCGGGCAATATGTAGGGCTCCGCTGGCTGTGGGTAGGGCTCCGCTGGGCATATGTAGGGCTCCGTTGGCCATAGGAAGGGCTCCACTGACCGTAGGTAGGGCTCCGCTGGCCGTAGGTAGGGCTCCGCTGGCCGTAGGTAGGGCTCCGCTGGCAGTAGGTAGCGCTCCGCTGGCAGTAGGTAGCGCTCCGCTAGCCGTAGGTAGGGCTCCGCTAGCCGTAGGTAGGGCTTCGCTTGCATTATGTAGGGCTCCGGTGGCAGTAGGTAGCGCTCCGCTGGCAGTAGGTAGCGCTCCGCTGGCCGTAGGTAGCGCTCCGCTGGCCGTAGGTAGGGCTCCGCTAGCCGTAGGTAGGGCTCCGCTGGCAGTAGGTAGCGCTGCGCTGGCCGTAGGTAGGACTCCGCTGGCCGTAGCTAGGGCTCCGCTTGCAGTAGGTAGGGCTCCGCTGGCCAAAGGTAGGACGGTTGAGAGTTCGGTTGAGGGGGACGGTTGAGGGGGACGGTTGAGGGACGGTTGAGGAACGGTTGAGGGACGGTTGAGGAACGGTTGAGGGACGGTTGAGGAACGGTTGAGGAACGGTTGAGGAACGGTTGAGGAACGGTTGAGGGACGGTTGAGAGACGGTTGAGAGACGGTTGAGAGACGGTTGAGGAACGCTTGAGGAACGGTTGAGGAACGGTTGAGGAACGGTTGAGGGACGGTTGAGGAACGGTTGAGGGACGGTTGAGGGACGGTTGAGGGACGGTTGACGGACGGTTGAGGGACGGTTGAGGGACGGTTGAGGGACGGTTGAGGGACGGTTGAGGGACGGTTGAGGGACGGTTGAGGGACGGTTGAGGGACGGTTGAGGGACGGTTGAGGGACGGTTGAGGGACGGTTGAGGGACGGTTGAGGGACGATTGAGGGACGGTTGAGGGACGGTTGAGGGACGGTTAAGGGCCGGTTGAGGTATGTTTGCGGGACGGTTGACGTATAGTTGAGGGACGGTTGAGGGACGGTTGAGGAACGGTTGAGGGACGGTTGAGGGACGGTTGAGGGACGGTTGAGGGACGGTTGAGGGACGGTTGAGGGACGGTTGAGGGACGGTTGAGGGACGGTTGAGGGACGGTTGAGGGACGGTTGAGGGACGGTTGAGGGACGGTTGAGGGACGGTTGACGGACGGTTGAGGGACGGTTGAGGGACGGTTGAGGGACGGTTGAGGGACGGTTGAGGACGGTTGAGGGACGGTCGAGGGACTGTTGAGGAACGATTGATGGATGGTTGAGGGATGGTTGAGGGACGGTTGAGGGACGGTTGAGGGACGGTTGAGGGACGGTTGAGGGACGGTTGAGGGACGGTTGAGGGACGGTTGAGGGACGGTTGAGGGAAGGTTGAGGGACGGTTGAGGGACGGTTGAGGGACGGTTGAGGGACGGTTGAGGGACGGTTGAGGGACGATTGAGGGACGATTGAGGGACGGTTGAGGGACGGTTGAGGGACGGTTGAGGTACGGTTGAGGTATGTTTGCGGGACGGTTGACGTATGGTTGAGGAACGGTTGAGGGACGGTTGAGGAACGGTTGAGGGACGGTTGAGGGACGGTTGAGGGACGGTTGAGGGACGGTTGAGGGACGGTTGAGGAACGGTTGAGGGACGGTTGAGGGACGGTTGAGGGACGGTTGAGGGACGGTTGAGGGACGGTTGAGGGACGGTTGAGGGACGGTTGCGGGACGGTTGAAGGACGGTTGAGGGACGGTTGAGGGACGGTTGAGGGACGGTTGAGGGACGGTTGAGGGACGGTTGAGGACGGTTGAGGGACGGTCGAGGGACGGTTGAGGAACGATTGATGGATGGTTGAGGGATGGTTGAGGGACGGTTGAGGGACGGTTGAGGGACGGTTGAGGGACGGTTGAGGGACGGTTGAGGGACGGTTGAGGGACGGTTGAGGGACGGTTGAGGGACGGTTGAGGGACAGTTGAGGGACAGTTGAGGGACGGTTGAGGGACGGTTGAGTCAAGACGGTTGAGGGACTGATCCCGAAAGTTGAGGGACGTTTGCAGTAGGTAGGGCTCCGCTGGCCAAAGGTAGGACGGTTGAGGGTTCGGTTGAGGGACGGTTGAGGGAGGGTTGAGGGATGGTTGAGGGACGGTTGAGGGACGGTTGAGGAAGGGTTGAGGGACAGTTGAGGGACGGTTGAGGGACGGTTGAGGGCCGGTTGAGTCAAGACGGTTTAGGGACTAATCCCGAAAGTTGAGGGACGTTTGCAGTAGGTAGGGCTCTGCTGGCCAAAGGTAGGACGGTTGAGGGTTCGGTTGAGGGACGGTTGAGGGAGGGTTGAGGGACGGTTGAAGGACGGTTGAGAGACGGTTGAGGGACGATTGAGGGCACGAAAATGATATAGAACGCGCTTGTTCCCCATTTAAAGACCTTTCAGTTGATGCCTGTCTTGGCGCGATCGGTTGGCTATAACTCGAGATATGGCTGAAAGGAGTGGGGAGTGTTTTTCGCTCGAAACAAATACGCTCCTTCAAGTACTGCGCCTAAACTATAGAAGTGATACGATAATGTTATATAGCGCGTTTGTTCCTCATTTAAAGACCTTTCATTTGATAAATGGCTTGGCGCGATCGGTTGGCTAGACCTATAGATATGACTGGAAGGAGTGGGGAGTGTTTTTCGCTCTAAACAAATCTGCTCCTTCAAGTACCGGGCCTAAACTATAGAAGTGAAGCGAAAATGTTATATCGCGTGGTTGTTCCCCATTTAAAGACCTTTTAGGTGATATACGGCTTGGCGCGATCGGTTGGCTAGAACTCGAGTTATGACTGAAAGGAGTGAGGAGTGTTTTTCGCTCGAAACAAATACGCTCCTTCAAGTACGGCGCCTAAACTATAGAAGTGACACGATAATATTATATAGCGCGGTTGTTACTCATTTAAAGACCTTTCATTTGATATATGGCTTGGCGCGATCGGTTGGCTAGACCTATAGATATGACTGAAAGGAGTGGGGAGTGTTTTTCGCTCTAAACAAATCCGCTCCTTCAAGTACTGCGCCTAAACTATAGACGTGACACGATAATGTTATATAGCGCGGTTGTTCCCCATTTAAAGACCTTTCATATGATATATGGCTTGGCGCGATCGGTTGGCTAGAACTCGAGATATGACTGAAAGGAGTGGGGAGTGTTTTTCGCTCTAAACAAATACGCTCCTTCAATTACTGCGCCTAAACTATAGAAGTGACACGAAAATGTTATATAGCACGGTTGTTCCCCATTTAAAGGCCTTTGATTTGATATATGGCTTGGCGCGATCGGTTGGCCAGAACTCAAGATATGACTGAGAGGAGTGGGGAGTGTTTTTCGCTCTATACAAATTCACTCCTTCAAGTACTGCGCCTAAACTATAGAAGTGACATGAAAATACTATATCGCACGATTGTTCCTCATTTAAAGACCTTTCATTTGATATAGGGCTTGGCGCGATCGGTTGGCTAGAACTCGAGATATGACTGAAAGGAGTGGGGAGTGTTTTATGCTCTAAACAAATACGCTCCTTCAAGTACTGCGCCTAAACTACAGAAGTGACACGAAAATGTTATATAGCACGGTTGTTTCCCATTTAAAGGCCTTTGATTTGATATATGGCTTGGCGTGATCGGTTGGCTAGAACTCGAGATAAGACTGCAAGGAATGGGGAATGTTTTTCGCTGTAAACAAATCCGCTCCTTCAAGTACTGCGCCTAAACTATAGAAGTGACATGAAAATGTTATATCGCGCGATTGTTCCTCATTTAAAGACCTTTCATTTGATATAGGGCTTGGCGTGATCGGTTTGCTAGAACTCGAGATATGACTGAAAGGAGTGGGAAGTATTTTTCGCTCTAAACAAATACGCTCCTTCAAGTACTGCGCCTAAACTATAGAAGTGACATGAAAATCTTATATCGCGCGGTTGTTCCTCATTTAAAGACCTTTCAAGTGATATACAGATTGGCGCGATCGGTTGGCTAGAACTCGACATATGGCTAAAAGGAGTGCGTAGTATTTTTCGCTCGAAAGAAATACGCTCCTTCAAGTACTGCGCCTAAACTATAGACGTGACACGAAAATATTATATCGCGCGGTTGTTCCTCATTTAAAGACCTTTCATTTGATATAGGGCTTGTCGCAATCGGTTGGCTAGAACTAGAGATATGACTGAAAGGAGTGGGGAGTGTTTGTCACTCTAAACAAATACGCTCCTTCAAGTACTGCGCCTAAACTATAGAAGTGACATGAAAATGTTATATCGCGCGATTGTTCCTCATTTAAAGACCTTTCATTTGATATAGGGTTTGGCGCGATCGGTTGGCTAGAACTCGAGATATGCCTGAAAGGAGTGGGGAGTGTTTTTCGCTCTAAACAAATACGCTCCTTCAAGTACTGCGCCTAAACTATAGAAGTGACAGCTACTCCGCCTAAACTATAGAAGTGATAAGAAAATGTTATATAGCGTGGTTGTTCCCCATTTAAAGACCTTTCATTCGATATAGGGCTTGGCGCGATCGGTTGTCTAGAACTTGAGATATGACTGAAAGGAGTGCGGAGTGTTTTTCTCTCTATACAAATACGCTCTTTCAACTACGGTAAATTTTGTATGCTAAATAGAGTTATAAGACTAAATCATTACAAAGCCTCAGTTTTCACCGCCTTAACTTGGTTTCTATAACTTAGTCGATTATAGTTTATATTTTCCAGCAAACAATGGATCTACTCCTTTCTTATTATACCACCTACTGACTCTTTAATATACTACAAAACTGCATACATTTATTAGGTTGATCTAAGGATGGAGTCAATGGAGCCACCGACGCGTTAAATGGGCGTTACTATGTCCAACCCATTGTAGTTGGTAGTCTTGCAATATATTCAACCAATATTGTAAATAGTTACAAACAGAGCCAAGAAATATTTAGGAAATATGGATACAATAAAATTAAAAGTTTAGATGTTAACTGTACATGCGTATAACTTACCAAAATGTCTTTCGCTGAAATTCGAGTATATCGAGTAATCCTCAATTCGAATAGCGTCACTGTTTATATTTATAGTAGAAAATCTGAAAATATAAGGCAAGCAAACAGCTGAGTTAGGAAAGTAGGAAGTTAGGATAGATATGCAGATATGTAGATATGTTCTAAACTATAGAAGTGTCACGAAAATTATATAGAGCGCTGTCGTTCCTCATTTAAGGACCTTTCATTTAATACCTGACTTGGCGCGATCGGTTGGCCAGAACTCAAGATATGACTGAGAGGAGTGGGGAGTGTTTTTCGCTTTATACAAATACACTCCTTCAATTACTGCGCCTAACCTTTAGAAGTGACACGAAAACATTATATAGCGCGGTTGTTTCTCATTTAAAGACCTTTCATTTAATACCTGACTTGGAGCGATCGGTTGGCCAGAACTCAAGATATGACTGAGAGGAGTGGGGAGTGTTTTTCGCTCTATACAAATACACTCCTTCAAGTACTGCCCCTAACCTATATAAGTGGCATGAAAATGATATAGAACGCGGTTGTTCCCCATTTAAAGACCTTTCAGTTAATACCTATCTTCAACCTCAACATCAATCTCAATCTCAGCCTGAACGACAACCTCAACCTCAACCTAAACGTCAACCTCAACCTCAACCTAAACGTCAACCTCAACCTTACCCTCAACCTTAACCTCAACCTCAACGTCAACGTCAACCTCAACCTCAACTTCAACTACAACCTCATCTTCAACTTCAACCTTAACCTCAACCGCAACCTCAACCTTAACTTCAACCTCAACCTCAATCGTAACCACAAGCTCAAGCTCAATCGTAACCTCAAGCTCAACCTCAATTTCAACTTCAACTTTAACCTCATGCTCAACCTCAACTTCAAGCGCAACTCACCCTCAACCGTACCTCAACCGTCTCTCAACCTTCCCTCAACCTTCTCTCAACCGACCCTCAACCGTCCCCCAACCGTCCCTCAAGCGCTCCTCAACCGTCCCTCAACCGTCCCTCAAGCGTCCCGCAACTGACCCTCAACCGTCCCTCAACCGACCCTCAAGCGACTCTCAACCGACCCTCAACCGACCCTCAACCGTCCCTCAACCGTCCCTCAACCATACGTCAACCGTCCCGCAAACATACCTCAACCGTACCTTAACCGTCCCTCAACCACCCTCAACTGTCCCTCATCCGTCCCTCAACTGTCCCTCAACCGTCCCTCAACCGTCCCTCAACCGTCCCTCAACCGACCCTCAACCGTCCCTCAACCGTTCCTCAACCGTCCCTCAACCGTTCCTCAACCATACGTCAACCGTCCCGCAAACATACCTCAACCGTCCCTTAACCGTCCCTCAACCGTCCCTCAACTGTGCCTCAACCATCCCTCAACTGTACCTCAACCGTCCCTCAACCGTCCCTCAACCGTCCCTCAACCGTCCCTCAACCGTCGCTCAACCGTCCCTCAACCGTCGCTCAACCGTCCCTCAACCGTCCCCCAACCGTCCCTCAAGCGCCCCACAACCGTCCCTCAACCGACCCTTAACCGTCCCTTAACCGTCCCTTAACCGTCTCTCAACCGTCCCTCAACCGTCCCTCAACCGTCCCTCAACCGTCCCTCAACCGTCCCGCAACTGACCCTCAACCGTCCCTCAACCGACCCTCAACCGACCCTCAACCGTCCCTCAACCGTCCCTCAACCGTCCCTCAACCGTTCCTCAACCGTTCCTCAACCGTCCCTCAACCTTCCCTCAAACGTCCCTCAACCGAACCCTCAACCGTCCTACCTACTTCCATCGGAGCCCTACCTACGGCCAGCGGAGCCCTACCTACGGCCAGAGAAGCCCTACCTACGGCCAGCGGAGCCCTACCTACGGCCAGCGGAGCCCTACCTACGGTCAGCGCAGCGCTACCTACTGCCAGCGTAGCCCTACCTACGGCTAGCGGAGGCCTACCTATGGCCAGCGGAGCGCTACCTACTGCCAACGGAGCCCTACCTACTGCCAACGGAGCCCTACGTACGGCCAGCGGAGCCCTACGTACGTCCCTCAACCGAACCCTCAACCGTCCTACCTACTTCCATCGGAGCCCTACCTACGGCCAGCGAAGCCCTACCTACTGCCAGCGGAGCCCTACCTACGGCCAGAGGAGCCCTACGTACGGCCAGCGGAGCCCTACGTACGGCCAGCGGAGCCCTACGTACGGCCAGCGGGCAATATGTAGGGCTCCGGTGGCTGTGGGTAGGGCTCCGCTGGGCATATGTAAGGCTCCGTTGGGCATAGGAAGGGCTCCGCTGGCCGTAGGTAGGGTTCCGCTGGCCGTAGTTAGAGCTTCGCTTGCACTATGTAGGGCTCCGCTGGCCGTAGGTAGGGCTTCGCTGACCGTAGGTAGGGCTCCGCTAGCCGTAGGTAGCGCTCCACTGGCAATATGTAGGGCTCCGCTGGCTGTGGGTAGGGCTCCGCTGGGCATAGGTAGGGCTCCGTTGGCCATAGGAAGGGCTCCGCTGGCCGTAGGTAGGGCTCCGTTGGCAGTAGGTAGCGCTCCGCTGGCCGTAGGTAGGGCTCCGCTAGCCGTAGGTAGGGCTCCGCTGGCAGGAGGTAGCGCTGCGCTGGCCGTAGGTAGGACTCCGCTTGTAGTAGGTAGGGCTCCGCTGGCCAAAGGTAGGACGGTTGAGGGTTCGGTTGAGGGATGGTTGAGGGACGGTTGAGGGACGGTTGAGGGACGATTGAGGGAAGGTTGAGGGACGGTTGATGGACGGTTGAGGGACGGTTGAGGGACGGTTGAGGGACGGTTGAGGGATGGTTGAGGGACGGTTGAGGGATGGTTGAGGAACGGTTGAGGAACGGTTGAGGAACGGTTGAGGAACGGTTGAGAGACGGTTGAGAGACGGTTGAGGAACGGTTGAGGAACGGTTGAGGAACGGTTGAGGAACGGTTGAGGAACGGTTGAGGAACGGTTGAGGAACGGTTGAGACACGGTTGAGGGACGGTTGAGGGAAGGTTGAGGGACGGTTGCGGGACGGTTAAGGGACGGTTAAGGTACGGTTGAGGGACGGTTGAGGGACGGTTGAGGGACGGTTGAGGGACGGTTGAGGGACGGTTGAGGGACGGTTGAGGGACGGTTGAGGGACGGTTGAGGGACGGTTGAGGGACGGTTGAGGGACGGTTGAGGGACGGTTGAGGGACGGTTGAGGGACGGTTGAGGGACGGTTGAGGGACGGTTGAGGGACGGTTGAGGGACGGTTGAGGGACGGTTGAGGGACGGTTGAGGGACGGTTGAGGGACGGTTGAGGGACGGTTGAGGGACGGTTGAGGGACGGTTGAGGGACGGTTGAGGGAAGGTTGAGGGACGGTTGAGGGACGGTTGAGGGACGGTTGACGCACGGTTGAGGGACGGTTGAGGGACGGTTGAGGGAAGGTTTAGGAACGTTTGAGGAACGGTTGATACCTGTCTTGGCGCGATCGGTTGGCTAGAACTCGAGATATGACTGAAAGGAGTGGGGAGTGTTTTTCGCTCTAAACAAATACGCTCCTTCAAGTACTGCGCCTAAACTATAGAAGTGACATGAAAATACTATATCGCACGATTGTTCCTCATTTAAAGACCTTTCATTTGATATAGGGCTTGGCGCGATCGGTTGGCTAGAACTCGAGATATGACTGAAAGGAGTGGGGAGTGTTTTATGCTCTAAACAAATACGCTCCTTCAAGTACTGCGCCTAAACTACAGAAGTGACACGAAAATGTTATATAGCACGGTTGTTTCCCATTTAAAGGCCTTTGATTTGATATATGGCTTGGCGTGATCGGTTGGCTAGAACTCGAGATAAGACTGGAAGGAATGGGGAATGTTTTTCGCTGTAAACAAATCCGCTCCTTCAAGTACTGCGCCTAAACTATAGAAGTGACATGAAAATGTTATATCGCGCGATTGTTCCTCATTTAAAGACCTTTCATTTGATATAGGGCTTGGCGTGATCGGTTGGCTAGAACTCGAGATATGACTGAAAGGAGTGGGAAGTGTTTTTCGCTCTAAACAAATACGCTCCTTCAAGTACTGCGCCTAAACTATAGAAGTCACATGAAAATCTTATATCGCGCGGTTGTTCCTCATTTAAAGACCGTTCAAGTGATATACGGATTGGGGCGATCGGTTCGCTAGAACTCGACATATGGCTAAAAGGAATGCGTAGTATTTTTCGCTCGAAAGAAATACGCTCCTTCAAGTACTGCGCCTAAACTATAGACGTGACACGAAAATATTATATCGCGCGGTTGTTCCTCATTTAAAGACCTTTCATTTGATATAGGGTTTGTCGCAATCGGTTGGCTAGAACTAGAGATATGACTGAAAGGAGTGGGGAGTGTTTTTCACTCTAAACAAATACGCTCCTTCAAGTACTGCGCCTAAACTATAGAAGTGACATGAAAATGTTATATCGCGCGATTGTTCCTCATTTAAAGACCTTTCATTTGATATAGGGTTTGGCGCGATCGGTTGGCTAGAACTCGAGATATGCCTGAAAGGAGTGGGGAGTGTTTTTCGCTCTAAACAAATACGCTCCTTCAAGTACTGCGCCTAAACTATAGAAGTGACAGCTACTCCGCCTAAACTATAGAAGTGATAAGAAAATGTTATATAGCGTGGTTGTTCCCCATTTAAAGACCTTTCATTCGATATAGGGCTTGGCGCGATCGGTTGTCTAGAACTTGAGATATGACTGAAAGGAGTGCGGAGTGTTTTTCTCTCTATACAAATACGCTCTTTCAACTACGGTAAATTTTGTATGCTAAATAGAGTTATAAGACTAAATCATTACAAAGCCTCAGTTTTCACCGCCTTAACTTGGTTTCTATAACTTAGTCGATTATAGTTTATATTTTCCAGCAAACAATGGATCTACTCCTTTCTTATTATACCACCTACTGACTCTTTAATATACTACAAAACTGCATACATTTATTAGGTTGATCTAAGGATGGAGTCAATGGAGCCACCGACGCGTTAAATGGGCGTTACTATGTCCAACCCATTGTAGTTGGTAGTCTTGCAATATATTCAACCAATATTGTAAATAGTTACAAACAGAGCCAAGAAATATTTAGGAAATATGGATACAATAAAATTAAAAGTTTAGATGTTAACTGTACATGCGTATAACTTACCAAAATGTCTTCCGCTGAAATTCGAGTATATCAAGTAATCCTCAATTCGAATAGCGTCACTGTTTATATTTATAGTAGAAAATCTGAAAATATAAGGCAAGCAAACAGCTGAGTTAGGAAAGTAGGAAGTTAGGATAGATATGCAGATATGTAGATATGTTCTAAACTATAGAAGTGTCACGAAAATTATATAGAGCGCTGTCGTTCCTCATTTAAGGACCTTTCATTTAATACCTGACTTGGCGCGATCGGTTGGCCAGAACTCAAGATATGACTGAGAGGAGTGGGGAGTGTTTTTCGCTTTATACAAATACACTCCTTCAATTACTGCGCCTAACCTTTAGAAGTGACACGAAAACATTATATAGCGCGGTTGTTTCTCATTTAAAGACCTTTCATTTAATACCTGACTTGGAGCGATCGGTTGGCCAGAACTCAAGATATGACTGAGAGGAGTGGGGAGTGTTTTTCGCTCTATACAAATACACTCCTTCAAGTACTGCCCCTAACCTATATAAGTGGCATGAAAATGATATAGAACGCGGTTGTTCCCCATTTAAAGACCTTTCAGTTAATACCTATCTTCAACCTCAACATCAATCTCAATCTCAGCCTGAACGACAACCTCAACCTCAACCTAAACGTCAACCTCAACCTCAACCTAAACGTCAACCTCAACCTTAACCTCAACCTTAACCTCAACGTCAACGTCAACCTCAACCTCAACTTCAACTACAACCTCATCTTCAACTTCAACCTCAACCTCAACCGCAACCTCAACCTTAACTTCAACCTCAATCGTAACCTCAAGCTCAAGCTCAATCGTAACCTCAACCTCAACTTCAACTACAACCTCATCTTCAACTTCAACCTCAACCTCAACCGCAACCTCAACCTTAACTTCAACCTCAACCTCAATCGTAACCTCAAGCTCAAGCTCAATCGTAACCTCAAGCTCAACCTCAATTTCAACTTCAACTTTAACCTCATGCTCAACCTCAACTTCAAGCGCAACTTACCCTCAACCGTACCTCAACCGTCTCTCAACCTTCCCTCAACCTTCTCTCAACCGACCCTCAACCGTCCCCCAAACGTCCCTCAAGCGCTCCTCAACCGTCCCTCAACCGTCCCTCAAGCGTCCCGCAACTGACCCTCAACCGTCCCTCAACCGACCCTCAAGCGACTCTCAACCGACCCTCAACCGACCCTCAACCGTCCCTCAACCGTCCCTCAACCGTTCCTCAACCGTCCCTCAACCATACGTCAACCGTCCCGCAAACATACCTCAACCGTCCCTTAACCGTCCCTCAACCACCCTCAACTGTCCCTCATCCGTCCCTCAACTGTCCCTCAACCGTCCCTCAACCGTCCCTCAACCGTCCCTCAACCGTCCCTCAACCGTCCCTCAACCGTTCCTCAACCGTCCCTCAAACGTTCCTCAACCATACGTCAACCGTCCCGCAAACATACCTCAACCGTCCCTTAACCGTCCCTCAACCGTCCCTCAACTGTCCCTCAACCATCCCTCAACTGTACCTCAACCGTCCCTCAACCGTCCCTCAACCGACCCTCAACCGTCCCTCAACTGTCCCTCAACCGTCCCTCAACCGTCCCTCAACCGTCCCTCAACCGTTCCTCAACCGTCCCTCAACCGTTCCTCAACCATACGTCAACCGTCCCGCAAACATACCTCAACCGTCCCTTAACCGTCCCTCAACCGTCCCTCAACTGTCCCTCAACCATCCCTCAACTGTACCTCAACCGACCCTCACCCGACCCTCAACCGACCCTCAACCGTCCCTCAACCGTCCCTCAACCGTTCCTCAACCGTTCCTCAACCTTCCCTCAAACGTCCCTCAACCGAACCCTCAACCGTCCTACCTACTTCCATCGGAGCCCTACCTACGGCCAGCGGAGCCCTACCTACGGCCAGCGGAGCCCTACCTACGGCCAGCGGAGCCCTACCTACGGTCAGCGCAGCGCTACCTACTGCCAGCGTAGCCCTAGCTACGGCTAGCGGAGGCCTACCTATGGCCAGCGGAGCGCTACCTACTGCCAACGGAGCCCTACCTACTGCCAACGGAGCCCTACGTACGGCCAGCGGAGCCCTACGTACGTCCCTCAACCGAACCCTCAACCGTCCTACCTACTTCCATCGGAGCCCTACCTACGCCCAGCGGAGCTCTAACTACGGCCAGCGAAGCCCTACCTACTGCCAGCAGAGCCCTACCTACGGCCAGCGGAGCCCTACGTACGGCCAGCGGAGCCCTACGTACGGCCAGCGGAGCCCTACGTACGGCCAGCGGAGCCCTACGTACGGCCAGCGGAGCCCTACGTACGGCCAGCGGAGCCCTACGTACGGCCAGCGGGCAATATGTAGGGCTCCGGTGGCTGTGGGTAGGGCTCCGCTGGGCATATGTAGGGCTCCGCTGGGCATATGTAGGGCGCCGTTGGGCATAGGAAGGGCTCCGCTGACCGTAGGTAGGGCTCCGCTGGCCGTAGGTAGGGCTCCGCTGGCCGTAGGTAGGGCTCCGCTGGCTATAGGTAGGGCTCCGCTGGCCGTAGGTAGCGCTCCGCTGGCCGTAGGTAGCGCTCCGCTGGGCGTATGTAGGGTTCCGCTGGCCGTAGGTAGGGTTCCGCTGGCCGTAGGTAGGGTTCCGCTGGCCGTAGTTAGAGCTTCGCTTGCACTATGTAGGGCTCCGCTGGCCGTAGGTAGGGCTTCGCTGACCATAGGTAGGGCTCCGCTAGCCGTAGGTAGCGCTCCACTGGCAATATGTAGGGCTCCGCTGGCTGTGGGTAGGGCTCCGCTGGGCATAGGTAGGGCTCCGTAGGCCATAGGAAGGGCTCCGCTGGCCGTAGGTAGGGCTCCGTTGGCAGTAGGTAGCGCTCCGCTGGCCGTAGGTAGGGCTCCGCTAGCCGTAGGTAGGGCTCCGCTGGCAGTAGGTAGCGCTGCGCTGGCCGTAGGTAGGACTCCGCTTGTAGTAGGTAGGGCTCCGCTGGCCAAAGGTAGGACGGTTGAGGGTTCGGTTGAGGGATGGTTGAGGGACGGTTGAGGGACGGTTGAGGGAAGGTTGAGGGACGGTTGAGGGACGGTTGAGGGACGGTTGAGGGACGGTTGAGGGACGGTTGAGGGACGGTTGAGGGACGGTTGAGGGACGGTTGAGGGACGGTTGAGGGACGGTTGAGGGACGGTTGAGGGACGGTTGAGGGACGGTTGAGGGACGGTTGAGGGATGGTTGAGGGACGGTTGAGGGACGGTTGAGGGACGGTTGAGGGGCGATTGAGGGACGATTGAGGGATGGTTGAGGGACGTTTGAGGGACGGTTGAGGGACGGTTGAGGGACGGTTGAGGGACGGTTGAGGGACGGTTGAGGGACGGTTGAGGGACGGTTGAGGGACGGTTGAGGGACGGTTGAGGGACGGTTAAGGGACGGTTGAGGTATGTTTGCGGGACGGTTGACGTATGGTTGAGGAACGGTTGAGGGACGGTTGAGGAACGGTTGAGGGACGGTTGAGGGACGGTTGAGGGACGGTTGAGGGACGGTTGAGGGACGGTTGAGGGACGGTTGAGGGACGGTTGAGGGACGGTTGAGGGACGGTTGAGGGACGGTTGAGGGACGGTTGAGGGACGGTTGAGGGACGGTTGAAGGACGATTGAGGGACGGTTGAGGGACGGTTGAGGACGGTTGAGGGACGGTTGATGGATGGTTGAGGGATGGTTGAGGGACGGTTGAGGGACGGTTGAGGGACGGTTGAGGTACGGTTGAGGGAGGGTTGAGGGACAGTTGAGGGACGGTTGAGGGACGGTTGAGGGACTGATCCCGAAAGTTGAGGGACGTTTGCAGTAGGTAGGGCTCCGCTGGCCAAAGGTAGGACGGTTGAGGGTTCGGTTGAGGGACGGTTGAGGGAGGGTTGAGGGATGGTTGAGGGACGGTTGAGGGACGGTTGAGGAAGGGTTGAGGGACAGTTGAGGGACGGTTGAGGGACGGTTGAGGGACGGTTGAGGGACGGTTGAGTCAAGACGGTTTAGGGACTAATCCCGAAAGTTGAGGGACGTTTGCAGTAGGTAGGGCTCTGCTGGCCAAAGGTAGGACGGTTGAGGGTTCGGTTGAGGGACGGTTGAGGGAGGGTTGAGGGACGGTTGAAGGACGGTTGAGAGACGGTTGAGGGACGATTGAGGGCACGAAAATGATATAGAGCGCGCTTGTTCCCCATTTAAAGACCTTTCAGTTGATGCCTGTCGGCGCGATCGGTTGGCTAGAACTCGAGATATGGCTGAAAGGAGTGGGGAGTGTTTTTCGCTCGAAACAAATACGCTCCTTCAAGTACTGCGCCTAAACTATAGAAGTGACACGATAATGTTATATAGCGCGGTTGTTCCTCATTTAAAGACCTTTCATTTGATAAATGGCTTGGCGCGATCGGTTGGCTAGACCTATAGATATGACTGAAAGGAGTGGGGAGTGTTTTTCGCTCTAAACAAATCCGCTCCTTCAAGTACTGTGCCTAAACTATAAAAGTGACACGAATATATTATATAGCACGGTTGTTCCCCATTTAAAGGCCTTTGATTTGATATATGGCATGGCGTGATCGGTTGGCTAGAACTCGAGATATGACTGGAAGGAGTGGGGAATGTTTTTCGCTCTAAACAAATACGCTCCTTCAAGTACTGCGCCTAAACTATAAAAGTGACACGAATATATTATATAGCACGGTTGTTCCCCATTTAAAGGCCTTTGATTTGATATATGGCATGGCGTGATCGGTTGGCTAGAACTCGAGATATGACTGAAAGGAGTGGGGAGTGTTTTTCGCTCTAAACAAATACGCTCCTTCAAGTACTGCGCCTAAACTATAAAAGTGACACGAATATATTATATAGCACGGTTGTTCCCCATTTAAAGGCCTTTGATTTGATATATGGCATGGCGTGATCGGTTGGCTAGAACTCGAGATATGACTGAAAGGAGTGGGGAGTGTTTTTCGCTCTAAACAAATCCGCTCCTTCAAGTACTGTGCCTAAACTATAGAAGTGACACGATAATGTTATATAGCGCGGTTGTTCCCCATTTAAAGACCTTTCATTTGATATATGGCTTGGCGCGATCGGTTGGCTAGAACTCGAGATATGACTGAAAGGAGTGGAGAGTGTTTTTCGCTCTAAACAAATACGCTCCTTCAAGTACTGCGCCTAAACTATAAAAGTGACACGAATATATTATATAGCACGGTTGTTCCCCATTTAAAGGCCTTTGATTTGATATATGGCATGGCGTGATCGGTTGGCTAGAACTCGAGATATGACTGGAAGGAGTGGGGAATGTTTTTCGCTCTAAACAAATCCGCTCCTTCAAGTACTGCGCCTAAACTATAAAAGTGACGTGAAAATGTTATATCGCGCGATTGTTCCTCATTTAAAGACCTTTCATTTGATATATGGCTTTGCGCGATCGGTTGGCTAGAACTCGAGATATGACTGGAAGGAGTGGGGAGTGTTTTTCGCTCTAAACAAATCCGCTCTTTCAAGTACTGCGCCTAACATATATAAGTGGCATGAAAATGATATAGAGCGCGGTTGTTCCCCATTTAAAGACCTTTCACTTGATACCTGTCTTCAACCTCAACATCAATCTCAATCTCAGCCTCAACGTCAACGTCAACGTCAACCTCAACCTCAACTACAAACTCATCATCAACTTCAACCTCATCCTCAATCTCAATCTCAACATTAACCTCAACCTCAACCTCAACGATAACCTCAACCTCAACCTAAACGTCAACCTCAACCTTAACGTCAACCTCAACCTCAACGTCAACCTCAACCTCAACCTCAACCTCAACTTCAACTACAACCTCATCTTCAACTTCAACCTCAACCTCAACCACATTCTCAACCTCAACCTTAATCGTAACCTCAAGCTCAAGCTCAATCGTAACCTCAAGCTCAACCTCAATTTCAACGTCAACTTTAACCTCATGCTCAACCTCAACTTCAAGCGCAACTTACCCTCAACGGTACCTCAACCGTCTCTCAACCTTCCCTCAACCTTCTCTCAACCGACCCTCAACCGACCCTCAACCGACCCTCAACCGACCCTCAACCGACCCTCAACCGACCCTCAACCGACCCTCAACCGACCCTCAACCGACCCTCAACCGACCCTCAACCGACCCTCAACCGACCCTCAACCGACCCTCAACCGACCCTCAACCGACCCTCAACCGACCCTCAACCGACCCTCAACCGACCCTCAACCGACCCTCAACCGACCCTCAACCGACCCTCAACCGACCCTCAATCGACCCTTAACCGACCCTCAACCGACCCTCAACCGACCCTCAGCGGCCAGCGGGCAATATGTAGGGCTCCGCTGGGCATATGTAGAGCTCCGTTGGCCATAGGAAGGGCTCCGCTGACCGTAGGTAGGGCTCCGCTGGCCGTAGGTAGGGCTCCGCTGGCCGTAGGTAGGGCTCCGCTGGCCGTAGGTAGGGCTCCGCTGGCAGTAGGTAGCGCTCCGCTGGCCGTAGGTAGGGCTCCGCTGGCCGTAGTTAGAGCTTCGCTTGCAGTATGTAGGGCTCCGCTGGCAGAAGTTAGAGCTTCGCTTGCAGTATGTAGGGCTCCGCTAGCCGTAGGTAGCGCTCCGCTGACTGTGGGTAGGGCTCCGCTGGGCATAGGTAGGGCTCCGTTGGCCATAGGAAGGGCTCCGCTGGCCGTAGGTAGGTCTTCGTTGGCAGTAGGTAGCGCTCCGCTGGCCTTAGGTAGGGCTCCGCTAGCCGTAGGTAGGGCTCCGCTGGCAGTAGGTAGCGCTGCGCTGGCCGTAGGTAGGACTCCGCTGGCCGCTGCTAAGGCTCCAGTTGCAGTAGGTAGGGCTCCGCTGGCCAAAGGTAGGACGAGTGAGGGTTCGCTTGAGGGTTCGGTTAGGGGGCGGTTGAGGGACGGTTGAGGGACTGTTGAGGGACTGTTGAGTGACGGTTGAGGGACGGTTGAGGGACGGTTGAGGGACGGTTGAGGGACGGTTGAGGGACGATGAGGGACGGTTGAGGGACGGTTGAGGGACGGTTGAGGGACGGTTGAGGGACGGTTGAGGAAAAGTTGAGGGAAGGTTGAGGGAAGGTTGAGGGAGGGTTGAGGGAAGGTTGAGGGAAGGTTTAGAGAAGGTTGAGGGAAGGTTGAGGGAAGGTTGAGGGAAGGTTGAGGGACGTTTGAGGCCCATTTGAGGGACGGTTGAGGGTCGGTTGAGGGAAGGTTGAGGTTAGGTTGAGGTAAGGTTGAGGGAAAGTTGAGGGACGTTTAAAGGAAGGTTGAGGGACGGTTCAAAGAACGGTTGAGGGACGGTTGAGGGACAGTTGAGGGACTCTTTAGGGAAGGTTGAGGGATGGTTGAGGGACGGTTGAGGAACGGTCGAGGGACGGTTGAGGAACAATTGATTAATGGTTGACGGATGTTTGAGGGACGGTTGAGGGAAGGTTGAGGGATGGTTGAGGGACGGTTGAGGGACGGTTGAGGGACGGTTGAGGGAGGGTTGAGGGACGGTTGAGGGACGGTTGACGGACGGTTGAGGGACGGTTGAGGTACGGCTGAGGGACGGTTGAGAGACGGTTGAGGGAAGGTTGACGAACGGTTGAGGAACGGTTGATACCTGCCTTGGCGCGATAGGTTGGCTAGAACTCGAGATATGACTGAAAGGAGTGGGGAGTGTTTTTCGCTCTAAACAAATACGCTCCTTCAAGTACTGCGCCTAAACTATATAAGTGACGCGAAAATCTTATATCGCGCAGTTGTTCCTCATTTAAAGACCTTTCATTTGATATAGGGCTTGGCGCGATCGGTTGGCTAGAACTCGAGATATGACTGAAAGGAGTGGGGAGTGTTTTTCGCTCTAAACAAATACGCTCCTTCAAGTACTGCGCCTAACCTATATAAGTGGCATGAAAATGATATAGAGCGCGGTTGTTCCCCATTTAAAGACCTTTCACTTGATACCTGTCTTCAACCTCAACATCAATCTCAATCTCAGCCTCAACGTCAACGTCAACATCAACCTCAACCTCAACTACAAACTCATCATCAACTTCAACCTCATCCTCAATCTCAATCTCAACATTAACTTCAACCTCAACCTCAACGACAACCTCAACCTCAACGACAACCTCAACCTCAACCTAAACGTCAACCTCAACCTTAACCTCAACCTCAACCTCAACCTCAACCTCAACCTCAACCTCAACCTCAACCTCAACCTCAACCTCAACCTCAACCTCAACCTCAACTTCAACTACAACCTCATCTTCAACTTCAACTTCAACCTCAACCTCAACCACATTCTCAACCTCAACCTTAACTTCAACCTCAACCTTAATCGTAACCTCAAGCTCAAGCTCAATCGTAACCTCAAGCTCAACCTCAATTTTAACTTCAACTTTAACCTCATGCTCAACCTCAACTTCAAGCGCAACTTACCCTCAACCTTACCTCAACCGTCTCTCAACCTTCCCTCAACCTTCTCTCAACCTCTTCTCAACCGACCCTCAACCGTCCCCCAACCGTCTCTCAACCGCCCCTCAACCGTCCCTCAACCGACCCTTAACCGTCCCTCAACCGTCTCTCAACCGTCCCTCAACCGACCCTCAACCGACCCTCAACCGACCCTCAACCGACCCTCAACCGACCCTCAACCGACCCTCAACCGACCCTCAACCGACCCTCAACCGACCCTCAACCGACCCTCAACCGACCCTCAACCGACCCTCAACCGACCCTCAAACGACCCTCAAACGACCCTTAACCGACCCTCAACCGACCCTCAACCGACCCTCAACCGACCCTCAAACGACCCTCAACCGACCCTCAACCGACCCTCAACCGACCCTCAACCGACCCTTAACCGACCCTCAACCGACCCTCAACCGACCCTCAACCGACCCTCACCCGACCCTCAACCGACCCTCAACCGACCCTCAACCGACCCTCAACTGTCCCTCAACTGTCCCTCAACGGTCCCTCAACCGTCCCTCAACCGTCCCTCAACCGTCCCTCAACCGTTCCTCAACCGTTCCTCAACCGTTCCTCAACCGTTCCTCAACCGTTCCTCAACCGTCCCTCAACCTTCCCTCAACCGTCCCTCAACCTTCCCTCAACCGTCCCTCAACCGTCCCTCAACCGTCCCTCAACCGTCCCTCAACCGCCTACCTACTTTCATCGGAGCCCTACCTACGGCCAGCGAAGCCCTACCTACTGCCAGCGGAGCCCTACCTACGGCAAGCGGAGCCCTACCTACGGCCAGTGGAGCTCTAACTAGGGCCAGCGAAGCCCTACCTACTGCCAGCGGAGCCCTACCTACTGCCAGCGGAGCCCTACCTACGGCCAGCAGGCAATATGTAGGGCTCCGGTGGCTGTGGGTAGGGCTAAGCTGGGCATATGTAGGGCTCCGTTGGGCATAGGAAGGGCTCCGCTGACCGTAGGTAGGGCTCCGCTGGCCGTAGGTAGGGCTCCGCTGGCTACAGGTAGGGCTCCGCTGGCCGTAGGTAGCGCTCCGCTGGGCGTAGGTAGGGTTCCGCTGGCCGTAGGTAGCGCTCCACTGGCCGTAGGTAGGGTTCCGCTGGCCGTAGGTAGGGCTCCGCTGGCCGTAGTTAGAGCTTCGCTTGCAGTATGTAGGGCTCTGCTGGCAGTAGGTAGCGCTCCGCTGGCCGTAGGTAGGGCTTCGCTGACCGTAGGTAGGGCTCCGCTAGCCGTAGGTAGCGCTCCACTGGCAATATGTAGGGCTCCGCTGGCTGTGGGTAGGGCTCCGCTGGGCATAGGTATGGCTCCGTTAGCCATAGGAAGGGCTCCGCTGGCCGTAGGTAGGACTCCGCGTGCCGTAGCTAAGGCTCCGGTTGCAGTAGGTAGGGCTCCGCTGGCTCGGTTGAGGGTTCGGTTAGGGGGCAGTTGAGGGACGGTTGAGGGACGGTTGAGGGATGGTTGACAGATGGTTGAGGGACTGTTGAGGGACTGTTGAGTGACGGTTGAGGGACGGTTGAGGGACGGTTGAGGGACGGTTGAGGGACGGTTGAGGGACGGTTGAGGGACGGTTGAGGGACGGTTGAGGGACGGTTGAGGGACGGTTGAGGGACGGTTGAGGGACGGTTGAGGGACGGTTGAGGGACGGTTGAGGAAAAGTTGAGGGAAAGTTGAGGGAAGGTTGAGGGAAGGTTGAGGGAGGGTTGAGGGAAGGTTGAGGGAAGGTTTAGAGAAGGTTGAGGGAAGGTTGAGGGACGTTTAAGGGACGTTTAAGGGACGTTGGAGGCCCATTTGAGGGACGGTTGAGGGTCCGTTGAGGGGAGGTTGAGGTTAGGTTGAGGTAAGGTTGAGGGAAAGTTGAGGGACGTTTTAAGGAAGGTTGAGGGACTGTTCAAAGAACGGTTGAGGGACGGTTGAGGGACTCTTTAGGGAAGGTTGAGGGATGGTTGAGGGACGGTTGAGGGACGGTTGAGGGACGATTGAGGGAAGGTTGAGGAACGGTTTAGGGGCGGTTGAGGAACGGTCGAGGGACGGTTGAGGAACAATTGATGGATGGTTGACGGATGTTTGCGGGACGGTTGAGGGAAGGTTGAGGGATGGTTGAGGGACGGTTGAGGGACGGTTGAGGGACGGTTGAGGGACGGTTAAGGGACGGTTGAGGGACGGTTGAGGGAGGGTTGAGGGACGGTTGAGGGACGGTTGACGGACGGTTGAAGGACGGTTGAGGTACGGCTGAGAGACGGTTGAGGGACGCTTGAGGGAAGGTTGAGGAACTGTTGAGGAACGGTTGAGGAACGGTTGATACCTGCCTTGGCGCGATCGGTTGGCTAGAATTCGAGATATGACTGAAAGGAATGGGGAGTGTTTTTCGCTTTAAACAAATACGCTCCTTCAAGTACTGCGCCTAAACTATAGAAGTGACATGAAAATGTTATATTGCGCGATTGTTCCTCATTTAAAGACCTTTCATTTGATATAGGGCTTGGCGCGATCGGTTGGCTAGAACTCGAGATATGACTGAAAGGAGTGGGGAGTGTTTTTCGCTCTAAACAAATACGCTCCTTCAAGTACTGCGCCTAAACTATAGAAGTGACAGCTACTCCGCCTAAACTATAGAAGTAACAAGAAAATGTTATATAGCGCGGTTGTTCCCCAATTAAAGACCTTTCATTCGATATAGGGCTTGGCGCGATCGGTTATCTAGAACTTGAGATATGACTGAAAGGAGTGCGGAGTGTTTTTCTCTCTATACAAATACGCTCTTTCAATTACGGTAAATTTTGTATGCTAAATAGAGTTATAAGACTAAACCATTACAAAGCCTCAGTTTTCACCGCCTTAACTTGGTTTCTATAACTTAGTCGATTATAGTTTATATTTTCTAGCAAACAATGGATCTACTCCTTTCTTATTATACCACCTGCTGACTCTTTAATATACTGCAAAACTGCATACATTTATTAGGTTGATCTAAGGATGGAGTCAATGGAGCCACCGACGCGTTAAATGGGCGTTACTATGTACTATCCCATTGTAGTTGGTAGTCTTGCAATATATTCAACCAATATTGTAAATAGTTACAAACAGAGCCAAGAAATATTTAGGAAATATGGATACAATAAAATTAAAAGTTTAGATGTTAACTGTACATGCGTATAACTTACCAAAATGTCTTCCGCTGAAATTCGAGTATATCGAGTAATCCTCAATTCGAATAGCGTCACTGTTTATATTTATAGTAGAAAATCTGAAAATATAAGGCAAGCAAACAGCTGAGTTAGGAAAGTAGGAAGTTAGGATAGATATGGAGATATGTAGATATGTTCTAAACTATAGAAGTGTCACGAAAATGATATAATAGCTTTCATTTAATAGCTGACTTGGCGCGATCGGTTGGCCAGAACTCAAGATATGACTGAGAGGAGTGGGGAGTGTTTTTCGCTTTATACAAATACACTCCTTCAATTACTGCGCCTAACCTATAGAAGTTACACGAAAACATTAAATAGCGCGGTTGTTTCTCATTTAAAGACCTTTCAGTTGATACCTATCTTCAACCTCAACATCAATCTCAATCTCAGCCTCAACGACAACCTCAACCTCAACCTAAACGTCAACCTCAACCTCAACCTTAACCTCAACCTCAACCTCAACTACAAACTCATCTTCAACTTCAACCTCATCCTCAATCTCAATCTCAACATTAACCTCAACCTCAACCTCAACCTCAATCGTAACCTCAAGCTCAAGCTCAATCGTAACCTCAAGCTCAACCTCAACTTCAACTTCAACTTTAACCTCATGCTCAACCTCAACTTCAAGCGCAACTCACCCTCAACCGTACCTCAACAGTCTCTCAACCTTCCCTCAACCTTCTCTCAACCGACCCTCAACCGTCCCCCAACCGTCTCTCAACCGTCCCTCAACCGTCCCTCAACCGTCCCTCAACCGTCCCGCAACTGACCCTCAACCGACCCTCAACCGACCCTCAACCGACCCTCAACCGACCCTCAACCGACCCTCAACCGACCCTCAACCGACCCTCAAACGACCCTCAAACGACCCTTAACCGTCCCTCAACCGTCCCTCAACCGTCCCTCAACCGTTCCTCAACCGTTCCTCAACCGTTCCTCAACCGTCCCTCAACCTTCCCTCAACCTTCCCTCAAACGTCCCTCAACCGTCCTACCTACTTCCATCGGAGCCCTACCTACGGCCAGCGGAGCCCTACCTACGGCCAGTGGAGCTCTAACTACGGCCAGCGAAGCCCTACCTACTGCCAGCGGAGCCGTACCTACGGCCAGTGGAGCTACCTACGGCCAGTGGAGCTCTAACTACGGCCAGCGAAGCCCTACCTACTGCCAGCGGAGCCCTACCTACGGCCAACGGAGCCCTACATACGGCCAGCGGAGACCTACCTACGGCCAGTGGAGCTCTAACTACGGCCAGCGAAGCCCTACCTACGGTCAGCGGAGCCCTTCCTATGGCCAACGGAGCTCTACATATGCCCAGCGGAGCCCTACCCACAGCCAGCGGAGCCCTACATATTGCCCGCTGGCCGTAGGTAGGGCTCCGCTGGCAGTAGGTAGGGCTTCGCTGGCCGTAGTTAGAGCTCCACTGGCCGTAGGTAGGGCTCCACTGGCCGTATGTAGGGCTCCGTTGGCCGTAGGTAGGGCTCCGCTGGCAGTAGGTAGGGCTTCGCTGGCCGTAGTTAGAGCTCCACTGGCCGTAGGTAGGGCTCCGCTGGCCGTATGTAGGGCTCCGTTGGCCGTAGGTAGGGCTCCGCTGGCAGTAGGTAGGGCTTCGCTGGCCGTAGTTAGAGCTCCACTGGCCGTAGGTAGGGCTCCGCTGGCAGTAGGTAGGGCTTCGCTGGCCGTAGTTAGAGCTCCACTGGCCGTAGGTAGGGCTCCGCTGGCCGTAGGTAGGGGTCCGATGGAAGTAGGTAGGACGGTTGAGGGACGTTTGAGGGAAGGTTGAGGGAAGGTTGAGGGACGGTTGAGGAACGGTTGAGGGACGGTTGAGGGACGGTTGAGGGACGGTTGAGGGACGGTTAAGGGTCGTTTGAGGGTCGTTTGAGGGTCGGTTGAGGGTCGGTTGAGGGTCGGTTGAGGGTCGGTTGAGGGTCGGTTGAGGGTCGGTTGAGGGTCGGTTGAGGGTCGGTTGAGGGTCGGTTGAGGGTCGGTTGAGGGTCGGTTGAGGGTCGGTTGAGGGTCGGTTGAGGGTCGGTTGAGGGTCGGTTGAGGGTCGGGTAAGGGTCGGGTGAGGGTCGGTTGAGGGTCGGTTGAGGGTCGGTTGAGGGTCGGTTGAGGGTCGGTTAAGGGTCCGTTGAGGGTCGGTTGAGGGTCGGTTGAGGGTCGGTTGAGGGTCGTTTGAGGGACGGTTGAGGGAGGGTTGAGGGACGGTTGAAGGACGGTTGAGGGACGGTTGAGGGACGATTGAGGGCACGAAAATTATAAAGAGCGCTCTTGTTCCCCATTTAAAGACCTTTCATTTGATATATGGCTTGGCGCGATCGGTTGGCTAGAACTCGAGATATGACTGAAAGGAGTGGGGAGTGTTTTCCGCTCTAAACGAATACGCTCCTTCAAGTACTGCGCCTAAACTATAGAAGTGACACGAAAATGTTATATAGCGCGGTTGTTCCTCATTTAAAGACCTTTCATTTGATATATTGCTTGGCGCGATCGGTTGGCTAGAACTCCAGATATGACTGAAAGGAATGGGGAGTGTTTTTCGCTTTAAACAAATACGCTCCTTCACGTAATGCGCGTAAACTATAGAAGTGACACGAAAATATTATATAGCACGGATGTTCCCCATTTAAAGGCCTTTGATTTGATATATGGCTTGGCGTGATCGGATGGCTAGAACTCGAGATATGTCTGGAAGGAGTGGGGAGTGTTTTTCGCTCTAAACAAATCCGCTCCTTCAAGTACTGCGCCTAAACTATATAAGTGACGCGAAAATCTTATATCGCGCGGTTGTTCCCCATTTAAAGACCTTTCATTTGATATATGGCTTGGCGCGGTCGGTTGGCTAGAACTCGAGATATGACTGAAAGGAGTGGGGAGTGTTTTTCGCTCTAAACAAATACGCTCCTTCAAGTACTGCGCCTAAACTATAGAAGTGACACGAAAATGGTATATAGCGCGGTTGTTCCTCATTTAAAGACCTTTCATTTGATATATGGCTTTGCGCGATCGGTTGGCTAGAACTCGAGATATGACTGAAAGGAATGGGGAGTGTTTTTCGCTTTAAACAAATACGCTCCTTCAAGTACTGCGCCTAAACTATAGAAGTGACACGAAAATATTATATAGCACGGATGTTCCCCATTTAAAGGCCTTTGATTTGATATATGGCTTGGCGTGATCGGATGGCTAGAACTCGAGATATGTCTGGAAGGAGTGGGGAGTGTTTTTCGCTCTAAACAAATCCGCTCCTTCAAGTACTGCGCCTAAACTATATAAGTGACGCGAAAATCTTATATCGCGCGGTTGTTCCCCATTTAAAGACCTTTCATTTGATATATGGCTTGGCGCGGTCGGTTGGCTAGAACTCGAGATATGACTGAAAGGAGTGGGGAGTGTTTTTCGCTCTAAACAAATACGCTCCTTCAGGTACTGCGCCTAAACTATAGAAGTGACACGAAAATGGTATATAGCGCGGTTGTTTCTCATTTAAAGACCTTTCATTTGATATATGGCTTTGCGCGATCGGTTGGCTAGAACTCGAGATATGACTGGAAGGAGTGGGGAGTGTTTTTCGCTCTAAACAAATCCGCTCCTTCAAGTACTGCGCCTAACCTATATAAGTGGCATAAAAATGATATAGAGCGCGGTTGTTCCCCATTTAAAGACCTTTCACTTGATACCTGTCTTTAACCTCAACATCAATCTCAATCTCAGGCTCAACGTCAACGTCAACGTCAACGTCAACCTCAACGTCAACGTCAACCTCAACCTCAACTACAAACTCATCATCAACTTCAACCTCATCCTCAATCTCAATCTCAACATTAACCTCAACCTCAACGTCAACGACAACCTCAACCTCAACCTAAACGTCAACCTCAACCTTAACGTCAACCTCAACCTCAACGTCAACCTCAACCTCAACCTCAACTTCAACTACAACCTCATCTTCAACTTCAACTTCAACTTCAACCTCAACCTCAACCACATTCTCAACCTCAAGCTTAATCGTAACCTCAAGCTCAAGCTCAATCGTAACCTCAAGCTCAACCTCAATTTCAACTTCAACTTTAACCTCATGCTCAACCTCAACTTCAAGCGCAACTCACCCTCAACCGTACCTCAACCGTCTCTCAACCTTCCCTCAACCTTCTCTCAACCGACCCTCAACCGTCGCCCAACCGTCCCTCAACCGCCCCTCAACCGTCCTTCAACCGACCCTTAACCGTCCCTCAACCGTCTCTCAACCGTCCCTCAACCGTCCCTCAACTGTCCCTCAACGGTCCCTCAACCGTCCCTCAACCGTCCCTCAAACGTCCCTCAACCGTTCCTCAACCGTTCCTCAACCGTTCCTCAACCGTCCCTCAACCGTCCCTCAACCTTCCCTCAACCCTCCCTCAACCGTCCCTCAACCGTCCCTCAACCGTCCCTCAACCATCCCTCAACCTTCCCTCAACCGTCTCTCAAACATCCGTCAACCATTAATTAATTGTTCCTCAAACGTCCCTCGACCGTTCCTCAACCGTCCCTCAACCATCCCTCAACCTTCCCTAAAGAGTCCCTCAACTGTCCCTCAACCGTCCCTCAACCGTTCTTTGAACCGTCCCTCAACCTTCCTTTAAACGTCCCTCAACTTTCCCTCAACCTTACCTCAACCTAACCTCAACCTTCCCTCAACCGACCCTCAACCGTACCTCAAATGGGCCTCAAACGTCCCTTAAACGTCCCTTAAACGTCCCTCAACCTTCCCTCAACCTTCCCTCAACCTTCCCTCAACCTTCTCTAAACCTTCCCTCAACCTTCCCTCAACCCTCCCTCAACCTTCCCTCAACCTTCCCTCAACCGTCCCTCAACCGTCCCTCAACCGTCCCTCAACCGTCCCTCAACCGTCCCTCAACCGTCCCTCAACCGTCCCTCAACCGTCCCTCAACCGTCCCTCAACCGTCCCTCAACCGTCCCTCAACCGTCCCTCAACCGTCCCTCAACCGTCCCTCAACCGTCCCTCAACCGTCCCTCAACCGTCCCTCAACCGTCCCTCAACCGTCCCTCAACCGTCCCTCAACCGTCCCTCAACCGTCCCTCAACCGTCCCTCAACCTTCCCTCAACCGTCCCTCAACCGTCACTCAACAGTCCCTCAACTGTCCCTCAACCATCTGTCAACCATCCCTCAACCGTCCCTCAACCGAACCCTCACCCGTCCTACCTTTGGCCAGCGGAGCCCTACCTACTGCAACCAGAGCCTTAGCAACGGCCAGCGGAGTCCTACCTACGGCCAGCGCAGCGCTACCTACTGCCAGCGGAGCCCTACCTACGGCCAGCGGAACCCTACCTACGCCCAGCGGAGCCCTACCTACGGCCAGCGGAGCCCTACCTACGGTCAGCGGAGCCCTTCCTATG
Source organism: Thecophora atra (assembly GCA_937620795.1). Lineage (NCBI taxonomy): Eukaryota > Metazoa > Arthropoda > Insecta > Diptera > Conopidae > Thecophora > Thecophora atra. Next base: position 30,740,718 of record OW569397.1, on the reverse strand, counting down.
CCCAACGGAGCCCTACATATGCCCAGCTTAGCCCTACCCACAGCCACCGGAGCCCTACATATTGCCCGCTGGCCGTAGGTAGGGCTCCGCTGGCAGTAGGTAGGGCTCCGCTGGCAGTAGGTAGGGCTCCGCTGGCCGTAGGTAGGGCTCCGCTGACCGTAGGTAGGGCTCCGCTGGCTATAGGTAGGGCTCCGCTGGCTATAGGTAGGGCTCCGCTGGCTATAGGTAGGGCTCCGCTGGCTATAGGTAGGGCTCCGCTGGCCGTAGGTAGCGCTCCGCTGGGCGTAGGTAGGGTTCCGCTGGCCGTAGATAGCGCTCCACTGGCCGTAGGTAGTGTTCCGCTGGCCGTAGGTAGGGCTCCGCTGGCCGTAGTTAGAGCTTCGCTTGCAGTATGTAGGGCTCCGCTGGCAGTAGGTAGCGCTCCGCTGGCCGTAGGTAGGGCTTCGCTGACCGTAGGTAGGGCTCCGCTAGCCGTAGGTAGCGCTCCACTGGCAATATGTAGGGCTCCGCTGGCTGTGGGTAGGGCTCCGCTGGGCATAGGTAGGGCTCCGTTAGCCATAGGAAGGGACCCGCTAGCCGTAGGTAGGGCTCCGTTGGCAGAAGGTAGGACGGGTGAGGGTTCGGTTGAGGGTTCGGTTAGGGGGCAGTTGAGGGACGGTTGAGGGACGGTTGAGGGATGGTTGACAGATGGTTGAGGGACTGTTGAGGGACTGTTGAGTGACGGTTGAGGGACGGTTGAGGGACGGTTGAGGGACGGTTGAGGGACGGTTGAGGGACGGTTGAGGGACGGTTGAGGGACGGTTGAGGGACGGTTGAGGGACGGTTGAGGGACGGTTGAGGGACGGTTGAGGGACGGTTGAGGGACGGTTGAGGGACGGTTGAGGGACGGTTGAGGGACGGTTGAGGAAAAGTTGAGGGAAAGTTGAGGGAAAGTTGAGGGAAGGTTGAGGGAAGGTTGAGGGAGGGTTGAGGGAAGGTTGAGGGAAGGTTTAGAGAAGGTTGAGGGAAGGTTGAGGGAAGGTTAAGGGAAGGTTGAGGGACGTTTAAGGGACGTTGGAGGCCCATTTGAGGGACGGTTGACGGTCCGTTGAGGGGAGGTTGAGGTTAGGTTGAGGTAAGGTTGAGGGAAAGTTGAGGGACGTTTAAAGGAAGTTTGAGGGACGGTTCAAAGAACGGTTGAGGGACGGTTGAGGGACGGTTGAGGGACGGTTGAGGGACTCTTTAGGGAAGGGTGAGGGATGGTTGAGGGACGGTTGAGGGACGGTTGAGGGACGATTGAGGGAAGGTTGAGGAACGGTTGAGGGGCGGTTGAGGAACGGTCGAGGAACGTTTGAGGAACGGTTGATACCTGCCTTGGCGCGATCGGTTGGCTAGAACTCGAGATATGACTGAAAGGAGTGGGGAGTGTTTTTCGCTCTAAACAAATACGCTCCTTCAAGTACTGCGCCTAAACTATATAAGTGACGCGAAAATCTTATATCGCGCGGTTGTTCCTCATTTAAAGACCTTTCATTTGATATAGGGCTTGGCGCGATCGGTTGGCTAGAACTCGAGATATGACTGAAAGGAGTGGGGAGTGTTTTTCGCTCTAAACAAATACGCTCCTTCAAGTACTGCGCCTAAACTATAGAAGTGACAGCTACTCCGCCTAAACTATAGAAGTAACAAGAAAATGTTATATAGCGCGGTTGTTCCCCAATTAAAGACCTTTCATTCGATATAGGGCTTGGCGCGATCGGTTATCTAGAACTTGAGATATGACTGAAAGGAGTTCGGAGTGTTTTTCTCTCTATACAAATACGCTCTTTCAATTACGGTAAATTTTGTATGCTAAATAGAGTTATAAGACTAAACCATTACAAAGCCTCAGTTTTCACCGCCTTAACTTGGTTTCTATAACTTAGTCGATTATAGTTTATATTTTCCAGCAAACAATGGATCTACTCCTTTCTTATTATACCACCTGCTGACTCTTTAATATACTGCAAAACTGCATACATTTATTAGGTTGATCTAAGGATGGAGTCAATGGAGCCACCGACGCGTTAAATGGGCGTTACTATGTACTATCCCATTGTAGTTGGTAGTCTTGCAATATATTCAACCAATATTGTAAATAGTTACAAACAGAGCCGAGAAATATTTAGGAAATATGGATACAATAAAATTAAAAGTTTAGATGTTAACTGTACATGCGTATAACTTACCAAAATGTCTTCCGCTGAAATTCGAGTATATCGAGTAATCCTCAATTCGAATAGCGTCACTGTTTATATTTATAGTAGAAAATCTGAAAATATAAGGCAAGCAATATAAGCAAACAGCTGAGTTAGGAAAGTAGGAAGTTAGGATAGTTATGCAGATATGTAGATATGTTCTAAACTATAGAAGTGTCACGAAAATGATATAATAGCTTTCATTTAATAGCTGACTTGGCGCGATCGGTTGGCCAGAACTCAAGATATGACTGAGAGGAGTGGGGAGTGTTTTTCGCTTTATACAAATACACTCCTTCAATTATTGCGCCTAACCTATAGAAGTGACACGAAAACATTAAATAGCGCGGTTGTTTCTCATTTAAAGACCTTTCAGTTGATACCTATCTTCAACCTCAACATCAATCTCAATCTCAGCCTCAACGACAACCTCAACCTCAACCTAAACGTCAACCTCAACCTTAACCTCAACCTTAACCTCAACCTCAACTACAAACCCATCTTCAACTTCAACCTCATCCTCAATCTCAATCTCAACATTAACCTCAACCTCAACCTCAACGACAACCTCAACCTCAACCTAAACGTCAACCTCAACCTTAACCTCAACCTTAACCTCAACCTCAACCTCAACTTCAACTACAACCTCATCTTCAACTTCAACCTCAACCTCAACCTCAACCGCAACCTCAACCTTAACTTCAACCTCAACCGCAATCGTAACCTCAAGCTCAAGCTCAATCGTAACCTCAAGCTCAACCTCAAGCTCAACCTCAATTTCAACTTCAACTTTAACCTCATGCTCAACCTCAACTTCAAGCGCAACTCACCCTCAACCGTACCTCAACCGTCTCTCAACCTTCCCTCAACCTTCTCTCAACCGACCCTCAACCGTCCCCCAACCGTCCCTCAAGCGCCCCTCAACCGTCCCTCAACCGACCCTTAACCGTCCCTTAACCGTCTCTCAACCGTCTCTCAACCGTCCCTCAACAGTCCCTCAACCGTCCCTCAACCGTCCCTCAACCGTCCCTCAACCGTCCCTCAACCGTCCCGCAACTGACCCTCAACCGTCCCTCAAGCGACCCTCAAGCGACCCTCAACCGACCCTCAACTGTCCCTCAACCGTCCCTCAACCGTCCCTCAACCGTCCCTCAACCGTCCCTCAACCGTTCCTCAACCGTTCCTCAACCGTCCCTCAACCTTCCCTCAACCTTCCCTCAACCTTCCCTCAACCTTCCCTCAAACGTCCCTCAACCGTCCTACCTACTTCCATCGGAGCCCTACCTACGGCCAGCGGAGCCCTACCTACGGCCAGTGGAGCTCTAACTACGGCCAGCGAAGCCCTACCTACTGCCAGCGGAGCCCTACCTACGGCCAGAGGCGCCCTACCTACGGCCAGCGGAGCCCTACCTACGGCCAGCGGAGCCCTACCTACGGCCAGCGGAGCCCTACCTACTGCCAACGGAGCCCTACCTACTGCTAGCGTAGCCCTACCTGCGCCCAGCGGAGCCCTACCTGCGGCCAGCGCAGCGCTACCTACTGCCAGCTTAGCCCTACCTACGGCTAGCGGAGGCCTACCTACGGCCAGCGGAGTCCTACCTACTGGGCATATGTAGGGCTCCGTTGGGCATAGGAAGGGATCCGCTGACCGTAGGTAGGGCTCCGCTGGCAGTAGGTAGGGCTCCGCTGGCAGTAGGTAGGGCTCCGCTGGCCGTAGGTAGCGCTCCGCTGGGCGTAGGTTGGGTTCCGCTGGCCGTAGGTAGCGCTCCACTGGCCGTAGGTAGGGTTCCGCTGGCCGTAGGTAGGGCTCCGCTGGCCGTAGTTAGAGCTTCGCTTGCAGTATGTAGGGCTCCGCTGGCAGTAGGTAGCGCTCCGCTGGCCGTAGGTAGGGCTTCGCTGACCGTAGGTAGCGCTCCGCTAGCCGTAGTTAGCGCTCCACTGGCAATATGTAGCGCTCCACTGGCCGTAGGTAGGGCTCCGCTAGCCGTAGGTAGTTCTCCGCTGGCAGTAGGTAGCGCTGCGCTGCCCGTAGGTAGGACTCCGCGTGCCGTAGCTAAGGCTCCGCTTGCAGTAGGTAGGGCTCCGCTGGCCAAAGGTAGGACGGTTGAGGGATGGTTGAGGGACGGTTGAGGGACGATTGAGGGAAGGTTGATGGACGGTTGAGGGACGGTTGAGGGACGGTTGAGGGTGTTATGTTACGTGAGTAACTCTTTAAAGGAAGATACTTCCCAAGTCGAACGGGTCGCCCTAATTTGTGTCCTGGCGTAAACGCCGCTGGACGAGAAGGAGTGCCTGCAATTAAGTTGGCACGTCCTGTGACCTAAGACGCCTTGCTGAGTTGCTGGCGTAGAATTAAAATGAAAAGCCTTGAATAGTTTCTGGCTAGATTAATTCTTAACTTTATTTTGGATCGCTCGGGTTTTTATACCCTAAGTGATTCCATTTCTCTAAGAGTGTAAATATACAAGCAATATTAATATATATGGCTAAACTATTCTTTCTTATACTTAATTCTATGCATAATTATTTCTTTATGCTTCACATTCTTATTCGCACTCAAAATTTCTATTTGTTTATAAAATTTATTGAACCGATACCCAATCATTGACGCGATTCGAAATTGGGCGTTTCAAGGTTCGTGTTACAACGTGTGACGCTGAGTCGCGGTCATCAGCGAGTTAGTGGGTCAGTGCATGCAAAGTGCATGCTCTGCATTTATTAAATGTTACAGTATGCTGTTGTGTACAGGAGCGGAGTGCGGTCAGTGGATACACTACACCCTCACCCTTAAGAGAAAAATTATATTGGAAGAATATAATTTTTATCAGTGATTGTCAGTGTGTAGTTTAAGATTTTCTTAAAATTATATGTTTGAACATTTTACAGTTTAATTTGCTATTCTAATAGTTGACTTTCTTAATTATTTAATAAATTTAACATGTTCTTAGCATCAAGTAATTGTATTATAGGGAGTTTGTACGGCTTAGCATGTAATGAAGGTTGTTTTAGACTACTAAATAATATGTAAGTATGATGTTAATATGTTATAATTTTTTTTTATAAATTGTAATTACTATAAGTATTTGTATGCTCTTAAAATATTCTTTTCTTATTGTCACATCGTATTTGCGATATAAGGTTTTAATAGATTATTGTGTACTTCTTTGTGTAAACCATTTATATCTATTATTGAATTTACACCTTTTCTTTCAATGATTTTATATGGACCTTTGTATGGACTATTAAATTTTTTTCTGTTTTCTAGTTTTAATAAAACTAGGTCTCCTTTTTGCAAGTTAAGTGGTCGTGAGTAATTGTTTAATTCTTTTGTATGTCTTTTTTTCTTTTCATTAATAATTTGCCGTTTTGCTATGTCAAGTGAAGTTTGTAATCTGATCTTTAGTTCGTTAACGTAGTCGTCAATATTCGTAGAGTTTTTTGTGTTTATAAATGAGTCAGTCGGTAATTGGGCTAGTTTTCCAAAAATGAGTTCATGTGGTGAGTAATTTGTAGTTGTATGTGTTAATAGGTTTTGCGAACTTGCCGTAGTAGTGTATCAAAAATTAGTTCATGCGATGAGTTATGTGGAGTAGTAATATTTAGTTATTTAAATGCATTATTATATGTGTGTGTAACCTTTTTTATTAGGGTAACCCTCTCTTTGCGTACGTCTTTATAAATTCTTCTATTCATATCTTCAATATTTGAACTTCTCTCTGTTCAGCGCTATTTGTTCTTTAATTAATTGGATGATAGCTTCCGCAGTATCGAATCTAGTTTCGCTGCTTTATCGCTACATCCTACGTGCACGATTTCACCAATAATCTTACATTGTTGTCGACATTTTAATCTTTTCTTTCAATGTTTCAAATATACATATACTTATTCTTCTGTTTTTATATTCATTTCTTCTTTTTCAATACATATGTCTTCCTATTTTACCCTTTACTTCATTTATTTCATTTGGTTGCATTATATTTTTTTTTTTTATTTAATGTCGTTATTTATGGACGTGCAGTCCCACATATGAAGGTGATCAGACTTCAGTTGAGAACAACATTTCTCCTGTATACTACATTTTACCACTTACTCTTCTTTTCGGCATTTTTCTCTGAAACGATACATCTTTAACGGTTGCGAGTTTTAGCAGGAGAATTTGACATCTGTTTCTAATAATTTCGTATAGTCTTACAAACAACATTTCCGTTCTTAAATTTTAATTTATCCTAATTTAGTTTATCTACACGAATTCAAACTATGCTTTGATAAGCTAAGCTACATCCAAATACATTTATATCGTCAGTGTATACAAATGCTTCGGCAGTACTATGTTCAGCATTTATTATGTTGTACATGTTTTGAGTTTGTAAAATTATTTGTTATAGAGAAAATAAGGATGCATTGTTTATACTCCTATTGCATGCATTCTTTTGCTACTTCTATTCTTATTATATACTATTTACATTTATTTGTAATTCATTAATTTTTATTTTTTCATTTAAGATTGGAAAATATTAAAAAAATTATGATGGTAGAAGTTATAAAATAAAGTACAAATATTCTGCAATGAATTAATTAATTATTCTGAATGAATGAATGAAGTTCTGAATGAATTTGGCTCTGCTTCTGTCATTCTGTGCAACTTCTTTGGAAAAGTAGATCCTACTTTTTTGAAAATAAATTCCTCATGGATATTAGAAAAATCTAAGCGAATTTTAATTATTGGAACGAAAGTCGGCTTCATAATGTGAAAATTATTCCAAACGGCTGATGTGTTTTTTAGTGTAAATATTATTTTCTTCAAAAAGACTGAAACGATGTTCCGAAATGTTGTCCATTAGTAAAAACATTGTTGGCTGCTTCGTAGATTAAAATATCGTTATCAGCTCTATATTCAAAATTGGTTTCTGCGGTTTAGATCGAATAGATCGAATTTGTAGGAACTATTTTAGTAGTCGGTTTAACAGTATTAGTGAATCTCATAATCAAAATGCAGATTCTCATGTTTGTCACTTTTCAGGGTCTCAGGTTAGGTTTGCTGGATCTCAGGTGCGGTGTGCAGGATCTCAGGTGCGGTGTGCAGGATCTCAGGTGCGGTATGCAGGATCTCAGGTGCGGTGTGCAGGATCTCAGGTGCGGTGTGCAGGATCGCCATGTTATGTTACGTGAGTAACTCTTTAAAGGAAGATACTTCCCAAGTCGAACGGGTCGCCCTAATTTGTGTCCTGGCGTAAACGCCGCTGGACGAGAAGGAGTGCCTGCAATTAAGTTGGCACGTCCTGTGACCTAAGACGCCTTGCTGAGTTGCTGGCGTAGAATTAAAATGAAAAGCCTTGAATAGTTTCTGGCTAGATTAATTCTTAACTTTATTTTGGATCGCTCGGGTTTTTATACCCTAAGTGATTCCATTTCTCTAAGAGTGTAAATATACAAGCAATATTAATATATATGGCTAAACTATTCTTTCTTATACTTAATTCTATGCATAATTATTTCTTTATGCTTCACATTCTTATTCGCACTCAAAATTTCTATTTGTTTATAAAATTTATTGAACCGATACCCAATCATTGACGCGATTCGAAATTGGGCGTTTCAAGGTTCGTGTTACAACGTGTGACGCTGAGTCGCGGTCATCAGCGAGTTAGTGGGTCAGTGCATGCAAAGTGCATGCTCTGCATTTATTAAATGTTACAGTATGCTGTTGTGTACAGGAGCGGAGTGCGGTCAGTGGATACACTACACCCTCACCCTTAAGAGAAAAATTATATTGGAAGAATATAATTTTTATCAGTGATTGTCAGTGTGTAGTTTAAGATTTTCTTAAAATTATATGTTTGAACATTTTACAGTTTAATTTGCTATTCTAATAGTTGACTTTCTTAATTATTTAATAAATTTAACATGTTCTTAGCATCAAGTAATTGTATTATAGGGAGTTTGTACGGCTTAGCATGTAATGAAGGTTGTTTTAGACTACTAAATAATATGTAAGTATGATGTTAATATGTTATAATTTTTTTTTATAAATTGTAATTACTATAAGTATTTGTATGCTCTTAAAATATTCTTTTCTTATTGTCACATCGTATTTGCGATATAAGGTTTTAATAGATTATTGTGTACTTCTTTGTGTAAACCATTTATATCTATTATTGAATTTACACCTTTTCTTTCAATGATTTTATATGGACCTTTGTATGGACTATTAAATTTTTTTCTGTTTTCTAGTTTTAATAAAACTAGGTCTCCTTTTTGCAAGTTAAGTGGTCGTGAGTAATTGTTTAATTCTTTTGTATGTCTTTTTTTCTTTTCATTAATAATTTGCCGTTTTGCTATGTCAAGTGAAGTTTGTAATCTGATCTTTAGTTCGTTAACGTAGTCGTCAATATTCGTAGAGTTTTTTGTGTTTATAAATGAGTCAGTCGGTAATTGGGCTAGTTTTCCAAAAATGAGTTCATGTGGTGAGTAATTTGTAGTTGTATGTGTTAATAGGTTTTGCGAACTTGCCGTAGTAGTGTATCAAAAATTAGTTCATGCGATGAGTTATGTGGAGTAGTAATATTTAGTTATTTAAATGCATTATTATATGTGTGTGTAACCTTTTTTATTAGGGTAACCCTCTCTTTGCGTACGTCTTTATAAATTCTTCTATTCATATCTTCAATATTTGAACTTCTCTCTGTTCAGCGCTATTTGTTCTTTAATTAATTGGATGATAGCTTCCGCAGTATCGAATCTAGTTTCGCTGCTTTATCGCTACATCCTACGTGCACGATTTCACCAATAATCTTACATTGTTGTCGACATTTTAATCTTTTCTTTCAATGTTTCAAATATACATATACTTATTCTTCTGTTTTTATATTCATTTCTTCTTTTTCAATACATATGTCTTCCTATTTTACCCTTTACTTCATTTATTTCATTTGGTTGCATTATATTTTTTTTTTTTATTTAATGTCGTTATTTATGGACGTGCAGTCCCACATATGAAGGTGATCAGACTTCAGTTGAGAACAACATTTCTCCTGTATACTACATTTTACCACTTACTCTTCTTTTCGGCATTTTTCTCTGAAACGATACATCTTTAACGGTTGCGAGTTTTAGCAGGAGAATTTGACATCTGTTTCTAATAATTTCGTATAGTCTTACAAACAACATTTCCGTTCTTAAATTTTAATTTATCCTAATTTAGTTTATCTACACGAATTCAAACTATGCTTTGATAAGCTAAGCTACATCCAAATACATTTATATCGTCAGTGTATACAAATGCTTCGGCAGTACTATGTTCAGCATTTATTATGTTGTACATGTTTTGAGTTTGTAAAATTATTTGTTATAGAGAAAATAAGGATGCATTGTTTATACTCCTATTGCATGCATTCTTTTGCTACTTCTATTCTTATTATATACTATTTACATTTATTTGTAATTCATTAATTTTTATTTTTTCATTTAAGATTGGAAAATATTAAAAAAATTATGATGGTAGAAGTTATAAAATAAAGTACAAATATTCTGCAATGAATTAATTAATTATTCTGAATGAATGAATGAAGTTCTGAATGAATTTGGCTCTGCTTCTGTCATTCTGTGCAACTTCTTTGGAAAAGTAGATCCTACTTTTTTGAAAATAAATTCCTCATGGATATTAGAAAAATCTAAGCGAATTTTAATTATTGGAACGAAAGTCGGCTTCATAATGTGAAAATTATTCCAAACGGCTGATGTGTTTTTTAGTGTAAATATTATTTTCTTCAAAAAGACTGAAACGATGTTCCGAAATGTTGTCCATTAGTAAAAACATTGTTGGCTGCTTCGTAGATTAAAATATCGTTATCAGCTCTATATTCAAAATTGGTTTCTGCGGTTTAGATCGAATAGATCGAATTTGTAGGAACTATTTTAGTAGTCGGTTTAACAGTATTAGTGAATCTCATAATCAAAATGCAGATTCTCATGTTTGTCACTTTTCAGGGTCTCAGGTTAGGTTTGCTGGATCTCAGGTGCGGTGTGCAGGATCTCAGGTGCGGTGTGCAGGATCTCAGGTGCGGTATGCAGGATCTCAGGTGCGGTGTGCAGGATCTCAGGTGCGGTGTGCAGGATCGCCATGTTATGTTACGTGAGTAACTCTTTAAAGGAAGATACTTCCCAAGTCGAACGGGTCGCCCTAATTTGTGTCCTGGCGTAAACGCCGCTGGACGAGAAGGAGTGCCTGCAATTAAGTTGGCACGTCCTGTGACCTAAGACGCCTTGCTGAGTTGCTGGCGTAGAATTAAAATGAAAAGCCTTGAATAGTTTCTGGCTAGATTAATTCTTAACTTTATTTTGGATCGCTCGGGTTTTTATACCCTAAGTGATTCCATTTCTCTAAGAGTGTAAATATACAAGCAATATTAATATATATGGCTAAACTATTCTTTCTTATACTTAATTCTATGCATAATTATTTCTTTATGCTTCACATTCTTATTCGCACTCAAAATTTCTATTTGTTTATAAAATTTATTGAACCGATACCCAATCATTGACGCGATTCGAAATTGGGCGTTTCAAGGTTCGTGTTACAACGTGTGACGCTGAGTCGCGGTCATCAGCGAGTTAGTGGGTCAGTGCATGCAAAGTGCATGCTCTGCATTTATTAAATGTTACAGTATGCTGTTGTGTACAGGAGCGGAGTGCGGTCAGTGGATACACTACAAGGGACGGTTGAGGGACGGTTGAGGGACGGTTGAGGGACGGTTGAGGGACGGTTGAGGGACGGTTGAGGGACGGTTGAGGGACGGTTGAGGGACGGTTGACGGACGGTTGACGGACGGTTGAGGGACGGTTGACGGACGGTTGAGGGACGGTTGAGGGACGGTTGAGGGACGGTTGAGGGACGGTTGAGGGACGGTTGAGGGACGGTTGAGGGACGGTTGAGGGACGGTTGAGGGACGGTTGAGGGACGGTTGAGGGACGGTTGAGGGACGGTTGAGGGACGGTTGAGGGACGGTTGAGGGACGGTTGAGGGACGGTTGAGGGACGGTTGAGGGACGGTTGAGGGACGGTTGAGGGACGGTTGAGGGACGGTTGAGGGACGGTTGAGGGACGGTTGAGGGACGGTTGAGGGACGGTTGAGGGACGGTTGAGGGACGGTTGAGGGTCGGTTGAGGGACGGTTAAGGGACGGTTGAGGTATGTTTGCGGGACGGTTGACGTATGGTTGAGGAACGGTTGAGGGACGGTTGAGGGACGGTTGAAGGACGGTTGAGGGACGGTTGAGGGACGGTTGAGGGACGGTTGAGGGACGGTTGAGGGACGGTTGAGGGACGGTTGAGGGACGGTTGAGGGACGGTTGAGGGACGGTTGAGTGACGGTTGAGTGACGGTTGAGGGACGGTTGAGGACGGTTGAGGGACGGTTGAGGGACGGTTAAGGGACGGTTGAGGGACGGTTGAGGGACGGTTGAGGGACGGTTGAGGGACGGTTGAGGGACGGTTGAGGGACGGTTGAGGGACGGTTGAGGGACGGTTGAGGGACGGTTGAGGGACGGTTGAGGGACGGTTGAGGGACGGTTGAGGGACGGTTGAGGGACGGTTGAGGGACGGTTGAGGGACGGTTGAGGGACGGTTGAGGGACGGTTGAGGGACGGTTGAGGGACGGTTGAGGGACGGTTGAGGGACGGTTGAGGGACGGTTGAGGGAAGGTTGAGGAACGGTTGAGGAACGGTTGAGGAACGGTTGATACCTGCCTTGGCGCGATCGGTTGGCTAGAACTCGAGATATGACTGAAAGGAGTGGGGAGTGTTTTTCGCTCTAAACAAATACGCTCCTTCAAGTACTGCGCCTAAACTATATAAGTGACGCGAAAATCTTATATCGCGCGGTTGTTCCTCATTTAAATACCTTTCATTTGATATAGGGCTTGGCGCGATCGGTTGGCTAGAACTCGAGATATGACTGAAAGGAGTGGGGAGTGTTTTTCGCTCTAAACAAATACGCTCCTTCAAGTACTGCGCCTAAACTATAGAAGTGACATGAAAATGTTATATCGCGCGATTATTCCTCATTTAAAGACCTTTCATTTGATATAGGGCTTGGCGCGATCGGTTGGCTAGAACTCGAGATATGACTGAAAGGAGTGGGGTTGTGTTTTTCGCTCTAAACAAATACGCTCCTTCAAGTACTGCGCCTAAACTATAGAAGTGACAGCTACTCCGCTTAAACTATAGAAGTAACAAGAAAATGTTATATAGCGCGGTTGTTCCCCAATTAAAGACCTTTCATTCGATATAGGGCTTGGCGCGATCGGTTATCTAGAACTTGAGATATGACTGAAAGGAGTTCGGAGTGTTTTTCTCTCTATACAAATACGCTCTTTCAATTACGGTAAATTGTGTATGCTAAATAGAGTTATAAGACTAAACCATTACAAAGCCTCAGTTTTCACCGCCTTAACTTGGTTTCTATAACCAAGTGGGGAGTGTTTTTCGCTCTAAACAAATACGCTCCTTCAAGTACTGCGCCTAAACTATAGAAGTGACATGAAAATGTTATATCGCGCGATTGTTCCTCATTTAAAGACCTTTCATTTGACATAGGGCTTGGCGCGATCGGTTGGCTAGAACTCGAGATATGACTGAAAGGAGTGGGGTTGTGTTTTTCGCTCTAAACAAATACGCTCCTTCAAGTACTGCGCCTAAACTATAGAAGTGACAGCTACTCCGCCTAAACTATAGAAGTAACAAGAAAATGTTATATAGCGCGGTTGTTCCCCAATTAAAGACCTTTCATTCGATATAGGGCTTGGCGCGATCGGTTATCTAGAACTTGAGATATGACTGAAAGGAGTTCGGAGTGTTTTTCTCTCTATACAAATACGCTCTTTCAATTACGGTAAATTGTGTATGCTAAATAGAGTTATAAGACTAAACCATTACAAAGCCTCAGTTTTCACCGCCTTAACTTGGTTTCTATAACTTAGTCGATTATAGTTTATATTTTCCAGCAAACAATGGATCTACTCCTTTCTTATTATACCACCTGCTGACTCTTTAATATACTGCAAAACTGCATACATTTATTAGGTTGATCTAAGGATGGAGTCAATGGAGCCACCGACGCGTTAAATGGGCGTTACTATGTACTATCCCATTGTAGTTGGTAGTCTTGCAATATATTCAACCAATATTGTAAATAGTTACAAACAGAGCCGAGAAATATTTAGGAAATATGGATACAATAAAATTAAAAGTTTAGATGTTAACTGTACATGCGTATAACTTACCAAAATGTCTTCCGCTGAAATTCGAGTATATCGAGTAATCCTCAATTCGAATAGCGTCACTGTTTATATTTATAGTAGAAAATCTGAAAATATAAGGCAAGCAATATAAGCAAACAGCTGAGTTAGGAAAGTAGGAAGTTAGGATAGTTATGCAGATATGTAGATATGTTCTAAACTATAGAAGTGTCACGAAAATGATATAATAGCTTTCATTTAATAGCTGACTTGGCGCGATCGGTTGGCCAGAACTCAAGATATGACTGAGAGGAGTGGGGAGTGTTTTTCGCTTTATACAAATACACTCCTTCAATTACTGCGCCTAACCTATAGAAGTGACACGAAAACATTAAATAGCGCGGTTGTTTCTCATTTAAAGACCTTTCAGTTGATACCTATCTTCAACCTCAACATCAATCTCAATCTCAGCCTCAACGACAACCTCAACCTCAACCTAAACGTCAACCTCAACCTCAACCTTAACCTCAACCTCAACCTCAACTACAAACCCATCTTCAACTTCAACCTCATCCTCAATCTCAATCTCAACATTAACCTCAACCTCAACCTCAACGACAACCTCAACCTCAACCTAAACGTCAACCTCAACCTTAACCTCAACCTTAACCTCAACCTCAACTTCAACTACAACCTCATCTTCAACTTCAACCTCAACCTCAACCGCAACCTCAACCTTAACTTCAACCTCAACCTCAATCGTAACCTCAAGCTCAAGCTCAATCGTAACCTCAAGCTCAACCTCAATTTCAACTTCAACTTTAACCTCATGCTCAACCTCAACTTCAAGCGCAACTAACCCTCAACCGTACCTCAACCGTCTCTCAACCTTCCCTCAACCTTCTCTCAACCGACCCTCAACCGTCCCCCAACCGTCCCTCAAGCGCCCCTCAACCGTCCCTCAACCGACCCTTAACCGTCCCTTAACCGTCTCTCAACCGTCTCTCAACCGTCCCTCAACAGTCCCTCAACCGTCCCTCAACCGTCCCTCAACCGTCCCTCAACCGTCCCTCAACCGTCCCTCAACCGTCCCTCAACCGTCCCGCAACTGACCCTCAACCGTCCCTCAAGCGACCCTCAAGCGACCCTCAACCGACCCTCAACCGTCCCTCAACCGTCCCTCAACCGTCCCTCAACCGTCCCTCAACCGTCCCTCAACCGTTCCTCAACCGTTCCTCAACCGTTCCTCAACCGTCCCTCAACCTTCCCTCAACCTTCCCTCAAACGTCCCTCAACCGTCCTACCTACTTCCATCGGAGCCCTACCTACGGCCAGCGGAGCCCTACCTACGGCCAGTGGAGCTCTAACTACGGCCAGCAAAGCCCTACCTACTGCCAGCGGAGCCCTACCTACGGCCAGAGGCGCCCTACCTACGGCCAGCGGAGCCCTACCTACGGCCAGCGGAGCCCTACCTACGGCCAGCGGAGCCCTACCTACTGCCAACGGAGCCCTACCTACTGCTAGCGTAGCCCTACCTGCGCCCAGCGGAGCCCTACCTGCGGCCAGCGCAGCGCTACCTACTGCCAGCTTAGCCCTACCTACGGCTAGCGGAGGCCTACCTACGGCCAGCGGAGTCCTACCTACTGGGCATATGTAGGGCTCCGTTGGGCATAGGAAGGGATCCGCTGACCGTAGGTAGGGCTCCGCTGGCAGTAGGTAGGGCTCCGCTGGCCGTAGGTAGCGCTCCGCTGGGCGTAGGTTGGGTTCCGCTGGCCGTAGGTAGCGCTCCACTGGCCGTAGGTAGGGTTCCGCTGGCCGTAGGTAGGGCTCCGCTGGCCGTAGTTAGAGCTTCGCTTGCAGTATGTAGGGCTCCGCTGGCAGTAGGTAGCGCTCCGCTGGGTGTAGGTAGGGCTTCGCTGACCGTAGGTAGCGCTCCGCTAGCCGTAGTTAGCGCTCCACTGGCAATATGTAGGGCTCCGCTGGCTGTGGGTAGGGCTCCGCTGGGCATAGGTAGGGCTCCGTTGGCCATAGGAAGGGCTCCGCTACCCGTAGGTAGGGCTACGCTAGCAGTAGGTAGGGCTCCGTTGGCAGTAGGTAGCGCTCCGCTGGCCGTAGGTAGGGCTCCGCTAGCCGTAGGTAGTTCTCCGCTGGCAGTAGGTAGCGCTGCGCTGCCCGTAGGTAGGACTCCGCGTGCCGTAGCTAAGGCTCCGCTTGCAGTAGGTAGGGCTCCGCTGGCCAAAGGTAGGACGGTTGAGGGTTCGGTTGAGGGATGGTTGAGGGACGGTTGAGGGACGGTTGAGGGACGATTGAGGGAAGGTTGATGGACGGTTGAGGGACGGTTGAGAACCGGTTGAGGAACGGTTGAGGGACGGTTGAGGGACGGTTGAGGGACGGTTGAGGGACGTTGAGGGACGGTTGAGGGACGGTTGAGGGACGGTTGAGGGACGGTTGAGGGACGGTTGAGGGACGGTTGAGGGACGGTTGAGGGACGGTTGAGGGACGGTTGAGGGACGGTTGAGGGACGGTTGAGGGACGGTTGAGGGACGGTTGAGGGACGGTTGAGGGACGGTTGAGGGACGGTTGAGGGACGGTTGAGGGACGGTTGAGGGACGGTTGAGGGACGGTTGAGGGACGGTTGAGGGACGGTTGAGGGACGGTTGAGGGACGGTTGAGGGACGGTTGAGGGTCGGTTGAGGGACGGTTAAGGGACGGTTGAGGTATGTTTGCGGGACGGTTGACGTATGGTTGAGGAACGGTTGAGGGACGGTTGAGGGACGGTTGAAGGACGGTTGAGGGACGGTTGAGGGACGGTTGAGGGACGGTTGAGGGACGGTTGAGGGACGGTTGAGGGACGGTTGAGGGACGGTTGAGGGACGGTTGAGGGACGGTTGAGTGACGGTTGAGTGACGGTTGAGGGACGGTTGAGGACTGTTGAGGGACGGTTGAGGGACGGTTGAGGGACGGTTGAGGAACGATTGATGGATGGTTGAGGGATGGTTGTGGGACGGTTAAGGGACGGTTGAGGGACGGTTGAGGGACGGTTGAGGGACGGTTGAGGGACGGTTGAGGGACGGTTGAGGGAGGGTTGAGGGACGGTTGAAGGACGGTTGAGGGACGGTTGAGGGACGATTGAGGGCACGAAAATGATATAGAGCGCGCTTGTTCCCCATTTAAAGACCTTTCAGTTGATGTCTGTCTTGGCGCGATCGGTTGGCTAGAACTCGAGATATGGCTGAAAGGAGTGGGGAGTGTTTTTCGCTCGAAACAAATACGCTCCTTCAAGTACTGCGCCTAAACTATAGAAGTGACACGATAATGTTATATAGCGCGGTTTTTCCTCATTTAAAGACCTTTCATTTGATAGATGGCTTGGCGCGATCGGTTGGCTAGACCTATAGATATGACTGAAAGGAGTGGGGAGTGTTTTTCGCTCTAAACAAATCCGCTCCTTCAAGTACTGCGCCTAAACTATAGAAGTGACACGATAATGTTATATAGCGCGGTTGTTCCCCATTTAAAGACCTTTCATTTGATATATGGCTTGGCGCGATCGGTTGGCTAGAACTCGAGATATGACTGAAAGGAGTGGGGAGTGTTTTCCGCTCTAAACAAATACGCTCCTTCAAGTACTGCGCCTAAACTATAGAAGTGACACGAAAATGTTATATAGCGCGGTTGTTCCTCATTTAAAGACCTTTCTTTGATTTATTGCTTGGCGCGATCGGTTGGCTAGAACTCGAGATATGACTGAAAGGAATGGGGAGTGTTTTTCGCTTTAAACAAATACGCTCCTTCAAGTACTGCGCCTAAACTATAGAAGTGACACGAAAATATTATATAGCACGGATGTTCCCCATTTAAAGGCCTTTTATTTGATATATGGCTTGGCGTGATCGGTTGGCTAGAACTCGAGATATGACTGGAAGGAGTGGGGAATGTTTTTCGCTCTAAACAAATCCGCTCCTTCAAGTACTGCGCCTAAACTATATAAGTGACGCGAAAATCTTATATCGCGTGGTTGTTCCCCATTTAAAGACCTTTCATTTGATATATGGCTTTGCGCGATCGGTTGGCTAGAACTCGAGATATGACTGGAAGGAGTGGGGAGTGTTTTTCGCTCTAAACACATCCGCTCCTTCAAGTACTGCGCATAACCTATATAAGTGGCATGAAAATGATATAGAGCGCGGTTGTTCCCCATTTAAAGACCTTTCACTTGATACCTGTCTTTAACCTCAACATCAATCTCAATCTCAGGCTCAACGTCAACGTCAACGTCAACGTCAACCTCAACCTCAACTACAAACTCATCATCAACTTCAACCTCATCCTCAATCTTAATCTCAACATTAACCTCAACCTCAACCTCAACGACAACCTCAACCTAACCGTCAACCTCAACCTTAACGTCAACCTCAACCTCAACGTCAACCTCAACCTCAACCTCAACTTCAACTACAACCTCATCTTCAACTTCAACTTCAACCTCAACCTCAACCACATTCTCAACCTCAACCTTAATCGTAACCTCAAGCTCAAGCTCAATCGTAACCTCAAGCTCAACCTCAATTTCAATTTCAACTTTAACCTCATGCTCATCCTCAACTTCAAGCGCAACTCACCCTCAACCGTACCTCAACCGTCTCTCAACCTTCCCTCAACCTTCTCTCAACCGACCCTCAACCGTCCCCCAACCGTCCCTCAACCGCCCCTCAACCGTCCCTCAACCGTCCCTCAACCGACCCTTAACCGTCCCTCAACCGTCTCTCAACCGTCCCTCAACCGTCCCTCAACCGTACCGCAACTGTCCCTCAACCGTCCCGCAACTGAGCCTCAACCGTCCCTCAACCGACCCTCAACCGACCCTCAACCGACCCTAACCGACCCTCAACCGACCCTCAACCGACCCTCAACCGACCCTCAACCGACCCTCAACCGACCCTCAACCGACCCTCAACCGACCCTCAACCGACCCTCAACCGACCCTCAACCGACCCTAAATTGTCCCTAAACTGACCCTAAATTGTCCCTCAACTGTCCCTCAACTGTCCCTCAACCGTCCCTCAACCGTTCCTCAACCGTTCCTCAACCGTTCCTCAACCGTCCCTCAACCGAACCCTCAACCTTCCCTCAAACGTCCCTCAACCGAACCCTTAACCGTCCTACCTACTTCCATCGGAGCCCTACCTACGGCCAGTGGAGCTCTAACTACGGCCAGCGAAGCCCTACCTACTGCCAGCGGAGCCCTACCTACGGCCAACGGAGCCCTACCTACGGCCAACGGAGCCCTACCTACGGCCAGCGGAGCCCTACCTACGGCCAGCGGAGCCCTACCTACGGCCAGCGGAGCCCTACCTACGGCCAGTGGAGCTCTAACTACGGCCAGCGAAGCCCTACCTACTGCCAGCGGAGCCCTACCTACGGCCAGCGGGCAATATGTAGGGCTCCGCTGGCTGTGGGTAGGGCTCCGCTGGGCATATGAAGGGCTCCGCTGGGCATATGTAGAGCTCCGCTGGCCGTAGGTAGGGCTCCGCTGGCAGTAGGTAGCGTTCCGCTGGCCGTAGGTAGCGCTCCGCTGGCCGTAGGTAGGGCTCCGCTGGCCGTAGTTAGAGCTTCGCTTGCAGTATGTAGGGCTCCGCTGGCAGTAGTTAGAGCTTCGCTTGCAGTATGTAGGGCTCCGCTAGGCGTAGGTAGCGCTCCACTGGCAATATGTAGGGCTCCGCTGACTGTGGGTAGGGCTCCGCTGGTCATAGGTAGAGCTCCGTTGGCCATAGGAAGGGCTCCGTTGGCCATAGGAAGGGCTCCGTTGGCCATAGGTAGCGCTCCGCTGGCCAACGGTAGGACGGGTGAGGGTTCGGTTGAGGGTTCGGTTAGAGGGACCGTTGAGGGACGGTTGAGGGACGGTTGAGGGACGGTTGAGGGATGGTTGAGGGATGGTTGACAGATGGTTGAGGGACGGTTGAGGAAAAGTTGAGGGAAGGTTGAGGGAAGGTTGAGGGAGGGTTGAGGGAAGGTTAAGGGAAGGGTTAGAGAAGGTTGAGGGAAGGTTGAGGGAAGGTTGAGGGACGTTTAAGGGACCTTTGAGGCCCATTTGAGGTACGGTTGAGGGTCGGTTGAGGGTCGGTTGAGGTTAGGTTGAGGTAAGGTTGAGGGAAAGTTGAGGGACGTTTAAAGGAAGGTTGAGGGACGGTTCAAAGAACGGTTGAGGGACGGTTGAGGGACAGTTGAGGGACTCTTTAGGGAAGGTTGAGGGATGGTTGAGGGACGGTTGAGGAACGGTCCAGGGACGGTTGAGGAACAATTGATTAATGGTTGACGGATGGTTGAGGGATGGTTGAGGGACGGTTGAGGGACGGTTGAGGGACGATTGAGGGAAGGTTGAGGGACGGTTGAGGGACGGTTGAGGAACGGTTGAGGGACGGTTGAGGGACGGTTGAGGGACGGTTGAGGGACGGTTGAGGGACGGTTGAGGGACGGTTGAGGGACGGTTGAGGGACGGTTGAGGGACGGTTGAGGGACGGTTGAGGGACGGTTGAGGGACGGTTGAGGGACGGTTGAGGGACGGTTGAGGGACGGTTGAGGGACGGTTGAGGGACGGTTGAGGGACGGTTGAGGGACGGTTGAGGGACGGTTGAGGGACGGTTGAGGGACGGTTGAGGGACGGTTGAGGGACGGTTGAGGGACGGTTGAGGGACGGTTGAGGGACGGTTGAGGGACGGTTGAGGGACGGTTGAGGGACGGTTGAGGGACGGTTGAGGGACGGTTGAGGGACGGTTGAGGGACGGTTGAGGGACGGTTGAGGGACGGTTGTGGCGACGGTTGAGGGACGGTTGAGGGACGGTTGAGGGACGGTTGAGGGACGGTTGAGGGACGGTTGAGGGACGGTTGAGGGACGGTTGAGGGACGGTTGAGGGACGGTTGAGGGACGGTTGAGGGACGGTTGAGGGACGGTTGAGGGACGGTTGAGGGACGGTTGAGGGACGGTTGAGGGACGGTTGAGGGTCGGTTGAGGGACGGTAAGGGACGGTTGAGGTATGTTTGCGGGACGGTTGACGTATGGTTGAGGAACGGTTGAGGGACGGTTGAGGGACGGTTGAGGGACGGTTGAAGGACGGTTGAAGGACGGTTGAGGGACGGTTGAGGGACGGTTGAGGGACGGTTGAGGGACGGTTGAGGGACGGTTGAGGGACGGTTGAGGGACGGTTGAGGGACGGTTGAGGGACGGTTGAGGGACGGTTGAGGGACGGTTGAGGGACGGTTGAGGGACGGTTGAGGGACGGTTGAGGGACGGTTGAGGGACGGTTGAGGGACGGTTGAGGGACGGTTGAGGGACGGTTGAGGGACGGTTGAGGGACGGTTGAGGGACGGTTGAGGGACGGTTGAGGGACGGTTGAGGGACGGTTGAGGGACGGTTGAGGACGGTTGAGGGACGGTTGAGGGACGGTTGAGGAACGATTGTTGGATGGTTGAGAGATGGTTGAGGGACGGTTAAGGGACGGTTGAGGGACGGTTGAGGGACGGTTGAGGGACGGTTGAGGGACGGTTGAGGGACGTTTGAGGGACGGTTGAGGGACGGTTGAGGGACGGTTGAGGGACGGTTGAGGGACGGTTGAGGGACGGTTGAGGGACGGTTGAGGGAGGGTTGAGGGACGGTTGAAGGACGGTTAAGGGACGGTTGAGGGACGATTGAGGGCACGAAAATGATATAGAGCGCGCTTGTTCCCCATTTAAAGACCTTTCAGTTGATGCCTGTCCTGGCGCGATCGGTTGGCTAGAACTCGAGATATGACTGAAAGGAGTGGGGAGTGTTTTTCGCTCTACACAAATACGCTCCTTCAAGTACTGCGCCTAAACTATAGAAGTGACACGAAAATGTTATATAGCGCGGTTGTTCCTTATTTAAAGACCTTTCATTTGATATATGGCTTGGCGCGATCGGTTGGCTAGAACTCGAGATATGACTGGAAGGAGTGGGGTATGTTTTTTGCTCTAAACAAATCCGCTCCTTCAAGTACTGCGCCTAAACTATATAAGTGACGCGAAAATCTTATATCGCGCGGTTGTTCCCCATTTAAAGACCTTTCATTTGATATATGGCTTGGCGCGATCGGTTGGCTAGAACTCGAGATATGACTGAAAGGAGTGGGGAGTGTTTTTCGCTCTAAACAAATACGCTCCTTCAAGTACTGCGCCTAAACTATAGAAGTGACACGAAAATGTTATATAGCGCGGTTGTTCCTTATTTAAAGACCTTTCATTTGATATATGGCTTTGCGCGATCGGTTGGCTAGAACTCGAGATATGACTGGAAGGAGTGGGGAGTGTTTTTCGCTCTAAACAAATCCGCTCCTTCAAGTACTGCGCCTAACCTATATAAGTGGCATGAAAGTGATATAGAGCGCGGTTGTTCCCCATTTAAAGACCTTTTACTTGATACCTGTCTTCAACCTCATCCTCAATCTCAATCTCAACATTAACCTCAACCTCAACCTCAACGACAACCTCAACCTCAACCTAAACGTCAACCTCAACCTTAACGACAACCTCAACCTCAACGTCAACCTCAACTTCAACCTCAACTTCAACTACAACCTCATCTTCAACTTCAACCTCAACCTCAACCACATTCTCAACCTCAACCTTAATCGTAACCTCAAGCTCAAGCTCAATCGTAACCTCAAGCTCAACCTCAATTTCAACTTCAACTTTAACCTCATGCTCAACCTCAACTTCAAGCGCAACTCACCCTCAACCGTACCTCAACCGTACCTCAACCGTCTCTCAACATTTCCTCAACCTTCTCTCAACCGACCCTCAACCGTCCCCCAACCGTCCCTCAACCGTCCCTCAACCGTCCCTCAACTGACCCTTAACCGTCCCTCAACCGTCTCTCAACCGTCCCTCAACCGTCCCTCAACCGTCCCTCAACCGTCCCTCAACCGTCCCTCAACCGTCCCGCAACCGACCCTCAACCGACCCTCAACCGACCCTCAACCCACCCTAACCGACCCTCAACCGACCCTCAACCGACCCTCAACCGACCCTCAACCGACCCTCAACCGACCCTCAACCGACCCTCAACCGACCCTCAAGCGACCCTCAACCGACCCTCAACCGACCCTCAACCGACCCTCAACCGACCCTCAACCGACCCTCAACCGACCCTCAACCGACCCTCAACCGACTCACAACCGACCCTCAACCGACCCTCAACCGCCCCTTAACCGACCCTCAACCGACCCTCAACCGACCCTCAACCGACCCTCAACCGACCC
The DNA here is from genome assembly GCA_937620795.1 of Thecophora atra. Taxonomy (NCBI): domain Eukaryota; kingdom Metazoa; phylum Arthropoda; class Insecta; order Diptera; family Conopidae; genus Thecophora; species Thecophora atra. Next base: position 30,717,997 of record OW569397.1, on the reverse strand, counting down.
TCAACCGACCCTTAACCGACCCTCAACCGACCCTCAACCGACCCTCAACCGACCCTCAACCGACCCTAAACTGTCCCTCAACTGTCCCTCAACTGTCCCTCAACTGTCCCTCAACTGTCCCTCAACCGTCCCTCAACCGTTCCTCAACCGTCCCTCAACCGTCCCTCAACCGTCCCTCAACCGTCCCTCAACCGTCCCTCAACCGTCCCTCAACCGAACCCTCAACCTTCCCTCAAACTTCCCTCAACCGAACCCTTAACCGTCCCTCAACCGTCCCTCAACCGTCCCTCAACCGTCCCTCAACCGTCCCTCAACCGAACCCTCAACCTTCCCTCAAACTTCCCTCAACCGAACCCTTAACCGTCCTACCTACTTCCATCGGAGCCCTACCTACGGCCAGCGGAGCCCTACCTACAGCCAGCGGAGCCCTACCTACGGCCAGCGAAGCCCTACCTACTGCCAGCGGAGCCCTACCTACGGCCAGCGGAGCCCTACCTACGGCCAGCGGAGCCCTACCTACGGCCAGCGGAGCCCTACCTACGGCCAGTGGAGCCCTACCTACTGCCAGCGGAGCCCTACCTACGGCCAACCTCATCTTCAACTTCAACCTCAACCTCAACCACATTCTCAACCTCAACCTTAATCGTAACCTCAAGCTCAAGCTCAATCGTAACCTCAAGCTCAACCTCAATTTCAACTTCAACTTTAACCTCATGCTCAACCTCAACTTCAAGCGCAACTCACCCTCAACCGTACCTCAACCGTACCTCAACCGTCTCTCAACATTTCCTCAACCTTCTCTTAACCGTCCCTCAACCGTCCCTCAACCGTCCCTCAACCGTCCCTCAACCGTCCCTCAACCGTCCCTCAACCGTCCCTCAACCGTCCCTCAACCGTCCCTCAACCGTCCCTCAACCGTCCCTCAACCGTCCCTCAACCGTCCCGCAACCGACCCTCAACCGACCCTCAACCGACCCTCAACCGACCCTCAACCGACCCTCAACCCACCCTAACCGACCCTCAACCGACCCTCAACCGACCCTCAACCGACCCTCAACCGACCCTCAAGCGACCCTCAACCGACCCTCAACCGACCCTCAACCGACCCTCAACCGACCCTCAACCGACCCTCAACCGACCCTCAACCGACTCTCAACCGACCCTCAACCGACCCTCAACCGCCCCTTAACCGACCCTCAACCGACCCTCAACCGACCCTCAACCGACCCTCAACCGACCCTCAACCGACCCTTAACCGACCCTCAACCGACCCTCAACCGACCCTCAACCGACCCTCAACCGACCCTAAACTGTCCCTCAACTGTCCCTCAACTGTCCCTCAACTGTCCCTCAACTGTCCCTCAACCGTCCCTCAACCGTTCCTCAACCGTCCCTCAACCGTCCCTCAACCGTCCCTCAACCGTCCCTCAACCGTCCCTCAACCGAACCCTCAACCTTCCCTCAAACTTCCCTCAACCGAACCCTTAACCGTCCTACCTACTTCCATCGGAGCCCTACCTACGGCCAGCGGAGCCCTACCTACGGCCAGCGGAGCCCTACCTACGGCCAGTGGAGCTCTAACTACGGCCAGCGAAGCCCTACCTACTGCCAGCGGAGCCCTACCTACGGCCACCGGGCAATATGTAGGGCTCCGCTGGCTGTGGGTAGGGCTCCGCTGGGCATATGAAGGGCTCCGCTGGGCATATGTAGGGCTCCGTTGGCCATAGGAAGGGCTCCGCTGGCCGTAGGTAGGGCTCCGCTGGCAGTAGGTAGCGCTCCGCTGGCCGTAGGTAGCGCTCCGCTGGCCGTAGGTTGGGCTCCGCTGGCCGTAGTTAGAGCTTCGCTTGCAGTATGTAGGGCTCCGCTGGCAGTAGTTAGAGCTTCGCTTGCAGTATGTAGGGCTCCGCTAGCGGTAGGTAGCGCTCCACTGGCAATATGTAGGGCTCCGCTGACTGTGGGTAGGGCTCCGCTAGCGGTAGGTAGCGCTCCACTGGCAATATGTAGGGCTCCGCTGACTGTGGGTAGGGCTCCGCTGGGCATAGGTAGGGCTCCGTTGGCCATAGGAAGGGCTCCGCTGGCCGTAGGTAGGTCTCCGTTGGCAGTAGGTAGCGCTCCGCTTGCCTTAGGTAGGACTCCGCTAGCCGTAGGTAGGGCTCCGCTGGCAGTAGGTAGCGCTGCGCTGGCCGTAGGTAAGACTCCGCTGGCCGTTGCTAAGGCTCCGGTTGCAGTAGGTAGGGCTCCGCTGGCCAAAGGTAGGACGGGTGAGGGTTCGGTTGAGGGTTCGGTTAGGGGGCAGTTGAGGGACGGTTGAGGGACGGTTGAGGGATGGTTGACAGATGGTTGAGGGACAGTTGAGGGACTGTTGAGTGACGGTTGAGGGACGGTTGAGGGAAGGTTGAGGGACGGTTGAGGGACGGTTGAGGGACGGTTGAGGGACGGTTGAGGGACGGTTGAGGGACGGTTGAGGGACGGTTGAGGGACGGTTAAGGGACGGTTGAGGGACGGTTGAGGGACGGTTGAGGGACGGTTGAGGGACGGTTGAGGGACGGTTGAGGGACGGTTGAGGGACGGTTGAGGGACGGTTGAGGGACGGTTGAGGGACGGTTGAGGGACGGTTGAGGAAAAGTTGAGGGAAGGTTGAGGGAAGGTTGAGGGAGGGTTGAGGGAAGGTTGAGGGAAGGTTTAGAGAAGGTTGAGGGAAGGTAGAGGGAAGGTTGAGGGACGTTTAAGGGACGTTTGAGGCCCATTTGAGGTACGGTTGAGGGTCGGTTGAGGGAAGGTTGAGGTTAGGTTGAGGTAAGGTTGAGGGAAAGTTGAGGGACGTTTAAAGGAAGGTTGAGGGACGGTTCAAAGAACGGTTGAGGGACGGTTCAAAGAACGGTTGAGGGACGGTTGAGGGACAGTTGAGGGACTCTTTAGGGAAGGTTGAGGGATGGTTGAGGGACGGTTGAGGAACGGTCGAGGGACGGTTGAGGAACAATTGATTAATGGTTGACGGATGTTTGAGGGACGGTTGAGGGAAGGTTGAGGGATGGTTGAGGGACGGTTGAGGGACGGTTGAGGGACGGTTGAGGGAGGGTTGAGGGACGGTTGAGGGACGGTTGACGGACGGTTGAGGGACGGTTGAGGTACGGCTGAGGGACGGTTGAGGGACGGTTGAGGGACGGTTGAGGGAAGGTTGAGGAACGGTTGAGGAACGGTTGATACCTGCCTTGGCGCGATCGGTTGGCTAGAACTCGAGATATGACTGAATGGAGTGGGGAGTGTTTTTCGCTCTAAACAAATACGCTCCTTCAAGTACTGCGCCTAAACTATATAAGTGACGCGAAAATCTTATATCGCGCGGTTGTTCCTCATTTAAAGACCTTTCATTTGATATAGGGCTTGGCGCGATCGGTTGGCTAGAACTCGAGATATGACTGAAAGGAGTGGGGAGTGTTTTTCGCTCTAAACAAATACGCTCCTTCAAGTACTGCGCCTAAACTATAGAAGTGACATGAAAATGTTATATCGCGCGATTGTTCCTCATTTAAAGACCTTTCATTTGATATAGGGCTTGGCGCGACCGGTTGGCTAGAACTCGAGATATGACTGAAAGGAGTGGGGAGTGTTTTTCGCTCTAAACAAATACGCTCCTTCAAGTACTGCGCCTAAACTATAGAAGTGACAGCTACTTCGCCTAAACTATAGAAGTAACAAGAAAATGTTATATAGCGCGGTTGTTCCCCATTTAAAGACCTTTCACTTGATACCTGTCTTCAACCTCAACATCAATCTCAATCTCAGCCTCAACGTCAACGTCAACGTCAACCTCAACCTCAACTACAAACTCATCATCAACTTCAACCTCATGCTCAATCTCAACATTAACCTCAACCTCAACCTCAACGACAACCTCAACCTCAACCTAAACGTCAACCTCAACCTTAACTTCAACCTCAACGTCAACGTCAACCTCAACCTCAACCTCAACCTCAACCTCAACTTCAACTACAACCTCATCTTCAACTTCAACCTCAACCTCAACCACATTCTCAACCTCAACCTTAATCGTAACCTCAAGCTCAAGCTCAATCGTAACCTCAAGCTCAACCTCAATTTCAACTTCAATTTTAACCTCATGCTCAACCTCAACTTCAAGCGCAACTCACCCTCAACCGTACCTCAACCGTACCTCAACCGTCTCTCAACCTTCCCTCAACCTCCTCTCAACCGACCCTCAACCGTCCCTCAACCGTCCCCCAACCGTCCCTCAACCGCCCCTCAACCGCCCCTCAACCGTCCCTTAACCGTCCCTCAACCGTCTCTCAACCGTCCCTCAACCGTCCCTCAACCGTCCCTCAACCGTCCCGCAACTGACCCTCAACCGACCCTCAACCGACCCTCAACCGACCCTCAACCGACCCTCAACCGACCCTCAACCGACCCTCAACCGACCCTCAACCGACCCTCAACCGACCCTCAACCGACCCTCAACCGACCCTCAACCGACCCTCAACCGACCCTCAACCGACTCTCAACCGACCCTTAACCGACCCTTAACCGACCCTCAACCGACCCTCAACCGACCCTCAACCGACCCTCAACCGACCCTCAACCGACCCTCAACCGACTCTTTACCGACCCTCAACCGACCCTCAACCGACCCTTAACCGACCCTCACCCGACCCTCAACGGTCCCTCAACCGTCCCTCAACCGTCCCTCAACCGTCCCTCAACGGTCCCTCAACCGTCCCTCAACCGTCCCTCAACCGTCCCTCAACCGTCCCTCAACCGTCCCTCAACCGTTCCTCAACCGTTCCTCAACCGTCCCTCAACCGTCCCTCAACCTTCCCTCAACCGTCCCTCAACCGCCTACCTACTTCCATCGGAGCCCTACCTACGGCCAGCGAAGCCCTACCTACTGCCAGCGGAGCCCTACCTACGGCCAGCGGAGCCCTACCTACGGCCAGTGGAGCTCTAACTACGGCCAGCGAAGCCCTACCTACTGCCAGCGGAGCCCTACCTACGGCCAGCGGGCAATATGTAGGGCTCCGGTGGCTGTGGGTAGGGCTCCGCTGGGCATATGTAGGGCTCCGTTGGGCATAGGAAGGGCTCCGCTGACCGTAGGTAGGGCTCCGCTGGCCGTAGGTAGGGCTCCGCTGGCCGTAGGTAGGGCTCCGCTGGCCGTAGGTAGGGCTCCGCTGGCTATAGGTAGAGCTCCGCTGGCCGTAGGTAGCGCTCCGCTGGGCGTAGGTAGGGTTCCGCTGGCCGTAGGTAGCGCTCCACTGGCCGTAGGTAGGGTTCCGCTGGCCGTAGGTAGGGCTCCGCTGGCCGTAGTTAGAACTTCGCTTGCAGTATGTAGGGCTCCGCTGGCAGTAGGTAGCGCACCGCTGGCCGTAGGTAGGGCTTCGCTGACCGTAGGTAGGGCTCCGCTAGCCGTAGGTAGGGCTCCGCTAGCCGTAGGTAGCGCTCCACTGGCAATATGTAGGGCTCCGCTGGGCATAGGTAGGGCTCCGTTAGCCATAGGAAGGGCTCCGCTGGCCGTAGGTAGGGCTCCGTTGGCAGTAGGTAGCGCTCCGCTGGCCGTAGGTAGGGCTCCGCTAGCCGTAGGTAGGGCTCCGCTGGCAGTAGGTAGCGCTGCGCTGCCCGTAGGTAGGACTCCGCGTGCCGTAGCTAAGGCTCCGGTTGCAGTAGGTAGGGCTCCGCTGGCCAAAGGTAGGACGGGTGAGAGTTCGGTTGAGGGTTCGGTTAGGGGGGGCAGTTGAGGGACGGTTGAGGGACGGTTGAGGGACGGTTGAGGGACGGTTGAGGGACGGTTGAGGGACGGTTGAGGGACGGTTGAGGGACGGTTGAGGGATGGTTGACAGATGGTTGAGGGACTGTTGAGGGACGGTTGAGGGACGGTTGAGGGACGGTTGAGGGACGGTTGAGGGACGGTTGTGGGACGGTTGAGGGACGGTTGAGGGACGGTTGAGGGACGGTTGAGGGACGGTTGAGGGACGGTTGAGGGACGGTTGAGGAAAAGTTGAGGGAAAGTTGAGGGAAGGTTGAGGGAAGGTTGAGGGAGGGTTGAGGGAAGGTTGAGGGAAGGTTTAGAGAAGTTTGAGGGAAGGTTGAGGGAAGGTTGAGGGACGTTTAAGGGACGTTGGAGGCCCATTTGAGGGACGGTTGAGGGTCCGTTGAGGGGAGGTTGAGGTTAGGTTGAGGTAAGGTTGAGGGAAAGTTGAGGGACGTTTAAAGGAAGGTTGAGGGACGGTTCAAAGAACGGTTGAGGGACGGTTGAGGCACGGTTGAGGGACGGTTGAGGGACTCTTTAGGGAAGGTTGAGGGATGGTTGAGGGACGGTTGAGGGACGGTTGAGGGACGGTTGAGGGACGGTTGAGGGACGGTTGAGGGACGATTGAGGGAAGGGTGAGGAACGGTTGAGGGGCGGTTGAGGAACGGTCGAGGGACGGTTGAGGAACAATTGATGGATGGTTGACGGATGTTTGAGGGACGGTTGAGGGAAGGTTGAGGGATGGTTGAGGGACGGTTGAGGGACGGTTGAGGGAGGGTTGAGGGACGGTTGAGGGACGGTTGACGGACGGTTGAGGGACGGTTGAGGTACGGCTGAGGGACGGTTGAGGGACGGTTGAGGGAAGGTTGAGGAACGGTTGAGGAACGGTTGAGGAACGGTTGATACCTGCCTTGGCGCGATCGGTTGGCTAGAACTCGAGATATGACTGAAAGGAGTGGGGAGTGTTTTTCGCTCTAAACAAATACGCTCCTTCAAGTACTGCGCCTAAACTATATAAGTGACGCGAAAATCTTATATCGCGCGGTTGTTCCTCATTTAAAGACCTTTCATTTGATATAGGGCTTGGCGCGATCGGTTGGCTAATTCAAGTACTGCGCCTAAACTATAGAAATGACATTAAAATGTTATATCGCGCGATTGTTCCTCATTTAAAGACCTTTCATTTGATATAGGGCTTGGCGCGATCGGTTGGCTAGAACTCGAGATATGACTAAAAGGAGTGGGGAGTGTTTCTCGCTCTAAACAAATACGCTCCTTCAAGTACTGCGCCTAAACTATAGAAGTGACAGCTACTCCGCCTAAACTATAGAAGTAACAAGAAAATGTTATATAGCGCGGTTGTTCCCCAATTAAAGACCTTTCATTCGATATAGGGCTTGGCGCGATCGGTTATCTAGAACTTGAGATATGACTGAAAGGAGTGCGGAGTGTTTTTCTCTCTATACAAATACGCTCTTTCAATTACGGTAAATTTTGTATGCTAAATAGAGTTATAAGACTAAACCATTACAAAGCCTCAGTTTTCACCGCCTTAACTTGGTTTCTATAACTTAGTCGATTATAGTTTATATTTTCCAGCAAACAATGGATCTACTCCTTTCTTATTATACCACCTGCTGACTCTTTAATATACTGCAAAACTGCATACATTTATTAGGTTGATCTAAGGATGGAGTCAATGGAGCCACCGACGCGTTAAATGGGCGTTACTATGTACTATCCCATTGTAGTTGGTAGTCTTGCAATATATTCAACCAATATTGTAAATAGTTACAAACAGAGCCAAGAAATATTTAGGAAATATGGATACAATAAAATTAAAAGTTTAGATGTTAACTGTACATGCGTATAACTTACCAAAATGTTTTCCGCTGAAATTCGAGTATATCGAGTAATCCTCAATTCGAATAGCGTCACTGTTTATATCTATAGTAGAAAATCTGAAAATATAAGGCAAGCAAACAGCTGAGTTAGGAAAGTAGGAAGTTAGGATAGATATGCAGATATGTAGATATGTTCTAAACTATAGAAGTGTCACGAAAATGATATAATAGCTTTCATTTAATAGCTGACTTGGCGCGATCGGTTGGCCAGAACTCAAGATATGACTGAGAGGAGTGGGGAGTGTTTTTCGCTTTATACAAATACACTCCTTCAATTACTGCGCCTAACCTATAGAAGTGACACGAAAACATTAAATAGCGCGGTTGTTTCTCATTTAAAGACCTTTCAGTTGATACCTATCTTCAACCTCAACATCAATCTCAATCTCAGCCTCAACGACAACCTCAACCTCAACCTAAACGTCAACCTCAACCTTAACCTCAACCTCAACCTCAACTACAAACTCATCTTCAACTTCAACCTCATCCTCAATCTCAATCTCAACATTAACCTCAACCTCAACCTCAACGAAAACCTCAACCTCAACCTAAACGTCAACCTCAACCTTAACCTCAACCTTAACCTCAACCTCAACGTCAACCTCAACCTCAACCTCAACTTCAACTACAACCTCATCTTCAACTTCAACCTCAACCTCAACCTCAACCGCAACCTCAACCTTAACTTCAACCTCAACCTCAATCGTAACCTCAAGCTCAAGCTCAATCGTAACCTCAAGCTCAACCTCAATTTCAACTTCAACTTTAACCTCATGCTCAACCTCAACTTCAAGCGCAACTCACCCTCAACCGTACCTCAACCGTCTCTCAACCTTCCCTTAACCTTCTCTCAACCGACCCTCAACCGTCCCCCAACCGTCCCTCAAGCGCCCCTCAACCATCACTCAACCGATCCTTAACCGTCCCTTAACCGTCTCTGAACCGTCTCTCAACCGTCCCTCAACAGTCCCTCAACCGTCCCTCAACCGTCCCTCAACCGTCCCTCAACCGTCCCTCAACCGTCCCTCAACCGTCTCTCAACCGTCCCGCAACTGACCCTCAACCGTCCCTCAAGCGACCCTCAACCGACCCTCAACCGACCCTCAACCGTCCCTCAATTGACCCTCAACTGACCCTCAACCGACCCTCAACCGACCATCAACCGACCCTCAACCGACCCTCAACCGACCCTCAACCGACCCTCAAACGACCCTTAACCGACCCTTAACCGACCCTCAACCGACCCTCAACCGACCCTCAACCGACCCTCAACCGACCCTCAACCGACCCTCAACCGACCCTCAACCGACCCTCAACCGACCCTCAACTGACCCTCAACCGACCCTCAACCGACCCTCAACCGACCCTCAACCGACCCTCAACCGACCCTCAACCGACCCTCAACCGACCCTCAACCGACCCTCAACCGACCCTTAACCGACCCTCAACCGACCCTCAACCGACCCTCAACCGACCCTCAACCGACCCTCAACCGACCCTCACCCGACCCTCAACCGACCCTCAACCGACCCTCAACTGTCCCTCAACGGTCCCTCAACGGTCCCTCAACCGTCCCTCAACCGTCCCTCAACCGTCCCTCAACCGTCCCTCAACCGTCCCTCAACCGTCCCTCAACCGTTCCTCAACCGTTCCTCAACCGTCCCTCAACCGTCCCTCAACCGTCCCTCAACCGTCCCTCAACCGTCCCTCAACCTTCCCTCAACCGTCACTCAACAGTCCCTCAACAGTCCCTCAACCATCTGTCAACCATCCCTCAACCGTCCCTCAACCGTCCCTCAACCGTCCCTCAACCGTCCCTCAACCGTCCCTCAACCGTCCCTCAACCGTCCCTCAACCGTCCCTCAACCGTCCCTCAACCGTCCCTCAACCGTCCCTCAACCGTCCATCAACCGTCCCTCAACCGTCCCTCAACCTTCCCTCAACCGTCCCTCAACCGACCCTCAACCGTCCCTCAACCGTCCCTCAACCGTCCCTCAACCGTCCCTCAACCGTCCCTCAACCGTCCCTCAACCGTCTCTCAACCGTCCCTCAACCGTCCCTCAACCGTCCCTCAACCGTCCCTCAACCGTCCCTCAACCGTCCCTCAACCGTCCCTCAACCGTCCCTCAACCGTCCCTCAACCGTCCCTCAACCGTCCCTCAACCGTCCCTCAACCGTCCCTCAACCGTCCCTCAACCGTCCCTCAATCGTCCCTCAACCGTCCCTCAACCGTCCCTCAACCGTCCCTCAACCGTCCCTCAACCATCCCTCAACCATCCCTCAACCGTCCCTCAAACATCCGTCAACCATTAATCAATTGTTCCTCAACCGTCCCTCGACCGTTCCTCAACCGTCCCTCAACCATCCCTCAACCTTCCCTAAAGAGTCCCTCAACTGTCCCTCAACCGTCCCTCAACCGTGGGGGACGGTTCAAAGAACGGTTGAGGGACGGTTGAGGGACAGTTGAGGGACTCTTTAGGGAAGGTTGAGGGATGGTTGAGGGACGGTTGAGGAACGGTCGAGGGACGGTTGAGGAACAATTGATTAATGGTTGACGGATGTTTGAGGGACGGTTGAGGGATGGTTGAGGGATGGTTGAGGGACGGTTGAGGGACGGTTGAGGGACGGTTGAGGGACGATTGAGGGACGGTTGAGGGACGGTTGAGGGACGGTTGAGGGACGGTTGAGGGACGGTTGAGGGACGGTTGAGGGACGGTTGAGGGACGGTTGAGGGACGGTTGAGGGACGGTTGAGGGACGGTTGAGGGACGGTTGAGGGACGGTTGAGGGACGGTTGAGGGACGGTTGAGGGACGGTTGAGGGACGGTTGAGGGACGGTTGAGGGACGGTTGAGGGACGGTTGAGGGACGGTTGAGGGACGGTTGAGGGACGGTTGAGGGACGGTTGAGGGACGGTTGAGGGACGGTTGAGGGACGGTTGAGGGACGGTTGAGGGACGGTTGAGGGACGGTTGAGGGTCGGTTGAGGGACGGTTGAGGGACGGTTGAGGGACGGTTGAGGGACGGTTGAGGGACGGTTGAGGGACGGTTGAGGGACGGTTGAGGGACGGTTGAGGGACGATTGAGGGACGGTTGAGGGACGGTTGAGGGACGGTTGAGGGACGGTTGAGGGACGGTTGAGGGACGGTTGAGGGACGGTTGAGGGACGGTTGAGGGACGGTTGAGGGACGGTTGAGGGACGGTTGAGGGACGGTTGAGGGACGGTTGAGGGACGGTTGAGGGACGGTTGAGGGACGGTTGAAGGACGGTTGAGGGACGGTTGAGGGACGGTTGAGGGACGGTTGAGGGACGGTTGAGGGACGGTTGAGGAAAAGTTGAGGGAAGGTTGAGGGAGGGTTGAGGGAAGGTTGAGGGAAGGTTTAGAGAAGGTTGAGGGAAGGTTGAGGGAAGGTTGAGGGAAGGTTGAGGGACGTTTAAGGGACGTTTGAGGCCCATTTGAGGTACGGTTGAGGGTCGGTTGAGGAAAAGTTGAGGGAAGGTTGAGGGAGGGTTGAGGGAAGGTTGAGGGAAGGTTTAGAGAAGGTTGAGGGACGGTTGAGGACGGTTGAGGGACGGTTGAGGGACGGCTGAGGGACGGTTGAGGAACGATTGATGGATGGTTGAGAGATGGTTGAGGGACTGTTGAGGGACTGTTGAGTGATGGTTGAGGGACGGTTGAGGGACGGTTGAGGGACGGTTGAGGGACGGTTGAGGAAAAGTTGAGGGAAGGTTGAGGGAGGGTTGAGGGAAGGTTGAGGGAAGGTTTAGAGAAGGTTGAGGGACGGTTGAGGACGGTTGAGGGACGGTTGAGGGACGGCTGAGGGACGGTTGAGGAACGATTGATGGATGGTTGAGAGATGGTTGAGGGACTGTTGAGGGACTGTTGAGTGATGGTTGAGGGACGGTTGAGGGACGGTTGAGGGACGGTTGAGGGACGGTTGAGGGACGGTTGAGGGACGGTTGAGGGACGGTTGAGGGACGGTTGAGGGACGGTTGAGGGACGGTTGAGGGACGGTTGAGGGACGGTTGAGGGACGGTTGAGGGACGGTTGAGGGACGGTTGAGGGACGGTTGAGGGACGGTTGAGGGACGGTTGAGGGACGGTTGAGGGACGGTTGAGGGACGGTTGAGGGACGGTTGAGGGACGGTTGAGGGACGGTTGAGGGACGGTTGAGGGACGGTTGAGGGACGGTTGAGGGACGGTTGAGGGACGGTTGAGGGACGGTTGAGGGACGGTTGAGGAAAAGTTGAGGGAAGGTTGAGGGAAGGTTGAGGGAGGTTTGAGGGAAGGTTGAGGGAAGGTTTAGAGAAGGTTGAGGGAAGGTTGAGGGAAGGTTGAGGGAAGGTTGAGGGACGTTTAAGGAACGTTTGAGGCCCATTTGAGGTACGGTTGAGGGTCGGTTGAGGGTCGGTTGAGGTTAGGTTGAGGTTAGGTTGAGGTAAGGTTGAGGGAAAGTTGAGGGACGTTTAAAGGAAGGTTGAGGGACGGTTCAAAGAACGGTTGAGGGACGGTTGAGGGACAGTTGAGGGACTCTTTAGGGAAGGTTGAGGGATGGTTGAGGGACGGTTGAGGAACGGTCGAGGGACGGTTGAGGAACAATTGATTAATGGTTGACGGATGTTTGAGGGACGGTTGAGGGATGGTTGAGGGACAGTTGAGGGACGGTTGAGGGACGGTTGAGGGACGGTTGAGGGACGATTGAGGGACGGTTGAGGGACGGTTGAGGGACGGTTGAGGGACGGTTGAGGGACGGTTGAGGGACGGTTGAGGGACGGTTGAGGGACGGTTGAGGGACGGTTGAGGGACGGTTGAGGGACGGTTGAGGGACGGTTGAGGGACGGTTGAGGGACGGTTGAGGGACGGTTGAGGGACGGTTGAGGGACGGTTGAGGGACGGTTGAGGGACGGTTGAGGGACGGTTGAGGGACGGTTGAGGGACGGTTGAGGGACGGTTGAGGGACGGTTGAGGGTCGGTTGAGGGTCGGTTGAGGGTCGGTTGAGGGTCGGTTGAGGGTCGGTTGAGGGTCGGTTGAGGGTCGGTTGAGGGACGGTTGAGGGACGGTTGAGGGACGGTTGAGGGACGGTTGAGCGACGGTTGAGCGACGGTTGAGGGACGGTTGAAGGACGGTTGAGGGACGGTTGAGGGACGGTTGAGGGACGGTTGAGGGACGGTTGAGGGACGGTTGAGGGACGGTTGAGGGACGGTTGAGGGACAATTGAGCGACGGTTGAGCGACGGTTGAGCGACGGTTGAGGGACGGTTGAGGGACGGTTGAGGGACGGTTGAGGGACGGTTGAGGGACGGTTGAGGGACGGTTGAGGGACGGTTGAGGGACGGTTGAGGGACGGTTGAGGGACGGTTGAGGGATGGTTGACAGATGGTTGAGGGACTGTTGAGTGACGGTTGAGTGAGGGACTGTTGAGTGACGGTTGAGGGACAGTTGAGGGACGGTTGTGGGACGGTTGATGAACGGTTGTGGGACGGTTGAGGAACGGTTGAGGGACGGTTGAGGAACGGTTGAGGAACGGTTGAGGGACGGTTGAGGGACGGTTGACGTATGGTTGAGGAACGGTTGAGGAACGGTTGAGGAACGGTTGAGGGACGGTTGAGGGACGGTTGAGGGACGGTTGAGGGACGGTTGAGGGAAGGTTGAGGGACGGTTGCGGGACGGTTGCGGGACGGTTGCGGGACGGTTGAGAGACGGTTGAGGGACGGTTGAGCGACGGTTGAGGGACGGTTGAGGGACGGTTGAGGGACGGTTGAGGGACGGTTGAGAGACGGTTGAGGGACGGTTGAGGGATGATTGAGGGACGGTTGAGGGACGGTTGAGGGACGGTTGAGGGACGGTTGAGGGACGGTTGAGGGACGGTTGAGGGACGGTTGAGGGACAATTGAGCGACGGTTGAGCGACGGTTGAACGAAGGTCGAGGGGACGGTTGAGGGACGGTTAAGGGACGGTTGAGGGATGTTTGCGGAACGGTTGAGGGACGGTTGAGGGACGGTTGAGGGACGGTTGAGGGACGGTTGAGGGACGGTCGAGGGACGGTTGAGGGATGGTTGAGGGACGGTTGAGGGACGGTTGAGGGATGGTTGAGGGACGGTTGAGGGTCGGTTGAGGGACGGTTGAGGGACGATTGAAGGACGTTTGAGAGACGGTTGAGGGACGATTGAGGGACCGTTGAGGGACGATTGAGGAACGGTTGAGGGACGGTTGAGGGTCGGTTGAGGGACGGTTGAAGGACGGTTGAGGGACGGTTGAGGGACGGTTGAGGGACGGTTGAGGGACAGTTGAGGGAAGGTAGAGGGAAGGTTGAAGGAAGGTTGAGGGAAGGTTGAAGGAAGGTTGAGGGACGGGTGAGGGACGTTTAAGGGACGTTTGAGGCCCATTTGAGGGACGGTTGAGGGTCGGTTGAGGGTCGGTTGAGGGTCGGTTGAGGGAAGGTTGAAGGAAGGTTGAGGGAAGGTTGAGGTAAGGTTGAGGTAAGGTTGAGGGAAAGTTGAGGGACGTTTAAAGGAAGGTTGAGGGACGGTTCAAAGAACGGTTGAGGGATGGTTGAGGGACGGTTGAGGGATGGTTGAGGAACGGTTGAGGGACGATTGAGGGACGGTTGAGGGAAGGTTGAGGGACGGTTGAGGGAAGGTTGAGGGACGGTTGAGGGACGGCTGACGCACGGTTTTGGGACGGTTGAGGGACGGATGAGGGACGGTTGAGGGAAGGTTGAGGAACGGTTGAGGAATGGTTGATACCTGTCTTGGCGCGATCGGTTGGCTAGAACTCGAGATATGACTGAAAGGAGTGGGGAGTGTTTTTCGCTCTAAACAAATACGCTCCTTCAAGTACTGCGCCTAAACTACAGAAGTGACACGAAAATGTTATATAGCACGGTTGTTCCCTATTTAAAGGCCTTTGATTTGATATATGGCTTGGCGTGATCGGTTGGCTAGAACTCGAGATAAGACTGGAAAGAATGGGGAATGTTTTTCGCTCTAAAAAAATCCGCTCCTTCAAGTACTGCGCCTAAACTATATAAGTGACGCGAAAATCTTATATAGCGCGGTTGTTCCTCATTTAAAGACCTTTCAAGTGATATACGGATTGGCGCGATCGGTTCGCTAGAACTCGACATATGGCTAAAAGGAGTGGGTAGTAATTTTCGCTCGAAAGAAATACGCTCCTTCAAGTACTGCGCCTAAACTATAGAAGTGACACGAAAATATTATATCGCGCGGTTGTTCCTCATTTAAAGACCTTTCATTTGATAAAGGGCTTGTCGCGATCGGTTGGCTAGAACTAGAGATATGACTGAAAGGAGTGGGGAGTGTTTTTCTTTCTAAACAAATACGCTCCTTCAAGTACTGCGCCTAAACTATAGAAGTGACATGAAAATGTTATATCGCGCGATTGTTCCTCATTGAAAGACCTTTCATTTGATATAGGGCTTGGCGCCATCGGTTGGCTACAACTCGAGATATGACTGAAAGGAGTGGGGAGTGTTTTTCGCTCTAAACAAATACGCTCCTTCAAGTACTGCGCCTAAACTATAGAAGTGACAGCTACTCCGCCTAAACTATAGAAGTGATAAGAAAATGTTATATAGCGTGGTTGTTCCCCATTTAAAGACCTTTCATTCGATATAGGGCTTGGCGCGATCGGTTGTCTAGAACTTGAGATATGACTGAAAGGAGTGCGGAGTGTTTTTCTCTCTATACAAATACGCTCTTTCAACTACGGTAAATTTTGTATGCTAAATAGAGTTATAAGACTAAATCATTACAAAGCCTCAGTTTTCACTGCCTTAACTTGGTTTCTATAACTTAGTCGATTATAGTTTATATTTTCCAGCAAACAATGGATCTACTCCTTTCTTATTATACCACCTGCTGACTCTTTAATATACTACAAAACTGCATACATTTATTAGGTTGATCTAAGGATGGAGTCATGGAGCCACCGACGCGTTAAATGGGCGTTACTATGTACTATCCGATTGTAGTTGGTAGTCTTGCAATATATTCAACCAATATTGTAAATAGTTACAAACAGAGCCAAGAAATATTTAGGAAATATGGATGCAATAAAATTAAAAGTTTAGATGTTAACTGTACATGCGTATAACTTACAAAAATGTCTTCCGCTGAAATTCGAGTATATCGAGTAATCCTCAATTCGAATAGCGTCACTGTTTATATTTATAGTAGAAAATCTGAAAATATAAGGCAAGCAAACAGCTGAGTTAGGAAAGTAGGAAGTTAGGATAGATATGCAGATATGTAGATATGTTCTAAACTATAGAAGTGTCACGAAAATGATATAGAGCGCGGTTGTTCCTCATTTAAAGAGCTTTCATTTAATACCTAGCTTGGCGCGATCGGTTGGCCAGAACTCAAGATATGACTGAGAGGAGTGGGGAGTATTTTTCGCTTTATACAAATACACTCCTTCAATTACTGCGCCTAACCTATAGAAGTGACACAAAAACATTATATAGCGCGGTTGTTTCCCATTTAAAGACCTTTCATTTAATACCTGACTTGGCGCGATCGGTTGGCCAGAACTTAATATATGACTGAGACGAGTGGGGAGTGTTTTTCGCTCTATACAAATACACTCCTTTAAGTACTGCGCCTAACCTATATAAGTGGCATGAAAATGATATAGAGCGCGGTTGTTCCCCATTTAAAGACCTTTCAGTTGATACCTGTCTTCAACCTCAACATCAATCTCAATCTCAGCCTCAACGACAACCTCAACCTCAACCTCAACCACAACCTCAACTTCAACTACAATCTCATCTTCAACTTCAACCTCAACCTCAACCACATTCTCAACCTCACTCTTAACTTCAACCTCAACCTCAATAGTAACCTCTAGCTCAAGCTCAATCGTAACCTCAAGCTCAACCTCAATTCCAACTTCAACTTTAACCTCATGCTCAACGTCAACTTCAAGCGCAACTCACCCTCAACCGTACCTCAACCGTCTCTCAATTTTCCCTCAACCTTCTCTCAACCGACGCTCAACCGTCCCCCAACCGTCCCTCAACCGCCCCTCAACCGTCCCTCAACCGACCCTCAACCGTCCCTCAACCGACCCTTAACCGTCGCTCAACCGTCTCTCAACCGTCCCTCAACCGTCCCTCAACCGTACCTCAACCGTCCCGCAACCGTCCCGCAACTGACCCTCAACCGTCCCTCAACCGACCCTCAACCGACCCTCAACCGACCCTCAACCGACCCTCAACCGTCCCTCAACCGTCCCTCAACCGTCCCTCAACCGTCCCTCAAACGTCCCTCAACCGTCCCTCAAACGTTCCTCAACCGTTCCTCAACCGTCCCTCAACCGTCCCTCAACCTTCCCTCAACCTTCCCTCAACCGTCCCTCAACCGAACCCTCAACCGTCCTACCTACTTCCATCGGAGCCCTACCTACGGCCAGTGGAGCTCTAACTACGGCCAGCGAAGCCCTACCTACTGCCAGCGGAGCCCTACCTACGGGCAGCGGAGCCCTACCTACTGCCAACGGAGCCCTACCTACTGCTAGCGTAGCCCTACCTACTGCTAGCGTAGCCCTACCTACTGCTAGCGTAGCCCTACCTACGGGTAGCGGAGCCCTACCTGCGGCCAGCGGAGCCCTACCTGCGGCCAGCGCAGCGCTACCTACTGCCAGCGTAGCCCTACCTACGGCTAGCGGAGCCCTACGTACGGCCAGCGGAGCACTACCTACGGCCAGTGGAGCACTACCTACGGCCAGCGGGCAATATGTAGGGCTCCGCTGGCTGTGGGTAGGGCTCCGCTGGACATAGAAGGGCTCCGCTGACCGTAGGTAGGGCTCCGCTGACCGTAGGTAGGGCTCCGCTGACCGCAGGTAGGGCTCCGCTGGCAGTAGGTAGGGCTCCGCTGGCCATAGGTAGCGCTCCGCTGGCCGTAGGTAGGGCTCCGCTGGCCGTAGGTAGGGCTCCGCTGGCCGTACTTAGAGCTTCGCTTGCAGTATGTAGGGCTCCGCTGGCAGTAGGTAGCGCTCCGCTGGCCGTAGGTAGGGCTTCGCTGACCATAGGTAGGGCTCCACTGGCAATATGTAGGGCTCCGCTGGCTGTGGGTAGGGCTCCGGTGGGCATAGGTAGGGCTCCGTTGGCCATAGGAAGGGCTCTGCTGGCCGTAGGTAGGGCTCTGCTGGCCGTAGGTAGGGCTCCGTTGGCAGTAGGTAGCGCTCCGCTGGCCGTAGGTAGGGCTCCGCTAGCCGTAGGTAGGGCTCCGCTGGCAGTAAGTAGCGCTGCGCTGGCCGTAGGTAGGACTCCGCGTGCCGTAGCTAAGGCTCCGCTTGCAGTAGGTAGGGCTCCGCTGGCCAAAGGTAGGACGGTTGAGGGTTCGGTTGAGGGTTCGGTTGAGGGGGACGGTTAAGGGAAGGTTGAGGGACGGTTAGGGGACGGTTGAGGGACGGTTGAGGGACGGTTGAGGGACGGTTGAGGGACGGTTGAGGGACGGTTGAGGGACGGTTGAGGGACGGTTGAGGGACGGTTGAGGGACGGTTGAGGGACGGTTGAGGGACGGTTGAGGGACGGTTGAGGGACGGTTGAGGGACGGTTGAGGGACGGTTGAGGGACGGTTGAGGGACGGTTGAGGGACGGTTAAGGGACGGTTGAGGGACGGTTGAGGGATGGTTGACAGATGGTTGAGGGACGGTTGAGTGACGGTTGAGGGACAGTTGAGGAACGGTTGAGGAACGGTTGAGGGACGGTTGAGAAACGGTTGATGGATGGTTGACGGATGGTTGAGGGAAGGATGAGGAACGCTTAAAGGACGATTGAGGGACGGTTGAGGGACGGTTGAGGGACGGTTGAGGGAAGGTTGAGGGACAGTTGAGAGACAGTTGAGGGAAGGTTGAGGGACGGTTGAGGGACGGTTGAGGGACGGTTGAGGGACGATTAAGGGACGATTGAGGGAAGGTTGAGGAACGGTTGAGGGGCGGTTGAGGAACGGTCGAGGGACGGTTGAGGAACAATTGATGGATGGTTGACGGATGTTTGAGGGCTGGTTGAGGGTTGGTTGAGGGACGGTTGAGGGACGATTGAGGTTGAGGGAAGGGTGAGGGACGTTTAAGGGACGTTTGAGGCCCATTTGTGGGACGGTTGAGGGTCGGTTGAGGGAAGGTTGAGGTAAGGTTGAGGGAAAGTTGAGGGACGGTTCAAAGAACGGTTGAGGGATGGTTGAGGGACGGTTGAGGGACGGTTGAGGGACGGTTGAGGGACGGTTGAGGGACGGTTGAGGGACGGTTGAGGGACGATTGAGGGCACGAAAATGATATAGAGCGCGCTTGTTCCCCATGTAAAGACCTTTCAGTTGATGCCTGCCTTGGCGCGATCGGTTGGCTAGAACTCGAGATATGACTGGAAGGAGTGGGGAGTGTTTTTCGCTCTAAACTAATCTGCTCCTTCAAGTACTGCGCCTAAACTATAGAAGTGAAGCGAAAATGTTATATCGCGCGGTTGTTCTTCATTTAAAGACCTTTTAGGTGATATACGGCTTGGCGCGATCGGTTGGCTAGAACTCGAGTTATGGCTGAAAGGAGTGGGGAGTGTTTTTCGCTCGAAACAAATATGCTCCTTCAAGTACGGCGCCTAAACTATAGAAGTGACACATAAATATTATATAGCACGGTTGTTCTTCATTTAAAGACCTTTTAGGTGATATACGGCTTGGCGCGATCGGTTGGCTAGAACTCGAGTTATGGCTGAAAGGAGTGGGGAGTGTTTTTCGCTCGAAACAAATACGCTCCTTCAAGTACGGCGCCTAAACTATAGAAGTGACACAATAATATTATATAGCACGGTTGTTACTCATTTAAAGACCTTTCATTTGATATATGGCTTGGCGCGATCGGTTGGCTAGAACTCGAGATATGACTGAAAGGAGTGGGGAGTGTTTTTCGCTCTAAACAAATACGCTCCTTCAAGTACTGCGCCTAAACTACAGAAGTGACACGAAAATGTTATATAGCACGGTTGTTTCCCATTTAAAGGCCTTTCATTTGATATAGGGCTTGGCGTGATCGGTTGGCTAGAACTCGAGATATGACTGAAAGGAGTGGGAAGTGTTTTTCGCTCTAAACAAATACGCTCCTTCAAGTACTGCGCCTAAACTATAGAAGTGACATGAAAATCTTATATCGCGCGGTTGTTCCTCATTTAAAGACCTTTCAAGTGATATACGGATTGGCGCGATCGGTTCGCTAGAACTCGACATATGGCTAAAAGGAGTGCGTAGTATTTTTCGCTCGAAAGAAATACGCTCCTTCAAGTACTGCGCCTAAACTATAGACGTGACACGAAAATATTATATCGCGCGGTTGTTCCTCATTTAAAGACCTTTCATTTGATATAGGGCTTGTCGCGATCGGTTGGCTAGAACTAGAGATATGACTGAAAGGAGTGGGGAGTGTTTTTCACTCTAAACAAATACGCTCCTTCAAGTACTGCGCCTAAACTATAGAAGTGACATGAAAATGTTATATCGCGCGATTGTTCCTCATTTAAAGACCTTTCATTTGATATAGGGCTTGGCGCGATCGGTTGGCTAGAACTCGAGATATGCCTGAAAGGAGTGGGGAGTGTTTTTCGCTGTAAACAAATACGGTCCTTCTAGTACTGCGCCTAAACTATAGAAGTGACAGCTACTCCGCCTAAACTATAGAAGTGATAAGAAAATGTTATATAGCGTGGTTGTTCCCCATTTAAAGACCTTTCATTCGATATAGGGCTTGGCGCGATCGGTTGTCTAGAACTTGAGATATGACTGAAAGGAGTGCGGAGTGTTTTTCTCTCTATACAAATACGCTCTTTCAACTACGGTAAATTTTGTATGCTAAATAGAGTTATAAGACTAAATCATTACAAAGCCTCAGTTTTCACCGCCTTAACTTGGTTTCTATAACTTAGTCGATTATAGTTTATATTTTCCAGCAAACAATGGATCTACTCCTTTCTTATTATACCACCTACTGACTCTTTAATATACTACAAAACTGCATACATTTATTAGGTTGATCTAAGGATGGAGTCAATGGAGCCACCGACGCGTTAAATGGGCGTTACTATGTCCAACCCATTGTAGTTGGTAGTCTTGCAATATATTCAACCAATATTGTAAATAGTTACAAACAGAGCCAAGAAATATTTAGGAAATATGGATACAATAAAATTAAAAGTTTAGATGTTAACTATACATGCGTATAACTTACCAAAATGTCTTCCGCTGAAATTCGAGTATATCGAGTAATCCACAATTCGAATAGCGTCACTGTTTGTATTTATAGTAGAAAATCTGAAAATATAAGGCAAGCAAACAGCTGAGTTAGGAAAGTAGGAAGTTAGGATAGATATGCAGATATGTAGATATGTTCTAAACTATAGAAGTGTCACGAAAATTATATAGAGCGCTGTCGTTCCTCATTTAAGGACCTTTCATTTAATACCTGACTTGGCGCGATCGGTTGGCCAGAACTCAAGATATGACTGAGAGGAGTGGGGAGTGTTTTTCGCTCTATACAAATACACTCCTTCAAGTACTGCCCCTAACCTATATAAGTGGCATGAAAATGATATAGAACGCGGTTGTTCCCCATTTAAAGACCTTTCAGTTGATACCTATCTTCAACCTCAACATCAATCTCAATCTCAGCCTGAACGACAACCTCAACCTCAACCTAAACGTCAACCTCAACCTTAACCTCAACCTCAACCTCAACTACAAACTCATCTTCAACTTCAACCTCATCCTCAATCTCAATCTCAACATTAACCTCAACCTCAACCTCAACGACAACCTCAACCTCAACCTAAACGTCAACCTCAACCTTAACCTCAACCTTAACCTCAACCTAAACGTCAACGTCAACCTCAACCTCAACTTCAACTACAACCTCATCTTCAACTTCAACCTCAACCTCAACCGCAACCTCAACCTTAACTTCAACCTCAACCTCAATCGTAACCTCAAGCTCAAGCTCAATCGCAACCTCAAGCTCAACCTCAATTTCAACTTCAACTTTAACCTCATGCTCAACCTCAACTTCAAGCGCAACTCACCCTCAACCGTACCTCAACCGCCTCTCAACCTTCCCTCAACCTTCTCTCAACCGACCCTCAACCGTCCCCCAACCGTCCCTCAAGCGCTCCTCAACCGTCCCTCAACCGTCCCTCAAGCGTCCCGCAACTGACCCTCAACCGTCCCTCAACCGACCCTCAAGCGACTCTCAACCGACCCTCAACCGACCCTCAACCGTCCCTCAACCGTCCCTCAACCGTTCCTCAACCGTCCCTCAACCATACGTCAACCGTCCCGCAAACATACCTCAACCGTCCCTTAACCGTCCCTTAACCACCCTCAACTGTCCCTCATCCGTCCCTCAACTGTCCCTCAACCGTCCCTCAACCGTCCCTCAACCGTCCCTCAACCGTCCCTCAACCGTCCCTCAACCGTTCCTCAACCATACGTCAACCGTCCCGCAAACATACGTCAACCGTCCCGCAAACATACGTCAACCGTCCCGCAAACATACCTCAACCGTCCCTTAACCGTCCCTCAACCGTCCCTCAACTGTCCCTCAACCATCCCTCAACTGTACCTCAACCGTCCCTCTAACGTCCCTCAACCCTCCCTCAACCGTCCCTCAACCGTCGCTCAACCGTCCCTCAACCGTCCCCCAACCGTCCCTCAAGCGCCCCTCAAGCGCCCCACAACCGTCCCTCAACCGACCCTTAACCGTCCCTTAACCGTCCCTTAACCGTCTCTCAACCGTCCCTCAACCGTCCCTCAACCGTCCCTCAACCGTCCCTCAACCGTCCCTAAACCGTCCCTCAACCGTCCCTCAACCGTCCCTCAACCGTCCCGCAACTGACCCTCAACCGTCCCTCAACCGACCCTCAACCTACCCTCAACCGATCCTCAACCGTCCCTCAACCGACCCTCAACCGTTCCTCAACCGTTCCTCAACCGTTCCTCAACCGTCCCTCAACCTTCCCTCAAACGTCCCTCAACCGAACCCTCAACCGTCCTACCTACTTCCATCGGAGCCCTACCTACGGCCAGCGGAGCCCTACCTACGGCCAGAGGAGCCCTACCTACGGCCAGCGGAGCCCTACCTACGGCCAGCGGAGCCCTACCTACGGCCAGCGGAGCCCTACCTACGGCCAGCGCAGCGCTACCTACTGCCAGCGTAGCCCTACCTACGGCTAGCGGAGGCCTACCTATGGCCAGCGGAGCGCTACCTACTGCCAACGGAGCCCTACCTACTGCCAACGGAGCCCTACGTACGGCCAGCGGAGCCCTACGTACGTCCCTCAACCGAACCCTCAACCGTCCTACCTACTTCCATCGGAGCCCTACCTACGGCCAGCGGAGCTCTAACTACGGCCAGCGAAGCCCTACCTACTGCCAGCGGGGCCCTACCTACGGCCAGAGGAGCCCTACCTACGGCCAGCGGAGCCCTACCTACGGCCAACGGAGCCCTACCTGCGGCCAGCGGAGCCCTACCTACGGCCAGCGGAGCCCTACGTACGGCCAGCGGGCAATATGTAGGGCTCCGGTGGCTGTGGGTAGGGCTCCGCTGGGCATAGGTAGGGCTCCGTTGGCCATAGGTAGCGCTCCGCTGGGCGTAGGTAGGGTTCCGCTGGCCGTAGGTAGGGTTCCGCTGGCCGTAGGTAGGGTTCCGCTGGCCGTAGGTAGGGTTCCGCTGGCCGTAGTTAGAGCTTCGCTTGCACTATGTAGGGCTTCGCTGACCGTAGGTAGGGCTCCGCTAGCCGTAGGTAGCGCTCCACTGGCAATATGTAGGGCTCCGCTGGCTGTGGGTAGGGCTCCGCTGGGCATAGGTAGGGCTCCGTTGGCCATAGGAAGGGCTCCGCTGTCCGTAGGTAGGGCTCCGTTGGCAGTAGGTAGCGCTCCGCTGGCCGTAGGTAGGGCTCCGCTAGCCGTAGGTAGGGGTCCGCTGGCAGTAGGTAGCGCTGCGCTGGCCGTAGGTAGGACTCCGCTTGTAGTAGGTAGGGCTCCGCTGGCCAAAGGTAGGACGGTTGAGGGTTCGGTTGAGGGATGGTTGAGGGATGGTTGAGGGACGGTTGAGGGACGGTTGAGGGACGATTGAGGCACGATTGAGGGACGGTTGAGGGACGGCTGAGGGACGGTTGAGGGACGGTTGAGGGACGGTTGAGGGACGGTTGAGGGACGGTTAAGGGCCGGTTGAGGTATGTTTGCGGGACGGTTGACGTATGGTTGAGGAACGGTTGAGGGACGGTTGAGGAACGGTTGAGGGACGGTTGAGGGACGGTTGAGGGACGGTTGAGGGACGGTTGAGGGACGGTTGAGGGACGGTTGAGGGACGGTTGAGGGACGGTTGAGGGACGGTTGAGGGACGGTTGAGGGACGGTTGAGGGACGGTTGAGGGACGGTTGAGGGACGGTTGAGGGACGGTTGAGGGACGGTTGAGGGACGGTTGAGGGACGGTTGAGGGACGGTTGAGGGACGGTTGAGGGACGGTTGAGGGACGGTTGAGGGACGGTTGAGGGACGGTTGAGGGACGGTTGAGGGACGGTTGAGGGACGGTTGAGGACGGTTGAGGGACGGTCGAGGGACGTTTGAGGAACGATTGATGGATGGTTGAGGGATGGTTGAGGGACGGTTGAGGGACGGTTGAGGGACGGTTGAGGGACGGTTGAGGGACGGTTGAGGGACGGTTGAGGGACGGTTGAGGGACGGTTGAGGGACGGTTGAGGGACGGTTGAGGGACGGTTGAGGGACGGTTGAGGGACGGTTGAGGGACGGTTGAGGGACGGTTGAGGGACGGTTGAGGGACGGTTGAGGGACGATTGAGGGACGGTTGAGGACGGTTGAGGGACGGTCGAGGGACGGTTGAGGAACGATTGATGGATGGTTGAGGGATGGTTGAGGGACGGTTGAGGGACGGTTGAGGGACGGTTGAGGGACGGTTGAGGGACGGTTGAGGGACGGTTGAGGGACGGTTGAGGGACGGTTGAGGGACGGTTGAGGGATGGTTGAGGGACGGTTGAGGGATGGTTGAGGGACGGTTGAGGGACGGTTGAGGGACGGTTGAGGGACGGTTGAGGGACGATTGAGGGACGATTGAGGGACGGTTGAGGGACGGTTGAGGGACGGTTGAGGGACGGTTGAGGGACGGTTGAGGGACGGTTGAGGGACGGTTGAGGGACGGTTGAGGGACGGTTGAGGGACGGTTAAGGGACGGTTGAGGTATGTTTGCGGGACGGTTGACGTATGGTTGAGGAACGGTTGAGAGACGGTTGAGGAACGGTTGAGGGACGGTTGAGGGATGGTTGAGGGACGGTTGAGGGACGGTTGAGGGACGGTTGAGGGACGGTTGAGGGACGGTTGAGGGACGGTTGAGGGACGGTTGAGGGACGGTTGAGGGACGGTTGAGGGACGGTTGAGGGACGGTTGAGGGACGGTTGAGGGACGGTTGAGGGACGGTTGAGGGACGGTTGAGGGACGGTTGAGGGACGGTTGAGGGACGGTTGAGGACGGTTGAGGGACGGTCGAGGGACGGTTGAGGAACGATTGATGGATGGTTGAGGGATGGTTGAGGGACGGTTGAGGGACGGTTGAGGGACGGTTGAGGGACGGTTGAGGGACGGTTGAGGGACGGTTGAGGGACGGTTGAGGGACGGTTGAGGGACGGTTGAGGGACGGTTGAGGGACGGTTGAGGGACGGTTGAGGGAGGGTTGAGGGACAGTTGAGGGACGGTTGAGGGACGGTTGAGTCAAGACGGTTGAGGGACTGATCCTGAAAGTTGAGGGACGTTTGCAGTAGGTAGGGCTCCGCTGGCCAAAGGTAGGACGGTTGAGGGTTCGGTTGAGGGACGGTTGAGGGAGGGTTGAGGGATGGTTGAGGGACGGTCGAGGGACGGTTGAGGAAGGGTTGAGGGACAGTTGAGGGACGGTTGAGGGACGATTGAGGGACGGTTGAGTCAAGACGGTTTAGGGACTAATCCCGAAAGTTGAGGGACGTTTGCAGTAGGTAGGGCTCTGCTGGCCAAAGGTAGGACGGTTGAGGGTTCGGTTGAGGGACGGTTGAAGGACGGTTGAAGGACGGTTGAGAGACGGTTGAGGGACGATTGAGGGCACGAAAATGATATTGAGCGCGCTTGTTCCCCATTTAAAGACCTTTCATTTGATAAATGGCTTGGCGCGATCGGTTGGCTAGACCTATAGATATGACTGGAAGGAGTGGGGAGTGTTTTTCGCTCTAAACAAATCTGCTCCTTCAAGTACTGCGCCTAAACTATAGAAGTGAAGCGAAAATGTTATATCGCGCGGTTGTTCCCCATTTAAAGACCTTTTAGGTGATATACGGCTTGGCGCGATCGGTTGGCTAGAACTCGAGTTATGACTGAAAGGAGTGGGGAGTGTTTTTCGCTCGAAACAAATACGCTCCTTCAAGTACGGCGCCTAGACTATAGAAGTGACACGATAATATTATATAGCGCGGTTGTTACTCATTTAAAGACCTTTCATTTGATATATGGCTTGGCGCGATCGGTTGGCTAGACCTATAGATATGACTGAAAGGAGTGGGGAGTGTTTTTCGCTCTAAACAAATCCGCTCCTTCAAGTACTGCGCCTAAACTATAGAAGTGACACGATAATGTTATATAGCGCGGTTGTTCCCCATTTAAAGACCTTTCATATGATATATGGCTTGGCGCGATCGGTTGGCTAGAACTCGAGATATAACTGAAAGGAGTGGGGAGTGTTTTTCGCTCTAAACAAATACGCTCCTTCAATTACTGCGCCTAAACTATAGAAGTGACACAAAAATGTTATATAGCACGGTTGTTCCCCATTTAAAGGCCTTTGATTTGATATATGGCTTGGCGCGATCGGTTGGCCAGAACTCAAGATATGACTGAGAGGAGTGGGGAGTGTTTTTCGCTCTATACAAATACACTCCTTCAAGTACTGCGCCTAACCTATATAAGTGGCATAAAAATGATATAGAGCGCGGTTGTTCCCCATTTAAACACCTTTCAGTTGATACCTGTCTTCAACCTTAACATCAATCTCAATCTCAGCCTCAACGTCAACGTCAACCTCAACCTCAACTACAAACTCATCTTCAACTTCAACCTCATCCTCAATCTCGATCTCAACATTAACCTCAACCTCAACCTCAACCTCAACGACAACCTCAACCTCAACCTAAACGTCAACCTCAACCTTAACCTCAACCTCAACGTCAACCTCAACCTCAACCTCAACCTTAACCTTAACCTCAACCTCAACTTCAACTACAACCTCATCTTCAACTTCAACCTCAACCTCAACCACATTCTCAACCTCAACCTTAACTTCAACCTCAACCTCAATCGTAACCTCAAGCTCAAGCTCAAGCGGAGGCCTACCTACAGCCAGCGGAGCGCTACCTACTGCCAACGGAGCACTACCTACTGCAAACGGAGCCCTACCTACGGCCAGCGGGCAATATGTAGGGCTCCGCTGGCTGTGGGTAGGGCTCCGCTGGGCATATGTAGGGCTCCGTTGGCCATAGGAAGGGCTCCACTGACCGTAGGTAGGGCTCCGCTGGCCGTAGGTAGGGCTCCGCTGGCAGTAGGTAGCGCTCCGCTGGCAGTAGGTAGCGCTCCGCTAGCCGTAGGTAGGGCTCCGCTAGCCGTAGGTAGGGCTTCGCTTGCATTATGTAGGGCTCCGGTGGCAGTAGGTAGCGCTCCGCTGGCAGTAGGTAGGGCTTCGCTGACCGTAGGTAGGGCTCCGCTAGCCGTAGGTAGCGCTCCACTGGTAATATGTAGGGCTCCGCTGGCTGTGGGTAGGGCTCCGTGGGCCATAGGAAGGGCTCCGCTGGCCGTAGGTAGCGCTCCGCTGGCAGTAGGTAGCGCTCCGCTGGCAGTAGGTAGCGCTCCGCTGGCCGTAGGTAGCGCTCCGCTGGCCGTAGGTAGGGCTCCGCTAGCCGTAGGTAGGGCTCCGCTGGCAGTAGGTAGCGCTGCGCTGGCCGTAGGTAGGACTCCGCTGGCCGTAGCTAGGGCTCCGCTTGCAGTAGGTAGGGCTCCGCTGGCCAAAGGTAGGACGGTTGAGGGTTCGGTTGAGGGGGACGGTTGAGGGGGACGGTTGAGGGACGGTTGACGAACGGTTGAGGGACGGTTGAGGAACGGTTGAGGAACGGTTGAGGAACGGTTGAGGAACGGTTGAGGAACGCTTGATCTTGAGAGAGACGGTTGAGAGACGGTTGAGGAACGGTTGAGGAACGGTTGAGAGACGGTTGAGGGACGGTTGAGGGAAGGTTGAGGGACGGTTGCGGGACGGTTAAGGGACGGTTAAGGGACGGTTAAGGTACGGTTGAGGGACGGTTGAGGGACGGTTGAGGGACGGTTGAGGGACGGTTGAGGGACGGTTGAGGGACGGTTGAGGGACGGTTGAGGGACGGTTGAGGGACGGTTGAGGGACGGTTGAGGGACGGTTGAGGGACGGTTGAGGGACGGTTGAGGGACGGTTGAGGGACGGTTGAGGGACGGTTGAGGGACGGTTGAGGGAAGGTTGAGGGACGGTTGAGGGACGGTTGAGGGACGGTTGAGGGACGGTTGAGGGACGGTTGAGGGACGGTTGAGGGACGGTTGAGGGACGGTTGAGGGACGGTTGAGGGACGGTCGAGGGACGGTTGAGGGATGGTTGAGGGACGGTTGAGGGATGGTTGAGGGACGGTTGAGGGATGGTTGAGGGACGATTGAGGGATGGTTGAGGGACGGTTGAGGGACGGTTGAGGGACGGTTGAAGGACGATTGAGGGACCGTTGAGGGACGATTGAGGAACGGTTGAAGGACGGTTGAGGGGCGGTTGAGGGACGGTTGAAGGACGGTTGAGGGACGGTTGAGGGACGGTTGAGGGACGGTTGAGGGACGGTTGAGGGACGGTTGAGGGACGGTTGAGGGAAGGTTGAGGGACGGTTGAGGGACGGTTGAGGGACGGTTGAGGGACGGTTGAGGGACGGTTGAGGGACGGTTGAGGGATGGTTGAGGGACGGTTGAGGGATGGTTGAGGGACGGTTGAGGGATGGTTGAGGGACGATTGAGGGATGGTTGAGGGACGGTTGAGGGACGGTTGAGGGACGGTTGAAGGACGATTGAGGGACCGTTGAGGGACGATTGAGGAACGGTTGAAGGACGGTTGAGGGGCGGTTGAGGGACGGTTGAAGGACGGTTGAGGGACGGTTGAGGGACGGTTGAGGGACGGTTGACGCACGGTTGAGGGACGGTTGAGGGACGGTTGAGGGAAGGTTGAGGAACGGTTGAGGAACGGTTGATACCTGTCTTGGCGCGATCGGTTGGCTAGAACTCGAGATATGACTGAAAGGAGTGGGGAGTGTTTTTCGCTCTAAACAAATACGCTCCTTCAAGTACTGCGCCTAAACTACAGAAGTGACACGAAAATGTTATATAGCAAGGTTGTTTCCCATTTAAAAGCCTTTGATTTGATATATGGCTTGGCGTGATCGGTTGGCTAGAACTCGAGATAAGACTGGAAGGAATGGGGAATGTTTTTCGCTGTAAACAAATCCGCTCCTTCAAGTACTGCGCCTAAACTATAGAAGTGACATGAAAATGTTATATCGCGCGATTGTTCCTCATTTAAAGACCTTTCATTTAATATAGGGCTTGGCGTGATCGGTTGGCTAGAACTCGAGATATGACTGAAAGGAGTGGGAAGTGTTTTTCGCTCTAAACAAATACGCTCCTTCAAGTACTGCGCCTAAACTATAGAAGTGACATGAAAATCTTATATCGCGCGGTTGTTCCTCATTTAAAGACCTTTCAAGTGATATACGGATTGGCGCGATCGGTTCGCTAGAACTCGACATATGGCTAAAAGGAGTGCGTAGTATTTTTCGCTCGAAAGAAATACGCTCCTTCAAGTACTGCGCCTAAACTATAGACGTGACACGAAAATATTATATCGCGCGGTTGTTCCTCATTTAAAGACCTTTCATTTGATATAGGGCTTGTCGCGATCGGTTGGCTAGAACTAGAGATATGACTGAAAGGAGTGGGGAGTGTTTTTCACTCTAAACAAATACGCTCCTTCAAGTACTGCGCCTAAACTATAGAAGTGATATGAAAATGTTATATCGCGCGATTGTTCCTCATTTAAAGACCTTTCATTTGATATAGGGCTTGGCGCGATCGGTTGGCTAGAACTCGAGATGTGCCTGAAAGGAGTGGGGAGTGTTTTTCGCTGTAAACAAATACGGTCCTTCAAGTACTGCGCCTAAACTATAGAAGTGACAGCTACTCCGCCTAAACTATAGAAGTGATAAGAAAATGTTATATAGCGTGGTTGTTCCCCATTTAAAGACCTTTCATTCGATATAGGGCTTGGCGCGATCGGTTGTCTAGAACTTGAGATATGACTGAAAGGAGTGCGGAGTGTTTTTCTCTCTATACAAATACGCTCTTTCAACTACGGTAAATTTTGTATGCTAAATAGAGTTATAAGACTAAATCATTACAAAGCCTCAGTTTTCACCGCCTTAACTTGGTTTCTATAACTTAGTCGATTATAGTTTATATTTTTTAGCAAACAATGGATCTACTCCTTTCTTATTATACCACCTACTGACTCTTTAATATACTACAAAACTGCATACATTTATTAGGTTGATCTAAGGATGGAGTCAATGGAGCCACCGACGCGTTAAATGGGCGTTACTATGTCCAACCCATTGTAGTTGGTAGTCTTGCAATATATTCAACCAATATTGTAAATAGTTACAAACAGAGCCAAGAAATATTTAGGAAATATGGATACAATAAAATTAAAAGTTTAGATGTTAACTGTACATGCGTATAACTTACCAAAATGTCTTCCGCTGAAATTCGAGTATATCGAGTAATCCACAATTCGAATAGCGTCACTGTTTATATTTATAGTAGAAAATCAGAAAATATAAGGCAAGCAAACAGCTGAGTTAGGAAAGTAGGAAGTTAGGATAGATATGCAGATATATAGATATGTTCTAAACTATAGAAGTGTCACGAAAATTATATAGAGCGCTGTCGTTCCTCATTTAAGGACCTTTCATTTAATACCTGACTTGGCGCGATCGGTTGGCCAGAACTCAAGATATGACTGAGAGGAGTGGGGAGTGTTTTTCGCTTTATACAAATACACTCCTTCAATTACTGCGCCTAACCTTTAGAAGTGACACGAAAACATTATATAGCGCGGTTGTTTCTCATTTAAAGACATTTCATTTAATACCTGACTTGGAGCGATCGGTTGGCCAGAACTCAAGATAGGACTGAGAGGAGTGGGGAGTGTTTTTCGCTCTATACAAATACACTCCTTCAAGTACTGCCCCTAACCTATATAAGTGGCATGAAAATGATATAGAACGCGGTTGTTCCCCATTTAAAGACCTTTCAGTTGATACCTATCTTCAACCTCAACATCAATCTCAATCTCAGCCTGAACGACAACCTCAACCTCAACCTAAACGTCAACCTCAACTTTAACCTCAACCTCAACCTCAACTACAAACTCATCTTCAACTTCAACCTCATCCTCAATCTCAATCTCAACATTAACCTCAACCTCAACCTCAACGACAACCTCAACCTCAACCTAAACGTCAACCTCAACCTTAACCTCAACCTTAACCTCAACCTCAACGTCAACGTCAACCTCAACCTCAACTTCAACTACAACCTCATCTTCAACTTCAACCTCAACCTCAACCGCAACCTCAACCTTAACTTCAACCTCAACCTCAATCGTAACCTCAAGCTCAAGCTCAATCGTAACCTCAAGCTCAACCTCAATTTCAACTTCAACTTTAACCTCATGCTCAACCTCAACTTCAAGCGCAACTCACCCTCAACCGTACCTCAACCGTCTCTCAACCTTCCCTCAACCTTCTCTCAACCGACCCTCAACCGTCCCCCAACCGTCCCTCAAGCGCTCCTCAACCGTCCCTCAACCGTCCCTCAAGCGTCCCGCAACTGACCCTCAACCGTCCCTCAACCGACTCTCAAGCGACTCTCAACCGACCCTCAACCGACCCTCAACCGTCCCTCAACCGTCCCTCAACCGTCCCTCAACCGTTCCTCAACCGTCCCTCAACCATACGTCAACCGTCCCGCAAACATACCTCAACCGTCCCTTAACCGTCCCTCAACCACCCTCAACTGTCCCTCATCCGTCCCTCAACTGTCCCTCAACCGTCCCTCAACCGTCCCTCAACCGTTCCTCAACCGTCCCTCAACCGTTCCACAACCATACGTCAACCGTCCCGCAAACATACGTCAACCGTCCCGCAAACATACCTCAACCGTCCCTTAACCGTCCCTCAACCGTCCCTCAACGGTCCCTCAACCATCCCTCAACTGTACCTCAACCGTCCCTCTACCGTTCCTCAACCGTCGCTCAACCGTCCCTCAACCGTCGCTCAACCGTCCCTCAACCGTCGCTCAACCGTCCCTCAACCGTCCCCCAACCGTCCCTCAAGCGCCCCACAACCGTCCCTCAACCGACCCTTAACCGTCCCTTAACCGTCCCTTAACCGCCTCTCAACCGTCCCTCAACCGTCCCTCAACCGTCCCTCAACCGTCCCTCAACCGTCCCTCAACCGTCCCTCAACCGTCCCTCAACCGTCCCTCAACCGTCCCTCAACCGTCCCGCAACTGACCCTCAACCGTCCCTCAACCGACCCTCAACCGACCCTCAACCGATCCTCAACCGTCCCTCAACCGACCCTCAACCGTTCCTCAACCGTTCCTCAACCGTTCCTCAACCGTCCCTCAACCTTCCCTCAAACGTCCCTCAACCGAACCCTCAACCGTCCTACCTACTTCCATCGGAGCCCTACCTACGGCCAGCGGAGCCCTACCTACGGCCAGAGGAGCCCTACCTACGGCCAGCGGAGCCCTAACTACGGCCAGCGGAGCCCTACCTACGGCCAGCGGAGCCCTACCTACGGCCAGCGCAGCGCTACCTACTGCCAGCGTAGCCCTACCTACGGCTAGCGGAGGCCTACCTATGGCCAGCGGAGCGCTACCTACTGCCAACGGAGCCCTACCTACTGCCAACGGAGCCCTACGTACGGCCAGCGGAGCCCTACGTACGTCCCTCAACCGAACCCTCAACCGTCCTACCTACGGCCAGCGGAGCTCTAACTACGGCCAGCGAAACCCTACCTACTGCCAGCGGAGCCCTACCTACGGCCAGCGGAGCCCTACGTACGGCCAGCGGAGCCCTACGTACGGCCAGCGGAACCCTACGTACGGCCAGCGGAGCCCTACGTACGTCCCTCAACCGAACCCTCAACCGTCCTACCTACGGCCAGCGGAGCTCTAACTACGGCCAGCGAAACCCTACCTACTGCCAGAGGAGCCCTACCTACGGCCAGCGGAGCCCTAACTACGGCCAGCGGAGCCCTACCTACGGCCAGCGGAGCCCTACCTACGGCCAGCGCAGCGCTACCTACTGCCAGCGTAGCCCTACCTACGGCTAGCGGAGGCCTACCTATGGCCAGCGGAGCGCTACCTACTGCCAACGGAGCCCTACCTACTGCCAACGGAGCCCTACGTACGGCCAGCGGAGCCCTACGTACGTCCCTCAACCGAACCCTCAACCGTCCTACCTACGGCCAGCGGAGCTCTAACTACGGCCAGCGAAACCCTACCTACGGCCAGCGGAGCCCTACCTACGGCCAGAGGAGCCCTACCTACGGCCAGCGGAGCCCTACCTACGGCCAGCGGAGCCCTACCTACGGCCAGCGGAGCCCTACCTACGGCCAGCGGAGCCCTACCTACGGCCAGCGCAGCGCTACCTACTGCCAGCGTAGCCCTACCTACGGCTAGCGGAGGCCTACCTATGGCCAGCGGAGCGCTACCTACTGCCAACGGAGCCCTACCTACTGCCAACGGAGCCCTACGTACGGCCAGCGGAGCCCTACGTACGTCCCTCAACCGAACCCTCAACCGTCCTACCTACTTCCATCGGAGCCCTACCTACGGCCAGCGGAGCTCTAACTACGGCCAGCGAAGCCCTACCTACTGCCAGCGGGGCCCTACCTACGGCCAGAGGAGCCCTACCTACGGCCAGCGGAGCCCTACCTACGGCCAACGGAGCCCTACCTGCGGCCAGCGGAGCCCTACCTACGGCCAGCGGAGCCCTACGTACGGCCAGCGGGCAATATGTAGGGCTCCGGTGGCTGTGGGTAGGGCTCCGCTGGGCATAGGTAGGGCTCCGTTGGCCATAGGTAGCGCTCCGCTGGGCGTAGGTAGGGTTCCGCTGGCCGTAGGTAGGGTTCCGCTGGCCGTAGGTAGGGTTCCGCTGGCCGTAGGTAGGGTTCCGCTGGCCGTAGTTAGAGCTTCGCTTGCACTATGTAGGGCTTCGCTGACCGTAGGTAGGGCTCCGCTAGCCGTAGGTAGCGCTCCACTGGCAATATGTAGGGCTCCGGTGGCTGTGGGTAGGGCTCCGCTGGGCATATGTAGGGCTCCGTTGGGCATAGGAAGGGCTCCGCTGGCCGTAGGTAGGGCTCCGCTGGCTATAGGTAGGGCTCCGCTGGCCGTAGGTAGCGCTCCGCTGGCCGTAGGTAGCGCTCCGCTGGCCGTAGGTAGCGCTCCGCTGGCCGTAGGTAGCGCTCCGCTGGGCGTAGGTAGGGTTCCGCTGGCCGTAGGTAGGGTTCCGCTGGCCGTAGGTAGGGTTCCGCTGGCCGTAGTTAGAGCTTCGCTTGCACTATGTAGGGCTCCGCTGGCCGTAGGTAGGGCTTCGCTGACCGTAGGTAGGGCTCCGCTAGCCGTAGGTAGCGCTCCACTGGCAATATGTAGGGCTCCGCTGGCTGTGGGTAGGGCTCCGCTGGGCATAGGTAGGGCTCCGTTGGCCATAGGAAGGGCTCCGCTGTCCGTAGGTAGGGCTCCGTTGGCAGTAGGTAGCGCTCCGCTGGCCGTAGGTAGGGCTCCGCTAGCCGTAGGTAGGGGTCCGCTGGCAGTAGGTAGCGCTGCGCTGGCCGTAGGTAGGACTCCGCTTGTAGTAGGTAGGGCTCCGCTGGCCAAAGGTAGAACGGTTGAGGGTTCGGTTGAGGGATGGTTGAGGGATGGTTGAGGGACGGTTGAGGGACGGTTGAACGACGATTGAGGGACGATTGAGGGACGGTTGAGGAACGGCTGAGGGACGGTTGAGCGACGGTTGAGGGACGGTTGAGGGACGGTTGAGGGACGGTTGAGGGACGGTTGAGGGACGGTTGAGGGACGGTGGGACGGTTAAGGGCCGGTTGAGGTATGTTTGCGGGACGGTTGACGTATGGTTGAGGAACGGTTGAGGGACGGTTGAGGGACGGTTGAGGAGCGGTTGAGGGACGGTTGAGGGACGGTTGAGGGACGGTTGAGGGACGGTTGAGGGACGGTTGAGGGACGGTTGAGGGACGGTTGAGGGACGGTTGAGGGACGGTTGAGGAACGGTTGAGGGACGGTTGAGGGACGGTTGAGGGACGGTTGAGGGACGGTTGAGGGACGGTTGAGGGACGGTTGAGGACGGTTGAGGGACGGTCGAGGGACGGTTGAGGAACGATTGATGGATGGTTGAGGGATGGTTGAGGGACGGTTGAGGGACGGTTGAGGGACGGTTGAGGGACGGTTGAGGGACGGTTGAGGGACGGTTGAGGGACGGTTGAGGGACGGTTGAGGGACGGTTGAGGGAAGGTTGAGGGACGGTTGAGGGACGGTTGAGGGACGGTTGACGCACGGTTGAGGGACGGTTGAGGGACGGTTGAGGGAAGGTTCAGGAACGGTTGAGGAACGGTTGATACCTGCCTTGGCGCGATGGGTTGGCTAAAACTCGAGATATGACTGAAAGGAGTAGGGAGTGTTTTTCGCTCTAAACAAATCCGCTCCTTCAAGTACTGCGCCTAAACTATAGAAGTGACACGATAATGTTATATAGCGCGGTTGTTCCCCATTTAAAGACCTTTCATATGATATATGGCTTGGCGCGATCGGTTGGCTAGAACTCGACATATGGCTAAAAGGAGTGCGTAGTATTTTTCGCTCGAAAGAAATACGCTCCTTCAAGTACTGCGCCTAAACTATAGACGTGACACGAAAATATTATATCGCGCGGTTGTTCCTCATTTAAAGACCTTTCATTTGATATAGGGCTTGTCGCGATCGGTTGGCTAGAACTAGAGATATGACTGAAAGGAGTGGGGAGTGTTTTTCACTCTAAACAAATACGCTCCTTCAAGTACTGCGCCTCATTTAAAGATCCTCATTTAAAGATCTTTCATTTGATATAGGGCTTCGCGCGATCGGTTGGCTAGAACTCGAGATATGCCTGAAAGCAGTGGGGAGTGTTTTTCGCTGTAAACAAATACGGTCCTTCAAGTACTGCGCCTAAACTATAGAAGTGACAGCTACTCCGCCTAAACTATAGAAGTGATAAGAAAATGTTATATAGCGTGGTTGTTCCCCATTTAAAGACCTTTCATTCGATATAGGGCTTGGCGCGATCGGTTGTCTAGAACTTGAGATATGACTGAAAGGAGTGCGGAGTGTTTTTCTCTCTATACAAATACGCTCTTTCAACTACGGTAAATTTTGTATGCTAAATAGAGTTATAAGACTAAATCATTACAAAGCCTCAGTTTTCACCGCCTTAACTTGGTTTCTATAACTTAGTCGATTATAGTTTATATTTTCCAGCAAACAATGGATCTACTCCTTTCTTATTATACCACCTACTGACTCTTTAATATACTACAAAACTGCATACATTTATTAGGTTGATCTAAGGATGGAGTCAATGGAGCCACCGACGCGTTAAATGGGCGTTACTATGTCCAACCCATTGTAGTTGGTAGTCTTGCAATATATTCAACCAATATTGTAAATAGTTACAAACAGAGCCAAGAAATATTTAGGAAATATGGATACAATAAAATTAAAAGTTTAGATGTTAACTGTACATGCGTATAACTTACCAAAATGTCTTCCGCTGAAATTCGAGTATATCGAGTAATCCACAATTCGAATAGCGTCACTGTTTATATTTATAGTAGAAAATCTGAAAATATAAGGCAAGCAAACAGCTGAGTTAGGAAAGTAGGAAGTTAGGCAGATATGTAGATATGTTCTAAACTATAGAAGTGTCACGAAAATTATATAGAGCGCTGTCGTTCCTCATTTAAGGACCTTTCATTTAATACCTGACTTTGCGCGATCGGTTGGCCAGAACTCAAGATATGACTGAGAGGAGTGGGGAGTGTTTTTCGCTTTATACAAATACACTCCTTCAATTAGTGCGCCTAACCTTTAGAAGTGACAAGAAAACATTATATAGCGCGGTTGTTTCTCATTTAAAGACCTTTCATTTAATACCTGACTTGGAGCGATCGGTTGGCCAGAACTCAAGATATGACTGAGAGGAGTGGGGAGTGTTTTTCGCTCTATACAAATACACTCCTTCAAGTACTGCCCCTAACCTATATAAGTGGCATGGAAATGATATAGAACGCGGTTGTTCCCCATTTAAAGACCTTTCAGTTGATACCTATCTTCAACCTCAACATCAATCTCAATCTCAGCCTGAACGACAACCTCAACCTCAACCTAAACGTCAACCTCAACCTTAACCTCAACCTCAACCTCAACTACAAACTCATCTTCAACTTCAACCTCATCCTCAATCTCAACATTAACCTTGTAACGACGAGTTTTCCTTTCCCAGCCGGGAATAGCTCACTCGTCCCAGGGTTCGTGGCAAGTGGGTCTCGTAACCACTTGCGAACAATATTTTAAGCTGCGTTTCCGAATTTCGTTCGATTGGTGTTTCAACCAATCTAGCACTGACTCAGAGAGTTCAGCTCGGACGCAATGCTAAGTATCGTATTTATTATATTTCCTTAACAATTTTTATACAATCGTATCTATTTTCCTTAACAATCTTTATAAAATCGTATTCTATTATTTTTCTTTAACAGTTTTTATAAAGTTAGTACTACAAGAGCCTCAGTGGGTCGCGTAAATAAAGAGCCACAATGGGTCGCGTAAAATAAAGAGCCACAGTGGGTCGCGTAAAATAAAGAGCCACAGTGGGTCGCCTAAAATAAAGAGCCACAATGGGTCGCGTAAAATAAAGAGCCACAGTGGGTCGCGTAAAATAAAGAGCCACAATGGGTCGCGTAAAATAAAGAGCCACAGTGGGTCGCGTAAAAATAAGAGCCACAATGGGTCGCGTAAAATAAAGAGCCACAGTGGGTCGCGTAAAATAAAGAGCCACAGTGGGTCGCGTAAAATAAAGAGCCACAGTGGGTCGCGTAAAAATAAGAGCCACAATGGGTCGCGTAAAATAAAGAGCCACAGTGGGTCGCGTAAAATAAAGAGCCACAGTGGGTCGCGTAAAATAAAGAGCCACAATGGGTCGCGTAAAATAAAGAGCCACAGTGGGTCGCGTAAAATAAAGAGCCACAATGGGTCGCGTAAAATAAAGAGCCACAATGGGTCTCGTAAAATAAAGAGCCACAGTGGGTCGCGTAAAATAAAGAGCCACAATGGGTCGCGTAAAATAAAGAGCCACAATGGGTCGCGTAAATAAAGAGCCACAATGGGTCGCGTAAAATAAAGAGCCACAGTGGGTCGCGTAAAATAAAGAGCCACAGTGGGTCGCCTAAAATAAAGAGCCACAATGGGTCGCGTAAAATAAAGAGCCACAGTGGGTCGCGTAAAATAAAGAGCCACAATGGGTCGCGTAAAATAAAGAGCCACAGTGGGTCGCGTAAAAATAAGAGCCACAATGGGTCGCGTAAAATAAAGAGCCACAGTGGGTCGCGTAAAATAAAGAGCCACAGTGGGTCGCGTAAAATAAAGAGCCACAGTGGGTCGCGTAAAAATAAGAGCCACAATGGGTCGCGTAAAATAAAGAGCCACAGTGGGTCGCGTAAAATAAAGAGCCACAGTGGGTCGCGTAAAATAAAGAGCCACAATGGGTCGCGTAAAATAAAGAGCCACAGTGGGTCGCGTAAAATAAAGAGCCACAATGGGTCGCGTAAAATAAAGAGCCACAGTGGGTCGCGTAAAATAAAGAGCCACAATGGGTCGCGTAAAATAAAGAGCCACAGTGGGTCGCGTAAAAATAAGAGCCACAATGGGTCGCGTAAAATAAAGAGCCACAGTGGGTCGCGTAAAATAAAGAGCCACAGTGGGTCGCGTAAAATAAAGAGCCACAATGGGTCGCGTAAAATAAAGAGCCACAGTGGGTC
This sequence comes from Thecophora atra, assembly GCA_937620795.1. Taxonomy (NCBI): domain Eukaryota; kingdom Metazoa; phylum Arthropoda; class Insecta; order Diptera; family Conopidae; genus Thecophora; species Thecophora atra. The sequence continues at coordinate 30,679,060 of OW569397.1, read as the reverse complement.
GCGTAAAATAAAGAGCCACAGTGGGTCGCGTAAAAATAAGAGCCACAATGGGTCGCGTAAAATAAAGAGCCACAGTGGGTCGCGTAAAATAAAGAGCCACAGTGGGTCGCGTAAAATAAAGAGCCACAATGGGTCGCGTAAAATAAAGAGCCACAGTGGGTCGCGTAAAATAAAGAGCCACAGTGGGTCGCGTAAAATAAAGAGCCACAGTGGGTCGCGTAAAAATAAGAGCCACAATGGGTCGCGTAAAATAAAGAGCCACAGTGGGTCGCGTAAAATAAAGAGCCACAGTGGGTCGCGTAAAATAAAGAGCCACAATGGGTCGCGTAAAATAAAGAGCCACAGTGGGTCGCGTAAAAATAAGAGCCACAATGGGTCGCGTAAAATAAAGAGCCACAGTGGGTCGCGTAAAATAAAGAGCCACAGTGGGTCGCGTAAAATAAAGAGCCACAATGGGTCGCGTAAAATAAAGAGCCACAGTGGGTCGCGTAAAATAAAGAGCCACAATGGGTCGCGTAAAATAAAGAGCCACAATGGGTCGCGTAAAATAAAGAGCCACAATGGGTCGCGTAAAATAAAGAGCCACAACGGGTCGCGTAAAATAAAGAGCCACAATGGGTCGCGTAAAATAAAGAGCCGTTTGCACGGTCGGTATGTATTAAACGAGGCCTTCTTGGGGTCACCAAGATACCTCAAAAATGCGAACCTTTGGTGTCTTCTGTTGCGTGACTAATATTAGTTTGGCATCAGATCAAAGGCTGATTTGAAATGTTCAAATAAGCTCGTTAAAAGCGGCAAGCGAAATAAACTATCCCCGAATTCTAAGACATTTCCAATGGAATCGGCCGTGAACGAAGACAAATTCCATTCAAACAACATTTTGTCCGTCGGCTGATTGCTATTCATTCGTATGTCTGTATATCTGTCGGTAGATGTATGCTTTCTGGTTTTCTCTACTCGATCTGCTAATGGGAATATTTGTGTTTATGTGTAGCTATGTATTCTTAGTGTGTACTTGTTTGCATACGGTCACTTGGAAGAAACAGGTTTTCTGTGTTAATTCCAGTTCTACTCTTCGTAGTCTGTTTGTAATCTTTCTGTTTTGCTTTGCTCTTCATATTTAACTAATATGTATATAAATATGTGTATCTAATGTCTAATCTAAAACTATTTATATTAAAATATTATTGTAACGAATTGTGGTCGTTACAACCTCAACCTCAACCTCAACGACAACCTCAACCTCAACCTAAACGTCAACCTCAACCTTAACCTCAACCTTAACCTCAACCTCAACGTCAACGTCAACCTCAACCTCAACTTGAACTACAACCTCATCTTCAACTTCAACCTCAACCTCAACCACAACCTCAACCTTAACTTCAACCTCAACCTCAATCGTAACCTCAAGCTCAAGCTCAATCGTAACCTCAAGCTCAACCTCAATTTCAACTTCAACTTTAACCTCATGCTCAACCTCAACTTCAAGCGCAACTCACCCTCAACCGTACCTCAACCGTCTCTCAACCTTCCCTCAACCTTCTCTCAACCGACCCTCAACCGTCCCCCAACCGTCCCTCAAGCGCTCCTCAACCGTCCCTCAACCGTCCCTCAAGCGTCCCGCAACTGACCCTCAACCGTCCCTCAACCGACCCTCAAGCGACTCTCAACCGACCCTCAACCGACCCTCAACCGTCCCTCAACCGTCCCTCAACCGTCCCTCAACCGTTCCTCAACCGTCCCTCAACCATACGTCAACCGTCCCGCAAACATACCTCAACCGTCCCTTAACCGTCCCTCAACCACCCTCAACTGTCCCTCATCCGTCCCTCAACTGTCCCTCAACCGTCCCTCAACCGTCCCTCAACCGTCCCTCAACCGTCCCTCAACCGTTCCTCAACCATACGTCAACCGTCCCGCAAACATACGTCAACCGTCCCGCAAACATACGTCAACCGTCCCGCAAACATACCTCAACCGTCCCTTAACCGTCCCTCAACTGTCCCTCAACCATCCCTCAACTGTACCTCAACCGTCCCTCTACCGTCCCTCAACCGTCCCTCAACCGTCCCTCAACCGTCGCTCAACCGTCCCTCAACCGTCGCTCAACCGTCCCTCAACCGTCCCCCAACCGTCCCTCAAGCGCCCCACAACCGTCCCTCAACCGACCCTTAACCGTCCCTTAACCGTCCCTTAACCGTCTCTCAACCGTCCCTCAACCGTCCCTCAACCGTCCCTCAACCGTCCCTCAACCGTCCTTAAACCGTCCCTCAACCGTCCCTCAACCGTCCCTCAACCGTCCCTCAACCGTCCCTCAACCGTCCCTCAACCGTCCCTCAACCGTCCCGCAACCGACCCTCAACCGTCCCTCAACCGACCCTCAACCGACCCTCAACCGACCCTCAACCGATCCTCAACCGTCCCTCAACCGACCCTCAACCGTTCCTCAACCGTTCCTCAACCGTTCCTCAACCGTCCCTCAACCTTCCCTCAAACGTCCCTCCACCGAACCCTCAACCGTCCTACCTACTTCCATCGGAGCCCTACCTACGGCCAGCGGAGCCCTACCTACGGCCAGAGGAGCCCTACCTACGGCCAGCGGAGCCCTACCTACGGCCAGCGGAGCCCTACCTACGGCCAGCGGAGCCCTACCTACGGCCAGCGCAGCGCTACCTACTGCCAGCGTAGCCCTACCTACGGCTAGCGGAGGCCTACCTATGGCCAGCGGAGCGCTACCTACTGCCAACGGAGCCCTACCTACTGCCAACGGAGCCCTACGTACGGCCAGCGGAGCCCTACGTACGTCCCTCAACCGAACCCTCAACCGTCCTACCTACTTCCATCGGAGCCCTACCTACGGCCAGCGGAGCTCTAACTACGGCCAGCGAAGCCCTACCTACTGCCAGCGGAGCCCTACCTACGGCCAGAGGAGCCCTACCTACGGCCAGCGGAGCCCTACCTACGGCCAACGGAGCCCTACCTGCGGCCAGCGGAGCCCTACCTACGGCCAGCGGAGCCCTACGTACGGCCAGCGGGCAATATGTAGGGCTCCGGTGGCTGTGGGTAGGGCTCCGCTGGGCATATGTAGGGCTCCGTTGGGCATAGGTAGCGCTCCGCTGGACGTAGGTAGGGTTCCGCTGGCCGTAGGTAGGGTTCCGCTGGCCGTAGGTAGGGTTCCGCTGGCCGTAGTTAGAGCTTCGCTTGCACTATGTAGGGCTTCGCTGACCGTAGGTAGGGCTCCGCTAGCCGTAGGTAGCGCTCCACTGGCAATATGTAGGGCTCCGCTGGCTGTGGGTAGGGCTCCGCTGGGCATAGGTAGGGCTCCGTTGGCCATAGGAAGGGCTCCGCTGTCCGTAGGTAGGGCTCCGTTGGCAGTAGGTAGCGCTCCGCTGGCCGTAGGTAGGGCTCCGCTAGCCGTAGGTAGGGGTCCGCTGGCAGTAGGTAGCGCTGCGCTGGCCGTAGGTAGGACTCCGCTTGTAGTAGGTAGGGCTCCGCTGGCCAAAGGTAGGACGGTTGAGGGTTCGGTTGAGGGATGGTTGAGGGATGGTTGAGGGACGGTTGAGGGACGGTTGAGGGACGGTTGAGGGACGATTGAGGGACGATTGAGGGACGGTTGAGGGACGGTTGAGGGACGGTTGAGGGACGGTTGAGGGACGGTTGAGGGACGGTTGAGGGACGGTTGAGGGACGGTTGAGGGACGGTTGAGGGACGGTTGAGGGACGGTTGAGGGACGGTTGAGGGACGGTTGAGGGACGGTTGAGGGACGGTTGAGAGACGGTTGAGGGACGGTTGAGGGACGGTTGAGGGACGGTTGAGGGACGGTTGAGGGACGGTTGAGGACGGTTGAGGGACGGTCGAGGGACGGTTGAGGAACGATTGATGGATGGTTGAGGGATGGTTGAGGGACGGTTGAGGGACGGTTGAGGGACGGTTGAGGGACGGTTGAGGGACGGTTGAGGGACGGTTGAGGGACGGTTGAGGGACGGTTGAGGGACGGTTGAGGGACGGTTGAGGACGGTTGAGGGACAGTCGAGGGACGGTTGAGGAACGATTGATGGATGGTTGAGGGATGGTTGAGGGACGGTTGAGGGACGGTTGAGGGACGGTTGAGGGACGGTTGAGGGACGGTTGAGGGACGGTTGAGGGACGATTGAAGCACGATTGAGGGACGGTTGAGGGACGGTTGAGGGACGGTTGAGGGACGGTTGAGGGACGGTTGAGGGACGGTTGAGGGACGGTTGAGGGACGGTTGAGGGACGGTTGAGGGACGGTTGAGGGACGGTTGAGGGACGGTTGAGGGACGGTTGAGGGACGGTTGAGGGACGGTTGAGGGACGGTTAAGGGCCGGTTGAGGTATGTTTGAGGGACGGTTGACGTATGGTTGAGGAACGGTTGAGGGACGGTTGAGGAACGGTTGAGGGACGGTTGAGGGACGGTTGAGGGACGGTTGAGGGACGGTTGAGGGACGGTTGAGGGACGGTTGAGGGACGGTTGAGGGACGGTTGAGGGACGGTTGAGGGACGGTTGAGGGACGGTTGAGGGACGGTTGAGGGACGGTTGAGGGACGGTTGAGGACGGTTGAGGGACGGTCGAGGGACGGTTGAGGAACGATTGATGGATGGTTGAGGGATGGTTGAGGGACGGTTGAGGGACGGTTGAGGGACGGTTGAGGGACGGTTGAGGGACGGTTGAGGGACGGTTGAGGGACGGTTGAGGGACGGTTGAGGGACGGTTGAGGGACGGTTGAGGGACGGTTGAGGGACGGTTGAGGGACGGTTGAGGAACGATTGATGGATGGTTGAGGGATGGTTGAGGGACGGTTGAGGGACGGTTGAGGGACGGTTGAGGGACGGTTGAGGGACGGTTGAGGGACGGTTGAGGGACGGTTGAGGGACGGTTGAGGGACGGTTGAGGGACGGTTGAGGGACGGTTGAGGGACGGTTGAGGGACGGTTGAGGACGGTTGAGGGACGGTCGAGGGACGGTTGAGGAACGATTGATGGATGGTTGAGGGATGGTTGAGGGACGGTTGAGGGACGGTTGAGGGACGGTTGAGGGACGGTTGAGGGACGGTTGAGGGACGGTTGAGGGACGGTTGAGGGACGGTTGAGGGACGGTTGAGGGACGATTGAGGGACGGTTGAGGGACGGTTGAGGGACGGTTGAGGGACGGTTGAGGGACGGTTGAGGGACGGTTGAGGGACGGTTGAGGGACGGTTGAGGGACGGTTGAGGGACGGTTGAGGGACGGTTGAGGGACGGTTGAGGGACGGTTAAGGGACGGTTGAGGGACGGTTGAGGGACGTTTGAGGGACGGTTGAGGACGGTTGAGGGACGGTCGAGGGACGGTTGAGGAACGATTGATGGATGGTTGAGGGATGGTTGAGGGACGGTTGAGGGACGGTTGAGGGACGGTTGAGGGACGGTTGAGGGACGGTTGAGGGACGGTTGAGGGACGGTTGAGGGACGGTTGAGGGACGGTTGAGGGATGGTTGAGGGACGGTTGAGGGACGGTTGAGGGACGGTTGAGGGACGGTTGAGGGACGGTTGAGGGAGGGTTGAGGGACAGTTGAGGGACGGTTGAGGGACGGTTGAGTCAAGACGGTTGAGGGACTGATCCCGAAAGTTGAGGGACGTTTGCAGTAGGTAGGGCTCCGCTGGCCAAAGGTAGGACGGTTGAGGGTTCGGTTGAGGGACGGTTGAGGGAGGGTTGAGGGATGGTTGAGGGACGGTTGAGGGACGGTTGAGGAAGGGTTGAGGGACAGTTGAGGGACGGTTGAGGGACGGTTAAGGGACGGTTGAGTCAAGACGGTTTAGGGACTAATCCCGAAAGTTGAGGGACGTTTGCAGTAGGTAGGGCTCTGCTGGCCAAAGGTAGGACGGTTGAGGGTTCGGTTGAGGGACGGTTGAGGGAGGGTTGAGGGACGGTTGAAGGACGGTTGAGAGACGGTTGAGGGACGATTGAGGGCACGAAAATGATATAGAGCAAGCTTGTTCCCCATTTAAAGACCTTTCAGTTGATGCCTGTCTTGGCGCGATCGGTTGGCTATAACTCGAGATATGGCTGAAAGGAGTGGGGAGTGTTTTTCGCTCGAAACAAATACGCTCCTTCAAGTACTGCGCCTACACTATAGAAGTGATACGATAATGTTATATAGCGCGGTTGTTCCTCATTTAAAGACCTTTCATTTGATAAATGGCTTGGCGCGATCGGTTGGCTAGACCTATAGATATGACTGGAAGGAGTGGGGAGTGTTTTTCGCTCTAAACAAATCTGCTCCTTCAAGTACTGCGCCTAAACTATAGAAGTGAAGCGAAAATGTTATATCGCGCGGTTGTTCCCCATTTAAAGACCTTTTAGGTGATATACGGCTTGGCGCGATCGGTTGGCTAGAACTCGAGTTATGACTGAAAGGAGTGGGGAGTGTTTTTCGCTCGAAACAAATACGCTCCTTCAAGTACGGCGCCTAAACTATAGAAGTGACACGATAATATTATATAGCGCGGTTGTTACTCATTTAAAGACCTTTCATTTGATATATGGCTTGGCGCGATCGGTTGGCTAGACCTATAGATATGACTGAAAGGAGTGGGGAGTGTTTTTCGCTCTAAACAAATCCGCTCCTTCAAGTACTGCGCCTAAACAATAGAAGTGACACGATAGCGGAGGCCTACCTACAGCCAGCGGAGCGCTACCTACTGCCAACGGAGCACTACCTACTGCAAACGGAGCCCTACCTACGGCCAGCGGGCAATATGTAGGGCTCCGCTGGCTGTGGGTAGGGCTCCGCTGGGCATATGTAGGGCTCCGTTGGCCATAGGAAGGGCTCCACTGACCGTAGGTAGGGCTCCGCTGGCCGTAGGTAGGGCTCCGCTGGCCGTAGGTAGGGCTCCGCTGGCAGTAGGTAGCGCTCCGCTGGCAGTAGGTAGCGCTCCGCTAGCCGTAGGTAGGGCTCCGCTAGCCGTAGGTAGGGCTTCGCTTGCATTATGTAGGGCTCCGGTGGCAGTAGGTAGCGCTCCGCTGGCAGTAGGTAGCGCTCCGCTGGCCGTAGGTAGCGCTCCGCTGGCCGTAGGTAGGGCTCCGCTAGCCGTAGGTAGGGCTCCGCTGGCAGTAGGTAGCGCTGCGCTGGCCGTAGGTAGGACTCCGCTGGCCGTAGCTAGGGCTCCGCTTGCAGTAGGTAGGGCTCCGCTGGCCAAAGGTAGGACGGTTGAGGGTTCGGTTGAGGGACGGTTGAGGGACGGTTGAGGGACGGTTGAGGGACGGTTGAGGGACGATTGAGGGACGGTTGAGGGACGGTTGAGGGACGGTTAAGGGCCGGTTGAGGTATGTTTGCGGGACGGTTGACGTATGGTTGAGGGACGGTTGAGGGACGGTTGAGGAACGGTTGAGGGACGGTTGAGGGACGGTTGAGGGACGGTTGAGGGACGGTTGAGGGACGGTTGAGGGACGGTTGAGGGACGGTTGAGGGACGGTTGAGGGACGGTTGAGGGACGGTTGAGGGACGGTTGACGGACGGTTGAGGGACGGTTGAGGGACGGTTGAGGGACGGTTGAGGGACGGTTGAGGGACGGTTGAGGACGGTTGAGGGACGGTCGAGGGACTGTTGAGGAACGATTGATGGATGGTTGAGGGATGGTTGAGGGACGGTTGAGGGACGGTTGAGGGACGGTTGAGGGACGGTTGAGGGACGGTTGAGGGACGGTTGAGGGACGGTTGAGGGACGGTTGAGGGACGGTTGAGGGACGGTTGAGGGACGGTTGAGGGACGGTTGAGGACGGTTGAGGGACGGTCGAGGGACGGTTGAGGAACGATTGATGGATGGTTGAGGGATGGTTGAGGGACGGTTGAGGGACGGTTGAGGGACGGTTGAGGGACGGTTGAGGGACGGTTGAGGGACGGTTGAGGGACGGTTGAGGGACGGTTGAGGGACGGTTGAGGGACGGTTGAGGGACGGTTGAGGGACGGTTGAGGGACGGTTGAGGGACGGTTGAGGGACGGTTGAGGGACGGTTGAGGGACGGTTGAGGGACGGTTGAGGGACGGTTGAGGGACGGTTGAGGGACGGTTGAGGGACGGTTGAGGGACGGTTGAGGGATGGTTGAGGGACGGTTGAGGGATGGTTGAGGGACGGTTGAGGGACGGTTGAGGGACGGTTAAGGGACGGTTGAGGGACGATTGAGGGACGATTGAGGGACGGTTGAGGGACGGTTGAGGGACGGTTGAGGTACGGTTGAGGGACGGTTGAGGGACGGTTGAGGGACGGTTGAGGGACGGTTGAGGGACGGTTAAGGGACGGTTGAGGTATGTTTGCGGGACGGTTGACGTATGGTTGAGGAACGGTTGAGGGACGGTTGAGGAACGGTTGAGGGACGGTTGAGGGACGGTTGAGGGACGGTTGAGGGACGGTTGAGGGACGGTTGAGGGACGGTTGAGGGACGGTTGCGGGACGGTTGAAGGACGGTTGAGGGACGGTTGAGGGACGGTTGAGGGACGGTTGAGGGACGGTTGAGGGACGGTTGAGGACGGTTGAGGGACGGTCGAAGGACGGTTGAGGAACGATTGATGGATGGTTGAGGGATGGTTGAGGGACGGTTGAGGGACGGTTGAGGGACGGTTGAGGGACGGTTGAGGGACGGTTGAGGGACGGTTGAGGGACGGTTGAGGGACGGTTGAGGGACGGTTGAGGGACAGTTGAGGGACAGTTGAGGGACGGTTGAGGGACGGTTGAGTCAAGACGGTTGAGGGACTGATCCCGAAAGTTGAGGGACGTTTGCAGTAGGTAGGGCTCCGCTGGCCAAAGGTAGCACGGTTGAGGGTTCGGTTCAGGGACGGTTGAGGGAGGGTTGAGGGATGGTTGAGGGACGGTTGAGGGACGGTTGAGGAAGGGTTGAGGGACAGTTGAGGGACGGTTGAGGGACGGTTGAGGGCCGGTTGAGTCAAGACGGTTTAGGGACTAATCCCGAAAGTTGAGGGACGTTTGCAGTAGGTAGGGCTCTGCTGGCCAAAGGTAGGACGGTTGAGGGTTCGGTTGAGGGACGGTTGAGGGAGGGTTGAGGGACGGTTGAAGGACGGTTGAGAGACGGTTGAGGGACGATTGAGGGCACGAAAATGATATAGAACGCGCTTGTTCCCCATTTAAAGACCTTTCAGTTGATGCCTGTCTTGGCGCGATCGGTTGGCTATAACTCGAGATATGGCTGAAAGGAGTGGGGAGTGTTTTTCGCTCGAAACAAATACGCTCCTTCAAGTACTGCGCCTAAACTATAGAAGTGATACGATAATGTTATATAGCGCGGTTGTTCCTCATTTAAAGACCTTTCATTTGATAAATGGCTTGGCGCGATCGGTTGGCTAGACCTATAGATATGACTGGAAGGAGTGGGGAGTGTTTTTCGCTCTAAACAAATCTGCTCCTTCAAGTACTGCGCCTAAACTATAGAAGTGAAGCGAAAATGTTATATCGCGTGGTTGTTCCCCATTTAAAGACCTTTTAGGTGATATACGGCTTGGCGCGATCGGTTGGCTAGAACTCGAGTTATGACTGAAAGGAGTGAGGAGTGTTTTTCGCTCGAAACAAATACGCTCCTTCAAGTACGGCGGCTAAACTATAGAAGTGACACGATAATATTATATAGCGCGGTTGTTACTCATTTAAAGACCTTTCATTTGATATATGGCTTGGCGCGATCGGTTGGCTAGACCTATAGATATGACTGAAAGGAGTGGGGAGTGTTTTTCGCTCTAAACAAATCCGCTCCTTCAAGTACTGCGCCTAAACTATAGACGTGACACGATAATGTTATATAGCGCGGTTGTTCCCCATTTAAAGACCTTTCATATGATATATGGCTTGGCGCGATCGGTTGGCTAGAACTCGAGATATGACTGAAAGGAGTGGGGAGTGTTTTTCGCTCTAAACAAATACGCTCCTTCAATTACTGCGCCTAAACTATAGAAGTGACACGAAAATGTTATATAGCACGGTTGTTCCCCATTTAAAGGCCTTTGATTTGATATATGGCTTGGCGCGATCGGTTGGCCAGAACTCAAGATATGACTGAGAGGAGTGGGGAGTGTTTTTCGCTCTATACAAATACACTCCTTCAAGTACTGCGCCTAAACTATAGAAGTGACATGAAAATACTATATCGCACGATTGTTCCTCATTTAAAGACCTTTCATTTGATATAGGGCTTGGCGCGATCGGTTGGCTAGAACTCGAGATATGACTGAAAGGAGTGGGGAGTGTTTTATGCTCTAAACAAATACGCTCCTTCAAGTACTGCGCCTAAACTACAGAAGTGACACGAAAATGTTATATAGCACGGTTGTTTCCCATTTAAAGGCCTTTGATTTGATATATGGCTTGGCGTGATCGGTTGGCTAGAACTCGAGATAAGACTGCAAGGAATGGGGAATGTTTTTCGCTGTAAACAAATCCGCTCCTTCAAGTACTGCGCCTAAACTATAGAAGTGACATGAAAATGTTATATCGCGCGATTGTTCCTCATTTAAAGACCTTTCATTTGATATAGGGCTTGGCGTGATCGGTTGGCCAGAACTCGAGATATGACTGAAAGGAGTGGGAAGTATTTTTCGCTCTAAACAAATACGCTCCTTCAAGTACTGCGCCTAAACTATAGAAGTGACATGAAAATCTTATATCGCGCGGTTGTTCCTCATTTAAAGACCTTTCAAGTGATATACGGATTGGCGCGATCGGTTGGCTAGAACTCGACATATGGCTAAAAGGAGTGCGTAGTATTTTTCGCTCGAAAGAAATACGCTCCTTCAAGTACTGCGCCTAAACTATAGACGTGACACGAAAATATTATATCGCGCGGTTGTTCCTCATTTAAAGACCTTTCATTTGATATAGGGCTTGTCGCAATCGGTTGGCTAGAACTAGAGATATGACTGAAAGGAGTGGGGAGTGTTTGTCACTCTAAACAAATACGCTCCTTCAAGTACTGCGCCTAAACTATAGAAGTGACATGAAAATGTTATATCGCGCGATTGTTCCTCATTTAAAGACCTTTCATTTGATATAGGGTTTGGCGCGATCGGTTGGCTAGAACTCGAGATATGCCTGAAAGGAGTGGGGAGTGTTTTTCGCTCTAAACAAATACGCTCCTTCAAGTACTGCGCCTAAACTATAGAAGTGACAGCTACTCCGCCTAAACTATAGAAGTGATAAGAAAATGTTATATAGCGTGGTTGTTCCCCATTTAAAGACCTTTCATTCGATATAGGGCTTGGCGCGATCGGTTGTCTAGAACTTGAGATATGACTGAAAGGAGTGCGGAGTGTTTTTCTCTCTATACAAATACGCTCTTTCAACTACGGTAAATTTTGTATGCTAAATAGAGTTATAAGACTAAATCATTACAAAGCCTCAGTTTTCACCGCCTTAACTTGGTTTCTATAACTTAGTCGATTATAGTTTATATTTTCCAGCAAACAATGGATCTACTCCTTTCTTATTATACCACCTACTGACTCTTTAATATACTACAAAATTGCATACATTTATTAGGTTGATCTAAGGATGGAGTCAATGGAGCCACCGACGCGTTAAATGGGCGTTACTATGTCCAACCCATTGTAGTTGGTAGTCTTGCAATATATTCAACCAATATTGTAAATAGTTACAAACAGAGCCAAGAAATATTTAGGAAATATGGATACAATAAAATTAAAAGTTTAGATGTTAACTGTACATGCGTATAACTTACCAAAATGTCTTTCGCTGAAATTCGAGTATATCGAGTAATCCTCAATTCGAATAGCGTCACTGTTTATATTTATAGTAGAAAATCTGAAAATATAAGGCAAGCAAACAGCTGAGTTAGGAAAGTAGGAAGTTAGGATAGATATGCAGATATGTAGATATGTTCTAAACTATAGAAGTGTCACGAAAATTATATAGAGCGCTGTCGTTCCTCATTTAAGGACCTTTCATTTAATACCTGACTTGGCGCGATCGGTTGGCCAGAACTCAAGATATGACTGAGAGGAGTGGGGAGTGTTTTTCGCTTTATACAAATACACTCCTTCAATTACTGCGCCTAACCTTTAGAAGTGACACGAAAACATTATATAGCGCGGTTGTTTCTCATTTAAAGACCTTTCATTTAATACCTGACTTGGAGCGATCGGTTGGCCAGAACTCAAGATATGACTGAGAGGAGTGGGGAGTGTTTTTCGCTCTATACAAATACACTCCTTCAAGTACTGCCCCTAACCTATATAAGTGGCATGAAAATGATATAGAACGCGGTTGTTCCCCATTTAAATACCTTTCAGTTAATACCTATCTTCAACCTCAACATCAATCTCAATCTCAGCCTGAACGACAACCTCAACCTCAACCTAAACGTCAACCTCAACCTCAACCTAAACGTCAACCTCAACCTTACCCTCAACCTTAACCTCAACCTCAACGTCAACGTCAACCTCAACCTCAACTTCAACTACAACCTCATCTTCAACTTCAACCTTAACCTCAACCGCAACCTCAACCTTAACTTCAACCTCAACCTCAATCGTAACCACAAGCTCAAGCTCAATCGTAACCTCAAGCTCAACCTCAATTTCAACTTCAACTTTAACCTCATGCTCAACCTCAACTTCAAGCGCAACTCACCCTCAACCGTACCTCAACCGTCTCTCAACCTTCCCTCAACCTTCTCTCAACCGACCCTCAACCGTCCCCCAACCGTCCCTCAAGCGCTCCTCAACCGTCCCTCAACCGTCCCTCAAGCGTCCCGCAACTGACCCTCAACCGTCCCTCAACCGACCCTCAAGCGACTCTCAACCGACCCTCAACCGACCCTCAACCGTCCCTCAACCGTTCCTCAACCGTCCCTCAACCATACGTCAACCGTCCCGCAAACATACCTCAACCGTACCTTAACCGTCCCTCAACCACCCTCAACTGTCCCTCATCCGTCCCTCAACTGTCCCTCAACCGTCCCTCAACCGTCCCTCAACCGTCCCTCAACCGACCCTCAACCGTCCCTCAACCGTTCCTCAACCGTCCCTCAACCGTTCCTCAACCATACGTCAACCGTCCCGCAAACATACCTCAACCGTCCCTTAACCGTCCCTCAACCGTCCCTCAACTGTGCCTCAACCATCCCTCAACTGTACCTCAACCGTCCCTCAACCGTCCCTCAACCGTCCCTCAACCGTCGCTCAACCGTCCCTCAACCGTCGCTCAACCGTCCCTCAACCGTCCCCCAACCGTCCCTCAAGCGCCCCACAACCGTCCCTCAACCGACCCTTAACCGTCCCTTAACCGTCCCTTAACCGTCTCTCAACCGTCCCTCAACCGTCCCTCAACCGTCCCTCAACCGTCCCTCAACCGTCCCGCAACTGACCCTCAACCGTCCCTCAACCGACCCTCAACCGTCCCTCAACCGTCCCTCAACCGTCCATCAACCGTCCCTCAACCTTCCCTCAATCGTCCCTCAACCGTCCCTCAACCGTCCCTCAACCGAACCCTCAACCGTCCTACCTACTTCCATCGGAGCCCTACCTACGGCCAGCGGAGCCCTACCTACGGCCAGAGGAGCCCTACCTACGGCCAGCGGAGCCCTACCTACGGCCAGCGGAGGCCTACCTATGGCCAGCGGAGCGCTACCTACTGCCAACGGAGCCCTACCTACTGCCAACGGAGCCCTACGTACGTCCCTCAACCGAACCCTCAACCGTCCTACCTACTTCCATCGGAGCCCTACCTACGGCCAGCGAAGCCCTACCTACTGCCAGAGGAGCCCTACGTACGGCCAGAGGAGCCCTACGTACGGCCAGCGGAGCCCTACGTACGGCCAGCGGAGCCCTACGTACGGCCAGCGGAGCCCTACGTACGCCCAGCGGGCAATATGTAGGGCTCCGGTGGCTGTGGGTAGGGCTCCGCTGGGCATATGTAAGGCTCCGTTGGGCATAGGAAGGGCTCCGCTGACCGTAGGTAGGGCTCCGCTGGCCGTAGGTAGGGCTCCGCTGGCCGTAGGTAGGGCTCCGCTGGCCGTATGTAGCGCTCCGCTGGCCGTAGGTAGCGCTCCGCTGGCCGTAGGTAGCGCTCCGCTGGCCGTAGGTAGCGCTCCGCTGGGCGTAGGTAGGGTTCCGCTGGCCGTAGGTAGGGTTCCGCTGGCCGTAGTTAGAGCTTCGCTTGCACTATGTAGGGCTCCGCTGGCCGTAGGTAGGGCTTCGCTGACCATAGGTAGGGCTCCGCTAGCCGTAGGTAGCGCTCCACTGGCAATATGTAGGGCTCCGCTGGCTGTGGGTAGGGCTCCGCTGGGCATAGGTAGGGCTCCGTAGGCCATAGGAAGGGCTCCGCTGGCCGTAGGTAGGGCTCCGTTGGCAGTAGGTAGCGCTCCGCTGGCCGTAGGTAGGGCTCCGCTAGCCGTAGGTAGGGCTCCGCTGGCAGTAGGTAGCGCTGCGCTGGCCGTAGGTAGGACTCCGCTTGTAGTAGGTAGGGCTCCGCTGGCCAAAGGTAGGACGGTTGAGGGTTCGGTTGAGGGATGGTTGAGGGACGGTTGAGGGACGGTTGAGGGAAGGTTGAGGGACGGTTGAGGGACGGTTGAGGGACGGTTGAGGGACGGTTGAGGGACGGTTGAGGGACGGTTGAGGGACGGTTGAGGGACGGTTGAGGGATGGTTGAGGGACGGTTGAGGGATGGTTGAGGGACGGTTGAGGGACGGTTGAGGGACGGTTGAGGGGCGATTGAGGGACGATTGAGGGATGGTTGAGGGACGTTTGAGGGACGGTTGAGGGACGGTTGAGGGACGGTTGAGGGACGGTTGAGGGACGGTTGAGGGACGGTTGAGGGACGGTTGAGGGACGGTTGAGGGACGGTTGAGGGACGGTTGAGGGACGGTTGAGGGACGGTTGAGGGACGGTTAAGGGACGGTTGAGGTATGTTTGCGGGACGGTTGACGTATGGTTGAGGAACGGTTGAGGGACGGTTGAGGAACGGTTGAGGGACGGTTGAGGGACGGTTGAGGGACGGTTGAGGGACGGTTGAGGGACGGTTGAGGGACGGTTGAGGGACGGTTGAGGGACGGTTGAGGGACGGTTGAGGGACGGTTGAAGGACGATTGAGGGACGGTTGAGGGACGGTTGAGGACGGTTGAGGGACGGTTGATGGATGGTTGAGGGATGGTTGAGGGACGGTTGAGGGACGGTTGAGGGACGGTTGAGGTACGGTTGAGGGAGGGTTGAGGGACAGTTGAGGGACGGTTGAGGGAGGGTTGAGGGACAGTTGAGGGACGGTTGAGGGACGGTTGAGTCAAGACGGTTGAGGGACTGATCCCGAAAGTTGAGGGACGTTTGCAGTAGGTAGGGCTCCGCTGGCCAAAGGTAGGACGGTTGAGGGTTCGGTTGAGGGACGGTTGAGGGAGGGTTGAGGGATGGTTGAGGGACGGTTGAGGGACGGTTGAGGAAGGGTTGAGGGACAGTTGAGGGACGGTTGAGGGACGGTTGAGGGACGGTTGAGGGACGGTTGAGTCAAGACGGTTTAGGGACTAATCCCGAAAGTTGAGGGACGTTTGCAGTAGGTAGGGCTCTGCTGGCCAAAGGTAGGACGGTTGAGGGTTCGGTTGAGGGACGGTTGAGGGAGGGTTGAGGGACGGTTGAAGGACGGTTGAGAGACGGTTGAGGGACGATTGAGGGCACGAAAATGATATAGAGCGCGCTTGTTCCCCATTTAAAGACCTTTCAGTTGATGCCTGTCTTGGCGCGATCGGTTGGCTAGAACTCGAGATATGGCTGAAAGGAGTGGGGCGTGTTTTTCGCTCGAAACAAATACGCTCCTTCAAGTACTGCGCCTAAACTATAGAAGTGATACGATAATGTTATATAGCGCGGTTGTTCCTCATTTAAAGACCTTTCATTTGATAAATGGCTTGGCGCGATCGGTTGGCTAGACCTATAGATATGACTGAAAGGAGTGGGGAGTGTTTTTCGCTCTAAACAAATCCGCTCCTTCAAGTACTGTGCCTAAACTATAGAAGTGACACGATAATGTTATATAGCGCGGTTGTTCCCCATTTAAAGACCTTTCATTTGATATATGGCTTGGCGCGATCGGTTGGCTAGAACTCGAGATATGACTGAAAGAAGTGGAGAGTGTTTTTCGCTCTAAACAAATACGCTCCTTCAAGTACTGCGCCTAAACTATAAAAGTGACACGAATATATTATATAGCACGGTTGTTCCCCATTTAAAGGCCTTTGATTTGATATATGGCATGGCGTGATCGGTTGGCTAGAACTCGAGATATGACTGAAAGGAGTGGGGAGTGTTTTTCGCTCTAAACAAATCCGCTCCTTCAAGTACTGTGCCTAAACTATAGAAGTGACACGATAATGTTATATAGCGCGGTTGTTCCCCATTTAAAGACCTTTCATTTGATATATGGCTTGGCGCGATCGGTTGGCTAGAACTCGAGATATGACTGAAAGGAGTGGAGAGTGTTTTTCGCTCTAAACAAATACGCTCCTTCAAGTACTGCGCCTAAACTATAAAAGTGACACGAATATATTATATAGCACGGTTGTTCCCCATTTAAAGGCCTTTGATTTGATATATGGCATGGCGTGATCGGTTGGCTAGAACTCGAGATATGACTGGAAGGAGTGGGGAATGTTTTTCGCTCTAAACAAATCCGCTCCTTCAAGTACTGCGCCTAAACTATAAAAGTGACGTGAAAATGTTATATCGCGCGATTGTTCCTCATTTAAAGACCTTTCATTTGATATATGGCTTTGCGCGATCGGTTGGCTAGAACTCGAGATATGACTGGAAGGAGTGGGGAGTGTTTTTCGCTCTAAACAAATCCGCTCTTTCAAGTACTGCGCCTAACATATATAAGTGGCATGAAAATGATATAGAGCGCGGTTGTTCCCCATTTAAAGACCTTTCACTTGATACCTGTCTTCAACCTCAACATCAATCTCAATCTCAGCCTCAACGTCAACGTCAACGTCAACCTCAACCTCAACTACAAACTCATCATCAACTTCAACCTCATCCTCAATCTCAATCTCAACATTAACCTCAACCTCAACCTCAACGATAACCTCAACCTCAACCTAAACGTCAACCTCAACCTTAACGTCAACCTCAACCTCAACGTCAACCTCAACCAGCTGGGCGTAGGTAGGGTTCCGCTGGCCGTAGGTAGGGTTCCGCTGGCCGTAGGTAGGGTTCCGCTGGCCGTAGTTAGAGCTTCGCTTGCACTATGTAGGGCTCCGCTGGCCGTAGGTAGGGCTTCGCTGACCGTAGGTAGAGCTCCGCTAGCCGTAGGTAGCGCTCCACTGGCAATATGTAGGGCTCCGCTGGCTGTGGGTAGGGCTCCGCTGGGCATAGGTAGGGCTCCGTTGGCCATAGGAAGGGCTCCGCTGGCCGTAGGTAGGGCTCCGCTAGCCGTAGGTAGGGCTCCGCTGGCAGGAGGTAGCGCTGCGCTGGCCGTAGGTAGGACTCCGCTTGTAGTAGGTAGGGCTCCGCTGGCCAAAGGTAGGACGGTTGAGGGTTCGGTTGAGGGATGGTTGAGGGACGGTTGAGGGACGGTTGAGGGACGATTGAGGGAAGGTTGAGGGACGGTTGATGGACGGTTGAGGGACGGTTGAGGGACGGTTGAGGGACGGTTGAGGGATGGTTGAGGGACGGTTGAGGGATGGTTGAGGAACGGTTGAGGAACGGTTGAGGAACGGTTGAGGAACGGTTGAGGAACGGTTGAGAGACGGTTGAGAGACGGTTGAGAGACGGTTGAGAGACGGTTGAGGAACGGTTGAGGAACGGTTGAGAGACGGTTGAGGGACGGTTGAGGGAAGGTTGAGGGACGGTTGCGGGACGGTTAAGGGACGGTTAAGGTACGGTTGAGGGACGGTTGAGGGACGGTTGAGGGACGGTTGAGGGACGGTTGAGGGACGGTTGAGGGACGGTTGAGGGACGGTTGAGGGACGGTTGAGGGACGGTTGAGGGACGGTTGAGGGACGGTTGAGGGACGGTTGAGGGACGGTTGAGGGACGGTTGAGGGACGGTTGAGGGACGGTTGAGGGACGGTTGAGGGACGGTTGAGGGACGGTTGAGGGACGGTTGAGGGACGGTTGAGGGACGGTTGAGGGACGGTTGAGGGACGGTTGAGGGACGGTTGAGGGACGGTTGAGGGACGGTTGAGGGACGGTTGAGGGACGGTTGAGGGACGGTTGAGGGACGGTTGAGGGACGGTTGAGGGACGGTTGAGGGACGGTTGAGGGAAGGTTGAGGGACGGGTGAGGGAAGGTTGAGGGACGGTTGAGGGACGGTTGAGGGACGGTTGACGCACGGTTGAGGGACGGTTGAGGGACGGTTGAGGGAAGGTTTAGGAACGTTTGAGGAACGGTTGATACCTGTCTTGGCGCGATCGGTTGGCTAGAACTCGAGATATGACTGAAAGGAGTGGGGAGTGTTTTATGCTCTAAACAAATACGCTCCTTCAAGTACTGCGCCTAAACTACAGAAGTGACACGAAAATGTTATATAGCACGGTTGTTTCCCATTTAAAGGCCTTTGATTTGATATATGGCTTGGCGTGATCGGTTGGCTAGAACTCGAGATAAGACTGGAAGGAATGGGGAATGTTTTTCGCTGTAAACAAATCCGCTCCTTCAAGTACTGCGCCTAAACTATAGAAGTGACATGAAAATGTTATATCGCGCGATTGTTCCTCATTTAAAGACCTTTCATTTGATATAGGGCTTGGCGTGATCGGTTGGCTAGAACTCGAGATATGACTGAAAGGAGTGGAAAGTGTTTTTCGCTCTAAACAAATACGCTCCTTCAAGTACTGCGCCTAAACTATAGAAGTCACATGAAAATCTTATATCGCGCGGTTGTTCCTCATTTAAAGACCGTTCAAGTGATATACGGATTGGGGCGATCGGTTGGCTAGAACTCGACATATGGCTAAAAGGAATGCGTAGTATTTTTCGCTCGAAAGAAATACGCTCCTTCAAGTACTGCGCCTAAACTATAGACGTGACACGAAAATATTATATCGCGCGGTTGTTCCTCATTTAAAGACCTTTCATTTGATATAGGGTTTGTCGCAATCGGTTGGCTAGAACTAGAGATATGACTGAAAGGAGTGGGGAGTGTTTTTCACTCTAAACAAATACGCTCCTTCAAGTACTGCGCCTAAACTATAGAAGTGACATGAAAATGTTATATCGCGCGATTGTTCCTCATTTAAAGACCTTTCATTTGATATAGGGTTTGGCGCGATCGGTTGGCTAGAACTCGAGATATGCCTGAAAGGAGTGGGGAGTGTTTTTCGCTCTAAACAAATACGCTCCTTCAAGTACTGCGCCTAAACTATAGAAGTGACAGCTACTCCGCCTAAACTATAGAAGTGATAAGAAAATGTTATATAGCGTGGTTGTTCCCCATTTAAAGACCTTTCATTCGATATAGGGCTTGGCGCGATCGGTTGTCTAGAACTTGAGATATGACTGAAAGGAGTGCGGAGTGTTTTTCTCTCTATACAAATACGCTCTTTCAACTACGGTAAATTTTGTATGCTAAATAGAGTTATAAGACTAAATCATTACAAAGCCTCAGTTTTCACCGCCTTAACTTGGTTTCTATAACTTAGTCGATTATAGTTTATATTTTCCAGCAAACAATGGATCTACTCCTTTCTTATTATACCACCTACTGACTCTTTAATATACTACAAAACTGCATACATTTATTAGGTTGATCTAAGGATGGAGTCAATGGAGCCACCGACGCGTTAAATGGGCGTTACTATGTCCAACCCATTGTAGTTGGTAGTCTTGCAATATATTCAACCAATATTGTAAATAGTTACAAACAGAGCCAAGAAATATTTAGGAAATATGGATACAATAAAATTAAAAGTTTAGATGTTAACTGTACATGCGTATAACTTACCAAAATGTCTTCCGCTGAAATTCGAGTATATCAAGTAATCCTCAATTCGAATAGCGTCACTGTTTATATTTATAGTAGAAAATCTGAAAATATAAGGCAAGCAAACAGCTGAGTTAGGAAAGTAGGAAGTTAGGATAGATATGCAGATATGTAGATATGTTCTAAACTATAGAAGTGTCACGAAAATTATATAGAGCGCTGTCGTTCCTCATTTAAGGACCTTTCATTTAATACCTGACTTGGCGCGATCGGTTGGCCAGAACTCAAGATATGACTGAGAGGAGTGGGGAGTGTTTTTCGCTTTATACAAATACACTCCTTCAATTACTGCGCCTAACCTTTAGAAGTGACACGAAAACATTATATAGCGCGGTTGTTTCTCATTTAAAGACCTTTCATTTAATACCTGACTTGGAGCGATCGGTTGGCCAGAACTCAAGATATGACTGAGAGGAGTGGGGAGTGTTTTTCGCTCTATACAAATACACTCCTTCAAGTACTGCCCCTAACCTATATAAGTGGCATGAAAATGATATAGAACGCGGTTGTTCCCCATTTAAAGACCTTTCAGTTAATACCTATCTTCAACCTCAACATCAATCTCAATCTCAGCCTGAACGACAACCTCAACCTCAACCTAAACGTCAACCTCAACCTCAACCTAAACGTCAACCTCAACCTTAACCTCAACCTTAACCTCAACCTCAACGTCAACGTCAACCTCAACCTCAACTTCAACTACAACCTCATCTTCAACTTCAACCTCAACCTCAACCGCAACCTCAACCTCAATCGTAACCTCAAGCTCAAGCTCAATCGTAACCTCAACCTCAACTTCAACTACAACCTCATCTTCAACTTCAACCTCAACCTCAACCGCAACCTCAACCTTAACTTCAACCTCAACCTCAATCGTAACCTCAAGCTCAAGCTCAATCGTAACCTCAAGCTCAACCTCAATTTCAACTTCAACTTTAACCTCATGCTCAACCTCAACTTCAAGCGCAACTTACCCTCAACCGTACCTCAACCGTCTCTCAACCTTCCCTCAACCTTCTCTCAACCGACCCTCAACCGTCCCCCAAACGTCCCTCAAGCGCTCCTCAACCGCTCCTCAACCGTCCCTCAACCGTCCCTCAAGCGTCCCGCAACTGACCCTCAACCGTCCCTCAACCGACCCTCAAGCGACTCTCAACCGACCCTCAACCGACCCTCAACCGTCCCTCAACCGTCCCTCAACCGTTCCTCAACCGTCCCTCAACCATACGTCAACCGTCCCGCAAACATACCTCAACCGTCCCTTAACCGTCCCTCAACCACCCTCAACTGTCCCTCATCCGTCCCTCAACTGTCCCTCAACCGTCCCTCAACCGTCCCTCAACCGTCCCTCAACCGTTCCTCAACCGTCCCTCAACCGTTCCTCAACCATACGTCAACCGTCCCGCAAACATACCTCAACCGTCCCTTAACCGTCCTTCAACCGTCCCTCAACTGTCCCTCAACCATCCCTCAACTGTACCTCAACCGTCCCTCAACCGTCCCTCAACCGACCCTCAACCGTCCCTCAACTGTCCCTCAACCGTCCCTCAACCGTCCCTCAACCGTCCCTCAACCCTCCCTCAACCGTTCCTCAACCGTCCCTCAACCGTTCCTCAACCATACGTCAACCGTCCCGCAAACATACCTCAACCGTCCCTTAACCGTCCCTCAACCGTCCCTCAACTGTCCCTCAACCATCCCTCAACTGTACCTCAACCGACCCTCACCCGACCCTCAACCGACCCTCAACCGTCCCTCAACCGTCCCTCAACCGTTCCTCAACCGTTCCTCAACCTTCCCTCAAACGTCCCTCAACCGAACCCTCAACCGTCCTACCTACTTCCATCGGAGCCCTACCTACGGCCAGCGGAGCCCTACCTACGGCCAGCGGAGCCCTACCTACGGCCAGCGGAGCCCTACCTACGGTCAGCGCAGCGCTACCTACTGCCAGCGTAGCCCTAGCTACGGCTAGCGGAGGCCTACCTATGGCCAGCGGAGCGCTACCTACTGCCAACGGAGCCCTACCTACTGCCAACGGAGCCCTACGTACGGCCAGCGGAGCCCTACGTACGTCCCTCAACCGAACCCTCAACCGTCCTACCTACTTCCATCGGAGCCCTACCTACGGCCAGCGGAGCTCTAACTACGGCCAGCGAAGCCCTACCTACTGCCAGCAGAGCCCTACCTACGGCCAGCGGAGCCCTACCTACGGCCAGCGGAGCCCTACCTACTGCCAGCGGAGCCCTACGTACGGCCAGCGGAGCCCTACGTACGGCCAGCGGAGCCCTACGTACGGCTAGCGGAGCCATACGTACGGCTAGCGGAGCCCTACGTACGGCTAGCGGAGCCCTACGTACGGCCAGCGGAGCCCTACGTACGGCCAGCGGAGCCCTACGTACGGCCAGCGGGCAATATGTAGGGCTCCGGTGGCTGTGGGTAGGGCTCCGCTGGGCATATGTAGGGCTCCGCTGGGCATATGTAGGGCTCCGTTGGGCATAGAAAGGGCTCCGCTGGCCGTAGGTAGCGCTCCGCTGGCCGTAGGTAGCGCTCCGCTGGCCGTAGGTAGCGCTCCGCTGACCATAGGTAGGGCTCCGCTAGCCGTAGGTAGCGCTCCACTGGCAATATGTAGGGCTCCGCTGGCTGTGGGTAGGGCTCCGCTGGGCATAGGTAGGGCTCCGTAGGCCATAGGAAGGGCTCCGCTGGCCGTAGGTAGCGCTCCGCTGGCCGTAGGTAGCGCTCCGCTGGCCGTAGGTAGCGCTCCGCTGGGCGTAGGTAGGGTTCCGCTGGCCGTAGGTAGGGTTCCGCTGGCCGTAGTTAGAGCTTCGGTTGCACTATGTAGGGCTCCGCTGGCCGTAGGTAGGGCTTCGCTGACCATAGGTAGGGCTCCGCTAGCCGTAGGTAGCGCTCCACTGGCAATATGTAGGGCTCCGCTGGCTGTGGGTAGGGCTCCGCTGGGCATAGGTAGGGCTCCGTAGGCCATAGGAAGGGCTCCGCTGGCCGTAGGTAGCGCTCCGCTGGCCGTAGGTAGCGCTCCGCTGGCCGTAGGTAGCGCTGCGCTGGCCGTAGGTAGCGCTCCGCTGGGCGTAGGTAGGGTTCCGCTGGCCGTAGGTAGGGTTCCGCTGGCCGTAGTTAGAGCTTCGCTTGCACTATGTAGGGCTCCGCTGGCCGTAGGTAGGGCTTCGCTGACCATAGGTAGGGCTCCGCTAGCCGTAGGTAGCGCTCCACTGGCAATATGTAGGGCTCCGCTGGCTGTGGGTAGGGCTCCGCTGGGCATAGATAGTGCTCCGTAGGCCATAGGAAGGGCTCCGCTGGCCGTAGGTAGGGCTCCGTTGGCAGTAGGTAGCGCTCCGCTGGCCGTAGGTAGGGCTCCGCTAGCCGTAGGTAGGGCTCCGCTGGCAGTAGGTAGCGCTGCGCTGGCCGTAGGTAGGACTCCGCTTGTAGTAGGTAGGGCTCCGCTGGCCAAAGGTAGGACGGTTGAGGGTTCGGTTGAGGGATGGTTGAGGGACGGTTGAGGGACGGTTGAGGGAAGGTTGAGGGACGGTTGAGGGACGGTTGAGGGACGGTTGAGGGACGGTTGAGGGACGGTTGAGGGACGGTTGAGGGACGGTTGAGGGACGGTTGAGGGACGGTTGAGGGATGGTTGAGGGACGGTTGAGGGATGGTTGAGGGACGGTTGAGGGACGGTTGAGGGACGGTTGAGGGGCGATTGAGGGACGATTGAGGGATGGTTGAGGGACGTTTGAGGGACGGTTGAGGGACGGTTGAGGGACGGTTGAGGGACGGTTGAGGGACGGTTGAGGGACGGTTGAGGGACGGTTGAGGGACGGTTGAGGGACGGTTGAGGGACGGTTGAGGGACGGTTAAGGGACGGTTGAGGTATGTTTGCGGGACGGTTGACGTATGGTTGAGGAACGGTTGAGGGACGGTTGAGGAACGGTTGAGGGACGGTTGAGGGACGGTTGAGGGACGGTTGAGGGACGGTTGAGGGACGGTTGAGGGACGGTTGAGGGACGGTTGAGGGACGGTTGAGGGACGGTTGAGGGACGGTTGAGGGACGGTTGAAGGACGATTGAGGGACGGTTGAGGGACGGTTGAGGACGGTTGAGGGACGGTTGATGGATGGTTGAGGGATGGTTGAGGGACGGTTGAGGGACGGTTGAGGGACGGTTGAGGTACGGTTGAGGGAGGGTTGAGGGACAGTTGAGGGACGGTTGAGGGACGGTTGAGTCAAGACGGTTGAGGGACTGATCCCGAAAGTTGAGGGACGTTTGCAGTAGGTAGGGCTCCGCTGGCCAAAGGTAGGACGGTTGAGGGTTCGGTTGAGGGACGGTTGAGGGAGGGTTGAGGGATGGTTGAGGGACGGTTGAGGGACGGTTGAGGAAGGGTTGAGGGACAGTTGAGGGACGGTTGAGGGACGGTTGAGGGACGGTTGAGGGACGGTTGAGTCAAGACGGTTTAGGGACTAATCCCGAAAGTTGAGGGACGTTTGCAGTAGGTAGGGCTCTGCTGGCCAAAGGTAGGACGGTTGAGGGTTCGGTTGAGGGACGGTTGAGGGAGGGTTGAGGGACGGTTGAAGGACGGTTGAGAGACGGTTGAGGGACGATTGAGGGCACGAAAATGATATAGAGCGCGCTTGTTCCCCATTTAAAGACCTTTCAGTTGATGCCTGTCTTGGCGCGATCGGTTGGCTAGAACTCGAGATATGGCTGAAAGGAGTGGGGAGTGTTTTTCGCTCGAAACAAATACGCTCCTTCAAGTACTGCGCCTAAACTATAGAAGTGATACGATAATGTTATATAGCGCGGTTGTTCCTCATTTAAAGACCTTTCATTTGATAAATGGCTTGGCGCGATCGGTTGGCTAGACCTATAGATATGACTGAAAGGAGTGGGGAGTGTTTTTCGCTCTAAACAAATCCGCTCCTTCAAGTACTGTGCCTAAACTATAGAAGTGACACGATAATGTTATATAGCGCGGTTGTTCCCCATTTAAAGACCTTTCATTTGATATATGGCTTGGCGCGATCGGTTGGCTAGAACTCGAGATATGACTGAAAGGAGTGGAGAGTGTTTTTCGCTCTAAACAAATACGCTCCTTCAAGTACTGCGCCTAAACTATAAAAGTGACACGAATATATTATATAGCACGGTTGTTCCCCATTTAAAGGCCTTTGATTTGATATATGGCATGGCGTGATCGGTTGGCTAGAACTCGAGATATGACTGAAAGGAGTGGGGAGTGTTTTTCGCTCTAAACAAATCCGCTCCTTCAAGTACTGTGCCTAAACTATAGAAGTGACACGATAATGTTATATAGCGCGGTTGTTCCCCATTTAAAGACCTTTCATTTGATATATGGCTTGGCGCGATCGGTTGGCTAGAACTCGAGATATGACTGAAAGGAGTGGAGAGTGTTTTTCGCTCTAAACAAATACGCTCCTTCAAGTACTGCGCCTAAACTATAAAAGTGACACGAATATATTATATAGCACGGTTGTTCCCCATTTAAAGGCCTTTGATTTGATATATGGCATGGCGTGATCGGTTGGCTAGAACTCGAGATATGACTGGAAGGAGTGGGGAATGTTTTTCGCTCTAAACAAATCCGCTCCTTCAAGTACTGCGCCTAAACTATAAAAGTGACGTGAAAATGTTATATCGCGCGATTGTTCCTCATTTAAAGACCTTTCATTTGATATATGGCTTTGCGCGATCGGTTGGCTAGAACTCGAGATATGACTGGAAGGAGTGGGGAGTGTTTTTCGCTCTAAACAAATCCGCTCTTTCAAGTACTGCGCCTAACATATATAAGTGGCATGAAAATGATATAGAGCGCGGTTGTTCCCCATTTAAAGACCTTTCACTTGATACCTGTCTTCAACCTCAACATCAATCTCAATCTCAGCCTCAACGTCAACGTCAACCTCAACCTCAACTACAAACTCATCATCAACTTCAACCTCATCCTCAATCTCAATCTCAACATTAACCTCAACCTCAACCTCAACGATAACCTCAACCTCAACCTAAACGTCAACCTCAACCTTAACGTCAACCTCAACCTCAACGTCAACCTCAACCTCAACCTCAACCTCAACTTCAACTACAACCTCATCTTCAACTTCAACCTCAACCTCAACCACATTCTCAACCTCAACCTTAATCGTAACCTCAAGCTCAAGCTCAATCGTAACCTCAAGCTCAACCTCAATTTCAACGTCAACTTTAACCTCATGCTCAACCTCAACTTCAAGCGCAACTTACCCTCAACGGTACCTCAACCGTCTCTCAACCTTCCCTCAACCTTCTCTCAACCGACCCTCAACCGACCCTCAACCGACCCTCAACCGACCCTCAACCGACCCTCAACCGACCCTCAACCGACCCTCAACCGACCCTCAACCGTTCTTTGAACCGTCCCTCAACCTTCCTTTAAACGTCCCTCAACTTTCCCTCAACCTTACCTCAACCTAACCTCAACCTTCCCTCAACCGACCCTCAACCGTCCCTCAAATGGGCCTCAAACGTCCCTCAACCTTCCCTCAACCTTCCCTCAACCTTCCCTCAACCTTCTCTAAACCTTCCCTCAACCTTCCCTCAACCCTCCCTCAACCTTCCCTCAACCTTCCCTCAACTTTTCCTCAACCGTCCCTCAACCGTTCCTCAACCGTTCCTCAACCGTCCCTCAACCTTCCCTCAACCGTCCCTCAACCTTCCCTCAACCGTCCCTCAACCGTCCCTCAACCGCCTACCTACTTTCATCGGAGCCCTACCTACGGTCAGCGGAGCCCTTCCTATGCCCAACGGAGCCCTACATATGCCCAGCTTAGCCCTACCCACAGCCACCGGAGCCCTACATATTGCCTGCTGGCCGTAGGTAGGGCTCCGCTGGCAGTAGGTAGGGCTTCGCTGGCCCTAGTTAGAGCTCTACTGGCCGTAGGTAGGGCTCCGCTTGCCGTAGGTAGGGCTCCGCTGGCAGTAGGTAGGGCTCCGCTTGCCGTAGGTAGGGCTCCGCTGGCAGTAGGTAGGGCTTCGCTGGCCGTAGGTAGGGCTCCGATGAAAGTAGGTAGGCGGTTGAGGGACGGTTGAGGGACGGTTGAGGGAAGGTTGAGGGAAGGTTGAGGGACGGTTGAGGGAAGGTTGAGGGACGGTTGAGGAACGGTTGAGGAACGGTTGAGGAACGGTTGAGGAACGGTTGAGGGACGGTTGAGGAAAAGTTGAGGGAAGGTTGAGGGAAGGTTGAGGGAGGGTTGAGGGAAGGTTGAGGGAAGGTTTAGAGAAGGTTGAGGGAAGGTTGAGGGAAGGTTGAGGGACGGTTGAGGGTCGGTTGAGGGAAGGTTGAGGTTAGGTTGAGGTAAGGTTGAGGGAAAGTTGAGGGACGTTTAAAGGAAGGTTGAGGGACGGTTCAAAGAACGGTTGAGGGACGGTTGAGGGACAGTTGAGGGACTCTTTAGGGAAGGTTGAGGGATGGTTGAGGGACGGTTGAGGAACGGTCGAGGGACGGTTGAGGAACAATTGATTAATGGTTGACGGATGTTTGAGGGACGGTTGAGGGAAGGTTGAGGGATGGTTGAGGGACGGTTGAGGGACGGTTGAGGGACGGTTGAGGGAGGGTTGAGGGACGGTTGAGGGACGGTTGACGGACGGTTGAGGGACGGTTGAGGTACGGCTGAGGGACGGTTGAGAGACGGTTGAGGGAAGGTTGACGAACGGTTGAGGAACGGTTGATACCTGCCTTGGCGCGATAGGTTGGCTAGAACTCGAGATATGACTGAAAGGAGTGGGGAGTGTTTTTCGCTCTAAACAAATACGCTCCTTCAAGTACTGCGCCTAAACTATATAAGTGACGCGAAAATCTTATATCGCGCAGTTGTTCCTCATTTAAAGACCTTTCATTTGATATAGGGCTTGGCGCGATCGGTTGGCTAGAACTCGAGATATGACTGAAAGGAGTGGGGAGTGTTTTTCGCTCTAAACAAATACGCTCCTTCAAGTACTGCGCCTAACCTATATAAGTGGCATGAAAATGATATAGAGCGCGGTTGTTCCCCATTTAAAGACCTTTCACTTGATACCTGTCTTCAACCTCAACATCAATCTCAATCTCAGCCTCAACGTCAACGTCAACGTCAACCTCAACCTCAACTACAAACTCATCATCAACTTCAACCTCATCCTCAATCTCAATCTCAACATTAACCTCAACCTCAACCTCAACGACAACCTCAACCTCAACGACAACCTCAACCTCAACCTAAACGTCAACCTCAACCTTAACCTCAACCTCAACCTCAACCTCAACCTCAACCTCAACCTCAACCTCAACCTCAACCTCAACCTCAACTTCAACTACAACCTCATCTTCAACTTCAACTTCAACCTCAACCTCAACCACATTCTCAACCTCAACCTTAACTTCAACCTCAACCTTAATCGTAACCTCAAGCTCAAGCTCAATCGTAACCTCAAGCTCAACCTCAATTTTAACTTCAACTTTAACCTCATGCTCAACCTCAACTTCAAGCGCAACTCACCCTCAACCTTACCTCAACCGTCTCTCAACCTTCCCTCAACCTTCTCTCAACCTTCTCTCAACCGACCCTCAACCGTCCCCCAACCGTCTCTCAACCGCCCCTCAACCGTCCCTCAACCGACCCTTAACCGTCCCTCAACCGTCTCTCAACCGTCCCTCAACCGACCCTCAACCGACCCTCAACCGACCCTCAACCGACCCTCAACCGTCCCTCAACCGCCTACCTACTTTCATCGGAGCCCTACCTACGGCCAGCGAAGCCCTACCTACTGCCAGCGGAGCCCTACCTACGGCAAGCGGAGCCCTACCTACGGCCAGTGGAGCTCTAACTAGGGCCAGCGAAGCCCTACCTACTGCCAGCGGAGCCCTACCTACGGCCAGCAGGCAATATGTAGGGCTCCGGTGGCTGTGGGTAGGGCTAAGCTGGGCATATGTAGGGCTCCGTTGGGCATAGGAAGGGCTCCGCTGACCGTAGGTAGGGCTCCGCTGGCCGTAGGTAGGGCTCCGCTGGCTACAGGTAGGGCTCCGCTGGCCGTAGGTAGCGCTCCGCTGGGCGTAGGTAGGGTTCCGCTGGCCGTAGGTAGCGCTCCACTGGCCGTAGGTAGGGTTCCGCTGGCCGTAGGTAGGGCTCCGCTGGCCGTAGGTAGGGCTCCGCTGGCCGTAGTTAGAGCTTCGCTTGCAGTATGTAGGGCTCTGCTGGCAGTAGGTAGCGCTCCGCTGGCCGTAGGTAGGGCTTCGCTGACCGTAGGTAGGGCTCCGCTAGCCGTAGGTAGCGCTCCACTGGCAATATGTAGGGCTCCGCTGGCTGTGGGTAGGGCTCCGCTGGGCATAGGTATGGCTCCGTTAGCCATAGGAAGGGCTCCGCTGGCCGTAGGTAGGACTCCGCGTGCCGTAGCTAAGGCTCCGGTTGCAGTAGGTAGGGCTCCGCTGGCTCGGTTGAGGGTTCGGTTAGGGGGCAGTTGAGGGACGGTTGAGGGACGGTTGAGGGATGGTTGACAGATGGTTGAGGGACTGTTGAGGGACTGTTGAGTGACGGTTGAGGGACGGTTGAGGGACGGTTGAGGGACGGTTGAGGGACGGTTGAGGGACGGTTGAGGGACGGTTGAGGGACGGTTGAGGGACGGTTGAGGGACGGTTGAGGAAAAGTTGAGGGAAAGTTGAGGGAAGGTTGAGGGAAGGTTGAGGGAGGGTTGAGGGAAGGTTGAGGGAAGGTTTAGAGAAGGTTGAGGGAAGGTTGAGGGACGTTTAAGGGACGTTTAAGGGACGTTGGAGGCCCATTTGAGGGACGGTTGAGGGTCCGTTGAGGGGAGGTTGAGGTTAGGTTGAGGTAAGGTTGAGGGAAAGTTGAGGGACGTTTTAAGGAAGGTTGAGGGACTGTTCAAAGAACGGTTGAGGGACGGTTGAGGGACTCTTTAGGGAAGGTTGAGGGATGGTTGAGGGACGGTTGAGGGACGGTTGAGGGACGATTGAGGGAAGGTTGAGGAACGGTTTAGGGGCGGTTGAGGAACGGTCGAGGGACGGTTGAGGAACAATTGATGGATGGTTGACGGATGTTTGCGGGACGGTTGAGGGAAGGTTGAGGGATGGTTGAGGGACGGTTGAGGGACGGTTGAGGGACGGTTGAGGGACGGTTGAGGGACGGTTGAGGGAGGGTTGAGGGACGGTTGAGGGACGGTTGACGGACGGTTGAAGGACGGTTGAGGTACGGCTGAGAGACGGTTGAGGGACGCTTGAGGGAAGGTTGAGGAACGGTTGAGGAACGGTTGAGGAACGGTTGATACCTGCCTTGGCGCGATCGGTTGGCTAGAATTCGAGATATGACTGAAAGGAATGGGGAGTGTTTTTCGCTTTAAACAAATACGCTCCTTCAAGTACTGCGACTAAACTATATAAGTGACGCGAAAATTTTATATCGCGCGGTTGTTCCTCATTTAAAGACCTTTCATTTGATATAGGGCTTGGCGCGATCGGTTGGCTAGAACTCGAGATATGACTGAAAGGAGTGGGGAGTGTTTTTCGCTCTAAACAAATACGCTCCTTCAAGTACTGCGCCTAAACTATAGAAGTGACAGCTACTCCGCCTAAACTATAGAAGTAACAAGAAAATGTTATATAGCGCGGTTGTTCCCCAATTAAAGACCTTTCATTCGATATAGGGCTTGGCGCGATCGGTTATCTAGAACTTGAGATATGACTGAAAGGAGTGCGGAGTGTTTTTCTCTCTATACAAATACGCTCTTTCAATTACGGTAAATTTTGTATGCTAAATAGAGTTATAAGACTAAACCATTACAAAGCCTCAGTTTTCACCGCCTTAACTTTGTTTCTATAAGTTAGTCGATTATAGTTTATATTTTCTAGCAAACAATGGATCTACTCCTTTCTTATTATACCACCTGCTGACTCTTTAATATACTGCAAAACTGCATACATTTATTAGGTTGATCTAAGGATGGAGTCAATGGAGCCACCGACGCGTTAAATGGGCGTTACTATGTACTATCCCATTGTAGTTGGTAGTCTTGCAATATATTCAACCAATATTGTAAATAGTTACAAACAGAGCCAAGAAATATTTAGGAAATATGGATACAATAAAATTAAAAGTTTAGATGTTAACTGTACATGCGTATAACTTACCAAAATGTCTTCCGCTGAAATTCGAGTATATCGAGTAATCCTCAATTCGAATAGCGTCACTGTTTATATTTATAGTAGAAAATCTGAAAATATAAGGCAAGCAAACAGCTGAGTTAGGAAAGTAGGAAGTTAGGATAGATATGCAGATATGTAGATATGTTCTAAACTATAGAAGTGTCACGAAAATGATATAATAGCTTTCATTTAATAGCTGACTTGGCGCGATCGGTTGGCCAGAACTCAAGATATGACTGAGAGGAGTGGGGAGTGTTTTTCGCTTTATACAAATACACTCCTTCAATTACTGCGCCTAACCTATAGAAGTTACACGAAAACATTAAATAGCGCGGTTGTTTCTCATTTAAAGACCTTTCAGTTGATACCTATCTTCAACCTCAACATCAATCTCAATCTCAGCCTCAACGACAACCTCAACCTCAACCTAAACGTCAACCTCAACCTCAACCTTAACCTCAACCTCAACCTCAACTACAAACTCATCTTCAACTTCAACCTCATCCTCAATCTCAATCTCAACATTAACCTCAACCTCAACCTCAACCTCAATCGTAACCTCAAGCTCAAGCTCAATCGTAACCTCAAGCTCAACCTCAATTTCAACTTCAACTTTAACCTCATGCTCAACCTCAACTTCAAGCGCAACTCAGCCTCAACCGTACCTCAACAGTCTCTCAACCTTCCCTCAACCTTCTCTCAACCGACCCTCAACCGTCCCCCAACCGTCTCTCAACCGTCCCTCAACCGTCCCTCAACCGTCCCTCAACCGTCCCGCAACTGACCCTCAACCGACCCTCAACCGACCCTCAACCGACCCTCAACCGACCCTCAACCGACCCTCAAACGACCCTCAAACGACCCTTAACCGTCCCTCAACCGTCCCTCAACCGTCCCTCAACCGTTCCTCAACCGTTCCTCAACCGTTCCTCAACCGTCCCTCAACCTTCCCTCAACCTTCCCTCAAACGTCCCTCAACCGTCCTACCTACTTCCATCGGAGCCCTACCTACGGCCAGCGGAGCCCTACCTACGGCCAGTGGAGCTCTAACTACGGCCAGCGAAGCCCTACCTACTGCCAGCGGAGCCGTACCTACGGCCAGTGGAGCTACCTACGGCCAGTGGAGCTCTAACTACGGCCAGCGAAGCCCTACCTACTGCCAGCGGAGCCCTACCTACGGCCAACGGAGCCCTACCTACGGCCAGCGAAGCCCTACCTACTGCCAGCGGAGCCCTACCTACGGCCAGTGGAGCTCTAACTACGGCCAGCGAAGCCCTACCTACTGCCAGCGGAGCCCTACCTACGGCCAACGGAGCCCTACATACGGCCAGCGGAGCCCTACCTACGGCCAGTGGAGCTCTAACTACGGCCAGCGAAGCCCTACCTACGGTCAGCGGAGCCCTTCCTATGGCCAACGGAGCTCTACATATGCCCAGCGGAGCGCTACCCACAGCCAGCGGAGCCCTACATATTGCCCGCTGGCCGTAGGTAGGGCTCCGCTGGCCGTAGGTAGGGCTCCGCTGGCAGTAGGTAGGGCTTCGCTGGCCGTAGTTAGAGCTCCACTGGCCGTAGGTAGGGCTCCACTGGCCGTATGTAGGGCTCCGTTGGCCGTAGGTAGGGCTCCGCTGGCAGTAGGTAGGGCTTCGCTGGCCATAGTTAGAGCTCCACTGGCCGTAGGTAGGGCTCCGCTGGCAGTAGGTAGGGCTTCGCTGGCCGTAGTTAGAGCTCCACTGGCCGTAGGTAGGGCTCCGCTGGCCGTATGTAGGGCTCCGTTGGCCGTAGGTAGGGCTCCGCTGGCAGTAGGTAGGGCTTCGCTGGCCGTAGTTAGAGCTCCACTGGCCGTAGGTAGGGCTCCGCTGGCAGTAGGTAGGGCTTCGCTGGCCGTAGTTAGAGCTCCACTGGCCGTAGGTAGGGCTCCGCTGGCCGTAGGTAGGGCTCCGATGGAAGTAGGTAGGACGGTTGAGGGACGTTTGAGGGAAGGTTGAGGGAAGGTTGAGGGACGGTTGAGGAACGGTTGAGGGACGGTTGAGGGACGGTTGAGGGACGGTTGAGGGACGGTTAAGGGTCGTTTGAGGGTCGTTTGAGGGTCGGTTGAGGGTCGGTTGAGGGTCGGTTGAGGGTCGGTTGAGGGTCGGTTGAGGGTCGGTTGAGGGTCGGTTGAGGGTCGGTTGAGGGTCGGTTAAGGGTCCGTTGAGGGTCGGTTGAGGGTCGGTTGAGGGTCGTTTGAGGGACGGTTGAGGGAGGGTTGAGGGACGGTTGAAGGACGGTTGAGGGACGGTTGAGGGACGATTGAGGGCACGAAAATTATAAAGAGCGCTCTTGTTCCCCATTTAAAGACCTTTCATTTGATATATGGCTTGGCGCGATCGGTTGGCTAGAACTCGAGATATGACTGAAAGGATTGGGGAGTGTTTTCCGCTCTAAACGAATACGCTCCTTCAAGTACTGCGCCTAAACTATAGAAGTGACACGAAAATGTTATATAGCGCGGTTGTTCCTCATTTAAAGACCTTTCATTTGATATATTGCTTGGCGCGATCGGTTGGCTAGAACTCCAGATATGACTGAAAGGAATGGGGAGTGTTTTTCGCTTTAAACAAATACGCTCCTTCACGTAATGCGCGTAAACTATAGAAGTGACACGAAAATATTATATAGCACGGATGTTCCCCATTTAAAGGCCTTTGATTTGATATATGGCATGGCGTGATCGGTTGGCTAGAACTCGAGATATGACTGGAAGGATTGGGGAGTGTTTTTCGCTCTAAACAAATCCGCTCCTTCAAGTACTGCGCCTAAACTATATAAGTGACGCGAAAATCTTATATCGCGCGGTTGTTCACCATTTAAAGACCTTTCATTTGATATATGGCTTGGCGCGGTCGGTTGGCTAGAACTCGAGATATGACTGAAAGGAGTGGGGAGTGTTTTTCGCTCTAAACAAATACGCTCCTTCAAGTACTGCGCCTAAACTATAGAAGTGACACGAAAATGGTATATAGCGCGGTTGTTTCTCATTTAAAGACCTTTCATTTGATATATGGCTTTGCGCGATCGGTTGGCTAGAACTCGAGATATGACTGGAAGGAGTGGGGAGTGTTTTTCGCTCTAAACAAATCCGCTCCTTCAAGTACTGCGCCTAACCTATATAAGTGGCATAAAAATGATATAGAGCGCGGTTGTTCCCCATTTAAAGACCTTTCACTTGATACCTGTCTTTAACCTCAACATCAATCTCAATCTCAGGCTCAACGTCAACGTCAACGTCAACGTCAACCTCAACGTCAACGTCAACCTCAACCTCAACTACAAACTCATCATCAACTTCAACCTCATCCTCAATCTCAATCTCAACATTAACCTCAACCTCAACGTCAACGACAACCTCAACCTCAACCTAAACGTCAACCTCAACCTTAACGTCAACCTCAACCTCAACGTCAACCTCAACCTCAACCTCAACCTCAACTTCAACTACAACCTCATCTTCAACTTCAACTTCAACTTCAACCTCAACCTCAACCACATTCTCAACCTCAAGCTTAATCGTAACCTCAAGCTCAAGCTCAATCGTAACCTCAAGCTCAACCTCAATTTCAACTTCAACTTTAACCTCATGCTCAACCTCAACTTCAAGCGCAACTCACCCTCAACCGTACCTCAACCGTCTCTCAACCTTCCCTCAACCTTCTCTCAACCGACCCTCAACCGTCGCCCAACCGTCCCTCAACCGCCCCTCAACCGTCCCTCAACCGACCCTTAACCGTCCCTCAACCGTCTCTCAACCGTCCCTCAACCGTCCCTCAACCGTCCCTCAACCGTCCCGCAAATGACCCTCAACCGACCCTCAAACGACCCTCAACCGACCCTCAACCGACCCTCTCCCGACCCTCAACCGACCCTCAACCGACCCTCAACCGACCCTCAACCGACCCTCAACCGACCCTCAACCGATCCTCAACCGACCCTCAAACGACCCTCAAACGACCCTTACCGACCCTCAACCGACCCTCAAACGACCCTCAACCGACCCTCAACCGACCCTCAACCGACCCTCAACGGACCCTTAACCGACCCTCAACCGACCCTCAACCGACCCTCACCCGACCCTCACCCTACCCTCAACCGACCTTCAACCGACCCTCAACCGACCCTGAACCGACCCTCAACCGACCCTCAACTGTCCCTCAACTGTCCCTCAACGGTCCCTCAACCGTCCCTCAACCGTCCCTCAAACGTCCCTCAACCGTTCCTCAACCGTTCCTCAACCGTTCCTCAACCGTCCCTCAACCGAACCCTCACCCGTCCTACCTTTGGCCAGCGGAGCCCTACCTACTGCAACCAGAGCCTTAGCAACGGCCAGCGGAGTCCTACCTACGGCCAGCGCAGCGCTACCTACTGCCAGCGGAGCCCTACCTACGGCCAGCGGAACCCTACCTACGCCCAGCGGAGCCCTACCTACGGCCAGCGGAGCCCTACCTACGGTCAGCGGAGCCCTTCCTATGCCCAACGGAGCCCTACATATGCCCATACATATGCTACGGGCTCCGCTGGCCGTAGGTAGGGCTCCGCTGGCCGCAGGTAGGGCTCCGTTGGCCGTAGGTAGGGCTCCGCTGGCCGTAGGTAGGGCTCCTCTGGCCGTAGGTAGGGCTCCGCTGGCAGTAGGTAGGGCTTCGCTGGCCGTAGTTAGAGCTCCGCTGGCCGTAGGTAGGGCTCCGATGGAAGTAGGTAGGACGGTTGAGGGTTCGGTTGAGGGACGTACGTAGGGCTCCGCTGGCCGTAGGTAGGGCTCCGCTGGCAGTAGGTAGGGCTTCGCTGGCCGTAGTTAGAGCTCCACTGGCCGTAGGTAGGGCTCCGCTGGCCGTAGGTAGGGCTCCGCTGACCGTAGGTAGGGCTCCGCTGGCCGTAGGTAGGGCTCCGCTGGCTATAGGTAGGGCTCCGCTGGCTATAGGTAGGGCTCCGCTGGCCGTAGGTAGCGCTCCGCTGGGCGTAGGTAGGGTTCCGCTGGCCGTAGATAGCGCTCCACTGGCCGTAGGTAGTGTTCCGCTGGCCGTAGGTAGGGCTCCGCTGGCCGTAGTTAGAGCTTCGCTTGCAGTATGTAGGGCTCCGCTGGCAGTAGGTAGCGCTCCGCTGGCCGTAGGTAGGGCTTCGCTGACCGTAGGTAGGGCTCCGCTAGCCGTAGGTAGCGCTCCACTGGCAATATGTAGGGCTCCGCTGGCTGTGGGTAGGGCTCCGCTGGGCATAGGTAGGGCTCCGTTAGCCATAGGAAGGGACCCGCTAGCCGTAGGTAGGGCTCCGTTGGCAGTAGGTAGCGCTCCGCTGGCCGTAGGTAGGGCTCCGCTGGCAGAAGGTAGCGCTGCGCTGCCCGTAGGTAGGACTCCGCGTGCCGTAGCTAAGGCTCCGGTTGCAGTAGGTAGGGCTCCGCTGGCCAAAGGTAGGACGGGTGAGGGTTCGGTTGAGGGTTCGGTTAGGGGGCAGTTGAGGGACGGTTGAGGGACGGTTGAGGGATGGTTGACAGATGGTTGAGGGACTGTTGAGGGACTGTTGAGTGACGGTTGAGGGACGGTTGAGGGACGGTTGAGGGACGGTTGAGGGACGGTTGAGGGACGGTTGAGGGACGGTTGAGGGACGGTTGAGGGACGGTTGAGGAAAAGTTGAGGGAAAGTTGAGGGAAAGTTGAGGGAAGGTTGAGGGAAGGTTGAGGGAGGGTTGAGGGAAGGTTGAGGGAAGGTTTAGAGAAGGTTGAGGGAAGGTTGAGGGAAGGTTAAGGGAAGGTTGAGGGACGTTTAAGGGACGTTGGAGGCCCATTTGAGGGACGGTTGACGGTCCGTTGAGGGGAGGTTGAGGTTAGGTTGAGGTAAGGTTGAGGGAAAGTTGAGGGACGTTTAAAGGAAGTTTGAGGGACGGTTCAAAGAACGGTTGAGGGACGGTTGAGGGACGGTTGAGGGACGGTTGAGGGACTCTTTAGGGAAGGGTGAGGGATGGTTGAGGGACGGTTGAGGGACGGTTGAGGGACGATTGAGGGAAGGTTGAGGAACGGTTGAGGGGCGGTTGAGGAACGGTCGAGGGACGGTTGAGGAACAATTGATGGATGGTTGACGGATGTTTGAGGGACGGTTGAGGGAAGGTTGAGGGATGGTTGAGGGTCGGTTGAGGGACGGTTGAGGGACGGTTGAGGGACGTTTGAGGGACGGTTGAGGGACGGTTGAGGGAGGGTTGAGGGACGGTTGAGGGACGGTTGACGGACGGTTGAGGGACGGTTGAGGTACGGCTGAGGGACGGTTGAGGGACGGTTGAGGGACGGTTGAGGGAAGGTTGAGGAACGGTTGAGGAACGGTTGAGGAACGGTTGATACCTGCCTTGGCGCGATCGGTTGGCTAGAACTCGAGATATGACTGAAAGGAGTGGGGAGTGTTTTTCGCTCTAAACAAATACGCTCCTTCAAGTACTGCGCCTAAACTATATAAGTGACGCGAAAATCTTATACCGCGCGGTTGTTCCTCATTTAAAGACCTTTCATTTGATATAGGGCTTGGCGCGATCGGTTGGCTAGAACTCGAGATATGACTGAAAGGAGTGGGGAGTGTTTTTCGCTCTAAACAAATACGCTCCTTCAAGTACTGCGCCTAAACTATAGAAGTGACAGCTACTCCGCCTAAACTATAGAAGTAACAAGAAAATGTTATATAGCGCGGTTGTTCCCCAATTAAAGACCTTTCATTCGATATAGGGCTTGGCGCGATCGGTTATCTAGAACTTGAGATATGACTGAAAGGAGTTCGGAGTGTTTTTCTCTCTATACAAATACGCTCTTTCAATTACGGTAAATTTTGTATGCTAAATAGAGTTATAAGACTAAACCATTACAAAGCCTCAGTTTTCACCGCCTTAACTTGGTTTCTATAACTTAGTTGATTATAGTTTATATTTTCCAGCAAACAATGGATCTACTCCTTTCTTATTATACCACCTGCTGACTCTTTAATATACTGCAAAACTGCATACATTTATTAGGTTGATCTAAGGATGGAGTCAATGGAGCCACCGACGCGTTAAATGGGCGTTACTATGTACTATCCCATTGTAGTTGGTAGTCTTGTAAATAGTTACAAACAGAGCCGAGAAATATTTAGGAAATATGGATACAATAAAATTAAAAGTTTAGATGTTAACTGTACATGCGTATAACTTACCAAAATGTCTTCCGCTGAAATTCGAGTATATCGAGTAATCCTCAATTCGAATAGCGTCACTGTTTATATTTATAGTAGAAAATCTGAAAATATAAGGCAAGCAATATAAGCAAACAGCTGAGTTAGGAAAGTAGGAAGTTAGGATAGTTATGCAGATATGTAGATATGTTCTAAACTATAGAAGTGTCACGAAAATGATATAATAGCTTTCATTTAATAGCTGACTTGGCGCGATCGGTTGGCCAGAACTCAAGATATGACTGAGAGGAGTGGGGAGTGTTTTTCGCTTTATACAAATACACTCCTTCAATTACTGCGCCTAACCTATAGAAGTGACACGAAAACATTAAATAGCGCGGTTGTTTCTCATTTAAAGACCTTTCAGTTGATACCTATCTTCAACCTCAACATCAATCTCAATCTCAGCCTCAACGACAACCTCAACCTCAACCTAAACGTCAACCTCAACCTTAACCTCAACCTTAACCTCAACCTCAACCTCAACTACAAACCCATCTTCAACTTCAACCTCATCCTCAATCTCAATCTCAACATTAACCTCAACCTCAACCTCAACGACAACCTCAACCTCAACCTAAACGTCAACCTCAACCTTAACCTCAACCTTAACCTCAACCTCAACCTCAACTTCAACTACAACCTCATCTTCAACTTCAACCTCAACCTCAACCTCAACCGCAACCTCAACCTTAACTTCAACCTCAACCTCAATCGTAACCTCAAGCTCAAGCTCAATCGTAACCTCAAGCTCAACCTCAATTTCAACTTCAACTTTAACCTCATGCTCAACCTCAACTTCAAGCGCAACTCACCCTCAACCGTACCTCAACCGTCTCTCAACCTTCCCTCAACCTTCTCTCAACCGACCCTCAACCGTCCCCCAACCGTCCCTCAAGCGCCCCTCAACCGTCCCTCAACCGACCCTTAACCGTCCCTTAACCGTCTCTCAACCGTCTCTCAACCGTCCCTCAACAGTCCCTCAACCGTCCCTCAACCGTCCCTCAACCGTCCCGCAACTGACCCTCAACCGTCCCTCAAGCGACCCTCAAGCGACCCTCAACCGACCCTCAACCGTCCCTCAACCGTCCGTCAACCGTCCCTCAACCGTCCCTCAACCGTCCCTCAACCGTTCCTCAACCGTTCCTCAACCGTCCCTCAACCTTCCCTCAACCTTCCCTCAACCTTCCCTCAAACGTCCCTCAACCGTCCTACCTACTTCCATCGGAGCCCTACCTACGGCCAGCGGAGCCCTACCTACGGCCAGTGGAGCTCTAACTACGGCCAGCGAAGCCCTACCTACTGCCAGCGGAGCCCTACCTACGGCCAGAGGCGCCCTACCTACGGCCAGCGAAGCTCTAACTACGGCCAGCGGAGCCCTACCTGCGGCCAGCGCAGCGCTACCTACTGCCAGCTTAGCCCTACCTACGGCTAGCGGAGGCCTACCTACGGCCAGCGGAGTCCTACCTACTGGGCATATGTAGGGCTCCGTTGGGCATAGGAAGGGATCCGCTGACCGTAGGTAGGGCTCCGCTGGCAGTAGGTAGGGCTCCGCTGGCCGTAGGTAGCGCTCCGCTGGGCGTAGGTTGGGTTCCGCTGGCCGTAGGTAGCGCTCCACTGGCCGTAGGTAGGGTTCCGCTGGCCGTAGGTAGGGCTCCGCTGGCCGTAGTTAGAGCTTCGCTTGCAGTATGTAGGGCTCCGCTGGCAGTAGGTAGCGCTCCGCTGGCCGTAGGTAGGGCTTCGCTGACCGTAGGTAGCGCTCCGCTAGCCGTAGTTAGCGCTCCACTGGCAATATGTAGCGCTCCGCTGGCCGTAGGTAGGGCTCCGCTAGCCGTAGGTAGTTCTCCGCTGGCAGTAGGTAGCGCTGCGCTGCCCGTAGGTAGGACTCCGCGTGCCGTAGCTAAGGCTCCGCTTGCAGTAGGTAGGGCTCCGCTGGCCAAAGGTAGGACGGTTGAGGGATGGTTGAGGGACGGTTGAGGGACGATTGAGGGAAGGTTGATGGACGGTTGAGGGACGGTTGAGAACCGGTTGAGGAACGGTTGAGGGACGGTTGAGGGACGGTTGAGGGACGGTTGAGGGACGGTTGAGGGACGGTTGAGGGACGGTTGAGGGACGGTTGAGGGACGGTTGAGGGACGGTTGAGGGACGGTTGAGGGACGGTTGAGGGACGGTTGAGGGACGGTTGAGGGACGGTTGAGGGACGGTTGAGGGACGGTTGAGGGACGGTTGAGGGACGGTTGACGGACGGTTGAGGGACGGTTGAGGGACGGTTGAGGGACGGTTGAGGGACGGTTGAGGGACGGTTGAGGGACGGTTGAGGGACGGTTGAGGGACGGTTGAGGGACGGTTGAGGGACGGTTGAGGGACGGTTGAGGGACGGTTGAGGGACGGTTGAGGGACGGTTGAGGGACGGTTGAGGGACGGTTGAGGGACGGTTGAGGGACGGTTGAGGGACGGTTGAGGGACGGTTGAGGGACGGTTGAGGGACGGTTGAGGGACGGTTGAGGGACGGTTGAGGGACGGTTGAGGGACGGTTGAGGGACGGTTGAGGGACGGTTGAGGGACGGTTGAGGGACGGTTGAGGGACGGTTGAGGGACGGTTGAGGGACGGTTGAGGGACGGTTGAGGGACGGTTGAGGGACGGTTGAGGGACGGTTGAGGGACGGTTGAGGGTCGGTTGAGGGACGGTTAAGGGACGGTTGAGGTATGTTTGCGGGACGGTTGACGTATGGTTGAGGAACGGTTGAGGGACGGTTGAGGGACGGTTGAAGGACGGTTGAGGGACGGTTGAGGGACGGTTGAGGGACGGTTGAGGGACGGTTGAGGGACGGTTGAGGGACGGTTGAGGGACGGTTGAGGGACGGTTGAGGGACGGTTGAGGGACGGTTGAGGGACGGTTGAGGGACGGTTGAGGGACGGTTGAGGGACGGTTGAGGGACGGTTGAGTGACGGTTGAGTGACGGTTGAGTGACGGTTGAGGGACGGTTGAGGACGGTTGAGGGACGGTTGAGGGACGGTTAAGGGACGGTTGAGGGACGGTTGAGGGACGGTTGAGGGACGGTTGAGGGACGGTTGAGGGACGGTTGAGGGACGGTTGAGGGACGGTTGAGGGACGGTTGAGGGACGGTTGAGGGACGGTTGAGGGACGGTTGAGGGACGGTTGAGGGACGGTTGAGGGACGGTTGAGGGACGGTTGAGGGACGGTTGAGGGACGGTTGAGGGACGGTTGAGGGACGGTTGAGGGACGATTGAGGGACGGTTGAGGGACGGTTGAGGGACGGTTGAGGGAAGGTTGAGGAACGGTTGAGGAACGGTTGAGGAACGGTTGATACCTGCCTTGGCGCGATCGGTTGGCTAGAACTCGAGATATGACTGAAAGGAGTGGGGAGTGTTTTTCGCTCTAAACAAATACGCTCCTTCAAGTACTGCGCCTAAACTATATAAGTGACGCGAAAATCTTATATCGCGCGGTTGTTCCTCATTTAAAGACCTTTCATTTGATATAGGGCTTGGCGCGATCGGTTGGCTAGAACTCGAGATATGACTGAAAGGAGTGGGGAGTGTTTTTCGCTCTAAACAAATACGCTCCTTCAAGTACTGCGCCTAAACTATAGAAGTGACATGAAAATGTTATATCGCGCGATTGTTCCTCATTTAAAGACCTTTCATTTGATATAGGGCTTGGCGCGATCGGTTGGCTAGAACTCGAGATATGACTGAAAGGAGTGGGGTTGTGTTTTTCGCTCTAAACAAATACGCTCCTTCAAGTACTGCGCCTAAACTATAGAAGTGACAGCTACTCCGCCTAAACTATAGAAGTAACAAGAAAATGTTATATAGCGCGGTTGTTCCCCAATTAAAGACCTTTCATTCGATATAGGGCTTGGCGCGATCGGTTATCTAGAACTTGAGATATGACTGAAAGGAGTTCGGAGTGTTTTTCTCTCTATACAAATACGCTCTTTCAATTACGGTAAATTGTGTATGCTAAATAGAGTTATAAGACTAAACCATTACAAAGCCTCAGTTTTCACCGCCTTAACTTGGTTTCTATAACTTAGTCGATTATAGTTTATATTTTCCAGCAAACAATGGATCTACTCCTTTCTTATTATACCACCTGCTGACTCTTTAATATACTGCAAAACTGCATACATTTATTAGGTTGATCTAAGGATGGAGTCAATGGAGCCACCGACGCGTTAAATGGGCGTTACTATGTACTATCCCATTGTAGTTGGTAGTCTTGCAATATATTCAACCAATATTGTAAATAGTTACAAACAGAGCCGAGAAATATTTAGGAAATATGGATACAATAAAATTAAAAGTTTAGATGTTAACTGTACATGCGTATAACTTACCAAAATGTCTTCCGCTGAAATTCGAGTATATCGAGTAATCCTCAATTCGAATAGCGTCACTGTTTATATTTATAGTAGAAAATCTGAAAATATAAGGCAAGCAATATAAGCAAACAGCTGAGTTAGGAAAGTAGGAAGTTAGGATAGTTATGCAGATATGTAGATATGTTCTAAACTATAGAAGTGTCACGAAAATGATATAATAGCTTTCATTTAATAGCTGACTTGGCGCGATCGGTTGGCCAGAACTCAAGATATGACTGAGAGGAGTGGGGAGTGTTTTTCGCTTTATACAAATACACTCCTTCAATTACTGCGCCTAACCTATAGAAGTGACACGAAAACATTAAATAGCGCGGTTGTTTCTCATTTAAAGACCTTTCAGTTGATACCTATCTTCAACCTCAACATCAATCTCAATCTCAGCCTCAACGACAACCTC
Organism: Thecophora atra; assembly: GCA_937620795.1. Lineage (NCBI taxonomy): Eukaryota > Metazoa > Arthropoda > Insecta > Diptera > Conopidae > Thecophora > Thecophora atra. The sequence continues at coordinate 30,635,879 of OW569397.1, read as the reverse complement.
AACCTCAACCTAAACGTCAACCTCAACCTCAACCTTAACCTCAACCTCAACCTCAACTACAAACCCATCTTCAACTTCAACCTCATCCTCAATCTCAATCTCAACATTAACCTCAACCTCAACCTCAACGACAACCTCAACCTCAACCTAAACGTCAACCTCAACCTTAACCTCAACCTTAACCTCAACCTCAACTTCAACTACAACCTCATCTTCAACTTCAACCTCAACCTCAACCGCAACCTCAACCTTAACTTCAACCTCAACCTCAATCGTAACCTCAAGCTCAAGCTCAATCGTAACCTCAAGCTCAACCTCAATTTCAACTTCAACTTTAACCTCATGCTCAACCTCAACTTCAAGCGCAACTAACCCTCAACCGTACCTCAACCGTCTCTCAACCTTCCCTCAACCTTCTCTCAACCGACCCTCAACCGTCCCCCAACCGTCCCTCAAGCGCCCCTCAACCGTCCCTCAACCGACCCTTAACCGTCCCTTAACCGTCTCTCAACCGTCTCTCAACCGTCCCTCAACAGTCCCTCAACCGTCCCTCAACCGTCCCTCAACCGTCCCTCAACCGTCCCTCAACCGTCCCTCAACCGTCCCTCAACCGTCCCGCAACTGACCCTCAACCGTCCCTCAAGCGACCCTCAAGCGACCCTCAACCGACCCTCAACCGTCCCTCAACCGTCCCTCAACCGTCCCTCAACCGTCCCTCAACCGTCCCTTAACCGTTCCTCAACCGTTCCTCAACCGTCCCTCAACCTTCCCTCAACCTTCCCTCAAACGTCCCTCAACCGTCCTACCTACTTCCATCGGAGCCCTACCTACGGCCAGCGGAGCCCTACCTACGGCCAGTGGAGCTCTAACTACGGCCAGCGAAGCCCTACCTACTGCCAGCGGAGCCCTACCTACGGCCAGAGGCGCCCTACCTACGGCCAGCGGAGCCCTACCTACGGCCAGCGGAGCCCTACCTACGGCCAGCGGAGCCCTACCTACTGCCAACGGAGCCCTACCTACTGCTAGCGTAGCCCTACCTGCGCCCAGCGGAGCCCTACCTGCGGCCAGCGCAGCGCTACCTACTGCCAGCTTAGCCCTACCTACGGCTAGCGGAGGCCTACCTACGGCCAGCGGAGTCCTACCTACTGGGCATATGTAGGGCTCCGTTGGGCATAGGAAGGGATCCGCTGACCGTAGGTAGGGCTCCGCTGGCAGTAGGTAGGGCTCCGCTGGCCGTAGGTAGCGCTCCGCTGGGCGTAGGTTGGGTTCCGCTGGCCGTAGGTAGCGCTCCACTGGCCGTAGGTAGGGTTCCGCTGGCCGTAGGTAGGGCTCCGCTGGCCGTAGTTAGAGCTTCGCTTGCAGTATGTAGGGCTCCGCTGGCAGTAGGTAGCGCTCCGCTGGGTGTAGGTAGGGCTTCGCTGACCGTAGGTAGCGCTCCGCTAGCCGTAGTTAGCGCTCCACTGGCAATATGTAGGGCTCTGCTGGCTGTGGGTAGGGCTCCGCTGGGCATAGGTAGGGCTCCGTTGGCCATAGGAAGGGCTCCGCTACCCGTAGGTAGGGCTACGCTAGCAGTAGGTAGGGCTCCGTTGGCAGTAGGTAGCGCTCCGCTGGCCGTAGGTAGGGCTCCGCTAGCCGTAGGTAGTTCTCCGCTGGCAGTAGGTAGCGCTGCGCTGCCCGTAGGTAGGACTCCGCGTGCCGTAGCTAAGGCTCCGCTTGCAGTAGGTAGGGCTCCGCTGGCCAAAGGTAGGACGGTTGAGGGTTCGGTTGAGGGATGGTTGAGGGACGGTTGAGGGACGGTTGAGGGACGATTGAGGGAAGGTTGATGGACGGTTGAGGGACGGTTGAGAACCGGTTGAGGAACGGTTGAGGGACGGTTGAGGGACGGTTGAGGGACGGTTGAGGGACGTTGAGGGACGGTTGAGGGACGGTTGAGGGACGGTTGAGGGACGGTTGAGGGACGGTTGAGGGACGGTTGAGGGACGGTTGAGGGACGGTTGAGGGACGGTTGAGGGACGGTTGAGGGACGGTTGAGGGACGGTTGAGGGACGGTTGAGGGACGGTTGAGGGTCGGTTGAGGGACGGTTAAGGGACGGTTGAGGTATGTTTGCGGGACGGTTGACGTATGGTTGAGGAACGGTTGAGGGACGGTTGAGGGACGGTTGAAGGACGGTTGAGGGACGGTTGAGGGACGGTTGAGGGACGGTTGAGGGACGGTTGAGGGACGGTTGAGGGACGGTTGAGGGACGGTTGAGGGACGGTTGAGGGACGGTTGAGTGACGGTTGAGTGACGGTTGAGGGACGGTTGAGGACTGTTGAGGGACGGTTGAGGGACGGTTGAGGGACGGTTGAGGAACGATTGATGGATGGTTGAGGGATGGTTGTGGGACGGTTAAGGGACGGTTGAGGGACGGTTGAGGGACGGTTGAGGGACGGTTGAGGGACGGTTGAGGGACGGTTGAGGGAGGGTTGAGGGACGGTTGAAGGACGGTTGAGGGACGGTTGAGGGACGATTGAGGGCACGAAAATGATATAGAGCGCGCTTGTTCCCCATTTAAAGACCTTTCAGTTGATGTCTGTCTTGGCGCGATCGGTTGGCTAGAACTCGAGATATGGCTGAAAGGAGTGGGGAGTGTTTTTCGCTCGAAACAAATACGCTCCTTCAAGTACTGCGCCTAAACTATAGAAGTGACACGATAATGTTATATAGCGCGGTTTTTCCTCATTTAAAGACCTTTCATTTGATAGATGGCTTGGCGCGATCGGTTGGCTAGACCTATAGATATGACTGAAAGGAGTGGGGAGTGTTTTTCGCTCTAAACAAATCCGCTCCTTCAAGTACTGCGCCTAAACTATAGAAGTGACACGATAATGTTATATAGCGCGGTTGTTCCCCATTTAAAGACCTTTCATTTGATATATGGCTTGGCGCGATCGGTTGGCTAGAACTCGAGATATGACTGAAAGGAGTGGGGAGTGTTTTCCGCTCTAAACAAATACGCTCCTTCAAGTACTGCGCCTAAACTATAGAAGTGACACGAAAATGTTATATAGCGCGGTTGTTCCTCATTTAAAGACCTTTCATTTGATTTATTGCTTGGCGCGATCGGTTGGCTAGAACTCGAGATATGACTGAAAGGAATGGGGAGTGTTTTTCGCTTTAAACAAATACGCTCCTTCAAGTACTGCGCCTAAACTATAGAAGTGACACGAAAATATTATATAGCACGGATGTTCCCCATTTAAAGGCCTTTTATTTGATATATGGCTTGGCGTGATCGGTTGGCTAGAACTCGAGATATGACTGGAAGGAGTGGGGAATGTTTTTCGCTCTAAACAAATCCGCTCCTTCAAGTACTGCGCCTAAACTATATAAGTGACGCGAAAATCTTATATCGCGTGGTTGTTCCCCATTTAAAGACCTTTCATTTGATATATGGCTTTGCGCGATCGGTTGGCTAGAACTCGAGATATGACTGGAAGGAGTGGGGAGTGTTTTTCGCTCTAAACAAATCCGCTCCTTCAAGTACTGCGCATAACCTATATAAGTGGCATGAAAATGATATAGAGCGCGGTTGTTCCCTATTTAAAGACCTTTCACTTGATACCTGTCTTTAACCTCAACATCAATCTCAATCTCAGGCTCAACGTCAACGTCAACGTCAACGTCAACCTCAACCTCAACTACAAACTCATCATCAACTTCAACCTCATCCTCAATCTTAATCTCAACATTAACCTCAACCTCAACCTCAACGACAACCTCAACCTAACCGTCAACCTCAACCTTAACGTCAACCTCAACCTCAACGTCAAACTCAACCTCAACCTCAACTTCAACTACAACCTCATCTTCAACTTCAACTTCAACCTCAACCTCAACCACATTCTCAACCTCAACCTTAATCGTAACCTCAAGCTCAAGCTCAATCGTAACCTCAAGCTCAACCTCAATTTCAATTTCAACTTTAACCTCATGCTCATCCTCAACTTCAAGCGCAACTCACCCTCAACCGTACCTCAACCGTCTCTCAACCTTCCCTCAACCTTCTCTCAACCGACCCTCAACCGTCCCCCAACCGTCCCTCAACCGCCCCTCAACAGTCCCTCAACCGTCCCTCAACCGACCCTTAACCGTCCCTCAACCGTCTCTCAACCGTCCCTCAACCGTCCCTCAACCGTACCGCAACTGTCCCTCAACCGTCCCGCAACTGAGCCTCAACCGTCCCTCAACCGACCCTCAACCGACCCTCAACCGACCCTCAACCGACCCTCAACCGACCCTCAACCGACCCTCAACCGACCCTCAACCGACCCTCAACCGACCCTCAACCGACCCTCAACCGACCCTCAACCGACCCTCAACCGACCCTCAACCGACCCTCAACCGACCCTAAATTGTCCCTAAACTGACCCTAAATTGTCCCTCAACTGTCCCTCAACTGTCCCTCAACCGTCCCTCAACCGTTCCTCAACCGTTCCTCAACCGTTCCTCAACCGTCCCTCAACCGAACCCTCAACCTTCCCTCAAACGTCCCTCAACCGAACCCTTAACCGTCCTACCTACTTCCATCGGAGCCCTACCTACGGCCAGTGGAGCTCTAACTACGGCCAGCGAAGCCCTACCTACTGCCAGCGGAGCCCTACCTACGGCCAACGGAGCCCTACCTACGGCCAACGGAGCCCTACCTACGGCCAGCGGAGCCCTACCTACGGCCAGCGGAGCCCTACCTACGGCCAGCGGAGCCCTACCTACGGCCAGTGGAGCTCTAACTACGGCCAGCGAAGCCCTACCTACTGCCAGCGGAGCCCTACCTACGGCCAGCGGGCAATATGTGGGTAGGGCTCCGCTGGTCATAGGTAGGGCTCCGTTGGCCATAGGAAGGGCTCCGTTGGCCATAGGAAGGGCTCCGTTGGCCATAGGTAGCGCTCCGCTGGCCAAAGGTAGGACGGGTGAGGGTTCGGTTGAGGGTTCGGTTAGAGGGACCGTTGAGGGACGGTTGAGGGACGGTTGAGGGACGGTTGAGGGATGGTTGAGGGATGGTTGACAGATGGTTGAGGGACGGTTGAGGAAAAGTTGAGGGAAGGTTGAGGGAAGGTTGAGGGAGGGTTGAGGGAAGGTTAAGGGAAGGTTTAGAGAAGGTTGAGGGAAGGTTGAGGGAAGGTTGAGGGACGTTTAAGGGACCTTTGAGGCCCATTTGAGGTACGGTTGAGGGTCGGTTGAGGGTCGGTTGAGGTTAGGTTGAGGTAAGGTTGAGGGAAAGTTGAGGGACGTTTAAAGGAAGGTTGAGGGACGGTTCAAAGAACGGTTGAGGGACGGTTGAGGGACAGTTGAGGGACTCTTTAGGGAAGGTTGAGGGATGGTTGAGGGACGGTTGAGGAACGGTCCAGGGACGGTTGAGGAACAATTGATTAATGGTTGACGGATGGTTGAGGGATGGTTGAGGGACGGTTGAGGGACGGTTGAGGGACGGTTGAGGGACGATTGAGGGAAGGTTGAGGGACGGTTGAGGGACGGTTGAGGAACGGTTGAGGGACGGTTGAGGGACGGTTGAGGGACGGTTGAGGGACGGTTGAGGGACGGTTGAGGGACGGTTGAGGGACGGTTGAGGGACGGTTGAGGGACGGTTGAGGGACGGTTGAGGGACGGTTGAGGGACGGTTGAGGGACGGTTGAGGGACGGTTGAGGGACGGTTGAGGGACGGTTGAGGGACGGTTGAGGGACGGTTGAGGGACGGTTGAGGGACGGTTGAGGGACGGTTGAGGGACGGTTGAGGGACGGTTGAGGGACGGTTGAGGGACGGTTGAGGGACGGTTGAGGGACGGTTGAGGGACGGTTGAGGGACGGTTGAGGGTCGGTTGAGGGACGGTAAGGGACGGTTGAGGTATGTTTGCGGGACGGTTGACGTATGGTTGAGGAACGGTTGAGGGACGGTTGAGGGACGGTTGAGGGACGGTTGAGGGACGGTTGAAGGACGGTTGAAGGACGGTTGAGGGACGGTTGAGGGACGGTTGAGGGACGGTTGAGGGACGGTTGAGGGACGGTTGAGGGACGGTTGAGGGACGGTTGAGGGACGGTTGAGGGACGGTTGAGGGACGGTTGAGGGACGGTTGAGGGACGGTTGAGGGACGGTTGAGGGACGGTTGAGGGACGGTTGAGGGACGGTTGAGGGACGGTTGAGGGACGGTTGAGGGACGGTTGAGGGACGGTTGAGGGACGGTTGAGGGACGGTTGAGGGACGGTTGAGGGACGGTTGAGGGACGGTTGAGGACGGTTGAGGGACGGTTGAGGGACGGTTGAGGGACGGTTGAGGGACGGTTGAGGAACGATTGTTGGATGGTTGAGAGATGGTTGAGGGACGGTTAAGGGACGGTTGAGGGACGGTTGAGGGACGGTTGAGGGACGGTTGAGGGACGGTTGAGGGACGTTTGAGGGACGGTTGAGGGACGGTTGAGGGACGGTTGAGGGACGGTTGAGGGACGGTTGAGGGACGGTTGAGGGACGGTTGAGGGAGGGTTGAGGGACGGTTGAAGGACGGTTAAGGGACGGTTGAGGGACGATTGAGGGCACGAAAATGATATAGAGCGCGGTTGTTCCTTATTTAAAGACCTTTCATTTGATATATGGCTTGGCGCGATCGGTTGGCTAGAACTCGAGATATGACTGGAAGGAGTGGGGAATGTTTTTTGCTCTAAACAAATCCGCTCCTTCAAGTACTGCGCCTAAACTATATAAGTGACGCGAAAATCTTATATCGCGCGGCTGTTCCCCATTTAAAGACCTTTCATTTGATATATGGCTTGGCGCGATCGGTTGGCTAGAACTCGAGATATGACTGAAAGGAGTGGGGAGTGTTTTTCGCTCTAAACAAATACGCTCCTTCAAGTACTGCGCCTAAACTATAGAAGTGACACGAAAATGTTATATAGCGCGGTTGTTCCTTATTTAAAGACCTTTCATTTGATATATGGCTTTGCGCGATCGGTTGGCTAGAACTCGAGATATGACTGGAAGGAGTGGGGAGTGTTTTTCGCTCTAAACAAATCCGCTCCTTCAAGTACTGCGCCTAACCTATATAAGTGGCATGAAAGTGATATAGAGCGCGGTTGTTCCCCATTTAAAGACCTTTCACTTGATACCTGTCTTCAACCTCATCCTCAATCTCAATCTCAACATTAACCTCAACCTCAACCTCAACGACAACCTCAACCTCAACCTAAACGTCAACCTCAACCTTAACGACAACCTCAACCTCAACGTCAACGTCAACCTCAACTTCAACCTCAACTTCAACTACAACCTCATCTTCAACTTCAACCTCAACCTCAACCACATTCTCAACCTCAACCTTAATCGTAACCTCAAGCTCAAGCTCAATCGTAACCTCAAGCTCAACCTCAATTTCAACTTCAACTTTAACCTCATGCTCAACCTCAACTTCAAGCGCAACTCACCCTCAACCGTACCTCAACCGTACCTCAACCGTCTCTCAACATTTCCTCAACCTTCTCTCAACCGACCCTCAACCGTCCCCCAACCGTCCCTCAACCGTCCCTCAACCGTCCCTCAACTGACCCTTAACCGTCCCTCAACCGTCTCTCAACCGTCCCTCAACCGTCCCTCAACCGTCCCTCAACCGTCCCTCAACCGTCCCTCAACCGTCCCGCAACCGACCCTCAACCGACCCTCAACCGACCCTCAACCCACCCTAACCGACCCTCAACCGACCCTCAACCGACCCTCAACCGACCCTCAACCGACCCTCAACCGACCCTCAACCGACCCTCAACCGACCCTCAACCGACCCTCAACCGACCCTCAACCGACCCTCAACCGACCCTCAACCGACCCTCAACCGACCCTCAACCGACCCTCAACCGACCCTCAACCGACCCTCAACCGACTCTCAACCGACCCTCAACCGACCCTCAACCGCCCCTTAACCGACCCTCAACCGACCCTCAACCGACCCTCAACCGACCCTCAACCGACCCTCAACCGACCCTTAACCGACCCTCAACCGACCCTCAACCGACCCTCAACCGACCCTCAACCGACCCTAAACTGTCCCTCAACTGTCCCTCAACTGTCCCTCAACTGTCCCTCAACTGTCCCTCAACCGTCCCTCAACCGTTCCTCAACCGTCCCTCAACCGTCCCTCAACCGTCCCTCAACCGTCCCTCAACCGTCCCTCAACCGAACCCTCAACCTTCCCTCAAACTTCCCTCAACCGAACCCTTAACCGTCCTACCTACTTCCATCGGAGCCCTACCTACGGCCAGCGGAGCCCTACCTACGGCCAGCGGAGCCCTACCTACGGCCAGCGGAGCCCTACCTACGGCCAGCGGAGCCCTACCTACGGCCAGTGGAGCCCTACCTACTGCCAGCGGAGCCCTACCTACGGCCAACCTCATCTTCAACTTCAACCTCAACCTCAACCACATTCTCAACCTCAACCTTAATCGTAACCTCAAGCTCAAGCTCAATCGTAACCTCAAGCTCAACCTCAATTTCAACTTCAACTTTAACCTCATGCTCAACCTCAACTTCAAGCGCAACTCACCCTCAACCGTACCTCAACCGTACCTCAACCGTCTCTCAACATTTCCTCAACCTTCTCTCAACCGTCCCTCAACCGTCCCTCAACCGTCCCTCAACCGTCCCTCAACCGTCCCTCAACCGTCCCTCAACCGTCCCTCAACCGTCCCGCAACCGACCCTCAACCGACCCTCAACCGACCCTCAACCCACCCTAACCGACCCTCAACCGACCCTCAACCGACCCTCAACCGACCCTCAACCGACCCTCAACCGACCCTCAACCGACCCTCAACCGACCCTCAACCGACCCTCAACCGACCCTCAAGCGACCCTCAACCGACCCTCAACCGACCCTCAACCGACCCTCAACCGACCCTCAACCGACCCTCAACCGACCCTCAACCGACCCTCAACCGACTCTCAACCGACCCTCAACCGACCCTCAACCGCCCCTTAACCGACCCTCAACCGACCCTCAACCGACCCTCAACCGACCCTCAACCGACCCTCAACCGACCCTCAACCGACCCTCAACCGACCCTCAACCGACCCTTAACCGACCCTCAACCGACCCTCAACCGACCCTCAACCGACCCTCAACCGACCCTAAACTGTCCCTCAACTGTCCCTCAACTGTCCCTCAACTGTCCCTCAACTGTCCCTCAACCGTCCCTCAACCGTTCCTCAACCGTCCCTCAACCGTCCCTCAACCGTCCCTCAACCGTCCCTCAACCGTCCCTCAACCGAACCCTCAACCTTCCCTCAAACTTCCCTCAACCGAACCCTTAACCGTCCTACCTACTTCCATCGGAGCCCTACCTACGGCCAGCGGAGCCCTACCTACGGCCAGCGAAGCCCTACCTACTGCCAGCGGAGCCCTACCTACGGCCAGCGGAGCCCTACCTACGGCCAGCGGAGCCCTACCTACGGCCAGCGGAGCCCTACCTACGGCCAGTGGAGCTCTAACTACGGCCAGCGAAGCCCTACCTACTGCCAGCGGAGCCCTACCTACGGCCAGCGGGCAATATGTAGGGCTCCGCTGGCTGTGGGTAGGGCTCCGCTGGGCATATGAAGGGCTCCGCTGGGCATATGTAGGGCTCCGTTGGCCATAGGAAGGGCTCCGCTGGCCGTAGGTAGGGCTCCGCTGGCAGTAGGTAGCGCTCCGCTGGCCGTAGGTAGCGCTCCGCTGGCCGTAGGTTGGGCTCCGCTGGCCGTAGTTAGAGCTTCGCTTGCAGTATGTAGGGCTCCGCTGGCAGTAGTTAGAGCTTCGCTTGCAGTATGTAGGGCTCCGCTAGCGGTAGGTAGCGCTCCACTGGCAATATGTAGGGCTCCGCTGACTGTGGGTAGGGCTCCGCTGGGCATAGGTAGGGCTCCGTTGGCCATAGGAAGGGCTCCGCTGGCCGTAGGTAGGTCTCCGTTGGCAGTAGGTAGCGCTCCGCTTGCCTTAGGTAGGACTCCGCTAGCCGTAGGTAGGGCTCCGCTGGCAGTAGGTAGCGCTGCGCTGGCCGTAGGTAGGACTCCGCTGGCCGTTGCTAAGGCTCCGGTTGCAGTAGGTAGGGCTCCGCTGGCCAAAGGTAGGACGGGTGAGGGTTCGGTTGAGGGTTCGGTTAGGGGGCGGTTGAGGGACGGTTGAGGGACGGTTGAGGGATGGTTGACAGATGGTTGAGGGACAGTTGAGGGACTGTTGAGTGACGGTTGAGGGACGGTTGAGGGAAGGTTGAGGGACGGTTGAGGGACGGTTGAGGGACGGTTGAGGGACGGTTGAGGGACGGTTGAGGGACGGTTGAGGGACGGTTGAGGGACGGTTGAGGGACGGTTGAGGGACGGTTGAGGGACGGTTGAGGGACGGTTGAGGGACGGTTGAGGGACGGTTGAGGGACGGTTGAGGGACGGTTGAGGGACGGTTGAGGAAAAGTTGAGGGAAGGTTGAGGGAAGGTTGAGGGAGGGTTGAGGGAAGGTTGAGGGAAGGTTTAGAGAAGGTTGAGGGAAGGTAGAGGGAAGGTTGAGGGACGTTTAAGGGACGTTTGAGGCCCATTTGAGGTACGGTTGAGGGTCGGTTGAGGGAAGGTTGAGGTTAGGTTGAGGTAAGGTTGAGGGAAAGTTGAGGGACGTTTAAAGGAAGGTTGAGGGACGGTTCAAAGAACGGTTGAGGGACGGTTCAAAGAACGGTTGAGGGACGGTTGAGGGACAGTTGAGGGACTCTTTAGGGAAGGTTGAGGGATGGTTGAGGGACGGTTGAGGAACGGTCGAGGGACGGTTGAGGAACAATTGATTAATGGTTGACGGATGTTTGAGGGACGGTTGAGGGAAGGTTGAGGGATGGTTGAGGGACGGTTGAGGGACAGTTGAGGGACGGTTGAGGGAGGGTTGAGGGACGGTTGAGGGACGGTTGACGGACGGTTGAGGGACGGTTGAGGTACGGCTGAGGGACGGTTGAGGGACGGTTGAGGGACGGTTGAGGGAAGGTTGAGGAACGGTTGAGGAACGGTTGATACCTGCCTTGGCGCGATCGGTTGGCTAGAACTCGAGATATGACTGAATGGAGTGGGGAGTGTTTTTCGCTCTAAACAAATACGCTCCTTCAAGTACTGCGCCTAAACTATATAAGTGACGCGAAAATCTTATATCGCGCGGTTGTTCCTCATTTAAAGACCTTTCATTTGATATAGGGCTTGGCGCGATCGGTTGGCTAGAACTCGAGATATGACTGAAAGGAGTGGGGAGTGTTTTTCGCTCTAAACAAATACGCTCCTTCAAGTACTGCGCCTAAACTATAGAAGTGACATGAAAATGTTATATCGCGCGATTGTTCCTCATTTAAAGACCTTTCATTTGATATAGGGCTTGGCGCGACCGGTTGGCTAGAACTCGAGATATGACTGAAAGGAGTGGGGAGTGTTTTTCGCTCTAAACAAATACGCTCCTTCAAGTACTGCGCCTAAACTATAGAAGTGACAGCTACTTCGCCTAAACTATAGAAGTAACAAGAAAATGTTATATAGCGCGGTTGTTCCCCATTTAAAGACCTTTCACTTGATACCTGTCTTCAACCTCAACATCAATCTCAATCTCAGCCTCAACGTCAACGTCAACGTCAACCTCAACCTCAACTACAAACTCATCATCAACTTCAACCTCATGCTCAATCTCAACATTAACCTCAACCTCAACCTCAACGACAACCTCAACCTCAACCTAAACGTCAACCTCAACCTTAACTTCAACCTCAACGTCAACGTCAACCTCAACCTCAACCTCAACCTCAACCTCAACTTCAACTACAACCTCATCTTCAACTTCAACCTCAACCTCAACCACATTCTCAACCTCAACCTTAATCGTAACCTCAAGCTCAAGCTCAATCGTAACCTCAAGCTCAACCTCAATTTCAACTTCAATTTTAACCTCATGCTCAACCTCAACTTCAAGCGCAACTCACCCTCAACCGTACCTCAACCGTACCTCAACCGTCTCTCAACCTTCCCTCAACCTCCTCTCAACCGACCCTCAACCGTCCCTCAACCGTCCCCCAACCGTCCCTCAACCGTCCCTCAACCGTCCCTCAACCGTCCCTCAACCGTCCCGCAACTGACCCTCAACCGACCCTCAACCGACCCTCAAAAGACCCTCAACCGACCCTCAACCGACCCTCAACCGACCCTCAACCGACCCTCAACCGACCCTCAACCGACCCTCAACCGACCCTCAACCGACCCTCAACCGACCCTTAACCGACGCTTAACCGACCCTCAACCGACCCTCAACCGACCCTCAACCGACCCTCAACCGACCCTCAACCGACTCTTTACCGACCCTCAACCGACCCTCAACCGACCCTTAACCGACCCTCACCCGACCCTCAACGGTCCCTCAACCGTCCCTCAACCGTCCCTCAACCGTCCCTCAACCGTCCCTCAACCGTCCCTCAACCGTCCCTCAACCGCCTACCTACTTCCATCGGAGCCCTACCTACGGCCAGCGAAGCCCTACCTACTGCCAGCGGAGCCCTACCTACGGCCAGCGGAGCCCTACCTACGGCCAGTGGAGCTCTAACTACGGCCAGCGAAGCCCTACCTACTGCCAGCGGAGCCCTACCTACGGCCAGCGGGCAATATGTAGGGCTCCGGTGGCTGTGGGTAGGGCTCCGCTGGGCATATGTAGGGCTCCGTTGGGCATAGGAAGGGCTCCGCTGACCGTAGGTAGGGCTCCGCTGGCCGTAGGTAGGGCTCCGCTGGCTATAGGTAGAGCTCCGCTGGCCGTAGGTAGCGCTCCGCTGGGCGTAGGTAGGGTTCCGCTGGCCGTAGGTAGCGCTCCACTGGCCGTAGGTAGGGTTCCGCTGGCCGTAGGTAGGGCTCCGCTGGCCGTAGTTAGAACTTCGCTTGCAGTATGTAGGGCTCCGCTGGCAGTAGGTAGCGCACCGCTGGCCGTAGGTAGGGCTTCGCTGACCGTAGGTAGGGCTCCGCTAGCCGTAGGTAGGGCTCCGCTAGCCGTAGGTAGCGCTCCACTGGCAATATGTAGGGCTCCGCTGGGCATAGGTAGGGCACCGTTAGCCATAGGAAGGGCTCCGCTGGCCGTAGGTAGGGCTCCGTTGGCAGTAGGTAGCGCTCCGCTGGCCGTAGGTAGGGCTCCGCTAGCCGTAGGTAGGGCACCGCTGGCAGTAGGTAGCGCTGCGCTGCCCGTAGGTAGGACTCCGCGTGCCGTAGCTAAGGCTCCGGTTGCAGTAGGTAGGGCTCCGCTGGCCAAAGGTAGGACGGGTGAGGGTTCGGTTGAGGGTTCGGTTAGGGGGCAGTTGAGGGACGGTTGAGGGACGGTTGAGGGACGGTTGAGGGACGGTTGAGGGACGGTTGAGGGACGGTTGAGGGACGGTTGAGGGACGGTTGAGGGATGGTTGACAGATGGTTGAGGGACTGTTGAGGGACGGTTGAGGGACGGTTGAGGGACGGTTGAGGGACGGTTGAGGGACGGTTGAGGGACGGTTGAGGGACGGTTGAGGGACGGTTGAGGGACGGTTGAGGGACGGTTGAGGAAAAGTTGAGGGAAAGTTGAGGGAAGGTTGAGGGAAGGTTGAGGGAGGGTTGAGGGAAGGTTGAGGGAAGGTTTAGAGAAGGTTGAGGGAAGGTTGAGGGAAGGTTGAGGGACGTTTAAGGGACGTTGGAGGCCCATTTGAGGGACGGTTGAGGGTCCGTTGAGGGGAGGTTGAGGTTAGGTTGAGGTAAGGTTGAGGGAAAGTTGAGGGACGTTTAAAGGAAGGTTGAGGGACGGTTCAAAGAACGGTTGAGGGACGGTTGAGGCACGGTTGAGGGACGGTTGAGGGACTCTTTAGGGAAGGTTGAGGGATGGTTGAGGGACGGTTGAGGGACGGTTTAGGGACGGTTGAGGGACGGTTGAGGGACGATTGAGGGAAGGGTGAGGAACGGTTGAGGGGCGGTTGAGGAACGGTCGAGGGACGGTTGAGGAACAATTGATGGATGGTTGACGGATGTTTGAGGGACGGTTGAGGGAAGGTTGAGGGATGGTTGAGGGACGGTTGAGGGACGGTTGAGGGACGGTTGAGGGACGGTTGAGGGAGGGTTGAGGGACGGTTGAGGGACGGTTGACGGACGGTTGAGGGACGGTTGAGGTACGGCTGAGGGACGGTTGAGGGACGGTTGAGGGAAGGTTGAGGAACGGTTGAGGAACGGTTGAGGAACGGTTGATACCTGCCTTGGCGCGATCGGTTGGCTAGAACTCGAGATATGACTGAAAGGAGTGGGGAGTGTTTTTCGCTCTAAACAAATACGCTCCTTCAAGTACTGCGCCTAAACTATATAAGTGACGCGAAAATCTTATATCGCGCGGTTGTTCCTCATTTAAAGACCTTTCATTTGATATAGGGCTTGGCGCGATCGGTTGGCTCCTTCAAGTACTGCGCCTAAACTATAGAAATGACATTAAAATGTTATATCGCGCGATTGTTCCTCATTTAAAGACCTTTCATTTGATATAGGGCTTGGCGCGATCGGTTGGCTAGAACTCGAGATATGACTAAAAGGAGTGGGGAGTGTTTCTCGCTCTAAACAAATACGCTCCTTCAAGTACTGCGCCTAAACTATAGAAGTGACACAAAAATGTTATATAGCGCGGTTATTCCTCATTCAAAGACCTTTCATTTGATATATGGCTTGGGACGATCGGTTGGATAGAGCTCTAAACAAATACCCTCCTTCAAGTACTTTGCCTAAACTATAGAAGTGACACAAAAATGTTATATAGCGCGATTGTTCCTCATTTAAAGACCTTTCATTTGATATATGGTTTGGCGCGATCGGTTGGCTAGAACTCGAGATATGACTGGAAGGAGTGGGGAATGTTTTTTGCTCTAAACAAATCCGCTCCTTCAAGTACTGCGCCTAAACTATATGAGTGACGCGAAAATCTTATATCGCGCGGTTGTTCCCCATTTAAAGACCTTTCATTTGATATATGGCTTGGCGCGATCGGTTGGCTAGAACTCGAGATATGACTGAAAGGAGTGGGGAGTGTTTTTCGCTCTAAACAAATACGCTCCTTCAAGTACTGCGCCTAAACTATAGAAGTGACACGAAAATGTTATATAGCGCGGTTGTTCCTTATTTAAAGACCTTTCATTTGATATATGGCTTTGCGCGATCGGTTGGCTAGAACTCGAGATATGACTGGAAGGAGTGGGGAGTGTTTTTCGCTCTAAACAAATCCGCTCCTTCAAGTACTGCGCCTAACCTATATAAGTGGCATGAAAGTGATATAGAGCGCGGTTGTTCCCCATTTAAAGACCTTTCACTTGATACCTGTCTTCAACCTCATCCTCAATCTCAATCTCAACATTAACCTCAACCTCAACCTCAACGACAACCTCAACCTCAACCTAAACGTCAACCTCAACCTTAACGACAACCTCAACCTCAACGTCAACGTCAACCTCAACCTCAACCTCAACTTCAACTACAACCTCATCTTCAACTTCAACCTCAACCTCAACCACATTCTCAACCTCAACCTTAATCGTAACCTCAAGCTCAAGCTCAATCGTAACCTCAAGCTCAACCTCAATTTCAACTTCAACTTTAACCTCATGCTCAACCTCAACTTCAAGCGCAACTCACCCTCAACCGTACCTCAACCGTACCTCAACCGTCGCTCAACATTTCCTCAACCTTCTCTCAACCGACCCTCAACCGTCCCCCAACCGTCCCTCAACCGTCCCTCAACCGTCCCTCAACCGACCCTTAACCGTCCCTCAACCGTCTCTCAACCGTCCCTCAACCGTCCCTCAACCGTCCCTCAACCGTCCCTCAACCGTCCCTCAACCGTCCCTCAACCGTCCCGCAACCGACCCTCAACCGACCCTCAACCGACCCTCAACCCACCCTAACCGACCCTCAACCGACCCTCAACCCACCCTAACCGACCCTCAACCGACCCTCAACCGACCCTCAACCGACCCTCAACCGACTCTCAACCGACCCTCAACCGACCCTCAACCGCCCCTTAACCGCCCCTTAACCGACCCTCAACCGCCCCTTAACCGACCCTCAACCGACCCTCAACCGACCCTCAACCGACCCTCAACCGACCCTTAACCGACCCTCAACCGACCCTCAACCGACCCTCAACCGACCCTCAACCGACCCTAAACTGTCCCTCAACTGTCCCTCAACTGTCCCTCAACTGTCCCTCAACTGTCCCTCAACCGTCCCTCAACCGTTCCTCAACCGTCCCTCAACCGTCCCTCAACCGTCCCTCAACCGTCCCTCAACCGAACCCTCAACCTTCCCTCAAACTTCCCTCAACCGAACCCTTAACCGTCCTACCTACTTCCATCGGAGCCCTACCTACGGTCAGCGGAGCCCTACCTACGGCCAGCAAAGCCCTACCTACTGCCAGCGGAGCCCTACCTACTGCCAGCGGAGCCCTACCTACGGCCAGCGGAGCCCTACCTACGGCCAGCGGAGCCCTACCTACGGCCAGTGGAGCTCTAACTACGGCCAGCGAAGCCCTACCTACTGCCAGCGGAGCCCTACCTACGGCCAGCGGGCAATATGTAGGGCTCCGCTGGCTGTGGGTAGGGCTCCGCTGGGCATATGAAGGGCTCCGCTGGGCATATGTAGGGCTCCGTTGGCCATAGGAAGGGCTCCGCTGGCAGTAGGTAGCGCTCCGCTGGCCGTAGGTAGCGCTCCGCTGGCCGTAGGTTGGGCTCCGCTGGCCGTAGTTAGAGCTTCGCTTGCAGTATGTAGGGCTCCGCTGGCAGTAGTTAGAGCTTCGCTTGCAGTATGTAGGGCTCCGCTAGCCGTAGGTAGCGCTCCACTGGCAATATGTAGGGCTCCGCTGACTGGGTAGGGCTCCGCTGGGCATAGGTAGGGCTCCGTTGGCCATAGGAAGGGCTCCGCTGGCCGTAGGTAGGTCTCCGTTGGCAGTAGGTAGCGCTCCGCTTGCCTTAGGTAGGACTCCGCTAGCCGTAGGTAGGGCTCCGCTGGCAGTAGGTAGCGCTGCGCTGGCCGTAGGTAGGACTCCGCTGGCCGTTGCTAAGGCTCCGGTTGCAGTAGGTAGGGCTCCGCTGGCCAAAGGTAGGACGGGTGAGGGTTCGGTTGAGGGTTCGGTTGAGGGTTCGGTTAGGGGGCGGTTGAGGGACGGTTGAGGGACGGTTGAGGGATGGTTGACAGATGGTTGAGGGACAGTTGAGGGACTGTTGAGTGACGGTTGAGGGACGGTTGAGGGAAGGTTGAGGGACGGTTGAGGGACGGTTGAGGGACGGTTGAGGGACGGTTGAGGGACGGTTGAGGGACGGTTGAGGGACGGTTGAGGGACGGTTGAGGGACGGTTGAGGGACGGTTGAGGGACGGTTGAGGGACGGTTGAGGGACGGTTGAGGGACGGTTGAGGGACGGTTGAGGGACGGTTGAGGGACGGTTGAGGGACGGTTGAGGGACGGTTGAGGGACGGTTGAGGGACGGTTGAGGGACGGTTGAGGGACGGTTGAGGGACGGTTGAGGGACGGTTGAGGGACGGTTGAGGGACGGTTGAGGGACGGTTGAGGGACGGTTGAGGGACGGTTGAGGGACGGTTGAGGGACGGTTGAGGGACGGTTGAGGGACGGTTGAGGAAAAGTTGAGGGAAGGTTGAGGGAAGGTTGAGGGAGGGTTGAGGGAAGGTTGAGGGAAGGTTTAGAGAAGGTTGAGGGAAGGTTGAGGGAAGGTTGAGGGACGTTTAAGGGACGTTTGAGGCCCATTTGAGGTACGGTTGAGGGTCGGTTGAGGGAAGGTTGAGGTTAGGTTGAGGTAAGGTTGAGGGAAAGTTGAGGGACGTTTAAAGGAAGGTTGAGGGACGGTTCAAAGAACGGTTGAGGGACGGTTCAAAGAACGGTTGAGGGACGGTTGAGGGACAGTTGAGGGACTCTTTAGGGAAGGTTGAGGGATGGTTGAGGGACGGTTGAGGAACGGTCGAGGGACGGTTGAGGAACAATTGATTAATGGTTGACGGATGTTTGAGGGACGGTTGAGGGAAGGTTGAGGGATGGTTGAGGGACGGTTGAGGGACGGTTGAGGGACGGTTGAGGGAGGGTTGAGGGACGGTTGAGGGACGGTTGACGGACGGTTGAGGGACGGTTGAGGTACGGCTGAGGGACGGTTGAGGGACGGTTGAGGGACGGTTGAGGGAAGGTTGAGGAACGGTTGAGGAACGGTTGATACCTGCCTTGGCGCGATCGGTTGGCTAGAACTCGAGATATGACTGAATGGAGTGGGGAGTGTTTTTCGCTCTAAACAAATACGCTCCTTCAAGTACTGCGCCTAAACTATATAAGTGACGCGAAAATCTTATATCGCGCGGTTGTTCCTCATTTAAAGACCTTTCATTTGATATAGGGCTTGGCGCGATCGGTTGGCTAGAACTCGAGATATGACTGAAAGGAGTGGGGAGTGTTTTTCGCTCTAAACAAATACGCTCCTTCAAGTACTGCGCCTAAACTATAGAAGTGACATGAAAATGTTATATCGCGCGATTGTTCCTCATTTAAAGACCTTTCATTTGATATAGGGCTTGGCGCGACCGGTTGGCTAGAACTCGAGATATGACTGAAAGGAGTGGGGAGTGTTTTTCGCTCTAAACAAATACGCTCCTTCAAGTACTGCGCCTAAACTATAGAAGTGACAGCTACTTCGCCTAAACTATAGAAGTAACAAGAAAATGTTATATAGCGCGGCTGTTCCCCATTTAAAGACCTTTCACTTGATACCTGTCTTCAACCTCAACATCAATCTCAATCTCAGCCTCAACGTCAACGTCAACGTCAACCTCAACCTCAACTACAAACTCATCATCAACTTCAACCTCATGCTCAATCTCAACATTAACCTCAACCTCAACCTCAACGACAACCTCAACCTCAACCTAAACGTCAACCTCAACCTTAACTTCAACCTCAACGTCAACGTCAACCTCAACCTCAACCTCAACCTCAACCTCAACTTCAACTACAACCTCATCTTCAACTTCAACCTCAACCTCAACCACATTCTCAACCTCAACCTTAATCGTAACCTCAAGCTCAAGCTCAATCGTAACCTCAAGCTCAACCTCAATTTCAACTTCAATTTTAACCTCATGCTCAACCTCAACTTCAAGCGCAACTCACCCTCAACCGTACCTCAACCGTACCTCAACCGTCTCTCAACCTTCCCTCAACCTTCTCTCAACCGACCCTCAACCGTCCCTCAACCGTCCCCCAACCGTCCCTCAACCGCCCCTCAACCGCCCCTCAACCGTCCCTTAACCGTCCCTCAACCGTCTCTCAACCGTCCCTCAACCGTCCCTCAACCGTCCCTCAACCGTCCCTCAACCGTCCCTCAACCGTCCCGCAACTGACCCGCAACTGACCCTCAACCGACCCTCAACCGACCCTCAACCGACCCTCAACCGACCCTCAACCGACCCTCAACCGACCCTCAACCGACCCTCAACCGACCCTCAACCGACCCTCAACCGACCCTCAACCGACCCTCAACCGACCCTTAACCGACCCTTAACCGACGCTCAACCGACCCTCAACCGACCCTCAACCGACCCTCAACCGACTCTTAACCGACCCTCAACCGACCCTCAACCGACCCTCAACCGACCCTTAACCGACCCTCACCCGACCCTCAACGGTCCCTCAACCGTCCCTCAACCGTCCCTCAACCGTCCCTCAACGGTCCCTCAACCGTCCCTCAACCGTTCCTCAACCGTTCCTCAACCGTTCCTCAACCGTCCCTCAACCGTCCCTCAACCGTTCCTCAACCGTCCCTCAACCGTTCCTCAACCGTCCCTCAACCGTCCCTCAACCTTCCCTCAACCGTCCCTCAACCGCCTACCTACTTCCATCGGAGCCCTACCTACGGCCAGCGGAGCCCTACCTACTGCCAGCGGAGCCCTACCTACGGCCAGCGGAGCCCTACCTACGGCCAGTGGAGCTCTAACTACGGCCAGCGAAGCCCTACCTACTGCCAGCGGAGCCCTACCTACGGCCAGCGGGCAATATGTAGGGCTCCGGTGGCTGTGGGTAGGGCTCCGCTGGGCATATGTAGGGCTCCGTTGGACATAGGAAGGGCTCCGCTGACCGTAGGTAGGGCTCCGCTGGCCGTAGGTAGGGCTCCGCTGGCCGTAGGTAGGGCTCCGCTGGCTATAGGTAGAGCTCCGCTGGCCGTAGGTAGCGCTCCGCTGGGCGTAGGTAGGGTTCCGCTGGCCGTAGGTAGCGCTCCACTGGCCGTAGGTAGGGTTCCGCTGGCCGTAGGTAGGGCTCCGCTGGCCGTAGTTAGAACTTCGCTTGCAGTATGTAGGGCTCCGCTGGCAGTAGGTAGCGCACCGCTGGCCGTAGGTAGGGCTTCGCTGACCGTAGGTAGGGCTCCGCTAGCCGTAGGTAGGGCTCCGCTAGCCGTAGGTAGCGCTCCACTGGCAATATGTAGGGCTCCGCTGGGCATAGGTAGGGCTCCGTTAGCCATAGGAAGGGCTCCGCTGGCCGTAGGTAGGGCTCCGTTGGCAGTAGGTAGCGCTCCGCTGGCCGTAGGTAGGGCTCCGCTAGCCGTAGGTAGGGCTCCGCTGGCAGTAGGTAGCGCTGCGCTGCCCGTAGGTAGGACTCCGCGTGCCGTAGCTAAGGCTCCGGTTGCAGTAGGTAGGGCTCCGCTGGCCAAAGGTAGGACGGGTGAGGGTTCGGTTGAGGGTTCGGTTAGGGGGCAGTTGAGGGACGGTTGAGGGACGGTTGAGGGACGGTTGAGGGATGGTTGACAGATGGTTGAGGGACTGTTGAGGGACGGTTGAGGGACGGTTGAGGGACGGTTGAGGGACGGTTGAGGGACGGTTGAGGGACGGTTGAGGGACGGTTGAGGGACGGTTGAGGGACGGTTGAGGAAAAGTTGAGGGAAAGTTGAGGGAAGGTTGAGGGAAGGTTAAGGGAGGGTTGAGGGAAGGTTGAGGGAAGGTTTAGAGAAGGTTGAGGGAAGGTTGAGGGAAGGTTGAGGGACGTTTAAGGGACGTTGGAGGCCCATTTGAGGGACGGTTGAGGGTCCGTTGAGGGGAGGTTGAGGTTAGGTTGAGGTAAGGTTGAGGGAAAGTTGAGGGACGTTTAAAGGAAGGTTGAGGGACGGTTCAAAGAACGGTTGAGGGACGGTTGAGGGACGGTTGAGGGACTCTTTAGGGAAGGTTGAGGGATGGTTGAGGGATGGTTGAGGGACGGTTGAGGGACGGTTGAGGGACGGTTGAGGGACGGTTGAGGGACGATTGAGGGAAGGGTGAGGAACGGTTGAGGGGCGGTTGAGGAACGGTCGAGGGACGGTTGAGGAACAATTGATGGATGGTTGACGGATGTTTGAGGGACGGTTGAGGGAAGGTTGAGGGATGGTTGAGGGACGGTTGAGGGACGGTTGAGGGACGGTTGAGGGACGGTTGAGGGACGGTTGAGGGAGGGTTGAGGGACGGTTGAGGGACGGTTGACGGACGGTTGAGGGACGGTTGAGGTACGGCTGAGGGACGGTTGAGGGACGGTTGAGGGAAGGTTGAGGAACGGTTGAGGAACGGTTGAGGAACGGTTGAGGAACGGTTGATACCTGCCTTGGCGCGATCGGTTGGCTAGAACTCGAGATATGACTGAAAGGAGTGGGGAGTGTTTTTCGCTCTAAACAAATACGCTCCTTCAAGTACTGCGCCTAAACTATATAAGTGACGCGAAAATCTTATATCGCGCGGTTGTTCCTCATTTAAAGACCTTTCATTTGATATAGGGCTTGGCGCGATCGGTTGGCTAATTCAAGTACTGCGCCTAAACTATAGAAATGACATTAAAATGTTATATCGCGCGATTGTTCCTCATTTAAAGACCTTTCATTTGATATAGGGCTTGGCGCGATCGGTTGGCTAGAACTCGAGATATGACTAAAAGGAGTGGGGAGTGTTTCTCGCTCTAAACAAATACGCTCCTTCAAGTACTGCGCCTAAACTATAGAAGTGACAGCTACTCCGCCTAAACTATAGAAGTAACAAGAAAATGTTATATAGCGCGGTTGTTCCCCAATTAAAGACCTTTCATTCGATATAGGGCTTGGCGCGATCGGTTATCTAGAACTTGAGATATGACTGAAAGGAGTGCGGAGTGTTTTTCTCTCTATACAAATACGCTCTTTCAATTACGGTAAATTTTGTATGCTAAATAGAGTTATAAGACTAAACCATTACAAAGCCTCAGTTTTCACCGCCTTAACTTGGTTTCTATAACTTAGTCGATTATAGTTTATATTTTCCAGCAAACAATGGATCTACTCCTTTCTTATTATACCACCTGCTGACTCTTTAATATACTGCAAAACTGCATACATTTATTAGGTTGATCTAAGGATGGAGTCAATGGAGCCACCGACGCGTTAAATGGGCGTTACTATGTACTATCCCATTGTAGTTGGTAGTCTTGCAATATATTCAACCAATATTGTAAATAGTTACAAACAGAGCCAAGAAATATTTAGGAAATATGGATACAATAAAATTAAAAGTTTAGATGTTAACTGTACATGCGTATAACTTACCAAAATGTTTTCCGCTGAAATTCGAGTATATCGAGTAATCCTCAATTCGAATAGCGTCACTGTTTATATCTATAGTAGAAAATCTGAAAATATAAGGCAAGCAAACAGCTGAGTTAGGAAAGTAGGAAGTTAGGATAGATATGCAGATATGTAGATATGTTCTAAACTATAGAAGTGTCACGAAAATGATATAATAGCTTTCATTTAATAGCTGACTTGGCGCGATCGGTTGGCCAGAACTCAAGATATGACTGAGAGGAGTGGGGAGTGTTTTTCGCTTTATACAAATACACTCCTTCAATTACTGCGCCTAACCTATAGAAGTGACACGAAAACATTAAATAGCGCGGTTGTTTCTCATTTAAAGACCTTTCAGTTGATACCTATCTTCAACCTCAACATCAATCTCAATCTCAGCCTCAACGACAACCTCAACCTCAACCTAAACGTCAACCTCAACCTTAACCTCAACCTCAACCTCAACTACAAACTCATCTTCAACTTCAACCTCATCCTCAATCTCAATCTCAACATTAACCTCAACCTCAACCTCAACGACAACCTCAACCTCAACCTAAACGTCAACCTCAACCTTAACCTCAACCTTAACCTCAACCTCAACGTCAACCTCAACCTCAACCTCAACTTCAACTACAACCTCATCTTCAACTTCAACCTCAACCTCAACCTCAACCTCAACCGCAACCTCAACCTTAACTTCAACCTCAACCTCAATCGTAACCTCAAGCTCAAGCTCAATCGTAACCTCAAGCTCAACCTCAATTTCAACTTCAACTTTAACCTCATGCTCAACCTCAACTTCAAGCGCAACTCACCCTCAACCGTACCTCAACCGTCTCTCAACCTTCCCTTAACCTTCTCTCAACCGACCCTCAACCGTCCCCCAACCGTCCCTCAAGCGCCCCTCAACCATCACTCAACCGATCCTTAACCGTCCCTTAACCGTCTCTGAACCGTCTCTCAACCGTCTCTCAACCGTCCCTCAACCGTCCCTCAACCGTCCCTCAACCGTCCCTCAACCGTCCCTCAACCGTCTCTCAACCGTCCCGCAACTGACCCTCAACCGTCCCTCAAGCGACCCTCAACCGACCCTCAACCGACCCTCAACCGTCCCTCAATTGACCCTCAACTGACCCTCAACCGACCCTCAACCGACCATCAACCGACCCTCAACCGACCCTCAACCGACCCTCAACCGACCCTCAAACGACCCTTAACCGACCCTTAACCGACCCTCAACCGACCCTCAACCGACCCTCAACCGACCCTCAACCGACCCTCAACCGACCCTCAACCGACCCTCAACCGACCCTCAACTGACCCTCAACCGACCCTCAACCGACCCTCAACCGACCCTCAACCGACCCTCAACCGACCCTCAACCGACCCTCAACCGACCCTCAACCGACCCTCAACCGACCCTTAACCGACCCTCAACCGACCCTCAACCGACCCTCAACCGACCCTCAACCGACCCTCAACCGACCCTCAACCGACCCTCACCCGACCCTCAACCGACCCTCAACCGACCCTCAACTGTCCCTCAACGGTCCCTCAACGGTCCCTCAACCGTCCCTCAACCGTCCCTCAACCGTCCCTCAACCGTCCCTCAACCGTCCCTCAACCGTCCCTCAACCGTTCCTCAACCGTTCCTCAACCGTTCCTCAACCGTTCCTCAACCGTCCCTCAACCGTCCCTCAACCGTCCCTCAACCGTCCCTCAACCTTCCCTCAACCGTCCTCAACCGCCTACCTACTTCCATCGGAGCCCTACCTACGGCCAGCGAAGCCCTACCTACTGCCAGCGGAGCCCTACCTACGTCCAGCGGGCAATAGGGCTCCGCTGGCTGTGGCTAGGGCTCCGCTGGGCATATGAAGGGCTCCGCTGGGCATATGTAGGGCTCCGTTGGCCATAGGAAGGGCTCCGCTGGCCGTAGTTAGGGCTCCGCTGGCAGTAGGTAGCGCTCCGCTGGCCGTAGGTAGCGCTCCGATGGCCGTAGGTAGGGCTCCGCTGGCCGTAGTTAGAGCTTCGCTTGCAGTATGTAGGGCTCCGCTGGCAGTAGTTAGAGCTTCGCTTGCAGTATGTAGGGCTCCGCTAGCCATAGGTAGCGCTCCACTGGCAATATGTAGGGCTACGCTGACTGTGGGTAGGGCTCCGCTGGCCGTAGGTAGGTCTCCGTTGGCAGTAGGTAGCGCTCCGCTGGCCAAAGGTAGGACGGGTGAGGGTTCGGTTGACGGTTCGGTTAGGGGCGGTTGAGGGACGGTTGAGGGACGGTTGAGGGACGGTTGAGGGACGGTTGAGGGACGGTTGAGGGACGGTTGATGGATGGTTGAGAGATGGTTGAGGGACTGTTGAGGGACTGTTGAGTGATGGTTGAGGGACGGTTGAGGGACGGTTGAGGGACGGTTGAGGGACGGTTGAGGGACGGTTGAGGGACGGTTGAGGGACGGTTGAGGGACGGTTGAGGGACGGTTGAGGGACGGTTGAGGGACGGTTGAGGGACGGTTGAGGGACGGTTGAGGGACGGTTGAGGGACGGTTGAGGGACGGTTGAGGGACGGTTGAGGGACGGTTGAGGAAAAGTTGAGGGAAGGTTGAGGGAAGGTTGAGGGAGGGTTGAGGGAAGGTTGAGGGAAGGTTTAGAGAAGGTTGAGGGAAGGTTGAGGGAAGGTTGAGGGAAGGTTGAGGGACGTTTAAGGGACGTTTGAGGCCCATTTGAGGTACGGTTGAGGGTCGGTTGAGGGTCGGTTGAGGTTAGGTTGAGGTTAGGTTGAGGTAAGGTTGAGGGAAAGTTGAGGGACGTTTAAAGGAAGGTTGAGGGACGGTTCAAAGAACGGTTGAGGGACGGTTGAGGGACAGTTGAGGGACTCTTTAGGGAAGGTTGAGGGATGGTTGAGGGACGGTTGAGGAACGGTCGAGGGACGGTTGAGGAACAATTGATTAATGGTTGACGGATGTTTGAGGGACGGTTGAGGGATGGTTGAGGGATGGTTGAGGGACGGTTGAGGGACGGTTGAGGGACGGTTGAGGGACGGTTGAGGGACGATTGAGGGACGGTTGAGGGACGGTTGAGGGACGGTTGAGGGACGGTTGAGGGACGGTTGAGGGACGGTTGAGGGACGGTTGAGGGACGGTTGAGGGACGGTTGAGGGACGGTTGAGGGACGGTTGAGGGACGGTTGAGGGACGGTTGAGGGACGGTTGAGGGACGGTTTAGGGACGGTTGAGGGACGGTTGAGGGTCGGTTGAGGGACGGTTGAGGTATGTTTGCGGGACGGTTGACGTATGGTTGAGGAACGGTTGAGGGACGGTTGAGGGACGG
This sequence comes from Thecophora atra, assembly GCA_937620795.1. Taxonomy (NCBI): domain Eukaryota; kingdom Metazoa; phylum Arthropoda; class Insecta; order Diptera; family Conopidae; genus Thecophora; species Thecophora atra. The sequence continues at coordinate 30,609,934 of OW569397.1, read as the reverse complement.
TTGAGGGACGGTTGAGGGACGGTTGAGGGACGGTTGAGGGACGGTTGAGGGACGGTTGAGCGACGGTTGAGGGACGGTTGAAGGACGGTTGAGGGACGGTTGAGGGACGGTTGAGGGACGGTTGAGGGACGGTTGAGGGACGGTTGAGGGACGGTTGAGGGACGGTTGAGGGACGGTTGAGGAAAAGTTGAGGGACGGTTGAGGAAAAGTTGAGGGAAGGTTGAGGGAGGGTTGAGGGAAGGTTGAGGGAAGGTTTAGAGAAGGTTGAGGGAAGGTTGAGGGAAGGTTGAGGGACGTTTAAGGGACGTTTGAGGCCCATTTGAGGTACGGTTGAGGGTCGGTTGAGGAAAAGTTGAGGGAAGGTTGAGGGAGGGTTGAGGGAAGGTTGAGGGAAGGTTTAGAGAAGGTTGAGGGACGGTTGAGGGACGGTTGAGGAACGATTGATGGATGGTTGAGAGATGGTTGAGGGACGGTTAAGGGACGGTTGAGGGACGGTTGAGGGACGGTTGAGGGACTGTTGAGTGATGGTTGAGGGACGGTTGAGGGACGGTTGAGGGACGGTTGAGGGACGGTTGAGGGACGGTTGAGGGACGGTTGAGGGACGGTTGAGGGACGGTTGAGGGACGGTTGAGGGACGGTTGAGGGACGGTTGAGGGACGGTTGAGGGACGGTTGAGGGACGGTTGAGGGACGGTTGAGGGAGGGTTGAGGGACGGTTGAAGGACGGTTAAGGGACGGTTGAGGGACGATTGAGGGCACGAAAATGATATAGAGCGCGCTTGTTCCCCATTTAAAGACCTTTCAGTTGATGCCTGTCTTGGCGCGATCGGTTGGCTAGAACTCGAGATATAGCTGAAAGGAGTAGGGAGTGTTTTTCGCTCGAAACAAATACGCTCCTTCAAGTACTGCGCCTAAACTATAGAAGTGACACGATAATGTTATATAGCGCGGTTGTTCCTCATTTAAAGACCTTTCATTTGATAAATGCCTTGGCGCGATCGGTTGGCTAGACCTATAGATATGACTGAAAGGAGTGGGGAGTGTTTTTCGCTCTAAACAAATCCGCTCCTTCAAGTACTGCGCCTAAACTATAGAAGTGACACGATAATGTTATAAAGCGCGGTTGTTCCCCATTTAAAGACCTTTCATTTGATATATGGCTTGGCGCGATCGGTTGGCTAGAACTCGAGATATGACTGGAAGGAGTGGGGAATGTTTTTCGCTCTAAACAAATCCGCTCCTTTAAGTACTGCGCCTAAACTATATAAGTGACGCGAAAATCTTATATCGCGCGGTTGTTCCCCATTTAAAGACCTTTCATTTGATATATGGCTTGGCGCGATCGGTTGGCTAGAACTCGAGATATGACTGAAAGGAGTGGGGAGTGTTTTTCGCTCTAAACAAATACGCTCCTTCAAGTACTGCGCCTAACCTATATAAGTGGCATGAAAATGATATAGAGCGCGGTTGTTCCCCATTTAAAGACCTTTCACTTGATACCTGTCTTTAACCTCAACATCAATCTCAATCTCAGGCTCAACGTCAACGTCAACGTCAACCTCAACCTCAACTACAAACTCATCATCAACTTCAACCTCATCCTCAATCTCAATCTCAACATTAACCTCAACCTCAACCTCAACGACAGCCTCAACCTCAACCTAAACGTCAACCTCAACCTTAACGTCAACCTCAACCTCAACGTCAACCTCAACCTCAACCTCAACCTCAACTTCAACTACAACCTCATCTTCAACTTCAACCTCAACCTCAACCACATTCTCAACCTCAACCTTAATCGTAACCTCAAGCTCAAGCTCAATCGTAACCTCAAGCTCAACCTCAATTTCAACTTCAACTTTAACCTCATGCTCAACCTCAACTTCAAGCGCAACTCACCCTCAACCGTACCTCAACCGTCTCTCAACATTCCCTCAACCTTCTCTCAACCGACCCTCAACCGTCCCCAACCGTCCCTCAACCGCCCCTCAACCATTCCTCAACCGACCCTTAACCGTCCCTCAACCGTCTCTCAACCGTCCCTCAACCGTCCCTCAACCGACCCTCAACCGTCCCGCAACTGACCCTCAACCGTCCCTCAACCGACCCTCAACCGACCCTCAGCGACCCTAATCGACCCTCAACCGACCCTCAACTGACCCTCAACCGACCCTCAACCGACCCTCAACCGACCCTCAACCGACCCTCAACCGACCCTCAACCGACCCTCAACCGACCCTCAACCGACCCTCAACCGACCCTCAACCGACCCTCAACCGACCCTCAACCGACCCTCAACCGACCCTCAACCGACCCTCAACCGACCCTCAACCGACCCTCAACCGACCCTCAACCGACCCTCAACCGACCCTCAACCGACCCTCAACCGACCCTCAACCGACCCTCAACCGACCCTCAACCGACCCTCAACCGACCCTTAACCGACCCTCAACCGACCCTAAACTGTCCCTCAACTGTCCCTCAACTGTTCCTCAACCGTCCCTCAACCGTTCCTCAACCGTTCCTCAACCGTTCCTCAACCGTCCCTCAACCGTCCCTCAACCGTCCCTCAACCGTCCCTCAACCGAACCCTCAACCTTCCCTCAAACTTCCCTCAACCTTCCCTCAAACTTCCCTCAACCGAACCCTTAACCGTCCTACCTACTTCCATCGGAACCCTACCTACGGCCAGCGGAGCCCTACCTACGGCCAGCGAAGCCCTACCTACTGCCAGCGGTGCCCTACCTACGGCCAACGGAGCCCTACCTACGGCCAGCGGAGCCCTACCTACGGCCAGCGGAGCCCTACCTACGGCCAGTGGAGCTCTAACTACGGCCAGCGAAGCCCTACCTACTGCCAGCGGAGCCCTACCTACGGCCAGCGGAGCCCTATCTACGGCCAGTGGAGCTCTAACTACGGCCAGCGAAGCCCTACCTACTGCCAGCGGAGCCCTACCTGTGGGCTCCGCTGGCTGTGGGTAGGGCTCCGCTGGGCATATGTAGGGCTCCGTTGGCCATATGTAGGGCTCCGTTGGCCATAGGAAGGGCTCCGCTGGCCGTAGGTAGGGCTCCGCTGGCCGTAGGTAGGGCTCCGCTGGCAGTAGGTAGCGCTCCGCTGGCCGTAGGTAGCGCTCCGCTGGCCGTAGGTAGCGCTCCGCTGGCCGTAGGTAGGGCTCCGCTGGCCGTAGGTAGGGCTTCGCTTGCAGTATGTAGGGCTCCGCTGGCAGTAGTTAGAGCTTCGCTTGCAGTATGTAGGGCTCCACTAGCCGTAGGTAGCGCTCCACTGGCAATATGTAGGGCTCCGCTGACTGTGGGTAGGGCTCCGCTGGGCATAGGTAGGGCTCCGTTGGCCATAGGAAGGGCTCCGCTGGCCGTAGGTAGGTCTCCGTTGGCAGTAGGTAGCGCTCCGCTTGCCTTAGGTAGGGCTCCGCTAGCCGTAGGTAGGGCTCCGCTGGCAGTAGGTAGCGCTGCGCTGGCCGTAGGTAGGACTCCGCTGGCCGTTGCTAAGGCTCCGGTTGCAGTAGGTAGGGCTCCGCTGGCCAAAGGTAGGACGGGTAAGGGTTCGGTTGAAGGTTCGGTTGAGGGTTCGGTTAGGGTTCGGTTAGGGGGCGGTTGAGGGACGGTTGAGGGACGGTTGAGGGATGGTTGACAGATGGTTGAGGGACAGTTGAGGGACTGTTGAGTGACGGTTGAGGGACGGTTGAGGGAAGGTTGAGGGACGGTTGAGGGACGGTTGAGGGACGGTTGAGGGACGGTTGAGGGACGGTTGAGGGACGGTTGAGGGACGGTTGAGGGACGGTTGAGGGACGGTTGAGGGACGGTTGAGGGACGGTTGAGGGACGGTTGAGGGACGGTTGAGGGACGGTTGAGGGACGGTTGAGGGACGGTTGAGGGACGGTTGAGGGACGGTTGAGGGACGGTTGAGGGACGGTTGAGGGACGGTTGAGGGACGGTTGAGGGACGGTTGAGGGACGGTTGAGGGACGGTTGAGGGACGGTTGAGGGACGGTTGAGGGACGGTTGAGGGACGGTTGAGGGACGGTTGAGGGACGGTTGAGGGACGGTTGAGGGACGGTTGAGGAAAAGTTGAGGGAAGGTTGAGGGAAGGTTGAGGGAAGGTTGAGGTAGGGTTGAGGGAAGGTTGAGGGAAGGTTTAGAGAAGGTTGAGGGAAGGTTGAGGGAAGGTTGAGGGAAGGTTGAGGGAAGGTTGAGGGAAGGTTGAGGGACGTTTAAGGGACGTTTGAGGCCCATTTGAGGTACGGTTGAGGGTCGGTTGAGGGAAGGTTGAGGTTAGGTTGAGGTAAGGTTGAGGGAAAGTTGAGGGACGTTTAAAGGAAGGTTGAGGGACGGTTCAAAGAACGGTTGAGGGACGGTTGAGGGACAGTTGAGGGACTCTTTAGGGAATGTTGAGGGATGGTTGAGGGACGGTTGAGGAACGGTCGAGGGACGGTTGAGGAACAATTGATTAATGGTTGACGGATGTTTGAGGGACGGTTGAGGGAAGGTTGAGGGATGGTTGAGGGACGGTTGAGGGACGTTTGAGGGACGGTTGAGGGAGGGTTGAGGGACGTTTGAGGGACGGTTGACGGACGGTTGAGGGACGGTTGAGGTACGGCTGAGGGACGGTTGAGGGACGGTTGAGGGAAGGTTGAGGAACGGTTGAGGAACGGTTGAGGAACGGTTGATACCTGCCTTGGCGCGATCGGTTGGCTAGAACTCGAGATATGACTGAAAGGAGTGGGGAGTGTTTTTCGCTCTAAACAAATACGCTCCTTCAAGTACTGCGCCTAAACTATATAAGTGACGCGAAAATCTTATATCGCGCGGTTGTTCCACATTTAAAGACCTTTCATTTGATATAGGGCTTGGCGCGATCGGTTGGCTAGAACTCGAGATATGACTGAAAGGAGTGGGGAGTGTTTTTCGCTCTAAACAAATACGCTCCTTCAAGTACTGCGCCTAAACTATAGAAGTGACATGAAAATGTTATATCGCGCGATTGTTCCTCATTTCAAGACCTTTCATTTGATATAGGGCTTGGCGCGATCGGTTGGCTAGAACTCGAGATATGACTGAAAGGAGTGGGGAGTGTTTTTCGCTCTAAACAAATACGCTCCTTCAAGTACTGCGCCTAAACTATAGAAGTGACAGCTACTTCGCCTAAACTATAGAAGTAACAAGAAAATGTTATATAGCGCGGTTGTTCCCCATTTAAAGACCTTTCACTTGATACCTGTCTTCAACCTCAACATCAATCTCAATCTCAGCCTCAACGTCAACGTCAACGTCAACCTCAACCTCAACTACAAACTCATCATCAACTTCAACCTCATCCTCAATCTCAATCTCAACATTAACCTCAACCTCAACCTCAACGACAACCTCAACCTCAACCTAAACGTCAACCTCAACCTTAACCTCAACCTCAACCTCAACCTCAACGTCAACGTCAACCTCAACCTCAACCTCAACTTCAACTACAACCTCATCTTCAACTTCAACTTCAACCTCAACCTCAACCACATTCTCAACCTCAACCTTAATCGTAACCTCAAGCTCAAGCTCAATCGTAACCTCAAGCTCAACCTCAATTTCAACTTCAATTTTAACCTCATGCTCAACCTCAACTTCAAGCGCAACTCACCCTCAACCGTACCTCAACCGTCTCTCAACCTTCCCTCAACCTTCTCTCAACCGACCCTCAACCGTCCCCCAACCGTTCCTCAACCGCCCCTCAACCGTCCCTCAACCGACCCTGAACCGTCCCTCAACCGTCTCTCAACCGTCCCTCAACCGTCCCTCAACCGTCCCTCAACCGTCCCTCAACCGTCCCGCAACTGACCCTCAACCGACCCTCAACTGACCCTCAACCGACACTCAACCGACCCTCAACCGACCCTCAACCGACCCTCAACCGACCCTCAACCGACCCTCAACCGACCCTCAACCGACCCTCAACCGACCCTCAAACGACCCTTAACCGACCCTCAACCGACCCTCAACCGACCCGAGAAGGTTGAGGGAAGGTTGAGGGAAGGTTGAGGGAAGGTTGAGGGAAGGTTGAGGGACGTTTAAGGGACGTTTGAGGCCCATTTGAGGTACGGTTGAGGGTCGGTTGAGGGAAGGTTGAGGTTAGGTTGAGGTAAGGTTGAGGGAAAGTTGAGGGACGTTTAAAGGAAGGTTGAGGGACGGTTCAAAGAACGGTTGAGGGACGGTTGAGGGACAGTTGAGGGACTCTTTAGGGAATGTTGAGGGATGGTTGAGGGACGGTTGAGGAACGGTCGAGGGACGGTTGAGGAACAATTGATTAATGGTTGACGGATGTTTGAGGGACGGTTGAGGGAAGGTTGAGGGATGGTTGAGGGACGGTTGAGGGACGTTTGAGGGACGGTTGAGGGAGGGTTGAGGGACGTTTGAGGGACGGTTGACGGACGGTTGAGGGACGGTTGAGGTACGGCTGAGGGACGGTTGAGGGACGGTTGAGGGAAGGTTGAGGAACGGTTGAGGAACGGTTGAGGAACGGTTGATACCTGCCTTGGCGCGATCGGTTGGCTAGAACTCGAGATATGACTGAAAGGAGTGGGGAGTGTTTTTCGCTCTAAACAAATACGCTCCTTCAAGTACTGCGCCTAAACTATATAAGTGACGCGAAAATCTTATATCGCGCGGTTGTTCCACATTTAAAGACCTTTCATTTGATATAGGGCTTGGCGCGATCGGTTGGCTAGAACTCGAGATATGACTGAAAGGAGTGGGGAGTGTTTTTCGCTCTAAACAAATACGCTCCTTCAAGTACTGCGCCTAAACTATAGAAGTGACATGAAAATGTTATATCGCGCGATTGTTCCTCATTTCAAGACCTTTCATTTGATATAGGGCTTGGCGCGATCGGTTGGCTAGAACTCGAGATATGACTGAAAGGAGTGGGGAGTGTTTTTCGCTCTAAACAAATACGCTCCTTCAAGTACTGCGCCTAAACTATAGAAGTGACAGCTACTTCGCCTAAACTATAGAAGTAACAAGAAAATGTTATATAGCGCGGTTGTTCCCCATTTAAAGACCTTTCACTTGATACCTGTCTTCAACCTCAACATCAATCTCAATCTCAGCCTCAACGTCAACGTCAACGTCAACCTCAACCTCAACTACAAACTCATCATCAACTTCAACCTCATCCTCAATCTCAATCTCAACATTAACCTCAACCTCAACCTCAACGACAACCTCAACCTCAACCTAAACGTCAACCTCAACCTTAACCTCAACCTCAACCTCAACCTCAACGTCAACGTCAACCTCAACCTCAACCTCAACTTCAACTACAACCTCATCTTCAACTTCAACTTCAACCTCGACCTCAACCACATTCTCAACCTCAACCTTAATCGTAACCTCAAGCTCAAGCTCAATCGTAACCTCAAGCTCAACCTCAATTTCAACTTCAATTTTAACCTCATGCTCAACCTCAACTTCAAGCGCAACTCACCCTCAACCGTACCTCAACCGTCTCTCAACCTTCCCTCAACCTTCTCTCAACCGACCCTCAACCGCCCCCCAACCGTTCCTCAACCGCCCCTCAACCGTCCCTCAACCGACCCTGAACCGTCCCTCAACCGTCTCTCAACCGTCCCTCAACCGTCCCTCAACCGTCCCTCAACCGTCCCGCAACTGACCCTCAACCGACCCTCAACTGACCCTCAACCGACACTCAACCGACCCTCAACCGACCCTCAACCGACCCTCAACCGACCCTCAACCGACCCTCAACCGACCCTCAACCGACCCTCAAACGACCCTTAACCGACCCTCAACCGACCCTCAACCGACCCTCAACCGACCCTCAACCGACCCTCAACCGACCCTCAACCGACCCTCAACCGACCCTCAACCGACCCTCAACCGACTCTTAACCGACCCTCAACCGACCCTCACCCGACCCTTAACCGACCCTCACCCGACCCTCAACCGACCCTCACCCGACCCTCAACTGTCCCTCAACTGTCCCTCAACGGTCCCTCAACCGTCCCTCAACCGTCCCTCAACCGTCCCTCAACCGTCCCTCAACCGTTCCTCAACCGTTCCTTAACCGTTCCTTAACCGTTCCTCAACCGTTCCTCAACCGTCCCTCAACCGTCCCTCAACCTTCCCTCAACCGTCCCTCAACCGTCCCTCAACCGTCCCTCAACCGCCTACCTACTTCCATCGGAGCCCTACCTACGGCCAGCGAAGCCCTACCTACTGCCAGCGGAGCCCTACCTACGGCCAGCGGAGCCCTACCTACGTCCAGTGGAGCTCTAACTACGGCCAGCGAAGCCCTACCTACTGCCAGCGGAGCCCTACCTACGGCCAGCGGGCAATATGTAGGGCTCCGGTGGCTGTGGGTAGGGTTCCGCTGGGCATATGTAGGGCTCCGTTGGGCATAGGAAGGGCTCCGCTGAGCGTAGGTAGGGCTCCGCTGGCCGTAGGTAGGGCTCCGCTGGCTATAGGTAGAGCTCCGCTGGCCGTAGGTAGCGCTCCGCTGGGCGTAGGTAGGGTTCCGCTGGCCGTAGGTAGCGCTCCACTGGCCGTAGGTAGGGTTCCGCTGGCAGTAGGTAGGGCTCCGCTGGCCGTAGTTAGAACTTCGCTTGCAGTATGTAGGGCTCCGCTGGCAGTAGGTAGCGCTCCGCTGGCCATAGGTAGGGCTTCGCTGACCGTAGGTAGGGCTCCGCTAGCCGTAGGTAGGGCTCCGCTAGCCGTAGGTAGCGCTCCACTGGCAATATGTAGGGCTCCGCTGGCTGTGGGTAGGGCTCCGCTGGGCATAGGTAGGGCTCCGTTAGCCATAGGAAGGGCTCCGCTGGCCGTAGGTAGGGCTCCGTTGGCAGAAGGTAGCGCTCCGCTGGCCGTAGGTAGGGCTCCGCTAGCCGTAAGTAGGGCTCCGCTGGCAGTAGGTAGCGCTGCGCTGCCCGTAGGTAGGACTCCGCGTGCCGGAGCTAAGGCTCCGGTTGCAGTAGGTAGGGCTCCGCTGGCCAAAGGTAGGACGGGTGAGGGTTCGGTTGAGGGACGGTTGAGGGACGGTTGAGGGACGGTTGAGGGACGGTTGAGGGACGGTTGAGGGACGGTTGAGGGACGGTTGAGGGACGGTTGAGGGATGGTTGACAGATGGTTGAGGGACTGTTGAGGGACGGTTGAGGGACGGTTGAGGGACGGTAGAGGGACGGTTGAGGGACGGTTGAGGGACGGTTGAGGGACGGTTGAGGGACGGTTGAGGGACGGTTGAGGGACGGTTGAGGGACGGTTGAGGGACGGTTGAGGGACGGTTGAGGGACGGTTGAGGGACGGTTGAGGGACGGTTGAGGGACGGTTGAGGGACGGTTGAGGGACGGTTGAGGGACGGTTGAGGAAAAGTTGAGGGAAAGTTGAGGGAAAGTTGAGGGAAGGTTGAGGGAAGGTTGAGGGAGGGTTGAGGGAAGGTTGAGGGAAGGTTTAGAGAAGGTTGAGGGAAGGTTGAGGGAAGGTTGAGGGACGTTTAAGGGACGTTGGAGACCCATTTGAGGGACGGTTGAGGGTCCGTTGAGGGGAGGTTGAGGTTAGGTTGAGGTAAGGTTGAGGGAAAGTTGAGGGACGTTTAAAGGAAGGTTGAGGGACGGTTCAAAGAACGGTTGAGGGACGGTTCAAAGAACGGTTGAGGGACGGTTGAGGGACGGTTGAGGGACGGTTGAGGGACGGTTGAGGGACGGTTGAGGGACGGTTGAGGGACGGTTGAGGGACGGTTGAGGGACGGTTGAGGGACTCTTTAGGGAAGGTTGAGGGATGGTTGAGGGACGGTTGAGGGACGGTTGAGGGACGGTTGAGGGACGGTTGAGGGACGATTGAGGGAAGGTTGAGGAACGGTTGAGGGGCGGTTGAGGAACGGTCGAGGGACGGTTGAGGAACAATTGATGGATGGTTGACGGATGTTTGAGGGACGGTTGAGGGAAGGTTGAGGGATGGTTGAGGGACGGTTGAGGGACGGTTGAGGGACGGTTGAGGGACGGTTGAGGGACGGTTGAGGGACGGTTGAGGGACGGTTGAGGGAGGGTTGAGGGAGGGTTGAGGGACGGTTGACGGACGGTTGAGGGACGGTTGAGGTACGGCTGAGGGACGGTTGAGGGAAGGTTGAGGAACGGTTGAGGAACGGTTGAGGAACGGTTGATACCTGCCTTGGCGCGATCGGTTGGCTAGAACTCGAGATATGACTGAAAGGAGTGGGGAGTGTTTTTCGCTCTAAACAAATACGCTCCTTCAAGTACTGCGCCTAAACTATAGAAGGGACATGAAAATGTTATATCGCGCGGTTGTTCCTCATTTAAAGCCCTTTCATTTGATATAGGGCTTGGCGCGATCGGTTGGCTAGAACTCGAGATATGACTGAAAGGATTGGGGAGTGTTTTTCGCTCTAAACAAATACGCTCCTTCAAGTATTGCGCCTAAACTATAGAAGTGACAGCTACTCCGCCTAAACTATAGAAGTGACAAGAAAATGTTATATAGCGCGGTTGTTCTCCATTTAAAGACCTTTCATTCGATATAGGGCTTGGCGCGATCGGTTATCTAGAACTTGAAATATGACTGAAAGGAGTGCGGAGTGTTTTTCTCTCTATACAAATACGCTCTTTCAATTATGGTAAATATTGTATGCTAAATAGAGTTATAAGACTAAACCATTACAAAGCCTCAGTTTTCACCGCCTTAACTTGGTTTCTATAACTTAGTCGATTATAGTTTATATTTTCCAGCAAACAATGGATCTACTCCTTTCTTATTATACCACCTGCTGACTCTTCAATATACTGCAAAACTGCATACATTTATTAGGTTGATCTAAGGATGGAGTCAATGGAGCCACCGACGCGTTAAATGGGCGTTACTATGTACTATCCCATTGTAGTTGGTAGTCTTGCAATATATTCAACCAATATTGTAAATAGTTACAAACAGAGCCAAGAAATATTTAGGAAATATGGATACAATAAAATTAAAAGTTTAGATGTTAACTGTACATGCGTATAACTTACCAAAATGTTTTCCGCTGAAATTCGAGTATATCGAGTAATCCTCAATTCGAATAGCGTCACTGAGTTAGGAAAGTAGGAAGTTAGGATAGATATGCAGATATGTAGATATGTTCTAAACTATAGAAGTGTCACGAAAATGATATAATAGCTTTCATTTAATAGCTGACTTGGCGCGATCGGTTGGCCAGAACTCAAGATATGACTGAGAGGAGTGGGGAGTGTTTTTCGCTTTATACAAATACACTCCTTCAATTACTGCGCCTAACCTATAGAAGTGACACGAAAACATTAAATAGCGCGGTTGTTTCTCATTTAAAGACCTTTCAGTTGATACCTATCTTCAACCTCAACATCAATCTCAATCTCAGCCTCAACGACAACCTCAACCTCAACCTAAACGTCAACCTCAACCTCAACCTTAACCTCAACCTCAACCTCAACTAAAAACTCATCTTCAACTTCAACCTCATCCTCAATCTCAATCTCAACATTAACCTCAACCTCAACCTCAACGACAACCTCAACCTCAACCTAAACGTCAACCTCAACCTTAACCTCAACCTTAACCTCAACCTCAACGTCAACCTCAACCTCAACCTCAACTTCAACTACAACCTCATCTTCAACTTCAACCTCAACCTCAACCTCAACCGCAACCTCAACCTTAACTTCAACCTCAACCTCAATCGTAACCTCAAGCTCAAGCTCAATCGTAACCTCAAGCTCAACCTCAATTTCAACTTCAACTTTAACCTCATGCTCAACCTCAACTTCAAGCGCAACTCACCCTCAACCGTACCTCAACCGTCTCTCAACCTTCCCTCAACCTTCTCTCAACCGACCCTCAACCGTCCCCCAACCGTCCCTCAAGCGACCCTCAACCGTCACTCAACCGACCCTTAACCGTCCCTTAACCGTCTCTGAACCGTCTCTGAACCGTCTCTCAACCGTCCCTCAACAGTCCCTCAACCGTCCCTTAACCGTCCCTCAACCGTCCCTCAACCTTCCCTCAACCGTCCCTCAACCGTCCCTCAACCGTCCCGCAACTGACCCTGAACCGTCCCTCAAGCGACCCTCAACCGACCCTCAACCGACCCTCAACCGACCCTCAACTGACCCTCAATTGACCCTCAAACGACCCTCAACCGACCCTCAACCGACCCTCAACCGACCCTCAACCGACCCTCAACCGACCCTCAACCGACCCTCAACCGACCCTCAACCGACCCTCAACCGACCCTCAACCGATCCTCAACCGACCCTCAACCGACCCTCAAACGACCCTTAACCGACCCTCAACCGACCCTCAACCGACCCTCAACCGACCCTCAACCGACCCTCAACCGACCCTCAACCGACCCTCAACCGACCCTCAACCGACCCTCAACCGACCCTCAACCGACCCTCAACCGACCCTCAACCGACCCTCAACCGACCCTCAACCGGCCCTCAACCGACCCTTAACCGACCCTCAACCGACCCTCAACCGACCCTCAACCGACCCTCAACCGACCCTCACCCGACCCTCAACCGACCCTCAACCGACCCTCAACTGTCCCTCAACAGTCCCTCAACCGTCCCTCAACCGTCCCTCAACCGTCCCTCAACCTTCCCTCAACCGTCCCTCAACCGTCCCTCAACCGTCCCTCAACCGCCTACCTACTTCCATCGGAGCCCTACCTACGGCCAGCGAAGCCCTACCTATTGCCAGCGGAGCCCTACCTACGGCCAGCGGGCAATATGTAGGGCTCCGCTGGCTGTGGGTAGGGCTCCGCTGGGCATATGAAGGGCTCCGCTGGGCATATGTAGGGCTCCGTTGGCCATAGGAAGGGCTCCGCTGGCCGTAGGTAGGGCTCCGCTGGCCGTAGGTAGGGCTCCGCTGGCAGTAGGTAGCGCTCCGCTGGCCGTAGGTAGCGCTCCGCTGGCCGTAGGTAGGGCTCCGCTGGACGTAGTTAGAGCTTCGCTTGCAGTATGTAGGGCTCCGCTGGCAGTAGTTAGAGCTTCGCTTGCAGTATGTAGGGCTCCGCTAGCCGTAGGTAGCGCTCCACTGGCAATATGTAGGGCTCCGCTGACTGTGGGTGGGGCTCCGCTGGGCATAGGTAAGGCTCCGTTGGCCATAGGAAGGGCTCCGCTGGCCGTAGGTAGGTCTCCGTTGGCAGTAGGTAGCGCTCCGCTTGCCTTAAGTAGGGCTCCGCTAGCCGTAGGTAGGGCTCCGCTGGCAGTAGGTAGCGCTGCGCTGGCCGTAGGTAGGACTCCGCTGGCCGTTGCTAAGGCTCCGGTTGCAGTAGGTAGGGCTCCGCTGGCCAAAGGTAGGACGGGTGAGGGTTCGGTTGAGGGTTCGGTTAGGGGGCGGTTGAGGGACGGTTGAGGGACGGTTGAGGGATGGTTGACAGATGGTTGAGGGACTGTTGAGGGACTGTTGAGTGACGGTTGAGGGACGGTTGAGGGACGGTTGAGAGACGGTTGAGGGACGGTTGAGGGACGGTTGAGGGACGGTTGAGGGACGGTTGAGGGACGGTTGAGGGACGGTTGAGGGACGGTTGAGGGACGGTTGAGGGACGGTTGAGGGACGGTTGAGGGACGGTTGAGGAAAAGTTGAGGGAGGGTTGAGGGAAGGTTGAGGGAAGGTTTAGAGAAGGTTGAGGGAAGGTTGAGGGAAGGTTGAGGGAAGGTTGAGGGAAGGTTGAGGGACGTTTAAGGGACGTTTGAGGCCCATTTGAGGTACGGTTGAGGGTCGATTGAGGGAAGGTTGAGGTTAGGTTGAGGTAAGGTTGAGGGAAAGTTGAGGGAAAGTTGAGGGACGTTTAAAGGAAGGTTGAGGGACGGTTCAAAGAACGGTTGAGGGACGGTTGAGGGACGGTTGAGGGACGGTTGAGGGACGGTTGAGGGACAGTTGAGGGACTCTTTAGGGAAGGTTGAGGGATGGTTGAGGGACAGTTGAGGAACGGTCGAGGGACGGTTGAGGAACAATTGATTAATGGTTGACGGATGTTTGAGGGACGGTTGAGGGAAGGTTGAGGGATAGTTGAGGGACGGTTGAGGGACGGTTGAGGGACGGTTGAGGGAGGGTTGAGGGACGGTTGAGGGACGGTTGACGGACGGTTGAGGGACGGTTGAGGTACGGCTGAGGGACGGTTGAGGGACGGTTGAGGGAAGGTTGAGGAACGGTTGAGGAACGGTTGAGGGTCGGTTGAGGGACGGTTGGGGGACGGTTGGGCGACGGTTGAGGGTCGGTTGAGAGACGGTTGAGGTACGGTTGAGGGTGAGTTGCGCTTGAGGTACGGTTGAGGGTCGGTTGAGGGAAGGTTGAGGTTAGGTTGAGGTAAGGTTGAGGGAAAGTTGAGGGACGTTTAAAGGAAGGTTGAGGGACGGTTCAAAGAACGGTTGAGGGACGGTTGAGGGACGGCTGAGGGACGGTTGAGGGACAGTTGAGGGACTCTTTAGGGAAGGTTGAGGGATGGTTGAGGGACGGTTGAGGAACGGTCGAGGGACGGTTGAGGAACAATTGATTAATGGTTGACGGATGTTTGAGGGACGGTTGAGGGAAGGTTGAGGGATGGTTGAGGGACGGTTGAGGGACGGTTGAGGGACGGTTGAGGGACGGTTAAGGGAGGGTTGAGGGACGGTTGAGGGACGGTTGACGGACGGTTGAGGGACGGTTGAGGTACGGCTGAGGGACGGTTGAGGGACGGTTGAGGGAAGGTTGAGGAACGGTTGAGGAACGGTTGAGGAACGGTTGAGGAACGGTTGAGGAACGGTTGATACCTGCCTTGGCGCGATCGGTTGGCTAGAACTCGAGATATGACTGAAAGGAGTGGGGAGTGTTTTTCGCTCTAAACAAATAAGCTCCTTTAAGTACTGCGCCTAAACTATATAAGTGACGCGAAAATCTTATATCGCGCGGTTGTTCCTCATTTAAAGACCTTTCATTTGATATAGGGCTTGGCGCGATCGGTTGGCTAGAACTCGAAGTGACATGAAAATGTTATATCGCGCTATTGTTTCTCATTTAAAGACCTTTCATTTGATATAGGGCTTGGCGCGATCGGTTGGCTAGAACTCGAGATATGACTGAAAGGAGTGGGGAGTGTTTTTCGCTCTAAACAAATACGCTCCTTCAAGTACTGCGCCTAAACTATAGAAGTGACAGCTACTCCGCCTAAACTATAGAAGTAACAAGAAAATGTTATATAGCGCGGTTGTTCCCCAATTAAAGACCTTTCATTTGATATAGGGCTTGGCGCGATCGGTTATCTAGAACTTGAGATATGACTGAAAGGAGTGCGGAGTGTTTTTCTCTCTATACAAATACCCTCTTTCAATTACGGTAAATTTTGTATGATAAATAGAGTTATAAGACTAAACCATTACAAAGCCTCAGTTTTCACCGCCTTAACTTGGTTTCTATAACTTAGTCGATTATAGTTTATATTTTCCAGCAAACAATGGATCTACTCCTTTCTTATTATACCACCTGCTGACTCTTTAATATACTGCAAAACTGCATACATTTATTAGGTTGATCTAAGGATGGAGTCAATGGAGCCACCGACGCGTTAAATGGGCGTTACTATGTACTATCCCATTGTAGTTGGTAGTCTTGCAATATATTCAACCAATATTGTAAATAGTTACAAACAGAGCCAAGAAATATTTAGGAAATATGGATACAATAAAATTAAAAGTTTAGATGTTAACTGTACATGCGTATAACTTACCAAAATGTTTTCCGCTGAAATTCGAGTATATCGAGTAATCCTCAATTCGAATAGCGTCACTGTTTATATCTATAGTAGAAAATCTGAAAATATAAGGCAAGCAAACAGCTGAGTTAGGAAAGTAGGAAGTTAGGATAGATATGCAGATATGTAGATATGTTCTAAACTATAGAAGTGTCACGAAAATGATATAATAGCTTTCATTTAATAGCTGACTTGGCGCGATCGGTTGGCCAGAACTCAAGATATGACTGAGAGGAGTGGGGAGTGTTTTTCGCTTTATACAAATACACTCCTTCAATTACTGCGCCTAACCTATAGAAGTGACACGAAAACATTAAATAGCGCGGTTGTTTCTCATTTAAAGACCTTTCAGTTGATACCTATCTTCAACCTCAACATCAATCTCAATCTCAGCCTCAACGACAACCTCAACCTCAACCTAAACGTCAACCTCAACCTCAACCTCAACCTTAACCTCAACCTCAACTACAAACTCATCTTCAACTTCAACCTCATCCTCAATCTCAATCTCAACATTAACCTCAACCTCAACCTCAACGACAACCTCAACCTCAACCTAAACGTCAACCTCAACCTTAACCTCAACCTTAACCTCAACCTCAACGTCAACCTCAACCTCAACCTCAACTTCAACTACAACCTCATCTTCAACTTCAACCTCAACCTCAACCTCAACCGCAACCTCAACCTTAACTTCAACCTCAACCTCAATCGTAACCTCAAGCTCAAGCTCAATCGTAACCTCAAGCTCAACCTCAATTTCAACTTCAACTTTAACCTCATGCTCAACATCAACTTCAAGCGCAACTCACCCTCAACCGTACCTCAACCGTCTCTCAACCTTCCCTCAACCTTCTCTCAACCGACCCTCAACCGTCCCCTAACCGTCCCTCAAGCGCCCCTCAACCGACCCTCAACCGACCCTTAACCGTCCCTTAACCGTCTCTCAACCGTCTCTCAACCGTCCCTCAACAGTCCCTCAACCGTCCCTCAACCGTCCCTCAACCGTCCCTCAACCGTCCCTCAACCGTCCCTCAACCGTCCCTCAACCGTCCCTCAACCGTCCCTCAACCGTCCCTCAACCGTCCCTCAACCGTCCCTCAACCGTCCCTCAACCGTCCCGCAACTGACCCTCAACCGTCCCTCAAGCGACCCTCAACCGACCCTCAACCGACCCTCAACCGTCCCTCAACTGACCCTCAACTGACCCTCAAACGACCCTCAACCGACCCTCAACCGACCCTCAACCGACCCTCAACCGACCCTCAACCGACCCTCAACCGACCCTCAACCGACCCTCAAACGACCCTCAACCGACCCTCAACCGACCCTCAACCGACCCTCAACCGACCCTCAACCGACCCTCAACTGACCCTCAACTGACCCTCAACCGACCCTCAACCGACCCTCAACCGACCCTCAACCGACCCTCAACCGACCCTCAACCGACCCTCAACCGACCCTCAACCGGCCCTCAACCGACCCCTAACCGACCCTCAACCGACCCTCAACCGACCCTCAACCGACCCTCACCCGACCCTCAACCGACCCTCAACCGACCCTCAACTGTCCCTCAACGGTCCCTCAACCGTCCCGGAACCGTCCCGGAACCGTCCCTCAACCGTCCCTCAACCGTTCCTCAACCGTTCCTCAACCGTTCCTCAACCGTTCCTCAACCGTTCCTCAACCGTTCCTCAACCGTTCCTCAACCGTCCCTCAACCGTCCCTCAACCGTCCCTCAACCGTCCCTCAACCGTCCCTCAACCGTCCCTCAACCGTCCCTCAACCGTCCCTCAACCGTCCCTCAACCGTCCCTCAACCGTCCCTCAACCGTCCCTCAACCGTCCCTCAACCGTCCCTCAACCGTCCCTCAACCGTCCCTCAACCGCCTACCTACTTCCATCGGAGCCCTACCTACGGCCAGCGAAGCCCTACCTATTGCCAGCGGAGCCCTACCTACGGCCAGCGGGCAATATGTAGGGCTCCGCTGGCTGTGGGTAGGGCTCCGCTGGGCATATGAAGGGCTCCGCTGGGCATATGTAGGGCTCCGTTGGCCATAGGAAGGGCTCCGCTGGCCGTAGGTAGGGCTCCGCTGGCCGTAGGTAGGGCTCCGCTGGCAGTAGGTAGCGCTCCGCTGGCCGTAGGTAGCGCTCCGCTGGCCGTAGGTAGGGGTCCGCTGGCCGTAGTTAGAGCTTCGCTTGCAGTATGTAGGGCTCCGCTGGCAGTAGTTAGAGCTTCGCTTGCAGTATGTAGGGCTCCGCTAGCCGTAGGTAGCGCTCCACTGGCAATATGTAGGGCTCCGCTGACTGTGGGTGGGGCTCCGCTGGGCATAGGTAAGGCTCCGTTGGCCATAGGAAGGGCTCCGCTGGCCGTAGGTAGGTCTCCGTTGGCAGTAGGTAGCGCTCCGCTTGCCTTAAGTAGGGCTCCGCTAGCCGTAGGTAGGGCTCCGCTGGCAGTAGGTAGCCCTGCGCTGGCCGTAGGTAGGACTCCGCTGGCCGTTGCTAAGGCTCCGGTTGCAGTAGGTAGGGCTCCGCTGGCCAAGGGTAGGACGGGTGAGGGTTCGGTTGAGGGTTCGGTTAGGGGGCGGTTGAGGGACGGTTGAGGGACGGTTGAGGGATGGTTGACAGATGGTTGAGGGACTGTTGAGGGACTGTTGAGTGACGGTTGAGGGACGGTTGAGGGACGGTTGAGGGACGGTTGAGAGACGGTTGAGGGACGGTTGAGGGACGGTTGAGGGACGGTTGAGGGACGGTTGAGGGACGGTTGAGGGACGGTTGAGGGACGGTTGAGGGACGGTTGAGGGACGGTTGAGGGACGGTTGAGGGACGGTTGAGGGACGGTTGAGGAAAAGTTGAGGGAGGGTTGAGGGAAGATTGAGGGAAGGTTTAGAGAAGGTTGAGGGAAGGTTGAGGGAAGGTTGAGGGAAGGTTGAGGGAAGGTTGAGGGAAGGTTGAGGGACGTTTAAGGGACGTTTGAGGCCCATTTGAGGTACGGTTGAGGGTCGATTGAGGGAAGGTTGAGGTTAGGTTGAGGTAAGGTTGAGGGAAAGTTGAGGGAAAGTTGAGGGACGTTTAAAGGAAGGTTGAGGGACGGTTCAAAGAACGGTTGAGGGACGGTTGAGGGACGGTTGAGGGACAGTTGAGGGACTCTTTAGGGAAGGTTGAGGGATGGTTGAGGGACAGTTGAGGAACGGTCGAGGGACGGTTGAGGAACAATTGATTAATGGTTTGAGGGACGGTTGAGGGAAGGTTGAGGGATATTTGAGGGACGGTTGAGGGACGGTTGAGGGACGGTTGAGGGAGGGTTGAGGGACGGTTGAGGGACGGTTGACGGACGGTTGAGGGACGGTTGAGGTACGGCTGAGGGACGGTTGAGGCACGGTTGAGGGAAGGTTGAGGAACGGTTGAGGAACGGTTGAGGGGCGGTTGAGGGACGGTTAGGGGACGGTTGAGGGTCGGTTGAGAGACGGTTGAGGTACGGTTGAGGGTGAGTTGCGCTTGAGGGACGGTTGAGGGTGAGTTGCGCTTGAGGGACGGTTGAGGGACGGTTGAGGGACGGTTGAGGGACGGTTGAGGAAAAGTTGAGGGAAGGTTGAGGGAAGGTTGAGGGAGGGTTGAGGGAAGGTTGAGGGAAGGTTTAGAGAAGGTTGAGGGAAGGTTGAGGGAAGGTTGAGGGAAGGTTGAGGGAAGGTTGAGGGAAGGTTGAGGGAAGGTTGAGGGAAGGTTGAGGGAAGGTTGAGGTACGTTTAAGGGACGTTTGAGGCCCATTTGAGGTACGGTTGAGGGTCGGTTGAGGGAAGGTTGAGGTTAGGTTGAGGTAAGGTTGAGGGAAAGTTGAGGGACGTTTAAAGGAAGGTTGAGGGACGGTTCAAAGAACGGTTGAGGGACGGTTGAGGGACGGTTGAGGGACAGTTGAGGGACTCTTTAGGGAAGGTTGAGGGATGGTTGAGGGACGGTTGAGGAACGGTCGAGGGACGGTTGAGGAACAATTGATTAATGGTTGACGGATGTTTGAGGGACGGTTGAGGGAAGGTTGAGGGATGGTTGAGGGACGGTTGAGGGACGGTTGAGGGACGGTTAAGGGAGGGTTGAGGGACGGTTGAGGGACGGTTGACGGACGGTTGAGGGACGGTTGAGGTACGGCTGAGGGACGGTTGAGGGACGGTTGAGGGAAGGTTGAGGAACGGTTGAGGAACGGTTGAGGAACGGTTGAGGAACGGTTGAGGAACGGTTGAGGAACGGTTGAGGAACGGTTGAGGAACGGTTGATACCTGCCTTGGCGCGATCGGTTGGCTAGAACTCGGGATATGACTGAAAGGAGTGGGGAGTGTTTTTCGCTCTAAACAAATACGCTCCTTTAAGTACTGCGCCTAAACTATATAAGTGACGCGAAAATCTTATATCGCGCGGTTGTTCCTCATTTAAAGACCTTTCATTTGATATAGGGCTTGGCGCGATCGGTTGGCTAGAACTCGAGATATGACTGAAAGGAGTGGGGAGTGTTTTTCGCTCTAAACAAATACGCTCCTTCAAATACTGTGCCTAAACTATAGAAGTGACATGAAAATGTTATATCGCGCGATTGTTTCTCATTTAAAGACCTTTCATTTGATATAGGGCTTGGCGCGATCGGTTGGCTAGAACTCGAGATATGACTGAAAGGAGTGGGGAGTGTTTTTCGCTCTAAACAAATACGCTCCTTCAAGTACTGCGCTTAAACTATAGAAATGACAGCTACTCCGCCTAAACTATAGAAGTAACAAGAAAATGTTATATAGCGCGGTTGTTCCCCAATTAAAGACCTTTCATTCGATATAGGGCTTGGCGCGATCGGTTATCTAGAACTTGAGATATGACTGAAAGGAGTGCGGAGTGTTTTTCTCTCTATACAAATACGCTCTTTCAATTACGGTAAATTTTGTATGATAAATAGAGTTATAAGACTAAACCATTACAAAGCCTCAGTTTTCACCGCCTTAACTTGGTTTCTATAACTTAGTCGATTATAGTTTATATTTTCCAGCAAACAATGGATCTACTCCTTTCTTATTATACCACCTGCTGACTCTTTAATATACTGCAAAACTGCATACATTTATTAGGTTGATCTAAGGATGGAGTCAATGGAGCCACCGACGCGTTAAATGGGCGTTATTATGTACTATCCCATTGTAGTTGGTAGTCTTGCAATATATTCAACCAATATTGTAAATAGTTACAAACAGAGCCAAGAAATATTTAGGAAATATGGATACAATAAAATTAAAAGTTTAGATGTTAACTGTACATGCGTATAACTTACCAAAATGTCTTCCGCTGAAATTCGAGTATATCGAGTAATCCTCAATTCGAATAGCGTCACTGTTTATATTTATAGTAGAAAATCTGAAAATATAAGGCAAGCAATATAAGCAAACAGCTGAGTTAGGAAAGTAGGAAGTTAGGATAGATATGCAGATATGTAGATATGTTCTAAACTATAGAAGTGTCACGAAAATGATATAATAGCTTTCATTTAATAGCTGATTCGGCGCGATCGGTTGGCCAGAACTCAAGATATGACTGAGAGGAGTGGGGAGTGTTTTTCGCTTTATACAAATACACTCCTTCAATTACTGCGCCTAACCTATAGAAGTGACACGAAAACATTAAATAGCGCGGTTGTTTCTCATTTAAAGACCTTTCAGTTGATACCTATCTTCAACCTCAACATCAATCTCAATCTCAGCCTCAACGACAACCTCAACCTCAACCTAAACGTCAACCTCAACCTTAACCATAACCTCAACCTCAACTACAAACTCATCTTCAACTTCAACCTCATCCTCAATCTCAATCTCAACATTAACCTCAACCTCAACCTCAACGACAACCTCAACCTCAACCTAAACGTCAACCTCAACCTTAACCTCAACCTTAACCTCAACCTCAACGTCAACCTCAACCTCAAATTCAACTACAACCTCATCTTCAACTTCAACCTCAACCTCAACCTCAACCGCAACCTCAACCTTAACTTCAACCTCAACCTCAATCGTAACCTCAAGCTCAAGCTCAATCGTAACCTCAAGCTCAACCTCAATTTCAACTTCAACTTTAACCTCATGCTCAACATCAACTTCAAGCGCAACTCACCCTCAACCGTACCTCAACCGTCTCTCAACCTTCCCTCAACCTTCTCTCAACCGACCCTCAACCGTCCCCCAACCGTCCCTCAAGCGCCCCTCAACCGACCCTCAACCGACCCTTAACCGTCCCTTAACCGTCTCTCAACCGTCTCTCAACCGTCCCTCAACAGTCCCTCAACCGTCCCTCAACCGTCCCTCAACCGTCCCTCAACCGTCCCTCAACCGTCCCTCAACCGTCCCTCAACCGTCCCGCAACTGACCCTCAACCGTCCCTCAAGCGACCCTCAACCGACCCTCAACCGACCCTCAACCGTCCCTCAACCGTCCCTCAACCGTCCCTCAACCGTCCCTCAACCGTCCCTCAACCGTCCCTCAACCTTCCCTCAACCTTCCCTCAAACGTCCCTCAAAAGTCCTACCTACTTCCATCGGAGCCCTACCTACGGCCAGCGGAGCCCTACGTACGGCCAGTGGAGCTCTAACTACGGCCAGCGAAGCCCTACCTACTGCCAGCGGAGCCCTACCTACGGCCAGAGGAGCCCTACCTACGGCCAGCGGAGCCCTACCTACTGCCAACGGAGCCCTACCTACTGCTAGCGTAGCCCTACCTGCGCCCAGCGGAGCCGTACATGCGCCCAGCGGAGCCCTACATGCGGCCAGCGCAGCGCTACCTACTGCCAACGGAGCCCTACGTACGGCCAGCGGAGCCCTACGTACGGCCAGCGGAGCCCTACGTACGGCCAGCGGAGCCCTACGTACGGCCAGCGGAGCCCTACGTACGGCCAGCGGAGCCCTACGTACGGCCAGCGGAGCCCTACGTACGGCCAGCGGAGTCCTACCTACTGGGCATATGTAGGGCTCCGTTGGGCATAGGAAGGGATCCGCTGGTAGGTAGGGCTCCGCTGGCAGTAGGTAGGACTCCGCTGGCAGTAGGTAGGGCTCCGCTGGGTATAGGTAGGGCTCCGCTGGCCGTAGGTAGCGCTCCGCTGGGCGTAGGTAGCGCTCCACTGGCCGTAGGTAGGGTTCCGCTGGCCGTAGGTAGGGCTCCGCTGGCCGTAGTTAGAGCTTCGCTTGCAGTATGTAGGGCTCCGCTGGCAGTAGGTAGCGCTCCGCTGGCCGTAGGTAGGACTTCGCTGACCGTAGGTAGCGCTCCGCTAGCCGTAGGTAGCGTTCCACTGGCAATATGTAGGGCTCCGCTGGCTGTGGGTAGGGCTCCGCTGGGCATAGGTAGGGCTCCGTTGGCCATAGGAAGGGCTCCGCTGGCCGTAGGTAGGGCTCCGTTGGCAGTAGGTAGCGCTCCGCTGGCCGTAGGTAGGGCTCCGCTAGCCGTAGGTAGGGCTCCGCTGGCAGTAGGTAGCGCTGCGCTGCCCGTAGGTAGGACTCCGCGTGCCGTAGCTAAGGCTCCGCTTGCAGTAGGAGCCAAAGGTAGGACGGTTGAGGGACGGTTGAGGAACGATTGAGGGAAGGTTGCGGGACGGTTGAGGGACGGTTGAGGGACGGTTGAGGGACGGTTGAGGGACGGTTGAGGGACGGTTGAGGGACGGTTGAGGGACGGTTGAGGGACGGTTGAGGGACGGTTGAGGGACGGTTGAGGGACGGTTGAGGGACGGTTGAGGGACGGTTGAGGGACGGTTGAGGGACGGTTGAGGGACGGTTGAGGGACGGTTGAGGGACGGTTGAGGGACGGTTGAGGGACGGTTGAGGGACGGTTGAGGGACGGTTGAGGGACGGTTGAGGGACGGTTGAGGGACGGTTGAGGGACGGTTGAGGGACGGTTGAGGGACGGTTGAGGGACGGTTGAGGGACGGTTGAGGGACGGTTGAGGGACGGTTGAGGGACGGTTGAGGGACGGTTGAGGGACGGTTGAGGGACGGTTGAGGGACGGTTGAGGGACGGTTGAGGGACGGTTGAGGGACGGTTGAGGGACGGTTGAGGGACGGTTGAGGGACGGTTGAGGGACGGTTGAGGGACGGTTGAGGGACGGTTGAGGGACGGTTGAGGGACGGTT
The DNA here is from genome assembly GCA_937620795.1 of Thecophora atra. NCBI lineage: Eukaryota > Metazoa > Arthropoda > Insecta > Diptera > Conopidae > Thecophora > Thecophora atra. The sequence continues at coordinate 30,586,028 of OW569397.1, read as the reverse complement.
GAGGGACGGTTGAGGGACGGTTGAGGGACGGTTGAGGGACGGTTGAGGGACGGTTGAGGGACGGTTGAGGGACGGTTGAGGGACGGTTGAGGGACGGTTGAGGGACGGTTGAGGGACGGTTGAGGGACGGTTGAGGGACGGTTGAGGGACGGTTGAGGGACGGTTGAGGGACGGTTGAGGGACGGTTGAGGGACGGTTGAGGGACGGTTGAGGGACGGTTGAGGGACGGTTGAGGGACGGTTGAGGGACGGTTGAGGGACGGTTGAGGGACGGTTGAGGGACGGTTGAGGGACGGTAGAGGGATGGTTGAGGGATGGTTGTGGGACGGTTGTGGGACGGTTGAGGGACGGTTGAGGGACGGTTGAGGGACGGTTGAGGGACGGTTGAGGGACGGTTGAGGGACGGTTGAGGGACGGTTGAGGGACGGTTGAGGGTCGGTTGAGGGACGGTTAAGGGACGGTTGAGGTATGTTTGCAGGACGGTTGACGTATGGTTGAGGAACGGTTGAGGGACGGTTGAGGGACGGTTGAGGGACGGTTGAAGGACGGTTGAGGGACGGTTGAGGAACGGTTGAGGCACGGTTGAGGGACGGTTAAGGGACGGTTGAGGGACGGTTGAGTGACGGTTGAGGGACGGTTGAGGACGGTTGAGGGACGGTTGAGGGACGGTTGAGGGACGGTTGAGGGACGGTTGAGGAACGATTGATGGATGGTTGAGGGATGGTTGAGGGACGGTTAAGGGACGGTTGAGGGACGGTTGAGGGACGGTTGAGGGACGGTTGAGGGACGGTTGAGGGACGGTTGAGGGACGGTTGAGGGACGGTTGAGGGAGGGTTGAGGGACGGTTGAGGGACGGTTAAGGGACGATTGAGGGCACGAAAATGATATAGAGCGCGCTTGTTCCCCATTTAAAGACCTTTCAGTTGATGCCTGTCTTGGCGCGATCGGTTGGCTAGAACTCGAGATATGGCTGAAAGGAGTGGGGAGTGTTTTTCGCTCGAAACAAATACGCTCCTTCAAGTACTGCGCCTAAACTATAGAAGTGACACAAAAATGTTATAAAGCGCGGTTGTTCCTCATTTAAAAACCTTTCATTTGATAAATGGCTTGGCGCGATCGGTTGGATAGAGCTCGAGATATGGCTGAAAGGAATGGGGAGTGTTTTTCGCTCTAAACAAATACCCTTCATCAAGTGCTGCGCCTAAACTATGGAAGTGACACGAAAATGTTATATAGCGCGGTTGTTCCTCATTTAAAGACCTTTCATTTGATATATGGCTTGGCACGATCGGTTGGATAGAGCTCGAGATATGGCTGAAAGGAATGGGGAGTGTTTTTCGCTCTAAACAAATACACTCCTTCAAGAACTGCGCCTAAACTAAGAAATTGACACGAAAATGTTATATAGCGCGGTTTTTTCTTATTTAAAGACCTTTCATTTGATATATGGCTTGGCACGATCGGTTGGATAGTGCTCGAGATATGGCTGAAAGGAATGGGGAGTGTTTTTCGCTCTAAACAAATACACTCCTTCAAGTACTGCCCCTAAACTATAGAAGTGACACGAAAATATTATATAGCGCGGTTGTTCCTCATTTAAAGGCATTTCATTTGATATATGGCTTGGCGCGATCGGTTGGATAGAGCTCGAGATATGGCTGAAAGGAATGGGGAGTGTTTTTCGCTCTAAACAAATACCCTTCATTAAGTGCTGCGCCTAAACTATGGAAGTGACACGAAAATGTTATATAGCGCGGTTGTTCCTCATTTAAAGATCTTTCATTTGATATATGGCTTGGCACGATCGGTTGGATAGAGCTCGAGATATGGCTGAAAGGAATGGGGAGTGTTTTTCGCTCTAAACAAATACACTCCTTCAAGTACTGCGCCTAAACTAAGAAATTGACACGAAAATGTTATATAGCGCGGTTTTTTCTTATTTAAAGACCTTTCATTTGATATATGGCTTGGCACGATCGGTTGGATAGTGCTCGAGATATGGCTGAAAGGAATGGGGAGTGTTTTTCGCTCTAAACAAATACACTCCTTCAAGTACTGCCCCTAAACTATAGAAGTGACACGAAAATATTATATAGCGCGGTTGTTCCTCATTTAAAGGCATTTCATTTGATATATGGCTTGGCGCGATCGGTTGGATAGAGCTCGAGATATGGCTGAAAGGAATGGGGAGTGTTTTTCGCTCTAAACAAATACCCTTCATTAAGTGCTGCGCCTAAACTATGGAAGTGACACGAAAATGTTATAAAGCGCGGTTGTTCCTCATTTAAAGACTTTTCATTTGATATATGGCTTGGCGCGATCGGTTGGATAGAGCTCGAGATATGGCTGAAAGGAATGGGGAGTGTTTTTCGCTCTAAACAAATACACTCCTTCAAGTACTGCGCCTAAACTATGGAAGTGACACGAAAATCTTATATAGCGCGGTTGTTCCTCATTTGAAGACCTTTCACTTGATATATGGCTTGGCGCGATCGGTTGGCTAGAGCTCGAGATATGGCTGAAAGGAATGGGGAGTGTTTTTCGCTCTAAACAAATACCCTCCTTCAAGTACTGCGCCTAAACTATAGAAGTGACACAAAAATGTTATATAGCGCGGTTGTTCCTCATTTAAAGATCTTTCATTTGATATATGGCTTGGCACGATCGGTTGGATAGAGCTCGAGATATGGCTGAAAGGAATGGGGAGTGTTTTTCGCTCTAAACAAATACACTCCTTCAAGTACTGCGCCTAAACTAAGAAATTGACACGAAAATGTTATATAGCGCGGTTTTTTCTTATTTAAAGACCTTTGATTTGATATATGGCTTGGCACGATCGGTTGGATAGTGCTGGAGATATGGCTGAAAGGAATGGGGAGTGTTTTTCGCTCTAAACAAATACACTCCTTCAAGTACTGCCCCTAAACTATAGAAGTGACACGAAAATATTATATAGCGCGGTTGTTCCTCATTTAAAAACCTTTCATTTGATATATGGCTTGGCGCGATCGGTTGAATAGAGCTCGCGATATGGCTGAAAGGAATGGGGAGTGTTTTTCGCTCTAAACAAATACCCTCCTTCAAGTACTGCGCCTAAACTATAGCAGTGACACAAAAATGTTATATAGCGCGGTTGCTCCTCATTTAAAGACCTTTCATTTGATATATGGCTTGGCGCTATCGGTTGGATAGAGCTCGAGATATGGCTGAAAGGAATGGGGAGTGTTTTTCGCTCTAAACAAATACCCTCCATCAAGTGCTGCGCCTAAACTATGGAAGTGACACGAAAATGTTATATAGCGCGGTTGTTCCTCATTTAAAGACCTTTCATTTTATATATGGCTTGGCGCGATCGGTTGGATAGAGCTCGAGATATGGCTGAAAGGATTGGGGAGTGTTTTTCGCTCTAAACAAATACCCTCCATCAAGTACTGCGCCTAAACTATAGAAGTGACACGAAAATATTATATAGCGCGGTTGTTCCTCATTTAAAGACCTTTCATTTGATATATGGCTTGGCGCGATTGGTTGGATAGAGCTCGAGATATGGCTGAAAGGAATGGGGAGTGTTTTTCGCTCTAAACAAATACCCTTCATCAAGTGCTGCGCCTAAACTATGGAAGTGATACGAAAATGTTATATAGCGCGGTTGTTCCTCATTTAAAGACCTTTCATTTGATATATGGCTTGGCGCGATCGGTTGGCTAGAGCTCGAGATATGGCTGAAAGGAATGGGGAGTGTTTTTCGCTCTAAACAAATACCCTCCTTCAAGTACTGCGCCTAAACTATAGAAGTGACACAAAAATGTTATATAGCGCGGTTGTTCCTCATTTAAAGATCTTTCATTTGATATATGGCTTGGCACGATCGGTTGGATAGAGCTCGAGATATGGCTGAAAGGAATGGGGAGTGTTTTTCGCTCTAAACAAATACACTCCTTCAAGTACTGCGCCTAAACTAAGAAATTGACACGAAAATGTTATATAGCGCGGTTTTTTCTTATTTAAAGACCTTTCATTTGATATATGGCTTGGCACGATCGGTTGGATAGTGCTCGAGATATGGCTGAAAGGAATGGGGAGTGTTTTTCGCTCTAAACAAATACACTCCTTCAAGTACTGCCCCTAAACTATAGAAGTGACACAAAAATGTTTTATAGCGCGGTTGTTCCTCATTTAAAGACCTTTCATTTGATATATGGCTTGGCGCGATCGGTTGGATAGAGCTCGAGATATGGCTGAAAGGAATGGGGAGTGTTTTTCGCTCTAAACAAATACACTTCTTCAAGTACTGCCCCTAAACTATAGAAGTGACACAAAAATGTTATATAGCACGGTTGTTCCTCATTTAAAGACCTTTCATTTGATATATGGCTTGGCACGATCGGTTGGATAGAGCTCGAGATATGGCTGAAAGGAATGGGGAGTGTTTTTCGCTCTAAACAAATACACTCCTTCAAGTACTGCGCCTAAACTAAGAAATTGACACGAAAATGTTATATAGCGCGGTTGTTTCTTATTTAAAGACCTTTCATTTGATATATGGCTTGGCACGATCGGTTGGATAGAGCTCGAGATATGGCTGAAAGGAATGGGGAGTGTTTTTCGCTCTAAACAAATACACTCCTTCAAGTACTGCGCCTAAACTAAGAAATTGACACGAAAATGTTATATAGCGCGGTTGTTTCTTATTTAAAGACCTTTCATTTGATATATGGCTTGGCACGATCGGTTGGATAGTGCTCGAGATATGGCTGAAAGGAATGGGGAGTGTTTTTCGCTCTAAACAAATACACTCCTTCAAGTACTGCCCCTAAACTATAGAAGTGACACGAAAATATTATATAGCGCGGTTGTTCCTCATTTAAAGGCATTTCATTTGATATATGGCTTGGCGCGATCGGTTGGATAGAGCTCGAGATATGGCTGAAAGGAATGGGGAGTGTTTTTCGCTCTAAACAAATACCCTTCATTAAGTGCTGCGCCTAAACTATGGAAGTGACACGAAAATGTTATATAGCGCGGTTGTTCCTCATTTAAAGATCTTTCATTTGATATATGGCTTGGCACGATCGGTTGGATAGAGCTCGAGATATGGCTGAAAGGAATGGGGAGTGTTTTTCGCTCTAAACAAATACACTCCTTCAAGTACTGCGCCTAAACTAAGAAATTGACACGAAAATGTTATATAGCGCGGTTTTTTCTTATTTAAAGACCTTTCATTTGATATATGGCTTGGCACGATCGGTTGGATAGTGCTCGAGATATGGCTGAAAGGAATGGGGAGTGTTTTTCGCTCTAAACAAATACACTCCTTCAAGTACTGCCCCTAAACTATAGAAGTGACACGAAAATATTATATAGCGCGGTTGTTCCTCATTTAAAGGCATTTCATTTGATATATGGCTTGGCGCGATCGGTTGGATAGAGCTCGAGATATGGCTGAAAGGAATGGGGAGTGTTTTTCGCTCTAAACAAATACCCTTCATTAAGTGCTGCGCCTAAACTATGGAAGTGACACGAAAATGTTATAAAGCGCGGTTGTTCCTCATTTAAAGACTTTTCATTTGATATATGGCTTGGCGCGATCGGTTGGATAGAGCTCGAGATATGGCTGAAAGGAATGGGGAGTGTTTTTCGCTCTAAACAAATACACTCCTTCAAGTACTGCGCCTAAACTATGGAAGTGACACGAAAATCTTATATAGCGCGGTTGTTCCTCATTTGAAGACCTTTCACTTGATATATGGCTTGGCGCGATCGGTTGGCTAGAGCTCGAGATATGGCTGAAAGGAATGGGGAGTGTTTTTCGCTCTAAACAAATACCCTCCTTCAAGTACTGCGCCTAAACTATAGAAGTGACACAAAAATGTTATATAGCGCGGTTGTTCCTCATTTAAAGATCTTTCATTTGATATATGGCTTGGCACGATCGGTTGGATAGAGCTCGAGATATGGCTGAAAGGAATGGGGAGTGTTTTTCGCTCTAAACAAATACACTCCTTCAAGTACTGCGCCTAAACTAAGAAATTGACACGAAAATGTTATATAGCGCGGTTTTTTCTTATTTAAAGACCTTTGATTTGATATATGGCTTGGCACGATCGGTTGGATAGTGCTGGAGATATGGCTGAAAGGAATGGGGAGTGTTTTTCGCTCTAAACAAATACACTCCTTCAAGTACTGCCCCTAAACTATAGAAGTGACACAAAAATATTATATAGCGCGGTTGTTCCTCATTTAAAAACCTTTCATTTGATATATGGCTTGGCGCGATCGGTTGAATAGAGCTCGCGATATGGCTGAAAGGAATGGGGAGTGTTTTTCGCTCTAAACAAATACCCTCCTTCAAGTACTGCGCCTAAACTATAGCAGTGACACAAAAATGTTATATAGCGCGGTTGCTCCTCATTTAAAGACCTTTCATTTGATATATGGCTTGGCGCTATCGGTTGGATAGAGCTCGAGATATGGCTGAAAGGAATGGGGAGTGTTTTTCGCTCTAAACAAATACCCTCCATCAAGTGCTGCGCCTAAACTATGGAAGTGACACGAAAATGTTATATAGCGCGGTTGTTCCTCATTTAAAGACCTTTCATTTTATATATGGCTTGGCGCGATCGGTTGGATAGAGCTCGAGATATGGCTGAAAGGATTGGGGAGTGTTTTTCGCTCTAAACAAATACCCTCCATCAAGTACTGCGCCTAAACTATAGAAGTGACACGAAAATATTATATAGCGCGGTTGTTCCTCATTTAAAGACCTTTCATTTGATATATGGCTTGGCGCGATCGGTTGGATAGAGCTCGAGATATGGCTGAAAGGAATGGGGAGTGTTTTTCGCTCTAAACAAATACCCTTCATCAAGTGCTGCGCCTAAACTATGGAAGTGACACGAAAATGTTATATAGCGCGGTTGTTCCTCATTTAAAGACCTTTCATTTGATATATGGCTTGGCGCGATCGGTTGGCTAGAGCTCGAGATATGGCTGAAAGGAATGGGGAGTGTTTTTCGCTCTAAACAAATACCCTCCTTCAAGTACTGCGCCTAAACTATAGAAGTGACACAAAAATGTTATATAGCGCGGTTGTTCCTCATTTAAAGATCTTTCATTTGATATATGGCTTGGCACGATCGGTTGGATAGAGCTCGAGATATGGCTGAAAGGAATGGGGAGTGTTTTTCGCTCTAAACAAATACACTCCTTCAAGTACTGCGCCTAAACTAAGAAATTGACACGAAAATGTTATATAGCGCGGTTTTTTCTTATTTAAAGACCTTTCATTTGATATATGGCTTGGCACGATCGGTTGGATAGTCCTCGAGATATGGCTGAAAGGAATGGGGAGTGTTTTTCGCTCTAAACAAATACACTCCTTCAAGTACTGCCCCTAAACTATAGAAGTGACACAAAAATGTTTTATAGCGCGGTTGTTCCTCATTTAAAGACCTTTCATTTGATATATGGCTTGGCGCGATCGGTTGGATAGAGCTCGAGATATGGCTGAAAGGAATGGGGAGTGTTTTTCGCTCTAAACAAATACACTCCTTCAAGTACTGCCCCTAAACTATAGAAGTGACACAAAAATGTTATATAGCACGGTTGTTCCTCATTTAAAGACCTTTCATTTGATATATGGCTTGGCACGATCGGTTGGATAGAGCTCGAGATATGGCTGAAAGGAATGGGGAGTGTTTTTCGCTCTAAACAAATACACTCCTTCAAGTACTGCGCCTAAACTAAGAAATTGACACGAAAATGTTATATAGCGCGGTTGTTTCTTATTTAAAGACCTTTCATTTGATATATGGCTTGGCACGATCGGTTGGATAGAGCTCGAGATATGGCTGAAAGGAATGGGGAGTGTTTTTCGCTCTAAACAAATACACTCCTTCAAGTACTGCGCCTAAACTATAGAAGTGACACAAAAATGTTATATAGCGCGGTTGTTCCTCATTTAAAGACCTTTCATTTGATATATGGCTTGGCGCGATCGGTTGGATAGAGCTCGAGATATGGCTGAAAGGATTGGGGAGTGTTTTTCGCTCTAAACAAATACCCTCCATCAAGTACTGCGCCTAAACTATAGAAGTGACACAAAAATATTATATAGCGCGGTTGTTCCTCATTTAAAGACCTTTCATTTGATATATGGCTTGGCGCGATCGGTTGGATAGAGCTCGAGATATGGCTGAAAGGATTGGGGAGTGTTTTTCGCTCTAAACAAATACCCTCCATCAAGTACTGCGCCTAAACTATAGAAGTGACACAAAAATGTTATATAGCGCGGTTGTTCCTCATTTAAAGACCTTTCATTTGATATATGGCTTGGCGCGATCGGTTGGATAGAGCTCGAGATATGGCTGAAAGGATTGGGGAGTGTTTTTCGCTCTAAACAAATACCCTCCATCAAGTACTGCGCATAAACTATAGAAGTGACACGAAAATATTATATAGCGCGGTTGTTCCTCATTTAAAGACCTTTCATTTGATATATGGCTTGGCACGATCGGTTGGATAGAGCTCGAGATATGGCTGAAAGGAATGGGGAGTGTTTTTCGCTCTAAACAAATACCATCCTTCAAGTACTGCGCCTAAACTATAGAAGTGACACCTTTCATTTGATATATGGCTTGGCGCGATCGGTTGGATAGAACTCGAGGTATGGCTGAAAGGAATGGGAAGTGTTTTTCGCTATAAACAAATACACTCCTTCAAGTACTGCGCCTAAACTATGGAAGTGACACGAAAATCTTATATAGCGCGGTTGTTCCTCATTTGAAGACCTTTCACTTGATATATGGCTTGCCGCGATCGGTTGGCTAGAGCTCGAGATATGGCTGAAAGGAATGGGGAGTATTTTTCGCTCTAAACAAATACCCTCCTTCAAGTACTGCGCCTAAACTATAGAAGTGACACAAAAATGTTATATAGCGCGGTTGTTCCTCATTTAAAGATCTTTCATTTGATATATGGCTTGGCACGATCGGTTGTATAGAGCTCGAGATATGGCTGAAAGGAATGGGGAGTGTTTTTCGCTCTAAACAAATACACTCCTTCAAGTACTGCGCCTAAACTATGGAAGTGACACGAAAATGTTATATAGCGCGGTTGTTCCCCATTGAAAGACCTTTCACTTGATATATGGCTTGGCGCGATCGGTTGGATAGAGCTCGAGATATGGCTGAAAGGAATGGGGAGTGTTTTTCGCTCTAAACAAATACCATCCTTCAAGTACTGCGCCTAAACTATAGAAGTGACACCTTTCATTTGATATATGGCTTGGCGCGATCGGTTGGATAGAGCTCGAGATATGGCTGAAAGGAATGGGGAGTGTTTTTGGCTCTAAACAAATACCATCCTTCAAGTACTGCGCCTAAACTATAGAAGTGACACCTTTCATTTGATATATGGCTTGGCGCGATCGGTTGGATAGAGCTCGAGATATGGCTGAAAGGAATGGGGAGTGTTTTTCGCTCTAAACAAATACCCTCCATCAAGTGCTGCGCCTAAACTATGGAAGTGACACGAAAATGTTATATAGCGCGGTTGTTCCTCATTTAAAGACCTTTCATTTGATAAATGGTTTGGCGCGATCGGTTGGATAGAGCTCGAGATATGGCTGAAGGGAATGGGGAGTGTTTTTCGCTCTAAACAAATACCCTTCATCAAGTGCTGCGCCTAAACTATGGAAGTGACACGAAAATGTTATATAGCGCGGTTGTTCCTCATTTAAAGACCTTTCATTTGATATATGGCTTGGCGCGATCGGTTGGATAGAGCTCGAGATATGGCTGAAAGGAATGGGGAGTGTTTTTCGCTCTAAACAAATACACTCCTTCAAGTACTGCGCCTAAACTATAGAAGTGACACAAAAATGTTATATAGGGCGGTTGTTCCTCATTTAAAGACCTTTCATTTGATATATGGCTTGGCGCGATCGGTTGGATAGAGCTCGAGATATGGCTGAAAGGAATGGGGAGTGTTTTTCGCTCTAAACAAATACCCTTCATCAAGTGCTGCGCCTAAACTATGGAAGTGACACGAAAATGTTATATAGCGCGGTTGTTCCTCATTTAAAGACCTTTCATTTGATATATGGCTTGGCGCGATCGGTTGGATAGAGCTCGAGATATGGCTGAAAGGAATGGGGAGTGTTTTTCGCTCTAAACAAATACCCTTCATCAAGTGCTGCGCCTAAACTATGGAAGTGACACGAAAATGTTATATAGCGCGGTTGTTCCTCATTTAAAGACCTTTCATTTTATATATGGCTTGGCGCGATCGGTTGGATAGAGCTCGAGATATGGCTGAAAGGAATGGGGAGTGTTTTTCGCTCTAAACAAATACCCTTCATCAAGTGCTGCGCCTAAACTATGGAAGTGACACGATAATGTTATATAGCGCGGTTGTTCCTCATTTAAAGACCTTTCATTTGATGTATGGCTTGGCGCGATCGGTTGGCTAGAGCTCGAGATATGGCTGAAAGGAATGGGAAGTGTTTTTCGCTCTAAACAAATACCCTCCTTCAAGTACTGCGCCTAAACTATAGAAGTGACACAAAAATGTTATATAGCGCGGTTGTTTCTCATTTAAAGATCTTTCATTTGATATATGGCTTGGCACGATCGGTTGGATAGAGCTCGAGATATGGCTGAAAGGAATGGGGAGTGTTTTTCGCTCTAAACAAATACACTCCTTCAAGTACTGCCCCTAAACTATAGAAGTGACACGAAAATATTATATAGCGCGGTTGTTCCTCATTTAAAGACCTTTCATTTGATATATGGCTTGGCGCGATCGGTTGGATAGAGCTCGAGATATGGCTGAAAGGAATGGGGAGTGTTTTTCGCTCTAAACAAATACCCTCCTTCAAGTACTGCGCCTAAACTATAGAAGTGACACAAAAATGTTATATAGCGCGGTTGTTTCTCATTTAAAGATCTTTCATTTGATATATGGCTTGGCACGATCGGTTGGATAGAGCTCGAGATATGGCTGAAAGGAATGGGGAGTGTTTTTCGCTCTAAACAAATACACTCCTTCAAGTACTGCGCCTAAACTAAGAAATTGACACGAAAATATTATATAGCGCGGTTGTTCCTCATTTAAAGACCTTTCATTTGATATATGGCTTGGCGCTATCGGTTGGATAGAGCTCGAGATATGGCTGAAAGGAATGGGGAGTGTTTTTCGCTCTAAACAAATACCCTCCATCAAGTGCTGCGCCTAAACTATAGAAGTGACACGAAAATGTTATATAGCGCGGTTGTTCCTCATTTAAAGACCTTTCATTTGATATATGGCTTGGCGCGATCGGTTGGATAGAGCTCGAGATATGGCTGAAAGGAATGGGGAGTGTTTTTCGCTCTAAACAAATACCCTCCATCAAGTACTGCGCCTAAACTATAGAAGTGACACGAAAATATTATATAGCGCGGTTGTTCCTCATTTAAAGACCTTTCATTTGATATATGGCTTGGCGCGATCGGTTGGCTAGAGCTCGAGATATGGCTGAAAGGAATGGGGAGTGTTTTTCGCTCTAAACAAATACCCTCCTTCAAGTACTGCGCCTAAACTATAGAAGTGACACAAAAATGTTATATAGCGCGGTTGTTCCTCATTTAAAGATCTTTCATTTGATATATGGCTTGGCACGATCGGTTGGATAGAGCTCGAGATATGGCTGAAAGGAATGGGGAGTGTTTTTCGCTCTAAACAAATACACTCCTTCAAGTACTGCGCCTAAACTAAGAAATTGACACGAAAATGTTATATAGCGCGGTTTTTTCTTATTTAAAGACCTTTCATTTGATATATGGCTTGGCACGATCGGTTGGATAGTGCTGGAGATATGGCTGAAAGGAATGGGGAGTGTTTTTCGCTCTAAACAAATACACTCCTTCAAGTACTGCCCCTAAACTATAGAAGTGACACGAAAATATTATATAGCGCGGTTGTTCCTCATTTAAAAACCTTTCATTTGATATATGGCTTGGCGCGATCGGTTGAATAGAGCTCGCGATATGGCTGAAAGGAATGGGGAGTGTTTTTCGCTCTAAACAAATACCCTCCTTCAAGTACTGCGCCTAAACTATAGCAGTGACACAAAAATGTTATATAGCGCGGTTGCTCCTCATTTAAAGACCTTTCATTTGATATATGGCTTGGCGCTATCGGTTGGATAGAGCTCGAGATATGGCTGAAAGGAATGGGGAGTGTTTTTCGCTCTAAACAAATACCCTCCATCAAGTGCTGCGCCTAAACTATAGAAGTGACACGAAAATGTTATATAGCGCGGTTGTTCCTCATTTAAAGGCCTTTCATTTGATATATGGCTTGGCGCGATCGGTTGGATAGAGCTCGCGATATGGCTGAAAGGAATGGGGAGTGTTTTTCGCTCTAAACAAATACACTCCTTCAAGTACTGCGCCTAAACTATAGCAGTGACACAAAAATGTTATATAGCGCGGTTGTTCCTCATTTAAAGATCTTTCATTTGATATATGGCTTGGCGCGATCGGTTGGATAGAGCCCGAGATATGGCTGAAAGGAATGGGGAGTGTTTTTCGCTCTAAACAAATACCCTCCATCAAGTGCTGCGCCTAAACTATGGAAGTGACACGAAAATGTTATATAGCGCGGTTGTTCCTCATTTAAAGACCTTTCATTTGATATATGGCTTGGCGCGATCGGTTGGATAGAGCTGGAGATATGGCTGAAAGGAATGGGGAGTGTTTTTCGCTCTAAACAAATACACTCCTTCAAGTACTGCGCCTAAACTATGGAAGTGACACGAAAATGTTATATAGCGCGGTTGTTCCCCATTGAAAGACCTTTCACTTGATATATGGCTTGGCGCGATCGGTTGGCTAGAGCACGAGATATGGCTGAAAGGAATGGGGAGTGTTTTTCGCTCTAAACAAATACCCTCCATCAAGTACTGCGCCTAAACTATAGAAGTGACACGAAAATATTATATAGCGCGATTGTTCCTCATTTAAAGACCCTTTCATTTGATATATGGCTTGGCGCGATCGGTTGGATAGAGCTCGCGATATGGCTGAAAGGAATGGGGAGTGTTTTTCGCTCTAAACAAATACACTCCTTCAAGTACTGCGCCTAAACTATAGCAGTGACACAAAAATGTTATATAGCGCGGTTGTTCCTCATTTAAAGACCTTTCATTTGATATATGGCTTGGCGCGATCGGTTGGATAGAGCCCGAGATATGGCTGAAAGGAATGGGGAGTGTTTTTCGCTCTAAACAAATACCCTCCATCAAGTGCTGCGCCTAAACTATGGAAGTGACACGAAAATGTTATATAGCGCGGTTGTTCCTCATTTAAAGGCCTTTCATTTGATATATGGCTTGGCGCGATCGGTTGGATAGAGCTCGAGATATGGCTGAAAGGAATGGGGAGTGTTTTTCGCTCTAAACAAATACCCTCCTTCAAGTACTGCGCCTAAACTATAGAAGTGACACGAAAATATTATATAGCGCGATTGTTCCTCATTTAAAGACCCTTTCATTTGATATATGGCTTGGCGCGATCGGTTGGATAGAGCTCGCGATATGGCTGAAAGGAATGGGGAGTGTTTTTCGCTCTAAACAAATACACTCCTTCAAGTACTGCGCCTAAACTATAGCAGTGACACAAAAATGTTATATAGCGCGGTTGTTCCTCATTTAAAGACCTTTCATTTGATATATGGCTTGGCGCGATCGGTTGGATAGAGCCCGAGATATGGCTGAAAGGAATGGGGAGTGTTTTTCGCTCTAAACAAATACCCTCCATCAAGTGCTGCGCCTAAACTATGGAAGTGACACGAAAATGTTATATAGCGCGGTTGTTCCTCATTTAAAGGCCTTTCATTTGATATATGGCTTGGCGCTATCGGTTGGATAGAGCTCGAGATATGGCTGAAAGGAATGGGGAGTGTTTTTCGCTCTAAACAAATACCCTCCATCAAGTGCTGCGCTTAAACTATAGAAGTGACACGAAAATATTATATAGCGCGATTGTTCCTCATTTAAAGACCCTTTCATTTGATATATGGCTTGGCGCGATCGGTTGGATAGAGCTCGCGATATGGCTGAAAGGAATGGGGAGTGTTTTTCGCTCTAAACAAATACACTCCTTCAAGTACTGCGCCTAAACTATAGCAGTGACACAAAAATGTTATATAGCGCGGTTGTTCCTCATTTAAAGACCTTTCATTTGATATATGGCTTGGCGCGATCGGTTGGATAGAGCTCGAGATATGGCTGAAAGGAATGGGGAGTGTTTTTCGCTCTCAACAAATACCCTCCATCAAGTGCTGCGCCTAAACTATGGAAGTGACACGAAAATGTTATATAGCGCGGTTGTTCCTCATTTAAAGGCCTTTCATTTGATATATGGCTTGGCGCTATCGGTTGGATAGAGCTCGAGATATGGCTGAAAGGAATGGGGAGTGTTTTTCGCTCTAAACAAATACCCTCCATCAAGTGCTGCGCTTAAACTATAGAAGTGACACGAAAATGTTATATAGCGCGGTTGTTCCTCATTTAAAGACCTTTCATTTGATATATGGCTTGGCGCGATCGGTTGGATAGAGCTCGAGATATGGCTGAAAGGAATGGGGAGTGTTTTTCGCTCTAAACAAATACCCTCCTTCAAGTACTGCGCCTAAACTATAGAAGTGACACAAAAATGTTATATAGCGCGGTTGTTCCTCATTTAAAGATCTTTCATTTGATATATGGCTTGGCGCGATCGGTTGGATAGAGCCCGAGATATGGCTGAAAGGAATGGGGAGTGTTTTTCGCTCTAAAGAAATACCCTCCATCAAGTGCTGCGCCTAAACTATGGAAGTGACACGAAAATGTTATATAGCGCGGTTGTTCCTCATTTAAAGACCTTTCATTTGATATATGGCTTGGCGCGATCGGTTGGATAGAGCTCGAGATATGGCTGAAAGGAATGGGGAGTGTTTTTCGCTCTCAACAAATACCCTCCATCAAGTGCTGCGCCTAAACTATGGAAGTGACACGAAAATGTTATATAGCGCGGTTGTTCCTCATTTAAAGACCTTTCATTTGATATATGGCCTGGCGCGATCGGTTGGATAGAGCTCGAGATATGGCTGAAAGGAATGGGGAGTGTTTTTCGCTCTAAACAAATACCCTCCATCAAGTGCTGCGCTTAAACTATAGAAGTGACACGAAAATGTTATATAGCGCGGTTGTTCCTCATTTAAAGACCTTTCATTTGATATATGGCTTGGCGCGATCGGTTGAATAGAGCTCGCGATATGGCTGAAAGGAATGGGGAGTGTTTTTCGCTCTAAACAAATACCCTCCTTCAAGTACTGCGCCTAAACTATAGAAGTGACACAAAAATGTTATATAGCGCGGTTGTTTCTCATTTAAAGATCTTTCATTTGATATATGGCTTGGCACGATCGGTTGGATAGAGCTCGAGATATGGCTGAAAGGAATGGGGAGTGTTTTTCGCTCTAAACAAATACACTCCTTCAAGTACTGCGCCTAAACTAAGAAATTGACACGAAAATATTATATAGCGCGGTTGTTCCTCATTTAAAGACCTTTCATTTGATATATGGCTTGGCGCTATCGGTTGGATAGAGCTCGAGATATGGCTGAAAGGAATGGGGAGTGTTTTTCGCTCTAAACAAATACCCTCCATCAAGTGCTGCGCCTAAACTATAGAAGTGACACGAAAATGTTATATAGCGCGGTTGTTCCTCATTTAAAGACCTTTCATTTGATATATGGCTTGGCGCGATCGGTTGGATAGAGCTCGAGATATGGCTGAAAGGAATGGGGAGTGTTTTTCGCTCTAAACAAATACCCTCCATCAAGTACTGCGCCTAAACTATAGAAGTGACACGAAAATATTATATAGCGCGGTTGTTCCTCATTTAAAGACCTTTCATTTGATATATGGCTTGGCGCGATCGGTTGGCTAGAGCTCGAGATATGGCTGAAAGGAATGGGGAGTGTTTTTCGCTCTAAACAAATACCCTCCTTCAAGTACTGCGCCTAAACTATAGAAGTGACACAAAAATGTTATATAGCGCGGTTGTTCCTCATTTAAAGATCTTTCATTTGATATATGGCTTGGCACGATCGGTTGGATAGAGCTCGAGATATGGCTGAAAGGAATGGGGAGTGTTTTTCGCTCTAAACAAATACACTCCTTCAAGTACTGCGCCTAAACTAAGAAATTGACACGAAAATGTTATATAGCGCGGTTTTTTCTTATTTAAAGACCTTTCATTTGATATATGGCTTGGCACGATCGGTTGGATAGTGCTGGAGATATGGCTGAAAGGAATGGGGAGTGTTTTTCGCTCTAAACAAATACACTCCTTCAAGTACTGCCCCTAAACTATAGAAGTGACACGAAAATATTATATAGCGCGGTTGTTCCTCATTTAAAAACCTTTCATTTGATATATGGCTTGGCGCGATCGGTTGAATAGAGCTCGCGATATGGCTGAAAGGAATGGGGAGTGTTTTTCGCTCTAAACAAATACCCTCCTTCAAGTACTGCGCCTAAACTATAGCAGTGACACAAAAATGTTATATAGCGCGGTTGCTCCTCATTTAAAGACCTTTCATTTGATATATGGCTTGGCGCTATCGGTTGGATAGAGCTCGAGATATGGCTGAAAGGAATGGGGAGTGTTTTTCGCTCTAAACAAATACCCTCCATCAAGTGCTGCGCCTAAACTATAGAAGTGACACGAAAATGTTATATAGCGCGGTTGTTCCTCATTTAAAGACCTTTCATTTGATATATGGCTTGGCGCGATCGGTTGGATAGAGCTCGAGATATGGCTGAAAGGAATGGGGAGTGTTTTTCGCTCTAAACAAATACCCTCCATCAAGTACTGCGCCTAAACTATAGAAGTGACACGAAAATATTATATAGCGCGGTTGTTCCTCATTTAAAGACCTTTCATTTGATATATGGCTTGGCGCGATCGGTTGGCTAGAGCTCGAGATATGGCTGAAAGGAATGGGGAGTGTTTTTCGCTCTAAACAAATACCCTCCTTCAAGTACTGCGCCTAAACTATAGAAGTGACACAAAAATGTTATATAGCGCGGTTGTTCCTCATTTAAAGATCTTTCATTTGATATATGGCTTGGCACGATCGGTTGGATAGAGCTCGAGATATGGCTGAAAGGAATGGGGAGTGTTTTTCGCTCTAAACAAATACACTCCTTCAAGTACTGCGCCTAAACTAAGAAATTGACACGAAAATGTTATATAGCGCGGTTTTTTCTTATTTAAAGACCTTTCATTTGATATATGGCTTGGCACGATCGGTTGGATAGTGCTGGAGATATGGCTGAAAGGAATGGGGAGTGTTTTTCGCTCTAAACAAATACACTCCTTCAAGTACTGCCCCTAAACTATAGAAGTGACACGAAAATATTATATAGCGCGGTTGTTCCTCATTTAAAAACCTTTCATTTGATATATGGCTTGGCGCGATCGGTTGAATAGAGCTCGCGATATGGCTGAAAGGAATGGGGAGTGTTTTTCGCTCTAAACAAATACCCTCCTTCAAGTACTGCGCCTAAACTATAGCAGTGACACAAAAATGTTATATAGCGCGGTTGCTCCTCATTTAAAGACCTTTCATTTGATATATGGCTTGGCGCTATCGGTTGGATAGAGCTCGAGATATGGCTGAAAGGAATGGGGAGTGTTTTTCGCTCTAAACAAATACCCTCCATCAAGTGCTGCGCCTAAACTATAGAAGTGACACGAAAATGTTATATAGCGCGGTTGTTCCTCATTTAAAGGCCTTTCATTTGATATATGGCTTGGCGCGATCGGTTGGATAGAGCTCGCGATATGGCTGAAAGGAATGGGGAGTGTTTTTCGCTCTAAACAAATACACTCCTTCAAGTACTGCGCCTAAACTATAGCAGTGACACAAAAATGTTATATAGCGCGGTTGTTCCTCATTTAAAGATCTTTCATTTGATATATGGCTTGGCGCGATCGGTTGGATAGAGCCCGAGATATGGCTGAAAGGAATGGGGAGTGTTTTTCGCTCTAAACAAATACCCTCCATCAAGTGCTGCGCCTAAACTATGGAAGTGACACGAAAATGTTATATAGCGCGGTTGTTCCTCATTTAAAGACCTTTCATTTGATATATGGCTTGGCGCGATCGGTTGGATAGAGCTGGAGATATGGCTGAAAGGAATGGGGAGTGTTTTTCGCTCTAAACAAATACACTCCTTCAAGTACTGCGCCTAAACTATGGAAGTGACACGAAAATGTTATATAGCGCGGTTGTTCCCCATTGAAAGACCTTTCACTTGATATATGGCTTGGCGCGATCGGTTGGCTAGAGCACGAGATATGGCTGAAAGGAATGGGGAGTGTTTTTCGCTCTAAACAAATACCCTCCATCAAGTACTGCGCCTAAACTATAGAAGTGACACGAAAATATTATATAGCGCGATTGTTCCTCATTTAAAGACCCTTTCATTTGATATATGGCTTGGCGCGATCGGTTGGATAGAGCTCGCGATATGGCTGAAAGGAATGGGGAGTGTTTTTCGCTCTAAACAAATACACTCCTTCAAGTACTGCGCCTAAACTATAGCAGTGACACAAAAATGTTATATAGCGCGGTTGTTCCTCATTTAAAGACCTTTCATTTGATATATGGCTTGGCGCGATCGGTTGGATAGAGCCCGAGATATGGCTGAAAGGAATGGGGAGTGTTTTTCGCTCTAAACAAATACCCTCCATCAAGTGCTGCGCCTAAACTATGGAAGTGACACGAAAATGTTATATAGCGCGGTTGTTCCTCATTTAAAGGCCTTTCATTTGATATATGGCTTGGCGCGATCGGTTGGATAGAGCTCGAGATATGGCTGAAAGGAATGGGGAGTGTTTTTCGCTCTAAACAAATACCCTCCTTCAAGTACTGCGCCTAAACTATAGAAGTGACACGAAAATATTATATAGCGCGATTGTTCCTCATTTAAAGACCCTTTCATTTGATATATGGCTTGGCGCGATCGGTTGGATAGAGCTCGCGATATGGCTGAAAGGAATGGGGAGTGTTTTTCGCTCTAAACAAATACACTCCTTCAAGTACTGCGCCTAAACTATAGCAGTGACACAAAAATGTTATATAGCGCGGTTGTTCCTCATTTAAAGACCTTTCATTTGATATATGGCTTGGCGCGATCGGTTGGATAGAGCCCGAGATATGGCTGAAAGGAATGGGGAGTGTTTTTCGCTCTAAACAAATACCCTCCATCAAGTGCTGCGCCTAAACTATGGAAGTGACACGAAAATGTTATATAGCGCGGTTGTTCCTCATTTAAAGGCCTTTCATTTGATATATGGCTTGGCGCTATCGGTTGGATAGAGCTCGAGATATGGCTGAAAGGAATGGGGAGTGTTTTTCGCTCTAAACAAATACCCTCCATCAAGTGCTGCGCTTAAACTATAGAAGTGACACGAAAATATTATATAGCGCGATTGTTCCTCATTTAAAGACCCTTTCATTTGATATATGGCTTGGCGCGATCGGTTGGATAGAGCTCGCGATATGGCTGAAAGGAATGGGGAGTGTTTTTCGCTCTAAACAAATACACTCCTTCAAGTACTGCGCCTAAACTATAGCAGTGACACAAAAATGTTATATAGCGCGGTTGTTCCTCATTTAAAGACCTTTCATTTTATATATGGCTTGGCGCGATCGGTTGGATAGAGCTCGAGATATGGCTGAAAGGAATGGGGAGTGTTTTTCGCTCTAAACAAATACCCTTCATCAAGTGCTGCGCCTAAACTATGGAAGTGACACGATAATGTTATATAGCGCGGTTGTTCCTCATTTAAAGACCTTTCATTTGATGTATGGCTTGGCGCGATCGGTTGGCTAGAGCTCGAGATATGGCTGAAAGGAATGGGAAGTGTTTTTCGCTCTAAACAAATACCCTCCTTCAAGTACTGCGCCTAAACTATAGAAGTGACACAAAAATGTTATATAGCGCGGTTGTTTCTCATTTAAAGATCTTTCATTTGATATATGGCTTGGCACGATCGGTTGGATAGAGCTCGAGATATGGCTGAAAGGAATGGGGAGTGTTTTTCGCTCTAAACAAATACACTCCTTCAAGTACTGCCCCTAAACTATAGAAGTGACACGAAAATATTATATAGCGCGGTTGTTCCTCATTTAAAGACCTTTCATTTGATATATGGCTTGGCGCGATCGGTTGGATAGAGCTCGAGATATGGCTGAAAGGAATGGGGAGTGTTTTTCGCTCTAAACAAATACCCTCCTTCAAGTACTGCGCCTAAACTATAGAAGTGACACAAAAATGTTATATAGCGCGGTTGTTTCTCATTTAAAGATCTTTCATTTGATATATGGCTTGGCACGATCGGTTGGATAGAGCTCGAGATATGGCTGAAAGGAATGGGGAGTGTTTTTCGCTCTAAACAAATACACTCCTTCAAGTACTGCGCCTAAACTAAGAAATTGACACGAAAATATTATATAGCGCGGTTGTTCCTCATTTAAAGACCTTTCATTTGATATATGGCTTGGCGCTATCGGTTGGATAGAGCTCGAGATATGGCTGAAAGGAATGGGGAGTGTTTTTCGCTCTAAACAAATACCCTCCATCAAGTGCTGCGCCTAAACTATAGAAGTGACACGAAAATGTTATATAGCGCGGTTGTTCCTCATTTAAAGACCTTTCATTTGATATATGGCTTGGCGCGATCGGTTGGATAGAGCTCGAGATATGGCTGAAAGGAATGGGGAGTGTTTTTCGCTCTAAACAAATACCCTCCATCAAGTACTGCGCCTAAACTATAGAAGTGACACGAAAATATTATATAGCGCGGTTGTTCCTCATTTAAAGACCTTTCATTTGATATATGGCTTGGCGCGATCGGTTGGCTAGAGCTCGAGATATGGCTGAAAGGAATGGGGAGTGTTTTTCGCTCTAAACAAATACCCTCCTTCAAGTACTGCGCCTAAACTATAGAAGTGACACAAAAATGTTATATAGCGCGGTTGTTCCTCATTTAAAGATCTTTCATTTGATATATGGCTTGGCACGATCGGTTGGATAGAGCTCGAGATATGGCTGAAAGGAATGGGGAGTGTTTTTCGCTCTAAACAAATACACTCCTTCAAGTACTGCGCCTAAACTAAGAAATTGACACGAAAATGTTATATAGCGCGGTTTTTTCTTATTTAAAGACCTTTCATTTGATATATGGCTTGGCACGATCGGTTGGATAGTGCTGGAGATATGGCTGAAAGGAATGGGGAGTGTTTTTCGCTCTAAACAAATACACTCCTTCAAGTACTGCCCCTAAACTATAGAAGTGACACGAAAATATTATATAGCGCGGTTGTTCCTCATTTAAAAACCTTTCATTTGATATATGGCTTGGCGCGATCGGTTGAATAGAGCTCGCGATATGGCTGAAAGGAATGGGGAGTGTTTTTCGCTCTAAACAAATACCCTCCTTCAAGTACTGCGCCTAAACTATAGCAGTGACACAAAAATGTTATATAGCGCGGTTGCTCCTCATTTAAAGACCTTTCATTTGATATATGGCTTGGCGCTATCGGTTGGATAGAGCTCGAGATATGGCTGAAAGGAATGGGGAGTGTTTTTCGCTCTAAACAAATACCCTCCATCAAGTGCTGCGCCTAAACTATAGAAGTGACACGAAAATGTTATATAGCGCGGTTGTTCCTCATTTAAAGGCCTTTCATTTGATATATGGCTTGGCGCGATCGGTTGGATAGAGCTCGCGATATGGCTGAAAGGAATGGGGAGTGTTTTTCGCTCTAAACAAATACACTCCTTCAAGTACTGCGCCTAAACTATAGCAGTGACACAAAAATGTTATATAGCGCGGTTGTTCCTCATTTAAAGATCTTTCATTTGATATATGGCTTGGCGCGATCGGTTGGATAGAGCCCGAGATATGGCTGAAAGGAATGGGGAGTGTTTTTCGCTCTAAACAAATACCCTCCATCAAGTGCTGCGCCTAAACTATGGAAGTGACACGAAAATGTTATATAGCGCGGTTGTTCCTCATTTAAAGACCTTTCATTTGATATATGGCTTGGCGCGATCGGTTGGATAGAGCTGGAGATATGGCTGAAAGGAATGGGGAGTGTTTTTCGCTCTAAACAAATACACTCCTTCAAGTACTGCGCCTAAACTATGGAAGTGACACGAAAATGTTATATAGCGCGGTTGTTCCCCATTGAAAGACCTTTCACTTGATATATGGCTTGGCGCGATCGGTTGGCTAGAGCACGAGATATGGCTGAAAGGAATGGGGAGTGTTTTTCGCTCTAAACAAATACCCTCCATCAAGTACTGCGCCTAAACTATAGAAGTGACACGAAAATATTATATAGCGCGATTGTTCCTCATTTAAAGACCCTTTCATTTGATATATGGCTTGGCGCGATCGGTTGGATAGAGCTCGCGATATGGCTGAAAGGAATGGGGAGTGTTTTTCGCTCTAAACAAATACACTCCTTCAAGTACTGCGCCTAAACTATAGCAGTGACACAAAAATGTTATATAGCGCGGTTGTTCCTCATTTAAAGACCTTTCATTTGATATATGGCTTGGCGCGATCGGTTGGATAGAGCCCGAGATATGGCTGAAAGGAATGGGGAGTGTTTTTCGCTCTAAACAAATACCCTCCATCAAGTGCTGCGCCTAAACTATGGAAGTGACACGAAAATGTTATATAGCGCGGTTGTTCCTCATTTAAAGGCCTTTCATTTGATATATGGCTTGGCGCGATCGGTTGGATAGAGCTCGAGATATGGCTGAAAGGAATGGGGAGTGTTTTTCGCTCTAAACAAATACCCTCCTTCAAGTACTGCGCCTAAACTATAGAAGTGACACGAAAATATTATATAGCGCGATTGTTCCTCATTTAAAGACCCTTTCATTTGATATATGGCTTGGCGCGATCGGTTGGATAGAGCTCGCGATATGGCTGAAAGGAATGGGGAGTGTTTTTCGCTCTAAACAAATACACTCCTTCAAGTACTGCGCCTAAACTATAGCAGTGACACAAAAATGTTATATAGCGCGGTTGTTCCTCATTTAAAGACCTTTCATTTGATATATGGCTTGGCGCGATCGGTTGGATAGAGCCCGAGATATGGCTGAAAGGAATGGGGAGTGTTTTTCGCTCTAAACAAATACCCTCCATCAAGTGCTGCGCCTAAACTATGGAAGTGACACGAAAATGTTATATAGCGCGGTTGTTCCTCATTTAAAGGCCTTTCATTTGATATATGGCTTGGCGCTATCGGTTGGATAGAGCTCGAGATATGGCTGAAAGGAATGGGGAGTGTTTTTCGCTCTAAACAAATACCCTCCATCAAGTGCTGCGCTTAAACTATAGAAGTGACACGAAAATATTATATAGCGCGATTGTTCCTCATTTAAAGACCCTTTCATTTGATATATGGCTTGGCGCGATCGGTTGGATAGAGCTCGCGATATGGCTGAAAGGAATGGGGAGTGTTTTTCGCTCTAAACAAATACACTCCTTCAAGTACTGCGCCTAAACTATAGCAGTGACACAAAAATGTTATATAGCGCGGTTGTTCCTCATTTAAAGACCTTTCATTTGATATATGGCTTGGCGCGATCGGTTGGATAGAGCTCGAGATATGGCTGAAAGGAATGGGGAGTGTTTTTCGCTCTCAACAAATACCCTCCATCAAGTGCTGCGCCTAAACTATGGAAGTGACACGAAAATGTTATATAGCGCGGTTGTTCCTCATTTAAAGGCCTTTCATTTGATATATGGCTTGGCGCTATCGGTTGGATAGAGCTCGAGATATGGCTGAAAGGAATGGGGAGTGTTTTTCGCTCTAAACAAATACCCTCCATCAAGTGCTGCGCTTAAACTATAGAAGTGACACGAAAATGTTATATAGCGCGGTTGTTCCTCATTTAAAGACCTTTCATTTGATATATGGCTTGGCGCGATCGGTTGGATAGAGCTCGAGATATGGCTGAAAGGAATGGGGAGTGTTTTTCGCTCTAAACAAATACCCTCCTTCAAGTACTGCGCCTAAACTATAGAAGTGACACAAAAATGTTATATAGCGCGGTTGTTCCTCATTTAAAGATCTTTCATTTGATATATGGCTTGGCGCGATCGGTTGGATAGAGCCCGAGATATGGCTGAAAGGAATGGGGAGTGTTTTTCGCTCTAAAGAAATACCCTCCATCAAGTGCTGCGCCTAAACTATGGAAGTGACACGAAAATGTTATATAGCGCGGTTGTTCCTCATTTAAAGACCTTTCATTTGATATATGGCTTGGCGCGATCGGTTGGATAGAGCTCGAGATATGGCTGAAAGGAATGGGGAGTGTTTTTCGCTCTCAACAAATACCCTCCATCAAGTGCTGCGCCTAAACTATGGAAGTGACACGAAAATGTTATATAGCGCGGTTGTTCCTCATTTAAAGACCTTTCATTTGATATATGGCCTGGCGCGATCGGTTGGATAGAGCTCGAGATATGGCTGAAAGGAATGGGGAGTGTTTTTCGCTCTAAACAAATACCCTCCATCAAGTGCTGCGCTTAAACTATAGAAGTGACACGAAAATGTTATATAGCGCGGTTGTTCCTCATTTAAAGACCTTTCATTTGATATATGGCTTGGCGCGATCGGTTGGATAGAGCTCGAGATATGGCTGAAAGGAATGGGGAGTGTTTTTCGCTCTAAACAAATACCCTCCTTCAAGTACTGCGCCTAAACTATAGAAGTGACACAAAAATGTTATATAGCGCGGTTGTTCCTCATTTAAAGATCTTTCATTTGATATATGGCTTGGCGCGATCGGTTGGATAGAGCCCGAGATATGGCTGAAAGGAATGGGGAGTGTTTTTCGCTCTAAACAAATACCCTCCATCAAGTGCTGCGCCTAAACTATGGAAGTGACACGAAAATGTTATATAGCGCGGTTGTTCCTCATTTAAAGACCTTTCATTTGATATATGGCTTGGCGCGATCGGTTGGATAGAGCTCGAGATATGGCTGAAAGGAATGGGGAGTGTTTTTCGCTCTAAACAAATACACTCCTTCAAGTACTGCGCCTAAACTATAGCAGTGACACGAAAATGTTATATAGCGCGGTTGCTCCTCATTTAAAGACCTTTCATTTGATATATGGCTTGGCGCTATCGGTTGGATAGAGCTCGAGATATGGCTGAAAGGAATGGGGAGTGTTTTTCGCTCTAAACAAATACCCTCCATCAAGTGCTGCGCCTAAACTATAGAAGTGACACGAAAATGTTATATAGCGCGGTTGTTCCTCATTTAAAGGCCTTTCATTTGATATATGGCTTGGCGCGATCGGTTGGATAGAGCTCGCGATATGGCTGAAAGGAATGGGGAGTGTTTTTCGCTCTAAACAAATACACTCCTTCAAGTACTGCGCCTAAACTATAGCAGTGACACAAAAATGTTATATAGCGCGGTTGTTCCTCATTTAAAGACCTTTCATTTGATATATGGCCTGGCGCGATCGGTTGGATAGAGCTCGAGATATGGCTGAAAGGAATGGGGAGTGTTTTTCGCTCTAAACAAATACCCTCCATCAAGTGCTGCGCTTAAACTATAGAAGTGACACGAAAATGTTATATAGCGCGGTTGTTCCTCATTTAAAGACCTTTCATTTGATATATGGCTTGGCGCGATCGGTTGGATAGAGCTCGAGATATGGCTGAAAGGAATGGGGAGTGTTTTTCGCTCTAAACAAATACCCTCCTTCAAGTACTGCGCCTAAACTATAGAAGTGACACAAAAATGTTATATAGCGCGGTTGTTCCTCATTTAAAGATCTTTCATTTGATATATGGCTTGGCGCGATCGGTTGGATAGAGCCCGAGATATGGCTGAAAGGAATGGGGAGTGTTTTTCGCTCTAAACAAATACCCTCCATCAAGTGCTGCGCCTAAACTATGGAAGTGACACGAAAATGTTATATAGCGCGGTTGTTCCTCATTTAAAGGCCTTTCATTTGATATATGGCTTGGCGCTATCGGTTGGATAGAGCTCGAGATATGGCTGAAAGGAATGGGGAGTGTTTTTCGCTCTAAACAAATACCCTCCATCAAGTGCTGCGCTTAAACTATAGAAGTGACACGAAAATATTATATAGCGCGATTGTTCCTCATTTAAAGACCCTTTCATTTGATATATGGCTTGGCGCGATCGGTTGGATAGAGCTCGCGATATGGCTGAAAGGAATGGGGAGTGTTTTTCGCTCTAAACAAATACACTCCTTCAAGTACTGCGCCTAAACTATAGCAGTGACACAAAAATGTTATATAGCGCGGTTGTTCCTCATTTAAAGACCTTTCATTTGATATATGGCTTGGCGCGATCGGTTGGATAGAGCTCGAGATATGGCTGAAAGGAATGGGGAGTGTTTTTCGCTCTCAACAAATACCCTCCATCAAGTGCTGCGCCTAAACTATGGAAGTGACACGAAAATGTTATATAGCGCGGTTGTTCCTCATTTAAAGGCCTTTCATTTGATATATGGCTTGGCGCTATCGGTTGGATAGAGCTCGAGATATGGCTGAAAGGAATGGGGAGTGTTTTTCGCTCTAAACAAATACCCTCCATCAAGTGCTGCGCTTAAACTATAGAAGTGACACGAAAATGTTATATAGCGCGGTTGTTCCTCATTTAAAGACCTTTCATTTGATATATGGCTTGGCGCGATCGGTTGGATAGAGCTCGAGATATGGCTGAAAGGAATGGGGAGTGTTTTTCGCTCTAAACAAATACCCTCCTTCAAGTACTGCGCCTAAACTATAGAAGTGACACAAAAATGTTATATAGCGCGGTTGTTCCTCATTTAAAGATCTTTCATTTGATATATGGCTTGGCGCGATCGGTTGGATAGAGCCCGAGATATGGCTGAAAGGAATGGGGAGTGTTTTTCGCTCTAAAGAAATACCCTCCATCAAGTGCTGCGCCTAAACTATGGAAGTGACACGAAAATGTTATATAGCGCGGTTGTTCCTCATTTAAAGACCTTTCATTTGATATATGGCTTGGCGCGATCGGTTGGATAGAGCTCGAGATATGGCTGAAAGGAATGGGGAGTGTTTTTCGCTCTCAACAAATACCCTCCATCAAGTGCTGCGCCTAAACTATGGAAGTGACACGAAAATGTTATATAGCGCGGTTGTTCCTCATTTAAAGACCTTTCATTTGATATATGGCCTGGCGCGATCGGTTGGATAGAGCTCGAGATATGGCTGAAAGGAATGGGGAGTGTTTTTCGCTCTAAACAAATACCCTCCATCAAGTGCTGCGCTTAAACTATAGAAGTGACACGAAAATGTTATATAGCGCGGTTGTTCCTCATTTAAAGACCTTTCATTTGATATATGGCTTGGCGCGATCGGTTGGATAGAGCTCGAGATATGGCTGAAAGGAATGGGGAGTGTTTTTCGCTCTAAACAAATACCCTCCTTCAAGTACTGCGCCTAAACTATAGAAGTGACACAAAAATGTTATATAGCGCGGTTGTTCCTCATTTAAAGATCTTTCATTTGATATATGGCTTGGCGCGATCGGTTGGATAGAGCCCGAGATATGGCTGAAAGGAATGGGGAGTGTTTTTCGCTCTAAACAAATACCCTCCATCAAGTGCTGCGCCTAAACTATGGAAGTGACACGAAAATGTTATATAGCGCGGTTGTTCCTCATTTAAAGACCTTTCATTTGATATATGGCTTGGCGCGATCGGTTGGATAGAGCTCGAGATATGGCTGAAAGGAATGGGGAGTGTTTTTCGCTCTAAACAAATACACTCCTTCAAGTACTGCGCCTAAACTATAGCAGTGACACGAAAATGTTATATAGCGCGGTTGCTCCTCATTTAAAGACCTTTCATTTGATATATGGCTTGGCGCTATCGGTTGGATAGAGCTCGAGATATGGCTGAAAGGAATGGGGAGTGTTTTTCGCTCTAAACAAATACCCTCCATCAAGTGCTGCGCCTAAACTATAGAAGTGACACGAAAATGTTATATAGCGCGGTTGTTCCTCATTTAAAGGCCTTTCATTTGATATATGGCTTGGCGCGATCGGTTGGATAGAGCTCGCGATATGGCTGAAAGGAATGGGGAGTGTTTTTCGCTCTAAACAAATACACTCCTTCAAGTACTGCGCCTAAACTATAGCAGTGACACAAAAATGTTATATAGCGCGGTTGTTCCTCATTTAAAGACCTTTCATTTGATATATGGCCTGGCGCGATCGGTTGGATAGAGCTCGAGATATGGCTGAAAGGAATGGGGAGTGTTTTTCGCTCTAAACAAATACCCTCCATCAAGTGCTGCGCTTAAACTATAGAAGTGACACGAAAATGTTATATAGCGCGGTTGTTCCTCATTTAAAGACCTTTCATTTGATATATGGCTTGGCGCGATCGGTTGGATAGAGCTCGAGATATGGCTGAAAGGAATGGGGAGTGTTTTTCGCTCTAAACAAATACCCTCCTTCAAGTACTGCGCCTAAACTATAGAAGTGACACAAAAATGTTATATAGCGCGGTTGTTCCTCATTTAAAGATCTTTCATTTGATATATGGCTTGGCGCGATCGGTTGGATAGAGCCCGAGATATGGCTGAAAGGAATGGGGAGTGTTTTTCGCTCTAAACAAATACCCTCCATCAAGTGCTGCGCCTAAACTATGGAAGTGACACGAAAATGTTATATAGCGCGGTTGTTATATTACGTGAGTAACTCTTTAAAGGAAGATACTTCCCAAGTGGAACGGGTCGCCCTAAGTTGTGTCCTGGCGTAAACGCCGCTGGACGAGAAGGAGTGCCTGCAATTAAGTTGACACGTCCTGTGACCTAAGACGCCTTGCTGAGTTGCTGGCGTAGAATTAAAATGAAAAGCCTTGAATAGTTTCTGGCTAGATTAATTCTTAACTTTATTTTGGATCGCTCGGGTTTTTATACCCTAAGTGATTCCATTTCTCTAAGAGTGTAAATATACAAGCAATATTAATATATATGGCTAAACTATTCTTTCTTATACTTAATTCTATGCATAGTTATTTCTTTATGCTTCACATTCTTATTCGCACTCAAAATTTCTATTTGTTTATAAAATTTATTGAACCGATACCCAATCATTGACGCGATTCGAAATTGGGCGTTTCATGGTTCGTGTTACAACGTGTGACGCTGAGTCGCGGTCATCAGCGAGTTAGTAGGTCAGTGCATGCAAAGTGCATGCTCTGCATTTATTGAATGTTACAGTATGTTGTTGTGTACAGGAGCGGAGTGCGGTCATTGGATACACTACACCCTCACCCTTAAGAGAAAAATTATATTGGAAGAATTTTTATCAGTGATTGTCAATGTGTAGTTTAAGATTTTCTTAAAATTATATGTTTGAACATTTTACAGTTTAATTTGCTATTCTAATAGTTGAATTTCTTAATTATTTAATAAATTTAACATGTTCTTAGCATCAAGTAATTATAAAAAAAAATTGTATTATAGTGAGTTTGTACGGCTTAGCATGTAATGAAGATTGTTTTAGACTACTGAATAATATGTAAGTATGATGTTAATATGTTATAATTTTTTTTATAAATTGTAATTACTATAAGTATTTGTATGTTCTTAAAATATTTTTTCTTATTTTCACATCGTATTTGCGATATAAGGTTTTAATAGATTATTGTGTACTTCTTTGTGTAAACCATTTATATCTATTATTGAATTTACATCTTTTCTTTGTATGGACTATTAAATTTTTTTCTGTTTTCTAGTTTTAATAAAACTAGGTCTCCTTTTTGCAAGTTAAGTGATTTTGAATAATTGTTTACTTGTTCTGTATTTCTTTTTTTCTTTTCATTTATAACTTGCTGTTTTGCTATCTCTAGTGAAGTTCGTAATCTGATTTTTAGTTCGTTAACGTAGTCGTCAATATTCGTAGTGTTTTTTGTGTTTATAAATGAGTCAGTCGGTAAGTGGGCTAGTTTTCCAAAAATGAGTTCATGTGGTGAGTAATTTGTAGTTGTATGTGTTAATAGGTTTTGCGAACTTGCCGTAGTAGTGTATCAAAAATTAGTTCATGCGATGAGTTATGTGGAGTAGTAATATTTAGTTATTTAAATGCATTATTATATGTGTGTGTAACTTTTTTATTAGGGTAACCTTCTCTTTGCGTACGTCTTTATAAATTCTTCTATTCATATCTTCAATATTTGAACTTCTCTCTGTTCAGCGCTATTTGTTCTTTAATTAATTGGATGATAGCTTCCGCAGTATCGAATCTAGTTTCGCTGCTTTATCGCTACATCCTACGTGCACGATTTCACCAATAATCTTACATTGTTGTCGACATTTTAATCTTTTCTTTCAATGTTTCAAATATACATATACTTATTCTTCTGTTTTTATATTCATTTCTTCTTTTTCAATACATATGTCTTCCTATTTTACCCTTTACTTCATTTATTTCATTTGGTTGCATTATATTTTTTTTTTTTATTTAATGTCGTTATTTATGGATGTGCAGTCCCACATATGAAGGTGATCAGACTTCAGTTGAGAACAACATTTCTCCTGTATACTACATTTTACCACTTACTCTTCTTTTCGGCATTTTTCTCTGAAACGATACATCTTTAACGGTTGCGAGTTTTAGCAGGAGAATTTGACATCTGTTTCTAATAATTTCGTATAGTCTTACAAACAACATTTCCGTTCTTAAATTTTAATTTATCCTAATTTAGTTTATCTACACGAATTCAAACTATGCTTTGATAAGCTAAGCTACATCCAAATACATTTATATCGTCAGTGTATACAAATGCTTCGGCAGTACTATGTTCAGCATTTATTATGTTGTACATGTTTTGAGTTTGTAAAATTATTTGTTATAGAGAAAATAAGGATGCATTGTTTATACTCCTATTGCATGCATTCTTTTGCTACTTCTATTCTTATTATATACTATTTACATTTATTTGTAATTCATTAATTTTTATTTTTTCATTTAAGATTGGAAAATATTAAAAGTTATGATGGTAGAAGTTATAAAATAAAGTACAAATATTCTGCAAAGTTCTGAATGAATTTGGCTCTGCTTCTGTCATTCTGTGCAACTTCTTTGGAAAAGTAGATCCTACTTTTTTTGAAAATAAATTCCTCATGGATATTAGAAAAATCTAAGCGAATTTTAATTATTGGAACGAAAGTCGGCTTCATAATGTGAAAATTATTCCAAACGGCTGATGTGTTTTTTAGTGTAAATATTATTTTCTTCAAAAAGACTGAAACGATGTTCCGAAATGTTGTCCATTAGTAAAAACATTGTTGGCTGCTTCGTAGATTAAAATATCGTTATCAGCTCTATATTCAAAATTGGTTTCTGCGGTTTAGATCGAATAGATCGAATTTGTAGGAACTATTTTAGTAGTCGGTTTAACAGTATTAGTGAATCTCATAATCAAAATGCAGATTCTCATGTTTGTCACTTTTCAGGGTCTCAGGTTAGGTTTGCAGGATCTCAGGTGCGGTGTGCAGGATCGCCATGTTATATTACGTGAGTAACTCTTTAAAGGAAGATACTTCCCAAGTGGAACGGGTCGCCCTAAGTTGTGTCCTGGCGTAAACGCCGCTGGACGAGAAGGAGTGCCTGCAATTAAGTTGGCACGTCCTGTGACCTAAGACGCCTTGCTGAGTTGCTGGCGTAGAATTAAAATGAAAAGCCTTGAATAGTTTCTGGCTAGATTAATTCTTAACTTTATTTTGGATCGCTCGGGTTTTTATACCCTAAGTGATTCCATTTCTCTAAGAGTGTAAATATACAAGCAATATTAATATATATGGCTAAACTATTCTTTCTTATACTTAATTCTATGCATAGTTATTTCTTTATGCTTCACATTCTTATTCGCACTCAAAATTTCTATTTGTTTATAAAATTTATTGAACCGATACCCAATCATTGACGCGATTCGAAATTGGGCGTTTCATGGTTCGTGTTACAACGTGTGACGCTGAGTCGCGGTCATCAGCGAGTTAGTAGGTCAGTGCATGCAAAGTGCATGCTCTGCATTTATTGAATGTTACAGTATGTTGTTGTGTACAGGAGCGGAGTGCGGTCATTGGATACACTACATTCCTCATTTAAAGACCTTTCATTTGATATATGGCTTGGCGCGATCGGTTGGATAGAGCTCGAGATATGGCTGAAAGGAATGGGGAGTGTTTTTCGCTCTCAACAAATACCCTCCATCAAGTGCTGCGCCTAAACTATGGAAGTGACACGAAAATGTTATATAGCGCGGTTGTTCCTCATTTAAAGACCTTTCACTTGATGTATGGCTTGGCGCGATCGGTTGGCTAGAGCTGGAGATATGGCTGAAAGGAATGGGGAGTGTTTTTCGCTCTAAACAAATACACTCCTTCAAGTACTGCGCCTAAACTATGGAAGTGACACGAAAATGTTATATAGCGCGGTTGTTCCCCATTGAAAGACCTTTCACTTGATATATGGCTTGGCGCGATCGGTTGGCTAGAGCTCGAGATATGGCTGAAAGGAATGGGGAGTGTTTTTCGCTCTAAACAAATACCCTCCATCAAGTACTGCGCCTAAACTATAGAAGTGACACGAAAATATTATATAGCGCGGTTGTTCCTCATTTAAAGACCCTTTCATTTGATATATGGCTTGGCGCGATCGGTTGGATAGAGCTCGCGATATGGCTGAAAGGAATGGGGAGTGTTTTTCGCTCTAAACAAATACACTCCTTCAAGTACTGCGCCTAAACTATAGCAGTGACACAAAAATGTTATATAGCGCGGTTGTTCCTCATTTAAAGACCTTTCATTTGATATATGGCTTGGCGCGATCGGTTGGATAGAGCCCGAGATATGGCTGAAAGGAATGGGGTGTGTTTTTCGCTCTAAACAAATACCCTCCATCAAGTGCTGCGCCTAAACTATGGAAGTGACACGAAAATGTTATATAGCGCGGTTGTTCCTCATTTAAAGACCTTTCATTTGATATATGGCTTGGCGCGATCGGTTGGATAGAGCTCGAGATATGGCTGAAAGGAATGGGGAGTGTTTTTCGCTCTCAACAAATACCCTCCATCAAGTGCTGCGCCTAAACTATGGAAGTGACACGAAAATGTTATATAGCGCGGTTGTTCCTCATTTAAAGACCTTTCACTTGATATATGGCTTGGCGCGATCGGTTGGCTAGAGCTGGAGATATGGCTGAAAGGAATGGGGAGTGTTTTTCGCTCTAAACAAATACACTCCTTCAAGTACTGCGCCTAAACTATGGAAGTGACACGAAAATGTTATATAGCGCGGTTGTTCCCCATTGAAAGACCTTTCACTTGATATATGGCTTGGCGCGATCGGTTGGCTAGAGCTCGAGATATGGCTGAAAGGAATGGGGAGTGTTTTTCGCTCTAAACAAATACCCTCCATCAAGTACTGCGCCTAAACTATAGAAGTGACACGAAAATATTATATAGCGCGGTTGTTCCTCATTTAAAGACCTTTCATTTGATATATGGCTTGGCGCGATCGGTTGGATAGAGCTCGCGATATGGCTGAAAGGAATGGGGAGTGTTTTTCGCTCTAAACAAATACACTCCTTCAAGTACTGCGCCTAAACTATAGCAGTGACACAAAAATGTTATATAGCGCGGTTGTTCCTCATTTAAAGACCTTTCATTTGATATATGGCTTGGCGCGATCGGTTGGATAGAGCTCGAGATGTGGCTGAAAGGAATGGGGAGTGTTTTTCGCTCTAAACAAATACCCTCCATCAAGTGCTGCGCCTAAACTATAGAAGTGACACGAAAATGTTATATAGCGCGGTTGTTCCTCATTTAAAGACCTTTCATTTGATATATGGCTTGGCGCGATCGGTTGGATAGAGCTCGAGATATGGCTGAAAGGAATGGGGAGTGTTTTTCGCTCTAAACAAATACCCTCCATCAAGTACTACGCCTAAACTATAGAAGTGACACGAAAATGTTATATAGCGCGGTTGTTCCTCATTTAAAGACCTTTCATTTGATATATGGCTTGGCGCGATCGGTTGGATAGAGCTCGAGATATGGCTGAAAGGAATGGGGAGTGTTTTTCGCTCTCAACAAATACCCTCCATCAAGTGCTGCGCCTAAACTATGGAAGTTACACGAAAATGTTATATAGCGCGGTTGTTCCTCATTTAAAGACCTTTCATTTGATATATGGCTTGGCGCGATCGGTTGGATAGAGCCCGAGATATGGCTGAAAGGAATGGGGAGTGTTTTTCGCTCTAAACAAATACCCTCCATCAAGTGCTGCGCCTAAACTATGGAAGTGACACGAAAATGTTATATAGCGCGGTTGTTCCTCATTTAAAGACCTTTCATTTGATATATGGCTTGGCGCGATCGGTTGGATAGAGCTCGAGATATGGCTGAAAGGAATGGGGAGTGTTTTTCGCTCTCAACAAATACCCTCCATCAAGTGCTGCGCCTAAACTATGGAAGTGACACGAAAATGTTATATAGCGCGGTTGTTCCTCATTTAAAGACCTTTCACTTGATATATGGCTTGGCGCGATCGGTTGGCTAGAGCTGGAGATATGGCTGAAAGGAATGGGGAGTGTTTTTCGCTCTAAACAAATACACTCCTTCAAGTACTGCGCCTAAACTATAGCAGTGACACAAAAATGTTATATAGCGCGGTTGTTCCTCATTTAAAGACCTTTCATTTGATATATGGCTTGGCGCGATCGGTTGGATAGAGCTCGAGATATGGCTGAAAGGAATGGGGAGTGTTTTTCGCTCTAAACAAATACCCTCCTTCAAGTACTGCGCCTAAACTATAGCAGTGACACAAAAATGTTATATAGCGCGGTTGTTCCTCATTTAAAGACCTTTCATTTGATATATGGCTTGGCGCGATCGGTTGGATAGAGCTCGAGATATGGCTGAAAGGAATGGGGAGTGTTTTTCGCTCTAAACAAATACCCTCCTTTAAGTACTGCGCCTAAACTATAGCAGTGACACAAAAATGTTATATAGCGCGGTTGTTCCTCATTTAAAGACCTTTCATTTGATATATGGCTTGGCGCGATCGGTTGGATAGAGCTCGAGATATGGCTGAAAGGAATGGGGAGTGTTTTTCGCTCTAAACAAATACCCTCCATCAAGTGCTGCGCCTAAACTATAGAAGTGACACGAAAATGTTATGTAGCGCGGTTGTTCCTCATTTAAAGACCTTTGACTTGATATATGGCTTGGCGCGATCGGTTGGCTAGAGCTGGAGATATGGCTGAAAGGAATGGGGAGTGTTTTTCGCTCTAAACAAATACACTCCTTCAAGTACTGCGCCTAAACTATAGCAGTGACACAAAAATGTTATATAGCGCGGTTGTTCCTCATTTAAAGACCTTTCATTTGATATATGGCTTGGCGTGATCGGTTGGATAGAGCTCGAGATATGGCTGAAAGGAATGGGGAGTGTTTTTCGCTCTAAACAAATACCCTCCATCAAGTACTGCGCCTAAACTATAGAAGTGACACGAAAATATTATATAGCGCGGTTGTTCCTCATTTAAAGACCTTTCATTTGATATATGGCTTGGCGCGATCGGTTGGATAGAGCTCGAGATATGGCTGAAAGGAATGGGGAGTGTTTTTCGCTCTAAACAAATACCCTCCTTTAAGTACTGCGCCTAAACTATAGCAGTGACACAAAAATGTTATATAGCGCGGTTGTTCCTCATTTAAAGACCTTTCATTTGATATATGGCTTGGCGCGATCGGTTGGATAGAGCCCGAGATATGGCTGAAAGGAATGGGGAGTGTTTTTCGCTCTAAACAAATACCCTCCATCAAGTGCTGCGCCTAAACTATAGAAGTGACACGAAAATGTTATATAGCGCGGTTGTTCCTCATTTAAAGACCTTTAATTTGATATATTGCTTGGCGCGATCGGTTGGATAGAGCTCGAGATATGGCTGAAAGGAATGGGGAGTGTTTTTCGCTCTAAACAAATACGCTCCATCAAGTGCTGCGCCTAAACTATGGAAGTGACACGAAAATGTTATATAGCGTGGTTGTTCCTCATTTAAAGACCTTTCATTTGATATATGGCTTGGCGCGATCGGTTGGCTAGAGCTCGAGATATGGCTGAAAGGAATGGGGAGTGTTTTTCGCTCTAAACAAATACCCTCCATCAAGTACTGCGCCTAAACTATAGAAGTGACACGAAAATATTATATAACGCGGTTGTTCCTCATTTAAAGACCTTTCATTTGATATATGGCTTGGCGCGATCGCTTGGATAGAGCTCGCGATATGGCTGAAAGGAATGGGGAGTGTTTTTCGCTCTAAACAAATACCCTCCATCAAGTGCTGCGCCTAAACTATAGAAGTGACACGAAAATGTTATATAGCGCGGTTGTTCCTCATTTAAAGACCTTTCATTTGATATATTGCTTGGCGCGATCGGTTGGATAGAGCTCGAGATATGGCTGAAAGGAATGGGGAGTGTTTTTCGCTCTAAACAAATACGCTCCATCAAGTGCTGCGCCTAAACTATGGAAGTGACACGAAAATGTTATATGGCGCGGTTGTTCCTCATTTAAAGACCTTTCATTTGATATATGGCTTGGCGCGATCGGTTGGCTAGAGCTCGAGATATGGCTGAAAGGAATGGGGAGTGTTTTTCGCTCTAAACAAATACCCTCCATCAAGTACTGCGCCTAAACTATAGAAGTGACACGAAAATATTATATAGCGCGGTTGTTCCTCATTTAAAGACCTTTCATTTGATATATGGCTTGGCGCGATCGCTTGGATAGAGCTCGCGATATGGCTGAAAGGAATGGGGAGTGTTTTTCGCTCTAAACAAATACACTCCTTCAAGTACTGCGCCTAAACTATAACAGTGACACAAAAATTTTATATAGCGCGGTTGTTCCTCATTTAAAGACCTTTCATTTGATATATGGCTTGGCGCGATCGGTTGGATAGAGCTCGAGATATGGCTGACAGGAATGGGGAGTGTTTTTCGCTCTAAACAAATACCCTCCATCAAGTGCTGCGCCTAAACTATAGAAGTGACACGAAAATGTTATATAGCGCGGTTGTTCCTCATTTAAAGACCTTTCATTTGATATATGGCTTGGCGCGATCGGTTGGATAGAGCTCGAGATATGGCTGAAAGGAATGGGGAGTGTTTTTCGCTCTCAACAAATACCCTCCATCAAGTGCTGCGCCTAAACTATGGAAGTTACACGAAAATGTTATATAGCGCGGTTGTTCCTCATTTAAAGACCTTTCATTTGATATATGGCTTGGCGCGATCGGTTGGATAGAGCTCGAGATATGGCTGAAAGGAATGGGGAGTGTTTTTCGCTCTCAACAAATACCCTCATACGTTTTCAACAAATACACTTGACATATGGCTTGGCGCGATCGGTTGGCTAGAGCTGGAGATATGGCTGAAAGGAATGGGGAGTGTTTTTCGCTCTCAACAAATACCCTCCATCAAGTGCTGCGCCTAAACTATGGAAGTTACACGAAAATGTTATATAGCGCGGTTGTTCCTCATTTAAAGACCTTTCACTTGATATATGGCTTGGCGCGATCGGTTGGCTAGAGCTGGAGATATGGCTGAAAGGAATGGGGAGTGTTTTTCGCTCTAAACAAATACACTCCTTCAAGTACTGCGCCTAAACTATAGCAGTGACACAAAAATGTTATATAGCGCGGTTGTTCCTCATTTAAAGACCTTTCATTTGATATATGGCTTGGCGCGATCGGTTGGATAGAGCTCGAGATATGGCTGAAAGGAATGGGGAGTGTTTTTCGCTCTAAACAAATACCCTCCTTCAAGTACTGCGCCTAAACTATAGCAGTGACACAAAAATGTTATATAGCGCGGTTGTTCCTCATTTAAAGACCTTTCATTTGATATATGGCTTGGCGCGATCGGTTGGATAGAGCTCGAGATATGGCTGAAAGGAATGGGGAGTGTTTTTCGCTCTAAACAAATACCCTCCTTTAAGTACTGCGCCTAAACTATAGCAGTGACACAAAAATGTTATATAGCGCGGTTGTTCCTCATTTAAAGACCTTTCATTTGATATATGGCTTGGCGCGATCGGTTGGATAGAGCTCGAGATATGGCTGAAAGGAATGGGGAGTGTTTTTCGCTCTAAACAAATACCCTCCATCAAGTGCTGCGCCTAAACTATAGAAGTGACACGAAAATGTTATGTAGCGCGGTTGTTCCTCATTTAAAGACCTTTGACTTGATATATGGCTTGGCGCGATCGGTTGGCTAGAGCTGGAGATATGGCTGAAAGGAATGGGGAGTGTTTTTCGCTCTAAACAAATACACTCCTTCAAGTACTGCGCCTAAACTATAGCAGTGACACAAAAATGTTATATAGCGCGGTTGTTCCTCATTTAAAGACCTTTCATTTGATATATGGCTTGGCGTGATCGGTTGGATAGAGCTCGAGATATGGCTGAAAGGAATGGGGAGTGTTTTTCGCTCTAAACAAATACCCTCCATCAAGTACTGCGCCTAAACTATAGAAGTGACACGAAAATATTATATAGCGCGGTTGTTCCTCATTTAAAGACCTTTCATTTGATATATGGCTTGGCGCGATCGGTTGGATAGAGCTCGAGATATGGCTGAAAGGAATGGGGAGTGTTTTTCGCTCTAAACAAATACCCTCCTTTAAGTACTGCGCCTAAACTATAGCAGTGACACAAAAATGTTATATAGCGCGGTTGTTCCTCATTTAAAGACCTTTCATTTGATATATGGCTTGGCGCGATCGGTTGGATAGAGCCCGAGATATGGCTGAAAGGAATGGGGAGTGTTTTTCGCTCTAAACAAATACCCTCCATCAAGTGCTGCGCCTAAACTATAGAAGTGACACGAAAATGTTATATAGCGCGGTTGTTCCTCATTTAAAGACCTTTAATTTGATATATTGCTTGGCGCGATCGGTTGGATAGAGCTCGAGATATGGCTGAAAGGAATGGGGAGTGTTTTTCGCTCTAAACAAATACGCTCCATCAAGTGCTGCGCCTAAACTATGGAAGTGACACGAAAATGTTATATAGCGTGGTTGTTCCTCATTTAAAGACCTTTCATTTGATATATGGCTTGGCGCGATCGGTTGGCTAGAGCTCGAGATATGGCTGAAAGGAATGGGGAGTGTTTTTCGCTCTAAACAAATACCCTCCATCAAGTACTGCGCCTAAACTATAGAAGTGACACGAAAATATTATATAACGCGGTTGTTCCTCATTTAAAGACCTTTCATTTGATATATGGCTTGGCGCGATCGCTTGGATAGAGCTCGCGATATGGCTGAAAGGAATGGGGAGTGTTTTTCGCTCTAAACAAATACCCTCCATCAAGTGCTGCGCCTAAACTATAGAAGTGACACGAAAATGTTATATAGCGCGGTTGTTCCTCATTTAAAGACCTTTCATTTGATATATTGCTTGGCGCGATCGGTTGGATAGAGCTCGAGATATGGCTGAAAGGAATGGGGAGTGTTTTTCGCTCTAAACAAATACGCTCCATCAAGTGCTGCGCCTAAACTATGGAAGTGACACGAAAATGTTATATAGCGCGGTTGTTCCTCATTTAAAGACCTTTCATTTGATATATGGCTTGGCGCGATCGGTTGGCTAGAGCTCGAGATATGGCTGAAAGGAATGGGGAGTGTTTTTCGCTCTAAACAAATACCCTCCATCAAGTACTGCGCCTAAACTATAGAAGTGACACGAAAATATTATATAGCGCGGTTGTTCCTCATTTAAAGACCTTTCATTTGATATATGGCTTGGCGCGATCGCTTGGATAGAGCTCGCGATATGGCTGAAAGGAATGGGGAGTGTTTTTCGCTCTAAACAAATACACTCCTTCAAGTACTGCGCCTAAACTATAACAGTGACACAAAAATTTTATATAGCGCGGTTGTTCCTCATTTAAAGACCTTTCATTTGATATATGGCTTGGCGCGATCGGTTGGATAGAGCTCGAGATATGGCTGACAGGAATGGGGAGTGTTTTTCGCTCTAAACAAATACCCTCCATCAAGTGCTGCGCCTAAACTATAGAAGTGACACGAAAATGTTATATAGCGCGGTTGTTCCTCATTTAAAGACCTTTCATTTGATATATGGCTTGGCGCGATCGGTTGGATAGAGCTCGAGATATGGCTGAAAGGAATGGGGAGTGTTTTTCGCTCTCAACAAATACCCTCCATCAAGTGCTGCGCCTAAACTATGGAAGTTACACGAAAATGTTATATAGCGCGGTTGTTCCTCATTTAAAGACCTTTCATTTGATATATGGCTTGGCGCGATCGGTTGGATAGAGCTCGAGATATGGCTGAAAGGAATGGGGAGTGTTTTTCGCTCTCAACAAATACCCTCCATCAAGTGCTGCGCCTAAACTATGGAAGTTACACGAAAATGTTATATAGCGCGGTTGTTCCTCATTTAAAGACCTTTCATTTGATATATGGCTTGGCGCGATCGGTTGGATAGAGCCCGAGATATGGCTGAAAGGAATGGGGAGTGTTTTTCGCTCTAAACAAATACCCTCCATCAAGTGCTGCGCCTAAACTATGGAAGTGACACGAAAATGTTATATAGCGCGGTTGTTCCTCATTTAAAGACCTTTAATTTGATATATTGCTTGGCGCGATCGGTTGGATAGAGCTCGAGATATGGCTGAAAGGAATGGGGAGTGTTTTTCGCTCTAAACAAATACGCTCCATCAAGTGCTGCGCCTAAACTATGGAAGTGACACGAAAATGTTATATAGCGTGGTTGTTCCTCATTTAAAGACCTTTCATTTGATATATGGCTTGGCGCGATCGGTTGGCTAGAGCTCGAGATATGGCTGAAAGGAATGGGGAGTGTTTTTCGCTCTAAACAAATACCCTCCATCAAGTACTGCGCCTAAACTATAGAAGTGACACGAAAATATTATATAACGCGGTTGTTCCTCATTTAAAGACCTTTCATTTGATATATGGCTTGGCGCGATCGCTTGGATAGAGCTCGCGATATGGCTGAAAGGAATGGGGAGTGTTTTTCGCTCTAAACAAATACCCTCCATCAAGTGCTGCGCCTAAACTATAGAAGTGACACGAAAATGTTATATAGCGCGGTTGTTCCTCATTTAAAGACCTTTCATTTGATATATTGCTTGGCGCGATCGGTTGGATAGAGCTCGAGATATGGCTGAAAGGAATGGGGAGTGTTTTTCGCTCTAAACAAATACGCTCCATCAAGTGCTGCGCCTAAACTATGGAAGTGACACGAAAATGTTATATAGCGCGGTTGTTCCTCATTTAAAGACCTTTCATTTGATATATGGCTTGGCGCGATCGGTTGGCTAGAGCTCGAGATATGGCTGAAAGGAATGGGGAGTGTTTTTCGCTCTAAACAAATACCCTCCATCAAGTACTGCGCCTAAACTATAGAAGTGACACGAAAATATTATATAGCGCGGTTGTTCCTCATTTAAAGACCTTTCATTTGATATATGGCTTGGCGCGATCGCTTGAATAGAGCTCGCGATATGGCTGAAAGGAATGGGGAGTGTTTTTCGCTCTAAACAAATACACTCCTTCAAGTACTGCGCCTAAACTATAACAGTGACACAAAAATTTTATATAGCGCGGTTGTTCCTCATTTAAAGACCTTTCATTTGATATATGGCTTGGCGCGATCGGTTGGATAGAGCTCGAGATATGGCTGACAGGAATGGGGAGTGTTTTTCGCTCTAAACAAATACCCTCCATCAAGTGCTGCGCCTAAACTATAGAAGTGACACGAAAATGTTATATAGCGCGGTTGTTCCTCATTTAAAGACCTTTCATTTGATATATGGCTTGGCGCGATCGGTTGGATAGAGCTCGAGATATGGCTGAAAGGAATGGGGAGTGTTTTTCGCTCTCAACAAATACCCTCCATCAAGTGCTGCGCCTAAACTATGGAAGTTACACGAAAATGTTATATAGCGCGGTTGTTCCTCATTTAAAGACCTTTCATTTGATATATGGCTTGGCGCGATCGGTTGGATAGAGCTCGAGATATGGCTGAAAGGAATGGGGAGTGTTTTTCGCTCTCAACAAATACCCTCCATCAAGTGCTGCGCCTAAACTATGGAAGTTACACGAAAATGTTATATAGCGCGGTTGTTCCTCATTTAAAGACCTTTCATTTGATATATGGCTTGGCGCGATCGGTTGGATAGAGCCCGAGATATGGCTGAAAGGAATGGGGAGTGTTTTTCGCTCTAAACAAATACCCTCCATCAAGTGCTGCGCCTAAACTATGGAAGTGACACGAAAATGTTATATAGCGCGGTTGTTCCTCATTTAAAGACCTTTCATTTGATATATGGCTTGGCGCGATCGGTTGGATAGAGCTCGAGATATGGCTGAAAGGAATGGGGAGTGTTTTTCGCTCTCAACAAATACCCTCCATCAAGTGCTGCGCCTAAACTATGGAAGTGACACGAAAATGTTATATAGCGCGGTTGTTCCTCATTTAAAGACCTTTCACTTGACATATGGCTTGGCGCGATCGGTTGGCTAGAGCTGGAGATATGGCTGAAAGGAATGGGGAGTGTTTTTCGCTCTCAACAAATACCCTCCATCAAGTGCTGCGCCTAAACTATGGAAGTTACACGAAAATGTTATATAGCGCGGTTGTTTCCCATTTAAAGACCTTTCATTTGATATATGGCTTGGCGCGATCGGTTGGATAGAGCTCGAGATATGGCTGAAAGGAATGGGGAGTGTTTTTCGCTCTCAACAAATACCCTCCATCAAGTGCTGCGCCTAAACTATGGAAGTTACACGAAAATGTTATATAGCGCGGTTGTTCCTCATTTAAAGACCTTTCATTTGATATATGGCTTGGCGCGATCGGTTGGATAGAGCCCGAGATATGGCTGAAAGGAATGGGGAGTGTTTTTCGCTCTCAACAAATACCCTCCATCAAGTGCTGCGCCTAAACTATGGAAGTGACACGAAAATGTTATATAGCGCGGTTGTTCCTCATTTAAAGGCCTTTCACTTGATATATGGCTTGGCGCGATCGGTTGGCTAGAGCTGGAGATATGGCTGAAAGGAATGGGGAGTGTTTTTCGCTCTCAACAAATACCCTCCATCAAGTGCTGCGCCTAAACTATGGAAGTTACACGAAAATGTTATATAGCGCGGTTGTTCCTCATTTAAAGACCTTTCATTTGATATATGGCTTGGCGCGATCGGTTGGATAGAGCTCGAGATATGGCTGAAAGGAATGGGGAGTGTTTTTCGCTCTCAACAAATACCCTCCATCAAGTGCTGCGCCTAAACTA
The DNA here is from genome assembly GCA_937620795.1 of Thecophora atra. Taxonomy (NCBI): domain Eukaryota; kingdom Metazoa; phylum Arthropoda; class Insecta; order Diptera; family Conopidae; genus Thecophora; species Thecophora atra. The sequence goes on along the minus strand of OW569397.1, from coordinate 30,542,523 downwards.
TGGAAGTGACACGAAAATGTTATATAGCGCGGTTGTTCCCCATTGAAAGACCTTTCATTTGATATATGGCTTGGCGCGATCGGTTGGATAGAGCTCGCGATATGGCTGAAAGGAATGGGGAGTGTTTTTCGCGCTAAACAAATACCCTCCATCAAATACTGCGCCTAAACTATAGAAGTGACACGAAAATATTATATAGGGCGGTTGTTCCTCATTTAAAGACCTTTCATTTGATATATGGCTTGGCGCGATCGGTTGGATAGAGCTCGCGATATGGCTGAAAGGAATGGGGAGTGTTTTTCGCTCTAAACAAATACACTCCTTCAAGTACTGCGCCTAAACTATAGCAGTGACACAAAAATGTTATATGGCGCGGTTGTTCCTCATTTAAAGACCTTTCATTTGATATATGGCTTGGCGCGATCGGTTGGATAGAGCTCGAGATATGGCTGAAAGGAATGGGGAGTGTTTTTCGCTCTAAACAAATACCCTCCATCAAGTACTACGCCTAAACTATAGAAGTGACACGAAAATGTTATATAGCGCGGTTGTTCCTCATTTAAAGGCCTTTCATTTGATATATGGCTTGGCGCGATCGGTTGGATAGAGCTCGAGATATGGCTGAAAGGAATGGGGAGTGTTTTTCGCTCTCAACAAATACCCTCCATCAAGTGCTGCGCCTAAACTATTGAAGTTACACGAAAATGTTTTATAGCGCGGTTGTTCCTCATTTAAAGACCTTTCATTTGATATATGGCTTGGCGCGATCGGTTGGATAGAGCCTGAGATATGGCTGAAAGGAATGGGGAGTGTTTTTCGCTCTAACAAATACCCTCCATCAAGTGCTGCGCCTAAACTATGGAAGTGACACGAAAATGTTATATAGCGCGGTTGTTCCTCATTTAAAGACCTTTCATTTGATATATGGCTTGGCGCGATCGGTTGGATAGAGCTCGAGATATGGCTGAAAGGAATGGGGAGTGTTTTTCGCTCTCAACAAATACCCTCCATCAAGTGCTGCGCCTAAACTATGGAAGTGACACGAAAATGTTATATAGCGCGGTTGTTCCTCATTTAAAGACCTTTCATTTGATATATGGCTTGGCGCGATCGGTTGGATAGAGCTCGAGATATGGCTGAAAGGAATGGGGAGTGTTTTTCGCTCTCAACAAATACCCTCCATCAAGTGCTGCGCCTAAACTATGGAAGTGACACGAAAATGTTATATAGCGCGGTTGTTCCTCATTTAAAGACCTTTCACTTGATATATGGCTTGGCGCGATCGGTTGGCTAGAGCTGGAGATATGGCTGAAAGGAATGGGGAGTGTTTTTCGCTCTCAACAAATACCCTCCATCAAGTGCTGCGCCTAAACTATGGAAGTTACACGAAAATGTTATATAGCGCGGTTGTTCCTCATTTAAAGACCTTTCATTTGATATATGGCTTGGCGCGATCGGTTGGATAGAGCCCGAGATATGGCTGAAAGGAATGGGGAGTGTTTTTCGCTCTCAACAAATACCCTCCATCAAGTGCTGCGCCTAAACTATGGAAGTTACACGAAAATGTTATATAGCGCGGTTGTTCCTCATTTAAAGACCTTTCATTTGATATATGGCTTGGCGCGATCGGTTGGATAGAGCCCGAGATATGGCTGAAAGGAATGGGGAGTGTTTTTCGCTCTCAACAAATACCCTCCATCAAGTGCTGCGCCTAAACTATGGAAGTGACACGAAAATGTTATATAGCGCGGTTGTTCCTCATTTAAAGACCTTTCACTTGATATATGGCTTGGCGCGATCGGTTGGCTAGAGCTGGAGATATGGCTGAAAGGAATGGGGAGTGTTTTTCGCTCTCAACAAATACCCTCCATCAAGTGCTGCGCCTAAACTATGGAAGTTACACGAAAATGTTATATAGCGCGGTTGTTCCTCATTTAAAGACCTTTCATTTGATATATGGCTTGGCGCGATCGGTTGGATAGAGCCCGAGATATGGCTGAAAGGAATGGGGAGTGTTTTTCGCTCTCAACAAATACCCTCCATCAAGTGCTGCGCCTAAACTATGGAAGTTACACGAAAATGTTATATAGCGCGGTTGTTCCTCATTTAAAGACCTTTCACTTGATATATGGCTTGGCGCGATCGGTTGGCTAGAGCTGGAGATATGGCTGAAAGGAATGGGGAGTGTTTTTCGCTCTCAACAAATACCCTCCATCAAGTGCTGCGCCTAAACTATGGAAGTTACACGAAAATGTTATATAGCGCGGTTGTTCCTCATTTAAAGACCTTTCATTTGATATATGGCTTGGCGCGATCGGTTGGATAGAGCCCGAGATATGGCTGAAAGGAATGGGGAGTGTTTTTCGCTCTAAACAAATACCCTCCATCAAGTACTGCGCTTAAACTATAGAAGTGACACGAAAATAATATATAGCGCGGTTGTTCCTCATTTAAAGACCTTTCATTTGATATATGGCTTGGCGCGATCGGTTGGATAGAGCTAGAGATATGGCTGAAAGGAATGGGGAGTGTTTTTCGCTCTCAACAAATACCCTCCATCAAGTGCTGCGCCTAAACTATGGAAGTGACACGAAAATGTTATATAGCGCGGTTGTTCCTCATTTAAAGACCTTTCACTTGATATATGGCTTGGCGCGATCGGTTGGCTAGAGCTGGAGATATGGCTGAAAGGAATGGGGAGTGTTTTTCGCTCTCAACAAATACCCTCCATCAAGTGCTGCGCCTAAACTATGGAAGTTACACGAAAATGTTATATAGCGCGGTTGTTCCTCATTTAAAGACCTTTCATTTGATATATGGCTTGGCGCGATCGGTTGGATAGAGCCCGAGATATGGCTGAAAGGAATGGGGAGTGTTTTTCGCTCTCAACAAATACCCTCCATCAAGTGCTGCGCCTAAACTATGGAAGTTACACGAAAATGTTATATAGCGCGGTTGTTCCTCATTTAAAGACCTTTCATTTGATATATGGCTTGGCGCGATCGGTTGGATAGAGCCCGAGATATGGCTGAAAGGAATGGGGAGTGTTTTTCGCTCTCAACAAATACCCTCCATCAAGTGCTGCGCCTAAACTATGGAAGTTACACGAAAATGTTATATAGCGCGGTTGTTTCCCATTTAAAGACCTTTCATTTGATATATGGCTTGGCGCGATCGGTTGGATAGAGCTCGAGATATGGCTGAAAGGAATGGGGAGTGTTTTTCGCTCTCAACAAATACCCTCCATCAAGTGCTGCGCCTAAACTATGGAAGTTACACGAAAATGTTATATAGCGCGGTTGTTTCCCATTTAAAGACCTTTCATTTGATATATGGCTTGGCGCGATCGGTTGGATAGAGCTCGAGATATGGCTGAAAGGAATGGGGAGTGTTTTTCGCTCTCAACAAATACCCTCCATCAAGTGCTGCGCCTAAACTATGGAAGTTACACGAAAATGTTATATAGCGCGGTTGTTCCTCATTTAAAGACCTTTCATTTGATATATGGCTTGGCGCGATCGGTTGGATAGAGCCCGAGATATGGCTGAAAGGAATGGGGAGTGTTTTTCGCTCTCAACAAATACCCTCCATCAAGTGCTGCGCCTAAACTATGGAAGTGACACGAAAATGTTATATAGCGCGGTTGTTCCTCATTTAAAGGCCTTTCACTTGATATATGGCTTGGCGCGATCGGTTGGCTAGAGCTGGAGATATGGCTGAAAGGAATGGGGAGTGTTTTTCGCTCTAAACAAATACACTCCTTCAAGTACTGCGCCTAAACTATGGAAGTGACACGAAAATGTTATATAGCGCGGTTGTTTCTCATTTAAAGACCTTTCATTTGATATATGGCTTGGCGCGATCGGTTGGATAGAGCCCGAGATATGGCTGAAAGGAATGGGGAGTGTTTTTCGCTCTAAACAAATACGCTCCATCAAGTGCTGCGCCTAAACTATGGAAGTGACACGAAAATGTTATATAGCGCGGTTGTTCCTCATTTAAAGACCTTTCATTTGATATATGGCTTGCCGCGATCGGTTGGATAGAGCTCGAGATATGGCTGAAAGGAATGGGGAGTGTTTTTCGCTCTAAACAAATACACTCCTTCAAGTACTGCGCCTAAACTAAGAAATTGACACGAAAATGTTATATAGCGCGGTTGTTTCTTATTTAAAGACCTTTCATTTGATATATGGCTTGGCACGATCGGTTGGATAGTGCTCGAGATATGGCTGAAAGGAATGGGGAGTGTTTTTCGCTCTAAACAAATACACTCCTTCAAGTACTGCGCCTAAACTATAGAAGTGACACGAAAATATTATATAGCGCGGTTGTTCCTCATTTAAAGACCTTTCATTTGATATATGGCTTGGCGCGATCGGTTGGATAGAGCTCGAGATATGGCTGAAAGGAATGGGGAGTGTTTTTCGCTCTAAACAAATACCCTCCATCAAGTACTACGCCTAAACTATAGAAGTGACACGAAAATGTTATATAGCGCGGTTGTTCCTCATTTAAAGGCCTTTCATTTGATATATGGCTTGGCGCGATCGGTTGGATAGAGCTCGAGATATGGCTGAAAGGAATGGGGAGTGTTTCTCGCTCTCAACAAATACCCTCCATCAAGTGCTGCGCCTAAACTATGGAAGTTACACGAAAATGTTTTATAGCGCGGTTGTTCCTCATTTAAAGACCTTTCATTTGATATATGGCTTGGCGCGATCGGTTGGATAGAGCTCGAGATATGGCTGAAAGGAATGGGGAGTGTTTTTCGCTCTCAACAAATACCCTCCATCAAGTGCTGCGCCTAAACTATGGAAGTGACACGAAAATGTTATATAGCGCGGTTGTTCCCCATTGAAAGACCTTTCATTTGATATATGGCTTGGCGCGATCGGTTGGATAGAGCTCGCGATATGGCTGAAAGGAATGGGGAGTGTTTTTCGCGCTAAACAAATACCCTCCATCAAGTACTGCGCCTAAACTATAGAAGTGACACGAAAATATTATATAGGGCGGTTGTTCCTCATTTAAAGACCTTTCATTTGATATATGGCTTGGCGCGATCGGTTGGATAGAGCTCGCGATATGGCTGAAAGGAATGGGGAGTGTTTTTCGCTCTAAACAAATACACTCCTTCAAGTACTGCGCCTAAACTATAGCAGTGACACAAAAATGTTATATAGCGCGGTTGTTCCTCATTTAAAGACCTTTCATTTGATATATGGCTTGGCGCGATCGGTTGGATAGAGCTCGAGATATGGCTGAAAGGAATGGGGAGTGTTTTTCGCTCTAAACAAATACCCTCCATCAAGTACTACGCCTAAACTATAGAAGTGACACGAAAATGTTATATAGCGCGGTTGTTCCTCATTTAAAGGCCTTTCATTTGATATATGGCTTGGCGCGATCGGTTGGATAGAGCTCGAGATATGGCTGAAAGGAATGGGGAGTGTTTTTCGCTCTCAACAAATACCCTCCATCAAGTGCTGCGCCTAAACTATGGAAGTTACACGAAAATGTTTTATAGCGCGGTTGTTCCTCATTTAAAGACCTTTCATTTGATATATGGCTTGGCGCGATCGGTTGGATAGAGCCTGAGATATGGCTGAAAGGAATGGGGAGTGTTTTTCGCTCTAACAAATACCCTCCATCAAGTGCTGCGCCTAAACTATGGAAGTGACACGAAAATGTTATATAGCGCGGTTGTTCCTCATTTAAAGACCTTTCATTTGATATATGGCTTGGCGCGATCGGTTGGATAGAGCTCGAGATATGGCTGAAAGGAATGGGGAGTGTTTTTCGCTCTCAACAAATACCCTCCATCAAGTGCTGCGCCTAAACTATGGAAGTGACACGAAAATGTTATATAGCGCGGTTGTTCCTCATTTAAAGACCTTTCATTTGATATATGGCTTGGCGCGATCGGTTGGATAGAGCTCGAGATATGGCTGAAAGGAATGGGGAGTGTTTTTCGCTCTCAACAAATACCCTCCATCAAGTGCTGCGCCTAAACTATGGAAGTGACACGAAAATGTTATATAGCGCGGTTGTTCCTCATTTAAAGACCTTTCACTTGATATATGGCTTGGCGCGATCGGTTGGCTAGAGCTGGAGATATGGCTGAAAGGAATGGGGAGTGTTTTTCGCTCTCAACAAATACCCTCCATCAAGTGCTGCGCCTAAACTATGGAAGTTACACGAAAATGTTATATAGCGCGGTTGTTTCCCATTTAAAGACCTTTCATTTGATATATGGCTTGGCGCGATCGGTTGGATAGAGCTCGAGATATGGCTGAAAGGAATGGGGAGTGTTTTTCGCTCTCAACAAATACCCTCCATCAAGTGCTGCGCCTAAACTATGGAAGTTACACGAAAATGTTATATAGCGCGGTTGTTCCTCATTTAAAGACCTTTCATTTGATATATGGCTTGGCGCGATCGGTTGGATAGAGCCCGAGATATGGCTGAAAGGAATGGGGAGTGTTTTTCGCTCTCAACAAATACCCTCCATCAAGTGCTGCGCCTAAACTATGGAAGTCACACGAAAATGTTATATAGCGCGGTTGTTCCTCATTTAAAGGCCTTTCACTTGATATATGGCTTGGCGCGATCGGTTGGCTAGAGCTGGAGATATGGCTGAAAGGAATGGGGAGTGTTTTTCGCTCTCAACAAATACCCTCCATCAAGTGCTGCGCCTAAACTATGGAAGTTACACGAAAATGTTATATAGCGCGGTTGTTCCTCATTTAAAGACCTTTCATTTGATATATGGCTTGGCGCGATCGGTTGGATAGAGCTCGAGATATGGCTGAAAGGAATGGGGAGTGTTTTTCGCTCTCAACAAATACCCTCCATCAAGTGCTGCGCCTAAACTATGGAAGTGACACGAAAATGTTATATAGCGCGGTTGTTCCCCATTGAAAGACCTTTCATTTGATATATGGCTTGGCGCGATCGGTTGGATAGAGCTCGCGATATGGCTGAAAGGAATGGGGAGTGTTTTTCGCGCTAAACAAATACCCTCCATCAAGTACTGCGCCTAAACTATAGAAGTGACACGAAAATATTATATAGGGCGGTTGTTCCTCATTTAAAGACCTTTCATTTGATATATGGCTTGGCGCGATCGGTTGGATAGAGCTCGCGATATGGCTGAAAGGAATGGGGAGTGTTTTTCGCTCTAAACAAATACACTCCTTCAAGTACTGCGCCTAAACTATAGCAGTGACACAAAAATGTTATATAGCGCGGTTGTTCCTCATTTAAAGACCTTTCATTTAATATATGGCTTGGCGCGATCGGTTGGATAGAGCTCGAGATATGGCTGAAAGGAATGGGGAGTGTTTTTCGCTCTAAACAAATACCCTCCATCAAGTACTACGCCTAAACTATAGAAGTGACACGAAAATGTTATATAGCGCGGTTGTTGCTCATTTAAAGACCTTTCATTTGATATATGGCTTGGCGCGATCGGTTGGATAGAGCCTGAGATATGGCTGAAAGGAATGGGGAGTGTTTTTCGCTCTAACAAATACCCTCCATCAAGTGCTGCGCCTAAACTATGGAAGTGACACGAAAATGTTATATAGCGCGGTTGTTCCTCATTTAAAGGCCTTTCACTTGATATATGGCTTGGCGCGATCGGTTGGCTAGAGCTCGAGATATGGCTGAAAGGAATGGGGAGTGTTTTTCGCTCTCAACAAATACCCTCCATCAAGTGCTGCGCCTAAACTATGGAAGTGACACGAAAATGTTATATAGCGCGGTTGTTCCTCATTTAAAGACCTTTCATTTGATATATGGCTTGGCGCGATCGGTTGGATAGAGCTCGAGATATGGCTGAAAGGAATGGGGAGTGTTTTTCGCTCTCAACAAATACCCTCCATCAAGTGCTGCGCCTAAACTATGGAAGTGACACGAAAATGTTATATAGCGCGGTTGTTCCTCATTTAAAGACCTTTCACTTGATATATGGCTTGGCGCGATCGGTTGGCTAGAGCTGGAGATATGGCTGAAAGGAATGGGGAGTGTTTTTCGCTCTCAACAAATACCCTCCATCAAGTGCTGCGCCTAAACTATGGAAGTTACACGAAAATGTTATATAGCGCGGTTGTTTCCCATTTAAAGACCTTTCATTTGATATATGGCTTGGCGCGATCGGTTGGATAGAGCTCGAGATATGGCTGAAAGGAATGGGGAGTGTTTTTCGCTCTCAACAAATACCCTCCATCAAGTGCTGCGCCTAAACTATGGAAGTTACACGAAAATGTTATATAGCGCGGTTGTTCCTCATTTAAAGACCTTTCATTTGATATATGGCTTGGCGCGATCGGTTGGATAGAGCCCGAGATATGGCTGAAAGGAATGGGGAGTGTTTTTCGCTCTCAACAAATACCCTCCATCAAGTGCTGCGCCTAAACTATGGAAGTCACACGAAAATGTTATATAGCGCGGTTGTTCCTCATTTAAAGGCCTTTCACTTGATATATGGCTTGGCGCGATCGGTTGGCTAGAGCTGGAGATATGGCTGAAAGGAATGGGGAGTGTTTTTCGCTCTCAACAAATACCCTCCATCAAGTGCTGCGCCTAAACTATGGAAGTTACACGAAAATGTTATATAGCGCGGTTGTTCCTCATTTAAAGACCTTTCATTTGATATATGGCTTGGCGCGATCGGTTGGATAGAGCTCGAGATATGGCTGAAAGGAATGGGGAGTGTTTTTCGCTCTCAACAAATACCCTCCATCAAGTGCTGCGCCTAAACTATGGAAGTGACACGAAAATGTTATATAGCGCGGTTGTTCCCCATTGAAAGACCTTTCATTTGATATATGGCTTGGCGCGATCGGTTGGATAGAGCTCGCGATATGGCTGAAAGGAATGGGGAGTGTTTTTCGCGCTAAACAAATACCCTCCATCAAGTACTGCGCCTAAACTATAGAAGTGACACGAAAATATTATATAGGGCGGTTGTTCCTCATTTAAAGACCTTTCATTTGATATATGGCTTGGCGCGATCGGTTGGATAGAGCTCGCGATATGGCTGAAAGGAATGGGGAGTGTTTTTCGCTCTAAACAAATACACTCCTTCAAGTACTGGGCCTAAACTATAGCAGTGACACAAAAATGTTATATAGCGCGGTTGTTCCTCATTTAAAGACCTTTCATTTAATATATGGCTTGGCGCGATCGGTTGGATAGAGCTCGAGATATGGCTGAAAGGAATGGGGAGTGTTTTTCGCTCTAAACAAATACCCTCCATCAAGTACTACGCCTAAACTATAGAAGTGACACGAAAATGTTATATAGCGCGGTTGTTGCTCATTTAAAGACCTTTCATTTGATATATGGCTTGGCGCGATCGGTTGGATAGAGCCTGAGATATGGCTGAAAGGAATGGGGAGTGTTTTTCGCTCTAACAAATACCCTCCATCAAGTGCTGCGCCTAAACTATGGAAGTGACACGAAAATGTTATATAGCGCGGTTGTTCCTCATTTAAAGACCTTTCATTTGATATATGGCTTGGCGCGATCGGTTGGATAGAGCTCGAGATATGGCTGAAAGGAATGGGGAGTGTTTTTCGCTCTCAACAAATACCCTCCATCAAGTGCTGCGCCTAAACTATGGAAGTGACACGAAAATGTTATATAGCGCGGTTGTTCCTCATTTAAAGGCCTTTCACTTGATATATGGCTTGGCGCGATCGGTTGGCTAGAGCTGGAGATATGGCTGAAAGGAATGGGGAGTGTTTTTCGCTCTAACAAATACCCTCCATCAAGTGCTGCGCCTAAACTATGGAAGTGACACGAAAATGTTATATAGCGCGGTTGTTCCTCATTTAAAGACCTTTCATTTGATATATGGCTTGGCGCGATCGGTTGGATAGAGCTCGAGATATGGCTGAAAGGAATGGGGAGTGTTTTTCGCTCTCAACAAATACCCTCCATCAAGTGCTGCGCCTAAACTATGGAAGTGACACGAAAATGTTATATAGCGCGGTTGTTCCCCATTGAAAGACCTTTCACTTGATATATGGCTTGGCGCGATCGGTTGGCTAGAGCTCGAGATATGGCTGAAAGGAATGGGGAGTGTTTTTCGCTCTAAACAAATACCATCCTTCAAGTACTGCGCCTAAACTATAGAAGGGACACCTTTCATTTGATATATGGCTTGGCGCGATCGGTTGGATAGAGCTCGCGATATGGCTGAAAGGAATGGGGAGTGTTTTTCGCTCTAAACAAATACACTCCTTCAAGTACTGCGCCTAAACTATAGCAGTGACACAAAAATGTTATATAGCGCGGTTGTTCCTCATTTAAAGACCTTTCATTTGATATATGGCTTGGCGCGATCGGTTGGATAGAGCTCGAGATATGGCTGAAAGGAATGGGGAGTGTTTTTCGCTCTCAACAAATACCCTCCATCAAGTGCTGCGCCTAAACTATGGAAGTTACACGAAAATGTTATATAGCGCGGTTGTTCCTCATTTAAAGACCTTTCATTTGATATATGGCTTGGCGCGATCGGTTGGATAGAGCCCGAGATATGGCTGAAAGGAATGGGGAGTGTTTTTCGCTCTAACAAATACCCTCCATCAAGTGCTGCGCCTAAACTATGGAAGTGACACGAAAATGTTATATAGCGCGGTTGTTCCTCATTTAAAGGCCTTTCATTTGATATATGGCTTGGCGCGATCGGTTGGATAGAGCTCGAGATATGGCTGAAAGGAATGGGGAGTGTTTTTCGCTCTCAACAAATACCCTCCATCAAGTGCTGCGCCTAAACTATGGAAGTGACACGAAAATGTTATATAGCGCGGTTGTTCCTCATTTAAAGGCCTTTCACTTGATATATGGCTTGGCGCGATCGGTTGGCTAGAGCTGGAGATATGGCTGAAAGGAATGGGGAGTGTTTTTCGCTCTAAACAAATACACTCCTTCAAGTACTGCGCCTAAACTATGGAAGTGACACGAAAATGTTATATAGCGCGGTTGTTTCTCATTTAAAGACCTTTCATTTGATATATGGCTTGGCGCGATCGGTTGGATAGAGCCCGAGATATGGCTGAAAGGAATGGGGAGTGTTTTTCGCTCTAAACAAATACGCTCCATCAAGTGCTGCGCCTAAACTATGGAAGTGACACGAAAATGTTATATAGCGCGGTTGTTCCTCATTTAAAGACCTTTCATTTGATATATGGCTTGCCGCGATCGGTTGGATAGAGCTCGAGATATGGCTGAAAGGAATGGGGAGTGTTTTTCGCTCTAAACAAATACACTCCTTCAAGTACTGCGCCTAAACTAAGAAATTGACACGAAAATGTTATATAGCGCGGTTGTTTCTTATTTAAAGACCTTTCATTTGATATATGGCTTGGCACGATCGGTTGGATAGTGCTCGAGATATGGCTGAAAGGAATGGGGAGTGTTTTTCGCTCTAAACAAATACACTCCTTCAAGTACTGCGCCTAAACTATAGAAGTGACACGAAAATATTATATAGCGCGGTTGTTCCTCATTTAAAGACCTTTCATTTGATATATGGCTTGGCGCGATCGGTTGGATAGAGCTCGCGATATGGCTGAAAGGAATGGGGAGTGTTTTTCGCTCTAAACAAATACCCTCCTTCAAGTACTGCGCCTAAACTATAGCAGTGACACAAAAATGTTATATAGCGCGGTTGTTCCTCATTTAAAGACCTTTCATTTGATATATGGCTTGGCGCTATCGGTTGGATAGAGCTCGAGATATGGCTGAAAGGAATGGGGAGTGTTTTTCGCTCTAAACAAATACCCTCCATCAAGTGCTGCGCCTAAACTATAGAAGTCACACGAAAATGTTATATAGCGCGGTTGTTCCTCATTTAAAGACCTTTCATTTGATATATGGCTTGGCGCGATCGGTTGGATAGAGCTCGAGATATGGCTGAAAGGAATGGGGAGTGTTTTTCGCTCTAAACAAATACCCTCCATCAAGTACTGCGCCTAAACTATAGAAGTGACACGAAAATATTATATAGCGCGGTTGTTCCTCATTTAAAGACCTTTCATTTGATATATGGCTTGGCGCGATCGGTTGGATAGAGCTCGAGATATGGCTGAAAGGAATGGGGAGTGTTTTTCGCTCTAAACAAATACCCTCCATCAAGTGCTGCGCCTAAACTATAGAAGTGACACGAAAATGTTATATAGCGCGGTTGTTCCTCATTTAAAGACCTTTCATTTGATATATGGCTTGGCGTGATCGGTTTTATAGAGCTCGAGATATGGCTGAAAGGAATGGGGAGTGTTTTTCGCTCTAAACAAATACCCTCCATCAAGTACTACGCCTAAACTATAGAAGTGACACGAAAATGTTATATAGCGCGGTTGTTCCTCATTTAAAGACCTTTCATTTGATATATGGCTTGGCGCGATCGGTTGGATAGAGCTCGAGATATGGCTGAAAGGAATGGGAAGTGTTTTTCGCTCTCAACAAATACCCTCCATCAAGTGCTGCGCCTAAACTATGGAAGTTACACGAAAATGTTATATAGCGCGGTTGTTCCTCATTTAAAGACCGTTGGATAGAGCTCGAGGTATTGCTGAAAGGAATGGGGAGTGTTTTTCGCTCTAAACAAATACCCTTCATCAAGTGCTGCGCCTAAACTATGGAAGTGACACGAAAATGTTATATAGCGCGGTTGTTCCTCATTTAAAGACCTTTCATTTGATATATGGCTTGGCGCGATCGGTTGGATAGAGCTCGAGATATGGCTGAAAGGAATGGGGAGTGTTTTTCGCTCTAAACAAATACCCTCCTTCAAGTACTGCGCCTAAACTATAGAAGTGACACAAGAATGTTATATAGCGCGGTTGTTCCTCATTTAAAGACCTTTCATTTGGTATATGGCTTGGCGCGATCGGTTGGATAGAGCTCGAGATATGGCTGAAAGGAATGGGGAGTGTTTTTCGCTCTAAACAAATACCCTCCATCAAGTACTGCGCCTAAACTATAGAAGCGACACGAAAATATTATATAGCGCGGTTGTTCCTCATTTAAAGACCTTTCATTTGATATATGGCTTGGCGCGATCGGTTGGATAGAGCTCGCGATATGGCTGAAAGGAATGGGGAGTGTTTTTCGCTCTCAACAAATACCCTCCATCAAGTGCTGCGCCTAAACTATGGAAGTGACACGAAAATGTTATATAGCGCGGTTGTTCCTTATTTAAAGACCTTTCACTTGATATATGGCTTGGCGCGATCGATTGGCTAGAGCTGGAGATATGGCTGAAAGGAATGGGGAGTGTTTTTCGCTCTAAACAAATACACTCCTTCAAGTACTCCGCCTAAACTATGGAAGTGACACGAAAATGTTATATAGCGCGGTTGTTCCCCATTGAAAGACCTTTCACTTGATATATGGCTTGGCGCGATCGGTTGGCTAGAGCTCGAGATATGGCTGAAAGGAATGAGGAGTGTTTTTCGCTCTAAACAAATACAATCCTTCAAGTACTGCGCCTAAACTATGGAAGTGACACGAAAATGTTATATAGCGCGGTTGTTCCTCATTTAAAGACCTTTCATTTGATATATGGCTTGGCGCGATCGGTTGGATAGAGCTCGAGATATTGCTGAAAGGAATGGGGAGTGTTTTTCGCTCTAAGCAAATACCCTTCATCAAGTGCTGCGCCTAAACTATGGAAGTGACACGAAAATGTTATATAGCGCGGTTGTTCCTCATTTAAAGACCTTTCATTTGATATATGGCTTGGCGCGATCGGTTGGATAGAGCTCGAGATATGGCTGAAAGGAATGGGGAGTGTTTTTCGCTCTAAACAAATACCCTCCTTCAAGTACTGCGCCTAAACTATAGAAGTGACACAAAAATGTTATATAGCGCGGTTGTTCCTCATTTAAAGACCTTTCATTTGATATATGGCTTGGCGCGATCGGTTGGATAGAGCTCGAGATATGGCTGAAAGGAATGGGGAGTGTTTTTCGCTCTAAACAAATACCCTCCATCAAGTACTGCGCCTAAACTATAGAAGTGACACGAAAATATTATATAGCGCGGTTGTTCCTCATTTAAAGACCTTTCATTTGATATACGGCTTGGCGCGATCGGTTGGATAGAGCTCGAGATATGGCTGAAAGGAATGGGGAGTGTTTTTCGCTCTAAACAAATACCCTCCATCAAGTGCTGCGCCTAAACTATAGAAGTGACACAAAAATGTTATATAGCGCGGTTGTTCCTCATTTAAAGACCTTTCATTTGATATATGGCTTGGCGCGATCGGTTGGATAGAGCTCGAGATATGGCTGAAAGGAATGGGGAGTGTTTTTCGCTCTAAACAAATACCCTCCATCAAGTGCTGCGCCTAAACTATAGAAGTGACACGAAAATATTATATAGCGCGGTTGTTCCTCATTTAAAGACCTTTCATTTGATATATGGCTTGGCGCGATCGGTTGGATAGAGCTCGCGATATGGCTGAAAGGAATGGGGAGTGTTTTTCGCTCTAAACAAATACCCTCCATCAAGTGCTGCGCCTAAACTATGGAAGTTACACGAAAATGTTATATAGCGCGGTTGTTCCTCATTTAAAGACCTTTCATTTGATATATGGCTTGGCGCGATCGGTTGGATAGAGCTCGAGATATGGCTGAAAGGAATGGGGAGTGTTTTTCGCTCTAAACAAATACCCTCCATCAAGTGCTGCGCCTAAACTATGGAAGTGACACGAAAATGTTATATAGCGCGGTTGTTCCTCATTTAAAGACCTTTCACTTGATATATGGCTTGGCGCGATCGGTTGGATAGAGCTCGCGATATGGCTGAAAGGAATGGGGAGTGTTTTTCGCTCTAAACAAATACCCTCCTTCAAGTACTGCGCCTAAACTATAGCAGTGACACAAAAATGTTATATAGCGCGGTTGTTCCTCATTTAAAGACCTTTCATTTGATATATGGCTTGGCGCGATCGGTTGGATAGAGCTCGCGATATGGCTGAAAGGAATGGGGAGTGTTTTTCGCTCTAAACAAATACCCTCCATCAAGTGCTGCGCCTAAACTATGGAAGTTACACGAAAATGTTATATAGCGCGGTTGTTCCTCATTTAAAGACCTTTCACTTGATATATGGCTTGGCGCGATCGGTTGGATAGAGCTCGCGATATGGCTGAAAGGAATGGGGAGTGTTTTTCGCTCTAAACAAATACCCTCCATCAAGTGCTGCGCCTAAACTATAGAAGTGACACGAAAATATTATATAGCGCGGTTGTTCCTCATTTAAAGACCTTTCATTTGATATATGGCTTGGCGCGATCGGTTGGATAGAGCTCGCGATATGGCTGAAAGGAATGGGGAGTGTTTTTCGCTCTAAACAAATACCCTCCATCAAGTGCTGCGCCTAAACTATGGAAGTTACACGAAAATGTTATATAGCGCGGTTGTTCCTCATTTAAAGACCTTTCATTTGATATATGGCTTGGCGCGATCGGTTGGATAGAGCTCGAGATATGGCTGAAAGGAATGGGGAGTGTTTTTCGCTCTAAACAAATACCCTCCATCAAGTGCTGCGCCTAAACTATGGAAGTGACACGAAAATGTTATATAGCGCGGTTGTTCCTCATTTAAAGACCTTTCACTTGATATATGGCTTGGCGCGATCGGTTGGCTAGAACTCGAGATATGGCTGAAAGGAATGGGGAGTGTTTTTCGCTCTAAACAAATACACTCCTTCAAGTACTGCGCCTAAACTATGAAAGTGACACGAAAATGTTATATAGCGCGGTTGTTCCCCATTGAAAGACCTTTCACTTGATATATGGCTTGGCGCGATCGGTTGGCTAGAGCTCGAGATATGGCTGAAAGGAATGGGGAGTGTTTTTCGCTCTAAACAAATACCATCCTTCAAGTACTGCGCCTAAACTATAGAAGTGACACAAAAATGTTATATAGCGCAGTTATTCCTCATTCAAAGACCTTTCATTTGATACATGGCTTGGCACGATCGGTTGGATAGAGCTCGAGATATGGCTGAAAGGAATGGGGAGTGTTTTTCGCTCTAAACAAATACCCTCCTTTAAGTACTGCGCCTAAACTATAGAAGTGACACAAAAATGTTATATAGCGCGATTGTTCCTCATTTAAAGACCTTTCATTTGATATATGGCTTGGCACGATCGGTTGGATAGAGCTCGAGATATGGCTGAAAGGAATGGGGAGTGTTTTTCGCTCTAAACAAATACACTCCTTCAAGTACTGCGCCTAAACTATAGAAGTGACACGAAAATATTATATAGCGCGGTTGTTCCTCATTTAAAGACCTTTCATTTGATATACGGCTTGGCGCGATCGGTTGGATAGAGCTCGAGATATGGCTGAAAGGAATGGGGAGTGTTTTTCGCTCTAAACAAATACCCTCCATCAAGTGCTGCGCCTAAACTATAGAAGTGACACAAAAATGTTATATAGCGCGGTTGTTCCTCATTTAAAGACCTTTCATTTGATATATGGCTTGGCGCGATCGGTTGGATAGAGCTCGCGATATGGCTGAAAGGAATGGGGAGTGTTTTTCGCTCTAAACAAATACCCTCCATCAAGTGCTGCGCCTAAACTATAGAAGTGACACGAAAATATTATATAGCGCGGTTGTTCCTCATTTAAAGACCTTTCATTTGATATATGGCTTGGCGCGATCGGTTGGATAGAGCTCGCGATATGGCTGAAAGGAATGGGGAGTGTTTTTCGCTCTAAACAAATACCCTCCATCAAGTGCTGCGCCTAAACTATAGAAGTTACACGAAAATGTTATATAGCGCGGTTGTTCCTCATTTAAAGACCTTTCATTTGATATATGGCTTGGCGCGATCGGTTGGATAGAGCTCGAGATATGGCTGAAAGGAATGGGGAGTGTTTTTCGCTCTAAACAAATACCCTCCATCAAGTGCTGCGCCTAAACTATGGAAGTGACACGAAAATGTTATATAGCGCGGTTGTTCCTCATTTAAAGACCTTTCACTTGATATATGGCTTGGCGCGATCGGTTGGCTAGAACTCGAGATATGGCTGAAAGGAATGGGGAGTGTTTTTCGCTCTAAACAAATACACTCCTTCAAGTACTGCGCCTAAACTATGAAAGTGACACGAAAATGTTATATAGCGCGGTTGTTCCCCATTGAAAGACCTTTCACTTGATATATGGCTTGGCGCGATCGGTTGGCTAGAGCTCGAGATATGGCTGAAAGGAATGGGGAGTGTTTTTCGCTCTAAACAAATACCATCCTTCAAGTACTGCGCCTAAACTATAGAAGTGACAAAAAAATGTTATATAGCGCAGTTATTCCTCATTCAAAGACCTTTCATTTGATACATGGCTTGGCACGATCGGTTGGATAGAGCTCGAGATATGGCTGAAAGGAATGGGGAGTGTTTTTCGCTCTAAACAAATACCCTCCTTTAAGTACTGCGCCTAAACTATAGAAGTGACACAAAAATGTTATATAGCGCGATTGTTCCTCATTTAAAGACCTTTCATGTGATATATGGCTTGGCACGATCGGTTGGATAGAGCTCGAGATATGGCTGAAAGGAATGGGGAGTGTTTTTCGCTCTAAACAAATACACTCCTTCAAGTACTGCGCCTAAACTATGGAATTGACACGAAAATGTTATATAGCGCGGTTGTTTCTTATTTAAAGACCTTTCATTTGATATATGGCTTGGCGCGATCGGTTGGCTAGAGCTCGAGATATGGCTGAAAGGAATGGGGAGTGTTTTTCGCTCTAAACAAATACCATCCTTCAAGTACTGCGCCTAAACTATAGAAGTGACACAAAAATGTTATATAGCGCGGTTATTCCTCATTCAAAGACCTTTCATTTGATATATGGCTTGGCACGATCGGTTGGATAGAGCTCTAAACAAATACCCTCCTTCAAGTACTGCGCCTAAACTATAGAAGTGACACAAAAATGTTATATAGCGCAGTTATTCCTCATTAAAAGACCTTTCATTTGATACATGGCTTGGCACGATCGGTTGGATAGAGCTCGAGATATGGCTGAAAGGAATGGGGAGTGTTTTTCGCTCTAAACAAATACCCTCCTTCAAGTACTGCGCCTAAACTATAGAAGTGACACAAAAATGTTATATAGCGCGATTGTTCCTCATTTAAAGACCTTTCATTTGATACATGGCTTGGCACGATCGGTTGGATAGAGCTCGAGATATGGCTGAAAGGAATGGGGAGTGTTTTTCGCTCTAAACAAATACACTCCTTCAAGTACTGCGCCTAAACTATGGAAGTGACACGAAAATGTTATATAGCGCGGTTGTTCCCCATTGAAAGACCTTTCACTTGATATATGGCTTGGCGCGATCGGTTGGCTAGAGCTCGAGATATGGCTGAAAGGAATGGGGAGTGTTTTTCGCTCTAAACAAATACCATCCTTCAAGTACTGCGCCTAAACTATAGAAGTGACACAAAAATGTTATATAGCGCAGTTATTCCTCATTCAAAGACCTTTCATTTGATACATGGCTTGGCACGATCGGTTGGATAGAGCTCGAGATATGGCTGAAAGGAATGGGGAGTGTTTTTCGCTCTAAACAAATACCTTCCTTCAAGTACTGCGCCTAAACTATAGAAGTGACACAAAAATGTTATATAGCGCGATTGTTCCTCATTTAAAGACCTTTCATTTGATATATGGCTTGGCACGATCGGTTGGATAGAGCTCGAGATATGGCTGAAAGGAATGGGGAGTGTTTTTCGCTCTAAACAAATACACTCCTTCAAGTACTGCGCCTAAACTATGGAATTGACACGAAAATGTTATATAGCGCGGTTGTTTCTTATTTAAAGACCTTTCATTTGATATATGGTTTGGGGCGATCGGTTGGCTAGAGCTCGAGATATGGCTGAAAGGAATGGGGAGTGTTTTTCGCTCTAAACAAATACCATCCTTCAAGTACTGCGCCTAAACTATAGAAGTGACACAAAAATGTTATATAGCGCAGTTATTCCTCATTCAAAGACCTTTCATTTGATACATGGCTTGGCACGATCGGTTGGATAGAGCTCGAGATATGGCTGAAAGGAATGGGGAGTGTTTTTCGCTCTAAACAAATACACTCCTTCAAGTACTGCGCCTAAACTATGGAATTGACACGAAAATGTTATATAGCGCGGTTGTTTCTTATTTAAAGACCTTTCATTTGATACATGGCTTGGCACGATCGGTTGGATAGAGCTCGAGATATGGCTGAAAGGAATGGGGAGTGTTTTTCGCTCTAAACAAATACCCTCCTTCAAGTACTGCGCCTAAACTATAGAAGTGACACAAAAATGTTATATAGCGCGGTTATTCCTCATTCAAAGGCCTTTCATTTGATATATGGCTTGGCACGATCGGTTGGATAGAGCTCTAAACAAATACCCTCCTTCAAGTACTGCGCCTAAACTATAGAAATGACACAAAAATGTTATATAGCGCGGTTGTTCCTCATTTAAAGACCTTTCATTTGATATATGGCTTGGCGCGATCGGTTGGATAGAGCTCGAGATATGGCTGAAAGGAATGGGGAGTGTTTTTCGCTCTAAACAAATACCCTCCATCAAGTGCTGCGCCTAAACTATGGAAGTTACACGAAAATGTTATATAGCGCGGTTGTTCCTCATTTAAAGACCTTTCATTTGATATATGGCTTGGCGCGATCGGTTGGATAGAGCTCGAGATATGGCTGAAAGGAATGGGGAGTGTTTTTCGCTCTAAACAAATACCCTCCATCAAGTGCTGCGCCTAAACTATGGAAGTGACACGAAAATGTTATATAGCGCGGTTGTTCCTCATTTAAAGACCTTTCACTTGATATATGGCTTGGCGCGATCGGTTGGCTAGAACTCGAGATATGGCTGAAAGGAATGGGGAGTGTTTTTCGCTCTAAACAAATACACTCCTTCAAGTACTGCGCCTAAACTATGGAAGTGACATGAAAATGTTATATAGCGCGGTTGTTCCCCATTGAAAGACCTTTCACTTGATATATGGCTTGGCGCGATCGGTTGGCTAGAGCTGGAGATATGGCTGAAAGGAATGGGGAGTGTTTTTCGCTCTAAACAAATACCATCCTTCAAGTACTGCGCCTAAACTATAGAAGTGACACAAAAATGTTATATAGCGCAGTTATTCCTCATTCAAAGACCTTTCATTTGATACATGGCTTGGCACGATCGGTTGGATAGAGCTCTAAACAAATACCCTCCTTCAAGTACTGCGCCTAAACTATAGAAGTGACACAAAAATGTTATATAGCGCGATTGTTCCTCATTTAAAGACCTTTCATTTGATATATGGCTTGGCACGATCGGTTGGATAGAGCTCGAGATATGGCTGAAAGGAATGTGGAGTGTTTTTCGCTCTAAACAAATACACTCCTTCAAGTACTGCGCCTAAACTATGGAATTGACACGAAAATGTTATATAGCGCGGTTGTTTCTTATTTAAAGACCTTTCATTTGATACATGGCTTGGCACGATCGGTTGGATAGAGCTCGAGATATGGCTGAAAGGAATGGGGAGTGTTTTTCGCTCTAAACAAATACCCTCCTTCAAGTACTGCGCCTAAACTATAGAAGTGACACAAAAATGTTATATAGCGCGGTTATTCCTCATTCAAAGGCCTTTCATTTGATATATGGCTTGGCACGATCGGTTGGATAGAGCTCTAAACAAATACCCTCCTTCAAGTACTGCGCCTAAACTATAGAAGTGACACAAAAATGTTATATAGCGCGATTGTTCCTCATTTAAAGACATTTCATTTGATATATGGCTTGGCGCGATCGCTTGGATAGAGCTCGCGATATGGCTGAAAGGAATGGGGAGTGTTTTTCGCTCTAAACAAATACCCTCCATCAAGTGCTGCGCCTAAACTATAGAAGTGACACAAAAATGTTATATAGCGCGGTTGTTCCTCATTTAAAGACCTTTTATTTGATATATGGCTTGGCGCGATCGGTTGGATAGAGCTCGAGATATGGCTGAAAGGAATGAGGAGTGTTTTTCGCTCTAAACCAATACACTCCTTCAAGTACTGCGCCTAAACTATGGAATTGACACGAAAATGTTATATAGCGCGGTTGTTCCTCATTTAAAGACCTTTCATTTGATATATGGCTTGGCGCGATCGGTTGGATAGAGCTCGAGATATGGCTGAAAGGAATGGGGAGTGTTTTTCGCTCTAAACAAATACCCTCCATCAAGTGCTGCGCCTAAACTATGGAAGTGACACGAAAATGTTATATAGCGCGGTTGTTCCTCATTTAAAGACCTTTCACTTGATATATGGCTTGGCGCGATCGGTTGGATAGAGCTCGAGATATGGGTGAAAGGAATGGGGAGTGTTTTTCGCTCTAAACAAATACACTCCTTCAAGTATTGCGCCTAAACTATAGAAATGACACAAAAATGTTATATAGCGCGGTTGTTCCTCATTTAAAGACCTTTCATTTGATATATGGCTTGGCGCGATCGGTTGGATAGAGCTCGAGATATGGCTGAAAGGAATGGGGAGTGTTTTTCGCTCTAAACAAATACCCTCCATCAAGTGCTGCGCCTAAACTATGGAAGTTACACGAAAATGTTATATAGCGCGGTTGTTCCTCATTTAAAGACCTTTCATTTGATATATGGCTTGGCGCGTTCGGTTGGATAGAGCTCGAGATATGGCTGAAAGGAATGGGGAGTGTTTTTCGCTCTAAACAAATACCCTCCATCAAGTGCTGCGCCTAAACTATGGAAGTGACACGAAAATGTTATATAGCGCGGTTGTTCCTCATTTAAAGACCTTTCACTTGATATATGGCTTGGCGCGATCGGTTGGCTAGAACTCGAGATATGGCTGAAAGGAATGGGGAGTGTTTTTCGCTCTAAACAAATACACTCCTTCAAGTACTGCGCCTAAACTATGGAAGTGACATGAAAATGTTATATAGCGCGGTAGTTCCCCATTGAAAGACCTTTCACTTGATATATGGCTTGGCGCGATCGGTTGGCTAGAGCTGGAGATATGGCTGAAAGGAATGGGGAGTGTTTTTCGCTCTAAACAAATACCATCCTTCAAGTACTGCGCCTAAACTATAGAAGTGACACAAAAATGTTATATAGCGCAGTTATTCCTCATTCAAAGACCTTTCATTTGATACATGGCTTGGCACGATCGGTTGGATAGAGCTCGAGATATGGCTGAAAGGAATGGGGAGTGTTTTTCGCTCTAAACAAATACCCTCCTTCAAGTACTGCGCCTAAACTATAGAAGTGACACAAAAATGTTATATAGCGCGATTGTTCCTCATTTAAAGACCTTTCATTTGATATATGGCTTGGCACGATCGGTTGGATAGAGCTCGAGATATGGCTGAAAGGAATGGGGAGTGTTTTTCGCTCTAAACAAATACACTCCTTCAAGTACTGCGCCTAAACTATGGAATTGACACGAAAATGTTATATAGCGCGGTTGTTTCTTATTTAAAGACCTTTCATTTGATATATGGCTTGGCGCGATCGGTTGGCTAGAGCTCGAGATATGGCTGAAAGGAATGGGGAGTGTTTTTCGCTCTAAACAAATACCCTCCATCAAGTACTGCGCCTAAACTATAGAAGTGACACGAAAATAATATATAGCGCGGTTGTTCCTCATTTAAAGACCTTTCATTTGATATACGGCTTGGCGCGATCGGTTGGATAGAGCTCGAGATATGGCTGAAAGGAATGGGGAGTGTTTTTCGCTCTAAACAAATACCCTCCATCAAGTGCTGCGCCTAAACTATAGAAGTGACACAAAAATGGTATATAGCGCGGTTATTCCTCATTCAAAGACCTTTCATTTGATATATGGATTGGCACGATCGGTTGGATAGAGCTCTAAACAAATACCCTCCTTCAAGTACTGCGCCTAAACTATAGAAGTGACACAAAAATGTTATATAGCGCGATTGTTCCTTATTTAAAGACCTTTCATTTCATATATGGCTTGGCACGATCGGTTGGATAGAGCTCGAGATATGGCTGAAAGGAATGGGGAGTGTTTTTCGCTCTAAACAAATACCCTCCATCAAGTACTGCGCTTAAACTATAGAAGTGACACGAAAATAATATATAGCGCGGTTGTTCCTCATTTAAAGACCTTTCATTTGATATACGGCTTGGCGCGATCGGTTGGATAGAGCTCGAGACATGGCTGAAAGGAATGGGGAGTGTTTTTCGCTCTAAACAAATACCCTCCATCAAGTGCTGCGCCTAAACTATGGAAGTGACACGAAAATGTTATATAGCGCGGTTGTTCCTCATTTAAAGACCTTTCATTTGATATATGGCTTGGCGCGATCGGTTGGATAGAGCTCGAGATATGGCTGAGAGGAATGGAGAGTGTTTTACGCTCTAAACAAATACCTTCCTTCAAGTACTGCGCCTAAACTATAGAAGTGACACGAAAATATTATATAGCGCGGTTGTTCCTCATTTAAAGACCTTTCATTTGATATATGGCTTGGCGCGATCGGTTGGATAGAGCTCGAGATATGGCTGAGAGGAATGGAAAGTGTTTTACGCTCTAAACAAATACCTTCCTTCAAGTACTGCGCCTAAACTATAGAAGTGACACGAAAATATTATATAGCGCGGTTGTTCCTCCTTTAAAGACCTTTCATTTGATATACGGCTTGGCGCGATCGGTTGGATAGAGCTCGAGATATGGCTGAAAGGAATGGGGAGTGTTTTTCGCTCTAAACAAATACCCTCCATCAAGTACTGCGCCTAAACTATGGAAGTGACACTAAAATGTTATATAGCGCGGTTGTTCCTCATTTAAAGACCTTTCATTTGATATATGGCTTGGCGCGATCGGTTGGATAGAGCTCGAGATATGGCTGAAAGGAATGGGGTGTTTTTCGCTCTAAACAAATACCCTCCATCAAGTGCTGCGCCTAAACTATGGAAGTTACACGAAAATGTTATATAGCGCGGTTGTTCCTCATTTAAAGACCTTTCATTTGATATATGGCTTGGCGCGATCGGTTGGATAGAGCTCGAGATATGGCTGAAAGGAATGGGGAGTGTTTTTCGCTCTAAACAAATACCCTCCATCAAGTGCTGCGCCTAAACTATGGAAGTGACACGAAAATGTTATATAGCGCGGTTGTTCCTCATTTAAAGACCTTTCACTTGATATATGGCTTGGCGCGATCGGTTGGATAGAGCTCGAGATATGGCTGAGAGGAATGGAAAGTGTTTTACGCTCTAAACAAATACCTTCCTTCAAGTACTGCGCCTAAACTATAGAAGTGACACGAAAATATTATATAGCGCTGTTGTTCCTCCTTTAAAGACCTTTCATTTGATATACGGCTTGGCGCGATCGGTTGGATAGAGCTCGAGATATGGCTGAAAGGAATGGGGAGTGTTTTTCGCTCTAAACAAATACCCTCCATCAAGTACTGCGCCTAAACTATGGAAGTGACACTAAAATGTTATATAGCGCGATTGTTCCTCATTTAAAGACCTTTCATTTGATATATGGCTTGGCACGATCGGTTGGATAGAGCTCGAGATATGGCTGAAAGGAATGGGGAGTGTTTTTCGCTCTAAACAAATACACTCCTTCAAGTACTGCGCCTAAACTATGGAATTGACACGAAAATGTTATATAGCGCGGTTGTTTCTTATTTAAAGACCTTTCATTTGATACATGGCTTGGCACGATCGGTTGGATAGAGCTCGAGATATGGCTGAAAGGAATGGGGAGTGTTTTTCGCTCTAAACAAATACCCTCCTTCAAGTACTGCGCCTAAACTATAGAAGTGACACAAAAATGTTATATAGCGCGGTTATTCCTCATTCAAAGGCCTTTCATTTGATATATGGCTTGGCACGATCGGTTGGATAGAGCTCTAAACAAATACCCTCCTTCAAGTACTGCGCCTAAACTATAGAAGTGACACAAAAATGTTATATAGCGCGATTGTTCCTCATTTAAAGACATTTCATTTGATATATGGCTTGGCGCGATCGCTTGGATAGAGCTCGCGATATGGCTGAAAGGAATGGGGAGTGTTTTTCGCTCTAAACAAATACCCTCCATCAAGTGCTGCGCCTAAACTATAGAAGTGACACAAAAATGTTATATAGCGCGGTTGTTCCTCATTTAAAGACCTTTTATTTGATATATGGCTTGGCGCGATCGGTTGGATAGAGCTCGAGATATGGCTGAAAGGAATGAGGAGTGTTTTTCGCTCTAAACCAATACACTCCTTTAAGTACTGCGCCTAAACTATGGAATTGACACGAAAATGTTATATAGCGCGGTTGTTCCTCATTTAAAGACCTTTCATTTGATATATGGCTTGGCGCGATCGGTTGGATAGAGCTCGAGATATGGCTGAAAGGAATGGGGAGTGTTTTTCGCTCTAAACAAATACCCTCCATCAAGTGCTGCGCCTAAACTATGGAAGTGACACGAAAATGTTATATAGCGCGGTTGTTCCTCATTTAAAGACCTTTCACTTGATATATGGCTTGGCGCGATCGGTTGGATAGAGCTCGAGATATGGGTGAAAGGAATGGGGAGTGTTTTTCGCTCTAAACAAATACACTCCTTCAAGTACTGCGCCTAAACTATAGAAATGACACAAAAATGTTATATAGCGCGGTTGTTCCTCATTTAAAGACCTTTCATTTGATATATGGCTTGGCGCGATCGGTTGGATAGAGCTCGAGATATGGCTGAAAGGAATGGGGAGTGTTTTTCGCTCTAAACAAATACCCTCCATCAAGTGCTGCGCCTAAACTATGGAAGTTACACGAAAATGTTATATAGCGCGGTTGTTCCTCATTTAAAGACCTTTCATTTGATATATGGCTTGGCGCGTTCGGTTGGATAGAGCTCGAGATATGGCTGAAAGGAATGGGGAGTGTTTTTCGCTCTAAACAAATACCCTCCATCAAGTGCTGCGCCTAAACTATGGAAGTGACACGAAAATGTTATATAGCGCGGTTGTTCCTCATTTAAAGACCTTTCACTTGATATATGGCTTGGCGCGATCGGTTGGCTAGAACTCGAGATATGGCTGAAAGGAATGGGGAGTGTTTTTCGCTCTAAACAAATACACTCCTTCAAGTACTGCGCCTAAACTATGGAAGTGACATGAAAATGTTATATAGCGCGGTTGTTCCCCATTGAAAGACCTTTCACTTGATATATGGCTTGGCGCGATCGGTTGGCTAGAGCTGGAGATATGGCTGAAAGGAATGGGGAGTGTTTTTCGCTCTAAACAAATACCATCCTTCAAGTACTGCGCCTAAACTATAGAAGTGACACAAAAATGTTATATAGCGCAGTTATTCCTCATTCAAAGACCTTTCATTTGATACATGGCTTGGCACGATCGGTTGGATAGAGCTCGAGATATGGCTGAAAGGAATGGGGAGTGTTTTTCGCTCTAAACAAATACCCTCCTTCAAGTACTGCGCCTAAACTATAGAAGTGACACAAAAATGTTATATAGCGCGATTGTTCCTCATTTAAAGACCTTTCATTTGATATATGGCTTGGCACGATCGGTTGGATAGAGCTCGAGATATGGCTGAAAGGAATGGGGAGTGTTTTTCGCTCTAAACAAATACACTCCTTCAAGTACTGCGCCTAAACTATGGAATTGACACGAAAATGTTATATAGCGCGGTTGTTTCTTATTTAAAGACCTTTCATTTGATATATGGCTTGGCGCGATCGGTTGGCTAGAGCTCGAGATATGGCTGAAAGGAATGGGGAGTGTTTTTCGCTCTAAACAAATACCCTCCATCAAGTACTGCGCCTAAACTATAGAAGTGACACGAAAATAATATATAGCGCGGTTGTTCCTCATTTAAAGACCTTTCATTTGATATACGGCTTGGCGCGATCGGTTGGATAGAGCTCGAGATATGGCTGAAAGGAATGGGGAGTGTTTTTCGCTCTAAACAAATACCCTCCATCAAGTGCTGCGCCTAAACTATAGAAGTGACACAAAAATGGTATATAGCGCGGTTATTCCTCATTCAAAGACCTTTCATTTGATATATGGCTTGGCACGATCGGTTGGATAGAGCTCTAAACAAATACCCTCCTTCAAGTACTGCGCCTAAACTATAGAAGTGACACAAAAATGTTATATAGCGCGATTGTTCCTTATTTAAAGACCTTTCATTTCATATATGGCTTGGCACGATCGGTTGGATAGAGCTCGAGATATGGCTGAAAGGAATGGGGAGTGTTTTTCGCCCTAAACAAATACCCTCCATCAAGTACTGCGCCTAAACTATAGAAATGACACAAAAATGTTATATAGCGCGGTTGTTCCTCATTTAAAGACCTTTCACTTGATATATGGCTTGGCGCGATCGGTTGGCTAGAACTCGAGATATGGCTGAAAGGAATGGGGAGTGTTTTTCGCTCTAAACAAATACACTCCTTCAAGTGCTGCGCCTAAACTATGGAAGTTACACGAAAATGTTATATAGCGCGGTTGTTCCTCATTTAAAGACCTTTCACTTGATATATGGCTTGGCGCGATCGGTTGGATAGAGCTCGAGATATGGGTGAAAGGAATGGGGAGTGTTTTTCGCTCTAAACAAATACCCTCCATCAAGTGCTGCGCCTAAACTATGGAAGTGACACGAAAATGTTATATAGCGCGGTTGTTCCTCATTTAAAGACCTTTCACTTGATATATGGCTTGGCGCGATCGGTTGGATAGAGCTCGAGATATGGCTGAAAGGAATGGGGAGTGTTTTTCGCTCTAAACAAATACACTCCTTCAAGTACTGCGCCTAAACTATAGAAATGACACAAAAATGTTATATAGCGCGGTTGTTCCTCATTTAAAGACCTTTCATTTGATATATGGCTTGGCGCGATCGGTTGGATAGAGCTCGAGATATGGCTGAAAGGAATGGGGAGTGTTTTTCGCTCTAAACAAATACCCTCCATCAAGTGCTGCGCCTAAACTATGGAAGTTACACGAAAATGTTATATAGCGCGGTTGTTCCTCATTTAAAGACCTTTCATTTGATATATGGCTTGGCGCGATCGGTTGGATAGAGCTCGAGATATGGCTGAAAGGAATGGGGAGTGTTTTTCGCTCTAAACAAATACCCTCCATCAAGTGCTGCGCCTAAACTATGGAAGTGACACGAAAATGTTATATAGCGCGGTTGTTCCTCATTTAAAGACCTTTCACTTGATATATGGCTTGGCGCGATCGGTTGGCTAGAACTCGAGATATGGCTGAAAGGAATGGGGAGTGTTTTTCGCTCTAAACAAATACACTCCTTCAAGTACTGCGCCTAAACTATGGAAGTGACATGAAAATGTTATATAGCGCGGTTGTTCCCCATTGAAAGACCTTTCACTTGATATATGGCTTGGCGCGATCGGTTGGCTAGAGCTGGAGATATGGCTGAAAGGAATGGGGAGTGTTTTTCGCTCTAAACAAATACCATCCTTCAAGTACTGCGCCTAAACTATAGAAGTGACACAAAAATGTTATATAGCGCAGTTATTCCTCATTCAAAGACCTTTCATTTGATACATGGCTTGGCACGATCGGTTGGATAGAGCTCTAAACAAATACCCTCCTTCAAGTACTGCGCCTAAACTATAGAAGTGACACAAAAATGTTATATAGCGCGATTGTTCCTCATTTAAAGACCTTTCATTTGATATATGGCTTGGCACGATCGGTTGGATAGAGCTCGAGATATGGCTGAAAGGAATGGGGAGTGTTTTTCGCTCTAAACAAATACACTCCTTCAAGTACTGCGCCTAAACTATGGAATTGACACGAAAATGTTATATAGCGCGGTTGTTTCTTATTTAAAGACCTTTCATTTGATACATGGCTTGGCACGATCGGTTGGATAGAGCTCGAGATATGGCTGAAAGGAATGGGGAGTGTTTTTCGCTCTAAACAAATACCCTCCTTCAAGTACTGCGCCTAAACTATAGAAGTGACACAAAAATGTTATATAGCGCGGTTATTCCTCATTCAAAGGCCTTTCATTTGATATATGGCTTGGCACGATCGGTTGGATAGAGCTCTAAACAAATACCCTCCTTCAAGTACTGCGCCTAAACTATAGAAGTGACACAAAAATGTTATATAGCGCGATTGTTCCTCATTTAAAGACATTTCATTTGATATATGGCTTGGCGCGATCGCTTGGATAGAGCTCGCGATATGGCTGAAAGGAATGGGGAGTGTTTTTCGCTCTAAACAAATACCCTCCATCAAGTGCTGCGCCTAAACTATAGAAGTGACACAAAAATGTTATATAGCGCGGTTGTTCCTCATTTAAAGACCTTTTATTTGATATATGGCTTGGCGCGATCGGTTGGATAGAGCTCGAGATATGGCTGAAAGGAATGAGGAGTGTTTTTCGCTCTAAACCAATACACTCCTTCAAGTACTGCGCCTAAACTATGGAATTGACACGAAAATGTTATATAGCGCGGTTGTTCCTCATTTAAAGACCTTTCATTTGATATATGGCTTGGCGCGATCGGTTGGATAGAGCTCGAGATATGGCTGAAAGGAATGGGGAGTGTTTTTCGCTCTAAACAAATACCCTCCATCAAGTGCTGCGCCTAAACTATGGAAGTGACACGAAAATGTTATATAGCGCGGTTGTTCCTCATTTAAAGACCTTTCACTTGATATATGGCTTGGCGCGATCGGTTAGATAGAGCTCGAGATATGGGTGAAAGGAATGGGGAGTGTTTTTCGCTCTAAACAAATACACTCCTTCAAGTACTGCGCCTAAACTATAGAAATGACACAAAAATGTTATATAGAGCGGTTGTTCCTCATTTAAAGACCTTTCATTTGATATATGGCTTGGCGCGATCGGTTGGATAGAGCTCGAGATATGGCTGAAAGGAATGGGGAGTGTTTTTCGCTCTAAACAAATACCCTCCATCAAGTGCTGCGCCTAAACTATGGAAGTTACACGAAAATGTTATATAGCGCGGTTGTTCCTCATTTAAAGACCTTTCATTTGATATATGGCTTGGCGCGTTCGGTTGGATAGAGCTCGAGATATGGCTGAAAGGAATGGGGAGTGTTTTTCGCTCTAAACAAATACCCTCCATCAAGTGCTGCGCCTAAACTATGGAAGTGACACGAAAATGTTATATAGCGCGGTTGTTCCTCATTTAAAGACCTTTCACATGATATATGGCTTGGCGCGATCGGTTGGCTAGAACTCGAGATATGGCTGAAAGGAATGGGGAGTGTTTTTCGCTCTAAACAAATACACTCCTTCAAGTACTGCGCCTAAACTATGGAAGTGACATGAAAATGTTATATAGCGCGGTAGTTCCCCATTGAAAGACCTTTCACTTGATATATGGCTTGGCGCGATCGGTTGGCTAGAGCTGGAGATATGGCTGAAAGGAATGGGGAGTGTTTTTCGCTCTAAACAAATACCATCCTTCAAGTACTGCGCCTAAACTATAGAAGTGACACAAAAATGTTATATAGCGCAGTTATTCCTCATTCAAAGACCTTTCATTTGATACATGGCTTGGCACGATCGGTTGGATAGAGCTCGAGATATGGCTGAAAGGAATGGGGAGTGTTTTTCGCTCTAAACAAATACCCTCCTTCAAGTACTGCGCCTAAACTATAGAAGTGACACAAAAATGTTATATAGCGCGATTGTTCCTCATTTAAAGACCTTTCATTTGATATATGGCTTGGCACGATCGGTTGGATAGAGCTCGAGATATGGCTGAAAGGAATGGGGAGTGTTTTTCGCTCTAAACAAATACACTCCTTCAAGTACTGCGCCTAAACTATGGAATTGACACGAAAATGTTATATAGCGCGGTTGTTTCTTATTTAAAGACCTTTCATTTGATATATGGCTTGGCGCGATCGGTTGGCTAGAGCTCGAGATATGGCTGAAAGGAATGGGGAGTGTTTTTCGCTCTAAACAAATACCCTCCATCAAGTACTGCGCCTAAACTATAGAAGTGACACGAAAATAATATATAGCGCGGTTGTTCCTCATTTAAAGACCTTTCATTTGATATACGGCTTGGCGCGATCGGTTGGATAGAGCTCGAGATATGGCTGAAAGGAATGGGGAGTGTTTTTCGCTCTAAACAAATACCCTCCATCAAGTGCTGCGCCTAAACTATAGAAGTGACACAAAAATGGTATATAGCGCGGTTATTCCTCATTCAAAGACCTTTCATTTGATATATGGCTTGGCACGATCGGTTGGATAGAGCTCTAAACAAATACCCTCCTTCAAGTACTGCGCCTAAACTATAGAAGTGACACAAAAATGTTATATAGCGCGATTGTTCCTTATTTAAAGACCTTTCATTTCATATATGGCTTGGCACGATCGGTTGGATAGAGCTCGAGATATGGCTGAAAGGAATGGGGAGTGTTTTTCGCTCTAAACAAATACCCTCCATCAAGTACTGCGCTTAAACTATAGAAGTGACACGAAAATAATATATAGCGCGGTTGTTCCTCATTTAAAGACCTTTCATTTGATATACGGCTTGGCGCGATCGGTTGGATAGAGCTCGAGACATGGCTGAAAGGAATGGGGAGTGTTTTTCGCTCTAAACAAATACCCTCCATCAAGTGCTGCGCCTAAACTATGGAAGTGACACGAAAATGTTATATAGCGCGGTTGTTCCTCATTTAAAGACCTTTCATTTGATATATGGCTTGGCGCGATCGGTTGGATAGAGCTCGAGATATGGGTGAAAGGAATGGGGAGTGTTTTTCGCTCTAAACAAATACCTTCCTTCAAGTACTGCGCCTAAACTATAGAAGTGACACGAAAATATTATATAGCGCGGTTGTTCCTCATTTAAAGACCTTTCATTTGATATATGGCTTGGCGCGATCGGTTGGATAGAGCTCGAGATATGGCTGAGAGGAATGGAAAGTGTTTTACGCTCTAAACAAATACCTTCCTTCAAGTACTGCGCCTAAACTATAGAAGTGACACGAAAATATTATATAGCGCGGTTGTTCCTCCTTTAAAGACCTTTCATTTGATATACGGCTTGGCGCGATCGGTTGGATAGAGCTCGAGATATGGCTGAAAGGAATGGGGAGTGTTTTTCGCTCTAAACAAATACCCTCCATCAAGTACTGCGCCTAAACTATGGAAGTGACACTAAAATGTTATATAGCGCGGTTGTTCCTCATTTAAAGACCTTTCATTTCATATATGGCTTGGCGCGATCGGTTGGATAGAGCTCGAGATATGGCTGAAAGGAATGGGGAGTGTTTTTCGCTCTAAACAAATACCCTCCATCAAGTGCTGCGCCTAAACTATGGAAGTTACACGAAAATGTTATATAGCGCGGTTGTTCCTCATTTAAAGACCTTTCATTTGATATATGGCTTGGCGCGATCGGTTGGATAGAGCTCGAGATATGGCTGAAAGGAATGGGGAGTGTTTTTCGCTCTAAACAAATACCCTCCATCAAGTGCTGCGCCTAAACTATGGAAGTGACACGAAAATGTTATATAGCGCGGTTGTTCCTCATTTAAAGACCTTTCACTTGATATATGGCTTGGCGCGATCGGTTGGATAGAGCTCGAGATATGGCTGAGAGGAATGGAAAGTGTTTTACGCTCTAAACAAATACCTTCCTTCAAGTACTGCGCCTAAACTATAGAAGTGACACGAAAATATTATATAGCGCGGTTGTTCCTCCTTTAAAGACCTTTCATTTGATATACGGCTTGGCGCGATCGGTTGGATAGAGCTCGAGATATGGCTGAAAGGAATGGGGAGTGTTTTTCGCTCTAAACAAATACCCTCCATCAAGTACTGCGCCTAAACTATGGAAGTGACACTAAAATGTTATATAGCGCGATTGTTCCTCATTTAAAGACCTTTCATTTGATATATGGCTTGGCACGATCGGTTGGATAGAGCTCGAGATATGGCTGAAAGGAATGGGGAGTGTTTTTCGCTCTAAACAAATACACTCCTTCAAGTACTGCGCCTAAACTATGGAATTGACACGAAAATGTTATATAGCGCGGTTGTTTCTTATTTAAAGA
The DNA here is from genome assembly GCA_937620795.1 of Thecophora atra. Classification (NCBI taxonomy): domain Eukaryota; kingdom Metazoa; phylum Arthropoda; class Insecta; order Diptera; family Conopidae; genus Thecophora; species Thecophora atra. The sequence continues at coordinate 30,509,390 of OW569397.1, read as the reverse complement.
CCTTTCATTTGATACATGGCTTGGCACGATCGGTTGGATAGAGCTCGAGATATGGCTGAAAGGAATGGGGAGTGTTTTTCGCTCTAAACAAATACCCTCCTTCAAGTACTGCGCCTAAACTATAGAAGTGACACAAAAATGTTATATAGCGCGGTTATTCCTCATTCAAAGGCCTTTCATTTGATATATGGCTTGGCACGATCGGTTGGATAGAGCTCTAAACAAATACCCTCCTTCAAGTACTGCGCCTAAACTATAGAAGTGACACAAAAATGTTATATAGCGCGATTGTTCCTCATTTAAAGACATTTCATTTGATATATGGCTTGGCGCGATCGCTTGGATAGAGCTCGCGATATGGCTGAAAGGAATGGGGAGTGTTTTTCGCTCTAAACAAATACCCTCCATCAAGTGCTGCGCCTAAACTATAGAAGTGACACAAAAATGTTATATAGCGCGGTTGTTCCTCATTTAAAGACCTTTTATTTGATATATGGCTTGGCGCGATCGGTTGGATAGAGCTCGAGATATGGCTGAAAGGAATGAGGAGTGTTTTTCGCTCTAAACCAATACACTCCTTCAAGTACTGCGCCTAAACTATGGAATTGACACGAAAATGTTATATAGCGCGGTTGTTCCTCATTTAAAGACCTTTCATTTGATATATGGCTTGGCGCGATCGGTTGGATAGAGCTCGAGATATGGCTGAAAGGAATGGGGAGTGTTTTTCGCTCTAAACAAATACCCTCCATCAAGTGCTGCGCCTAAACTATGGAAGTGACACGAAAATGTTATATAGCGCGGTTGTTCCTCATTTAAAGACCTTTCACTTGATATATGGCTTGGCGCGATCGGTTGGATAGAGCTCGAGATATGGGTGAAAGGAATGGGGAGTGTTTTTCGCTCTAAACAAATACACTCCTTCAAGTACTGCGCCTAAACTATAGAAATGACACAAAAATGTTATATAGCGCGGTTGTTCCTCATTTAAAGACCTTTCACTTGATATATGGCTTGGCGCGATCGGTTGGCTAGAGCTGGAGATATGGCTGAAAGGAATGGGGAGTGTTTTTCGCTCTAAACAAATACCATCCTTCAAGTACTGCGCCTAAACTATAGAAGTGACACAAAAATGTTATATAGCGCAGTTATTCCTCATTCAAATACCTTTCATTTGATACATGGCTTGGCACGATCGGTTGGATAGAGCTCGAGATATGGCTGAAAGGAATGGGGAGTGTTTTTCGCTCTAAACAAATACCCTCCTTCAAGTACTGCGCCTAAACTATAGAAGTGACACAAAAATGTTATATAGCGCGATTGTTCCTCATTTAAAGACCTTTCATTTGATATATGGCTTGGCACGATCGGTTGAATAGAGCTCGAGATATGGCTGAAAGGAATGGGGAGTGCTTTTCGCTCTAAACAAATACACTCCTTCAAGTACTGCGCCTAAACTATGGAATTGACACGAAAATGTTATATAGCGCGGTTGTTTCTTATTTAAAGACCTTTCATTTGATATATGGCTTGGCGCGATCGGTTGGCTAGAGCTCGAGATATGGCTGAAAGGAATGGGGAGTGTTTTTCGCTCTAAACAAATACCCTCCATCAAGTACTGCGCCTAAACTATAGAAGTGACACGAAAATAATATATAGCGCGGTTGTTCCTCATTTAAAGACCTTTCATTTGATATACGGCTTGGCGCGATCGGTTGGATAGAGCTCGAGATATGGCTGAAAGGAATGGGGAGTGTTTTTCGCTCTAAACAAATACCCTCCATCAAGTGCTGCGCCTAAACTATAGAAGTGACACAAAAATGGTATATAGCGCGGTTATTCCTCATTCAAAGACCTTTCATTTGATATATGGCTTGGCACGATCGGTTGGATAGAGCTCTAAACAAATACCCTCCTTCAAGTACTGCGCCTAAACTATAGAAGTGACACAAAAATGTTATATAGCGCGATTGTTCCTTATTTAAAGACCTTTCATTTCATATATGGCTTGGCACGATCGGTTGGATAGAGCTCGAGATATGGCTGAAAGGAATGGGGAGTGTTTTTCGCTCTAAACAAATACCCTCCATCAAGTACTGCGCTTAAACTATAGAAGTGACACGAAAATAATATATAGCGCGGTTGTTCCTCATTTAAAGACCTTTCATTTGATATACGGCTTGGCGCGATCGGTTGGATAGAGCTCGAGACATGGCTGAAAGGAATGGGGAGTGTTTTTCGCTCTAAACAAATACCCTCCATCAAGTGCTGCGCCTAAACTATGGAAGTGACACGAAAATGTTATATAGCGCGGTTGTTCCTCATTTAAAGACCTTTCATTTGATATATGGCTTGGCGCGATCGGTTGGATAGAGCTCGAGATATGGCTGAGAGGAATGGAGAGTGTTTTACGCTCTAAACAAATACCTTCCTTCAAGTACTGCGCCTAAACTATAGAAGTGACACGAAAATATTTTATAGCGCGGTTGTTCCTCATTTAAAGACCTTTCATTTGATATATGGCTTGGCGCGATCGGTTGGATAGAGCTCGAGATATGGCTGAGAGGAATGGAAAGTGTTTTACGCTCTAAACAAATACCTTCCTTCAAGTACTGCGCCTAAACTATAGAAGTGACACGAAAATATTATATAGCGCGGTTGTTCCTCCTTTAAAGACCTTTCATTTGATATACGGCTTGGCGCGATCGGTTGGATAGAGCTCGAGATATGGCTGAAAGGAATGGGGAGTGTTTTTCGCTCTAAACAAATACCCTCCATCAAGTACTGCGCCTAAACTATGGAAGTGACACTAAAATGTTATATAGCGCGGTTGTTCCCCATTTAAAGACCTTTCATTTGATATATGGCTTGGCGCGATCGGTTGGATAGAGTTCGAGATATGGCTGAAAGGAATGGGGAGTGTTTTTCGCTCTAAACAAATACCCTCCATCAAGTGCTGCGCCTAAACTATGGAAGTTACACGAAAATGTTATATAGCGCGGTTGTTCCTCATTTAAAGACCTTTCATTTGATATATGGCTTGGCGCGATCGGTTGGATAGAGCTCGAGATATGGCTGAAAGGAATGGGGAGTGTTTTTCGCTCTAAACAAATACCCTCCATCAAGTGCTGCGCCTAAACTATGGAAGTGACACGAAAATGTTATATAGCGCGGTTGTTCCTCATTTAAAGACCTTTCACTTGATATATGGCTTGGCGCGATCGGTTGGATAGAGCTCGAGATATGGCTGAGAGGAATGGAAAGTGTTTTACGCTCTAAACAAATACCTTCCTTCAAGTACTGCGCCTAAACTATAGAAGTGACACGAAAATATTATATAGCGCGGTTGTTCCTCCTTTAAAGACCTTTCATTTGATATACGGCTTGGCGCGATCGGTTGGATAGAGCTCGAGATATGGCTGAAAGGAATGGGGAGTGTTTTTCGCTCTAAACAAATACCCTCCATCAAGTACTGCGCCTAAACTATGGAAGTGACACTAAAATGTTATATAGCGCGATTGTTCCTCATTTAAAGACCTTTCATTTGATATATGGCTTGGCACGATCGGTTGGATAGAGCTCGAGATATGGCTGAAAGGAATGGGGAGTGTTTTTCGCTCTAAACAAATACACTCCTTCAAGTACTGCGCCTAAACTATGGAATTGACACGAAAATGTTATATAGCGCGGTTGTTTCTTATTTAAAGACCTTTCATTTGATACATGGCTTGGCACGATCGGTTGGATAGAGCTCGAGATATGGCTGAAAGGAATGGGAAGTGTTTTTCGCTCTAAACAAATACCCTCCTTCAAGTACTGCGCCTAAACTATAGAAGTGACACAAAAATGTTATATAGCGCGGTTATTCCTCATTCAAAGGCCTTTCATTTGATATATGGCTTGGCACGATCGGTTGGATAGAGCTCTAAACAAATACCCTCCTTCAAGTACTGCGCCTAAACTATAGAAGTGACACAAAAATGTTATATAGCGCGATTGTTCCTCATTTAAAGACATTTCATTTGATATATGGCTTGGCGCGATCGCTTGGATAGAGCTCGCGATATGGCTGAAAGGAATGGGGAGTGTTTTTCGCTCTAAACAAATACCCTCCATCAAGTGCTGCGCCTAAACTATAGAAGTGACACAAAAATGTTATATAGCGCGGTTGTTCCTCATTTAAAGACCTTTTATTTGATATATGGCTTGGCGCGATCGGTTGGATAGAGCTCGAGATATGGCTGAAAGGAATGAGGAGTGTTTTTCGCTCTAAACCAATACACTCCTTCAAGTACTGCGCCTAAACTATGGAATTGACACGAAAATGTTATATAGCGCGGTTGTTCCTCATTTAAAGACCTTTCATTTGATATATGGCTTGGCGCGATCGGTTGGATAGAGCTCGAGATATGGCTGAAAGGAATGGGGAGTGTTTTTCGCTCTAAACAAATACCCTCCATCAAGTGCTGCGCCTAAACTATGGAAGTGACACGAAAATGTTATATAGCGCGGTTGTTCCTCATTTAAAGACCTTTCACTTGATATATGGCTTGGCGCGATCGGTTGGATAGAGCTCGAGATATGGGTGAAAGGAATGGGGAGTGTTTTTCGCTCTAAACAAATACACTCCTTCAAGTACTGCGCCTAAACTATAGAAATGACACAAAAATGTTATATAGCGCGGTTGTTCCTCATTTAAAGACCTTTCATTTGATATATGGCTTGGCGCGATCGGTTGGATAGAGCTCGAGATATGGCTGAAAGGAATGGGGAGTGTTTTTCGCTCTAAACAAATACCCTCCATCAAGTGCTGCGCCTAAACTATGGAAGTTACACGAAAATGTTATATAGCGCGGTTGTTCCTCATTTAAAGACCTTTCATTTGATATATGGCTTGGCGCGTTCGGTTGGATAGAGCTCGAGATATGGCTGAAAGGAATGGGGAGTGTTTTTCGCTCTAAACAAATACCCTCCATCAAGTGCTGCGCCTAAACTATGGAAGTGACACGAAAATGTTATATAGCGCGGTTGTTCCTCATTTAAAGAACTTTCACTTGATATATGGCTTGGCGCGATCGGTTGGCTAGAACTCGAGATATGGCTGAAAGGAATGGGGAGTGTTTTTCGCTCTAAACAAATACACTCCTTCAAGTACTGCGCCTAAACTATGGAAGTGACATGAAAATGTTATATAGCGCGGTTGTTCCCCATTGAAAGACCTTTCACTTGATATATGGCTTGGCGCGATCGGTTGGCTAGAGCTGGAGATATGGCTGAAAGGAATGGGGAGTGTTTTTCGCTCTAAACAAATACCATCCTTCAAGTACTGCGCCTAAACTATAGAAGTGACACAAAAATGTTATATAGCGCAGTTATTCCTCATTCAAAGACCTTTCATTTGATACATGGCTTGGCACGATCGGTTGTATAGAGCTCGAGATATGGCTGAAAGGAATGGGGAGTGTTTTTCGCTCTAAACAAATACCCTCCTTCAAGTACTGCGCCTAAACTATAGAAGTGACACAAAAATGTTATATAGCGCGATTGTTCCTCATTTAAAGACCTTTCATTTGATATATGGCTTGGCACGATCGGTTGGATAGAGCTCGAGATATGGCTGAAAGGAATGGGGAGTGTTTTTCGCTCTAAACAAATACACTCCTTCAAGTACTGCGCCTAAACTATGGAATTGACACGAAAATGATATATAGCGCGGTTGTTTCTTATTTAAAGACCTTTCATTTGATATATGGCTTGGCGCGATCGGTTGGCTAGAGCTCGAGATATGGCTGAAAGGAATGGGGAGTGTTTTTCGCTCTAAACAAATACCCTCCATCAAGTACTGCGCCTAAACTATAGAAGTGACACGAAAATAATATATAGCGCGGTTGTTCCTCATTTAAAGACCTTTCATTTGATATACGGCTTGGCGCGATCGGTTGGATAGAGCTCGAGATATGGCTGAAAGGAATGGGGAGTGTTTTTCGCTCTAAACAAATACCCTCCATCAAGTGCTGCGCCTAAACTATAGAAGTGACACAAAAATGGTATATAGCGCGGTTATTCCTCATTCAAAGACCTTTCATTTGATATATGGCTTGGCACGATCGGTTGGATAGAGCTCTAAACAAATACCCTCCTTCAAGTACTGCGCCTAAACTATAGAAGTGACACAAAAATGTTATATAGCGCGATTGTTCCTTATTTAAAGACCTTACATTTCATATATGGCTTGGCACGATCGGTTGGATAGAGCTCGAGATATGGCTGAAAGGAATGGGGAGTGTTTTTCGCTCTAAACAAATACCCTCCATCAAGTACTGCGCTTAAACTATAGAAGTGACACGAAAATAATATATAGCGCGGTTGTTCCTCATTTAAAGACCTTTCATTTGATATACGGCTTGGCGCGATCGGTTGGATAGAGCTCGAGACATGGCTGAAAGGAATGGGGAGTGTTTTTCGCTCTAAACAAATACCCTCCATCAAGTGCTGCGCCTAAACTATGGAAGTGACACGAAAATGTTATATAGCGCGGTTGTTCCTCATTTAAAGACCTTTCATTTGATATATGGCTTGGCGCGATCGGTTGGATAGAGCTCGAGATATGGCTGAGAGGAATGGAGAGTGTTTTACGCTCTAAACAAATACCTTCCTTCAAGTACTGCGCCTAAACTATAGAAGTGACACGAAAATATTATATAGCGCGGTTGTTCCTCATTTAAAGACCTTTCATTTGATATATGGCTTGGCGCGATCGGTTGGATAGAGCTCGAGATATGGCTGAGAGGAATGGAAAGTGTTTTACGCTCTAAACAAATACCTTCCTTCAAGTACTGCGCCTAAACTATAGAAGTGACACGAAAATATTATATAGCGCGGTTGTTCCTCCTTTAAAGACCTTTCATTTGATATACGGCTTGGCGCGATCGGTTGGATAGAGCTCGAGATATGGCTGAAAGGAATGGGGAGTGTTTTTCGCTCTAAACAAATACCCTCCATCAAGTACTGCGCCTAAACTATGGAAGTGACACTAAAATGTTATATAGCGCGGTTGTTCCTCATTTAAAGACCTTTCATTTGATATATGGCTTGGCGCGATCGGTTGGATAGAGCTCGAGATATGGCTGAAAGGAATGGGGAGTGTTTTTCGCTCTAAACAAATACCCTCCATCAAGTGCTGCGCCTAAACTATGGAAGTTACACGAAAATGTTATATAGCGCGGTTGTTCCTCATTTAAAGACCTTTCATTTGATATATGGCTTGGCGCGATCGGTTGGATAGAGCTCGAGATATGGCTGAAAGGAATGGGGAGTGTTTTTCGCTCTAAACAAATACCCTCCATCAAGTGCTGCGCCTAAACTATGGAAGTGACACGAAAATGTTATATAGCGCGGTTGTTCCTCATTTAAAGACCTTTCACTTGATATATGGCTTGGCGCGATCGGTTGGCTAGAACTCGAGATATGGCTGAAAGGAATGGGGAGTGTTTTTCGCTCTAAACAAATACCCTCCATCAAGTGCTGCGCCTAAACTATGGAAGTTACACGAAAATGTTATATAGCGCGGTTGTTCCTCATTTAAAGACCTTTCATTTGATATATGGCTTGGCGCGATCGGTTGGATAGAGCTCGAGATATGGCTGAAAGGAATGGGGAGTGTTTTTCGCTCTAAACAAATACCCTCCATCAAGTGCTGCGCCTAAACTATGGAAGTGACACGAAAATGTTATATAGCGCGGTTGTTCCTCATTTAAAGACCTTTCACTTGATATATGGCTTGGCGCGATCGGTTGGCTAGAACTCGAGATATGGCTGAGAGGAATGGAGAGTGTTTTACGCTCTAAACAAATACCTTCCTTCAAGTACTGCGCCTAAACTATAGAAGTGACACGAAAATATTATATAGCGCGGTTGTTCCTCATTTAAAGACCTTTCATTTGATATATGGCTTGGCGCGATCGGTTGGATAGAGCTCGAGATATGGCTGAGAGGAATGGAAAGTGTTTTACGCTCTAAACAAATACCTTCCTTCAAGTACTGCGCCTAAACTATAGAAGTGACACGAAAATATTATATAGCGCGGTTGTTCCTCCTTTAAAGACCTTTCATTTGATATACGGCTTGGCGCGATCGGTTGGATAGAGCTCGAGACATGGCTGAAAGGAATGGGGAGTGTTTTTCGCTCTAAACAAATACCCTCCATCAAGTACTGCGCCTAAACTATGGAAGTGACACTAAAATGTTATATAGCGCGGTTGTTCCTCATTTAAAGACCTTTCATTTGATATATGGCTTGGCGCGATCGGTTGGATAGAGCTCGAGATATGGCTGAAAGGAATGGGGAGTGTTTTTCGCTCTAAACAAATACCCTCCATCAAGTGCTGCGCCTAAACTATGGAAGTGACACGAAAATGTTATATAGCGCGATTGTTCCTCATTTAAAGACCTTTCATTTGATATATGGCTTGGCACGATCGGTTGGATAGAGCTCGAGATATGGCTGAAAGGAATGGGGAGTGTTTTTCGCTCTAAACAAATACACTCCTTCAAGTACTGCGCCTAAACTATGGAAGTGACATGAAAATGTTATATAGCGCGGTTGTTCCCCATTGAAAGACCTTTCACTTGATATATGGCTTGGCGCGATCGGTTGGCTAGAGCTGGAGATATGGCTGAAAGGAATGGGGAGTGTTTTTCGCTCTAAACAAATACCATCCTTCAAGTACTGCGCCTAAACTATAGAAGTGACACAAAAATGTTATAAAGCGCAGTTATTCCTCATTCAAAGACCTTTCATTTGATACATGGCTTGGCACGATCGGTTGGATAGAGCTCGAGATATGGCTGAAAGGAATGGGGAGTGTTTTTCGCTCTAAACAAATACACTCCTTCAAGTACTGCGCCTAAACTATGGAATTGACACGAAAATGTTATATAGCGCGGTTGTTTCTTATTTAAAGACCTTTCATTTGATATATGGCTTGGCGCGATCGGTTGGCTAGAGCTCGAGATATGGCTGAAAGGAATGGGGAGTGTTTTTCGCTCTAAACAAATACCCTCCATCAAGTACTGCGCCTAAACTATAGAAGTGACACGAAAATAATATATAGCGCGGTTGTTCCTCATTTAAAGACCTTTCATTTGATATACGGCTTGGCGCGATCGGTTGGATAGAGCTCGAGATATGGCTGAAAGGAATGGGGAGTGTTTTTCGCTCTAAACAAATACCCTCCTTCAAGTACTGCGCCTAAACTATAGAAGTGACACAAAAATGTTATATAGCGCGGTTATTCCTCATTCAAAGGCCTTTCATTTGATATATGGCTTGGCACGATCGGTTGGATAGAGCTCTAAACAAATACCCTCCTTCAAGTACTGCGCCTAAACTATAGAAGTGACACAAAAATGTTATATAGCGCGATTGTTCCTCATTTAAAGACATTTCATTTGATATATGGCTTGGCGCGATCGCTTGGATAGAGCTCGCGATATGGCTGAAAGGAATGGGGAGTGTTTTTCGCTCTAAACAAATACCCTCCATCAAGTGCTGCGCCTAAACTATAGAAGTGACACAAAAATGTTATATAGCGCGGTTGTTCCTCATTTAAAGACCTTTTATTTGATATATGGCTTGGCGCGATCGGTTGGATAGAGCTCGAGATATGGCTGAAAGGAATGAGGAGTGTTTTTCGCTCTAAACAAATACACTCCTTCAAGTACTGCGCCTAAACTATGGAATTGACACGAAAATGTTATATAGCGCGGTTGTTCCTCATTTAAAGACCTTTCATTTGATATATGGCTTGGCGCGATCGGTTGGATAGAGCTCGAGATATGGCTGAAAGGAATGGGGAGTGTTTTTCGCTCTAAACAAATACCCTCCATCAAGTGCTGCGCCTAAACTATGGAAGTGACACGAAAATGTTATATAGCGCGGTTGTTCCTCATTTAAAGACCTTTCACTTGATATATGGCTTGGCGCGATCGGTTGGATAGAGCTCGAGATATGGCTGAAAGGAATGGGGAGTGTTTTTCGCTCTAAACAAATACACTCCTTCAAGTACTGCGCCTAAACTATAGAAATGACACAAAAATGTTATATAGCGCGGTTGTTCCTCATTTAAAGACCTTTCATTTGATATATGGCTTGGCGCGATCGGTTGGATAGAGCTCGAGATATGGCTGAAAGGAATGGGGAGTGTTTTTCGCTCTAAACAAATACCCTCCATCAAGTGCTGCGCCTAAACTATGGAAGTTACACGAAAATGTTATATAGCGCGGTTGTTCCTCATTTAAAGACCTTTCATTTGATATATGGCTTGGCGCGATCGGTTGGATAGAGCTCGAGATATGGCTGAAAGGAATGGGGAGTGTTTTTCGCTCTAAACAAATACCCTCCATCAAGTGCTGCGCCTAAACTATGGAAGTGACACGAAAATGTTATATAGCGCGGTTGTTCCTCATTTAAAGACCTTTCACTTGATATATGGCTTGGCGCGATCGGTTGGCTAGAACTCGAGATATGGCTGAAAGGAATGGGGAGTGTTTTTCGCTCTAAACAAATACACTCCTTCAAGTACTGCGCCTAAACTATGGAAGTGACATGAAAATGTTATATAGCGCGGTTGTTCCCCATTGAAAGACCTTTCACTTGATATATGGCTTGGCGCGATCGGTTGGCTAGAGCTGGAGATATGGCTGAAAGGAATGGGGAGTGTTTTTCGCTCTAAACAAATACCATCCTTCAAGTACTGCGCCTAAACTATAGAAGTGACACAAAAATGTTATATAGCGCAGTTATTCCTCATTCAAAGACCTTTCATTTGATACATGGCTTGGCACGATCGGTTGGATAGAGCTCGAGATATGGCTGAAAGGAATGGGGAGTGTTTTTCGCTCTAAACAAATACCCTCCTTCAAGTACTGCGCCTAAACTATAGAAGTGACACAAAAATGTTATATAGCGCGATTGTTCCTCATTTAAAGACCTTTCATTTGATATATGGCTTGGCACGATCGGTTGGATAGAGCTCGAGATATGGCTGAAAGGAATGGGGAGTGTTTTTCGCTCTAAACAAATACACTCCTTCAAGTACTGCGCCTAAACTATGGAAGTGACATGAAAATGTTATATAGCGCGGTTGTTCCCCATTGAAAGACCTTTCACTTGATATATGGCTTGGCGCGATCGGTTGGCTAGAGCTGGAGATATGGCTGAAAGGAATGGGGAGTGTTTTTCGCTCTAAACAAATACCATCCTTCAAGTACTGCGCCTAAACTATAGAAGTGACACAAAAATGTTATATAGCGCAGTTATTCCTCATTCAAAGACCTTTCATTTGATACATGGCTTGGCACGATCGGTTGGATAGAGCTCGAGATATGGCTGAAAGGAATGGGGAGTGTTTTTCGCTCTAAACAAATACCCTCCTTCAAGTACTGCGCCTAAACTATAGAAGTGACACAAAAATGTTATATAGCGCGATTGTTCCTCATTTAAAGACCTTTCATTTGATATATGGCTTGGCACGATCGGTTGGATAGAGCTCGAGATATGGCTGAAAGGAATGGGGAGTGTTTTTCGCTCTAAACAAATACACTCCTTCAAGTACTGCGCCTAAACTATGGAATTGACACGAAAATGTTATATAGCGCGGTTGTTTCTTATTTAAAGACCTTTCATTTGATATATGGCTTGGCGCGATCGGTTGGCTAGAGCTCGAGATATGGCTGAAAGGAATGGGGAGTGTTTTTCGCTCTAAACAAATACCCTCCATCAAGTACTGCGCCTAAATTATAGAAGTGACACGAAAATAATATATAGCGCGGTTGTTCCTCATTTAAAGACCTTTCATTTGATATACGGCTTGGCGCGATCGGTTGGATAGAGCTCGAGATATGGCTGAAAGGAATGGGGAGTGTTTTTCGCTCTAAACAAATACCCTCCATCAAGTGCTGCGCCTAAACTATAGAAGTGACACAAAAATGGTATATAGCGCGGTTATTCCTCATTCAAAGACCTTTCATTTGATATATGGCTTGGCACGATCGGTTGGATAGAGCTCTAAACAAATACCCTCCTTCAAGTACTGCGCCTAAACTATAGAAGTGACACAAAAATGTTATATAGCGCGATTGTTCCTTATTTAAAGACCTTTCATTTCATATATGGCTTGGCACGATCGGTTGGATAGAGCTCGAGATATGGCTGAAAGGAATGGGGAGTGTTTTTCGCTCTAAACAAATACCCTCCATCAAGTACTGCGCTTAAACTATAGAAGTGACACGAAAATAATATATAGCGCGGTTGTTCCTCATTTAAAGACCTTTCATTTGATATACGGCTTGGCGCGATCGGTTGGATAGAGCTCGAGACATGGCTGAAAGGAATGGGGAGTGTTTTTCGCTCTAAACAAATACCCTCCATCAAGTGCTGCGCCTAAACTATGGAAGTGACACGAAAATGTTATATAGCGCGGTTGTTCCTCATTTAAAGACCTTTCATTTGATATATGGCTTGGCGCGATCGGTTGGATAGAGCTCGAGATATGGCTGAGAGGAATGGAGAGTGTTTTACGCTCTAAACAAATACCTTCCTTCAAGTACTGCGCCTAAACTATAGAAGTGACACGAAAATATTATATAGCGCGGTTGTTCCTCCTTTAAAGACCTTTCATTTGATATACGGCTTGGCGCGATCGGTTGGATAGAGCTCGAGATATGGCTGAAAGGAATGGGGAGTGTTTTTCGCTCTAAACAAATACCCTCCATCAAGTACTGCGCCTAAACTATGGAAGTGACACTAAAATGTTATATAGCGCGGTTGTTCCTCATTTAAAGACCTTTCATTTGATATATGGCTTGGCCCGATCGGCTGGCTAGAGCTCGAGATATGGCTGAAAGGAATGGGGAGTGTTTTTCGCTCTAACCAAATACCCTCCTTCAAGTACTGCGCCTAAACTATAGAAGTGACACGAAAATGTTATATAGCGCGGTTGTTCCTCATTTAAAGACCTTTCATTTGATATATGGCTTGGCGCGATCGGTTGGCTAGAACTCGAGATATGACTGAAAGGAGTGGGGAGTGTTTTTCGCTCTAAACAAATACACTCCTTCAAGTACTGCGCCTAAACTATGGAAGTGACACCGTAGTTCAGTGACGGGCATTTTTATACTATCACATTTTAAGCATGTGTGCGGATGAGTTGGTTTTCAGCACTGAGAGAAACTAAAAAAATAGCGTCTTTCGTTCTTTTCCGCAATTTACAATGTAAAGTGGCGTTTTAAACAATAAGTAGTGTATATTAATTATTATTAATATCATATTTAATTAATATGTAATAATAAACAATAATATTAATAATGATATAATAAAATAATGTTCATAACAAAAAGATGATTAGTTTCCGGGTGTATCCAAAATGAACGAACGCAGCTTACAGTCCGTGCTCGTTGGTGGCTTAGCAGCGACCAGAGATAATGAGATAGGAGACTCGCGTCTTCGTTTTTCAGATTTTCTTGGTCGAATTTTATGCATAACTCAAAGCCGGTCAACGATAAAGTTTAGATATTTTGTATTTGTGGCTGATGTAACATACAATTACTGGTTCTTACAACAGGAAAGTATAGTTATTTTCCTGATCTTTTGATAAGAAGACAGTAAAACTGTTCTACTTCGGTGACATGGAAAATTTAAATTTAGATGAGTTCTAGATGATGAATGGAAACGAAAATGGAAACGAATGTAAGCAGTGCCTGGTTTCCAATAAAAAATCAAACTAACAATAACAAAACAACATTTTCCAGTTTAGACAAAAGATCTGCAAATGTTTCATCACATGCTCATTCTTCTTCCATGTTTTGCACCTTGATCTATTCGTATTTAATTTTTCGGTTGTGTTAAGAACTGCACAGTGTTTCATTTTCTCATTTTCATTTCTCTTATTTTTGTAGCACCGTTATTTCAATCTAGTTACTTGTATTTTGCATTTCGTTCAAAACAAACGCAGCCAAAAATTCATAAATGAATTCTGTTGAGATTTTGTTGTTGTGTGATTTTTTGTTGAACGAAATTAAAAATATAATAGTATTTTCAGTAAAGTTTTTTTCAGTAAATCGTTTTTTCTTAATTTAACAAATATCGGAACAGAATTGATTAAAGAAGAGGAGCAAACAATCTAAATAGGATTATAGTAATGGTTTCGGCAGTTTTAAGTAAGACCAGAGACAAATAATATATTATATATATATATATATATATATATATATATATATATATATATATATATATGTATGTGTAAGTAAGTGGAAACTGAAACAAAAACAAAATCTCATCATAGCGTGTTTCCATAAAAATATAAATCCGGATGTGCGCCTTCGGTAATTGGATTTCCAATCAAGTGTTTACATAAAAGTTTCAGATTTAGCTATTGAGAAATGCGTTTGGTTTATTTTGTTGAATTTTAGTATGCCAATATGTTGAAATTTTTTGAAAATACGATGCCATTGATAGCAAATGTGCACTAAAATAAATGTCAGTATATAATGTCTAGCCGCTCTATCCTATTACTTGTAGAAAGAGACAGAGCTAGTGGTCTGTAATTTCGAACTTCGAACCAGAGATGAAAACAACTAAATCCACTTTTATTCTTGAATTTCAATGGAGCTAAATCCGATTAAGAGCTAGATTTCGCCGATTAAAGTGAATTAGAACGAAATCCAACTAAATCACTAAACAGTATACTATGTATGTATAAATATATATTTATCCAATAAACAGTATACTATGTATGTATAAATATATATTTATTAAATGAATATTTCTGTTTATTATGCAAATTAAATGTGATGAGAAGATTAGGGTTTTGTTCCCGGTTCCACATTCAACAGAGATTGCCTTTTTTTCTTTGTTGTTGTTTTTACCCGTTTATTTCTCAGCTTTGCGTCAGGTGCGTTCTATGAAAACATTCAGATAATGAAGGAAACAAGTCCAAAACTAAACAAATGTCATTTCTGTTGCTATTGTGAGCTATGGATAATGGAGCATTCTACAAATTTACAATCGTGTGACGTATGCGTATATGTACACATCCCATACATAACGACTTTATGGAGTTGTAAGCGGAAAGCATATATTTTAACTTGGAATCCACGATACATTGACCAAAAAAAAACAAATGAAAAGACAGAGCAAAAATGTCGGAAATTATCCAGAAATAAAAGGAATAGACATATGGAAAGAGTTAGAGCAAGATGCAGAGAAAGGACAGAGAGACGGGTAGATGAATAACATGTCATTTCTCAATTTGATATCGTACATTTAATATGTTTATTTATTTGCATTTTGTGTATTTTTCATGGATGTCCTTTCGCTTCGGTTTGCTTCTTGCCGCTCTCTCCTTCGAACACTCAATTTGCTGTCGTGTTTGTGAATAGTGTAGTTTCATTCAGTTCAAACGTTTATACAAAGCGATTTGTTTCTCTACTGTAAATAATTACTGCGATTATTTTATTGCCTTCAGGTTCTTTTTCTCCAAGAGGTAGTTCAATATTTTTGTCTGATTTTCAAAGGTAGGAAAAGCGAAATCCCTATCTCAGCTGTCATTTGTAAATCCTAGATTTTTGTGGACGTTTCTGATGGAGAACTTTTCTGTTTTGGTATTTTCGTCTCATTATAAAATCGACACGAAAAGATGAAGAGGGTATGTAAATTTTGGGCGCGTTAAAAGGGCAAAGAACGATTATTAGTTAACATTTCCAGCTTAATCTTTACCTTCAGTCACTGTTATCTTTCGTTTACCTCTTCGTCGTCCTTGGGACTATTCTAAGTTATTTCAAACATGACTTCCTAACCACGCTTTCCTTCAATAAGTTTAACACTTGCCTCTGCTGTTACAAAGAGTATTAATAATTGTTTTTTTCACAAAAATAAATCATGAGCAAGTGTCCGTCCACTCAGTTTCGGTTTCAATTTAGTTATTTGAATGAAATTATACATTTTGTAATTTTTTGCAAGCATCGAGGGCATATGATGTGTGAAGTAAAACACATGAAAGATTTATTCTTATGGGACGAGGAGAGGCAACGGGTAAATTTACCTTCTTCTTATTCTTTTACAATAACAGAGCACCGAGCACCACGAGACGGTGCGCGGGCTTAAGGTGACAGCGAAAATGAAGCCCTAGAAAACGTCGGCAGCGATCATACGGCAGAAACTACGTGTTCGTGTGTATGTATGAATTGTATTCTCGCTTAAGGAGTGAACGCTGGACAAACATCAGCTATTAAATTTTTAATGAGTGGAAAGAAATAGGGAGATTCTGTGAGTTGAAGGAATTCGACTTTGTTTTCGTCCATGGCACTAACAAAATATATGCAGTCTGTCCGTCTGTGAAGGTTGAATATTTTGTTTTTGTGCATGATTTGGTTTCTTGTCTTGATATTTTGGTGAAGTTTTATATTTTCAGCTTCTGATCATTTTCTGCTTTCTATTCAATTTGCTCCTTTCGCACTGATTGAGTACAATTTTAATGCGGGAATAGAAGAAGGTAGTGCTCCTTTAAAAAGTAGTTAACTTACATATGTATATTAATTAGTATAGATTAGTTAAATAATTGTTAGATTAATTCATTTAAGCTTTCTTAAATATACGTACTTCTTTATAATTCTGAACTTTAAATCAGCAAAGTGCTAATGCAAAAAAAATTTAAAAAACAATTTTAGGGAAATTAAAAAACAAATTTTAATAATTAATGTTTAATGACAAATTTGGAAAATTTTTTAGTTTTCTTAATTGTACTTAAAATAAATAAAATCTTCTTTGTTCTTATTTTATTCAACTGACTTACTTTTTAAAATAAGCAGTAACTTTTTCCACACCCACAATAAAATTGTAGTCAATAAGTACGAAAGGAGCAAATTGAATAGAAAGCCAAAAATGCTCTGAAGCTGAAAATGTAAAAATATGCCAAATGATCAGAAGCACAAAAACTAGGCAAATTTACCCGTTGCCTCTCCTCGTCACGGAAGATTCCATCATGTGTTTTACTACACACATCATATGCCCTGGATGCTTGCAAAAAATCACAAAATGCACAATTTCATTCTAATAACTAAATTGGGACTGAAACTCAGTGGACGGACATTTGCTCATGATTTGTTTTTGTGAAAGAACAAGAAGAAGACGACTTGCCTGATCGCCATGAAAGCCTGACGACGATCATAAAATATAAAAAATGCGTAGCAACAACAACAACACTCAGTGCTTTGTACCTTCGTTTATTGATTTGCTTAGGGAACGGTTTGATGCGACCGCTGCCAAAGCGGACGACGGAGCTATCGAACTTATTTTTGGTATGCGAGCTTAACTCAAAGAGTATTAATAGGTAAAGAGATTTCACGAGGGCGATGTTGCTAACAACATTTAATTATCATGAACAGAGTTAAGCTCGCATACCAAAAATAAGTTCGATAGCTCCGTCGTCCGCTTTGGCAGCGGTCGCATCAAACCGTTCCCTAAGCAAATCAATAAACGAAGGTACAAAGCACCGAGTGTTGTTGTTGCTTTTCCTACGCATTTTTTATATTTTATGATCGTCGTCAGGCTTTCATGGCGACCAGGCAAGTCGTCTTCTTCTTGTTCTTTCACAAAAACAAATAATGAGCAAATGTCCGTCCACTGAGTTTCGGTCCCAATTTTGTTATTTCAAGGAAATTGTGCATTTGTGATTTTTTGCAAGCATCCAGGGCATATGATGTGTGTAGTAAAACACATGCTGGAATCTTCCGAGACGAGGAGAGGCAACGGGTAAATTTGCCTAATTTTTGTGCTTCTGATCATTTGGCATATTTTTACATTTTCAGCTTCAGAGCATTTTTGGCTTTCTATTCAATTTGCTCCTTTCGTACTTATTGACTACAATTTTATTGTGGGTGTGGAAAAAGTGACTGCTTATTTTAAAAAGTAGGTCAGTTGAATAAAATAAGAACAAAGAAGATTTTATTTATTTTAAGTACAATTAAGAAAACTAAAAAATTTTCCAAATTTGTCATTAAACATTAATTATTAAAATTTGTTTTTTAATTTCCCTAAAATTGTTTTTTAAATTTTTTTTGCATTAGCACTTTGCTGATTTAAAGTTCAGAATTATAAAGAAGTACGTATATTTAAGAAAGCTTAAATGAATTAATCTAACAATTATTTAACTAATCTATACTAATTAATATACATATGTAAGTTAACTACTTTTTAAAGGAGCACTACCTTCTTCTATTCCCGCATTAAAATTGTACTCAATCAGTGCGAAAGGAGCAAATTGAATAGAAAGCAGAAAATGATCAGAAGCTGAAAATATAAAACTTCACCAAAATATCAAGACAAGAAACCAAATCATGCACAAAAACAAAATATTCAACCTTCACAGACGGACAGACTGCATATATTTTGTTAGTGCCATGGACGAAAACAAAGTCGAATTCCTTCAACTCACAGAATCTCCCTATTTCTTTCCACTCATTAAAAATTTAATAGCTGATGTTTGTCCAGCGTTCACTCCTTAAGCGAGAATACAATTCATACATACACACGAACACGTAGTTTCTGCCGTATGATCGCTGCCGACGTTTTCTAGGGCTTCATTTTCGCTGTCACCTTAAGCCCGCGCACCGTCTCGTGGTGCTCGGTGCTCTTTTATTGCAAAAGAATAAGAAGAAGGCAAATTTACCCGTTGCCTCTCCTCGTCCCAAAAGAATAAATCTTTCATGTGTTTTACTTCACACATCATATGAAACAACAACACTCGGTGCTTTGTACCTTCGTTTATTGATTTGCTTAGGGAACGGTTTGATGCGACCGCTGTCAAAGCGGACGACGGAGCTATCGAACTTATTTTTGGTATGCGAGCTTAACTCTGTTCATGATAATTAAATGTTGTTAGCAACATCGCCCTCGTGAAATCTCTTTACCTATTAATACTCTTTGCTAGCACTTCCTCGTTTTGCGAAGATTTTCATCGACGAGTTGTGAAACCAAAAAATTAACAGCGACAGGATCACAACAAAAGGAACGTGCTTCGCAGCAGACTTAAGTCAAAGTTGACGAGATGAAGATTAGTTTTTTCTGAGGAAGTAGAAGGGACTGATAAAAAGCATGTGGAAAAGCAAAAAAAAAATTGTTGGGTTGAAGGAGATTTTGTGAAGTTTTAAACGGATTTCATATTTTAAGGCGAATTTGTCATCATTTCTGACCATTTCTTTTCTGTAGGTTGTCAGATAAAACAAAACAGCTAAAGAATATTAATAACACAAAGATTACAAAGGGAAAAGCCTTTAAAAGTAGTAAGGAAAACATGAATAAGATCTATTTATAAAAGTAGCCTTTTAAATATTAAATATTAAATTAGGAAAAGTTTTGATAAAAAATTAAGCAAAGAGTTTATTTTCAGAGTTTTTACGTTTATTCCTTCAGTACATTCATTGTTTTTATTGTATACTCTAAAATTTCAGAAACTTTCATCTCTAAAATTTTAAAATAATTCATTTTAAACTATCGTAAGATTTTCTTTGCTTAATCTGGCTGGCTTCATTAATGCCTGCTCCAGGTTCTTGTATAATTTATTTTCTATCTTTCACGTCTGTCTAGTTCCTGTAAACGCCAATTTATGCCTAACAGTGCACTTTAATTGCACTGAACCATTCAATCCTCAAATGGCTCCTAATAATAACATTTTTAAACGTGGAATTCGTTTGGGTCTTAAATCGGTCGCTGTAAAGCGTCATATATGAACACCTTTTTATAAGTTTAGCTCAACAGTCGACTAAATTCTAAATTAATAGTGCCAAATTTACTTCCTTGTTTTTGTTTTCTTTCGCAAATAATAAAACACTGTTTTTTCAAAAGCAACGTTTTGTCAAATATTTTGAAAAATATTTACTCAATAAAGTAAGAAAATTATTTATTCAGTTATCATAACTATATGTAAGTTTGATTACATGCAAAATTAAATGAAGCCAAATATGTTACGTTTTCTAGGAAATCTTTAATTTCAACAATATTTTAATGACTTCTATTTGCACAAATGAAGTATTTGTTTATTCAATAAATACCAACATCAAACAGAACTTCTTTTGTTTGCTATGGCTGGAAGAATTATTTAAAATTGACTAGTAATTCCACAGAAGTAACAAACCTTCTATTCCTAAAAGTATGCATTTGCTTTGTGGTACAAGTTAATTATAAAACTCTTGCAAACTGTTGAAACATTTTCTAGTTTTAATTTATCTACTTATTTATTTACACGAAGGTTTTTAATCCCTCCATAAATTATAATTAAAATTTTAATTTTTATTTTTTCACAGTTAATCATTTCAACAGTTTTTTGTAAACGTGTCATTACTTTTTTTGCACGGTGAAACTTCAGTTTAACATCCAACACTCCACTCTCAATAATTCGGCCAGCATTAAAAAATCTAAAAAATTTGGTTGGACGTCAACTAAATTCTAAAGTAAATTCAACAGTCGACTAAATTCTAAATTAATAGTGCCAAATTTACTTCCTTACTTTTGTTTTCTTGTCCAAATAATAAAAGCCTGTTTTTAAAAACTCAAAGTTTTTAAAATATTTTGAAAAATATTTACTCAAAACTTACTATTTAGTAATCATAACTATACGTAAGTTTGATTACATGTAAAATGAAATGAAGCGAAATATGTTACCTCTTCTAGGAAATGTTTTATTACAACAATATTTTAATGACTTCTATTTGCGCAAATGAAGTATTTGTTTATTCAATAAATACCAACGTAACACAGAACTTCTTTTGTTTGCCATTGCTTGAAGACCTATTTAAAGCCCAGCAAACTCAGTCGTTTTTACAGATCTAACTGAAGACTTAAACGGAACAAAGTAAGTTTAAGAGTCCAGGAAGTAATTTAAAATTCTGTTGAATAAGTACCTAAGACGACTTAAGGATTGTGCTAATAGATCAGGATTCATTTTCAGTTTTCATTAGATCTGCATTCTATCTAATTTCTTTTCTTTCAGCATGACGCCGAAATACATTATTTTCCTGATTGTTGCGCTCTTCGCAGTTTGCTCCTTTACGCAGTTTAGCGAGGCAAAGGACCTACAACGAAATAGGAATAGAAAAATATATAGACCTCAAACAGGTGCTCAATCTGGGCCCTACTCTTCGCGATTAAATCCGCCTAACATCCAGACGTTTCCCGCTCTGCGAACCACCCGACCAACCAAAAATCCGCAATCAATATCTCAAAATGTCCTCGCGAAGCAATGGTTTCCGGACGACAAAGATGTGAAGTCGACTACGCCGCGGTTCCGCGATTTTCTCATCAATGACGTAGTGAAACCCGGATTGAAGAAGGCTGCCACCGACAGTGTGAAGTATGTCATGAAAGAAGGTTTACCCGAGGTAGGTCACGCGGTTAAAAATGGTATTTCGGACCTTCTGAGTGGAAGAGTTTTTGAAACTGAACACGAACCTGTGGCGCCAGTGATGAACACTGTATTATTGCCGGACGGTCAGTATGTACAGGTCGGCCCTGCACCTGGCACCTTCTACAACGGACCAATTGTGCCCGCTGATGCCCCTTATTTCCCTGGCAATAGCTACAACGGACCAATTATGCCGGGCTCTGGTTATCCTTATCCATACGGCGGATAAGGTACCTACAACTGAGATCTATAAATTCTGTAATTAAACTGTAGCCATAAATAATGTGCCCAAGGATCTTCTATTTTGCCTATTTTGGTGTAATGTATAAGTGTTCTAAATAAAATTAATAAAATAGAGAATTGGTAATACAATAAATATTTTGTTATGAATTCTTGCAATAAAACAAATAACGATAACGAGTCAAAGCATTTCGGACAGTCTAATTATTATGGTTACATTATGGTTATTATATATACAAAAGATGCGGCAGATTGCTTGGCATTCAAGAAGTAGAAAACGTGGGCAAGGAATCGTACAACCTGGAGTTAAGAGCCCAGGCAGCCGTACCCGGTGAGGAAAAGGAGTTCTTAAATGAACCAAATATTATCACTTCCAAGAAAAACTACAGACTTTTTGGGATAAAAGAAACGATAGGACTGACAGCGATACTTGCAGTAATTGCAAACAGCCTGAAGTTAGAGAATTAACTCTAGAAGTTCTCTAAGGAAGTTGTGTTTGATGTTGGTATTTATCGAATAAACATATACTTCATTGTCCAAATAGAATTAAACAAAGCAAAGGCAACATATTTAGCTGCATTTAATTTTACATGTAATTAAACTTACATATAGTTATAGCTAAATAATAAATTTTGAGTAAATATTTTTCAAAATATTTTAAAAACTTTGCGTTTGTAAAAACAGGCTTTTATTATTTTGGGCCAGAAAACAAAAACAAGGAAGTAAATTCGGCAATCTAGTCGACTGTTGAATTTACTTTAGAATTTAGTTGACGTCCAACCAAATTTTTTAGATTTTTTAATGCTGTCTGAATTATTGATAGTGAAATGTTGGATGTTGAACTGAAGTTTCATTGTGGAAAAAAAATAATGAAACATAAAAAAAACTGTTAAAATGGGTAACTGAGAAAAAATATAAATTAAAATTTTACTGATAATTTCTGGCGGGATGGACACCTTCGTAACAATAAATAAGTAGATAAATAAAAATTAAAAAATGCATTTATTTAACTGGTACCCCAAAGCAAATGCATACTTTTAGTAGTAAACGTTTTAAACCACTTAGAATTCAAAAAATTAACAGCGCTAGAGTAATATATTAAAGCATTCAAAAAGAAGCAGAAAACATAAAATACTATTTCAAATTAAATCTTTTCAATAACTTAGAATACATAGAAGTGCATATGTAAGTAGATTCACATGTGTGTGTGTGTGTGTTTGTAAGGCTAACGATGAGGTTACATAAATTTCAGGAACCACAATATGTCTACGATATAAAATCCTCCGTTATTCCAGCTGCAGCCAATTCTCCTTCTTCCTCAGCAGATGATTCCGTCCACTGCTACAAATCAGTACAGAAAAGGTTATTATATTTACTATAAAAAAATTAGCAAGGAGCAAAAAAGAAAAAACTGCAAGCAACAACGTGAAAAATGTTATCAAAAAAATTTAAAAAAATTGCAAAATTTAATAGAGGAACAAGAAATGCGTTCTTGATTTAATGTAATGGAAATTGGCTTGCGTTGGCTTGTAATAAGAGAAAGTTTCATTGCGGACGAGTGGATTACATTCAACAACAGCAGCAACAACCGTGAAAATAAGAAATATTTTGACGACGAAAAGGCAAAAACGTGGCTGCAGTTTATGTTGATGGCGCTCCGCTGCTCAGCTGCTGTTTCCTTTGCCACTTTCATTCTGCTGTTTCTTCAGCTGCTCCTGCTAGAAACGGAAGCATTTTAGTAAACCGAGGATGATGAAGTGCACGAGTGCTTCTTAAACGGGCCGCCTCTAAATCTCCTCCCAGTCAGATATTCATCATAATTTCACTGGTTCCGAGTAGCGAGCTTCAGCTGAATCGTGACCGTAAGTGAATTGAACGACCGAAGTTGGTGATTGATTATTTCTGTGTTTTATACGAAATGAAATTTCAAACAAACATTGATTTTTATTCCGTCTTAAATCTTTCTTTAAAATTTGAAATCATTCTTATATTGAAGGCGTTCGTCAAGAAGAAATCTTCACATGTTTTCTAAAAAATCTTTCTTTCTTTTTCTTTTATTCCAGTTAAAGTTAAAATGTTGGATGGGGTCCCCTTGGCAAGTACATTAACGAAAAATAGCTCCACATGTGTTCAGTGAATTTATTGCCTTCCCACACACACACACCTATGCGCATGCATCTGTGTAAATCCTTCAATACATATACACACAATTTTGCTGGCGAAAGTAAATCAAATTCACTTACATATCGCTTAGTTATGTTAAAAAGGGTTCGATGACGTTGAATTATAGCATCGCAATACAATTGTACAAGGAAATGGAAAAACACACACACCCATAAAGACTGAGCTCATTAAAAACGTAGAAGGAGAAAAATGAAGTGGGTAGAAAAGCGTTTTAAGATTTAACAACGCATATGAAATCATTTAAAACTCCATTTCAATTGGCGAAACCAATTAATCATAACATTACAGCATTTAACCTCTCTTAAAAATCTTTTTCCACTGAATTCTTCACTTAATTAATTATAAAACTTCACAAAAAGTCTTTGTCTTTGTCTAACTAACGCCTAAAACTGATTAGTTAAATAGTAGTTAAATGGTGAAACTTTTGGTAAACTTCAACTGTTCACATTAATTAAATAATTAGTTG
Organism: Thecophora atra; assembly: GCA_937620795.1. Taxonomy (NCBI): domain Eukaryota; kingdom Metazoa; phylum Arthropoda; class Insecta; order Diptera; family Conopidae; genus Thecophora; species Thecophora atra. The sequence continues at coordinate 30,485,045 of OW569397.1, read as the reverse complement.
ACTAAGCACTAAGTAAAACTGCGTATAAAATCGATTCTTTGTATTGCTTTTTATTTATACTAAAAATGAAAATATATAAATTTATTTATAATTTTATCAAGGGAATTTTATCAATTATTTTATCAAAGAAAATAGCCAACAATTTATGCTTTTAGTTCTCGCTTGAGTTAATCTTATTTCGAAAAGTTTAAAAGAATACTTTTCCAGCAATAAATATCTTTTTTTTTTTATATTGAAACATTTATGTAAAAAATCACGTCACGTTTCACTATTTTCAGTTATTTATTCAAATTCATTGAAGCTTCTGTTTTAGCCGCATTTAGCGAAACAGCTAAAAGCAAAATAAAAATAGAAAACGAGATGGAAAATTGAATTAAAGTGTCTGGACGAGAAGTTGAAAGAATGACTGACAGATTGACACGATGATGGAATTTATAATGGCTTTTTATGAAATATTGTTTAATATTGGAGACTTTTAAAGGACTAACGATATGAAAGTCTAATAAGCATGTTTAGTTTGGTAAATTTATAGACTGACCATAAATTTAAAAAAAGCAACAAATAAATTCGCATTTAATTTTAGTGAAAGTATTAAACATGGAACAGATCAATTTCATTATTTTAGTGCAAATTTTATAGTCAAACTATAGTTTTGAGTGTTTTTATTATAGGTTATCGTTATTTTCTCCAGAAATTATTAAATGTACCATTAACATACATACATAAAAGTCTGAATTTGCATTTTATCCTCAAAGTGCAGCAGAAACGGACGGACAATTCTTCTTCTTAGACTTAAAACAAAATATTAACTGACAACTATTTTGCAGCTGTCACATTTAGAGTCAGAATATCTAAATAAAAGACTAATTTATAGAGTAAAAGGAGATTTGACGACCAACAATAATTCGTTTCATCCTTCACGTTTCGAGCTTTTAACTTTTTATTAAATTTAATTGCCTTTCTTCAAGCAGAAAGTGCCGCAGCATAGCAAACAGTAGCTAGGTTCTTCTTGTATTATTATTGTTTACATTGTTGGTTGATGGTTGATGTTTTCCTCTCAACTTTTAGAGAAGTTAAAATTTCATAAATTTATTTGGAGTCAGTCAAAAAGTTTTTGGCGTGCTCATAGTTTTCAGCCGAATAACAACTACGACCAATTTCACTTAACTTTACTTAACATCAATCAGATAAAAACTACGAGTTGCTCTTTTAGATTATTTTTAAGGTTGAATTTTCTTTATATCTTGATAAAGGTTAAAATCTGAGGAAATCGAAGTATAAAACTACATTTAAGTAAAGTAAATTAAGTAAATCTACTCACCCCAATCAAGTCTCGACGCCTGCCGCTTGAAATGAATCCAAGCTTGCTTCTAAAATGCAGCAGATGGAGTGTATTTAATGTAATGACTTTTCTGTAAATTCATTGTCCTGCTGTTCACAAAGCACCGAGCTTAACGTATCGCCTTTCTTAACGCTGACAAAACCCTTTGACAGCTCCTCTTTCCTCATCCAACTTTAAGAAAGGCGCTAATTCGATCTGTTTGGCTGTCAGGATGTTCTTTCGCTCTGCTGTGTGACCTTTTCTGCTGCACGATGATTTCTTTTCTCCATTTGCAATGTTCTCTTGTTTTTGTGCAGCTCCATTTTGTTAACGGCTCCATTTCATTATCATCGTCTTTGATGATTCATTCTCATTTTCTCGGATTCATCATCCATGTTTAAATTATTAACAACGTTTTGCACTCGTCTTTTCTGTTTTTGGATGAATGTCCAAATAGAAATTCTTTTAACGGGTGTAATAAATCTCAGAACGTAACTTTGGTTGGCAATAATAATATAGCTAAGAGTCCAGAAATTATTAAAACACAGTATTTTAAATTCGTGATGTTTTTTAAAGTCCTTCGTGAAGGTGGTTAGAAAATTCAACACTTATGTATGTTTTTTAGATTTTACATAAAAGTCTTTAATTTTACAGTTTGATAGTTGAATTAATTGTCCTATATTGTTGTTTAAAATGGCTCAATAAATTTTAATTTTGGTTAGCAAATCTTGTCAAAGGTTAACACTGCATTTTGCCGATTATTGTTATCAACTACAGAGCCAATTTTTACACATGATTTTTAATGAAATCTTTATTCTTTTAAAGAAAAGCGATCTTTGAAGCTTTAAACAAATTTTGCTCTTTTTTTCGTTTCTTCTCCGCGCTCAACGTACTGTAATCTTATGCTCCACAAAGCAGATGAATTGCTCCAGTTAATCCAGTTTGATTCAAGGAAAACACGTAGAAGAGAGAGTGAATTGAATAACGGTAAAGAGTCCCTTAGGCGAATTACGCGAAACCAGAAACATATGAAACTTTTTTTTATATTTGTTCAGTTGAAGTTCTTTCATGAAGAAAAAAACTTCACTTTTTGGAAGGAAAATCCATTGTGATGATTAGCTTCATGAATGGATAGAAAGATGAATCTGAAGTTTTTATTTAAAAAGTCTATAGAAAGTCTATAGAAAAATTAAAAGCCAAGTTTCGAGAGAGTATCAAAAAGAACAATCTTATTTAGAGAAGAAATACAACAAAAAGAACAAAATCAGCCATACAAAGAACAGGAAGTTTTTGTTTTCTGTTTGCTGGATCGACATCTGTGAGTTGAATTCATGTTTGGAAGGATTTATTTATGAGTTCGTCCGCTTCTAAGCAGCTTCTGGCTAGGGATACGCTTTGATGAGATGCCATAAAAAGTGTGTTGAACGAACAAATGAGCTTCACCAACATTCAACCATGTGAAAAGGACAGAAAAAAGCAAAGAAAGAAAAGCAAAACATGTACGGAAAACGGATCCGAACGGACCAGAAGAACACATATCGAACGCACGTTAAGTAATACTTGAGCAGGTTTTCTGCTGATTCTACATGAGAAAATATAAATAACGAAAACAGCAAAAAATTATTAAATTGGAAGATGAGATTTTCTTGAGGCAGTCAAAAATAAATTAAGGAAGCAGCAGCTGATGCCAGGAAGTTGCTAAAGCCTATAAAAGCTCTCCTAAACAAGGAGAAGCGAGTCTGTGAAAGTGAAGGCGAAGTAATGGGGCATGTGGGAGAAGAGGTGGGATGAAGAAGGGGAGGGAATGAAAGAGAGAAGGCGTCGTCCATGAACGACGTTACTTGAATAAGAATATCATGATTCTGAGTTGAAATTAATCATATGAACAGCCAAAAAAGAAGCAAAGTGTTCAAAAATAACCTTTGCATGAATATTGAAAAACGCTACAAAGACGAAGAATAGCACAATAAACTAGAAGTAGACAATATACTCAATAATAAGCAATACAATAAATCATGTATTTATGAATCATACAATGTTACGTACCTATTTTCAATATCAATACAGAATTTTCTATCTTTGTCATAATTTTCGATATTGACTTAAATTAACCCTTTAATATTTTCGATTTCTATATTAAAAATAAACACATAAATAATTTTTGGTGTTCTTCAAGAATCTCTCTCTTGTTAGCTCCAGATTTTAATGGACAAAAAAGTAAATAATTTTATATTCAAAAGAAAGTTTTTCAAGTCTTCCGACGCTTTTCAGTAGCCACCAAGCAATGGCAATAATTCTAATGACATCAATTTTTTAACCCTTCATAAGCATGTCAAACAGAAACACGGAATTTAAATTAATTGGGAAAGTTTACAAAACGAGAGAAAATCCTTATAATTAACTAGAATGCTTTTGTGATTTTTCTTTCTATTTTTTTTTTTTTGTCCAACACTGAACACACTCAACAGAACCATTACATTTTTAATATTCTTTAACCGATAGCTTAACGGATTCATAATAATCGAAACAAAACTTTCCTCCTCAGCCATTCGACCCTTTCTTCGATTCTATCATTGGCTTAAATGGACCCTTTTTTTGCAAATGTTTATGTATCCATTTAAGTTGATATCAAATCAGATGATAACGAATGACACGATGATCCCCGAACATCCACCGAAGTCCCATGAATTATTTGTGTGCGAATATCATAGAAATGCGGAGAGAGAGAAACGAGCGAATTTATTCAACTGTAAACATGACAATTTTTTCCTATTATTCGCTTCTTGGTCAAGCAAAACACTAGCAACACACAAGCAACACTGTATTAAAAAGAAGTTTTACTGGACAATTGAATACAAAACTTATGACATACAAGAATTCGTCAATAAAAAAATAAGATGTTGGACAAAATGGAGACTAGTTGAAGCCTGCATGAAAAGAAAATTACAGTTAATACGTAATTAATTTGATATATGTATTTGTGTTTCTTCAAATATTTCGCACATTTCTAAAAAAGGTCTATGTATTTATGTATTATTAACCATCAAATAGCTTCACCTTTCGTTACGTGAATATTTAAGCTCAACATCGACAATGCAACAAATCTAGACAATAAGATTTGATACTATCGTCATGGTTTTCAATGCTCATCCCTTATAATTGAGTTTACAAACAAACAGAACCCAACAACGAAGCAACAAGCAATACAATTGTCTCGTAATTCACGCTAATTATTCGAAACCGAGACAGACGAGATTTCATTGTGAAAGTGTGACATCTTTGGGGTTATCTGCCGAAGCTTGTGTTGCACCGTCTTGGGATATTCTTAAACGTATTAATTATGGACGGCTATTGAATTTTGTATTGTGGGTGGACTCGTGGCCAGCCTTCACTTTGAACAAGAAATCAGAAAAAATTTATTCGATAGGTGGAACAAAACATTACCTTAATATTATCGTTGGTTATTTACGTAATATATTCCATCTAAACTTATTTAGTCCTTTATTTAAGTTACGTATCACGAATTGACGTCAATTTAATCAATTTTTAAATGTTTTAGTCTACGTTTGTTGAGTTAGCGTTTGCGTATTTTTGTTTTTTTTAGTAATGGCGCTCCATAAATAACTTTCACTCAGTCTTCCACACATGTTACACGAAACAGATTTAGGAATGTTTATGAGCATAAAACTATTCTCTATATAAAAACCAAACACTCTGTTGTAATCATGTAATGATACTGCACAAATAATAACTACTTTTCACCATGTAAACTTCTCATTTATAAATTAAAAGCCAACCTACGATATGCGTAGTTTTTGAAAGTGCTACAAATACATGTTCAAACAAAAAACGAAATAACGGTAATGAGGTAGTAAAATATTGGAAGTATTGGAATATATTGGAGATGGAATAATTAATGGAATTACTTCTGGAAAAGATTATTACCCAAGAATGATAGAATGATAGTTTTCTATCATTCTGCAATATATTGTTGCTTCGAAATGAAATAACATGATTATTTAAGAAAACTTCGCAGATGCAATAAAAATGTCGAGCTGCTAGATTTTTGGACAAGCTTACAAGCCAAGAAAATAATCTCTTGATTGACTGTGAATAAATGATACATGATAACATTTTCATAGGAAGAATGGCTAACCGATTTTAATAGAGAGAAGATTTATTGTATCGATTAAAATTTAGTTAATTCTATATAAACCTTATTTTAAAAGGAGCCCTGGATTGCGTTTTCTGATAACGACGAGTAGAATCGTTTCATTCGCACGTTCCTTACATCAAAATCAGAATCAAAAGACAACTATTGAATGTTCAATTCAGTGTTGCCGACATCTTTTGTTAGTCTTATTCAAAAAAAGTTTCAAACTCGCTAACCATCAATTCTAAAATGCAATTATCCCAATGTCGGTAACCGCACAAAGCAGTTATATGCGTTTGTTCATGAGAACCGAAAGTTTCCCATGTTTTTTGTTGTTGTTGATGAAATCTGCGTTGATAACAACAACAAAAAAAACTCCATACGGGAAACATATAGCTCTTATCCCTAAAAACTCAAAAACTCCCCATTTGGGTTCGAGAACATCTCTGGTTACTTTTAGTAAAACCGTACATACAGGAGTTTTCTTATTTTTGTCGTCTTCCTTTGGAAGAGAATGAGCCCATTGTTTAAACAATAAACATACCAAAATTCAAGTACATGATTTAGTACTTCTCGTAGAATTTACAGATAATTAACTCCGTAGAAGAACAGAAGAAAATGTCGCAACTGAACAGTGATTCAGCTCGTACACTGGAGGAACACAAAGAGTGGGTGAGTAAACACAGGAAACTCTAAATTAATCAGTGATTATGATTGAAAATTATAATTACTAGAATCTATGATTGGGAATGATAACTTTGTTACGAACTTTTAGTCGGAAAGATTTACCCAGCGTTTGAATTCCATTTATAAAGAGCTCTGCGAATACGATAATATTGTTAATGAGCAAAACCACGGAGATTCATTGAAACTAATGGAACTGCTAGAAACTGTTGAAGATTTGAATACGTCCACAGCGACCATCCGGTCACACGATGCCCGGTTACAAAGAAAACATGATGACCTAAAAGATCAGATGCGGCTACTGCAACAGTCTGTGGAATTGTTGAAGTTAGAGCAAAAGTCATAACATCATCATGGAAATGCAAACATTTACAGAATCATATGGTATTTATAACACCTGCTGATTCAACGACACATTGATATTGCAGATTTTCAAGCACTTGCATTTACAATTTATAATCCGGCGTACATTTTATTTTACAATTATAAGCAAAGTACATACATATAAATGCAAATTATCATTCGCTCATTTTTATTCTAAACGAATTACACGTATTCGAGGGGATCGTATTTATATACTCATGTCTACAATATTAATACAATAACAACAATTTATTCAACAAAAGCTTCTTCAATATAAAACCACAATTCCAATGGTGGACGTAGTCGATCTGACCGCACGCCATCTCAATCTTCTGCAATATATATAACTAAATATTTAAACAAAAACCAGATTAAGAAATTCCTTAATGGTTTCCAACTAATGCACACACCACATCGTACAATCTTGGCTACTTTCAAGAATGTAGAATTATTTAGTAATAAAATTATTTTGCTAAAGCGAAGCAAATCGATAAGTTAACTTTTAAACTAACAATTAATTCTAATTTAGGTATATATCCTTTATAAGGAGTTAAAATTGCACACAGACTACAATATGGTTAATTATTTTTTTTTTTTTTGTGTTTGTAAAATTGTTTTATAATTAATTTGTTCTCTAAACTCAGAAATAATCTCCACCTATCTGCAACCAAGCTAACAACATTGTCAGCACTGGTTGAAGTAAGAACAATTTTCAAAGATCCGTATTAATGCTGATCGTTGTCAGGAATTCACTGTGAGAATCGGCGACAGCGCGTATGATCTCTAAGAGTAGTTCACGTGAAAGGGAGCCCATTTTTGGCAAACGTGCAACCTTACAAAACTCTTTAACGATCAATTTCAATGCATACTCCTTGATGTCGTATATTTTGGTTATATCTGATGCTTCTAGTGTTTCCAGAACATTCTCGTAGGTGATATTGTGCTCCAAGGAATATTTGCAGAAAGCGTGTAGACGATTGTTTGCAAGCCCATAGAAACATGGAGCTTGAAACAAATAAAGCGCATCCTGAGGCGGGAGTTTTGTTTCGCCATAATATATGTATCGCAAAAGAGAGTGGAATGCTTGGAGAGAAGGAAAAATTTCACCTATTTGTATCTGCAAAGAATAAGACGTTGCATTTATGTATAAAACCACTTAACTTAGATAATTACATTGACGTTATTATCTGGTGGCATGAATGAACGAAACATGCCCTGAAAATATGAACAGCGCCCTGATAGAATGGATTTATGGGCAGTTATTACTTGACCATCTAGAATCAGGTTGATGTCAACAAAGTCCTTGCCTGTGGATTCTAGAAAAAGCGCCAAATCGTTTTCGAGAGTGGTACCTATGGAAAATTGGCTTATTTGTCATAATAAATTTGTTTATGATTATATTGAAGTAATATTACCTATATTTTTTTCAGAGTTTGGATCATTCAAAACTTTTCCCGGATTCAAGCGATTACGTATGATTTCTACTAATAAAGGTTTGTCTAAATCACCGAACTCGCTCGACATAACAACATCCGAGAAATTCTCCTCCTTTATAATAAACTGCATGCAATGATCTTTGATGATTTGTATACTAAAAGAAGAAAAAATAACATGTGTTTAGTAAAATAAATATTAACACTCTTACTTGCTTCCATCCGCATTATAGAGACCTTCCAAAACATTTTGCTTAGATATCTTAAAATCCAAATACTGTATACAACCCTGAGCTAGTCGTGGCATCAGGAACAGACCAGCCAACTGATAGATGTCAGTTATCAATATAACAATATTTCTGTTATACGGCTCCTTTAGATCAATTCGATCCGTGTATATATAGTTTAGGATAATTTCAAAAGCTTCTGGTGACGCGTTAATGAGCCGCACCTCCAACATCGGCGCGGTATCATTATTCAACGAACGCACATCGAGTCCACCAAAGACTTTTTGCATTTGCTGTTCACGAGCATCACGCGCTGCCAAAATTTTTTTGCGTAAATACTCTGAACGCGCGGCAACAAATGCAATGTGCGCCAAAATTTTTGACTCTTCCGGACCAACAATGAACCGTATATCACAGAATTGCTTATCATTAAAAAACTTTCCATAATCATCGCGTAATGTACATTTTGGATAGCTGGAAAATTGGAAGCGGTAGGTATCACCACGACGCACACTATTGTCCACAGTACCACCGAAGATATACATTGCATCGCTAATAACGGCGCTAGCGTGGAACACACGTCCCGATGGGATATCTGAATTGCGTTCTGGTATTATTGCCGACCACACTTGTGTGTCCAAATCGAAGTAATGCAAATCATTGGGCAACGTGGAGTCAGCAGAACCACCAAAAACATAGAGGAAACGGTCATGATGTACCATTGTGTGACCATAACGACGAGAAGGAGGTGCAGTGGTGGCTCCACGTAGTACGTGCTCGTTGGATATTCGACGCCATCTAAGAAAGAAAGAGAACAGAATTGTAAATATAGTTTATTAGAAAACAAGACCATACATTATTATATATAGTCTTACGTTCTTGTTTTAAAATTGAATTCGAACAGGGAATTAGTTATCTGCAAACCACTTTGGCCAGAGAAGACGTACATACAATCTCGAGCCACCGCTACTGGAAAGTTGCAACAAGTCGGCGGACGGTCTCCCTTCTGTTCCACCTCCTCCCATTGATGATTTTCACCCTAATAACAACAGAAACGTATAACGAATTCATTACTACTGATTTTTTACCGTTAAATTTAGTGTCCACATATCATTTAATCGAGCATTTCCATCATATCCTGCATAGATCCACAATTTGTGCTCGTAGACAGCCGCTCCGTGCGCAGAACGTGGCACTGGCATTCTGTAAATTCAAAAAGTAATTTGAATTTACAAAAATCATGTACAAAAACACCGAACCACCTTCCTGAAAACTTCCATTCCACCCACATAGCGCTGTGGAATTTATACTCAAACAGATCATTCTTGTTGGTTAGATTCAAATTGGAGTGTATATCGCCTGTATAACCTCCAAAAATAAACATCGAAGTACCATACACAACGGCCGAATGATGATAACGTGGCGCAGGCGGCGTTCCCGTGGCACACGCACGTCCCCATGATTTGTCTTTAACGCCAAAACGTATCAAATCGTTAAGCATTGTTTTTCCATTATCTCCTCCAAATACAAACATGGCATCCTTGTAGGCGACAACCGTGTGTTTGCTACGTCTGCGTTTACATTGAAATCATGCAAATGATAATTCAAACTTTTAAAGTAAGTACACTAACTTGGCTCCCACAAATTCAGCGCACTCTAGCATTTTCGTCCATTGATGCGTTGCTGTATAAGAACTGAAATCAACATTTAATGCATTGCAACTGTAGCTACCAGGCGATGCAGGTTTTGCACTGCTATTGCTGCTAGTGGAACTACCAGAGCTATTTAGCAATGACGAAGCGGAAGAACCCGCTCCAGATACAGAACCAGAGCAACGATTCATTGAACTCGAAGTAGAGTGCGACATTCTGGTGCGGGTTGAACTACGACGGTGCTTTTGTATGTTCCCATTCATAATAGCTTCAGACGCAGCAACAGCTTTTCCCGAACTTGTTCTTCAATTTTATTTATTGTTCTAATGTACTTCCCATTATATTTTATTTAAGCTGCTATCCTTAAACAACAACTTGCAATTAATTGAATTCATTTTTCACATTACATCCAATTTTGTAATAGTCAATTTTTCACTCAGAAGGAATTGTCAAAATGTTGGTGTAGTTTTTTGACAGTTCTACGAAAAAATCACGCAATTCACGCATTTACCAGCAACATGCTGGTGGCTTTTCATGGCTTTCTCTCTCTCTCTCTCGCCTTCTCCGCCAATATGGTAGTGGTGGATTTCCGAAGAAGAAAGTCAGCAAAATCAGCATTTTCCCTGTGCTGACCACCACACCATACAAATTTATGCTGTCTTTTTGAAAATGCTGATTTTGCGGACTTTTTTTCCAACGTCGTTTCTTGGAAAAAAGAGGGAAATTGCTGGAAGAATTTTTGCGAGACAAAAAAATGTCCATTTGTAGTCGATGTTGTTGTTGTTGTTGGTTTGTTGATTCGTATATACATATATATATTCGTCCATTGATTGTGCATGAGTGAACCTTTTTTGAATACATTTATTTTGACATTTAAACATCTCAATTAAAATAATAATAATAAGTGGTGTCCATACAAATTTATGCTTTCTTTTTCAAAATGCTGATTTTGACGACTTTTGGATTGGAAAATGCACCCCTGGGGAGAACAGTGCTGCTCTTAATATATATTACTTGTCTGTGCGTCCCATAAACTTGGCAGCACTTCTCTGCTAATTGGCGAAATCAGAATATAGCTATATCTCCTTTTTTACGTTGCTAAAAAGTCCTAAATATTTGGTAAAAAATAACGAATTTTCAGAAATTTATTTTCGCAACACGAAGAATGAACAAATGCAATGTTTTCATTGCATTTAAAAAGGATTTTTTCGTTAAAGTAGCATTCTCTACAGGAATTCGAACTTAAAACTTTTGCAATTTACATCATGCAACCAAGCCAATCATGCCCCATCAAGAATGATAGAATACAATCATTCTTGATGCCCCATCGTTTTATTCGGATGTCACTGTTCATTTGATTTTACAGTTATGTTGGAATTTTTTCAATTTTTATAAAATATTATTAGCAAATCTAATCCGACACTAAAAATCCAAGTTTATAATGCAAATTACATCGTTATTAGTTGGCGATAAATCGCCTGAGGTAAATAATCATCAATGAGGATCTGTCTGCAGCTCATAAATATAATATATTTTTATAGGAAGTTGCAGAAAATTTCATTACTTATTTTCTGCGACGCTGTAACCGAACAAACACTCTATGTCTCCATCTGGTACTTCAATTTGCTGAGGGTATTTTCACCCTTATTGATTTCAAGTGTTACATTAAGTCTACGTACGTACGAACTGGGAACTATGAGTGGCCAGAATCGTTAAATGTATACGAGTTCCCATACAACCCGTTGATATTTGGTCCACTGGCCACTTTTCTAACACACATTTCCAGTGTAGTGATGCAACGTCAAGAATCTGAGCAGGAAACCCATTTGAGTGGCGGATCCAAGGGAGGAGGCAAAGATCCGATTGTGTATTTTATCGAATTACTCAATATTTGGCGTGAAATCTATAGTGATTTGCAAAGGAAGGATGCAAAAGGCGTCTTTAAAGAGCCTTTAGCCCGCATAAGTAAGTAATTCTAACGAAAATAACATTAAAAGTATATAAACTATATATTAACGCGAACTCTATATTTACTGCTTAGATTTATCTCTTCTAAAGGGACTTCATCCATTGCGCAAAATGTACAGTATGGAGTACAAAGAGCTAGATGTGTTGTGCGATCGTTTCCTTCGAAGCGCGTTGCAAGGGCTTTTGTAAGAATTAATTGTAAGAAATAACTGTAACTGTATTGTATGTTCATATTCATTTAGCTACACAGAGTCACATACGGATGTGGTTGATGACCTATCAGTTTTATTCTGTCAGGATTTTCCAATATTTTACCAACATTCAGCTGATTCCTTGGATTTTATTTATAAAAGCTTCTCTGTGGCGGTGTGTACTTCTACTTTCTTGTAGACATTTATAAACACATTTTTCATGATGGAACAAAATTTTTCGAAATTTTAGGACCACACAGTAACAAGTATAAAGATGTATAAACTGCTTAAAGCAATGATGGAAAATTCCGAATGGACCCAAACTGAATTACTAAATTTAACCAACTATCTCATTGAAGAGAAAATGCAGGAAGTCTATTTTACAACGTATAAATTTGATAAATCTAAGCGCTTGCTCAATGCCGCTTTAGAATTCTTAGATGTATTGCAAAGGTTAAAAAAATCCTAAAATATTTTGTAGTTATTTATCTTCTAAAATTTTTATAATTAATTTTTAATCTTTTAGCAAGCTTCCTTCAGTGGAATGTTTCTCACAACCATTCATTGTGTCCATTTGGATGCTCATATTTAACAAGGATTGTTCCAATTTAGCCGCTTCCCTCTACATTACGATTATGAAGCGAAAATATTATGAAGACATCATAATAAAACATATTTTAGAAACATACTACAGCGAAATGGTAACGAGAATTCTTTATAGTAGATTGCACTATTTGTGAAACCAAAACTAAACAAGTCATTTTAAATGGATTTAATATTTTTAGTAGTTATGTTTATATTTCGTTTGATTTAGTTTTAAGCATCGCTAATTACTAATTCAACTATTATTATATTAATTGGTAATATTTATAATATCATTATATAATTTTAATAAAAATTCTTGCCAATTTAGAACTCCACTGAATTGCTGCCTGCTTATATTGTTTCATTGGGATCCCATTTTGATGCGATTTATGACGTCGATATATATATTAAATGCATACAATCAACAGAATTACCGAATTTGTTCCGTTCGTTTGCTGCCCATTTTATGGTTTATGTATACCGAAATATGCAGGAAGATTTTGGTATATTATTTCTTTAAAATCAACCATATATATACCATTAATTTATATCATTCAATTAAACCCTTTACTTTAACTGTTTTTAGATAAATTTAAATCTACAACAGAACATTTGCTGCTGTCTCTGCCCAGCGTATTGAATAAGTTGACCTGTCAAATTATATTGGGAATTTTATTACAAATCTATGCTTTTACAAATTTCAATGACGTGCAAACTCATTTCTCGAATTCTTCCGTGGTAAATGAAAAATTAATATAGCTATTTTATTACTTTATAATTATTATTTTATTATTTACTTTATAATTATTTATTTATTCCTCATTATATCAGTGCCATAAAAAGAGAATGTACAAAGTATTCAATGTAATACCATTGATTTTCTAACAATTTAACAAAATAATTTCGAAATAATTTAAAAAGAGAAAGAAAAGTATATTTAGCAAATTTATATATTAAGTAAAAATAATAGAAAACCGTTTTTTACTTTTTCTAGATTTTTACATCTTTTGAGAAATTTGCTTTGACAACTTTCGTAAATTCGACCCATGAATATCCGTTGTTGAAAAACTTATTTTTTCAAGTAAATCGAACTTTACACTGCACACGAAATTGGTACAAGTTGGAGAAATGCTCTGTTAGCATTTACAATTTATTTCGTAAATTAGAAAAAATATTCGATAACGAGGTAACTTTTTTAAATAGGTTCTTCCTTAATTTATTATATATATATATTTTTGTTCTTTACAGAGCGTATATTTGCCTTCAATTAAGAGCTTGTACAATAGTTGTTTAAAAAAACTATCCATACTATTACAGACCAACTATAATATATTCGATGATATAGCAGATTTGCAACGAAGCATAAGTAAACGTTTAATAGAAACTCCACAAATCAATAAATTTGCAGAAGAAACAAACCTTTTTCACGGTAAAAGAAATATCCAAACCCGTTAAAAGAACTTTGATTAAATATTGTAAAAGAATTTGATAGGAACTATATTAAAACCTTTTAGTTACACATAGTATATAATAAATTTATTTATGATATCACATTTTAACTTCTGTCCCTATGTATTTCGCTTCTTTAGATGTTTATGCAATGGAAATTTTGACTTCCTGTTTAAGATTACAAACAACTTCATCCGAAATAACTGCCTGCACAAGGAATTTGATACTCACTCATACGAAGAGTTTACTTTCATATTTTGTGGGTTATCTAAGAAATGTTGAAAACTTACAGAAAATGCCATTGGTGCGCATAAAAACGGTAGCTAATGAAAATACAAAATTACGATAGCAAGTAATAATTGCAATTAATTTTTCTATTTCACAGATTTTTTGTTGCTTTATCGATTTATTGGTATTGTTCAACGACGAATGCGGCATCCATAAAATTAAATTGAGTCCACAAAACTATTCTATATTAGTAGAAATAATAGTTTTAATAATTTTCGAAACGAGAACTTTTAATTGCAACGGTGAAGAAGTTCAACATATGCATCCAATGAGAATTTTGGAATACCAAAATTGTATGTTGCAATCGTTTACTAAACTTCATGCTTGCGCTCACGTTTCGATTCCCGCGAATATTGTATGGAAGATTTGTATTTATTATCACTTGGTAATAAGAAATATTGCTATGTATCAACAGAGAAAAAGAGAGAAATACTTTTTATTTATAATAAAATAATTCAATTAAAGATAAATAAAAAGTCGTTGGTAAATAATCTTATTTAAATAAATTTGCTGATCTTTTAAACAACAATATTTGTTTGAAAGCAAAAGAAAAGTATTTCCTCTCTCGTTTTTTCTGTTACATCATTAGATATTGAAATTATTTGCATCACTAAGTTTTTGTGAATATTATTTTTCTTTAATATTAGAGCGACCATAAATTCAATTCATCTCTGGAAGAACTGCTAAAAGTTTTGGCAACCAAACGCTTTGCAATTTACAAACACGTCATGCCTGTTTTTTTGTATAATTTATACAATCGCCTGCCACCGCTCAAGGATCATATCCAAATAGTCCGTATTAATAATATATTTATTGCTTAAATTATTTGTTGTTTCCTCAATTTACTTGCAGCAATGTATTAAAGCGCACAAGAACTTTATTAAACACAAATCTTCGATAAACGGTACTCAAGAATTGATCATTCACATAATTTTGACGATTTTACAAATAGTACACATGGCGATTAAACATAAAAACCTGAACGCTGCCAAAAATCGCGTAACACCATTGAAGCATTTACACATTCTTGTTGATGACTTTGTGTGGACTGATCAAGTTGTGCTGGATCTCATGTGAGTTAATAGTTACAATAGTCTCCATCATTTTTTTCTTATCAAAAATCTTTCTTTTGAGTTGAGCTTTAGTTCGATTAAAAGATATAATCGATTAATTTTAATTTGCAACGTGTTATTAACTTTTCTCGTATATTTTAATTTCATCCCCTTCAAAATAGCATCAATCAAGCAAATAATATAAAGACTGCTGGCTTTTTGAATCTAAATGAGCTGAAGTCGTTAGAATCGTTTGTGGCATATTTCAAAAATTGCCGAAAAATTAAATAATTTCTCGAATAATACAACAATTATTTTCGAGCAAAAGCTTTAAACAAAATAACTTATTTGTTTATTTATTCATTGTTTAGAACTATTACCTTTTTGCAATTATTAATTTAACAAGACTTGATTTATTGTTTTGATAACCCCTGACAGATAAAAACTTATTTAATACTAATGCATATGTAATTTTACTACATATAAATAGAACTTAAATGTACTTAATTAACTTCTGTAGGATTATCTTAATGTTTTGTATTAATTTATTCATTCTTTGTTCGATGTAACGAAAGTTCAGGTAACTTTTGTGTTCCAAGAAATAAAATTTACTTTGTTTTTAAATGTGAAATAAAGTTTTGTTTAACTTCCAATGAAATAATATTTTTGAGTGTACAATTATTTAAATGTTAATAAAACATAAATCAAAAGAAATCTGTACTTTTACGTGTTTCTATCAGTGAGCAAAGCATTTATTATTATGTGGATTTTGATATTACAATTTTATTGTATTGTCGAGTAATGAAAAATTTTAATTATAGGCTGTTAATTTTGTAATTACATATTTTAAACTAAAAAACGAGTGTGAAAAATGTTTAATTGTTGGCTGTTACTTTTGATATGCAGCGCTTAACAAGCATACAATTTATTAAATCTAATCAATTGTTGGAAATTTAATTTTAGCAACACTTGCTTAAAATAGTAGTTCGATAAAAATCCATTCACTTGATAATTGCTGACTTCAGTTTTTAGCTAAATTTAGTTTAGAATTCCTATAGAAGGAACTCACCCAACATGAGTTGCAGGAGCTTCTGAGCGAATCCTGATTCACTGTCTTGGTTCAAATGATAAACTTAAGAGCGATTATTAAAGCAATATCAGGGTCTTTATTAATTCTAGGAAATCTCTAGACAGACGTCCTTTGGAAATTCCTGTTGTTAAAATCAATTCCGATTTACAAATGTTCGGCTTCTTTTCTGGCACCAAAAATCGTCGGGTTTAGTGACCAGCATCAATAAACTTTTATCAATGTTCGGGGTTAAAAAGGTGCAAATCTGTTTTCAATACTGATTTCACTTGTTTTGGGTGTGCAGCAATAATACAAAAAGTCCAAATATTTTATTACAATATCAATTAAATAACAGACAATTATCAGCGGCAGTTGGACCTGAAAAGGCAACAATAACGAAAACATCGCCTCTTCTTCAACGATTGCCGGCTCCTCGCGGAAATATTCACGAGGTGTGGTTTTCGGTGTGGTTGACGAATAATTTAGCCATGGAAAATTTTTAATCAGAATAAAAGAAAAGCAGAAAAAGCGGTTATTTTAGATTAGAAGAGCATAAAATTTATAGACGAATATCGATAAGAAAGTTTCTAATAATTTATTTTATTAACTTCTACTTGCTGCTTGTGGTTTTATTTGTTCGCCTACTTTTCTCCTAACTTTTTCTTTCTTTTTTCTTAAGAATAATTCAGAAAATTCTTTAAAGTGTAAGAAATTGTTATTTACTTGAATAACGCATTTATAACCAAATTCTTTTAGATTCAGATAATTATTAAAATTATAAATTCCTTTTCTAGAAAGTAGTCTAAAATTCAGCGATTCCCAATTTTATGATATTCACAGAATAATTGCTTCATAAGATAATTCATATTATTAATATTATTAGAACCAACATTGAATTTAGACCGCAAATAAAATATATCAACATTATCAATTATTAATAGTATTTATTTATAATTTCCAATATTTATTTAAACTTATATTCTGTATAATACCAAAACTTAATATTAATTGTTCTCTCTTCTTTTGATACTAGTTAAATAATCAAATGTAAATTAATTTATACGATTTTCCCTCATTTATTAGCTGACGGATTCTCATTAATTTCATCGTCGAATTGATTAATTTCTTATTTAATAATTCTAATTAAGAAATGTAAATATATTCAACTTTTTGCACATTTTGTGTTTGTTTTTTTCTTGCTCTGTAAGCAAATGCAACATTTTGCAATATTTCTTATGTAATTTTCAGTGTTTTTATGAGAATTTCTGTTTGTTCTGTGTAAATGCAAAAAGTAGTTTAGCGGCCTACTAAAAAAACGCAAATCTAAAATAAAAAATGCATGTAGAAAACCATCCAAGATTCGATGTCGATCTCGTTTGCTGGAAAACTGGTATTTTGTAGTTATTTGAAGAAGTTATGATTTGTAATCTGAATTCCTTGATTGCGTAGCAAATATCGAGCACATTCAACAGTAAACGAACTAATTTCAGATACAATTTAAACTTAAACTTTGCTGCAGCTGATCTTGAGCTTGGTGCTGATTAACACCTTCGTTAAGCGCAGAAAAAAACAAAAAGGTAAAATCAAGAAAATAAAATTAAAAAGAGACCAAATGAAAACTTTAAATCACAAATAAAAAAAAACAAGCAACAACATGAGAAAAAATAAAATTTAGTAAACACAATATTTTACTATATATTCTACAGTCTGCCCCCGTATGTGCGGTTTTTATCATCAGAATGCAGACTCTTTGATCGCTTAGTATATAAATGACAATAAGAAAAATCGAATTTTTAAGTAATCAATATTATGGATAAATATGAGAAATGAATTTTATGAATAAAATCCGTATTTAGTCTGGGCATTATTATTACTTTTTATTACTAAAGGTTTTTTATTTTGCTTTTTAATTTGTTACTTGCGAATTGATTTTTTCGTAAACTTCTAGAAATTAAATTCTTAAAGACTCATGACGACGTAATAATGAGTTTCTTTCCACATATTTGTAATTAAATACACGTCTTAAATGTATTTACTTCGCTTATGAAAATAAAAAATAAAATTAAAATAGAAAAAAATAAAAAACTATCAATTGCTTTTGTAGCTTAAGTATTTTTAAATTTAAGTATTAAGTTTTTTAGGCTAAAGAATAGAATTAAAGAACTTATTATTTTTTGTGATTTTGGTTCTTATGCAGTTAGAGAATCACTGTTTTCTACGAACGCTGAAAGAATTGTCACATAAACAGTGTGTGAAACATAATTTAATTCACTACGATTACAATTTAATTCGTTATAAATTAATATAGAAGAAGATGCACACTGCTTTTGAATGCAAAAACCAGTAGTTTTTTGTGTAAAGAATTCTTTCAAAGCGCACACAAAGAAAGTAAACGTGCACTCATACATAAATGCATTCATTCGCTCGTGTTGTTATTGCATGTAAGGGAAATACTGCAATTCATGAACTCACACACAAACTGCCGAAAACACTGCCAAACGAAACGATTTAGCAATTTAAACTAAAATAGTTAAATTTCTCCCAAAGTCTTTCGTTGTTCTTGACGAAACTCGCGGGCTTTTATCGCTCGGCTCGGAAGTAATTCACTCAGTTGATCGCTGCTGCTTCTTCCTCTCATTCCCGATCGTTTCTTCGAGTGGATTTTCTGATTGCCGCTTTATTTTATTGAATTACAAATACAACTAAAGACTTTATAGTACAATAAAAGAAATAACTACACCAACAACAAATCGTTTATTTAATCAGAATTTCAAGCTCCACAATAATAACAATAAAAATAATAATAAGAGCGTAAAATAAAATCACTGTGCAACTCGAGGGCGACAAATGACATAAAGAAATCGTATTTAACGTTAGTAGATTTCGTCCGAATCCCGACAGTCGTCGAACGAACGTTATACGGATCGTATGCGCGACGTGATTTAAAAAAAGTGTAACAAGAACATCAGCAAAAGGAAAATCCCAGTAAAAGATGCGTGCAGACAAATCACAAAAATCCTTTGAAAGTGTATAAGAGAAAAACAATTAAGTACAAAGGAAAACAACATAAATATAATCCTATAAATATAGAACAAATTTACTTAAAAACGAGAATCATAATAAAAGTAAAGCAAATAGCAAAAAAATTCCACAAATAGTGAGATCGGAAATACAAACAGTGATAACGAAGTAAAATCATATTGAAATTTTTTAAAGAAAGTAAGAAAATAATTAAAATAAAACCGAAACAGCACAAACGGAAAGTAAACAATACACAAAAGAATTCAATACGATTAAACAAACAGATTAAAATAATATTAAAAGAAAATTACAATAACAAACACATAAAATTCTTATTAGTAAAAAGTCTTATTAATAAAAACCAGTTACAAAACCATAAATTTAATTTATCAAAAAATTATAACAAATCAAAATGCATAATGCAATTTTAATTTATTTATAATAATATCCGTACGATAAGAATTATCGCAAGTTCATGATATATAATATAATGGAATAATTATTGCAATACATAATAACATGTATTAATAAAATAATAGGAAAAACCAATATATTCTATAAAAGACGAAATAGAATAGAAACTAAAAAGTTTTAAAAAAACAGTTATTGAAAACCAGAAAAACTCTTTCTAGAAAAAGCCGAAAAAGTGTGAAATTAATTTTAAGTCAACTAAAACTAAACTAAACTAAAAAAGCTCATTAATGAAATAAAATTTATTTTTTAAATTATATCGGAGTATATCGTAACTATAAAATATTTTATCATAACCATAACAATTGAACGGAAATTTATACATAAAAATGATTTTTTAATTCAAGCCAAATTTTCCGAATAAATTTTGCGGAACCGTATTAATATATGTACTTTAATATTTATGTATTAATATACATATTAACTAATTGGATTAAAAATCGCAGTGTAGGGAAATTTTATATTTTTTTAATGTTTTCTCCATCTAATAACGTTGCTGATTAAATCATGTATTTTGTTCATATAGTATATAAATTATAAATCTATTTTGTATAATAAATTTATGTAGACATGGAAACTAAACAAAGAAAACAGACTCGAATTCAATTTTGGATAATTTTACTGTCTAAAAGATTTTGCTTTATAAAGTACAATTTTGCTATATAGATAGTAAATACCCTTAATTATAGCAATTTTATACGAAACAAAATCGATTTTGCTACTGCTTTTTAAATATTACTAAAAACACTTTAAGATATAGTTTATATATCCAAATTGTATAAACAGCCCTAATTTTAGCATACTTAATTACGCGATAATTTATGTAAATTTATGTATATTTTGTTTTTATTTATGCATACTTAGGACTGATTATTCAGTACTGGATGATTTTATTTTTTACTTTTTCCTACGCTTTTCTTATGAAATGTAGTTAAATAAATCCCGTTGGTAAGCTTTATAGTTAACTGTTTTTTTAAGATTAATTCTATCTATAAATTGTAGCTCCTATAATAATTTCTTTAATCTGGCAATGATAGTTATTGTGTTCCTTCTCTACAGTTGGTTTTTTGTTTCTTTGTGTTTTTAAACATATGCTGATCAACGTTTCTGTTCAATTAATTGGATTACAAGAACAACGATTGTGTTTTGTTTCGTTTTGTAAAGTATTACAAAAACATTAAAAAGGGCTTGCGTTTGTTTGCTTAAAAACTTTTTCAGAAGCGTGCGCGATTAAAATTAAAATCGAATCAAGTTTGTGCTCAAGAAATCGTATTTCTTTATAATCCGATTTGATTTACGACTTTATTTAATGTGTAATATTCTAAAGTGTAATGTTTCTTATGAAAAGGCTTATTTATTTAATTACCTGTTTTCCGACGTCTTTACTTTTCTGTGATATTCATTTGTATAAAAGCACACAATGTAAAAAGCACTGATGAAAAAGAACACGAAATATTCACGCTTTTTCCAGAAGCGTGTTAAGAACCTTCGATTACTGGAAATAACCGATCCGAGAGTATTTGAAATTTACAACAGTAAACACATTTATTTTCTGTAGAGAATAATTAAATTTCTTTTTTAGGATTTATTGTAATATTTATTTTAGGAAAAGACCTGCCAAATACAAAATACAATAAAATTTAAATATTTGAATTTATTTCACTAATTTTTTTATTGTACTCATGGCCAATAATAAGCAGTATTGATAATAATTTAAAGACATATATTTTTTAGAAGTGTGCGATAATTTATATATAAATCATAATAAGTCTGGACACGAACCACTTAAGTGACAATTGATATGACAAGTAAAAAACAGTACGAAAAACAAACCTATCAATAAATTTTTGTAGACATATCGGCAAACTTTTTAATATAATCGATGTGCTTACTAATAAATTATATTGTATTCCCTTTATAATCACTTCACAACAAAATTCAATTCATTGTGAATAAAACCAAAAACAAGAACAAGAGAGAGGAACCAATCAATCTTATTCGCCAAATACTCGTGGAAACTTCATTTACTCGATCGTTATCAATGCTTAAAAATCTTTTGACATTCGAATGATTACTTGAATTAGTATAGAAACATTCTCGATTATATTGGACAGAATAGCAAAAACAGACAGGGTGAGAGAGAAAGAGATAGAGGGAGAGAGGAAAGAAATAAAAAATGACACTTTGTAATCAATAATTTTTACTTACACATTTATTTTTTTTTTTAATTTCTTTTGAAACAAAATGGTATTTAACAAAAAAAAACTGAAGAACTCAAGATATAAATTCATATATACATATCGTACATACATAAATATCTATGTATAATTTAGATAACGTGTTCAACAAATTCAGCTCCATAGATGTATGATCGAATTGTACAAAACCGACCCAATTTTTATATATCGTGTAAATAGTAAAAACTTCAAATCTTAAAAAAACATTTCTTATCAGTTCGATCGACGTGATTACAAAGAAGTTATAACACTTTCGATCACTTTAATTTAATTCAAACCAAAGAGATAATATTTTAGCGAATTAATGGAATTACGGGACGAAATCAGAGCATAGACACACATTCCTTTGGCCAGTGTTAAATTGTGATCTATAAACTAAATTTTAATTGTAATATTAGTTAGAAAAGAAGTGATATTTACATTATTATTTTTATTGTATTACATTCATCTCAGATGCAAAATCATTACATTACTTTAATTAAATATAAAATAAAAATGCCTCATTCCTTTCTGATTACTAATAAGTTAATCACTCTGAGTTGTGATGATTTATTTATTACTTAAAGAGAAAATTAAAAATACCAGTTAACAACGTTTCAACGAAATTAGAGCAAAACAGTGCGAGGTGAGGAAAAACCACTTCACAAATCTTATTTTAAGTACTGCAGTGATATAATTTTGTTGTTTATATCATTTTAACAAGCTTTAAAACAACAAAAGCACAGTGAACAACAGCAAAACAATAATAAATATAACAAAATAACCGCAACTAAACTCAAACCATTGTAAATGATTACTTTTTCGGCGATCTTTAAATAATTTATTATATAAACAAATAAAACAACAAAACTAAAAATTAAAGGGAATATGTTAAAAGAAAAACCATTTATAATAATAACGGTTTTTCAAATAAATAAAAAATGGAGTTGCAATAATTAAAAATGGCGCAGGTCCATTAATAAACACGAACTCCAATTGGGATTCGTTAATCCTAATGCTGATCAGATATGATCAACTTGATGATAGCGATGTTTTTTGTAGATTTATTTCAGTCAATTTCATTGCTCTGCTGTTCATTGCTACTTTTGCTTCTACTCTTCAATAACAAAAATATTTTCATGGTCTGCCTTTTTTTGGTACAGTAAATTTTGCTATTTCATACAATTATTACGATTCTGTCTTCGTTTTCTTGTTCGAAACTTTGAAAAAGTCAGCAAAAACCCAACCTTGTTAAATTTCTTCTTTTGTGACATTTTCACGAGTTGAAATATTGTAGCTTCCGTGAAACAATAAATTAATACTTTTGTTAATTTCAATCTTGACAAAAAGTAAACAAAAATTAGTTTGCTGAGTTTTTCGCTGAATTTATTGACACAAAAACGTGCCCCATTGACTTTTTTAACACTTTGCACCTCGTTTTTTTATGTAGCTGACGTTTAATATTTTACCTTTTATAAATATATTTTAATAAGTTATATTTATTTACACCTTATTGACTTAAAACATTGTATGATTTATTTGTTTGTTAAAATTAAATATTACTTTTATTTAAAATTGGAAAATATAAAATAAAATAATAATAATTTTCTCTATAGAAAATTACGTCTTCTCAGCAGTCGTCAATATTTGCTTTTGTCAACTACAGCATTTTCAATGTTTCCTTAAACAAAACATTTTAACAATTTTAGATTAGACAAAATACTAATTAATTGGGCTGCGATTGAAAGTGGGCCAATTAATGTGCTGATATGAAACCATTTTTCATTACCCATTGAAAGCAGATAAAACATTTTTAATGCCTTTAAAATTTTTCTTAATAATGACATGTTTTCCAATGTTTACATAAATTGCTTTTAAATTTAGCATGATTATTGATAAGTTTAATTTAATTCAATTCAAAATTAAGTTCAAAATTTACTCAAACGTTGAAGCATGAATTGAAGTCTATTCAAAAATTGTAAAAATAATTATTAATGTTATTTTTCGATTTACGTAATCGAAATATTAAAAAGTTTAAATTTACTTGTTTTTAATTTTTATTCGAGAATTTGTTGGTTGATTTAAAAGTAATAAATTTATTTTGTTGCTAGAACAGAGACACTCAGAGTGGATCGTTTCGGAACACTTCTCGTGTCCGTTTTAAAGATTAAAAGTTAAATAAAATGTCTCCAAGACGATGGATTCTCTTGCTGATATTTTACATCTCGTATTTGATGTTCGGCGCCAGTATTTATTACCACATCGAACATGGTCTGGAGAAGCAAAGGCGAGCCGACGAACTGAAGGAGAGAATCGAAATTCACGGTAAGCGAAACATCACTTTTTATCGAAATCATTTATCATTTTAACAAAATTATTAAGATTGTTATTACTAGCTACGATTACTATTAATTTCAATACTGTTTCTCTTCTTTTCGCAAAACTTTCGTGTTTACGTTTTATCACTTTAATTAGAGCATTAGTAGAATTTTATTTGAATAAACAATTAACGCGTTTTATAATTTTACTTCAGTGTAACTGGCAGAAAAAGCGCTAAATCGATAAAACGAAAATAAAGAACTTAAAACCTTTTCGAAATTAGCATCTTTTATTTTTATTTACTCTGCATATGTTTGTATCCGTTCAGCTATTAATAGCTTTATAATTTTTTCGTCTGTTATCATTGATATGAACCGACTCTTAATTTTCTTATATATTTACTATAATTTTCATCAATTTCTTTCTCCTTTCGCCGCAATAAGACGAATGGCACTCAAAGCAAGTTCCTTCCTTGCTAAAATTAACAATATTCATCTTAAAACTTTATATAACTTCAAAATTTTAAATTGAAGTAGTAAAAAAATTCACACATCCGATTTACAATACCAAAAAAAAAAATTTAATACAAGAAATTAATAAATAAATCACGAAATTCGCATGAATTTATTACAATTTCAGCAGAAGTCTTTGCTAATTATTTTTGGTTTCCTATATTTGTGGGATTTTCTTTGTTTTCAATTAACGAAACGCCTTCCCATAGATAATTTTTTCATCTAAATCAACAAGGACATATTGGATATCTGTGAAATAGTTTCAAAGCCGACCGCTTAAAGAACAATAAAAAATTATTATAATAAATTAATGAAGAAATTTACAGATAGATTTAAATAAATGTTAATTTTTTAATGTCTCAAGGCTCTTAAAATTAAATAACGTTTTTCAATAGCGTTCCTTTTGTAATTTATTTTAAGTTTTTTACTCTTTAGTTACTTAATTCCTACTCAAAAGTAAATTTAATTTTTATTGCAATTTTACATTAGTTTATTTAAATTGTATACTCATCTAAAAAATTAATCATGATTTTAATTTCAATTTATTTTATTTTTAATAAATTTCAATGAAATAAGAGTAACTTTGGCATTGAACTTGAACGTCCCCTTTAAAAGTCTTTCAATGATGACCGAAACACGGAAGGGGATCATTTAGTATTATTTCATTCCGTCGATTAACTTCGAACACACCTCAAAGCGCTACAATGAAACAATGAATAAATAGAAGCATAGATAGAAAAATTAGTAATCGCAAAAATTGTTTAGAGGAAAACAGAGATAGTGAAAAAACAGGAGAAAACCAAAGGATAAAATACTAAATAGTATAAAGGATAATTGCATATATTGTTTGGATAGGATGTAATAATATATACTACATAATTTTGTATTGCTTTTGTATTACAAATTACAATCTATTTAACGACAAAATGGAATTTTTAAAGTATTTGCTGAATAACTGAAACTACTTATTGTCAAACTGGGTTCCGCAGTCTTAAACAAAGCGTATTTACTCCAAATTTTAGTCTATTGAAGAGAATTTTCGATATAAATAATACAATATAAAACTATATAATTCAACTTTGTTTACCCAGCTATAAACTTTACTGATCGTGCTTATGTTGTCCAAAATAAAACCTTAAAATTTCTTGGGTAATACCACAGAAAATTGATATTGAAGTAAAACATACTTAAATAAACATAAACACTTCAAACAAGCAATTCCAAAGATTATCGAGCTTAAAATTCGCCATTTAAATAAACCGCTATGGAATAACGGTTAATATAGACAACAAAAGAAAAAGAATTGCATCGAAAAGAGTCTAAAGTGAAAGAGACGAGAGAGAAGAGAAATAAACAAACGCCTCCCAATCCAATTGAAAGCCAACGATCACACACAAAACCTCGAATTTATTAAAGCGTCGAGAGCAATCAAACCGCCGCTTCACACATCGCAAGTGATGAATGAATGAATGCTTGGATCACTTATCTAGATTTCCGGATTTTAAATTTGTTATGCAAATTAAATCATTGAAGTGATCATTTAACCGCTTGATTGCGCTTTGTCGAAAAAACATTGTAATTGTCATTTTGTGCAAAATTTCATAATATGAAAATTACTAGGAAATAGTAATGAAAATAAATGGCGAACGACGATATTTTCCCCCTAAAAATCGCAATCTTCCTTTGTGAACACAAAGAAAATTCATTCATAAAAAATATGAATAAAAAGATGTCAAAATCTTATTAATAAACAAAAGAACCTACTGAAAATACGTTATAATTCCTTAATTACAGTTGACAATTTATACCAGAATGAAAATTATTTCTAAAGTGCACTCGAAGAGCGATGATTTCAATTAAATATGATTTACGACCGACATCTTTGGGATAATTGTTTTTCTTTTCTGTTGGTAAAGCATTTAAAATAGTATTTTAATTTTATTGTCGTATTTTTAAGCGCCGTTGTGGGTTGTCCTTTAGTGAAGGTCGCTGATGTACATTTACAGATCTTTTGTTACAGTTTCGAGAATACTTTTTAATGCAAATAACTCAATATACGATTTTTGAATTAATTGTGCATAAAATAAAAATTGCTTTCAATAATCATAACTGCATTGTTTAATGAAAGCTATTTCGATTCTTTAAGCATCAAATACGATAATTAGAGCAGGCTTACATTAAGGAATATGACTTTTGCTTTTTATCTTTCTTACTTTATTTTATGCAACCTTAATTAAGGTTTGTTATCAATGTTAAATTCTATAAATAATTTATAAAACTCCATATAATTTAATAATAATTAATTAATTAATTAGTCTATTCTCAAAATAAGAATTCTTCATACAGCATTTTATCACAATATGATTTACAAGGGATGATTTCCTGTTAATTTAACTTTTGCACCGCAAACAAATATTTGGCTACCTAAAACTATGCAATGAAGTTTGAAGTTTCACACAAATGAAATGTATAAATATTCGTAAATATTTACAGTAATGTTTCGTTGCAAAGAGATATTTTTTTTAATGTTTTTTTTTAAATTTAATTTTAATTTTTTCAATTTTCAATTAAATTTAACCAAATTTCATCTGAATATTTTTCTTTTAGAATTTCTACTCGATCAATTAATCGATAAAAACATCACAACGCAGGATGAGATACTACAAAAGATCACTGATTATTGCGACAAACCGGTCACCGACTACAAAAGCGATGAATTTGAGCCACCGTACACATGGACATTTTATCATTCTTTTTTCTTTGCCTTCACCGTATGCTCGACGGTCGGCTACGGCAACATATCTCCATCATCGACCCTCGGCCGAATGATAATGATTGCATATTCGGTAATTGGAATACCCATTAACGGTATACTGTTTGCCGGATTGGGTGAATATTTCGGTAGAACGGTCAGTGAAAATCACTTAGAAAATAAAAATGCTTTTCTATATTTTGAATTCTTTTCATATCGTTTAGTTTCAAGCAATATATCGGCGCTATAAAAGGTACAAAATGTCAAATAATGTGCGCTACATGCCGCCCAAATTGGGCCTCATCACAACCGTGGTAATCGCTTTAATTCCCGGCGTAACATTTTTCATATTTTTGCCCTCGTGGGTGTTTTCGTACTTCGAAGATTGGCCCTACTCATTGGCCGTGTATTATTCATATGTCACAACAACAACCATTGGATTCGGCGACTATGTGCCGACATTCCAAACACATCAGGTTAGTAAATAATTGAGATAAAGCCGGAGTTTACACACAATAATAGAATGCGAAAAATTATATATAGACTATTACACATTTTCCCATTTTAATTTTGTTGCTTTTTAGTTAAAAGTGCTTCTTTAAAATTATCTTTTAGCCATATAAATTCGGAGCCTGGTTTATTGTTTATGAGATTTTCGTCATTGTTTGGTTCATATTTTCGCTTGGTTACCTTCTGATGATCATGACTTTTATAACGAGGTGGGTACAACAGTTCTACGATTTATTATTGTTATTATTTGCTTGATAACTACTGCTAATGTTTACTAACGTTAAACTAACGATTTCACTGCACTGCAAAAATAAGTTATAAATGTTTTTATGAATTTAATCCATAGTTTGCCTTATATATTACATCATATATTATATTACTAGATGTACTAAGCGACGTTGTGCGGGAAATGAGACTTCAAATATTTGTTTTCACATTTACAAGCAAATCTGGCGAAAAAACAAAATATTCTTTATACAAACATTGCAAACTCTTTTCCCACTATCAGATGTTGAATATAGAGCTTTAAAGAAACGTTTGTCTGAAATATAGGCTTGATAGTATGTCAGGGTTTTCATTTATACATAAAATACTATATAAATATTCTTTTAGAAAAGGAATTGCTTCGAACTTTTCGAATTTGAGCTCTAGGATTGAATTGAATTGAAATTTTAAACATTTTAAAGAACAATTTAAGTTAAAGCAATTCAATTAATCAATTTGGAAAAATTCAAGACTGTAATGTAATGTCAAGATTGTTCCTCACAAATGTGGAACTGTATTGTAGAATATTGATTAAATCTATTCCAATTCAGGTTTCCTATCAAAAGAATTATTTAACTCGAGTTAATTACTCAACTCGTTTTTAAAAAGGAGTTCATATCAAATGACTCTATATCGATATTCATTTGCCTTAAGGTTCGGCAAACTTTAAACTGTAGATTTATTTATGATGTTATTTAGTAAACCTAAATAATAATAAGAACAGCCAAAATTCTAGTTCCTTTTGTTGATAATAGGCGGACCAAGGCTTTTTTATTGATTAATATTGAGCAATATAGATTATTACCAAGATATATACAATTAGATGAAATGATGTGTTCTCCATAATCTTATCTTTACGTACCTTTTTGACACGGACTTTTTAGGTAGAATTCGAGACATTTAAACATCTTTGCATTAAAAACTACGTTTGGTTCTGGGACTTCTTTGCAAAATATAGAAAAATCTTTTTTAGAAGCTCCCCGAAAACAACCAAAAAATCAATTTTGAATACAGACCTTTCTTACGTCATTCAAGCTTTAGTAACATTAATATTAAAAATCTCGAAACAGATCGAACTCACAAATTTAAAAATCTTATGCATTTGTTTTTAAGCATTTTAGAATATGGAATGACTCACTATAAAACTAACTCCTATACATATTATTTTTATGTGTTACTTAATCCAATGATCTGTGTGGCATATATAACATAAAACGCATTATAAACATTATTATAAACTTGTTATACATTAGAACCACAAATCTCAAATCAAATATGATAAAATTAATAACTTCAACCAGAAAAAATATGATTGTAATAAAATTTATAACTGTTAATTGTAATGATTGACTTTAAATATTAACAATAATAATTTAATTCACTGACATAAGTTCAAAATTAATTAACTATTTGCAGAGGATTACAGAGTAAAAATTTGGCTTATTTGGAACAACAACTTTCGTCCAATATTAAATCCACGCAAAATCGCATATGGAACGGAGTAATCAAAGATGTTGGCTATTTAAGAAGAATTTTGAATGAATTGTATATTCTAAAGTTTAAGGTAAATTATAAAGTTGTAGAAGTTGCTAGAAATTTAGTTAAAACAAAAACAAATTAATTTTGGGCTTATGTAAAAATTCTGTTAATATTTTGTATCATAATTAATATTAAATCGAAAGATATCTCGTCGACTAACCAATTAAAAACTACAAAATCGAATTCTATAATGAAAACTATAAAATATTTGCAAAAAAAAAAGGCGAATGATTAATGAAAAAAAGGTTTTTTTAATTTATTTTTTTAAAATCTATGGTAATTCATTGACATTTTAATTCTTCCAAATTCAGAATTAAACCTAAACTCTCTGTGAAGTACAAAATCTTTTGGATTATTGTTTTCCATCGTAAATATCTTTGTTAATATTATATGAGAGTAATTAATGTAATTTAAATCACGTGTTTTAAGGCCTTCACACGCACGTTTGTATGTCTCAGCACGTTTGTTTGTAAATCGGTATTTTAAACTTCCTTCGCTGAACAGACATCTAACGTTCCTCTTTGTTTATGAATTTTTATAGCTATTTCTCAAGAAAAATTGCAAGGCCGCCAACCTCTGTAAGTATGTAGTTTTCACTGGCTCCGAAAGTCAGTCCCTTTCGGCCCCCAAAACACCCATGTTTTTGTTTTGACTTTTTCAGATCACAAATAAAAATATTAATGAAAACTTTTTCTTTGTCCTCTCGGCATTTCGTGTTGCATGTGCAGCCAGTCTACACTGACGCGGATTACTCACTTTTCTTGCATCGCTCCAACTCCTGCCCTGAGCTGACGATGTACCGCGTTGAGCCGCCGGTCCTCACTCGCAAGCGCGCCTTTTCAGAGGGTTTCGGCGATCTCAGCGTGACGCTGCAGCTACGCACATCCTCCGAAAGCGACCTCGAAAAGTTCGACCGCAACAAGTCCTTCGAGTCTGCAGAAGCTTTTCGCCAAACCTCAGGACTGCTGGTCAAAGTGGTCTCGGCTCTGGCAGCGGTCAAGCAGCCTGCTGAGAACATCAGCGACATGTACGGCGGGTACCATGGCTTGTCTGACTCCCAGCTGTTGGCCAGCGAATGGTCAATACCAAGTGCTGCAACGCTGGGGCAGCCGCAACCGCGCCGGACGCGTGCCTGTTCCGACTTCAACATAACTTCCCGATGGAAGAACCTGCGCCCCGTCCAAAACGAGTGGACCTGGAGTGGCGACAACAGTCAAATACAGGAAGCGATCAACAACCGCGTCAGGCATTCAAACGATGAGGCGAATCTGTATCAGCACAGAGCTGCGAATCAGCCGCTGGATTACGTGGTGCACATGGACAGCACTAACGAGGAGTTGCGTAAGCCACGTGCCAAGAAGTTCTCCATTCCCGATGGCTTACGGCGGTTATTCCCCTTCAAAAAGCGCAGTTCTCAGTCGGAATCGGTAGCTGATGCGGCCAGAGCACCGTCAGAGCGGAAGTTTTCTGTGATGAGTGTTCCAGAGAACGCGCAGCACACAGCACCTCCGCTGGACTACTACAGCACGGTGACTGCTAGCGCCAGCCCCACGTACTTCAGGAAGACGCACCTTAGGCGGCCCCCCGCACTGCCAACAATACTACAATCGCCGCCCAGCACCGCCGAAAGTAACACCACCGACACGATGCCCGAACTGTTCGCTTCGGAGAGCAGCCTTTCGTCGCGCTTATCCGCCGCGGATGCACCTAACGGCGGCAGCATTTTCGATGCCGAAAAAGCCAATGCGTCGCAGCAAAACCAACGCTCTGCAGCGGCAGCAACTAAAAAGCGACGGGAGTCAATATTTACACAGAATCGTGCGATTTCCGCGCGCCGCAGCAGCATGTTCCCACTGGCCAATGCCCAACGCAGAGGTAGTCTTTTCACTACAGAGCGACGTGGCAGCACTACTTCATCGCCGGCGACTGCTGCTGCTGCTGTAATGACAAGACGTAACAGCATGTTTTCAAGTTCCGAGCGCCGACCGAGTCTGTTGTCCGTGGCCTCGTCAGAAGACCGCGGTGTGCTGGAGACTACTACGCTGGCTGACTTAATACGCGCTCTGGAAGCAATGCACACGCAAGCAGTGCTAGAAGAAGCCGCCGATTACAATTCGAATGCCTTCAGTCATGGAGGGTGTTTGAAGAACGGCGGAAAGAAGCGCCAACCAGGCAGCGTTGATCTGCAGGAATTCCCGCCCTTGCTGAGCTTGTTTGCGAACGACGACAGCAACAAATTGCTTACAACCGCCGCTATGAACCGTTTGTATGCGCGTCGCTCGACAGTAGTTGGAACTATGCCAAATACCGCGACTGCGTCAGTGAATTTGGGACAACATCAGCCACAACAGCTGCCGATAACATCGAGCAGGCTTACACGACGTCGGCTATCATCCGTTCACAATAACGAACCGCCGCCCAGCTATAGCGAAGAGGAAGTCTCACCTAGCGCCTCGTCTACAAATTTTAAACGTCGTTTCAGCATACGGCCAACTGCTCTGCAGATACCGCCGGGCAAAGCACCACCACCCGGTGTAAACATCAGCAGTATGGCAGCACAAGCTTGGTTGCCACCAGCGCCGCCGGCTTCTTCTGCGACAATGCCAAAATCCCTCCTCCAGCGACGCCTTTCGTTGAGACCGTCGCCGTTGGCCCGTGAAACATCAGCAGCACCACCATCGAGCAGCTTAAACGAGAGCCAAGCACTAACCTCCCGTAACACAACCGCAACCAGTGCGACTCGCCTGCTACCTCCCTCCAGCAACCGAGTCACACCATCGATGACAAGCAGCACACACTCGCCACTGTCGCGCATCGTACAGATATCACAGGCGCAGCGTAAAAGCAGTATGCCCGACGGTTTCACTCTGAAGAAACCAGAGAATGACCAATGAGATAGAAATGAAATAAGAGGAAAAGCCAGACGGTCTTTTCGTATGTGAACGTAATTAGTAATAGTTTTAAAAGTGACTCCTCCCAACAAATGTAAAAGATTTTTAATTTATTTAATAGTTAAACTTATTTTAAAATTTCCTGCTACATTGAAAATAATATGCATAATTTAATTATTTATTTCATAATTAACTATAGCAGATTAAAGACTTCTTAGCTTATGCAATTAAATTAAATTAATAATTTCAAAATTATAAATCCTGTAGAAAGATGAGTTAAGATCAGAAGAAAGCAACGAATTGATTCTTTTTTAGCCGAAGTAGAACCAACGAGCATATATACATCCCTTAGGCCCTAGAATAAGAAAATTTTAAGCAGAGGTTTGAAAAATGGGTAGAGTCGGAAATTGTACAATATGCAATATCCACTCGTTGTCGCACCATTTTGAAGTGCTCTGCAATGAGTAGCTTCCGCTAAAATCACAATTTCCCTGCAGAATGCTGCCAACTCAATGACAGTATTAAGAAGGTTCACAATAAGCAAACAATTAAAATCACGCAAATCACGCAATTTCTACTTGGTAGATTGCGGCGTGGTAAAAAAATATAAAATTCATATAAAAAATAAAATTTTATAGAGATAATTTAATTAAAATAAGATAGTATGCGTGAATTGCGTGATTTTTTCATTATTGCGATATTCTATTTCTATTTCATATCGATTTACCCGATGTAATAGTGATTGCTAAAAATGTAATTTAATTCCATATTATTGCCAATTCTATAAGTAATGTTAAATTAGGTTCAATTTCATTGTACAAATATGATGAAACTACAGTAATTTTTAATTTATAGAGTTATATAGAACACTGAGAAAAAAAAGTATTATTTCCATGTAGTCTTCATCATGTTATGTGAATGGTTATTATAATTGCATAAGAAAATTTTAATTAAATTAAACCAACTCCATGAAAGCCAATTAATTATAAATTCTTTGAAGTTTTATTACGGGTTTAAATTAGATATTACAAAACGAAATTAGAGGCCGCCAATATTTCACAGCCACTAATGAGCTTTTTAAACTGCGAAATATGATGTTACTTTCAGTGACCAAATACATATCATCGCAATTCAACGGTAATTATAATTTTAAACAAAAGCGAGATGCAAATCCATTGTAGACAAGGTGAGAGAGTATGTAATAGAATAGAAGGAATTTAACTGACTAGTTTTAAATGAAAACATAATTACTATAACCTTGCTCATCTTCATGGAACTGTACATGGAATCTAAGGAGTTCGATGTGATGTGTGTTTTCATCTGATGTG
The DNA here is from genome assembly GCA_937620795.1 of Thecophora atra. Taxonomy (NCBI): domain Eukaryota; kingdom Metazoa; phylum Arthropoda; class Insecta; order Diptera; family Conopidae; genus Thecophora; species Thecophora atra. The sequence goes on along the minus strand of OW569397.1, from coordinate 30,450,787 downwards.
ATTCTAACTACATGACTAATTGTTATAACAATTACTTCGCAGTCCACTGCAGCATATTTAGGGGTTATCTTCGATCACAGACGTGGACAGTAAAAATGTCTAATTTACAAATAATCAGACTAGGCTGACGACCTCAAGCAGCACAATTTTAAATTTAATATATGTGTACCTAAACATTCAACAACAAAGAATGGAAATACTGCAAGTTTTATAGATAATTAACAAATAAGCATATGCCACTCCACAACCGAACTAAACTATAAATTACGTTTCTTGTATGCTCTTTTTGTTTTCATAAATTAATTGAAAATTAAAGCATATATCCATGTCGATTAATTAGCTAGTGCTGCCAGACTAATAAAAATTTAACAACCCTTTAGTACAAACCCCATGGTTGTAGACAATTTCGTTCCTCTTTTCGTCATATTCACGCTGTTTGTAAAAACCTTTCCATAAACATATAATTTATGGAAATAGTTCTATATGTTGCCAAGATATTCTAGAAAATTCTACAACTTTTCTGTGCATTTTATGTTAGAAAATTTGTGAGTCGAATATGATTTATCCAACAAATATTGATTTTACAGAGGAGAAAGATAATTCCTTTGCCTTTTTAACGAAATGAAAAATGATATATGTGTTAACTGAGACAGTTATGAAGATAAAAGATTTTTACTTTGGTTACATTAGCGTAAGCAATTTTATCGCCGTAATCCTTTCGAAAACCAGCAACTATTGCTGTCGCCAAAAATAAAAAAATCGCTGCAGTTATGTGCTGACAAAGCAGTTACCAGAGATAGCAGTCACTCAGAAAAACCTCAAGTGTAGGTTTTTATAATTCTGATTGGCAAATAACTCCATGACACAAGTTAAGTTAAAATTTCATTTAAAATTATGGACCTTTGAGCATTATTTATTTTTATTTCATTATAGTTGTAGGTATGCTGAAATAATTACAATACGTTCTTCTTTAGAGGAGCGAAAACAAAGAAAATCGTACGAACAGTAACAAAAATAATAATATTTTCCGTAAAGAAGAAGAAAAGTTTGAAGCACAGAAAACAGTTCTATTTGGGATTCACTTTTTAGGGTTTTGATCTTTCAAAACTAAATAAACTTGATAAGTTGATCGATGGAGTGCAAAATCTTCTCAACGGGTCAAATGGATCGTTTTTATTTGCTATAAATATTACTTAACAAAACTACGAATTCGCCAAAAGCTCAGGTAAAAACATTTAAACTAAACAACGACATCATGGACGAGGCATCCAAGAAACTTATTGATGACTGTTTTTTGCGTCCAATCAACGATCCGAGAACTACGTAATAAAATTGGGTTTCACAATATACATTAAACTTGTAATTACCAACTTTTTTTTAACAGAAATGCGATTTTGGAAGCAACAGGTTCCAAGGTAGCACTGAAAGCGGAAATGCAAGTAGTTCGGTTGTCCGATGAATCGCAAAAACTGACAATGGAAACCTTGCGCCGAATACATGGTGATGATTTCAAGTTCGACGAACCAACGAAGTACAAGGACCGTGGTGGTCATCTAAAGAAGTCCTACTGGGAGGAACGTGGTACCCTTATTGTTCAGAGTGTTACCAGCAACTACGCGAAAGCAGCGGAGAAAAGCCAACAAAAGAACACATCACAGCAGGAAAACCCATTGCGACGATTTGCTTTACTTAAACTGGAAAGTTATGGCTTTCCCACTGAACACTGCGTTGAGGCATATGATTACTGTGACGGCGAAACAGACAAAGCGCTAGAACTTCTTTACCATCATTACATGCGCGCACAGTGGCCGACAGAAGAAAATAAAAACCTTGAGCTCGATATGAATGCAAAAGATTTGTTAGATGTGCGTGAAGATGAATGTTCAGCACTGGAGTCAATATATGATGAGGCATTCGAGGTGAAAGAGCAAAACACTCTCTGGAGTTTGAAATTCCAACTTGAACATCTTCTAAAGCACAGTCCGTCGGAAACACGACAGCAAAGCAAAGCGCAAAACCCAAAAAGAAGTGAAATTTTGAATGGAAAAGTGGGGAAGGCACGTTGCAGAAACTATGACAAAGATGGGGTGTGTAAATTCGGTTCCAATTGCAGATTTGCGCATATATCGCGCACAGCTATTGATGCTGATGGGAAAAAAACAAAAGGTTAGTAATAGCGACACTTCATTTAATAATTTGTCGTCAAATAATAGATCGGAAATCCGCTCTAGATTCGCAGTTAGATGAAAATCAGAACGAAAAATGGTTTTACCTTGAAATACGCTTCCCACATGACAGTAAATATCCTTACGAAGCACCACTTATCTATCTTAAGACGACGAGTCACGATATACCGCGCGAAACTCTGCTACGTGTCTGTCGCAGACTGTATCGTGAAGCTTGTAAAATCGCGCAAGATGGAATGCCTTGTGTTTATACAATAAGCCAGCAACTTCAAACAGATGAAAGCATATTGAAGTCCATTGCGCAGGACCGTGAAGCGTTTCCTGATCCTACCAAATCGCTATTCTACGTGAAAGCATCTTCAACCGAAACATTCGATTGTAGTACAAATATGCCGCTGCCCACTCACTACGAACGTGGTCAAACCTCTCACGGGTCTGGCCTTCAACAGACAGCTGCTCAAATTGAACGTGAAGATCGAAGCTTGGTGCGCAAATTTCTGGAACAGCAATCGAATGAACGCTATAGCTCTATGATGGCTAAACGCCACAAACTGCCAGCATTTGCGAAAATTGTTGATATACTAGGGTTAATGCACAAATCACAGGTAAAGAGCCTAGAAAATATTATTTGTTTCAGCTTAACCATTACAAATCATTTTTAAGGTGATTGTAGTATCGGGTGAAACGGGCTGCGGAAAATCAACGCAAGTGCCACAGTTCATATTAGACAATTGGTTGTTTCAATCTTCGAAATTAAAAGGCTCGAAAATTCCTCACATTGAAGTGATTTGCACGCAACCACGCCGTCTGTCTGCGATTGGAGTAGCCGAACGTGTGTCTGATGAGCGCGTGGAAGCTATTGGTAAAATTGTGGGTTACCAGATTCGTTTAGAAAATAAAATATCGACCAGCACACGGCTAACATTTTGCACCACTGGCATTCTACTTCGTCGGTTAGCGTCGGATCCTCTGCTTAGAAACATTACACACGTCGTGGTTGATGAGGTGCACGAACGTAGCGAGGAGTCCGATTTTTTGCTCATGATTTTAAAAGGAATCCTTCCGAAGCGGCCCGATTTGAATGTCATCCTGATGTCTGCCACAATGAATGCAAAATTATTCTCAGATTACTTTGGCGAAGTGCCTGTCTTAAATATACCAGGACGTACGTTTCCCGTAGAGCAAGTCTTTCTTGCAGATATTCTCGAAATGTGCGGCTATGTTTTGGAATGTGATTCGCAGTTTAGTCGAAAAATCAAGAAAAAAGAAGAGGATGAAATGATGCGAGAATTGGAATATGCAGACATCAGGTCGCAGAATGAAGCGCCACCAGATAAAATTAAAGATGAGAACCTAAATTTAGCGGCTACATATGCGCGGTATTGTGGTGAGTCGGAAAGAAACGCCTAGATTTAAAAGGCTTTTTTCTTTATTATTTCTGGTTAAAAATAATATCAATTGGAGCTCTATATTTTGTTCTTTTAATTAGTCTCAACTTTCTATACCGACAGATTATTCCACAAGAACCTGTAAAACAATCTACTTGATGGAGCCTATGAAAATCAACACAGATTTAATAGAATCCGTTTTGCAATTCATAGTCGAAGGTAAACACGAGTGGCCTCGCACGGGAACAATTCTAGTATTTTTGCCAGGTCTGCAAGAAATTCAAGCGGTACATGAAGCTCTCTCTAATAGCACCTTGTTTCGTCCACGGTAACATCGAAATAATTACAAGCTTTTAGACTTCTTAATGAGATACAAAATAATTTTTTATAGAACTGGAAATTTCCTGCTCATTCCGCTGCACTCTAACCTCTCCAACGAGGAGCAATCAGCCGTCTTCCGACCCGCTCCAGTGGGCAAACGAAAAATTGTGCTCAGCACAAATATTGCGGAAACTTCTATTACAATTGACGATTGTGTTTTCGTCGTCGACTGTGGCTTGATGAAGGAGAAACGTTTCGATTCGAATCGAAATATGGAATCATTGGACTTGGTCTGGGTATCACGTGCCAATGCAACTCAACGTAAAGGACGCGCCGGCCGCGTTATGCCAGGCGTTTGCATTCATCTGTATACAGAGCATCGTTATCGGCATCATTTACTCGCTCAACCAGTTCCGGAAATACAACGTGTGCCGTTGGAGCAGTTATTGCTGCGGATTAAAACCTTAAAGTACTTCGAGGGAGAAAATCTTATCGAGGTTTTAGGTAAAAGAACATTAAAAGCTTTTCGATCTATTTTCTATATTATAAATTCAATATTGAAGGTCGCACACTAGAACCACCTACCGAAGACAGCATTGTGTCAGCTGTCAATCGCTTGCAAGATGTGGGTGCTTTAGACAATTGCCAAAATCTAACGCCGCTGGGACATCATCTAGCTGCATTGCCTGTGGATGTTCGCATTGGAAAGCTTATGTTGTTTGGGGCCATTTTCCAGTGTTTAGACAACGTCCTTACGATAGCTGCGTGCCTAAGTCATAAGTCACCGTTCGTGAGTCCTTTCAATAAACGGAATGAAGCAGATAAGTCCAAGCGAGAGTTTGCTATCTGTAACAGTGATCATTTAACCGTTTTGGAAGCTTATAAAGTACGTTTTTTGCAACATAGTAAGCAACAATAATTTTATAAATATAGAGCAGATATAGAATAATAATTTGTCTATACCTTTGATCTGCAGAAATGGTTGGAAGTTTCAAAGCGTAGTTATCTCGCCAGTCGCAACTACGCCGAGGAGCATTTCCTGTCCCTAAAGACGTTGCAGACTATTAGCGAAGTGAAATATCAATTCCTTGAACTTTTAGTAGCTATTGGTTTCGTACCTGTCAATGTGCCCAAGAGGCGAAAAAATTCTGATGATAACGTTTTGGAACTTACAGGTAAATAAATTAATGAAAAATTACATTCAAATCTTATTAAATGTCTTCTTTGTGATATTAAGGTCATGGGCTTAATATGAATGGCAACAACAATCGTCTGCTAATTTCCTTGCTTTGCGCTGCTCTCTATCCAAATATTGTTAAAATTTTAACCCCTGAGCGCAGCTACATTCAAACAGTTGGAGGAGCCTTCCCAAAACTCTCTTCCTCCAAAGATTTACGATTTAAAACAAAAGAAGATGGTTTTGTTGCCATACACCCGTCGTCGGTGAACTGCGACGTTAACTATTTTCAGTCATCGTTCCTTGTGTATCAGGAAAAAGTGAAAACTTCACGCATCTTCATTCGTGAATGCTCGATGCTGCCGCTGGTTCCGCTTGTGTTATTTGCTGGTAGCGATTTAAAAATTGAACTTCATGGAGGTGATTTCGTTTTTCTACTGGAAAATGGTTGGATAATACTGAAAGCGCATAATCACGAAACTGCCGAAATGATTCGATGCCTACGACTGGAACTGCAAAAAATATTAGAGGAGAAAATACGTGATCCTTGCTTGAACTTGTTACATCACGAAAATGGTAGAAAAATTATACATAACATTGTTTATTTATTAGCACACAATAATTAAGTTGACACTTCTAAAATCTTATTTATTAAAATGTTTTCGAACTTAAATCTAAATTTCTTGTGAACATTGTGCTAAAGGAAAAAAATGTAGATATGTATAGAGACCAAAAGAGCTTTAATGAGATGCAAAAAACACAAATGCGGTGTAATATATTTACTATTATTTATAAAGAGTTTTGTAACGTACATCAAAAGAAAATTCAAATAAACCTATGAATGTGGATGAATGCCTCATAATTTATGGGTTCACAATTAATGGCATTACCAGTAAAAATGTCATCCAATTACAAGATAAACGTATTTTGTTATTGTTGGTAACTCTATATTAAATTGGATAACTAAAACGTGGATGTTCGAAAAAGAAAATAATATAGCCTTTTATCGCAATAATGAAAATGATGCAATAATGCAATATAAAAAAATCACGCAATACCCGGAGCCAATCTACAAAGGGGAAGTTGCGTGATTTGCGTGATTTTGTGCAACGCTGGGGTGTGCCAGATTATGGTTAAGGTAACGCAATTTGACTATTAATATACAGTTCAAGAAGCACTGGACGATTTGATGGCGATTAATTTGTGTTGGATCAACGGGCCGATTGTTTGAACAAACTAGAACAGGATTTTTCAATAACTTTTTTTAATAAAAACCATAAAATGTTTTCAAAGAAGGTATTCATTACATTTCTAAACTTACAGTTGTACTTAATATTGCTTCCTATTTATCATGTTTCAAAATTATTTTACGTTTTAAATATTCTTTGCAAAAATGTTCGGTATATTTAAAATATTTGATAGATTAAGTATGCGAACAACTGGCCTACTAAATTTGAATTGGGTCACCTTTTCATGTCTAAAATATGAACGGATATTAATATAAACTCAACTTCCTAATAATAATTGGAAAAATAATGAAATATTCTATGGTGAAATTCTAATAGGAGGAGGAAGGTATGATTGGTTTTGCAATTATTGTGTCCCTGTTGAAACACGCCAGGGATAAGAAACGAAGAGACCACAAAAAAGGACGGAACAGAACAACAGCGATCCCGCGACACCGTCGTTTAAAGCCCTCAAAATGATAACTTTTAATACTCTTTCCTCTAAATTATACAAGTTATATATTCATTATTCCTTGAAAATTATAGATATGTATGTTTATAGCACAAGAACAGTAATTAATGTTTACCTTTTTAATAATCTTACCATAACGACCATAACAATTTCGAAATTAAGTATATACATACATATCTGATAGGTTTTTGTTTGTTCACAATATTATCGAATTTTCTGAAACTTTGCTATATCAAAAACTATACAAATAGACTAGACATAGTTGCTGTAAACAGTCTTTATTCCTGGAGAGCCAGCCGTCCAGAAATTTTAACTTTAATATTTTACTATAACCACACTAAAATTTCAAGGATTCTCGACGATTTAACTTTGGTAATAAAGTGGAACGGGATTTTGCTTTGATTCCTGGTACAAAAGTATTAAAATATGCATAATCCTTTACATTGTCAGCTTTTCTGTTAATTTTGCTGCAACTGACCGGAAGTTTTTTAGCAACTTTATTCTCATTCGCCGTTATAAGCGGACTTTTTAACGATGTGACACCAGGCGAATTTGTAGATTTAAAAAATATATTCGGGCTCAGACCGAATTCTGCACAACTAAGACTTCGTTTTACTTTTTGTTTCACAATTTTTGATGGATTTACTTCATCTTTGGCTGAACGTGGTGTGGATAAGAGTTTACTTGACGATGGTGTCTTAATGCGTCCAGGTGTTAGAGAAATATCACATCTACGTATCAATAAGTCATTATTCTGTGGCCACTCCTTTTCCATGACATCGCGTATATTTTCGCCGTTCAGCAGATAAGGCTTGTTTTCCTCTTGTTCGTATTTCGTTAAAAGTTGATGCAGTTTCTGTTCAATTTTCGGTTTGGCCCCGAGAATCAAATTACGCTCCTTCTCCTCCTTTAGTAGCTGCCCGCCGCGATTATTATAACGGCTGGGATCGGTTGTTTTCACCAGCAGTGCAGCCATGCGTTCACATAACTTCAGCCGCTCTATGTACAGATCGTTTATTTTTTTATGCTGTATTCTTTTGCTGTAATATTCATGCAATTTTTGTAAAAAGTTAAAGTTCTCCATAGTCAAAAGTGGTTGATCATCTCTGAGTATGCTGTCTTCGGTTTCTTCATCGATTTCTAAACTATGCAGAAAGCTTTTTAATTCATTACGCATTATTAAGAATTTTTTTAGACGATCTTCTCTTTCGTTTTTCAACGTATCTAAATATTGTTTGAAGTTATTGATATCTGCCTCGGTTGGCAATGGTTCCTGCAGCAACGAGCGCTCTTCTGTCCCCAGCTCTTGGCAAAGTGCTCTTTGCTCTGCGAGTAAATCGACAAGTTGTTTTTGTCTCTGATTTAGGACTTCGTTTAGCTCAGACAAATAATTTTCAAGATCACTTTTTATTACAAGTTGTGGTACACCAGCAATACTCCTATTTAACAAGGAATTCTGCATATTAAGCAACCAACATATACGTTCCACCTCACTCCATAGAGATTTTATTTCTTCCGCAAATTCTTCCTCCTTCTCAACCGATTCCTTAATAATGCCCTCATAAAAGGATTTGCAATGATTGTATAATTTGTCCAAGTTTTCGTTGCATACGTCTTCACCAAATGTTTTTAACCAAATTTTTACAATGGAATTTAGTTGCTTCTCTGTCATCATCTGAATATTCAAAACTTTTTGTGCATATAATTTAGTCATGATATCTTCTCATTTCAAAAAAACTAGATTAAATAAATTTTATTGGTCTTTTACTTTTGCTTGAACCGTGAAAGTAATAACGTCGCTTCATCTAGTTACTGGTTTTGGTAAATATTAGCGGCGTCAACAACGCTAGAGTTTTTGTAAGATTTTGATATGGTTTACAAGATATTATTAATAATCATATAAGAATTTGGTGCTATAATAATAGCACTCTATAAAAGATTTAGGATTTTTCTAAAATATTGCCATATGAAAACTAATATTAGGTAATAATTTTTATTACTATAATTATTATGTAATTTATAGACTGTTTACTTAAAAATAAAATTAAAATTATTATGCGTCCAGTTAACAGTTGTAGTATAAAATAGAGTTTAAAAACATATATAGAAACTAGTGGCGATGGAGCAGCTGCTTCCAGCGTTTAAAGTAAACGTTAACAAGTAGCAACAAGTGTCAAAAAAAAAAAATACAGAAAAAGTTAAGTTGAAATTAAAATCAATACAATTTGAACAAATTTGCTTATAAAGAAAAATTAGGAACAATTGCACTTTATCCAGAAACTTTAAAGTAAAATATTAAAAGAATTATTATTACAAAATCATAAAAGAGAGTTTTGTACGCAAATGAAGTAAATAAGTGTTAGGTTTTAAACTTATAAATTAATCTAAATAATGTTAGATAAATATGTTTCGTATCTTATGAAACAATAGTTTTAAGTACTGACCATATATGTTATATGGTCAGTGGTTTAAGCCAATGTATAAATACTTTGTAAAAACGAACTTTTCGGGAATAAGATTTTTGAAAACCACATATAGTTCTGTTATTTTCGGCTCGCCCTAATCTAAAATAAACTAGGTGTACCTCATCTAAAATAAAGGTTGACGAATTAAAAAGAACAAAATAGTTTCTGTTATTTAGATTTTAATTTATTTCGATTTATCGATGGTTTTTGTTACCAGCAGGCGGACCATCCTTATGCACTTATGCATTAGTATTATATAAAACTTTCAGCGACGTCTTAAAACGGCAGGTGACTTTGTTAATAAGGGACTTCCTCTCTGACAGCTTCTACTCTTCCATCGTTTTGCAACAGCTGAGAGACGGCGCCGTTCATTATTGGCGATTTTAGACCAGAAACCTGTATTTGCTTTAGACGACAAACTAAATAAAGTTGTTAATAAGGGTGTAAAGTGAAGTGATTATTTAAGAAGCGCAAACATGTTAAGATCTCTAATTCTTGATTTCAATAAAATGAAGTAAGTTTACGGCGAATTATTTATTATTGTACTGGATAAATTTTAATAATGTTCATGTTTAACCTCTTCCAATTATTTGTAGCTTGACCACGTTAGTCACACAAGTGCGTGGAAAAAGTCATATAAATCGAACAAGACTACGAAATCCTTACTGGTTTATACGCAAGGAACGAACGGTGAGTAAATATACTCGTAGAAGGATGATTTTCATTTTCCTCTTCAGATAATAACCTTCATAATTTATAATTTAAAAACATAGTACACTATGACTTGTTTTGCAGAAACATGAAGATTTCGTGACTCCCGAAAATAGGACATTCATTGAGGAGATTGTGCATGACACTTACGGACCACCCTCGCTCATTAAGGGTGTGCCGAGTTTTGATCAAAGCGCAAACAAACTCATTAAAACAATCGAATTAGAGAAGCATACATGGACGCCTGGTTACCGTCGATGTGGACTGGTTGCGCGCAAAATCGGTCAATATCCTTTGTGGTTGAAAAATGGAGAAAAAGTGCGTACAACACTATTACAAGTTGTCGACAATCATGTGATCAAATACATACCGCCAGAGGAATACAAACCGGCACAAAAACCCAACGTAGTAAATATTAGCAAATTTGGATGTCTCTTGGTTGGTGCCGAAAGTGCGGACCCATCGCTATTTACCAAAGAATATTGTGGCATTTTCCGCGATTCTGGTGTCATGCCAAAAAAGAATTTGGCACGATTTCTGGTTTCACCGACAGCAGCCATTCCTCCGGGAACAGAACTAAACGTGGGGCATTTTCAAGTTGGTCAATTTGTAGATGTGCGTGGCAAAACGTAAGGAAGAAAAGGATACTACGTTTTTAACGATTTTCTAATAAAATCTTCCAATATAAATTCTAGCGTTTATCATGGCTTCCAAGGAGTCATAAAGCGCCATGGTTTTAAAGGAATGCCTGCTTCTCATGGTGTTACAAAAACCCATCGACGTCCTGGCAACATTGGAGGAGGTGGTGAAAAAGGACGCGTTTGGCCAGGCAAAAAAATGCCTGGTCACATGGGTAATCGATGGCGCATCCTTAAAGGGCTACGGATTTGGCGCATCAATACCAAATACAATGTAATGTGGGTCCAGGGTAGTGCAGTGCCAGGTTCGACAAATGGACTTGTTTATATCTATGATACCATTTTACCGCTACGCAAACCCAAATCTGCACCGCCGTTTCCAACAAACTTTGAAGATATAAATGCCACTGAAAGCTCTGAACATGATATTTGGTTCGAAGATGTGCATAACTTTAAGGACGAAACAATTAGATTTAAGCCAGAGGAGGAGAAATAACTTTAAATACTATTGATTTTAGAGTTCATATATATTAGATAAGTTAAATATAAATTTTGTTAACATATTTACAAAGCGTTTACATTTTTGCTTTTAACAATTGAATATAAAACGTAATTTTCTTACAAATTATAACATATACAATTATAAATTTGTATAGTTTTTCATATTTGGCATTCATAGTACGTTGTATCCTGTTCTAAAAAGCGTTTCAGCTTACCTTCTTTTTTCAGTTTTCGCAAATGATGGCTAACATTGTGTGCCGCTGCCGGCCACAACTGATTAGGGGTCTCCTTATACACAACCTTGACCACATCAAAAGCGTCGTGGCGTTCATTGGGTCGTTTGCGGAAGAAATCCATAATCTCCGCCTCACGTTTATTTCTATGAGTTATATAATATTGAATTCTTTGCAAGGGATCCTATACAAAACGAAATTAGAAAAGGTAGAATATTAATGAAATTGCACCTAATGAAAATCATTACTTATCTACCTCAATTATATTCCCATGTCCTGGATAAATGACTTGTGGTTGTATTTTTAATATTAAATTTAAGCTTTGCATGTAATCGTAGAGATCTTCGAAGACCGCTGTACCTTCGCCTTAAATCAAATATGATTTCATGAAATCGTCTGCGAATATTGGCTCAAATATCTCATACCTAAAATACAGTCGCCACTGAACAGCGTACCGTTCTCCATCGTAAGGACTACATGATCAGTGGTATGTCCCGGTGTGTGGACTATCTTTACATCAGCGCCATCCACTCGGATTTCTTGTTTCTCCTGAAGTGTTTGCACTTTAATATTCGCAGGAATTTCAGGACACACATCAGGAGCATCGGTGCGCGCAAATTTAAAGACTTGACAATCTAGGAAATAAATTTAAGTAACGTCCTGTAAATTGCTACATGTTAATTATTAACCTGGTGTGCTACATGATTTCAATACATCCCTAACCCCACCCACATGATCATGATGCCAATGCGTCAATATTATATTACTTATTACAGCTTTTTCTTCTTTCAACACGCTGCTCAGGTGTGTGATATATTCTGGCACATCCTCATCTCCAGTATCAATAAGAATACGCCTATAAATAAATTTAATCAGTTCTGAATGTATAAACTCGGAATGTACCTTGACCTATGGTATAAGAATTCGTTACTATTTTCGCCGTTGCACTTACTGATTGCCTGTTCCTAATAAATAAGTATTGGTGCCTTGTAATGTCATTGGACTTGGATTTAAGCCGAGAATACGAATTATCGAGGATGTGATTCTCGTTACCGGAGGAATGAGTGCCATTTTTAGTTGCTATTTCAGCTGATGACAAAACGAAATAGGTGTCTTACTAGAAAATTAATATATTATTTATATATTGTGTTAAGTATTAACATGCAAATCAGCTGCGACTGCTCTTTATCAGTTAAAGCGTCAACTCTATCTACAGTGGAGCTCTAATACGCTGTTACTCTACAAATTTTGTAGAAGAAAAAGTTACGTCATAAACTTTAGACTCACATTATTATTATTCTCGTATTCCGAAGGGTATATATATGGAACCATAGTTTTCTACTCTAAATATAGCGAATTATGAAAAGACCTAACTTTTCATCCGACGGGCGTTCCAAAAGAATCTTACAAATAAGTCGTTAAAAATATGAAAAGCTGTCGGTTCATTAGCAGTTATAGTTGAATACTTACCGTTATCTCCTCTGTTAGTTTTCGGTATTATATTTCATTATATTAATTATATTATACATATTTCAATATTAATACATCATCGTTATATGTATGTATGTAGATATGAAATGTAAAACCTAGATGTAAATAAAGCATCATTTTTTTTATACGTCAATATCTGAAAATTTAAATTTTGAATAACGTAACTTAAATTTGTCTAATCTATTATGTCGAAATTTACATAAACACAACCATTTATATATATTCTAACTAAAATCTTAAAACATGGCCTCTTTCAATTTGAATCATATAAAACTTTCCGAATATGCAGCCGAGGTGATGGTATATTTTGAAAGACACAAACTAATAGAAGTCATAACGGTAACAATTCTACTATATGATAATAATTTAACTGCTTCAGTTCATATTTTTAGCGACTTATTTCCGAGATTGTTTTGGAACGTCCGGAGGATGTACAAAAGTGGATTGGTGAAAATTTGATTCGAATCGCCGACGAAATTTACAGTGCTTGCCAACAGAAAAACTACAAAGGCGACGATGATATGAAAGTAGATGTCTATCAGTTGAAAGGGAGATTTCTACATCGTATTGTTATATTCGGTAGACGCGGCTCAGGACGCAAAACGCAGGCATTAGAACTGGTAAAACGCTTTAATTTGGTCTACGGTGAGTTTTTATAATTGCAAAACTCCTAACTCATGAAAACATTTTCTTGCTACAGTCGATGCTGAACAAATCATTTATCAATGTCTTCGAGGTGGTTGCGATGAATTGTCTGTTGAGTTGCAACGGGCTTTTCAATATAACGATATGTGCGGCAAGTCAAAGGCGTTGGACAAGATAATCGCTAGACGCTTGGTACAAATGGATGCATTGCGTCAAGGATGGGTCATGATCAACTACCCTAATAACCTGAGAGAATTTCAGCATGTTATTGAAGATTTCAAGATACCGCCAAATAGAATAATTTATCTACAATGTACGGAAGAAATGGCGAAGCGACGGTTGTTAGCCCAACCTGCATTAGGTTGCCCACAGGATATATGCGCTTATATAGACAACGAAGTAAGTACATTTTTATACATATGTATAAATATTGGAAAATACTTATATATATATATTTTTCTTTTTAGATGCGTTACTTTAGTGAAAACGAGTCTCAGATTTTTGAGTATTTAAAGGGAAAACATGAGGCTGTGTTTATTGATAGCATGTCTGCCTTTCAAGTAGTCAAAACTATGGTGTGGGGTTGCTTAGAAAACCCATTGTATCTAATGGGAGACAAAAGTTAAGTAGCCCTTCGTCTGTTGTTAATATACTCTCTTCAACTCAACATAATCTGATTTGTGTCGAAAATTGTAATTGAAACTGACTACGGTCTAACGGATTTATTAAATTGAGCTGTGTACATGTTTTGTTGAATATATGTAATTGCTTTTGTTTTCATTTTTTGTTTACGGCATATAAAATCTTTATTTAATAACGAAAATTATTAAACTATTCTAATAAACTGTATTGCGGGAAGAAGTTATCATTTAATTTAAATAAATTTCAAAACCATTTCCATTTAAAATGATTTTTCTACAGCATTAATTATTTGAAAGGATACTACTTCGTCCCATAGTATTGTTGTGCATGTTTCTGCATTAACTGCTGATGCCGGTACAGTAAGATGCGTTGCTGCTCTTCATAATTCTGTTTATATTGCCTTTCCAAATTTTCTGATACTCCTTTCTGGTGATGCAAAGCTTGCATTTGTTGCTGTTGTTTTTCTAGTAAATGCTTTTGCTTTTGTGCAGCAGCTAATTGTTGCTGCTGTTGTCGACAGAGTTCCTCCATGACTTCATGATTATATGTGGAATGAAGCATAAGTCCTAAAACACCTGCACGCGAAGCCATCAAATGACGAATTTGACGCTCTTGCTCAAGCAATTCATCCATTTTTAACCACTGACGCACGCGTTCTAAGTCGATCTCTGCACGTCTAATTTTTTCCCAGACGTAATGCTTAAAACAACTTTTCTTGGGAGCGCGGCAGAATTTACCAGTGAGATGAAAAACATTCGTAACCAATGGACAACCGCAAACGTCATTATCACTAACTTTCGGATCCTTGCAGTGCTCCGGACAGAGCACACGCAATCGTTTGCAATACGTTTTACTAGCGGGGTTATAGAAATCACAGAACATAGAATTGCCCTCAATTCGCGTCTTGAAAATGCTGCCAAACGAGGCTTGAGACTCGTATTTATTAAAACACTTTTCCATATGTTTAATGGCAGTCCGAGAATGTATCTCGTGACCGCAGGTGATACAATACATAGACTGCTCGTCCTCAATATCGCTGTTGTCTTGTGAACGATTGGGATCTAGTGTGCTGTGCTTGGCACGCTCCACTATCAGGTCCAGTTCGTTGTTTCGTTTGTCAAGCTCAGCTAGGGCGAAACGAACAACCGCTTGTTTTCCACGTATGCCGTCTAGTTGTTTTTTGTTTTCTTCTTCTGCACGGCAAGTTGAGAGGTTCCACTCTTGGACACGTTGAGGTAGAACCTTAAATGTTGAAAAGTAGTCAATAAGGAAAAGTATAATCAGAAAGGTGACAAATATATTACTTGAAATATTCGATTGGTAGCTAAACTTATTCCGCACTGATCGCTGCAATACTTCGATTGTGATCGCGCGTTTTTCCGACAGCCAGGACCGTAACACTGCCGTAGTCCTTCCAGTTGAGGATTCTTAAAAGATTCCGGACTTAACGACCGTTTACGTTTTCTGGAACGTTCTTTTACAGGCTTCTCTTTGCGTGCTTTTTTTGGTATCTGTTGGGTACAAACACGCAGCTCACAACGTGGTTTGTGACCGACGCGGATGCGACAAGCTTCACACACTCCGCAATTCGGAGTCCTGCAACCTTCACAATTACCACAGCGTATGGTTTGCTTAACCAAGATATTATCGCCAGTGCTTGCAGTTCTGTGTTCTTTACTGGGCTTTTTCTTTTTTATTATGTCCCCATCATTCATAAAGGAAGTAGAAGAAGCTGATGACTTATCAATCGGAAGAACGCGAAATACTGTTTGTAAGCTTGGGTCATATTCCTTGCATTTTTGGCAGTAATATTGCTTTATGTGTTTGGCTTCTTTTTCAGTGATGTTGATACAGTCACCGTGATACCATTCCTCACAACCATCGCAACCACTGTTAAACAATGCAAATAGTTAAGAATCTACGCAAATAATTTAAATCTTACATCATGAATCTGGAGCAATCCGACGAACGACAAATACAATAAGCTTGACCATCCTGCTTCATGATCGTTGCAATCTTCGATTTACGCTCCGGCAAATCAAATTCGCGAGCAATTTCCTCTTTCTATGAATCAAGTATTTTATTTTTTTATTTTGAAACACTTGTTGCATTTTGTAATTGACAACTTACCGATTTTTTATATTTACGCTTATCGCTCATTTTAGTTTGTATGCTGAATTAAAGTGGATTTTGAGTATAAAAAATTTGTGGATTATCATAAACAACACCTCCCAATTCTCAATAAAGATGAAAATCCTGCGTGGAAATAACATCAAAATAGGGTGGTTTCTATACGATGGTAGGAATATCCCTTTTGTAATGAACTGTTCCTTATACAAAAGTACCATAAAACTGACTCACTATACAATCTAGTTGTACAACAAGTAATCAATTTTTTTTCCTTAGCGTTCCAAATACCCTTTAAATTGCAATTAACCCTTTAAATTAGCAAATTAACTTACAATTGTGAAATATTCATAGTATCTAAATCATCAAGCAAGTACCAAAAAGCAATGTTGTGCAACTAAGTTCTACATGTAATGGAGACTTGAAAGTTATTCAAGTTTTATCGTAGTTTCTTATTTTGTTGCTATTTATATAAAATTTAATATATTTGTTTCTTTGGCAAAAAATTACCAACAAACGTTTTATTTCAGGTAATATTTCGCTTGAGTTAGATCACGATCCATACTATTTTGTATTTTTCATGAGTCGATTCACACTATTTTAAAGGCACGTCAGAAGGCACGTGCTTGTTTTCGTTCTGGTAAATAACATTTTAACAATACGAAAAGAGAAATTAATTAAACTATTCTACAAATAGTTGGAATACGAAAGTTCCTAGTTTTAATTGAACTACTGTGTTTATAAGGTTTTGAGAAGCACCATGGAATATATCGATTTCAAGGCAACTAGTGGAACAGGTCAGGTTGCGTCCGAGCAAGATTGTCAGGTTCTGTGTTGTGAATGTGGTGTTGCTATTCGACCTAATCCTTCGAACATGTGTGTGACTTGCTTGCGCTCACACGTAGATATAACCGAAGGAATACCCAAGCAATGTGTGCTGCATTTTTGCCGGAATTGTGAGCGTTATCTGCAACCGCCCAGTGAATGGGTATCGGCTGCTTTGGAGTCCCGAGAGTTACTTGCAGTGTGCTTGAAAAAGCTGAAGGGCTTGAAAGATGTTAAATTGGTTGATGCGGGATTCGTTTGGACGGAACCGCATTCTAAACGTATAAAAGTGAAACTGACTGTACATGCTGAGATTTCTGGCGGGACAGTATTGCAACAAGTGTTCATCGTGGAGTTCACAATTACAAACCAAATGTGTGATGATTGTCACCGCACTGAAGCAAAGGACTTCTGGCGTTGTTTGGTGCAAGTTCGCCAACGGGCCGAAAATAAGAAAACTTTTTACTATTTAGAACAGTTGATATTGAAGCACAAAGCGCACGTAAACACCCTCGGCATCAAACCACTGCATGGTGGTCTAGATTTCTATTATGCTAATGAGAATCATGCACGTAGATTAGTAGACTTTTTCCAGGCTATGGTTCCAGTGAACGTATCTACATCAAAGCGACTCATTTCGCATGATATTCACAGCAACAACTTCAATTATAAGTATGTCTGGTCTGTTGAAATTGCACCTATATCGAAAGACAGCGCTGTATGCTTACCTAAGAAGTTACGTCACCAATCTGGCAATCTTTCACCTATTAGTCTCGTATATAAGGTCGCGACTGCCATACATTTAATTGATCCGTTGACTGCGCAAATTTCTGAACTTTCTGGACAGGTTTATTTCCGTCATAACTTTACTGCCATTTGTAATCCGAAGCAGCTAGTGGAATACATCGTGATGGACATAGAGATAATATTGGATAAAGATCGAAGAGTTTACCCAGGACAGGGACAAATATCTTTTAAGCATTTGTTATGTGATATTTGGGTAGTTCGTGCAACGGAGCTAGGCATCAACGAAAATACGATACACACACGTTCGCATTTAGGTCATTTATTGAAGGTGGGTGATTCTGTACTTGGCTATAATTTGGCAGAGGCGAATATTAATAACGCTGAATTTGAGAAATTACTGCCGGAGGAAATACCTGATGTGGTGCTGGTTCGCAAATGTTACACGGACCGACAAACTCGCTCCAGCCAACGTATTTGGAAGCTAAGGCATCTGGCTGAAGAGGCTACTGATGAGCGCAGTAAACACGACTACCATGAGTTCTTGGAAGATTTGGAGGAGGATCCAGAGTACAGAAAGCAGGTGAATATCTACAAGGATGCAGCAAAGCTACCAGTGGATGGTGGTGATACTGTGGGTTGGCAAGACAATGTCCCACGAGTCACATTAGCCGAAATGTTAGAAGACTTGGCGTTGGAGTGCGAAGACGATGCAATGGGTGAAGAAGACACGAAAGTTTGAAAAACATACGAAATGTATGTAAAATACAAAACAAATGTGATTCACGATTGATCTGATAAATAAATTTCTTTGTGGTTTATTTTGAAGAAAATTTATTCTACGTAATATGCTTTTTTTAGTACATACATATATGGTAGGTTAACAATACATTCCAGTTGTCTTATCAGCCTCGTTCCACGCATCCAAAATACCTTTCACAATTGGCAAAATATGCTTTCTAGTTGCTTTTAGATTTTTATGATAATAGAATTTACCTTGCAAGAAATTACAATTCGCAATTTCTTGCAACGAAAGGTCAGGATCTTTTGCGGACAGTAGTTTGCTTAAAATTTTGTCAAACAATTTTTGGTTGCTTATATTTATTAAGCCAATATCACGCTTTATACTACCATCATCCTCCACTTTCATTCCAATTAGTACAACAACGGCGCAATTTTGTTGACATGAGAATTCTCTTACAGCATCTGCTGCATTTTGCTCTTTCAGAAAATCCTGCACTAAAATTGGGTAACCTGGGAGTGCTATTTTCAGTTTAGCTTTCTCGTTAGCAATCAATTTCATATCCTTGTATAGCAGTTGATGTGCGTTTAAGTTACTGACATCACTGCGAGCAGTACAGAGTTGAAGAAATACTTCCAATCGTTTCGCTACAGAATCCTCAATTCTTAAAATCTTTTCAATTTCCTCAGCAATGTAGTGATCCTTAGCAGTAGCTCTTGCCGCTTCTACTGAAAAATTAACTGTATCCATTACAATAGCAGCATAGAGCAACTTCAACACCTCTGCAAATTCTGCCACATGGTCGTTTCTTAAAATTGTTTCCGCAACAAGCGTAGAACAAGAGCCAACCTCTTCAAGCGTAAGTTTACAGGCTGGGGATAATCCAGCTGTTGCATCAAAGGGACGATGGTCATACACCTCCACACATTGTTTCGCGAACGGTGACACATGATGATCAACCAATATAAATTTACTTCCTGCTATAATCTTATGGTGCAATTCATCTCTGAATGTTAGCATGTCTTCTGTGATATGAAGTTGGTGCAAACAGTAAACAACTTCAGTCTTAAGGGGGAAATCAATCTTGGGTATATTGACTACAGGAAGGTAATTAATTTTATCATGGATGGTTGCCGGTGGGAAGTTTTGGTAATAAACTGCCAACGACAAAGCGCATGCTACGGAGTCCAAATCAGAGCTTTCGTTCCCGATGATGACACACGTTGGCTCCTTTGAGAAAAAATCAGAAGATAATGTAAACTTATACATATATTTTATACTAACAGTAGCACTTAGCAATTTTTTAGCTCCTTTAATAAAATCCGATAGCATTTTTGTTGGCCTCATGCATGAAAAAGACTGCAAAATATGACTGAAAAATTGCAGTTTTTGGATTGTGATTTTTTATATATTGCTAAAAATATGTAAAGAAACAATTAATGCTTGTATATTAATGATATTGGATTTACTGGGTACGTGAATACATACGTAGCTGTGTTTTTTGATACGGTAATTAAATAAAAAGGCAAATTTTCTATTTCTGCTTTACTTAATTATTCAATCATAAAAGACCAATAATGGTAGACTCTGTGTTGTGTGAATAGTAAATAATATCAAAGATATATGCATGAGTTCATTATATAGTCTTTGATATGTGTTCTCTTCAAAAAAATTAGTAAAATAAAAAATTAGTAAATAAATGTGCCTAAAAAAATACACTTGTATTTAATTTATTTGTACTAGAGTTAAAAAAGAAAATATTTATTGCAATCCCCCCATCTACAAAAGCCATATATGTAAGCAGTTCAATTTAAAGAAATCAGCTTTTGACTTCTAAATTAAATTTTTAAATTTAAATTACCGAACACAAATGCAACATGTTTTAAATTACGTTTGCTTAAATATTTTAAAGCTCTTCTATACATTACATATGTTATATGGTCAGTGATTATATGTATATTTTAAAGATAATCAAATATATTAAATTATATAATTTAAAAATCTCCCAAAACCTGGATAGAAACCTCGATAAAACCTGGTTTCTATCAGTTGTATGGCGGAAACCAAAATACGCATGTATAAGCGGGGGTTTTTTATTGGTCTATCTCGCTCCAATGTACTCAGTACTTTTGGTACTTAAGTAAATTCTTTCAAGTTCTTTATACTTGAAAAAGGACTGCTACTGGTTTTGAGCACGGATATGAACAATTCTGCATACAAAAGACGGATCACCGATCTCATCTATGTAGATTTCCATCCCGATCTTGGGAAATTTTTCAAACTGTGCAATTTTTTTATGTTTTTTGTTAACAACATGATGTTTGTTACAATTTATTTATATAATTTACTATATTTGATTATTTGCAAAGAGAGTTTAACATTGCTACTTTTTTTTCAATGATCAGGATAACAAAACACGAAAATACTTTTCTTTAAAAAGTCGCAACTAGGGACACATACATATGGCAAGTATGTGGCAACTTTGGGTGTGAATATTGTGAAGGTCTGTTATTCAATTAAAAAAATTTAATAACCAATGTTGCCCATTTATGACGTCAAAGTTGACGCATTTTTTGTGTTGTGTATGCAAGTGGAAGATTAATTTCTGCTTTAATAGAATAAACTGGAAAATAAAAATAGAAAAATGTATTGCAAAGTGAAAAACTGTAAGAGCTACAATAAGGGGAAAGCTAGTTGCATTAGCTTCTTCCGATTTCCTTCTGACAAGAACATGATCAAGAAGTGGAAAAATTTTTGCCGGCGAACAAAGACAATGTGCGACATATTAACATCAGCTTTTTTAAGGTAATAATGAAAACGATTCTTTGTGTTGTGTATGCAAGTGGAAGATTAATTTCTGCTTTAATAGAATAAACTAGAAAATAAAAATAGAAAAATGTATTGCAAAGTGAAAAACTGTAAGAGCTACAATAAGGGGAAAGCTAGTTGCATTAGCTTCTTCCGATTTCCTTCTGACAAGAACATGATCAAGAAGTGTAAAAATTTTTGCCGGCGAAAGTAAAGCTTCAATCCAAAAAATGCATATATTTGTATGAAGCATTTCACTTCATAAAGCAAAAGTTTTCTTCGTTTCTATTCGGGATTAATATGTTCAAAAATTTTTAGGATTTGCCAGTTTTAGATTTCTAAAGAAAGGCGCAATGCCATCTATATATAACCCACGTGATAGTAGTAATTTGCTGGCTGCAGTGCGAACCGAAAGGATCGAGAGACGGGAAAACAAAAAGATCGTAGATCTATTACTCCACAGTAATAATGATGCAACTATAGCATCTCACCAAGGTTTAGTAGTAGAACAAAGACAATGTGCGACATATTAACATCAGCTTTTTAAAGGTAATAATGAAAACGATTCTTTGTTCGTAACTACATCTATGGACGAACTCTCCAACCAAAACAGCGAGAATCATAAAGAGGAATTACAAACAGAATCTATCGAATCACGCAGACAATCGTTCGAATTTCAAGTAGATGCTGTAAGTGAGGAAAATGTTGAGCAAATTCGAACTTTATTGAAGGAGATGGAAGTTAAATTTAATTAATAATTGAGCTTTATAATTTAATAAGAAAGAATGTTATTTCTATTAAATAGAGAAGCCTTGCGAAGAGAAAACTCTTCCCTTGAAAGAACTAAAGAAGAGCAAAGAAAGGAAATAACTGCACTGGAACTCAGTGCAATTGACAAAAGAAGAAAGCACTAATTCGAAATTCAAATACTCCTGGAGCGGCTAAAGCAGGCAGATAATGAGCTTAAAAGCGTAGAGGAGCACCTCTTGACGGTTTTCACAAAATGTCAGATAGAGGAATTG
Source organism: Thecophora atra (assembly GCA_937620795.1). Lineage (NCBI taxonomy): Eukaryota > Metazoa > Arthropoda > Insecta > Diptera > Conopidae > Thecophora > Thecophora atra. The sequence goes on along the minus strand of OW569397.1, from coordinate 30,428,423 downwards.
AAAACTGGCATCCAGAGATTTCAATGAAGTGTAGACAGCATAGCGCAATCCATTGCATTATGCGCTGCGAGTGCCACCACGTACAAATTACTTCAAAGGTTTTCCGCTACAAGAGTTGGATTTATACAAAGCTTCCAAAATCAGCTTAAAATTTTTTTAACAAAAATTAAACTTAACACAAACAAAAATTATCTCCCTTAATATTTAATTTTATTCCGAAATATATTGCATCTGACATATTCCTCAACCGTCAATCAACCGTCCCTCAACCCTCCCTCAACTCTCCCTCAACGTTACCTCAACTTTCCCTCAACCTTACCTCAACTTTTCCTCAACCTTCCCTCAACCTTCCCTCAACCTTGCTTCAACCGACCCTCAACCGTCCCTCAAATGGCCCTCAAACGTCCCTCAACCACCCCTCAACCTTCCCTCAACCTTCAATCAACCTTCCCTCAACCTTCCCTCAACCACCCCTCTACGGTCCCTCAACCGTCCCTTAACCGTCCCTCAACCATCCCTCAACCTTTCCTCAACCGTCCCTCAACCATCCCTCAACCGTCCCTTAATCGTCTCTCAAACGTCTCTTAACCGTCCTTCAAACGAGCCTAAACCGTCCCTCAACCCTCGCTCAACCATCCGTCAACCATCTATCAACCGTTCCTCAACCGTCCCTCGACCGTTCCTCAACCGTCCCTCGACCGTTCCTCAACCGTCCCTCGACCGTTCCTCAACCGTCCCTCAACCGTCCCTTAACCGTCCCTCAACTGTCTCTCAAACGTGACTCAACCGTTCCTCAACCGTCCCTCAACCATCTGTCAATCATCCCTCAACCGTTCCTCAACGTTCCCACAACCGTCCCACAACCATCCCTCAACCATCCCTCTACGGTCCCTCAACCGTCTTTAACCGTCCCTCAACCTTCCCTCAGCCGTCCGTGAAATGCCCCTCAACCATCCCCCGACCATTCCTCAACCATTCCTCAACCATTCCTCAACCATTCCTCAACCGTCCCTCAACCATTCCTCAACCGTCCCTCAACCGTACCTCAACCTTCCCTCAACCGTACCTCAACCTTCCCTCAACCTTCCCTCAACCGTCCCTCAACCGTCCCTCAACCGTCCCTCAACCGTCCCTCAACCGTCCCTCAACCGTCCCTCAACCGTCCCTCAACCGTCCCTCAACCGTCCCTCAACCGTCCCTCAACCGTCCCTCAACCGTCCCTCAACCGTCCCTCAACCGTCCCTCAACCGTCCCTCAACCGACCCTCAACCGTCCCTCAACCGTCCCTCAACCGTCCCTCAACCGTCCCTCAACCGTCCCTCAACCGTCCCTCAACCGTCCCTCAACCGTCCCTCAACCGTCCCTCAACCGTCCCTCAACCGTCCCTCAACCGTCCCTCAACCGTCCCTCAACCGTCCCTCAACCGTCCCTCAACCGTCCCTCAACCGTCCCTCAACCGTCCCTCAACCGTCCCTCAACCGTCCCTCAACCGTCCCTCAACCGTCCCTCAACCGTCCCTCAACCGTCCCTCAACCGTCCCTCAACCAACAGCCAGCGGAGCCCTACATATTGCCAGTGGAGCGCTACCTACGGCTAGCGGAGCCCTACCTATGGCCAGCGGAGCACTACATATTGCCCGCTGGCCGTAGGTAGCATAGATTACTAGATGTGACACTCGCTATTCGCCGCTTCAAAAAGTCGGTTTGACATTTGATTGTTTGGTATGTTGAACTCACGTATACAATACGTGAGAGATACCACATTGTTGTTCTTGTTTCTTTATCAAATAATGTGTACGATTTCTTACCAGTGCAACCGTATGTGCTAAAGGGTTTTGGAGCCCCAACTAGGCCAATAACGTATAATTTCCAATTATTTTGTAATAATTTGTATGCAGTTTCATTTATACTATTCTGCTAACAGCATACTAAAATATTTTTGCAATTAGGCGCATAATTGTGTATTTATAACAAAAGGTTTTGATTACCGACTGCATTTATAGGAAATATAACGAAGCAAATTAGAAAATGCTGTGTAAAATGTTATAGAATATATATATTAACTTTAAAACTATGTTTTACACATGTTTTTCACGGATAAAAAACATAATATTTGTAATTATTTATTTTGACGTTTCGATAAACAACCCCCTTAAAATAAATTTTCGATCAGTGCTTGCTACAAAATTTTTGCGGCGAGGCTACATTATTTTACGGCGAGGCTACACTTTTTTACGGCGAGGCTACACTTTTTTTGCAGCGAATCAAAGTTTTCTTTCATTGTATCAGTGCAATTCCAGCAAAAATGCATTAGTGTATAAGGGACATTTTCGAGTGTCTCATCTACTAATCTATGGTAGGTAGTGCTCCGCTGGCCTTAGGTAGGGCTCCGCTGGCCTTAGGTAGGGCTCCGCTGGCCTTAGGTAGGGCTCCGCTGGCCTTAGGTAGGGCTCCGCTGGCCTTAGGTAGGGCTCCGCTGGCAGTAGGTATTGCTCCGCTGGCAGTAGGTAGCGCTCCGATGGCCGTAGGTAGGGCTTCGCTGACCGTAGGTAGGGCTCCGCTGGCTGTGGGTAGGCCTCCGCTGGGCATAGGTAGGGCTCCGCTGGCCGTAGCTAGGGCTCCGCTTGCAGTAGGTAGGGCTCCGCTGGCCGTAGTTACAGCTCTATTGGCCGTAGTTAGAGATCCACTGGCCGCAGGTAGGGCTCCGCTGGCCGTAGGTAGGGCTCCGCTGGCCCTATGTAGGTCTCCGCTGGAAGTGGGTAGGACGGTTGAGGATTCGGTTGAGGGACGGTTGATGGACCATTGGCCCTCCATTGGCCGTAGTTAGAGCTCCACTGGCCGTAGGTAGGCCTCCGCTGGCCGTAGGTAGGCCTCCGCTGGCCGTAGGTAGGCCTCCGCTGGCCGTATGTAGGGCTCCGCTTAAGTAGGTAGGACGGTTGAGGGTTCGGTTGAGGGACGGTTGAGGAACGGTTGAGGGACGGTTGAGGAACGGTTGAGGGACGGTTGAGGTACGGTTGAGGGACGGTTGAGGGTCGGTTGAGGGTCGGTTGAGGGACGGTTGAGGGACGGTTGAGGGACGGTTGAGGGACGGTTGATGGACGGTTAAAGACGGTTGAGGGACCGTAGAGGGATGGTTGTGGGACGGTTGTGAGACGGTTGAGGGACGGTTGTGGAAACGTTGAGGACCGGTTGAGGGATGGTTGACAGATGTTTGAGGGACGGTTGAGGGATGGTTGACAGATGGTTGAGGGACGGTTGAGGAACGGTCGAGGGACGGTTGAGGAACGGTTGAGCGAGGGTTGAGGGACGGTTGAGGGTCGGTTGAGGGACGTTTGAGGGGCGTTTGACGGACGGTTGAGGGATGGTTGAGCGAGGGTTGAGGGGCGGTTGTGGGGTGGTTGAGGGGCGATTGAGGGGCGGTTGAGAGACGGTTGAGGGACGGTTGAGGGACGGTTGAGGGACGGTTGAGGGACGGTTGAGGGACGGTTGAGGGACGGTTGAGGGACGGTTGAGGGACGGTTGAGGGACGGTTGAGGGAAAGTTGAGGGACGGTTGAGGGTCGGTTGAGGGTCGGTTGGGGGAAGGTTGAGGGATGGTTGAAGGATGGTTGAGGGACGGTTAAAGGACGGTTGAGGAACCGTAGAGGGGTGGTGGCGGGATGGTTGTGGGACGGTTGTGAGACGGTTGAGGGACGGTTAAGGTTGAGGGATGGTTGAGGGATGGTTGAGGGACGGTTAAGGGACGGTTGAGGGACCGTAGAGGGGTGGTTGAGGGCATTTGAGGGAAGGTTGAGGGGAGGTTGAGGGAAGGTTAACGAAAGGTTGAGGTAAGGTTGAGGGAAAGTTGAGGTAAGGTTGAGGGACGGTTGAGGGACGGTTGAGGAACGGTTGATGGATGGTTGAGAGATGGTTGTGGGACGGTTGAGGTATGGTTGAGGGACAGCTCAGGGACGGTTGAGGGACGGTTGAGGTACGGTTGAGGGACGGTTGAAGGACGGTTGAGGAACGGTTGAGGGACGGTTGACAGATGTTTGAGGGACGGTTAAGGGAAGGTTAAGGAAAGGTTGAGGGACGGTTGAGGGACGGTTGAGGTACGGTTGACGGACGGTTGAAGGACGGTTGAAGGACGGTTGAAGGACGGTTGAGGAACGGTTGAGGGACGGTTGACAGATGGTTGAGGGACGGTTAAGGGAAGGTTGAGGGTCGGTTGAGGGACGGTTGAGGGTCGGTTGAGGGACGGTTGAGGGTCGGTTGAGAGACAGTTGAGGGTGAATTGCGGTTGAAGTTGAGGTTGAGCATGAGGTTAAAGTTGAAATTGAAATTGAGGTTAAGCTTGAGGTTACGATTGAGGTTGAGGTTGAAGTTAAGGTTGAGGTTGAGGTTGAGGTTGAGGTTGTCGTTGAGGTTGAGGTTGAGGTTGATGTTGAGATTGAGATTGAGGATGAGGTTGAAGTTGAAGATGAGTTTGTAGTTGATGTTGAGGTTGACGTTGACGTTGAGGCTAAGATTGAGATTGATGTTGAGGTTGAAGACAGGTATCAACTGAAAGGTCTTTAAATGGGGAACAACCGCGCTCTATATCATTTTCGTGCCACTTCTATAGGTTAGGCGCAATACTTGAAAGAGTGTATTTGTATAGAGCGAAAAACTCTCCCCACTCCTCTCAGTCATATCTTGAGTTCTGGCCAACCGATCGCCCCAAGTCAGGTATTATATCAAAGGTTTTTAAGTGAGAAACAACCGCGCTATATAACGTTTTCGTGCCACTTCTATAGTTTAGGCTCAGTACTTGAATGAGTGTATTTGTATAGAGCGAAAAACATGCCCCAATCCTTTCAGTCATATCTCGAGTTCTAGGCAACTGATCGCGCCAAGACAGCTATTAAATGAAAGGTCTTTAAATGAGGAACAACCGCGCGAGTGGCAATAATTTTCGTGCCACTTCTATAGTTTAGAAGAACATATACATATCCTACATATCTGCATATCTATCCTAACTTCCAACTTTACTAACTCAGCTGTTTGCTTGCCTTATATTTTCAGATATTTTACTATAAACATAAACAGTGACGTTACTCGAATTGAGGATTACTCGATATACTCGAATTTCAGCGGAAGACATTTTGGTAAGTTATACGCATACAGTATAACAGTAAAGTACAGTTAACATCTGAACTTTTAATTTTATTGTATCCATATTTCCTAAATATTTCTTGGCTCTGTTTGTAACTATTTACACTATTGGTTGAATATATTGCAAGACTACCAACTACAAAGGGATAGTACATAGTAACGCCGATGTAATGCGTCGGTGGCTCCATAGACTCCATCCTTAGATCAACCTAATAAATGTATGAAGTTTTGCAGTATATTAAAGAGTCAGCAGGTGGTATAATAAGAAAGGAGTAGATCCATTGTTTGCTGGCAAATATAAACTATAATCGACTAAGTTATAGAAAGCCTAAAAGCTGAGGCTTTGTAATGGTTTAGTCTTATAACTCTATTTAGCATACAAAATTTACCGTAATTGAAGGAGCGTATTTGTATAGAGAGAAAAACACTCCGCACTCCTTTCAGTCATATCTCGAGTTTTAGACAACCGATCGCGCCAAGCCATATATCAAATGAAAGGTCTTTAAATGAGGAACAACCGCGCTATATAACATTTTCGTGTCACTTCTATAGTTTAGGCGCAGTACCTGGACGAGCGTATTTGTTTAGAGCGAAAAACACTCCCCTCTCCTTTCAGTCATATCTCTAGGTCTAGCCAACCGATCGCGCCAAGCCATATATCAAATGAAAGGTCTTTAAATGAGGAACAACCGCGCTATATAACATTTTCGGGCCACTTTTATAGTTTAGGCGCAGTAAGTGTGTATTTTATAGAGCGAAAAACACTCCCCACTCCTTTCAGTTATATCTCGAGTTCTGGCCAACCGATCGCACCAAGATAGGTATCAAATGATAGGTCTTTAAATGAGGAACAACCGCACTATATATCATTTTCATGTCACTTCTATAGTTTAGGCGCAGTACCTGAAGGAGTATATTTGTATAGAGCGAAAAACACTCCCCAATTCTTTCAGTCATATCTCGAGTTTTAGACAACCGATCGTGCCAAGACAGGTATCAAATGAAAGGTCTTTAAATAAGGAACAACCGCGCTCTATATCATTTTCGTGCCACTTCTATAATTTAGGCGCAGTACTTGAAGGAGCCGTCTCTCAACCGACCCTAAACCGTCCCTCAACCTTCCCTCAACCTTCCCTTAACCGTCCCTCAGCCATCTGTCAACCGTTCCTCAACCGTCCCTCAACCGTCCCTCAAGCGGCCCTCAAGCGTCACTCAACCGTCCCTCAACCGTCCCTCAACCGTCCCTCAACCGTTCCTCAACCGTTCCTCAACCGTTCCTCAACCGTTCCTCAACCGTTCCTCAACCGTTCCTCAACCGTCCCTCGACCTTTTTTCAACCATCCCTCAACCGTCCCTCAACCGTCCCTCAACCGTCACTCAACCGTCACTCAACCGTCCCTCAACCGTCCCTCAACCGTTCCTCAACTGTCCCTCAACCGTTCCTCAACCGTTCCTCAACCGTTCCTCAACCGTTCCTCAACCGTTCCTCAACCGTTCCTCAACCGTTCCTCAACCGTCCCTCGACCTTTTTTCAACCGTCCCTCAACCGTCCCTCAACCGTCCCTCAAGCGGCCCTCAAGCGTCCCTCAAGCGTCCCTCAACCGTCCCTCAACCGTCCCTAAACCGTCACTCAACCGTCACTCAACCGTCCCTCAACCGTCCCTCAACCGTCCCTCAACCGTTCCTCAACCGTTCCTCAACCGTCACTCAACCGTTCCTCAACCGTTCCTCAACCGTCCCTCAACCATCCCTCAACCGTTCCTCAACGTTCCCACAACCGTCCCTCAACCGTCTCACAACCGTCCCACAACCATCCCTCAACCATCCCTCTACGGTCCCTCAACCGTCTTTAACCGTCCCTCAACCTTCCCTCAGCCGTCCGTGAAATGTCCCTCAACCATCCCCCGACCGTCCCTCAACCGTCCATCAACCGTTCCTCAACCGTCCCTCGACCGTTCCTCAACCATTCCTCAACCGTCCCTCAACCGTCCCTCAACCGTCCCTCAACCGTCCCTCAACCGTCCCTCAACCGTCCCTCAACCGTCCCTCAACCGTCCCTCAACCGTCCCGCAACCGTCCCTCAACCGTCCCTCAACCGACCCTCAACCGTTCGTCAACCGTTCCTCAACCGTTCCTCAACCGTCCCTCTACCGTTCCTCAACCATCCCTCAACCGTCCCTCAACTGTCTCTCAACCGACCCTCAACCGTTCCTCAACCGTCCCTCGACCTTTCCTCAACCATCCCTCAACCGTCCCTCAACTGTCTCTCAAACGTCACTCAACCGTTCCTCAACCGTTCCTCAACCGTTCCTCAACCGTCCCTCAACCATCTGTCAACCATCCCTCAACCGTTCCTCAACGTTCCCACAACCGTCCATCAAGCATCCCCCGACCGTTCCTCAACCGTTCCTCAACCGTTCCTCAACCGTTCCTCAACCGTCCCTCAACCATCTGTCAACCATCCCTCAACCGTTCCTCAATCGTCCCTCGACCGTTCCTCAACCATCCCTCAACCATCCCTCTACGGTCCCTCAACCGTCTTCAACCTTCCCTCAGCCGTCCGTGAAATGTCCCTCAACCATCCCCCGACCGTCCATCAACCGTCCCTCAACCGTCCATCAAGCGTTCCTCAACCGTCCCTCGACCGTTCCTCAACCATCCCTCAACCGTTCCTCAACCGTCCCTCGACCGTTCCTCAACCGTCCCTCTACCGTTCCTCAACCATCCCTCAACCGTCCCTCAACTGTCTCTCAACCGACCCTCAACCGTTCCTCAACCGTCCCTCGACCTTTCCTCAACCATCCCTCAACCGTCCCTCAACTGTCTCTCAAACGTCACTCAACCGTTCCTCAACCGTCCCTCAACCATCTGTCAACCATCCCTCAACCGTTCCTCAACGTTCCCACAACCGTCCATCAAGCATCCCCCGACCGTTCCTCAACCGTTCCTCAACCGTTCCTCAACCGTCCCTCAACCATCTGTCAACCATCCCTCAACCGTTCCTCAACCGTCCCTCAACCGTCCCTCGACCGTTCCTCAACCATTCCTCAACCGTCCCTCAACCGTCCCTCAACCGTCCCTCAACCGTCCCTCAACCGTCCCTCAACCGTCCCTCAACCGACCCTCAACCGTCCCTCAACCGTCCCTCAACCGTCCCTCAACCGTCCCTCAACCGACCCTCAACCGTCCCTCAACCGTCCCTCAACCGTCCCTCAACCGTCACTCAACCGTTCCTCAACCGTTCCTCAACCGTTCCTCAACCGTTCCTCAACCGTTCCTCAACCGTTCCTCAACCGTTCCTCAACCGTTCCTCAACCGTTCCTCAACCGTTCCTCAACCGTCCCTCGACCGTTCCTCAACCATCCCTCAACCATCCCTCAACCTTCCCTCAACTGTCTCTCAAACGTCACTCAACCGTTCCTCAACCGTTCCTCAACCGTTCCTCAACCGTCCCTCAACCATCTCTCAACCATCCCTCAACCGTTCCTCAAACGTCCCTCGACCGTTCCTCAACCATTCCTCAACCATTCCTCAACCGTCCCTCAACCGTCCCTCAACCGTCCCTCAACCGTCCCTCAACCGTCCCTCAACCGTCCCTCAACCGTCCCTCAACCGTCCCTCAACCGTCCCTCAACCGTCCCTCAACCGTCCCTCAACCGTCCCTCAACCGTCCCTCAACCGTCCCTCAACCGTCCCTCAACCGTCCCTCGACCGTTCCTCAACCATTCCTCAACCGTCCCTCAACCGTCCCTCAACCGTCCCTCAACCGACCCTCAACCGTCCCTCAACCGTCCCTCAACCGTCCCTCAACCATCCCTCAACCGTCCCTCAACTGTCTCTCAAACGTCACTCAACCGTTCCTCAACCGTTCCTCAACCGTCCCTCAACCATCTGTCAACCATCCCTCAACCGTTCCTCAACGTTCCCGCAACCGTCCATCAAGCATCCCATGACCGTTCCTCAACCGTTCCTCAACCGTTCCTCAACCGTTCCTCAACCGTCCCTCAACCATCTGTCAACCATCCCTCAACCGTTCCTCAACCGTCCCTCAACCGTCCCTCGACCGTTCCTCAACCATTCCTCAACCGTCCCTCAACCGTCCCTCAACCGTCCCTCAACCGTCCCTCAACCGTCCCTCAACCGACCCTCAACCGTCCCTCAACCGTCCCTCAACCGTCCCTCAACCGTCCCTCAACCGACCCTCAACCGTCCCTCAACCGTCCCTCAACCGTCCCTCAACCGTCCCTCAACCGTTCCTCAACCGTTCCTCAACCGTTCCTCAACCGTTCCTCAACCGTTCCTCAACCGTCCCTCGACCGTTCCTCAACCATCCCTCAACCATCCCTCAACCTTCCCTCAACTGTCTCTCAAACGTCACTCAACCGTTCCTCAACCGTTCCTCAACCGTTCCTCAACCGTCCCTCAACCATCTCTCAACCATCCCTCAACCGTTCCTCAAACGTCCCTCGACCGTTCCTCAACCATTCCTCAACCATTCCTCAACCGTCCCTCAACCGTCCCTCAACCGTCCCTCAACCGTCCCTCAACCGTCCCTCAACCGACCCTCAACCGTCCCTCAACCGTCCCTCAACCGTCCCTCAACCGTCCCTCAACCGACCCTCAACCGTCCCTCAACCGTCCCTCAACCGTCCCTCAACCGTCCCTCAACCGTTCCTCAACCGTTCCTCAACCGTTCCTCAACCGTTCCTCAACCGTTCCTCAACCGTTCCTCAACCGTTCCTCAACCGTCCCTCGACCGTTCCTCAACCATCCCTCAACCATCCCTCAACCTTCCCTCAACTGTCTCTCAAACGTCACTCAACCGTTCCTCAACCGTTCCTCAACCGTTCCTCAACCGTCCCTCAACCATCTCTCAACCATCCCTCAACCGTTCCTCAAACGTCCCTCGACCGTTCCTCAACCATTCCTCAACCATTCCTCAACCGTCCCTCAACCGTCCCTCAACCGTCCCTCAACCGTCCCTCAACCGTCCCTCAACCGTCCCTCAACCGTCCCTCAACCGTCCCTCAACCATCCCTCAACCGTTCCTCAACCGTCCCTCGACCGTTCCTCAACCATTCCTCAACCGTCCCTCAAACGTCCCTCAACCGTCCCTCAACCGACCCTCAACCGTCCCTCAACCGTCCCTCAACTGTCCCTCAACCGTCCCTCAACCGTTCCTCAACCGTTCCTCAACCGTTCCTCAACCGTTCCTCAACCGTTCCTCAACCGTTCCTCAACCGTCCCTCGACCGTTCCCCAACCATCCCTCGACCTTCCCTCAACTGTCTCTCAAACGTCACTCAACCGTTCCTCAACCGTTCCTCAACCGTCCCTCAACCATCTCTCAACCATCCCTCAACCATCCCTCAACCGTTCCTCAACCGTCCCTCGACCGTTCCTCAACCGTCCCTCTACCGTTCCTCAACCATCCCTCAACCGTCCCTCAACTGTCTCTCAACCGACCCTCAACCGTTCCTCAACCGTCCCTCGACCTTTCCTCAACCATCCCTCAACCGTCCCTCAACTGTCTCTCAAACGTCACTCAACCGTTCCTCAACCGTCCCTCAACCATCTGTCAACCATCCCTCAACCGTTCCTCAACGTTCCCACAACCGTCCATCAAGCATCCCCCGACCGTTCCTCAACCGTTCCTCAACCGTTCCTCAACCGTCCCTCAACCATCTGTCAACCATCCCTCAACCGTTCCTCAACCGTCCCTCAACCGTCCCTCGACCGTTCCTCAACCATTCCTCAACCGTCCCTCAACCGTCCCTCAACCGTCCCTCAACCGTCCCTCAACCGTCCCTCAACCGACCCTCAACCGTCCCTCAACCGTCCCTCAACCGTCCCTCAACCGTCCCTCAACCGACCCTCAACCGTCCCTCAACCGTCCCTCAACCGTCCCTCAACCGTCACTCAACCGTTCCTCAACCGTTCCTCAACCGTTCCTCAACCGTTCCTCAACCGTTCCTCAACCGTTCCTCAACCGTTCCTCAACCGTCCCTCGACCGTTCCTCAACCATCCCTCAACCATCCCTCAACCTTCCCTCAACTGTCTCTCAAACGTCACTCAACCGTTCCTCAACCGTTCCTCAACCGTTCCTCAACCGTCCCTCAACCATCTCTCAACCATCCCTCAACCGTTCCTCAAACGTCCCTCGACCGTTCCTCAACCATTCCTCAACCATTCCTCAACCGTCCCTCAACCGTCCCTCAACCGTCCCTCAACCGTCCCTCAACCGTCCCTCAACCGTCCCTCAACCGTCCCTCAACCGTCCCTCAACCGTCCCTCAACCGTCCCTCAACCGTCCCTCAACCGTCCCTCAACCGTCCCTCGACCGTTCCTCAACCATTCCTCAACCGTCCCTCAACCGTCCCTCAACCGTCCCTCAACCGACCCTCAACCGTCCCTCAACCGTCCCTCAACCGTCCCTCAACCATCCCTCAACCGTCCCTCAACTGTCTCTCAAACGTCACTCAACCGTTCCTCAACCGTTCCTCAACCGTCCCTCAACCATCTGTCAACCATCCCTCAACCGTTCCTCAACGTTCCCGCAACCGTCCATCAAGCATCCCATGACCGTTCCTCAACCGTTCCTCAACCGTTCCTCAACCGTCCCTCAACCATCTGTCAACCATCCCTCAACCGTTCCTCAACCGTCCCTCAACCGTCCCTCGACCGTTCCTCAACCATTCCTCAACTGTCCCTCAACCGTCCCTCAACCGTCCCTCAACCGTCCCTCAACCGTCCCTCAACCGACCCTCAACCGTCCCTCAACCGTCCCTCAACCGTCCCTCAACCGTCCCTCAACCGACCCTCAACCGTCCCTCAACCGTCCCTCAACCGTCCCTCAACCGTCCCTCAACCGTTCCTCAACCGTTCCTCAACCGTTCCTCAACCGTTCCTCAACCGTTCCTCAACCGTTCCTCAACCGTCCCTCGACCGTTCCTCAACCATCCCTCAACCATCCCTCAACCTTCCCTCAACTGTCTCTCAAACGTCACTCAACCGTTCCTCAACCGTTCCTCAACCGTTCCTCAACCGTCCCTCAACCATCTCTCAACCATCCCTCAACCGTTCCTCAAACGTCCCTCGACCGTTCCTCAACCATTCCTCAACCGTTCCTCAACCGTTCCTCAACCGTTCCTCAACCATCCCTCAACCATCCCTCTACGGTCCCTCAACCGTCTTCAACCTTCCCTCAGCCGTCCGTGAAATGTCCCTCAACCATCCCCCGACCGTCCATCAACCGTCCCTCAACCGTCCATCAAGCGTTCCTCAACCGTCCCTCGACCGTTCCTCAACCATCCCTCAACCGTTCCTCAACCGTCCCTCGACCGTTCCTCAACCGTCCCTCTACCGTTCCTCAACCATCCCTCAACCGTCCCTCAACTGTCTCTCAACCGACCCTCAACCGTTCCTCAACCGTCCCTCGACCTTTCCTCAACCATCCCTCAACCGTCCCTCAACTGTCTCTCAAACGTCACTCAACCGTTCCTCAACCGTCCCTCAACCATCTGTCAACCATCCCTCAACCGTTCCTCAACGTTCCCACAACCGTCCATCAAGCATCCCCCGACCGTTCCTCAACCGTTCCTCAACCGTTCCTCAACCGTCCCTCAACCATCTGTCAACCATCCCTCAACCGTTCCTCAACCGTCCCTCAACCGTCCCTCGACCGTTCCTCAACCATTCCTCAACCGTCCCTCAACCGTCCCTCAACCGTCCCTCAACCGTCCCTCAACCGTCCCTCAACCGACCCTCAACCGTCCCTCAACCGTCCCTCAACCGTCCCTCAACCGTCCCTCAACCGACCCTCAACCGTCCCTCAACCGTCCCTCAACCGTCCCTCAACCGTCACTCAACCGTTCCTCAACCGTTCCTCAACCGTTCCTCAACCGTTCCTCAACCGTTCCTCAACCGTTCCTCAACCGTCCCTCGACCGTTCCTCAACCATCCCTCAACCATCCCTCAACCTTCCCTCAACTGTCTCTCAAACGTCACTCAACCGTTCCTCAACCGTTCCTCAACCGTTCCTCAACCGTCCCTCAACCATCTCTCAACCATCCCTCAACCGTTCCTCAAACGTCCCTCGACCGTTCCTCAACCATTCCTCAACCATTCCTCAACCGTCCCTCAACCGTCCCTCAACCGTCCCTCAACCGTCCCTCAACCGTCCCTCAACCGTCCCTCAACCGTCCCTCAACCGTCCCTCAACCGTCCCTCAACCGTCCCTCAACCGTCCCTCAACCGTCCCTCAACCGTCCCTCAACCGTCCCTCGACCGTTCCTCAACCATTCCTCAACCGTCCCTCAACCGTCCCTCAACCGTCCCTCAACCGACCCTCAACCGTCCCTCAACCGTCCCTCAACCGTCCCTCAACCATCCCTCAACCGTCCCTCAACTGTCTCTCAAACGTCACTCAACCGTTCCTCAACCGTTCCTCAACCGTCCCTCAACCATCTGTCAACCATCCCTCAACCGTTCCTCAACGTTCCCGCAACCGTCCATCAAGCATCCCATGACCGTTCCTCAACCGTTCCTCAACCGTTCCTCAACCGTTCCTCAACCGTCCCTCAACCATCTGTCAACCATCCCTCAACCGTTCCTCAACCGTCCCTCAACCGTCCCTCGACCGTTCCTCAACCATTCCTCAACCGTCCCTCAACCGTCCCTCAACCGTCCCTCAACCGTCCCTCAACCGTCCCTCAACCGACCCTCAACCGTCCCTCAACCGTCCCTCAACCGTCCCTCAACCGTCCCTCAACCGACCCTCAACCGTCCCTCAACCGTCCCTCAACCGTCCCTCAACCGTCCCTCAACCGTTCCTCAACCGTTCCTCAACCGTTCCTCAACCGTTCCTCAACCGTTCCTCAACCGTTCCTCAACCGTCCCTCGACCGTTCCTCAACCATCCCTCAACCATCCCTCAACCTTCCCTCAACTGTCTCTCAAACGTCACTCAACCGTTCCTCAACCGTTCCTCAACCGTTCCTCAACCGTCCCTCAACCATCTCTCAACCATCCCTCAACCGTTCCTCAAACGTCCCTCGACCGTTCCTCAACCATTCCTCAACCATTCCTCAACCGTCCCTCAACCGTCCCTCAACCGTCCCTCAACCGTCCCTCAACCGTCCCTCAACCGACCCTCAACCGTCCCTCAACCGTCCCTCAACCGTCCCTCAACCGTCCCTCAACCGACCCTCAACCGTCCCTCAACCGTCCCTCAACCGTCCCTCAACCGTCCCTCAACCGTTCCTCAACCGTTCCTCAACCGTTCCTCAACCGTTCCTCAACCGTTCCTCAACCGTTCCTCAACCGTCCCTCGACCGTTCCTCAACCATCCCTCAACCATCCCTCAACCTTCCCTCAACTGTCTCTCAAACGTCACTCAACCGTTCCTCAACCGTTCCTCAACCGTTCCTCAACCGTCCCTCAACCATCTCTCAACCATCCCTCAACCGTTCCTCAAACGTCCCTCGACCGTTCCTCAACCATTCCTCAACCATTCCTCAACCGTCCCTCAACCGTCCCTCAACCGTCCCTCAACCGTCCCTCAACCGTCCCTCAACCGTCCCTCAACCGTCCCTCAACCGTCCCTCAACCATCCCTCAACCGTTCCTCAACCGTCCCTCGACCGTTCCTCAACCATTCCTCAACCGTCCCTCAAACGTCCCTCAACCGTCCCTCAACCGACCCTCAACCGTCCCTCAACCGTCCCTCAACTGTCCCTCAACCGTCCCTCAACCGTTCCTCAACCGTTCCTCAACCGTTCCTCAACCGTTCCTCAACCGTTCCTCAACCGTTCCTCAACCGTCCCTCGACCGTTCCCCAACCATCCCTCGACCTTCCCTCAACTGTCTCTCAAACGTCACTCAACCGTTCCTCAACCGTTCCTCAACCGTCCCTCAACCATCTCTCAACCATCCCTCAACCATCCCTCAACCGTTCCTCAACCGTCCCTCGACCGTTCCTCAACCGTCCCTCTACCGTTCCTCAACCATCCCTCAACCGTCCCTCAACTGTCTCTCAACCGACCCTCAACCGTTCCTCAACCGTCCCTCGACCTTTCCTCAACCATCCCTCAACCGTCCCTCAACTGTCTCTCAAACGTCACTCAACCGTTCCTCAACCGTTCCTCAACCGTCCCTCAACCATCTGTCAACCATCCCTCAACCGTTCCTCAACGTTCCCACAACCGTCCATCAAGCATCCCCCGACCGTTCCTCAACCGTTCCTCAACCGTTCCTCAACCGTTCCTCAACCGTCCCTCAACCATCTTTCAACCATCCCTCAACCGTTCCTCAACCGTCCCTCAACCGTCCCTCGACCGTTCCTCAACCATTCCTCAACCGTCCCTCAACCGTCCCTCAACCGTCCCTCAACCGTCCCTCAACCGTCCCTCAACCGTCCCTCAACCGTCCCTCAACCGTCCCTCAACCGTCCCTCAACCGACCCTCAACCGTCCCTCAACCGTCCCTCAACCGTCCCTCAACCGTCCCTCAACCGTCCCTCAACCGTTCCTCAACCGTTCCTCAACCGTTCCTCAACCGTTCCTCAACCGTTCCTCAACCGTTCCTCAACCGTTCCTCAACCGTCCCTCGACCGTTCCTCAACCATCCCTCAACCATCCCTCAACCTTCCCTCAACTGTCTCTCAAACGTCACTCAACCGTTCCTCAACCGTTCCTCAACCGTTCCTCAACCGTCCCTCAAACATCTCTCAACCATCCCTCAACCGTTCCTCAAACGTCCCTCGACCGTTCCTCAACCATTCCTCAACCATTCCTCAACCATTCCTCAACCGTCCCTCAACCGTCCCTCAACCGTCCCTCAACCGTCCCTCAACCGTCCCTCAACCGTCCCTCAACCGTCCCTCAACCGTCCCTCAACCGTCCCTCAACCGTCCCTCAACCGTCCCTCAACCGTCCCTCAACCGTCCCTCAACCGTCCCTCAACCGTCCCTCAACCGTCCCTCAACCGTCCCTCAACCGTCCCTCAACCGTCCCTCAACCGTCCCTCAACCGTCCCTCAACCGTCCCTCAACCGTCCCTCAACCGTCCCTCAACCGTCCCTCAACCGTCCCTCAACCGTCCCTCAACCGTCCCTCAACCGTCCCTCAACCGTCCCTCAACCGTCCCTCAACCGTCCCTCAACCGTCCCTCAACCGTCCCTCAACCGTCCCTCAACCGTCCCTCAACCGTCCCTCAACCGTCCCTCAACCGTCCCTCAACCGTCCCTCAACCGTCCCTCAACCGTCCCTCAACCGTCCCTCAACCGTCCCTCAACCGTCCCTCAACCGTCCCTCAACCGTCCCTCAACCGTCCCTCAACCGTCCCTCAACCGTCCCTCAACCGTCCCTCAACCGTCCCTCAACCGTCCCTCAACCGTCCCTCAACCGTCCCTCAACCGTCCCTCAACCGTCCCTCAACCGTCCCTCAACCGTCCCTCAACCGTCCCTCAACCGTCCCTCAACCGTCCCTCAACCGTCCCTCAACCGTCCCTCAACCGTCCCTCAACCGTCCCTCAACCGTCCCTCAACCGTCCCTCAACCGTCCCTCAACCGTCCCTCAACCGTCCCTCAACCCACAGCCAGCGGAGCCCTACATATTGCCAGTGGAGCCCTACCTACGGCTAGCGGACCCCTACATACGGCCAGCGGAGCCCTACATACGGCCAGCGGAGCCCTACCTACTACCAACGGAGCCCTACCTAGGGCCAGCGGAGCTCTACCTAGGGCCAGCGGAGCCCTACCTAGGGCCAGCGGAGCCCTACCTAGGGCCAGCGGAGCCCTACCTAGGGCCAGCGGAGCCCTACCTAGGGCCAGCGGAGCCCTACCTAGGGCCAGCGGAGCCCTACCTAGGGCCAGCGGAGCCCTACCTAGGGCCAGCGGAGCCCTACATATTGCCAGTGGAGCGCTACATACGGCTAGCGGAGCACTACATATTGCCCGCTGGCAATAGGTAGGGCTCCGCTGGCAGTAGGTAGCGCTCCGTTGGCCGTAGGTAGGGCTCCGCTAGCCGTAGGTAGCGTTCCACTGGCAATATGTAGGGTTCCGCTGGCTGTGGGTAGGCCTCCGCTGGCCGTAGGTAGGGCTCCGCTGGCCGTATGTAGGGCTCCGCTGAAGAAGGTAGGACGGTTGAGGGTTCGGTTGAGAGAAGGTTGAGGGAAGGTTGAGGGACGTTTGAGGGACTTTGAGGGTCGTTTGAGGGACGGTTGAGGGAAGGGTGAGGGAAGGTTGAGGTAAGTAAGGTTGCGGTACGGTTGAGGAATGGTTGAGGAACGGTTGAGGAACGGTCGAGGGACGGTTGAGGAACGTTTGATGGACGGTCGAGGGATGGTTGAGGGACAGTTCACGGACGGTTGAGGGAAGGTTGAGGGAAGGTTGAGGGAAGGTTGAGGGACGGTTAAAGACGGTTGAGGGACCGTAGAGGGATGGTTAAGGGATGGTTGTGGGACGTTTGTGAGACGGTTGAGGGACGGTTGTGGAAACGTTGAGGAACGCTTGAGGGATGGTTCACAGATGGTTGAGACAGTTGAGGGACAGTTGAGGGACGGTTGGGGGACGGTTGAGGGATGGTTGGAAGACGGTTGAGGGACGGTTGAGGGACGGTTGAGGTACGGTTGAGGTACGGTTGAGGAACGGTTGAGTGACGGTTGACGGACGGTTGAGGGACGGTTGAGGGACGGTTGAGGAACGGTTGAGTGACGGTTGAGGGACAGTTGAGGGACGGTTGAGGGACGGTTGAGGTACGGTTGGAGGACGGTTGAGGGTCGGTTGAGGGACGGTTGAGGGGCGGTTGAGGGGCTGTTGAGGGACGGTTGAGGGACGGTTGAGGGACGGTTGGGGGACGGTTGAGGGATGGTTGGGAGACGGTTGAGGGACGGTTGAGGGACGGTTGAGGGACGGTTAAGGAACCGTTGAGGGACTGTTGAGGGACGGTTGAGCGAGGGTTGAGGGACGGTTTAGGGTCGGTTGAAGGACGGTTAAGAGACGGTTGAGAGACGGTTGAGGTACGGTTGAGGGACGGTTGGAGGACAGTTGAGGGACGGTAGGGGGACGGTTGGGGGACGGTTCAGGGACGATTGAGGGACGGTTGAGGGACGGTTGAGGGAAAGTTGAGGGACGGTTGAGGGTCGGTTGAGGGTCGGTTGAGGGTCGGTTGGGAGAAGGTTGAGGGATGGTTGAAGGATGGTTGAAGGATGGTTGAGGGACGGTTAAGGGACGGTTGAGGGACCGTAGAGGGGTGGTTGCGGGATGGTTGTGGGACGGTTGTGAGACGGTTGAGGGACGGTTAAGAGAAGGTTGAGGGATGGTTGAGGGAAAGTTGAGGGACGGTTGAGGGTCGGTTGAGTGTCGGTTGGGGGAAGGTTGAGGGATGGTTGAGGTACGGTTGAGGGACGGTTGAGGGACGGTTGAGGGACGGTTGAGGGACGGTTGAGGGACGGTTGAGGGACGGTTGAGGGACGGTTGAGGGACGGTTGAGGGACGGTTGAGGGACCGTAGAGGGGTGGTTGCGGTATGGTTGAGGGACGGTTGAGGGACGGTTGAGGAACCGTTGAGGGACTGTTGAGGGACGGTTGAGCGAGGGTTGAGTGACGGTTTAGGGTCGGTTGAAGGACGGTTAAGAGGCGGTTGAGAGACGGTTGAGGGACGGTTGAGGGACGGTTGGGGGACGGTTGAGGGACGGTTGGGGGACGGTTGGGGGACGGTTGAGGGACGGTTGAGGGACGGTTGAGGAACCGTTGAGGGACTGTTGAGGGACGGTTGAGCGAGGGTTGAGTGACGGTTTAGGGTCGGTTGAAGGACGGTTAAGAGGCGGTTGAGAGACGGTTGAGGGACGGTTGAGGGACGGTTGAGAGTCGGTTGAGGGACGGTTGAGGGACGGTTGGGGGAAGGTTAACGAAAGGTTGAGGTAAGGTTGAGGGAAAGTTGAGGTAAGGTTGAGGGACGGTTGAGGAACGGTTGATGGATGGTTGAGAGATGGTTGAGGGACGGTTGAGGGAAGGTAGAGGGACGGTCGAGGTATGGTTGACGGTTGAGGGACGGTTGAGGGACGGTTAAAGGACGGTTGAGGAACGGTTGAGGGACGGTTGACAGATGTTTGAGGGACGGTTAAGGGAAGGTTGAGGAAAGGTTGAGGGAGGGTTGAGGGACGGTTGAGGGACGGTTGAGGTACGGTATACGGACGGTTGAAGGACGGTTGAGGAACGGTTGAGGGACGGTTGAGGTACGGTTGAGGGACCGTTGAAGGACGGTTGAGGAACGGTTGAGGGACGGCT
The DNA here is from genome assembly GCA_937620795.1 of Thecophora atra. Classification (NCBI taxonomy): domain Eukaryota; kingdom Metazoa; phylum Arthropoda; class Insecta; order Diptera; family Conopidae; genus Thecophora; species Thecophora atra. The sequence goes on along the minus strand of OW569397.1, from coordinate 30,409,008 downwards.
GACAGATGTTTGAGGGACGGTTAAGGGAAGGTTGAGGAAAGGTTGAGGGACGGTTGAGGTACGGTTGACGGACGGTTGAAGGACGGTTGAGGAACGGTTGAGGGACGGTTGACAGATGGTTGAGGGACGGTTAAGGGAAAGTTGAGGGTCGGTTGAGGGACGGTTGAGGGTCGGTTGGGGGACAGTTCAGGGTCGGTCGAGGGACGGTTGAGGGACGGTTGAGGAACGGTTGAGGGACGGTTGAGGGACGGTTGAGGGACGGTTGAGGTACGGTTGAGGGACGGTTGAAGGACGGTTGAGGAACGGTTGAGGGACGGTTGACAGATGTTTGAGGGACGGTTAAGGGAAGGTTGAGGAAAGGTTGAGGGACGGTTGAGGGACGGTTGAGGTACGGTTGACGGACGGTTGAAGGACGGTTCAGGAACTGTTGAGGGACGGTTGACAGATGGTTGAGGGACGGTTAAGGGAAGGTTGAGGGTCGGTTGAGGGACGGTTGAGGGTCGGTTGAGGGACGGTTGAGGGTCGGTTGAGAGACGGTTGAGGGTGAATTGCGGTTGAAGTTGAGGTTGAGCATGAGGTTAAAGTTGAAATTGAAATTGAGGTTAAGTTAAGGTTGAGGTTGAGGTTGAGGTTGTCGTTGAGGTTGAGGTTGAGGTTGATGTTGAGATTGAGATTGAGGATGAGGTTGAAGTTGAAGATGAGTTTGTAGTTGATGTTGAGGTTGACGTTGACGTTGAGGCTAAGATTGAGATTCATGTTGAGGTTGAAGACAGGTATCAACTGAAAGGTCTTTAAATGGGGAACAACCGCGCTCTATATCATTTTCGTGCCACTTCTATAGGTTAGGCACAATACTTGAAGGAGTGTATTTGTATAGAGCGAAAAACACTCCCCACTCCTCTCAGTCATATCTTGAGTTCTGGCCAACCGATCGCGCCAAGTCAGGTATTATATCAAAGGTTTTTAAATGAGAAACAACCGCGCTATATAACGTTTTCGTGCCACTTCTATAGTTTAGGCTCAGTACTTGAATGAGTGTATTTGTATAGAGCGAAAAACATGCCCCTATAGAGCGAAAAACATGCCCCAAACCTTTCAGTCATATCTCGAGTTCTGGCCAACCGATCGCGATAAGTCAGGTATTAAATGAAAGGTCTTTAAATGAGGAACAACCGCGCTATATAACATTTTCGTGCCACTTCTATAGTTTAGGCGCAGTAAATGTGTATTGTATAGAGCGAAAAACACTCCCCACTCCTTTCAGTTATATCTCGAGTTCTGGCCAACCTATCGCACCAAGTTAGGTATCAAATGATAGGTCTTTAAATGAGGAACAACCGCGCTCTATATCATTTTCGTGCCACTTCTATAGTTTAGGCGCAGTACTTGAAGGAGTGTATTTGTATAGAGCGAAAAACACGCCCCACTCCTTTCAGTCATATCTCGAGTTTTAGACAAACGATCGCGCCAAGACAGTTATCAAATGTCAGCCCTTTATAGAGCGAAAAACACTCCCCACTCCTTTCAGTTATATCTCGAGTTCTGGCCAACCTATCGCACCAAGTTAGGTATCAAATGATAGGTCTCTAAATGAGGAACAACCGCGCGATATATCATTTTCGTGCCACTTCTATAGTTTAGGCGCAGTACTGGAAGGAGTGTATTTGTATAGAGCGAAAAACACTCCCCAATTCTTTCAGTCATATCTCGAGTTTTAGACAACCGATCGTGCCAAGACAGGTATCAAATGAAAGGTCTTTAAATAAGGAACAACCGCGCTCTATATCATTTTCGTGCCACTTCTATAATTTAGGCGCAGTACTTGAAGGAGCCGTCTCTTAACCGACCCTAAACCGTCCCTCAACCTTCTCTTAACCGTCCCTCAACCTTCCCTTAACCGTCCCTCAACCATCTGTCAACCGTTCCTCAACCGTCCCTCAACCGTCCCTCAACCGTCTCTCAAGCGTCCCTCAACCGTCCCTCAACCGTCCCTCAACCGTCCCTCAACCGTCCCTCAACCGTCCCTCAACCGTCCCTCAACCGTCCCTCAACCGTCCCTCAACCGTCCCTCAACCGTCCCTCAACCGTCCCTCAACCGTCCCTCAACCGTCCCTCAACCGTTCCTCAACGTTCCCACAACCGTCCCTCAACCGTCTCACAACCGTCCCACAACCATCCCTCAACCATCCCTCTACGGTCCCTCAACCGTCTTTAACCGTCCCTCAACCTTCCCTCAGCCGTTCGTGAAATGTCCCTCAACCGTCCATCAACCGTTCCTCAACCGTCCCTCAACCGGCCCTCAACCGTCCCTCAACCGCCCCTCAACCGTCCCTCAACCGACCCTCAACCGTCCCTCAACCGTCCCTCAACCGTCCCTCAACCGTTCCTCAACCGTTCCTCAACCGTTCCTCAACCGTCCCTCAACCGTCCCTCGACCGTTCCTCAACCATCCCTCAACCGTCCCTCAACTGTCTCTCAAACTTCACTCAACCGTTCCTCAACCGTCCCTCAACCGTCCCTCAACCATCTGTCAACCATTCCTCAACCATTCCTCAAACGTCCCTCAACCGTACCTCAACCTTACCTCAACCTTCAGCGAGCGGAGCCCTACATACGGCCAGCGGAGCGCTACCTACTGCCAGCGGAGCGCTACCTACTGCCAGCGGAGCGCTACCTACTGCCAGCGGAGCGCTACCTACTGCCAGCGGAGCGCTACCTACTGCCAGCGGAGCGCTACCTACTGCCAGCGGAGCGCTACCTACGGCCAGCGGAGCCCTACCTACTGCCAACGGAGCCCTACCTACTGCCAACGGAGCCCTACCTACTGCCAACGGAGCCCTACCTACTGCCAACGGAGCCCTACCTCCGCTGGCCGTAGGTAGGGCTCCGCTGGCCGTAGGTAGGGCTCCGCTGGCCGTAGCTGGGCTCCGCTGGCCGTAGATGGGCTCCGCTGGCCGTAGATGGGCTCCGCTGGCCGTAGATGGGCTCCGCTGGCCGTAGGTAGGGCTCCGCTGGCCGTAGGTAGGGCTCCGCTGGCCGTAGGTAGGGCTCCGCTGGCCCTATGTAGGGCTCCGCTGGAAGTAGGTAGGACGGTTGAGGATTCGGTTGAGGGACGGTTGAGGGACCATTGGCCCTCCATTGGCCCTCCATTGGCCCTCCATTGGCCGTAGTTAGAGCTCCACTGGCCGTAGGTAGGCCTCCGCTGGCCGTAGGTAGGGCTCCGCTGGCCGTATGTAGGGCTCCGCTGGCCGTATGTAGGGCTCCGCTGGCCGTATGTAGGGCTCCGCTGAAGTAGGTAGGACGGTTGAGGGTTCGGTTGAGGGTTCGGTTGAGGGTTCGGTTGAGGGTTCGGTTGAGGGACGGTTGAGGGTCGGTTGAGGGTCGGTTGAGGGTCGGTTGAGGGTCGGTTGAGGGACGGTTAAGGGACGGTTGAGGGACGGTTGAGGGTCGGTTGAGGGACGGTTAAGGGGCGTTTGTCGGACGGTTGAGGGACGGTTGTGGGTCGGTTGAGGGGCGGTTGTGGGGCGGTTGTGGGGCGGTTGTGGGGCGGTTGAGGGGCCGTTGAGGGGCCGTTGAGGGGCCGTTGAGGGGCCGTTGAGAGACGGTTGAGAGACGGTTGAGAGACGGTTGAGAGACGGTTGAGAGACGGTTGAGAGACGGTTGAGAGACGGTTGAGAGACGGTTGAGAGACGGTTGAGAGACGGTTGAGAGACGGTTGAGAGACGGTTGAGAGACGGTTGAGAGACGGTTGAGAGACGGTTGAGAGACGGTTGAGAGACGGTTGAGAGACGGTTGAGAGACGGTTGAGAGACGGTTGAGAGACGGTTGAGAGACGGTTGAGAGACGGTTGAGAGACGGTTGAGAGACGGTTGAGAGACGGTTGAGAGACGGTTGAGAGACGGTTGAGAGACGGTTGAGAGACGGTTGAGAGACGGTTGAGAGACGGTTGAGAGACGTTTGAGAGACGGTTGAGAGACGGTTGAGAGACGGTTGAGAGACGGTTGAGAGACGGTTGAGAGACGGTTGAGAGACGGTTGAGAGACGGTTGAGAGACGGTTGAGAGACGGTTGAGAGACGGTTGAGAGACGGTTGAGAGACGGTTGAGAGACGGTTGAGAGACGGTTGAGAGACGGTTGAGAGACGGTTGAGAGACGGTTGAGAGACGGTTGAGAGACGGTTGAGAGACGGTTGAGAGACGGTTGAGAGACGGTTGAGAGACGGTTGAGAGACGGTTGAGAGACGGTTGAGAGACGGTTGAGAGACGGTTGAGAGACGGTTGAGAGACGGTTGAGAGACGGTTGAGAGACGGTTGAGAGACGGTTGAGAGACGGTTGAGAGACGGTTGAGAGACGGTTGAGAGACGGTTGAGAGACGGTTGAGAGACGGTTGAGAGAAGGTTGAAGAAAGGTTGAGCGACGTTTGAGGGGCGGTTGAGAGACGGTTGAGAGACGGTTGAGAAAAGGTTGAGGAAAGGTTGAGCGACGTTTGAGGAATGGTTGAGGAACAGTTGAGGAACGGTCGAGGGACGGTTGAGGAACGGTTGATGGACGGTTGAGGGACGGTCGAGGGATGGTTGAGGGGCAGTACACGGACGGTTGAAGGAAGGTTGAGGGAAGGTTGAGGGACGGTTAAAGACGGTTGAGGGACTGTAGAGGGATGGTTGAGGGATGGTTGAGGGATGGTTGTGGGACGGTTGTGAGACGGTTGAGGGACGGTTGTGGAAACGTTGAGGAACGGTTGAGGGATGGTTGACAGATGTTTGAGGGACGGTTGAGGAACGGTTGAGTGACGGCTGAGGGACAGTTGAGGGACGGTTGAGGGACGGTTGAGGAACGGTCGAGGGACGCTTGAGGAACGGTTGAGCGAGGGTTGAGGTACGGTTTAGGGTCGGTTGAAGGACGGTTAAGAGACGGTTGAGAGACGGTTGTGGGACGGTTGAGTGACGGTTGAGAGACGCTTGTGGGACGGTTGAGTGACGGTTGTGGTTGAGCGAGGGTTGAGGTACGGTTTAGGGTCGGTTGAAGGACGGTTAAGAGACGGTTGAGAGACGGTTGTGGGACGGTTGAGTGACGGTTGAGAGACGCTTGTGGGACGGTTGAGTGACGGTTGTGGGACGGTTGGGGGACGGTTGAGGGATGTTTGGGAGACGGTTGAGGGACGGTTGAGGGACGGTTGAGGGACGGTTGAGGGACGGTTGAGGGACGGTTAAGGGACGGTTGAGGGACGGTTGAGGAACCGTTGAGGGACTGTTGAGGGACGGTTGAGGGACGGTTTAGGCTCGGTTGAAGGACGGTTAAGAGACGGTTGAGAGACGGTTGAGGGACGGTTGAGGGACGTTTGGGGGACGGTTGAGGGACGGTTGGGGTACGGTTGAGGGACGGTTGAGGGTCGGTTGAGGGACGGTTGAGGGACGGTTGAGGGAAAGTTGAGGGACGGTTGAGGGTCGGTTGGGGGAAGGTTGAGGGATGGTTGAGGGATGGTTGAGGGATGGTTGAGGGATGGTTGAGGGACGGTTAAGGGACGGTTGAGGGAGTGTAGAGGGGTGGTTGCGGGATGGTTGTGGGACGGTTGTGAGACGGTTGAGGGACGGTTAAGAGAAGGTTGAGGGATGGTTGAGCGATGGTTGAGGGACGGTTAAGGGACGGTTGAGGGACCGTAAAGGGGTGGTTGAGGGTCGTTTGAGGGAAGGTTGAGGGGAGGTTGAGGGACGTTTGAGGACCATTTGAGGGACGGTTGAGGGTCGGTTGAGGCAAGGTTGAGGGAAGGTTAACGAAAGGTTGAGGGAAAGTTGAGGTAAGGTTGAGGAACGGTTGAGGGACGGTTGAGGAATGGTTGAGGAACGGTTGATGGATGGTTGAGGGATGGTGCAGGGACGGTTGAGGGAAGGTAGAGGGACGGTCGAGGTATGGTTGAGGGACAGTTCAGGGTCGGTCGAGAGACGGTTGAGGGACGGTTGAGGGACGGTTGAGGGACGGTTGAGGTACGGTTGAGGGACGGTTGAAGGACGGTTGGCAGATGTTTGAGGGACGGTTAAGGGAAGGTTGAGGGAAGGTTGAGGGACGGTTGAGGGACGGTTGAGGTACGGTTGACGGACGGTTGAAGGACGGTTGAGGAACGGTTGAGGGACGGTTGACAGATGGTTGAGGGACGGTTAAGGGATGGTTGAGGGGCGGTTGAGGGACGGTGGGGGGACGGTTGAGGGTCGGTTGAGAGAAGGTTGAGGGAAGGTTGAGAGACGGTTGAGGTACGGTTGAGGGACGGTTGAGGTACGGTTGAGGGACGGTTGAAGGACGGTTGACAGATGTTTGAGGGACGGTTAAGGGAAGGTTGAGGGAAGGTTGAGGGACGGTTGAGGGACGGTTGAGGTACGGTTGACGGACGGTTGAAGGACGGTTGAGGAACGGTTGAGGAACGGTTGATGGATGGTTGAGGGATGGTGCAGGGACGGTTGAGGGAAGGTAGAGGGACGGTCGAGGTATGGTTGAGGGACAGTTCAGGGTCGGTCGAGAGACGGTTGAGGGACGGTTGAGGGACGGTTGAGGTACGGTTGAGGGACGGTTGAAGGACGGTTGAGGAACGGTTGAGGGACGCTTGACAGATGTTTGAGGGACGGTTAAGGGAAGGTTGAGGGAAGGTTGAGGGACGGTTGAGGGACGGTTGAGGTACGGTTGACGGACGGTTGAAGGACGGTTGAGGAACGGTTGAGGGACGGTTGACAGATGGTTGAGGGACGGTTAAGGGATGGTTGAGGGGCGGTTGAGGGACGGTGGGGGGACGGTTGAGGGTCGGTTGAGAGAAGGTTGAGGGAAGGTTGAGAGACGGTTGAGGTACGGTTGAGGGTGAGTTGCGGTTGAAGTTGAGGTTGAGCATGAGGTTAAAGTTGAAATTGAAATTGAGGTTAAGCTTGAGGTTACGATTGAGGTTGAGGTTGAAGTTAAGGTTGAGGTTGAGGTTGAGGTTGTCGTTGAGGTTGAGGTTGAGGTTGATGTTGAGATTGAGATTGAGGATGAGGTTGAAGTTGAAGATGAGTTTGTAGTTGATGTTGAGGTTGAGGTTGACGTTGACGTTGAGGCTAAGATTGAGATTGATGTTGAGGTTGAAGACAGGTATCAACTGAAAGGTCTTTAAATGGGGAACAACAGCGCTCTATATCATTTTCGTGCCACTTCTATAGGTTAAGCGCAATACTTGAAGGAGTGTATTTGTATAGAACGAAAAACACTCCCCAATTCTCTCAGTCATATCCTGAGTTCTGGTCAACCGATCGCGCCAAGTCAGGTATTATATCAAACGTTTTTAAATGAGAAACAACCGCGCTATATAACGTTTTCCTGCCACTTCTATAGTTTAGGCTAAGTACTTGAATGAGTGTATTTGTATAGAGCGAAAAACATGTCCCAATCCTTTCAGTCATAGCTCGAGTTCTAGGCAACCGATCGCGCCAAGACAGGTATCAAATGAAAGGTCTTTAAATGGGGAACAACCGCGCTCTATTTCATTTTCGTGCCACTTCTAAAGGTTAGGCGCAGTACTTGAAGGAGTGTATTTGTATAGAGCGAAAAACACTCCCCACTCCTCGCAGTCATATCTTGAGTTCTGGCCAACCGATCGCGCCAAGTCAGGTATTAAATGAAAGGTCTTTAAATGAGGAACAACCGCGACTATATCATTTTCGTGCCACTTCTATGGTTTAGAAGAACATATACATATCACAACATATCTGCATATCTATCCTAACTTCCAACTTTACTAACTCAGCTGTTTGCTTGCCTTATATTTTCGGATATTCTACTATAAACATAAACAGTGACGCTATTCGAATTGAGGATTACTCGATATACTCGAATTTCAGCAGATTACATTTTGGTAAGTTAACATCTGAACTTTTAGTTTTATTGTATCCATATTTCCTAAATATTTCTTGGCTCTGTTTGTAACTATTTACACTATTGGTTGAATATACTGCAAGACTACCAACTACAAAGGGATAGTACATAGTAACGCCGATGTAATGCGTCGGTGGCTCCATAGACTCCATCCTTAGATCAACCTAATAAATGTATGAAGTTTTGCAGTATATTAAAGAGTCAGCAGGTGGTATAATAAGAAAGGAGTAGATCCATTGTTTGCTGGAAAATATAAACTATAATCGACTAAGTTATAGAAAGCCTAAAAGCTGAGGCTTTGTAATGGTTTAGTCTTATAACTCTATTTAGCATACAAAATTTACCGTAATTGAAGGAGCGTATTTGTATAGAGAAAAAACACTCTGCACTCTTTTCAGTCATATCTCGAGTTTTAGACAACCGATCGCGCCAAGCCATATATCAAATGAAAGGTCTTTAAATGAGGAACAACCGCGCTATATAACATTTTCGTGTCACTTCTATAGTTTAGGCGCAGTACCGGAACGAGCGTATTTGTTTAGAGCGAAAAACACTCCCCAATCCTTTCAGTCATATCTCTAGGTCTAGCCAACCGATCGCGCCAAGCCATATATCAAATGAAAGGTCTTTAAATGAGGAACAATCGCGCTATATAACATTTTCGTGCCACTTCTATAGTTTAGGCGCAGTAAATGTGTATTGTATAGAGCGAAAAACACTCCCCACTCCTTTCAGTTATATCTCGAGTTCTGGCCAATCGATCGCACCAAGTTAGGTATCAAATGATAGGTCTTTAAATGAGGAACAACCGCGCTATATATCATTTTCGTGTCGCTTCTATAGTTTAGGCGCAGTACTTGAGGGAGTGTATTTGTATAGAGCGAAAAACTTTCCCCACTTCTTTCAGTCATATCTTCAGTTGTGGCCAACCGATCGCGCCACGTCAGTTATCAAATGAAAGGTCTTTAAATAAGGAACAACCGCGCTCTATATAATTTTCGTGCCACTTCTATAGTTTAGGCGCAGTAAGTGTGCATTTTATAGAGCGAAAAACACTCCCCACTCTTCACAACCGTCCCTTAACCGTCCCTCAACCATCCCTCAACCATCCCTCAACCTTCCCTCAACCGTCCCTCAACTCTCCCTCAACGTTACCTCAACTTTTCCTCAACCTTACCTCAATCTTTCCTCAACCTTCCCTCAACATTGCTTCAACCGACCCTCAACCGTCCCTCAAATGGCCCTCAAACTTTCCTTAAACGTCCCTCAACCACCCCTCAACCACCCCTCAACCACCCCTCAACCACCCCTCAACCACCCCTCAACCACCCCTCAACCACCCCTCAACCTTCCTGCAACCGACCCTCAACCATCCCTTAACCGTCCCTCAACCGTCCCTCGACCGTCCTTGAACTGTCACTCAACCATCCCTCGACCATCCCTCGACCGTCCCTCAAACGTCCCTCAACGTTACCTCAACTTTCCCTCAACCTTACCTCAACCTTACCTCAATCTTTCCTCAACCTTCCCTCAACCTTGCTTCAACCGACCCTCAACCCTCCCTCAAATGGCCCTCAAACTTCCCTCAAACGTCCGTCAACCACCCCTCAACCTTCCCTCAACCGACCCTCAACCTTCCCTCAACCACCACTCTAGGGTCCCTCAACCGTCCCTTAACCGTCCCTCAACCATCCCTCAACCATCCCTCAACCATCCCTCAACCTTCCCTCAACCGTCTCACAACCGTCCCACAACCATCCCTCCGTCCCTCAACCGTCCCTCAACCATCCCTCGACCATCCCTCGACCGTCCCTCTACCTTCTCTCAAACGTCCCTCAACCACCCCGCAACCTTCCCTCAACCGACCCTCAACCTTCCCTCAACCACCACTCTACGGTCCCTCAACCGTCCCTCAACGATCCCTCAACCATCCCTCAACCTTCCCTCAACCGTCTCACAACCGTCCCACAACCATCCCTCCGTCCCTCAACCATCCCTCAACCGTTCCTCAACCGTCCCTCAACCGTCCCTCAACCGTCCATCAACTCTCCCTCAACGTTACCTCAACTTTCCCTCAACCTTACCTCAATCTTTCCTCAACCTTCCCTCAACCTTGCTTCAACCGACCCTCAACCGTCCCTCAAATGACCCTCAAACGTCCCTCAAACGTCCCTCAACCACCCCTCAACCTTCCCTCAACCGTTCCTCAACCGTGCCTCAACCGTCCCTCAACCGTCCCTCAACCGTCCGTCGACCGTCCCTGAACTTTCACTCAACCATCCCTCGACCATCCCTCGACCGTCCCTCTACCTTCCCTCAACCATCCCTCAACCATCCCTCAACCATCCATCAACCGTTCCTCAACCGTTCCTCAACCGTCCCTCAACTCTCCCTCAACGTTACCTCAACTTTCCCTCAACCTTACCTCAACCTTTTCTCAGCCTTCCCTCAACCTTCCCTCAACCGACCCTCAACCTTCCCTCAACCACCACTCTACGGTCCCTCAACCGTCCCTTAACCCTCCCTCAACCATCCCTCAACCATCCCTCAACCATCCCTCAACCTTCCCTCAACCGTCCCTCAACCATCACTCAACCGTCCCTCAACCGTCTCTCAACCGTCTCATGATAGGTCTTTAAATGAGGAACAACCGCACTATATATCATTTTCATGCCACTTCTATAGTTTAGGCGTAGTAATGAAGGAGTGTATTTGTATAGAGCGAAAAACACTCCCCAATTCTTTCAGTCATATCTCGAGTTTTAGACAACCGAACGTGCCAAGACAGGTATCAAATGAAAGGTCTTTAAATAAGGAACAACCGCGCTCTATATAATTTTCGTGCCACTTCTATAATTTAGGCGCAGTACTTGAAGGAGCCGTCTCTCAACCGACCCTAAACCGCCCCTCAACCTTCTCTTAACCGTCCTTCAACCTTCCCTCAAGCTTCCCTTAACCGTCCCTCAACCATCTGTCAACCGTTCCTTAACCGTCCTTCAACCGTCCCTCAAGCGTACCTCAACTCTCCCTCAACGTTACCTCAACTTTCCCTCAACCTTACCTCAACCTTTTCTCAACTTTCCCCCAACCTTGCTTCAACCGACCCTCAACCGTCCCTCAAATGGCCCTCAAACTTCCCTCAAACGTCCCACAACCACCCCTCAACCTTCCCTTAACCGACCCTCAACCTTCCCTCAACCACCACTCTACGGTCCCCCAACCGTCCCTTAACCGTCCCTCAACCAACCCTCAACCATCCCTCAACCTTCCCTCAACCGTCCCTCAACTCTCCCTCAACGTTACCTCAACTTTCCCTCAACCTTACCTCAATCTTTCCTCAACCTTCCCTCAACCTTGCTTCAACCGACCCTCAAACGTCCCTCAAATGGCCCTCAAACTTCCCTCAAACGTCCCTCAACCACCCCTCAACCTTCCCTCAACCGTCCCTCGACCGTCCCTGAACTGTCACTCAACCATCCCTCGACCATCCCTCGACCGTCCCTCTACCATCCCTCAAACGTCCCTCAACCATCCCTCAACCATACATCAACCGTTCCTCAACCGTCCCTCAACCGTCTCTCAACTCTCCCTCAACGTTACCTCAACTTTCCGTCAACCTTACTTCAACCTTTCCTCAACCTTCCCTCAACCGTCCCTCAAATGGCCCTCAAACTTCCCTCAAACGTCCCTCCACCACCCCTCAACCTTCCCTCAACCGACCCTCAACCTTCCCTCAACCACCACTCTACGGTACCTCAACCGTCCCTTAACCGTCCCTCAACCATCCCTCAACCATCCCTCAACTATCCCTCAACTTTCCCTCAACCGTCTCACAACCGTCCCACAACCATCCCTCCGTCCCTCAACCATCCCTCAACCGTTCCTCAACCGTCCCTCAACCGTCCCTCAACCGTCCCTCAACCGTCCCTCAACCGTCCCTCAACCGTCCCTCAACCGTCCCTCAACCGGCCCTCAACCGTCCCTCAACCGTCCCTCAACTCTACCTCAACGTTACCTCAACTTTCCCTCAACCTTACCTCAATCTTTCCTCAACCTTCCCTCAACCTTGCTTCAACCGACCCTCAACCGTCCCTCAACCGTCCCTCAACTCTCCCTCAACGTTACCTCAACTTTCCCTCAACCTTACCTCAATCTTTCCTCAACCTTCCCTCAACCTTGCTTCAACCGACCCTCAACCGTCCCTCAAATGGCCCTCAAGCGTCCCTCAAACGTCCCACAACCACCCCTCAACCTTCCCTTAACCGACCCTCAACCTTCCCTCAACCACCACTCTACGGTCCCCCAACCATCCCTTAACCGTCCCTCAACCATCCCTCAACCATCCCTCAACCTTCCCTCAACCGTCCCTCAACTCTCCCTCAACGTTACCTCAACTTTCCGTCAACCTTACTTCAACCTTTCCTCAACCTTCCCTCAACCTTGCTTCAACCGACCCTCAACCGTCCCTCAAATGGCCCTCAAACTTCCCTCAAACGTCCCTCAACCACCCCTCAACCTTCCCTCAACCGTCCCTCGACCGTCCCTGAACTGTCACTCAACCATCCCTCGACCATCCCTCGACCGTCCCTCTACCATCCCTCAAACGTCCCTCAACCATCCCTCAACCATACATCAACCGTTCCTCAACCGTCCCTCAACCGTCCCACAACCATCCCTCCGTCCCTCAACCATCCCTCAACCGTTCCTCAACCGTCCCTCAACCGTCCCTCAACCGGCCCTCAACCGTCCCTCAACCTTCCCTCAACCGACCCTCAGCCGTACCTCAACCGTCCCTCAACCGTCCCACAACCATCCCTCAACCGTCCCTCAACCGTTCCTCAACCGTCCCTCAACCGTCCCTCGACCGTCCCTGAACTTTCACTCAACCATCCCTCGACCATCCCTCGACCGTCCCTCTACCTTCCCTCTACCTTCCCTCAACCGTCCCTCAACCATCCCTCAACCATCCATCAACCGTTCCTCAACCGTCCCTCAACCGTCCCTCAACTCTCCCTCAACGTTACCTCAACTTTCCCTCAACCTTACCTCAACCTTTTCTCAGCCTTCCCTCAACCGACCCTCAACCTTCCCTCAACCGCCACTCTACGGTCCCTCAACCGTCCCTTAACCGTCCCTCAACCATCCCTCAACCATCCCCCACCTTCCCTCAACCGTCCCTCAACCGTCTCACAACCGTCCCACAACCATCCCTCCGTCCCTCAACCGTCCCTCAACCATCACTCAACCGTCCCTCAACCGTCTCTCAACCGTCTCATAACCGTCCTTCAACAGCGAGCCCTACCTGCGGCTAGCGGAGCCTACCTACGGCCAGCGGAGCGCTACCTACTGCCAGCGGAGCCCTACATACTGCAAGCGAAGTTCTAAATACAGCCAGCGGAGCCCTACATACGGCCAGCGGAGCCCTACCTACGGCCAGCGGAGCCCTACCTACGGCCAGCGGAGCCCTACCTACGGCCAGCGGAGCCCTACCTACGGCTAGCGGAGCCCTACCTACTGCCAACGGAGCCCTACCTACTGCCAACGGAGCCCTACCTACGCCCAGCGAAGCCCTACCCACAGCCAGCGGAGCCCTACCTACGGCCAGCGGAGCCCTACCTACGGCCAGCGGAGCCCTACCTACGGCCAGCGGAGCCCTACCTACGGCCAGCGGAGCCCTACCCACAGCCAGCGGAGCCCTACATATTGCCAGTGGAGCGCTACCTACGGCTAGCGGAGCCCTACCTACGGCCCACAACCAGCGGAGCCCTACATATTGCCCCCTGGCCATAGGTAGGGCTCCGCTGGCCTTAGGTAGGGCTCCGCTGGCCTTAGGTAGGGTTCCGCTGGCCTTAGGTAGGGCTCCGCTGGCAGTAGGTAGGGCTCCGCTGGCAGTAGGTAGGGCTCCGCTGGCAGTAGGTAGGGCTCCGCTGGCAGTAGGTAGCGCTCCGCTGACCGTACGTAGGGCTCCGCTAGCCGTAGGTAGCGCTCAACTGGCAATATGTAGGGCTCCGCTGGCCGTAGCTAGGGCTCCGCTTGCAGTAGGTAGGGCTCCGCTGGCTGTAGTTACAGCTCTATTGGCCGTAGTTAGAGATCCACTGGCCATAGGTAGGGCTCCGCTGGCCGTATGTAGGGCTCCGCAGGAAGTAGGTAGGACGGTTGAGGATTCGGTTGAGGAACGGTTGAGGAACGGTTGAGGGACGGTTGAGGAACGGTTGAAAGACGGTTGAAAGACGGTTGAAAGACGGTTGAGGGACGGTTGAGGGACGGTTGAGGGACGGTTGAGGGACGGTTGAGGGACGGTTGAGGGAAGGTTGAGGGGAGGTTGAGGGACGTTTGAGGGACGTTTGAGGACCATTTGAGGGACGGTTGAGGGTCGGTTGAGGCAAGGTTGAGGGAAGGTTGAGGCAAGGTTGAGGGAAGGTTGAGGAAAGGTTGAGGTAAGGTTGAGGGAAAGTTGAGGTAAGGTTGAGGGAGGGTTGAGGGACAGTTGAGGAACCGTTGATGAAGGTTTGAGGGATGGTTGAGGGACGGTTGAGGGAAGGTAGAGGGACGGTCGAGGTATGGTTGAGGGACAGTTCAGGGTCGGTCGAGGGACGGTTGAGGGACGGTTGAGGAACGCTTGAGGGACGGTTGAGGGACGGTTGAGGGACGGTTGATCGACGGTTGAGGGACGGTTGAGGGACGGTTAAGGAACGGTTGAGGGACGGTTGACAGATGGTTGAGGGACGGTTAAGGGAAGGTTGAGAGACGGTTGACGGACGGTTGAAGGACGGTTGAGGGCCGGTTGACAGATGGTTGACGGACGGTTAAGAGAAGGTTGAGGATCGGTTGAGGGACGGTTGAGGGTCGGTTGAGGGACGGTTGAGGGTCGGTTGAGGGACGGTTGAGGGTCGGTTGTGGGACGGTTGAGGGGCGGTTGAAGGACGGTTGGGGGACGGTTGAGGGTCGGTTGAGAGAAGGTTGAGGGAAGGTTGAGATACGGTTGAGGTACGGTTGAGGGTGAGTTGCGGTTGAAGTTGAGGTTGAGCATGAGGTTAAAGTTGAAATTGAAATTGAGGTTAAGCTTGAGGTTACGATTGAGGTTGAGGTTGAAGTTAAGGTTGAGGTTGAGGTTGGGGTTGAGGTTGTCGTTGAGGTTGAGGTTGAGGTTGAGGTTGATGTTGATATTGAGATTGAGATTGAGATTGAGGATGAGGTTGAAGTTGAAGATGAGTTTGTAGTTGATGTTGAGGTTGACGTTGACGTTGACGTTGAGGCTAAGATTGAGATTGATGTTGAGGTTGACGACAGGTATCAACTGAAAGGTCTTTAAATGGGGAACAACCGCGCTCTATATCATTTTCGTGCCACATCTATAGGTTAGGCGCAGTACTTGAAGGAGTGTATTTGTATAGAGCGAAAAACACTCCCCACTCCTCTCAGTCATATCTTGAGTTCTGGCTAACCGATCGCGCCAAGTCAGGTATTAAATGAAAGGTCTTTAAATGACAAACAACCGCGCTATATAACGTTTTTGTGCCACTTCTATAGTTTAGGCTCAGTACTTGAATGAGTGTATTTGTATAGAGCGAAAAACATGCCCCAATCCTTTCAGTCATATCTCGAGTTCTAGGCAACCGATCGCGCCAAGACAGGTATCAAATGAAAGGCCTTTAAATGGGGAACAACCGCGCTCTATATAATTTTCGTGCCACTTCTAAAGGTTAGGCGCAGTACTTGAAGGAGTGTATTTGTATAGAGCGAAAAACACTCCCCACTCCTCTCAGTCATATCTTGAGTTCTGGCCAACCGATCGCGCCAAGTCAGGTATTAAATGAAAGGTCTTTAAATGAGGAACAACCGCGCTCTATATCATTTTCGTGCCACTTCTATAGTTTAGAAGAACATATACATATCCTACATATCTGCATATCTATCCTAACTTCCAACTTTACTAACTCAGCTGTTTGCTTGCCTTATATTTTCAGATATTCTACTATAAACATAAACAGTGACGCTATTCGAATTGAGGATTACTCGATATACTCGAATTTCAGCGGAAGACATTTTGGTAAGTTATACGCATGTACAGTTAACATCTGAACTTTTAATTTCATTGTATCCATATTTCCTAAATATTTCTTGGCTCTGTTTGTAACTATTTACACTATTGGTTGAATATATTGCAAGACTACCAACTACAAAGGGATAGTACATAGTAACGCCGATGTAATGCGTCGGTGGCTCCATAGACTCCATCCTTAGATCAACCTAATAAATATATGAAGTTTTGCAGTATATTAAAGAGTCAGCAGGTGGTATAATTAGAAAGGAGTAGATCCATTGTTTGCTGGAAAATATAAACTATAATCGACTTATAGAAAGCCTAAAAGCTGAGGCTTTGTAATGGTTTAGTCTTATAACTCTATTTAGCATACAAAATTTACCGTAATTGAAGGAGCGTATTTGTATAGAGAGAAAAACACTCTGCACTCCTTTCAGTCATATCTCGAGTTTTAGCCAACCGATCGCGCCAAGCCATATATCAAATGAAAGGTCTTTAAATGAGGAACAACCGCGCTATATAATATTTTCGTGTCACTTTTATAGTTTAGGCGCAGTACCTGAACGAGCGTATTTGTTTAGAGCGAAAAACACTCCCCACTCCTTTCAGTCATATCTCTAGGTCTACCCAACCGATCGCGCCAAGCCATATATCAAATGAAAGGTCTTTAAATGAGGAACAACCGCGCTATATAACATTTTCGTGCCACTTCTATAGTTTAGGCGCAGTAAATATGTATTGTATAGAGCGAAAAACACTCCCCACTCCTTTCAGTTATATCTCGAGTTCTGGCCAACCGATCGCACCAAGTTAGGTATCAAATGATAGGTCTTTAAATGAGGAACAACCGCGCTATATATCATTTTCGTGTCACTTCTATAGTTTAGGCGCAGTACTTGAAGGAGTGTATTTGTATAGAGCGAAAAACACGCCCCACTTCTTTCAGTCATATCTTGAGTTGTGGCCAACCGATCGCGCCACGTCAGGTATCAAATGAAAGGTCTTTAAATAAGGAACAACCGCGCTCTATATAATTTTCGTGCCACTTCTATAGTTTAGGCGCAGTAAGTGTGTATTTTATAGAGCGAAAAACACTCCCCACTCCTTTCAGTTATATCTCGAGTTCTGGCCAACCGATCGCACCAAGACAGGTATCAAATGATAGGTCTTTAAATGAGGAACAACCGCACTATATATCATTTTCATGTAACTTCTATAGTTTAGGGGCAGTACTTGAAGGAGTGTATTTGTATAGAGCGAAAAACACTCCCCAATTCTTTCAGTCATATCTCGAGTTTTAGACAACCGATCGTGCCAAGACAGGTATCAAATGAAAGGTCTTTAAATAAGGAACAACCACGCTCTATATCATTTCCGTGCCACTTCTATAATTTAGGCGCAGTACTTGAAGGAGCCGTCTCTCAACCGACCCTAAACCGTCCCTCAACCTTCTCTTAACCGTCCTTCAACCTTCCCTCAACCTTCCCTTAACTGTCCCTCAACCGACCCTCAACCGACCCTCAACCGACCCTCAACCGACCCTCAACCGACCCTCAACCTTCCCTTAACTGTCCCTCAACCGACCCTCAACCGACCCTCAACCGACCCTCAACCGACCCTCAACCGTCCCTCAACCGTCCCTCAACCGTCCCTCAACCGTCCCTCAACCGTCCCTCAACCGTCCCTCAACCGTCTTTCAACCGTCTTTCAACCGTTCCTCAACCGTCCTTCAACCGTCTCTCAACCGAATCCTCAACCGTCCTACCTACTTCCTGCGGAGCCCTACATACGGCTAGCGGAGCCCTACCTACGGCCAGCGGAGCCCTACCTACGGCCAGCGGAGCCCTACCTACGGCCAGCGGAGCCCTACCTACGGCCAGCGGAGCCCTACCCACAGCCAGCGGAGCCCTACCCACAGCTAGCGGAGCCCTACCCACAGCCAGCGGAGCCCTACATATTGCCAGTGGAGCGCTACCTACGGCCAGCGGGCAGTAGGTAGGGCTCCGCTGGCCGTAGGTAGGGCTTCGCTGACCGTAGGTAGGGCTCCGCTAGCCGTAGGTAGCGCTCAACTGGCAATATGTAGGGCTCCGCTGGCTGTGGGTAGGCCTCCGCTGGGCATAGGTAGGGCTCCGCTGGCCGTAGCTAGGGCTCCGCTTGCAGTAGGTAGGGCTCCGCTAGCCGTATGTAGGGCTCCGCAGGAAGTAGGTAGGACGGTTGAGGATTCGGTTGAGAGACGGTTGAAGGACGGTTAAGGAACGGTTGAAAGACGGTTGAAAGACGGTTGAGGGACGGTTGAGGGACGGTTGAGGGACGGTTGAGGGACGGTTGAGGGACGGTTGAGGGACGGTTGAGGGACGGTTGAGGGACGGTTGAGGGACGGTTGAGGGACGGTTGAGGGACGGTTGAGGGACGGTTGAGGGACGGTTGAGGGACGGTTGAGGGACGGTTGAGGGACGGTTGAGGGACGGTTGAGGGACGGTTGAGGGACGGTTGAGGGACGGTTGAGGGACGGTTGAGGGACGGTTGAGGGACGGTTGAGGGACGGTTGAGGGACGGTTGAGGGACGGTTGAGGGACCATTGGCCCTCCATTGGCCGTAGTTAGAGCTCCACTGGCCGTAGGTAGGCCTCCGCTGGCCGTAGGTAGGGCTCCGGTGGCCGTATGTAGGGCTCCGCTGAAGTAGGTAGGACGGTTGAGGGACGGTTGAGGGACGGTTGAGGGACGGTTGAGGGACGGTTGAGGGACGGTTTAGGGACGGTTGAGGGACGGTTGAGGGACGGTTGAGGGACGGTTGAGTTACGGTTGAGGGACGGTTGAGGGGCGGTTGAGGGACGGTTGAGGGTCGGCTGAGGGTCGGTTGAGGGACGGTTGAGGGTCGGTTGAGGGTCGGTTGAGGGGCGGTTGAGGGGCGGTTGAGGGGCGGTTGAGGGGCGGTTGAGGGGCGGTTGAGGGGCGGTTGAGGGGCGGTTGAGGGGCGGTTGAGGGGCGGTTGAGGGGCGGTTGAGGGGCGGTTGAGGGGCGGTTGAGGGGCGGTTGAGGGGCGGTTGAGGGGCGGTTGAGGGACTGTTGAGGGACGGTTCAGCGAGGGTTGAGGGACGGTTGAGATACCGTTGAGGGACTGTTGAGGGACGGTTGAGGAACCGTTGAGGGACTGTTGAGGGACGGTTGAGCGAGGGTTGAGGGACGGTTTAGGGTCGGTTGAAGGAATGTTAAGAGACGGTTGGGGGACGGTTGAGGGACGGTTGGGAGACGGTTGAGGGACGGTTGAGGGACGGTTGAGGGACGGTTGAGGGTCGGTTGGGGGAAGGTTGAGGGATGGTTGAGGGATGGTTCAGGGACGGTTAAGGGACGGTTGAGGGAACGTAGAGGGGTGGTTGCGGGATGGTTGTGGGACGGTTGTGAGACGGTTGAGGGACGGTTAAGGGAAGGTTGAGGGATGGTTGAGGGATGGTTGAGGGACGGTTAAGGGACGGTTGAGGGACCGTAGAGGGGTGGTTGAGGGTCGTTTGAGGGAAGGTTGAGGGGAGGTTGAGGGACGTTTGAGGGACGTTTGAGGACCATTTGAGGGACGGTTGAGGGTCGGTTGAGGCAAGGTTGAGGGAAGGTTGAGGAAAGGTTGAGGTAAGGTTGAGGGAAAGTTGAGGTAAGGTTGAGGGACGGTTGAGGGACGGTTGAGGGACGGTTGAGGAACGGTTGATGGAGGGTTGAGGGATGGTTGAGGGAAGGTAGAGGGACGGTCGAGGTATGGTTGAGGGACAGTTCAGGGTCGGTCGAGGGACGGTTGAGGGACGGTTGAGGAACGGTTGAGGGACGGTTGAGGGACGGTTGAGGTACGGTTGAGGTACGGTTGAGGTACGGTTGAGGGACGGTTGAAGGACGGTTGAGGAACGGTTGACAGATGGTTGAGGGACGGTTAAGGGAAGGTTGAGGGAAGGTTGAGGGACGGTTAAGGGACGGTTGAGGTACGGTTGACAAACGGTTGAAGGACGGTTGAGAGACGGTTGACAGATGGTTGAGCGGAGCCCTACCCACAGCCGTAGTTAGCGCTCAACTGGCAATATTTAGGGCTCCGCTGGCTGTGGGTAGGCCTCCGCTGGGCATAGGTAGGGCTCCGCTGGCCGTAGCTAGGGCTCCGCTTGCAGTAGGTAGGGCTCCGCTGGCTGTAGTTACAGCTCTATTGGCCGTAGTTAGAGATCCACTGGCCGTAGGTAGGGCTCCGCTGGCCGTAGGTAGGGCTCCGCTAACCGTATGTAGGGCTCCGCAGGAAGTAGGTAGGACGGTTGAGGATTCGGTTGAGGGACGGTTGAGGGACGGTTGAGGAACGGTTGAAAGACGGTTGAGGGAAGGTTGAGGGACGGTTGAGGGACCATTGGCCCTCCATTGGCCGTAGTTAGAGCTCCACTGGCCGTAGGTAGGCCTCCGCTGGCCGTAGGTAGGGCTCCGCTGGCCGTATGTAGGGCTCCGCTGAAGTAGGTAGGACGGTTGAGGGTTCGGTTGAGGGACGGTTGAGGGACGGTTGAGGGACGGTTGAGGGACGGTTGAGGGACGGTTGAGGGACGGTTGAGGGACGGTTAAGCGACGGTTAAGGGACGGTTTAGGGACGGTTGAGGGACGGTTGAGGGACGGTTGAGTTACGGTTGAGGGACGGTTGAGGGTCGGTTGAGGGACGGTTGAGGGACGGTTGAGGGTCGGTTGAGGGACGGTTGAGGGGCGGTTGAGGGGCGGTTGAGGGGCGGTTGAGGGGCGGTTGAGGGGCGGTTGAGGGGCGGTTGAGGGACGGTTGAGGGACGGTTGAGGGACGGTTGAGGGACGGTTGTGGGTCGGTTGAGGGGCGGTTTTGGGACGGTTGAGGGACGGTTGAGGAACCGTTGAGGGACTGTTGAGGGACGGTTCAGCGAGGGTTGAGGGACGGTTTAGGGTCGGTTGAAGGACGGTTAAGAGACGGTTGAGAGACGGTTGAGGGACGTTGAGGGACGGTTGGGGGACGGTTAAGGGACGGTTGGGGGACGGTTGAGGGACGGTTGAGGGACGGTTAAGGGACGTTTGAGGGACGGTTGAAGGACGGTTGAGGGACGGTTGAGGAACCGTTGAGGGACTGTTGAGGGACGGTTAAGCGAGGGTTGAGGGACGGTTTAGGGTCGGTTGAAGGAATGTTAAGAGACGGTTGAGAGACGGTTGAGGGACGGTTGAAGGAATGTTAAGAGACGGTTGAGAAACGGTTGAGGGACGGTTGAGGGACGGTTGAGGGACGGTTGGGGGACGGTTGAGGGATGGTTGAGGGATGGTTGAGGGAAGGTTAAGGGGACGGTTGAGGGAACGTAGAGGGGTGGTTGCGGGATGGTTGAGGGACGGTTGAGGAACGGTTGAGGGACGGTTGACAGATGGTTGAGGGACGGTTAAGGGAAGGTTGAGGGAAGGTTGAGGGACGGTTGAGGGACGGTTATGGTACGGTTGACGGACGGTTGAAGGACGGTTGAGGGACGGTTAACAGATGGTTGAGGGACTGTTAAGGGAAGGTTGAGGGTCGGTTGAGGGACGGTTGAGGGTCGGTTGAGGTACGGTTGAGGAACCGTTGAGGGACTGTTGAGGGACGGTTGAGCGAGGGTTGAGGGACAGTTTAGGGTCGGTTGAAGGAATGTTAAGAGACGGTTGAGAGACGGTTGAGGGACGGTTGAGGGACGGTTGGGGGACGGTTTAGGGACGGTTGGGAGACGGTTGAGGGACGGTTGAGGGACGGTTGAGGGACGGTTGAGGGACGGTTAAGGGACGGTTGAGGGACGGTTGAGGAACCGTTGAGGGACTGTTGAGGGACTGTTAAGGGAAGGTTGAGGGTCGGTTGAGGGACGGTTGAGGGTCGGTTGAGGGACGGTTGATGGACGGTTGAGGAACCGTTGAGGGACTGTTGAGGGACGGTTGAGCGAGGGTTGAGGGACGGTTTAGGGTCGGTTGAAGGAATGTTAAGAGACGGTTGAGAGACGGTTGAGGGACGGTTGAGGGACGGTTGGGGGACGGTTGAGGGACGGTTGGGAGACGGTTGAGGGACGGTTGAGGGACGGTTGAGGGACGGTTGAGGGACGATTGAGGGTCGGTTGGGGGAAGGTTGAGGGATGGTTGAGGGAAGGTTAAGGGACGGTTGAGGGAACGTAGAGGGGTGGTTGCGGGATTGTTGTGGGACGGTTGTGAGACGGTTGAGGGACGGTTAAGGGAAGGTTGAGGGATGGTTGAGGGACGGTTAAGGGACGGTTGAGGGACCGTAGAGGGGTGGTTGCGGGTCGTTTGAGGGAAGGTTGAGGGGAGGTTGAGGGACGTTTGAGTGACGTTTGAGGACCATTTGTGGACCATTTGAGGGACGGTTGAGGGTCGGTTGAGGCAAGGTTGAGGGAAGGTTGAGGAAAGGTTGAGGTAAGGTTGAGGGAAAGTTGAGGTAAGGTTGAGGGACGGTTGAGGGACGGTTGAGGGACTGTTGAGGAACGGTTGATGGAGGGTTGAGGGATGGTTGAGGGACGGTTGAGGTACGGTTGAGGTACGGTAGAGGGACGGTCGAGGTATGGTTGAGGGACAGTTCAGGGTCGGTCGAGGGACGGTTGAGGGACGGTTGAGGAACGGTTGAGGAACGGTTGAGGGACGGTTGAGGGACGGTTGAGGGACGGTTGACGGACGGTTGAAGGACGGTTGAGGGACGGTTAACAGATGGTTGAGGGACTGTTAAGGGGCGGTTGAGGGTCGGTTGAGGGACGGTTGAGGGTCGGTTGAGCGACGTTTGAGGGACGGTTGCGGAACCGTTGAGGGACTGTTGAGGGACGGTTGAGCGAGGGTTGAGGGACGGTTTAGGGTCGGTTGAAGGAATTTTAAGAGACGGTTGAGTGACGGTTGAGGGACGGTTGAGGGACGGTTGAGGGGCGGTTGAGGGTCGGTTGGGGGAAGGTTGAGGGATGGTTGAGGGATGGTTGAGGGAAGGTTAAGGGACGGTTGAGGGAACGTAGAGGGGTGGTTGTGGGATGGTTGTGGGACGGTTGTGAGACGGTTGAGGGACGGTTAAGGGAAGGTTGAGGGATGGTTGAGGGATGGTTGAGGGACGGTTAAGGGACGGTTGAGGGACCGTAGAGGGGTGGTTGAGGGTCGTTTGAGGGAAGGTTGAGGGGAGGTTGAGGGACGTTTGAGTGACGTTTGAGGACCATTTGAGGGACGGTTGAGGGTCGGTTGAGGCAAGGTTGAGGGAAGGTTGAGGAAAGGTTGAGGTAAGGTTGAGGGAAAGTTGAGGTAAGGTTGAGGGACGGTTGAGGGACGGTTGAGGAACGGTTGATGGAGGGTTGAGGGATGGTTGAGGGACGGTTGAGGGAAGGTAGAGGGAAGGTAGAGGGACGGTCGAGGTATGGTTGAGGGACAGTTCAGGGTCGGTCGAGGGTCGGTCGAGGGACGGTTGAGGGACGGTTGAGGAACGGTTGAGGGACGGTTGAGGGACGGTTGAGGGACGGTTGAGGTACGGTTGAGGTACGGTTGAGGGACGGTTGAGGTACGGTTGAGGGACGGTTGAAGGACGGTTGAGGAACGGTTGAGGGACGGATGACAGATGGTTGAGGGACGGTTAAGGGAAGGTTGAGGGAAGGTTGAGGGACGGTTGAGGGACGGTTGAGGGACGGTTGAGGTACGGTTGACGGACGGTTGAAGGACGGTTGAGGGACGGTTGACAGATGGTTGAGGGACTGTTAAGGGAAGGTTGAGGGTCGGTTGAGGGACGGTTGAGGGTCGGTTGAGGGACGGTTGAGGGTCGGTTGAGGGACGGTTGAGGGTCGGTTGAGGGACGGTTGAGGGGCGGTTGAGGGACGGTTGGGGGACGGTTGAGGGTCGGTTGAGAGAAGGTTGAGGGAAGGTTGAGAGACGGTTGAGGTACGGTTGAGGGTGAGTTGCGGTTGAAGTTGAGGTTGAGCATGAGGTTAAAGTTGAAATTGAAATTGAGGTTAAGCTTGAGGTTACGATTGAGGTTGAGGTTGAAGTTAAGGTTGAGGTTGAGGTTAATGTTGAGAGTGAGATTGAGGATGAGATTGAAGTTGAAGATGAGTTTGTAGTTGAGGTTGACGTTGACGTTGACGTTGAGGCTAAGATTGAGATTGATGTTGAGGTTGACGACAGGTATCAACTGAAAGGTCTTTAAATAGGGAACAACCGCGCTTTATATCATTTTCGTGCCACTTCTATAGGTTAGGCGCAGTACTTGAAGGAGTGTATTTGTATAGAGCGAAAAACATGCCCCAATCCTTTCAGTCATATCTCGAGTTCTAGGCAACCGATCGCGCCAAGACAGGTATCAAATGACAGCCCTTTAAATGGGAAACAACCCCGTTCTATATCATTTTCGTGCCACTTCTATAGTTTAGGCGCAGTACTTGAAGGAGTGTATTTGTATAGAGCGAAAAACACTCCCCACTCCTCTCAGTCATATCTTGAGTTCTGGCCAACCGATCGCGCCAAGTCAGGTATTAAATGAAAGGTCTTTAAATGACAAACAACCGCGCTATATAACGTTTTCGTGCCACTTCTATAGTTTAGGCTCAGTACTTGAATGAGTGTATTTGTATGGAGCGAAAAACATGCCCCAATCCTTTTAGTCATATCTCGAGTTCTAGGCAACCGATCGCGCCAAGACAGGTATCAAATGAAAGGCCTTTAAATGGGGAACAACCGCGCTCTATATCATTTTCGTGCCACTTCTAAAGGTTAGGCGCAGTACTTGAAGGAGTGTATTTGTATAGAGCGAAAAACACTCCCCACTCCTCTCAGTCATATCTTGAGTTCTGGCCAACCGATCGCGCCAAGTCAGGTATTAAATGAAAGGTCTTTAAATGAGGAACAACCGCGCTCTATATCATTTTCGTGCCACTTCTAAAGTTTAGAAGAACATATACATATCATATACATATACATATCTGCATATCTATCCTAACTTCCAACTTTACTAACTCAGCTGTTTGCTTGCCTTATATTTTCAGATATTCTACTATAAACATAAACAGTGACGCTATTCGAATTGAGGATTACTCGATATACTCGAATTTCAGCGGAAGACATTTTGGTAAGTTATACGCATGTACAGTTAACATCTGAACTTTTAATTTTATTGTATCCATATTTCCTAAATATTTCTTGGCTCTGTTTGTAACTATTTACACTATTGGTTGAATATATTGCAAGACTACCAACTACAAAGGGATAGTACATAGTAACGCCGATGTAATGCGTCGGTGGCTCCATAGACTCCATCCTTAGATCAACCTTATAAATGTATGAAGTTTTGCAGTATATTAAAGAGTCAGCAGGTGGTATAATTAGAAAGGAGTAGATCCATTGTTTGCTGGAAAATATAAACTATAATCGACTCAGTTATAGAAAGCCTAAAAGCTGAGGCTTTGTAATGGTTTAGTGTTATAACTCTATTTAGCATACAAAATTTACCGTAATTGAAGGAGCGTATTTGTATAGAGAGAAAAACACTCTGCACTCCTTTCAGTCATATCTCGAGTTTTAGACAACCGATCGCGCCAAGCCATATATCAAATGAAAGGTCTTTAAATGAGGAACAACCGCGCTATATAACATTTTCGTGTCACTTCTATAGTTTAGACGCAGTACCTGAACGAGCGTGTTTGTTTAGAGCGAAAAACACTCCCAACTCCTTTCAGTCATATCTCTAGGTCTACCCAACCGATCACGCCAAGCCATATATCAAATGAAAGGTCTTTAAATGAGGAACAACCGCGCTATATAACATTTTCGTGCCACTTCTATAGTTTAGGCGCAGTAAATGTGTATTGTATAGAGCGAAAAACACTCCCCACTCCTTTCAGTTATATCTCGAGTTCTGGCCAACCGATCGCACCAAGTTAGGTATCAAATGATAGGTCTTTAAATGAGGAACAACCGCGCTATATATCATTTTCGTGTCACTTCTATAGTTTAGGCGCAGTACTTGAAGGAGTGTATTTGTATAGAGCGAAAAACGTTCCCCACTTCTTTCAGTCATATCTTGAGTTGTGGCCAACCGATCGCGCCACGTCAGGTATCAAATGAAAGGTCTTTAAATAAGGAACAACCGCGCTCTATATAATTTTCGTGCCACTTCTATAGTTTAGGCGCAGTAAGTGTGTATTTTATAGAGCGAAAAACACTCCCCACTCCTTTCAGTTATATCTCGAGTTCTGGCTAACCGATCGCACCAAGACAGGTATCAAATGATAGGTCTTTAAATAAGGAACAACCGCACTATATATCATTTTCATGTCACTTCTATAGTTTAGGCGCAGTACTTGAAGGAGTGTATTTGTATAGAGCGAAAAACACTCCCCAATTCTTTCAGTCATATCTCGAGTTTTAGACAACCGATCGTGCCAAGACAGGTATCAAATGAAAGGTCTTTAAATAAGGAACAACCGCGCTCTATATCATTTTCGTGCCACTTTTATAATTTAGGCGCAGTACTTGAAGGAGCCGTCTCTCAACCGACCCTTAACCGTCCCTCAACCTTCTCTTAACCGTCCTTCAACCCTCGCTCAACCGTCCCTCAACAGTCCCTCAACGGTTCCTCAACCGTCCCTCAACCGTCCCACAACCGACCCTCAACCGTCCCTCAACCGTCCCTCAACCGTCCCTCAACCGTCCCTCAACCGTCCCTCAACCGTCCCTCAACCGTCCCTCAACCGTCCCTCAACCGTCCCTCAACCATCCCTCAACCGTCCCTCAACCGTCCCTCAACCGTCCCTCAACCGTCCCTCAACCCTCCCTCAACCGTCCCTCAACCGTCCCTCAACCGTCCTTCAACCGTTCCTCAACCATTCCTCAAACGTTCCTCAACTGTCCCTCAACCGAACCCTCAACCATCCTACCTACTTCAGCGGAGCCCTACCCACAGCCAGCGGAGCCCTACATATTGCCAGTGGAGCCCTACCTACGGCTAGCGGAGCCTACCTACGGCCAGCGGAGCGCTACCTACGGCCAGTGGAGCGCTACCTACTGCCAGCGGAGCCCTACATACTGCAAGCGAAGTTCTAAATACAGCCAGCGGAGCCCTACATACGGCCAGCGGAGCGCTACCTACTGCCAACGGAGCCCTACCTACGGCCAGCGGAGCCCTACCTACTGCCAACGGAGCCCTACCTACGGCCGGCGGAGCCCTACCTACGGCCGGCGGAGCCCTACCTACGGCCGGCGGAGCCCTACCTACGGCCAGCGGAGCCCTACCTACGGCCAGCGGAGCCCTACCTACGGCCAGCGGAGCCCTACCTACGGCCAGCGGAGCCCTACCCACAGCCAGCGGAGCCCTACATATTGCCAGCTGGCCTTAGGTAGGGCTCCGCTGGCAGTAGATAGGGCTCCGCTGGCAGTAGGTAGCGCTCCGCTGGCCGTAGGTAGGGCTTCGCTGACCGTAGGTAGGGCTCCGCTAGCCGTAGGTAGCGCTCAACTGGCAATATGTAGGGCTCCGCTGGCTGTGGTAGGCCTCCGCTGGGCATAGGTAGGGCTCCGCTGGCCGTAGCTAGGGCTCCGCTTGCAGTAGGTAGGGCTCCGCTGGCTGTAGTTACAGCTCTATTGGCCGTAGTTAGAGATCCACTGGCCGTAGGTAGGGCTCCGCTGGCCGTATGTAGGGCTCCGCTGGCCGTATGTAGGGCTCCGCAGGAAGTAGGTAGGGCGGTTGAGGATGCGGTTGAGGAACGGTTGAGGGACGGTTAAGGGACCGTTGAGGGAACGTAGAGGGGTGGTTGCGGGATGGTTGTGGGACGGTTGTGAGACGGTTGAGGGACGGTTAAGGGAAGGTTGAGGGATGGTTGAGGGATGGTTGAGGGATGGTTGAGGGACGGTTAAGGGACGGTTGAGGGACCGTAGAGGGGTGGTTGAGGACCATTTGAGGGACGGTTGAGGGTCGGTTGAGGCAAGGTTGAGGGAAGGTTGAGGAAAGGTTGAGGTAAGGTTGAGGGAAAGTTGAGGTAAGGTTGAGGGACGGTTGACGGACGGTTGAGGAACGGTTGATGGAGGGTTGAGGGATGGTTGAGGGACGGTTGAGGGAAGGTAGAGGGACGGTCGAGGTATGGTTGAGGGACAGTTCAGGGTGGGTCGAGGGACGGTTGAGGGACGGTTGAGGGGCGGTTGAGGAAGGGTTGAGGGTCGGTTGAGGGACGGTTGAGGGACGGTTGAGGTACGGTTGAGGTACGGTTGAGGGACGGTTGAAGGACGGTTGAGGAACGGTTGAGGGACGGTTGACAGATGGTTGAGGGACGGTTAAGAGAAGGTTGATGGAAGGTTGAGGGACGGTTGACGGACGGTTGAGGAACGGTTGATGGAGGGTTGAGGGATGGTTGAGGGACGGTTGAGGGAAGGTAGAGGGACGGTCGAGGTATGGTTGAGGGACAGTTCAGGGTGGGTCGAGGGACGGTTGAGGGACGGTTGAGGGACGGTTGAGGTACGGTTGAGGGTCGGTTGAGGGACGGTTGAGGTGCGGTTGAGGGACGGTTGGGGGACGGTTGAGGGTCGGTTAAGAGAAGGTTGAGGGAAGGTTGAGAGACGGTTGAGGTACGGTTGAGGGTGAGTTGCGGTTGAAGTTGAGGTTGAGCATGAGGTTAAAGTTGAAATTGAAATTGAGGTTAAGCATGAGGTTACGATTGAGGTTAGGGTTGAAGTTAAGGTTGAGGTTGAGGTTGAGGTTGAGGTTGAGGTTGTCGTTGAGGTTGAGGTTGAGGTTGAGGTTGATGTTGAGATTGAGATTGAGGATGAGGTTGAAGTTGAAGATGAGTTTGTAGTTGATGTTGAGGTTGAGGTTGACGTTGACGTTGAGGCTAAGATTGAGATTGATGTTGAGGTTGACGACAGGTATCAACTGAAAGATCTTTATATAGGGAACAACCGCGCTTTATATCATTTTCGTGCCACTTCTATAGGAGTGTATTTGTATAGAGCGAAAAACATGCCCCATTCCTTTCAGCCATATCTCGAGCTCTATCCAACCGATCGCGCCAAGTCAGGTATTAAATGAAAGGTCTTTAAATGAGGAACAACCGCGCTCTATATCATTTTCGTGCCACTTCTATAGTTTAGAAGAACATATACATATCATATACATATACATATCTGCATATCTATCCTAACTTCCAACTTTACTAACTCAGCTGTTTGCTTGCCTTATATTTTCAGATATTCTACTATAAACATAAACAGTGACGCTATTCGAATTGAGGATTACTCGATATACTCGAATTTCAGCGGAAGACATTTTGGTAAGTTATACGCATGTACAGTTAACATCTGAACTTTTAATTTTATTGTATCCATATTTCCTAAATATTTCTTGGCTCTGTTTGTAACTATTTACACTATTGGTTGAATATATTGCAAGACTACCAACTACAAAGGGATAGTACATAGTAACGCCGATGTAATGCGTCGGTGGCTCCATAGACTCCATCCTTAGATCAACCTTATAAATGTATGAAGTTTTGCAGTATATTAAAGAGTCAGCAGGTGGTATAATTAGAAAGGAGTAGATCCATTGTTTGCTGGAAAATATAAACTATAATCGACTCAGTTATAGAAAGCCTAAAAGCTGAGGCTTTGTAATGGTTTAGTGTTATAACTCTATTTAGCATACAAAATTTACCGTAATTGAAGGAGCGTATTTGTATAGAGAGAAAAACACTCTGCACTCCTTTCAGTCATATCTCGAGTTTTAGACAACCGATCGCGCCAAGCCATATATCAAATGAAAGGTCTTTAAATGAGGAACAACCGCGCTATATAACATTTTCGTGTCACTTCTATAGTTTAGACGCAGTACCTGAACGAGCGTGTTTGTTTAGAGCGAAAAACACTCCCAACTCCTTTCAGTCATATCTCTAGGTCTACCCAACCGATCACGCCAAGCCATATATCAAATGAAAGGTCTTTAAATGAGGAACAACCGCGCTATATAACATTTTCGTGCCACTTCTATAGTTTAGGCGCAGTAAATGTGTATTGTATAGAGCGAAAAACACTCCCCACTCCTTTCAGTTATATCTCGAGTTCTGGCTAACCGATCGCACCAAGACAGGTATCAAATGATAGGTCTTTAAATAAGGAACAACCGCACTATATATCATTTTCATGTCACTTCTATAGTTTAGGCGCAGTACTTGAAGGAGTGTATTTGTATAGAGCGAAAAACACTCCCCAATTCTTTCAGTCATATCTCGAGTTTTAGACAACCGATCGTGCCAAGACAGGTATCAAATGAAAGGTCTTTAAATAAGGAACAACCGCGCTCTATATCATTTTCGTGCCACTTTTATAATTTAGGCGCAGTACTTGAAGGAGCCGTCTCTCAACCGACCCTTAACCGTCCCTCAACCTTCTCTTAACCGTCCTTCAACCCTCGCTCAACCGTCCCTCAACAGTCCCTCAACGGTTCCTCAACCGTCCCTCAACCGTCCCACAACCGACCCTCAACCGTCCCTCAACCGTCCCTCAACCGTCCCTCAACCGTCCCTCAACCGTCCCTCAACCGTCCCTCAACCGTCCCTCAACCGTCCCTCAACCGTCCCTCAACCGTCCCTCAACCATCCCTCAACCGTCCCTCAACCGTCCCTCAACCGTCCCTCAACCGTCCCTCAACCGTCCCTCAACCGTCCCTCAACCGTCCCTCAACCGTCCCTCAACCGTCCTTCAACCGTTCCTCAACCATTCCTCAAACGTTCCTCAACCGTCCCTCAACCGAACCCTCAACCATCCTACCTACTTCAGCGGAGCCCTACCCACAGCCAGCGGAGCCCTACATATTGCCAGTGGAGCCCTACCTACGGCTAGCGGAGCCTACCTACGGCCAGCGGAGCGCTACCTACGGCCAGTGGAGCGCTACCTACTGCCAGCGGAGCCCTACATACTGCAAGCGAAGTTCTAAATACAGCCAGCGGAGCCCTACATACGGCCAGCGGAGCGCTACCTACTGCCAGCGGAGCCCTACCTACGGCCAGCGGAGCCCTACCTACTGCCAACGGAGCCCTACCTACGGCCGGCGGAGCCCTACCTACGGCCGGCGGAGCCCTACCTACGGCCAGCGGAGCCCTACCTACGGCCAGCGGAGCCCTACCTACGGCCAGCGGAGCCCTACCTACGGCCAGCGGAGCCCTACCTACGGCCAGCGGAGCCCTACCCACAGCCAGCGGAGCCCTACCCACAGCTAGCGGAGCCCTACATATTGCCAGCTGGCCTTAGGTAGGGCTCCGCTGGCAGTAGTTAGGGCTCCGCTGGCAGTAGGTAGCGCTCCGCTGGCCGTAGGTAGGGCTTCGCTGACCGTAGGTAGGGCTCCGCTAGCCGTAGGTAGCGCTCAACTGGCAATATGTAGGGCTCCGCTGGCTGTGGTAGGCCTCCGCTGGGCATAGGTAGGGCTCCGCTGGCCGTAGCTAGGGCTCCGCTTGCAGTAGGTAGGGCTCCGCTGGCTGTAGTTACAGCTCTATTGGCCGTAGTTAGAGATCCACTGGCCGTAGGTAGGGCTCCGCTGGCCGTATGTAGGGCTCCGCTGGCCGTATGTAGGGCTCCGCAGGAAGTAGGTAGGACGGTTGAGGATGCGGTTGAGGGACGGTAGAGGGACGGTTGAGGAACGGTTGAGGGACGGTTGAGGGACTGTTGAGGGACGGTTGAGGGACCATTTGCCCTCCATTGGCCGTAGTTAGAGCTCCACTGGCCGTAGGTAGGCACCCGCTGGCCGTAGGTAGGGCTCCGCTGGCCGTATGTAGGGCTCCGCTGAAGTAGGTAGGACGGTTGAGGGTTCGGTTGAGGGACGGTTGAGGAACGGTTGAGGGACGGTTTAGGGACGGTTGAGGGACGGTTTAGGGACGGTTGAGGGACGGTTGAGGGACGGTTTAGGGACGGTTGAGGGACGGTTGAGGGACGGTTGAGGGACGGTTGAGGGACGGTTGAGGGACGGTTGAGGGACGGTTGAGGGACGGTTGAGGGACGGTTGAGGGACGGTTGAGGGACGGTTGAGGGACGGTTGAGGGACGGTTGAGGGACGGTTGAGGGGCGGTTGAGGGGCGGTTGAGGGGCGGTTGAGGGGCGGTTGAGGGGCGGTTGAGGGGCGGTTGAGGGGCGGTTGAGGGGCGGTTGAGGGGCGGTTGAGGGGCGGTTGAGGGGCGGTTGAGGGGCGGTTGAGGGGCGGTTAAGGGTGGTTGAGGGTGCTTGAGGGGCGGTTGAGGGACGGTTGAGGGGCGGTTGAGGGACGGTTGAGGGGCGGTTGAGGTTCGGTTGAGGGGCGGTTGAGGGGCGGTTGAGGGGCGGTTGAGGGACGGTTGAGGGGCGGTTGAGGGGCGGTTGAGGGGCGGTTGAGGGGTGGTTGAGGGGCGGTTGAGGGGCGGTTGAGGGACGGTTGAGGGACGGTTGATGGACGGTTGTGGGGCGGTTGAGGGGCGGTTGTGGGACGGTTGAGGGACGGTTGAGAAACCGTTGAGCGAGTGTTGAGGGACGATTCAGCGAGGGTTGAGGGACGGTTTAGGGTCGGTTGAAGGACGGTTAAGAGACGGTTGAGAGACGGTTGAGGGACGGTTGGGGGACGGTTAAGGGACGGTTGGGGGACGGTTGAGGGACGGTTAAGGGACGTTTGAGGGACGGTTGAGGGACGGTTTAGGGTCGGTTGAAGGAATGTTACGAGACGGTTGAGAGACGGTTGAGGGACGGTTGAGGGTCAGTTGGGGGACGGTTGAGGGACGGTTGGGGGACGGTTGAGGGACGGTTGGGGGACGGTTGAGGGACGGTTGAGGGACGGTTGAGGGGCGGTTGAGGGGCGGTTGAGGGGCGTTTGAGGGGCGGTTGAGGGGCGTTTGAGGGGCGGTTGAGGGGCGGTTGAGGGGCGGTTGATGGACGGTTGAGGGGCGGTTGAGGGGCGGTTGAGGGGCGGTTGATGGACGGTTGAGGGACGGTTGAGGGACGGTTGGGGGACGGTTGAGGGGCGGTTTAGGGTCGGTTGAAGGAATGTTACGAGACGGTTGAGAGACGGTTGAGGGACGGTTGAGGGTCGGTTGGGGGACGGTTGAGGGACGGTTGGGGGACGGTTGAGGGACGGTTTAGGGTCGGTTGAAGGAATGTTACGAGACGGTTGAGAGACGGTTTAGGGACGGTTGAGCGACGGTTGAGTTACGGTTGAGGGACGGTTGAGGGACGGTTGAGGGACGGTTGAGGGTCGGTTGAGGGTCGGTTGAGGGGCGGTTGAGGGGCGGTTGAGGGACGGTTGGGGGACGGTTGAGGGACGGTTGAGGGACGGTTGAGGGACGGTTGAGGGACGGTTGAGGGACGGTTGAGGGACGGTTGAGGGACGGTTGAGGGACGGTTGAGGTACGGTTAAGGTACGGTTGAGGGACGGTTGAAGGACGGTTGAGGAACGGTTGAGGGACGGTTGACAGATGGTTGAGGGACGGTTAAGGGAATTTTGAGGGAAGGTTTTGGGACGGTTGAGGGACGGTTGAGGTACGGTTGACGGACGGTTGAAGGACGGTTGTGGGACGGTTGACAGATGGTTGAGGGACGGTTGAGGGACGGTTGAGGGACGGTTGAAGGACGGTTGGGGGACGGTTGAGGGACGGTTAAGGGACGGTTGAGGGACGGTTGAGGGACGGTTGAGGGACGGTTGAGGGACGGTTGAGGGACGGTAAAGGGTCGGTTGAGGGACGGTTGAGGGACGGTTGAGGGACGGTTGAGGGTCGGTTGAGGGTCGGTTGAGGGACGGTTGAGGGACGGTTGAGGGACGGTTGAAGGACGGTAAAGGGTCGGTTGGGGGAATTTTGAGGGAAGGTTTTGGGACGGTTGAGGGACGGTTGAGGTACGGTTGACGGACGGTTGAAGGACGGTTGAGGGACGGTTGACAGATGGTTGAGGGACGGTTAAGGGAAGGTTGAGGGTCGGTTGAGGGACGGTTGAGGGTCGGTTGAGGGACGGTTGAGGGTCAGTTGAGGTACGGTTGAGGGTGAGTTGCGGTTGAAGTTGAGGTTGAGCATGAGGTTAAAGTTGAAATTGAAATTGAGGTTAAGCTCGAGGTTACGATTGAGGTTGAGGTTGAAGTTAAGGTTGAGGTTGAGGTTGAGGTTGAGGTTGTCGTTGAGGTTGAGGTTGACGTTGACGTTGAGGCTAAGATTGAGATTGATGTTGAGGTTGACGACAGGTATCAACTGAAAGGTCTTTATATAGGGAACAACCGCGCTTTATATCATTTTCGTGCCACTTCTATAGGTTAGGCGCAGTACTTGAAGGAGTGTATTTGTATAGAGCGAAAAACATGCCCCAATCCTTTCAGTCATATCTCGAGTTCTAGCCAACCGATCGCGCCAAGACAGGTATCAAATGAAAGGCCTTTAAATGGGGAACAACCGCGCTCTATATCATTTTCGTGCCACTTCTAAAGGTTAGGCGCAGTACTTGAAGGAGTTTATTTGTATAGAGCGAAAAACACTCCCCACTCCTCTCAGTCATATCTTGAGTTCTGGCCAACCGATCGCGCCAAGTCAGGTATTAAATAAAAGGTCTTTAAATGACAAACAACCGCGCTATATAACGTTTTCGTGCCACTTCTATAGTTTAGGCTCAGTGCTTGAATGAGTGTATTTGTATAGAGCGAAAAACATGCCCCAATCCTTTCAGTCATATCTCGAGTTCTAGGCAACCGATCGCCCCAAGACAGGTATCAAATGAAAGGCCTCTAAATGGGGAACAACCGCGCTCTATATCATTTTCGTGCCACTTCTAAAGGTTAGGCGCAGTACTTGAATGAGTGTATTTGTATAGAGCGAAAAACACTCCCCACTCCTCTCAGTCATATCTTGAGTTCTGGCCAACCGATCGCGCCAAGTCAGGTATTAAATGAAAGGTCTTTAAATGAGGAACAACCGCGCTCTATATCATTTTCGTGTCACTTCTATAGTTTAGAAGAACATATACATATCCTACATATCTGCATATCTATCCTAACTTCCAACTTTACTAACTCAGCTGTTTGCTTGCCTTATATTTTCAGATATTCTACTATAAATATAAACAGTGACGCTATTCGAATTGAGGATTACTCGATATACTCGAATTTCAGCGGAAGACATTTTTGTAAGTTATACGCATGTACAGTTAACATCTGAACTTTTAATTTTATTGTATCCATATTTGCTAAATATTTCTTGGCTCTTTTTGTAACTATTTACACTATTGGTTGAATATATTGCAAGACTACCAACTACAAAGGGATAGTACATAGTAACGCCGATGTAATACGTCGGTGGCTCCATAGACTCCATCCTTAGATCAACCTAATAAATGTATGAAGTTTTGCAGTATATTAAAGAGTCAGCAGGTGGTATAATAAGAAAGGAGTAGATCCATTGTTTGCTGGAAAATATAAACTATAATTGACTTAGTTATAGAAAGCGTAAAAGCTGAGGCTTTGTATTGGTTTAGTCTTATAACTCTATTTAGCATACAAAATTTACCGTAATTGAAGGAGTGTATTTGTATAGAGAGAAAAACACTCCGCACTCCTTTCAGTCTTATCTCGAGTTTTAGACAACCGATCGCGCCAAGCCATCAAATGAAAGGTCTTTATATGAGGAACAACCGCGCTATATAACATTTTTGTGTCACTTCTATAGTTTAGGCGCAGTACCTGAACGAGCGTATTTGTTTAGAGCGAAAAACACTCCCCACTCCTTTCATTCATATCTCTAGGTCTAGCCAACCTTTCGCGCCATATATCAAATTAAAGGTCTTTAAATGAGGAACAACCGCGCTATATAACATTTTCGTGCCACTTCTATAGTTTAGGCGCAGTAAGTGTGTATTGTATAGAGCGAAAAACACGCCCCACTCCTTTCAGTCATATCTCGACTTTTAGGCAAACGATCGCGCCAAGACAGGTATCAAATGACAGCCCTTTAAATGGGGAACAAACCCGCTCTATATAATTTTCGTGCCACTTCTATAGTTTAGGCGCAGTACTTGAAGGAGTGTATTTGTATAGAGCGAACAACTTTCCCCACTTCTTTCAGTCATATCTTGAGTTGTGGCAAACCGATCGCGCCACGTCAGGTATCAAATGAAAGGTCTTTAAATAAGGAACAACCGCGCTCTATATCATTTTCGTGCCACTTCTATAATTTAGTCCTTGAAGGATCCGTCTCTCAACCGACCCTAAACCGTCCCTCAACCTTCTCTTAACCGTCCCTCAACCTTCCCTCAACCTTTCCTTATCCGTCCCTCAACCATCTGTCAACCGTTCCTCAACCGTCCTTCAACCGTCCCTCAACCGTACCTCAACCGTCCCTCAACCGTCCCACAACCATCCCTTAACCGTTCCTCAACCGTTCCTCAACCGTCCCTGAACCGTCCCTCGACCGTCCCTTAACTGTCACTCAACCATCCCTCGACCATCCCTCTACCTTCCCTCAAACGTCCCTCAACCATCCCTCAACCATCCAGCAACCGTTCCTCAACCGTCCCTCAACTCTCCCTCAACCACCACTCTACGGTCCCTCAACCGTCCCTTAACCGTCCCTCAACCATCCCTCAACCGTCCCTCAACCGTCCCTCGACCGTCCCTGAACTTTCACTCAACCATCCCTCGACCATCCCTCGACCGTCCCTGAACTTTCACTCAACCATCCCTCGACCATCCCTCGACCGTCCCTCTACCTTCCCTCAACCGTCCCTCAACCATCCCTCAACCATCCATCAACCGTTCCTCAAACTTCCCTCAACCGTCCCTCAACCGTCCCTCAACCGTCTCACAACCGTCTCACAACCGTCCCACAACCATCCCTCCGTCCCTCAACCTTACCTAAACCTTTTCTCAACCTTACCTCAACCTTTTCTCAACCTTACCTCAACCTTTTCTCAACCTTCCCTCAACCTTCCCTCAACCTTCCCTCAACCTTCCCTCAACCGTCCCTCAACCACCCCTCAACCTTCCCTCAACCTTCCCTCAACCTTCGCTCAACCACCACTCTAGGGTCCCTTAACCGTCCCTTAACCGTCCCTCAACCGTTCCTTAACCGTCCCTCAACCGTCCCTCGACCGTCCCTGAACTTTCACTCAACCATCCCTCGACCATCTCTCGACCGTCCCTGAACTTTCACTCAACCATCCCTCGACCATCCCTCGACCGTCCCTCTACCTTCCCTCAACCGTCCCTCAACCATCCCTCAACCATCCATCAACCGTTCCTCAAACTTCCCTCAACCGTCCCTCAACCGTCCCTCAACCGTCTCACAACCGTCTCACAACCGTCCCACAACCATCCCTCCGTCCCTCAACCTTACCTAAACCTTTTCTCAACCTTACCTCAACCTTTTCTCAACCTTACCTCAACCTTTTCTCAACCTTCCCTCAACCTTCCCTCAACCTTCCCTCAACCTTCCCTCAACCGTCCCTCAACCACCCCTCAACCTTCCCTCAACCTTCCCTCAACCTTCGCTCAACCACCACTCTAGGGTCCCTTAACCGTCCCTTAACCGTCCCTCAACCGTTCCTTAACCGTCCCTCAACCGTCCCTCGACCGTCCCTGAACTTTCACTCAACCATCCCTCGACCATCTCTCGACCGTCCCTGAACTTTCACTCAACCGTAACTCGACCATCCCTCGACCGACCCTCTACCTTCCCTCAACCGTCCCTCAACCATCTATCAACCGTTCCTCAACCTTCCCTCAACCGGCCCTCAACCGTCCCTCAACCTTCTCACAACCGTCCCACAACCATCCCTCCGTCCCTCAACCTTACCTAAACCTTTTCTCAACCTTACCTAAACCTTTTCTCAACCTTCCCTCAACCTTCCCTCAACCGACCCTCAACCTTCCCTCAACCACCACTCTACGGTCCCTCAACCGTCCCTTAACCGCCCCTCAACCATCCCTCAACCATCCCTCAACTATCCCTCAACCTTCCCTCAACCGTCCCTCAACCGTCCCTCAACCGTCCCTCAACCGTCTCACAACCGTCCCACAACCATCCCTCCGTCCCTCAACCGTCCCTCAACCATCACTCAACCGTACCTCAACCGTCTCTCAACCGTCTCATAACCGTCCTTCAACCGACCCTAAACCGTCGCTCAACCCTCGCTCAAACGTCCCTCAACCGACCCTCAACCGTCCCTCAACCGTCCCTCAACCGTCCCTCAACCGTCCCTCAACCGTCCCTCAACCGTCCCTAAACCGTCCCTAAACCGTCCCTCAAGCGTCCCTCAAGCGTCCCCCAAGCGTCCCTCAACCGTCCCTCAGCCGTCCCTCAACCGTCCCTCAACCGTCCCTCAACCGTCCCTCAACCGTCCCTCAACCGTCCCTCAACCGTTCCTCAGCCGTTCCTCAACCGTTCCTCAACCGTTCCTCAACCGTTCCTCAACCGTTCCTCAACCGTTCCTCAACCGTTCCTCAACCGTTCCTTAACCATCCCTCAACCGTCCCTCAACTGTCTCTCAAACGTCACTCAACCGTTCCTCAACCGTTCCTCAATCGTCCCTCAACCATCTGTCAACCATCCCTCAACCGTTCCTCAACCGTCCCTCGACCGTTCCTCAACCATTCCTCAACCGTCCCTCAACCGTCCCTCAACCGTCCCTCAACTGTTCCTCAACCGTCCCTCAACCGTCCCTCAACCTTCCCTCAACCGTCCCTCAACCTTCCCTCAACCTTCCCACAACCATCCCTCAACCGCCCCTCAACCGCCCCTCAACCGTCCCCAACCGACCCTCAACCGACCCTCAACCAACCCTCAACCAACCCTCAACCGACCCTCAACCGACCCTCAAGCGACCCCCAACCGTCCCTCAACCGTCCTTCAACAGTCCTTCAACCGTCCTTCAACCGTTCCTCAACCGTTCCTCAACCGTCCCTCAACCGAACCCTCAACCGTCCCTCAACCGAACCCTCAACCATCCTACCTACTTCAACGGAGCCCTACCCACAGCCAGCGGAGCCCTACCTACGGCCAGCGGAGCCCTACCCACAGCCAGCGGAGCCCTACATATTGCCAGCGGAGCCCTACATATTGCCAGCGGAGCCCTACCTACAGCCAGCGGAGCCCTACCCACAGGCAGCGGAGCCCTACATATTGCCAGTGGAGAGCTACCTACGGCTAGCGGAGCCCTACCTATGGCCAGCGGGCAATATGTAGGGCTCCGCTGGCTGTGGGCCGTAGGTAGGGCTCCGCTGGCTGTGGGTAGGCCTCCGCTGGGCATAGGTAGGGCTCCGCTGGCCGTAGCTAGGGCTCCGCTGGCCGTAGCTAGGGCTCCGCTGGCCGTAGCTAGGGCTCCGCTGGCCGTAGCTAGGGCTCCGCTTGCAGTAGGTAGTGCTCCGCTGGCTGTAGTTACAGCTTTATTGGCCGTAGTTAGAGATCCACTGGCCGTAGGTAGGGCTCCGCTGGCCGTATGTAGGGCTCCGCTGGCCGTATGTAGGGCTCCGCAGGAAGTAGGTAGGACGGTTGAGGATTCGGTTGAGGATTCGGTTGAGGATTCGGTTGAGGGACGGTTGAGGGACGGTTGAGGGACGGTTGAGGGACGGTTGAGGGACGGTTGAGGGACGGTTGAGGGACGGTTGAGGGACGGTTGAGGGACGGTTGAGGGACGGTTGAGGGACGGTTGAGGGACGGTTGAGGGACGGTTGAGGGACGGTTGAGGGACGGTTGAGGGACGGTAGAGGGACGGTTGAGGGACGGTTGAGGGACGTTTGAGGGACCATTGGCCCTCCATTGGCCGTAGTTAGAGCTCCACTGGCCGTAGGTAGGCCTCCGCTGGCCGTAGGTAGGGCTCCGCTGGCCGTATGTAGGGCTCCGCTGAAGTAGGTAGGACGGTTGAGGGTTCGGTTGACGGACGGTTGAGGGACGGTTGAGGGACGGTTGAAGGTCGGTTGAAGGTCGGTTGAGGGGCGGTTGAGGGGCGGTTGAGGGGCGGTTGAGGGGCGGTTGAGGGGCGGTTGAGGGGCGGTTGAGGGGCGGTTGAGGGGCGGTTGAGGGGCGGTTGAGGGGCGGTTGAGGGACGGTTGTGGGACGGTTGTGGGACGGTTGAGGGGCGGTTGTGGGACGGTTGAGGGACGGTTCAGCGAGGGTTGAGGGACGGTTTAGAGTCGGTTGAAGGACGGTTGAGAGACGGTTGAGAGACGGTTGAGTAACGGTTGAGGGACGGTTGGGGGACGGTTAAGGGACGGTTGGGGGACGGTTGAGGGACGGTTGAGGGACGGTTAAGGGACGTTTGAGGGACGGTTGAAGGACGGTTGAGGGACGGTTGAGAAACCGTTGAGGGACTGTTGAGGGACGGTTGAGCGAGGGTTGAGGGACGGTTTAGGGTCGGTTGAAGGACGGTTAAGAGACGGTTGAGAGACGGTTGAGGGGCGGTTGGGGGACGGTTGAGGGACGGTTGGGGGACGGTTGGGGGACGGTTGAGGGACGGTTGAGGGACGGTTGAGGGGCGGTTGAGGGGCGGTTGAGGGACGGTTGAGGGACGGTTGAGGGTCGGTTGAGCGAGGGTTGAGGGACGGTTTAGGGTCGGTTCAAGGACGGTTAAGAGACGGTTGAGAGACGGTTGTGGGACGGTTGTGAGACGGTTGAGGGACGGTTAAGGGAAGGTTGAGGGATGGTTGAGGGATGGTTGAGGGATGGTTGAGGGACGGTTAAGAGACGGTTCAGGGACCGTAGAGGGGTGGTTGAGGGTCGTTTGAGGGAAGGTTGAGGGGAGGTTGAGGGACGTTTGAGGGACGTTTGAGGGAAGGTTGAGGGGAGATTGAGGGACGTTTGAGGGACGTTTGAGGACCATTTGAGGGACGGTTGAGGGTCGGTTGAGGCAAGGTTGAGCGAAGGTTGAGGCAAGGTTGAGGCAAGGTTGAGGGAAGGTTGAGGAAAGGTTCAGGTAAGGTTGAGGGAAAGTTGAGGTAAGGTTGAGGGACGGTTGAGGGACGGTTGAGGAACGGTTGATGAAGGGTTGAGGGATGGTTGAGGGACGGTTGAGGGAAGGTAGAGGGACGGTCGAGGTATG
This sequence comes from Thecophora atra, assembly GCA_937620795.1. Lineage (NCBI taxonomy): Eukaryota > Metazoa > Arthropoda > Insecta > Diptera > Conopidae > Thecophora > Thecophora atra. The sequence goes on along the minus strand of OW569397.1, from coordinate 30,368,080 downwards.
GTTGAGGGTCGGTCGAGGGACGGTTGAGGGACGGTTGAGGAACGGTTGAGGGACGGTTGAGGGACGGTTGAGGGACGGTTGAGGGACGGTTGAGGGACGGTTGTGGAACGGTTGAGGGACGGTTGACAGATGGTTGAGGGACGGTTAAGGGAAGGTTGAGGGTCGGTTGAGGGACGGTTGAGGGACGGTTGAGGGACGGTTGAGGGACGGTTGAGGGACGGTTGAGGGACGGTTGAGGGACGGTTGAGGGACGGTTGAGGGACGGTTAAGGGTCGGTTGGGGGAAGGTTGAGGGATGGTTGAGGGACGGTTAAGGGACCGTTGAGGGAACGTAGAGGGGTGGTTGCGGGATGGTTGTGGGACGGTTGTGAGACGGTTGAGGGACGGTTAAGGGAAGGTTGAGGGATGGTTGAGGGATGGTTGAGGGATGGTTGAGGGACGGTTAAGGGACGGTTGAGGGACCGTAGAGGGGTGGTTGAGGACCATTTGAGGGACGGTTGAGGGTCGGTTGAGGCAAGGTTGAGGGAAGGTTGAGGAAAGGTTGAGGTAAGGTTGAGGGAAAGTTGAGGTAAGGTTGAGGGACGGTTGACGGACGGTTGAGGAACGGTTGATGGAGGGTTGAGGGATGGTTGAGGGACGGTTGAGGGAAGGTAGAGGGACGGTCGAGGTATGGTTGAGGGACAGTTCAGGGTGGGTCGAGGGACGGTTGAGGGGCGTTTGAGGAAGGGTTGAGGGTCGGTTGAGGGACGGTTGAGGGACGGTTGAGGTACGGTTGAGGTACGGTTGAGGTACGGTTGAAGGACGGTTGAGGAACGGTTGAGGGACGGTTGACAGATGGTTGAGGGACGGTTAAGAGAAGGTTGATGGAAGGTTGAGGGACGGTTGACGGACGGTTGAGGAACGGTTGATGGAGGGTTGAGGGAAGGTTGAGGGACGGTTGAGGGAAGGTAGAGGGACGGTCGAGGTATGGTTGAGGGACAGTTCAGGGTGGGTCGAGGGACGGTTGAGGGACGGTTGAGGGACGGTTGAGGTACGGTTGAGGGTCGGTTGAGGGACGGTTGAGGTGCGGTTGAGGGACGGTTGGGGGACGGTTGAGGGTCGGTTAAGAGAAGGTTGAGGGAAGGTTGAGAGACGGTTGAGGTACGGTTGAGGGTGAGTTGCGGTTGAAGTTGAGGTTGAGCATGAGGTTACGATTGAGGTTAGGGTTGAAGTTAAGGTTGAGGTTGAGGTTGAGGTTGAGGTTGTCGTTGAGGTTGAGGTTGAGGTTGAGGTTGATGTTGAGATTGAGATTGAGGATGAGGTTGAAGTTGAAGATGAGTTTGTAGTTGATGTTGAGGTTGAGGTTGACGTTGACGTTGAGGCTAAGATTGAGATTGATGTTGAGGTTGACGACAGGTATCAACTGAAAGATCTTTATATAGGGAACAACCGCGCTTTATATCATTTTCGTGCCACTTCTATAGGAGTGTATTTGTATAGAGCGAAAAACATGCCCCATTCCTTTCAGCCATATCTCGAGCTCTATCCAACCGATCGCGCCAAGTCAGGTATCAAATGATAGGTCTTCAAATGAGGAACAACCGCGCTATATATCATTTTCGTGTCACTTCTATAGTTTAGGCGCAGTACTTGAAGGAGTGTATTTGTATAGAGCGAAAAACGTTCCCCACTTCTTTCAGTCATATCTTGAGTTGTGGCCAACCGATCGCGCCACGTCAGGTATCAAATGAAAGGTCTTTAAATAAGGAACAACCGCGCTCTATATAATTTTCGTGCCACTTCTATAGTTTAGGCGCAGTAAGTGTGTATTTTATAGAGCGAAAAACACTCCCTACTCCTTTCAGTTATATCTCGAGTTCTGGCTAACCGATCGCACCAAGACAGGTATCAAATGATAGGTCTTTAAATAAGGAACAACCGCACTATATATCATTTTCATGTCACTTCTATAGTTTAGGCGCAGTACTTGAAGGAGTGTATTTGTATAGAGCGAAAAACACTCCCCAATTCTTTCAGTCATATCTCGAGTTTTAGACAACCGATCGTGCCAAGACAGGTATCAAATGAAAGGTCTTTAAATAAGGAACAACCGCGCTCTATATCATTTTCGTGCCACTTTTATAATTTAGGCGCAGTACTTGAAGGAGCCGTCTCTCAACCGACCCTTAACCGTCCCTCAACCTTCTCTTAACCGTCCTTCAACCCTCGCTCAACCGTCCCTCAACAGTCCCTCAACGGTTCCTCAACCGTCCCTCAACCGTCCCACAACCGACCCTCAACCGTCCCTCAACCGTCCCTCAACCGTCCCTCAACCGTCCCTCAACCGTCCCTCAACCGTCCCTCAACCGTCCCTCAACCGTCCCTCAACCGTCCCTCAACCGTCCCTCAACCGTCCCTCAACCGTCCCTCAACCGTCCCTCAACCATCCCTCAACCGTCCCTCAACCGTCCCTCAACCGTCCCTCAACCGTCCCTCAACCCTCCCTCAACCGTCCCTCAACCGTCCCTCAACCGTCCTTCAACCGTTCCTCAACCATTCCTCAAACGTTCCTCAACCGAACCCTCAACCATCCTACCTACTTCAGCGGAGCCCTACCCACAGCCAGCGGAGCCCTACATATTGCCAGTGGAGCCCTACCTACGGCTAGCGGAGCCTACCTACGGCCAGCGGAGCGCTACCTACGGCCAGTGGAGCGCTACCTACTGCCAGCGGACCCCTACATACTGCAAGCGAAGTTCTAAATACAGCCAGCGGCGCCCTACATACGGCCAGCGGAGCGCTACCTACTGCCAGCGGAGCCCTACCTACGGCCAGCGGAGCCCTACCTACTGCCAACGGAGCCCTACCTACGGCCGGCGGAGCCCTACCTACGGCCAGCGGAGCCCTACCTACGGCCAGCGGAGCCCTACCTACGGCCAGCGGAGCCCTACCTACGGCCAGCGGAGCCCTACCTACGGCCAGCGCAGCCCTACCCACAGCCAGCGGAGCCCTACCCACAGCTAGCGGAGCCCTACATATTGCCAGCTGGCCTTAGGTAGGGCTCCGCTGGCAGTAGATAGGGCTCCGCTGGCAGTAGGTAGCGCTCCGCTGGCCGTAGGTAGGGCTTCGCTGACCGTAGGTAGGGCTCCGCTAGCCGTAGGTAGCGCTCAACTGGCAATATGTAGGGCTCCGCTGGCTGTGGTAGGCCTCCGCTGGGCATAGGTAGGGCTCCGCTGGCCGTAGCTAGGGCTCCGCTTGCAGTAGGTAGGGCTCCGCTGGCTGTAGTTACAGCTCTATTGGCCGTAGTTAGAGATCCACTGGCCGTAGGTAGGGCTCCGCTGGCCGTATGTAGGGCTCCGCTGGCCGTATGTAGGGCTCCGCAGGAAGTAGGTAGGACGGTTGAGGATGCGGTTGAGGGACGGTAGAGGGACGGTTGAGGAACGGTTGAGGGACGGTTGAGGGACTGTTGAGGGACGGTTGAGGGACCATTTGCCCTCCATTGGCCGTAGTTAGAGCTCCACTGGCCGTAGGTAGGCACCCGCTGGCCGTAGGTAGGGCTCCGCTGGCCGTATGTAGGGCTCCGCTGAAGTAGGTAGGACGGTTGAGGGTTCGGTTGAGGGACGGTTGAGGAACGGTTGAGGGACGGTTTAGGGACGGTTGAGGGACGGTTTAGGGACGGTTGAGGGACGGTTGAGGGACGGTTTAGGGACGGTTGAGGGACGGTTGAGGGACGGTTGAGGGACGGTTGAGGGACGGTTGAGGGGCGGTTGAGGGGCGGTTGAGGGGCGGTTGAGGGGCGGTTGAGGGGCGGTTGAGGGGCGGTTGAGGGGCGGTTGAGGGGCGGTTGAGGGACGGTTGAGGAACCGTTGAAGGAATGTTACGAGACGGTTGAGAGACGGTTGAGGGACGGTTGAGGGTCGGTTGGGGGACGGTTGAGGGACGGTTGGGGGACGGTTGAGGGACGGTTTAGGGTCGGTTGAAGGAATGTTACGAGACGGTTGAGAGACGGTTTAGGGACGGTTGAGCGACGGTTGAGTTACGGTTGAGGGACGGTTGAGGGACGGTTGAGGGACGGTTGAGGGTCGGTTGAGGGTCGGTTGAGGGTCGGTTGAGGGGCGGTTGAGGGGCGGTTGAGGGACGGTTGGGGGACGGTTGAGGGACGGTTGAGGGACGGTTGAGGGACGGTTGAGGGACGGTTGAGGGACGGTTGAGGGACGGTTGAGGTACGGTTGAGGTACGGTTGAGGGACGGTTGAAGGACGGTTGAGGAACGGTTGAGGGACGGTTGACAGATGGTTGAGGGACGGTTAAGGGAATTTTGAGGGAAGGTTTTGGGACGGTTGAGGGACGGTTGAGGTACGGTTGACGGACGGTTGAAGGACGGTTGTGGGACGGTTGACAGATGGTTGAGGGACGGTTGAGGGACGGTTGAGGGACGGTTGAAGGACGGTTGGGGGACGGTTGAGGGACGGTTAAGGGACGGTTGAGGGACGGTTGAGGGACGGTTGAGGGACGGTTGAGGGACGGTTGAGGGACGGTAAAGGGTCGGTTGAGGGACGGTTGAGGGACGGTTGAGGGACGGTTGAGGGTCGGTTGAGGGTCGGTTGAGGGACGGTTGAGGGACGGTTGAGGGACGGTTGAGGGACGGTAAAGGGTCGGTTGGGGGAATTTTGAGGGAAGGTTTTGGGACGGTTGAGGGACGGTTGAGGTACGGTTGACGGACGGTTGAAGGACGGTTGAGGGACGGTTGACAGATGGTTGAGGGACGGTTAAGGGAAGGTTGAGGGTCGGTTGAGGGACGGTTGAGGGTCGGTTGAGGGACGGTTGAGGGTCAGTTGAGGTACGGTTGAGGGTGAGTTGCGGTTGAAGTTGAGGTTGAGCATGAGGTTAAAGTTGAAATTGAAATTGAGGTTAAGCTCGAGGTTACGATTGAGGTTGAGGTTGAAGTTAAGGTTGAGGTTGAGGTTGAGGTTGAGGTTGTCGTTGAGGTTGAGGTTGACGTTGACGTTGAGGCTAAGATTGAGATTGATGTTGAGGTTGACGACAGGTATCAACTGAAAGGTCTTTATATAGGGAACAACCGCGCTTTATATCATTTTCGTGCCACTTCTATAGGTTAGGCGCAGTACTTGAAGGAGTGTATTTGTATAGAGCGAAAAACATGCCCCAATCCTTTCAGTCATATCTCGAGTTCTAGCCAACCGATCGCGCCAAGACAGGTATCAAATGAAAGGCCTTTAAATGGGGAACAACCGCGCTCTATATCATTTTCGTGCCACTTCTAAAGGTTAGGCGCAGTACTTGAAGGAGTTTATTTGTATAGAGCGAAAAACACTCCCCACTCCTCTCAGTCATATCTTGAGTTCTGGCCAACCGATCGCGCCAAGTCAGGTATTAAATAAAAGGTCTTTAAATGACAAACAACCGCGCTATATAACGTTTTCGTACCACTTCTATAGTTTAGGCTCAGTGCTTGAATGAGTGTATTTGTATAGAGCGAAAAACATGCCCCAATCCTTTCAGTCATATCTCGAGTTCTAGGCAACCGATCGCCCCAAGACAGGTATCAAATGAAAGGCCTCTAAATGGGGAACAACCGCGCTCTATATCATTTTCGTGCCTTTTCTAAAGGTTAGGCGCAGTACTTGAATGAGTGTATTTGTATAGAGCGAAAAACACTCCCCACTCCTCTCAGTCATATCTTGAGTTCTGGCCAACCGATCGCGCCAAGTCAGGTATTAAATGAAAGGTCTTTAAATGAGGAACAACCGCGCTCTATATCATTTTCGTGTCACTTCTATAGTTTAGAAGAACATATACATATCCTACATATCTGCATATCTATCCTAACTTCCAACTTTACTAACTCAGCTGTTTGCTTGCCTTATATTTTCAGATATTCTACTATAAATATAAACAGTGACGCTATTCGAATTGAGGATTACTCGATATACTCGAATTTCAGCGGAAGACATTTTTGTAAGTTATACGCATGTACAGTTAACATCTGAACTTTTAATTTTATTGTATCCATATTTGCTAAATATTTCTTGGCTCTTTTTGTAACTATTTACACTATTGGTTGAATATATTGCAAGACTACCAACTACAAAGGGATAGTACATAGTAACGCCGATGTAATACGTCGGTGGCTCCATAGACTCCATCCTTAGATCAACCTAATAAATGTATGAAGTTTTGCAGTATATTAAAGAGTCAGCAGGTGGTATAATAAGAAAGGAGTAGATCCATTGTTTACTGGAAAATATAAACTATAATTGACTTAGTTATAGAAAGCGTAAAAGCTGAGGCTTTGTATTGGTTTAGTCTTATAACTCTATTTAGCATACAAAATTTACCGTAATTGAAGGAGTGTATTTGTATAGAGAGAAAAACACTCCGCACTCCTTTCAGTCTTATCTCGAGTTTTAGACAACCGATCGCGCCAAGCCATATATCAAATGAAAGGTCTTTATATGAGGAACAACCGCGCTATATAACATTTTTGTGTCACTTCTATAGTTTAGGCGCAGTACCTGAACGAGCGTATTTGTTTAGAGCGAAAAACACTCCCCACTCCTTTCAGTCATATCTCTAGGTCTAGCCAACCTTTCGCGCCATATATCAAATTAAAGGTCTTTAAATGAGGAACAACCGCGCTATATAACATTTTCGTGCCACTTCTATAGTTTAGGCGCAGTAAGTGTGTATTGTATAGAGCGAAAAACACGCCCCACTCCTTTCAGTCATATCTCGAGTTTTAGGCAAACGATCGCGCCAAGACAGGTATCAAATGACAGCCCTTTAAATGGGGAACAAACCCGCTCTATATAATTTTCGTGCCACTTCTATAGTTTAGGCGCAGTACTTGAAGGAGTGTATTTGTATAGAGCGAACAACTTTCCCCACTTCTTTCAGTCATATCTTGAGTTGTGGCAAACCGATCGCGCCACGTCAGGTATCAAATGAAAGGTCTTTAAATAAGGAACAACCGCGCTCTATATCATTTTCGTGCCACTTCTATAATTTAGTACTTGAAGGATCCGTCTCTCAACCGACCCTAAACCGTCCCTCAACCTTCTCTTAACCGTCCCTCAACCTTCCCTCAACCTTTCCTTATCCGTCCCTCAACCATCTGTCAACCGTTCCTCAACCGTCCTTCAACCGTCCCTCAACCGTACCTCAACCGTCCCTCAACCGTCCCACAACCATCCCTTAACCGTTCCTCAACCGTTCCTCAACCGTCCCTGAACCGTCCCTCGACCGTCCCTTAACTGTCACTCAACCATCCCTCGACCATCCCTCTACCTTCCCTCAAACGTCCCTCAACCATCCCTCAACCATCCAGCAACCGTTCCTCAACCGTCCCTCAACTCTCCCTCAACGTTACCTCAACTTTCCCTCAACCTTACCTCAACCTTTCCTCAACCTTCCCTCAACCTTGCTTCAACCGACCCTCAACCTTCCCTCAACCACCACTCTACGGTCCCTCAACCGTCCCTTAACCGTCCCTCAACCATCCCTCAACCGTCCCTCAACCGTCCCTCGACCGTCCCTGAACTTTCACTCAACCATCCCTCGACCATCCCTCGACCGTCCCTGAACTTTCACTCAACCATCCCTCGACCATCCCTCGACCGTCCCTCTACCTTCCCTCAACCGTCCCTCAACCATCCCTCAACCATCCATCAACCGTTCCTCAACCTTCCCTCAACCGTCCCTCAACCGTCTCACAACCGTCTCACAACCGTCCCACAACCATCCCTCCGTCCCTCAACCTTACCTAAACCTTTTCTCAACCTTACCTCAACCTTTTCTCAACCTTCCCTCAACCTTCCCTCAACCTTCCCTCAACCTTCCCTCAACCGTCCCTCAACCACCCCTCAACCTTCCCTCAACCTTCCCTCAACCTTCCCTCAACCTTCGCTCAACCACCACTCTAGGGTCCCTTAACCGTCCCTTAACCGTCCCTCAACCGTTCCTTAACCGTCCCTCAACCGTCCCTCGACCGTCCCTGAACTTTCACTCAACCATCCCTCGACCATCCCTCGACCGTCCCTGAACTTTCACTCAACCGTAACTCGACCATCCCTCGACCGACCCTCTACCTTCCCTCAACCGTCCCTCAACCATCCCTCAACCATCTATCAACCGTTCCTCAACCTTCCCTCAACCGTCCCTCAACCGTCCCTCAACCGTCTCACAACCGTCCCACAACCATCCCTCCGTCCCTCAACCTTACCTAAACCTTTTCTCAACCTTACCTAAACCTTTTCTCAACCTTCCCTCAACCTTCCCTCAACCGACCCTCAACCTTCCCTCAACCACCACTCTACGGTCCCTCAACCGTCCCTTAACCGCCCCTCAACCATCCCTCAACCATCCCTCAACTATCCCTCAACCTTCCCTCAACCGTCCCTCAACCGTCTCACAACCGTCCCACAACCATCCCTCCGTCCCTCAACCGTCCCTCAACCATCACTCAACCGTACCTCAACCGTCTCTCAACCGTCTCATAACCGTCCTTCAACCGACCCTAAACCGTCGCTCAACCCTCGCTCAAACGTCCCTCAACCGACCCTCAACCGTCCCTCAACCGTCCCTCAACCGTCCCTCAACCGTCCCTCAACCGTCCCTCAACCGTCCCTAAACCGTCCCTAAACCGTCCCTCAAGCGTCCCTCAAGCGTCCCCCAAGCGTCCCTCAACCGTCCCTCAACCGTCCCTCAACCGTCCCTCAACCGTCCCTCAACCGTCCCTCAACCGTCCCTCAACCGTCCCTCAACCGTCCCTCAACCGTCCCTCAACCGTCCCTCAACCGTCCCTCAACCGTTCCTCAGCCGTTCCTCAACCGTTCCTCAACCGTTCCTCAACCGTTCCTCAACCGTTCCTCAACCGTTCCTCAACCGTTCCTTAACCATCCCTCAACCGTCCCTCAACTGTCTCTCAAACGTCACTCAACCGTTCCTCAACCGTTCCTCAACCGTCCCTCAACCATCTGTCAACCATCCCTCAACCGTTCCTCAACCGTCCCTCGACCGTTCCTCAACCATTCCTCAACCGTCCCTCAACCGTCCCTCAACCGTCCCTCAACTGTTCCTCAACCGTCCCTCAACCGTCCCTCAACCTTCCCTCAACCGTCCCTCAACCTTCCCTCAACCTTCCCACAACCATCCCTCAACCGCCCCTCAACCGTCCCCAACCGACCCTCAACCGACCCTCAACCGACCCTCAACCAACCCTCAACCAACCCTCAACCGACCCTCAACCGACCCTCAAGCGACCCCCAACCGTCCCTCAACCGTCCTTCAACAGTCCTTCAACCGTCCTTCAACCGTCCTTCAACCGTTCCTCAACCGTTCCTCAACCGTCCCTCAACCGAACCCTCAACCGTCCCTCAACCGAACCCTCAACCATCCTACCTACTTCAACGGAGCCCTACCCACAGCCAGCGGAGCCCTACCTACGGCCAGCGGAGCCCTACCCACAGCCAGCGGAGCCCTACATATTGCCAGCGTAGCCCTACATATTGCCAGCGGAGCCCTACCTACAGCCAGCGGAGCCCTACCCACAGGCAGCGGAGCCCTACCCACAGGCAGCGGAGCCCTACATATTGCCAGTGGAGAGCTACCTACGGCTAGCGGAGCCCTACCTATGGCCAGCGGGCAATATGTAGGGCTCCGCTGGCTGTGGGCCGTAGGTAGGGCTCCGCTGGCTGTGGGTAGGCCTCCGCTGGGCATAGGTAGGGCTCCGCTGGCCGTAGCTAGGGCTCCGCTGGCCGTAGCTAGGGCTCCGCTGGCCGTAGCTAGGGCTCCGCTGGCCGTAGCTAGGGCTCCGCTGGCCGTAGCTAGGGCTCCGCTGGCCGTAGCTAGGGCTCCGCTGGCCGTAGCTAGGGCTCCGCTGGCCGTAGCTAGGGCTCCGCTGGCCGTAGCTAGGGCTCCGCTTGCAGTAGGTAGTGCTCCGCTGGCTGTAGTTACAGCTTTATTGGCCGTAGTTAGAGATCCACTGGCCGTAGGTAGGGCTCCGCTGGCCGTATGTAGGGCTCCGCAGGAAGTAGGTAGGACGGTTGAGGATTCGGTTGAGGATTCGGTTGAGGGACGGTTGAGGGACGGTTGAGGGACGGTTGAGGGACGGTTGAGGGACGGTTGAGGGACGGTTGAGGGACGGTTGAGGGACGGTTGAGGGACGGTTGAGGGACGGTTGAGGGACGGTTGAGGGACGGTTGAGGGACGGTTGAGGGACGGTTGAGGGACGGTAGAGGGACGGTTGAGGGACGGTTGAGGGACGGTTGAGGGACGGTTGAGGGACGGTTGAGGGACGGTAGAGGGACGGTTGAGGGACGTTTGAGGGACCATTGGCCCTCCATTGGCCGTAGTTAGAGCTCCACTGGCCGTAGGTAGGCCTCCGCTGGCCGTAGGTAGGGCTCCGCTGGCCGTATGTAGGGCTCCGCTGAAGTAGGTAGGACGGTTGAGGGTTCGGTTGACGGACGGTTGAGGGACGGTTGAGGGACGGTTGAGGGTCGGTTGAGGGTCGGTTGAGGGGCGGTTGAGGGGCGGTTGAGGGGCGGTTGAGGGGCGGTTGAGGGGCGGTTGAGGGGCGGTTGAGGGGCGGTTGAGGGGCGGTTGAGGGGCGGTTGAGGGGCGGTTGAGGGGCGGTTGAGGGACGGTTGTGGGACGGTTGTGGGACGGTTGAGGGGCGGTTGTGGGACGGTTGAGGGACGGTTCAGCGAGGGTTGAGGGACGGTTTAGAGTCGGTTGAAGGACGGTTGAGAGACGGTTGAGAGACGGTTGAGTAACGGTTGAGGGACGGTTGGGGGACGGTTAAGGGACGGTTGGGGGACGGTTGAGGGACGGTTGAGGGACGGTTAAGGGACGTTTGAGGGACGGTTGAAGGACGGTTGAGGGACGGTTGAGAAACCGTTGAGGGACTGTTGAGGGACGGTTGAGCGAGGGTTGAGGGACGGTTTAGGGTCGGTTGAAGGACGGTTAAGAGACGGTTGAGAGACGGTTGAGGGGCGGTTGGGGGACGGTTGAGGGACGGTTGGGGGACGGTTGGGGGACGGTTGAGGGACGGTTGAGGGACGGTTGAGGGACGGTTGAGGGGCGGTTGAGGGGCGGTTGAGGGGCGGTTGAGGGACGGTTGAGGGACGGTTGAGGGTCGGTTGAGCGAGGGTTGAGGGACGGTTTAGGGTCGGTTCAAGGACGGTTAAGAGACGGTTGAGAGACGGTTGTGGGACGGTTGTGAGACGGTTGAGGGACGGTTAAGGGAAGGTTGAGGGATGGTTGAGGGATGGTTGAGGGACGGTTAAGAGACGGTTGAGGGACCGTAGAGGGGTGGTTGAGGGTCGTTTGAGGGAAGGTTGAGGGGAGTTTGAGGGACGTTTGAGGGAAGGTTGATGGAAGGTTGAGGGACGGTTGAGGTACGGTTGAGGTACGGTTGAGGTACGGTTGAGGGACGGTTGAAGGACGGTTGAGGAACGGTTGAGGGACGGTTGACAGATGGTTGAGGGACGGTTAAGAGAAGGTTGATGGAGGGTTGAGGGACGGTTGAGGTACGGTTGAGGTACGGTTGAGGGTCGGTTGAGGGACGGTTGAGGTGCGGTTGAGGGACGGTTGGGGAACGGTTGAGGGTCGGTTGAGAGAAGGTTGAGGGAAGGTTGAGAGACGGTTGAGAGACGGTTGAGATACGGTTGAGGGTGAGTTGCGGTTGAAGTTGAGGTTGAGCATGAGGTTAAAGTTGAAATTGAAATTGAGGTTAAGCATGAGGTTACGATTGAGGTTAGGGTTGAAGTTACTGTTGAGGTTGAGGTTGAGGTTGTCGTTGAGGTTGAGGTTAAGGTTGAGGTTGAGGTTGAGGTTGATGTTGAGATTGAGATTGAGGATGAGGTTGAAGTTGAAGATGAGTTTGTAGTTGATGTTGAGGTTGACGTTGACGTTGAGGCTAAGATTGAGATTGATGTTGAGGTTGACGACAGGTATCAACTGAAAGATCTTTATATAGGGAACAACCGCGCTTTATATAATTTTCGTGCCACTTCTATAGGTTAGGCGCAGTACTTGAAGGAGTGTATTTGTATAGAGCGAAAAACATGCCCCAATCCTTTCAGTCATATCTCGAGTTCTAGGCAACCGATCGCGCCAAGACAGGTATCAAATGAAAGGCCTTTAAATGGGGAACAACCGCGCTCTATATCATTATCGTGCACTTCTAAAGGTTAGGCGCAGTACTTGAAGGAGTGTATTTGTATAGAGCGAAAAACACTCCCCACTCCTCTCAGTCATATCTTGAGTTCTGGCCAACCGATCGCGCCAAGTCAGGTATTAAATGAAAGGTCTTTAAATGACAAACAACCGCGCTATATAACGTTTTCGTGCCACTTCTATAGTTTAGGCTCAGTACTTGAATGAGTGTATTTGTATAGAGCGAAAAACATGCCCCAATCCTTTCAGTCATATCTCGAGTTCTAGGCAACCGATCGCGCCAAGACAGGTATCAAATGAAAGGCCTCTAAATGGGGAACAACCGCGCTCTATATCATTTTCGTGCCACTTCTAAAGGTTAGGCGCAGTGCTCGAAGGAGTGTATTTGTATAGAGCGAAAAACACTGCGCACTCCTCTCAGTCATATCTTGAGTTCTGGCCAACCGATCGCGCCAAGTCAGGTATTAAATGAAAGGTCTTTAAATGAGGAACAACCGCGCTCTATATCATTTTCGTGCCACTTCTATAGTTTAGAAGAACATATACATATCCTACATATCTGCATATCTATCCTAACTTCCAACTTTACTAACTCAGCTGTTTGCTTGCCTTATATTTTCAGATATTCTACTATAAATATAAACAGTGACGCTATTCGAATTGAGGATTACTCGATATACTCGAATTTCAGCGGAAGACATTTTGGTAAGTTATACGCATGTACAGTTAACATCTGAACTTTAAATTTTATTGTATCCATATTTCCTAAATATTTCTTGGCTCTTTTTGTAACTATTTACACTATTGGTTGAATATATTGCAAGACTACCAACTACAGAGGGATAGTACATAGTAACGCCGATGTAATGCGTCGGTGGCTCCATAGAGTCCATCCTTAGATCAACCTAATAAATGTATGAAGTTTTGCAGTATATTAAAGAGTCAGCAGGTGGTATAATAAGAAAGGAGTAGATCCATTGTTTGCTGGAAAATATAAACTATAATCGACTAAGTTATAGAAAGCCTAAAAGCTGAGGCTTTGTAATGGTTTAGTCTTATAACTCTATTTAGCATACAAAATTTACCGTAATTGAAGGAGCGTATTTGTATAGAGAGAAAAACACTCCGCACTCCTTTCAGTCATATCTCGAGTTTTAGACAACCGATCGCGCCAAGCCATATATCAAATGAAAGGTCTTTAAATGAGGAACAACCGCGCTATATAACATTTTCGTGCCACTTCTATAGTTTAGGCGCAGTACCTGTACGAGCGTATTTGTTTAGAGCGAAAAACACTCCCCTCTCCTTTCAGTCATATCTCTAGGTCTAGCCAACCGATCGCGCCAAGCCATATATCAAATGAAAGGTCTTTAAATGAGGAACAACCGCGCTATATAACATTTTCGTGCCACTTTTATAGTTTAGGCGCAGTAAGTGTGTATTTTATAGAGCGAAAAACACTCCCCACTCCTTTCAGTTATATCTCGAGTTCTGTCCAACCGATCGCACCAAGTTAGGTATCAAATGATAGGTCTTTAAATGAGGAACAACCGCGCTATATATCATTTTCGTGTCACTTCTATAGTTTAGGCGCAGTACTTGAAGGAGTGTATTTGTATAGAGCGAAAAACACGCCCCACTCCTTTCAGTCATATCTCGAGTTTTAGGCAAACGATCGCGCCAAGACAGGTATCAAATGACAGCCCTTTAAATGGGGAACAACGCCGCTCTATATCATTTTCGTGCCACTTCTATAGTTTAGGCGCAGTACATGAAGGAGTGTATTTGTATAGAGCGAACAACTTTCCCCACTTCTTTCAGTCATATCTTGAGTTGTGGCCAACCGATCGCGCCACGTCAGGTATCAAATGAAAGGTCTTTAAATAAGAAACAACCGCGCTCTATATCATTTTCGTGCCACTTCTATAATTTAGGCGCAGTACTTGAAGGATCCGTCTCTCAACCGACCCTAAACCGTCCCTCAACCTTCTTTTAACCGTCCCTCAACCTTCCCTCAACCTTTCCTTATCCGTCCCTCAACCATCTGTCAACCGTTCCTCAACCGTCCTTCAACCGTCCTTCAACCGTACCTCAACCGTCTCTCAACCGTCCCACAAACATCCCTTAACCGTTCCTCAACCGTTCCTCAACCGTCCCTCAACCGTCCCTCGACCGTCCCTTAACTGTCACTCAACCATCCCTCGACCATCCCTCTACCTTCCCTCAAACGTCCCTCAACCATCCCTCAACCATCCAGCAACCGTTCCTCAACCGTCCCTCAACTCGCCCTCAACGTTACCTCAACTTTCCCTCAACCTTACCTCAACCTTTCCTCAACCTTCCCTCAACCTTGCTTCAAACGACCCTCAAACGACCCTCAACCGTCCCTCAAATGGCCCTCAAACTTCCCTCAAACGTCCCTCAACCACCCCTCAACCTTCCCTCAACTGTCTCTCAAACGTCACTCAACCGTTCCTCAACCGTTCCTCAACCGTCCCTCGACCGTTCCTCAACCATTCCTCAGCCGTCCCTCAACCGTCCCTCAACCGTCTCTCAACCGTCCCTCAACCGTCTCTCAACCGTCCCTCAACCTTCCCTCAACCGTCCCTCAACCTTCCCACAACCGTCCCTCAACCGCCCCTCAACCGTCCCCAACCGACCCTCAACCGACCCTCAACCGACCCTCAACCAACCCTCAACCGACCCTCAACCGACCCTCAAACGACCCCCAACCGTCCCTCAACCGTCCCTCAACCGTCCTTCAACCGTCCTTCAACCGTCCTTCAACCGTTCCTCAACCGTTCCTCAACCGTTCCTCAACCGTCCCTCAACCGAACCCTCAACCGAACCCACCATCCCACCTACTTCAGCGGAGCCCTACCCACAGCCAGCGGAGCCCTACCTACGGTCAGCGGAGCCCTACCCACAGCCAGCGGAGCCCTATATATTGCCAGCGGAGCCCTACATATTGCCAGCGGAGCCCTACATATTGCCAGCGGAGCCCTACCTACGGCCAGCGGAGCCCTACCCACAGGCAGCGGAGCCCTACATATTGCCAGTGGAGCGCTACCTACGGCTAGCGGAGCCCTACCTATGGCCAGCGGGCAATATGGCCAGCGGGCAATATGTAGGGCTCCGCTGGATGTGGGCCGTAGGTAGGGCTCCGCTAGCCGTAGGTAGCGCTCCACTGGCAATATGTAGGGCTCCGCTGGCAATATGTAGGGCTCCGCTGGCAATATGTAGGGCTCCGCTGGCTGTGGGTAGGCCTCCGCTGGGCATAGGTAGGGCTCCGCTGGCCGTAGCTAGGGCTCCGCTGGCTGTAGCTAGGGCTCCGCTGGCCGTAGCTAGGGCTCCGCTGGCCGTAGCTAGGGCTCCGCTGGCCGTAGCTAGGGCTCCGCTGGCCGTAGCTAGGGCTCCGCTGGCCGTAGCTAGGGCTCCGCTGGCCGTAGCTAGAGCTCCGCTGGCCGTAGCTAGGGCTCCGCTTGCAGTAGGTAGGGCTCCGCTGGCTGTAGTTACAGCTTTATTGGCCGTAGTTAGAGATCCACTGGCCGTAGGTAGGGCTCCGCTGGCCGTATGTAGGGCTCCGTAGGAAGTAGGTAGGACGGTTGAGGATTCGCTTGAGGATTCGGTTAAGGGACGGTTGAGGGACTGTTGAGGGACGGTTGAGGGACGGTTGAGGAACGGTTGAAAGACGGTTGAGGGACGGTTGAGGGACGGTTGAGGGACGGTTGAGGGACGGTTGAGGGACGGTTGAGGGACGGTTGAGGGACGGTTGAGGGACGGTTGAGGGACGGTTGAGGGACGGTTGAGGGACGGTTGAGGGACGGTTGAGGGACGGTTGAGGGACGGTTGAGGGACGGTAGAGGGACGGTTGAGGGACGTTTGAGGGACCATTGGCCCTCCATTGGCCCTCCATTGGCCGTAGTTAGAGCTCCACTGGCCGTAGGTAGGCCTCCGCTGGCCGTAGGTAGGCCTCCGCTGGCCGTAGGTAGGGCTCCGCTGGCCGTATGTAGGGCTCCGCTGAAGTAGGTAGGACGGTTGAGGGTTCGGTTGAGGGACGGTTGAGGAACGGTTGAGGGACGGTTAAGGGACGGTTTAGGGACGGTTGAGGGACGGTTGAGTTACGGTTGAGGGACGGTTGAGGGACGGTTGAGGGACGGTTGAGGGACGGTTGAGGGACGGTTGAGGGTCGGTTGAGGGTCGGTTGAGGGACGGTTGAGGGACGGTTGAGGGACGGTTGAGGGGCGGTTGAGGGGCGGTTGAGGGGTGGTTGAGGGGCGGTTGATGGACGGTTGATGGACGGTTGAGGGACGGTTGTGGGACGGTTGAGGGGCGGTTGTGGGACGGTTGAGGGACGGTTCAGCGAGGGTTGAGGGACGGTTTAGGGTCGGTTGAAAGACGGTTGAGACACGGTTGAGAGACGGTTGAGTAACGGTTGAGTAACGGTTGAGGGACGGTTGGGGGACGGTTAAGGGACGGTTGGGGGACGGTTGAGTGACGGTTGAGGGTCGGTTAAGGGACGTTTGAGGGACGGTTGAAGGACGGTTGAGGGACGGTTGAGAAACCGTTGAGGGACTGTTGAGGGACGGTTGAGCGAGGGTTGAGGGACGGTTTAGGGTCGGTTGAAGGATGGTTAAGAGACAATTGAGAGACGGTTGAGGGACGGTTGAGGGACGGTTGGGGGACGGTTGAGGGACGGTTGGGGGACGGTTGGGGGACGGTTGGGGGACGGTTGGGGGACGGTTGGGGGACGGTTGAGGGGCGGTTGAGGGACGGTTGAGGGACGGTTGAGGGACGGCTGAGGGTCGGTTGAGGGTCGGTTGGGGGAAGGTTGAGGAATGGTTGAGGGACGGTTAAGGCACGGTTGAGGGAACGTAGAGGGGTGGTTGCGGGATGGTTGTGGGACGGTTGTGAGACGGTTGAGGGACGGTTAAGGGAAGGTTGAGGGATGGTTGAGGGATGGTTGAGGGATGGTTGAGGGACGGTTAAGAGACGGTTGAGGGACCGTAGAGGGGTGGTTGAGGGTCGTTTGAGGGAACTTTGAGGGGAGGTTGAGGGACGTTTGAGGGACGTTTGAGGGAAGGTTGAGGGGAGGTTGAGGGAAGGTCGAGCGAAGGTTGAGGCAAGGTTGAGGGAAGGTTGAGGAAAGGTTGAGGTAAGATTGAGGGAAAGTTTAGGTAAGGTTGAGGGACGGTTAAATGACGGTTGAGGAACGGTTGATGAAGGGTTGAGGGATGGTTGAGGGACGGTTGAGGGAAGGTAGAGGGACGGTCGAGCTATGGTTGAGGGACAGTTCAGGGTCGGTCGAGGGACGGTTGAGGGACGGTTGAGGGACGGTTGAGGAACGGTTGAGGGACGGTTGAGGGACGGTTGAGGGACGGTTGAGGGACGGTTGTGGAACGGTTGAGGGACGGTTGACAGATGGTTGAGGGACGGTTAAGGGAAGGTTAAGGGTCGGTTGAGGGACGGTTGAGGGACGGTTGAGGGACGGTTGAGGGACGGTTGAGGGACGGTTGAGGGACGGTTAAGGGTCGGTTGGGGGAAGGTTGAGGGATGGTTGAGGGACGGTTAAGGGACCGTTGAGGGAACGTAGAGGGGTGGTTGCGGTATGGTTGTGGGACGGTTGTGAGACGGTTGAGGGACGGTTAAGGGAAGGTTGAGGGATGGTTGAGGGATGGTTGAGGGATGGTTGAGGGACGGTTAAGGAACGGTTGAGGGACCGTAGAGGGGTAGTTGAGGACCATTTGAGGGACGGTTGAGGGTCGGTTGAGGTAAGGTTGAGGGAAAGTTGAGGTAAGGTTGAGGGACGGTTGACGGACGGTTGAGGAACGGTTGATAGAGGGTTCAGGGATGGTTGAGGGACGGTTGAGGGAAGGTAGAGGGACGGTCGAGGTATGGTTGAGGGACAGTTCAGGGTGGGTCGAGGGACGGTTGAGGAACGGTTGAGGGACGGTTGAGGGACGGTTGAGGTACGGTTGAGGTACGGTTGAGGTACGGTTGAGGGACGGTTGAAGGACGGTTGAGGAACGGTTGAGGGACGGTTAAGAGCAGGTTGATGGAAGGTTGAGGGACGGTTGAGGTACGGTTGAGGTACGGTTGAGGGTCGGTTGAGGGACGGTTGAGGTGCGGTTGAGGGACGGTTGGGGGACGGTTGAGGGTCGGTTGAGAGAACGTTGAGGGAAGGTTGAGAGACGGTTGAGAGACGGTTGAGGTACGGTTGAGGGTGAGGTACGGTTGAGGGTGAGTTGCGGTTGAAGTTGAGGTTGAGCATGAGGTTAAAGTTGAAATTGAAATTGAGGTTAAGCATAAGGTTACGATTGAGGTTAGGGTTGAAGTTAAGGTTGAGGTTGAGGTTGAGGTTGAGGTTGAGGTTGTCGTTGAGGTTGAGGTTGAGGTTGAGGTTGAGGTTGATGTTGAGATTGAGATTGAGGATGAGGTTGAAGTTGAAGATGAGTTTGTAGTTGATGTTAAGGTTGACGTTGACGTTGACGTTGAGGCTAAGATTGAGATTGATGTTGAGGTTGACGACAGGTATCAACTGAAAGATCTTTATATAGGGAACAACCGCGCTATATAACGTTTTCGTGCCACTTCTATAGTTTAGGCTCAGTACTTGTATGAGTGTATTTGTATAGAGCGCAAAACATGCCCCAATCCTTTCAGTCATATCTCGAGTTCTAGGCAACCGATCGCGCCAAGACAGGTATCAAATGAAAGGCCTTTAAATGGGGAACAACCGCGCTCTATATCATTTTCGTGCCACTTCTAAAGGTTAGGCGCAGTACTTGAAGGAGTGTATTTGTATAGAGCGAAAAACACTCCGCACTCCTCTCAGTCATATCTTGAGTTCTGGCCAACCGATCGCGCCGAGTCAGGTATTAAATGAAAGGTCTTTAAATGAGGAACAACCGCGCTCTATATCATTTTCGTGCCACTTCTATAGTTTAGAAGAACATATACATATCCTACATATTTGCATATCTATCCTAACTTCCAACTTTACTAACTCAGCTGTTTGCTTGCCTTATATTTTCAGATATTGATATTTTCAGATCAGATATTTACTCGATATACTCGAATTTCAGCGGAAGACATTTTGGTAAGTTATACGCATGTACAGTTAACATCTGAACTTTTAATTTTATTGTATCCATATTTCCTAAATATTTCTTGGCTCTTTTTGTAACTATTTACACTATTGGTTGAATATATTGCAAGACTACCAACTACAAAGGGATAGTACATAGTAACGCCGATGTAATGCGTCGGTGGCTCCATAGACTCCAGCCTTAGATCAACCTAATAAATGTATGAAGTTTTGCAGTATATTAAAGAGTCAGCAGGTGGTATAATAAGAAAGGAGTAGATGCATTGTTTGCTGGAAAATATAAACTATAATCGACTAAGTTATAGAAAGCCTAAAAGCTGAGGCTTTGTAATGGTTTAGTCTTATAACTCTATTTAGCATACAAAATTTACCGTAATTGAAGGAGCGTATTCGTATAGAGAGAAAAACACTCCGCACTCCTTTCACTCATATCTCGAGTTTTAGACAACCGATCGCGCCAAGCCATATATAAATTAAAGGTCTTTAAATGAGGAACAACCGCGCTATATAACATTTTCGTGCCACTTCTATAGTTTAGGGGCAGTAAGTGTGTATTGTATAGAGCGAAAAACACTACCCACTCCTTTCAGTTATATCTCGAGTTCTGGCCAACCGATCGCACCAAGTTAGGTATCAAATGATAGGTCTTTAAATGAGGAACAACCGCGCTATATATCATTTTCGTGTCACTTCTATAGTTTAGGCGCAGTACTTGAAGGAGTGTATTTGTATAGGGCGAAAAACACGCCCCACTCCTTTCAGTCATATCTCGAGTTTTAGGCAAACGATCGCGCCAAGGCAGGTATCAAATGACAGCCCTTTAAATGGGGAACAACGCCGCTCTATATCATTTTCGTGCCACTTCTATAGTTTAGGCGTAGTACTTGAAGGAGTGTATATGTATAGAGCGAACAACTTTCCCCACTTCTTTCAGTCATATCTTGAGTTGTGGCCAACCGATCGCGCCACGTCAGGTATCAAATGAAAGGTCTTTAAATAAGGAACAACCGCGCTCTATATCATTTTCGTGCCACTTCTATAATTTAGGCGCAGTACTTGAAGGATCCGTCTCTCAACCGACCCTAAACCGTCCCTCAACCTTCTCTTAACCGTCCCTCAACCTTCCCTCAACCTTCCCTCAACCTTTCCTTATCCGTCCCTCAACCATCTGTCAACCGTTCCTCAACCGTCCTTCAACCGTCCCTCAACCGTACCTCAACCGTCCCTCAACCGTCCCACAACCATCCCTTAACCGTTCCTCAACCGTTCCTTAACCGTCCCTCAACCGTCCCTCAACAGTCCCTCGACCGTCCCTTAACTGTCACTCAACCATCCCTCGACCGTCCCTCAACCGTCCCTCAACCGTCCCTCAACCGTCCCTCAACCGTCCCTCAACCGTCCCTCAACCGTCCCTCAACCGTCCCTCAACCGTCCCTCAACCGTCCCTCAACCGTCCCTCAACCGTCCCTCAACCGTCCCTCAACCGTCCCTCAACCGTCCCTCAACCGTCCCTCAACCGTCCCTCAACCGTCCCTCAACCGTCCCTCAACCGTCCCTCAACCGTCCCTCAACCGTCCCTCAACCGTCCCTCAACCGTCCCTCAACCGTCCCTCAACCGTCCCTCAACCGTCCCTCAACCGTCCCTCAACCGTCCCTCAACCGTCCCTCAACCGTCCCTCAACCGTCCCTCAACCGTCCCTCAACCGTCCCTCAACCGTCCCTCAACCGTCCCTCAACCGTCCCTCAACCGTCCCTCAACCGTCCCTCAACCGTCCCTCAACCGTCCCTCAACCGTCCCTCAACCGTCCCTCAACCGTCCCTCAACCGTCCCTCAACCGTCCCTCAACCGTCCCTCAACCGTCCCTCAACCGTCCCTCAACCGTCCCTCAACCGTCCCTCAACCGTCCCTCAACCGTCCCTCAACCGTCCCTCAACCGTCCCTCAACCGTCCCTCAACCGTCCCTCAACCGTCCCTCAACCGTCCCTCAACCGTCCCTCAACCGTCCCTCAACCGTCCCTCAACCGTCCCTCAACCGTCCCTCAACCGTCCCTCAACCGTCCCTCAACCGTCCCTCAACCGTCCCTCAACCGTCCCTCAACCGTCCCTCAACCGTCCCTCAACCGTCCCTCAACCGTCCCTCAACCGTCCCTCAACCGTCCCTCAACCGTCCCTCAACCGTCCCTCAACCGTCCCTCAACCGTCCCTCAACCATCCCTCAACCATCCCTCAACCGTCCCTCAACCGTCCCTCAACCGTTCCTCAACCATCCCTCAACCGTCCGTCAACTGTCTCTCAAACGTCACTCAACCGTTCCTCAACCGTTCCTCAACCGTCCCTCAACCATCTGTCAACCATACCTCAACCGTTCCTCAACCGTCCCTCGACCGTTCCTCAACCATTCCTCAACCGTCCCTCAACCGTCCCTCAACCGTCCCTCAACCGTCCCTCAACCTTCCCTCAACCGTCCCTCAACCTTCCCACAACCGTCCCTCAACCGCCCCTCAACCGTCCCCAACCGACCCTCAACCGACCCTCAACCGACCCTCAACCGACCCTCAACCGACACTCAACCGACCCTCAACCGACGCTCAACCAACCCTCAACCAACCCTCAACCAACCCTCAACCGACCCTCAACCGACCCTTAACCGACCCTCAACCGACCCTCAACCGACCCTCAACCGACCCTCAACCGACCCTCAAACGACCCCCAACCGTCCCTCAACCGTCCTTCAACCGTCCTTCAACCGTTCCTCAACCGTTCCTCAACCGTCCCTCAACCGAACCCTCAACCATCCTACCTACTTCAGCGGAGCCCTACCCACAGCCAGCGGAGCCCTACCTACGGCCAGCGGAGCCCTACCCACAGCCAGCGGAGTCCTACATATTGCCAGCGGAGCCCTACATATTGCCAGCGGAGGCCTACATATTGCCAGCGGAGCCCTACCTACGGCCAGCGGAGCCCTACCCACAGGCAGCGGAGCCCTACATATTGCCAGTGGAGCGCTACCTACGGCTAGCGGAGCCCTACCTATGGCCAGCGGGCAATATGTAGGGCTCCGCTGGCTGTGGGCCGTAGGTAGGGCTCCGCTGGCTGTGGGCCGTAGGTAGGGCTCCGCTGGCCTTAGGTAGGGCTCCGCTGGCCTTAGGTAGGGCCCGCTGGCAGTAGGTAGGGCTCCGCTGGCAGTAGGTAGCGCTCCGCTGGCCGTAGGCAGGGCTTCGCTGACCGTAGGTAGGGCTCCGGTAGCCGTAGGTAGCGCTCCACTGGCAATATGTAGGGCTCCGCTGGCAATATGTAGGGCTCCGCTGGCTGTGGGTAGGCCTCCGCTGGGCATAGGTAGGGCTCCGCTGGCCGTAGCTAGGGCTCCGCTGGCCGTAGCTTGGGCTCCGCTGGCCGTAGCTTGGGCTCCGCTGGCCGTAGCTAGGGCTCCGCTGGCCGTAGCTAGGGCTCCGCTGGCCGTAGCTAGGGCTCCGCTGGGCATAGGTAGGGCTCCGCTGGCCGTAGCTAGGGCTCCGCTGGCCGTAGCTAGGGCTCCGCTGGCCGTAGCTAGGGCTCCGCTGGCCGTAGCTAGGGCTCCGCTGGCCGTAGCTAGGGCTCCGCTGGCCGTAGCTAGGGCTCCGCTTGCAGTAGGTAGGGCTCCGCTGGCTGTAGTTACAGCTTTATTGGCCGTAGTTAGAGATCCACTGGCCGTAGGTAGGGCTCCGCTGGCCGTATGTAGGGCTCCGCAGGAAGTAGGTAGGACGGTTGAGGATTCGGTTGAGGATTCGGTTGAGGGACGGTTGAGGGACGGTTGAGGGACGGTTGAGGGACGGTTGAGGGACGGTTGAGGAACGGTTGAAAGACGGTTGAGGGACGGTTGAGGGACGGTTGAGGGACGGTTGAGGGACGGTTGAGGGACGGTTGAGGGACGGTTGAGGGACGGTTGAGGGACGGTTGAGGGACGGTAGAGGGACGGTTGAGGGACGGTTGAGGGACGTTTGAGGGACCATTGGCCCTCCATTGGCCGTAGTTAGAGCTCCACTGGCCGTAGGTAGGCCTCCGCTGGCCGTAGGTAGGGCTCCGCTGGCCGTATGTAGGGCTCCGCTGAAGTAGGTAGGACGGTTGAGGGTTCGGTTGAGGGACGGTTGAGGAACGGTTGAGGGACGGTTAAGGGACGGTTTAGGGACGGTTGAGGGACGGTTGACTTACGGTTGAGGGACGGTTGAGGGACGGTTGAGGGTCGGTTGAGGGTCGGTTGAGGGACGGTTGAGGGGCGGTTGAGGGGCGGTTGAGGGGCGGTTGAGGGGCGGTTGAGGGGCGGTTGAGGGTTCGGTTGAGGGACGGTTGAGGAACGGTTGAGGGACGGTTAAGGGACGGTTTAGGGACGGTTGAGGGACGGTTGACTTACGGTTGAGGGACGGTTGTGGGACGGTTGAGGGGCGGTTGTGTGACGGTTGAGGGACGGTTCAGCGAGGGTTGAGGGACGGTTGAGTAACGGTTGAGGGACGGTTGGGGGACGGTTAAGGGACGGTTGGGGGACGATTGAGTGACGGTTGAGGGTCGGTTAAGGGACGTTTGAGGGACGGTTGAAGGACGGTTGAGGGACGGTTGAGAAACCGTTGAGGGACTGTTGAGGGACGGTTGAGGGACGGTTTAGGGTCGGTTGAAGGACGGTTAAGAGACAGTTGAGAGACGGTTGAGGGACGGTTGAGGGACGGTTGGGGGACGGTTGAGGGACGGTTGGGGGACGGTTGGAGGACGGTTGAGGGACGGTTGAGGGACGGTTGAGGGCCGGTTGAGGGACGGTTGAGGGACGGTTGAGGGTCGGTTGAGGGTCGGTTGGGGGAAGGTTGAGGGATGGTTGAGGGACGGTTAAGGGACGGTTGAGGGAACGTAGAGGGGTGGTTGCGGGATAGTTGTGGGACGGTTGTGAGACGGTTGAGGGACGGTTAAGGGAAGGTTGAGGGATGGTTGAGGGATGGTTGAGGGACGGTTATGAGACGGTTGAGGGACGGTTGAGGTACGGTTGAGGTACGGTTGAGGTACGGTTGAGGGACGGTTGAAGGACGGTTGAGGAACGGTTGAGGGACGGTTGACAGATGGTTGAGGGACGGTTAAGAGAAGGTTGATGGAAGGTTGAGGGACGGTTGAGGTACGGTTGAGGTACGGTTGAGGGTCGGTTGAGGGACGGTTGAGGTGCGGTTGAGGGACGGTTGGGGGACGGTTAAGGGAAGGTTGAGGGATGGTTGAGGGATGGTTGAGGGACGGTTAAGAGACGGTTGAGGGACGGTTGAGGTACGGTTGAGGTACGGTTGAGGTACGGTTGAGGTACGGTTGAGGTACGGTTGAGGGACGGTTGAAGGAAGGTTGAGGAACGGTTGAGGGACGGTTGACAGATGGTTGAGGGACGGTTAAGAGAAGGTTGATGGAAGGTTGAGGGACGGTTGAGGTACGGTTGAGGTACGGTTGAGGGTCGGTTGAGGGACGGTTGAGGTGCGGTTGAGGGACGGTTGGGGGACGGTTAAGGGAAGGTTGAGGGATGGTTGAGGGATGGTTGAGGGACGGTTAAGAGACGGTTGAGGGACGGTTGAGGTACGGTTGAGGTACGGTTGAGGGACGGTTGAAGGAAGGTTGAGGAATGGTTGAGGGACGGTTGACAGATGGTTGAGGGACGGTTAAGAGAAGGTTGATGGAAGGTTGAGGGACGGTTGAGGTACGGTTGAGGTACGGTTGAGGGTCGGTTGAGGGACGGTTGAGGTGCGGTTGAGGGATGGTTGGGGGACGGTTAAGGGAAGGTTGAGGGATGGTTGAGGGATTGTTGAGGGACGGTTAAGAGACGGTTGAGGTACGGTTGAGGTACGGTTGAGGTACGGTTGAGGTACGGTTGAGGTACGGTTGAGGGACGGTTGAAGGAAGGTTGAGGAACGGTTGAGGGACGGTTGACAGATGGTTGAGGGACGGTTAAGAGAAGGTTGATGGAAGGTTGAGGGACGGTTGAGGTACGGTTGAGGTACGGTTGAGGGTCGGTTGAGGGACGGTTGAGGTGCGGTTGAGGAACGGTTGAGGTACGGTTGAGGGACGGTTGAGGAACGGTTGAGGGACGGTTGAGGGACGGTTGAGGGACGGTTGAGGTACGGTTGAGGTACGGTTGAGGTACGGTTGAGGGACGGTTGAAGGAAGGTTGAGGAACGGTTGAGGGACGGTTGACAGATGGTTGAGGGACGGTTAAGAGAAGGTTGATGGAAGGTTGAGGGACGGTTGAGGTACGGTTGAGGTACGGTTGAGGGTCGGTTGAGGGACGGTTGAGGTGCGGTTGAGGGACGGTTGGGGGACGGTTAAGGGAAGGTTGAGGGATGGTTGAGGGATGGTTGAGGGACGGTTAAGAGACGGTTGAGGGACGGTTGAGGTACGGTCGAGAGACAGATGAGGGACGGTTGAGGAACGGTTGAGGGACGGTTGAGGGACGGTTGAGGGACGGTTGAGGTACGGTTGAGGTACGGTTGAGGTACGGTTGAGGGACGGTTGAAGGACGGTTGAGGAACGGTTGAGGGACGGTTGACAGATGGTTGAGGGACGGTTAAGAGAAGGTTGATGGAAGGTTGAGGGACGGTTGAGGTACGGTTGAGGTACGGTTGAGGGTCGGTTGAGGGACGGTTGAGGTGCGGTTGAGGGACGGTTGGGGAACGGTTGAGGGTCGGTTGAGAGAAGGTTGAGGGAAGGTTGAGAGACAGTTGAGAGACGGTTGAGGTACGGTTGAGGGTGAGTTGCGGTTGAAGTTGAGGTTGAGCATGAGGTTAAAGTTGAAATTGAAATTGAGGTTAAGCATGAGGTTACGATTGAGGTTAGGGTTGAAGTTACTGTTGAGGTTGAGGTTGAGGTTGTCGTTGAGGTTGAGGTTGAGGTTGAGGTTGAGGTTGAGGTTGATGTTGAGATTGAGATTGAGGATGAGGTTGAAGTTGAAGATGAGTTTGTAGTTGATGTTGAGGTTGACGTTGACGTTGAGGCTAAGATTGAGATTGATGTTGAGGTTGACGACAGGTATCAACTGAAAGATCTTTATATAGGGAACAACCGCGCTTTATATAATTTTCGTGCCACTTCTATAGGTTAGGCGCAGTACTTGAAGGAGTGTATTTGTATAGAGCGAAAAACATGCCCCAATCCTTTCAGTCATATCTCGAGTTCTAGGCAACCGATCGCGCCAAGACAGGTATCAAATGAAAGGCCTTTAAATGGGGAACAACCGCGCTCTATATCATTATCGTGCCACTTCTAAAGGTTAGGCGCAGTACTTGAAGGAGTGTATTTGTATAGAGCGAAAAACACTCCCCACTCCTCTCAGTCATATCTTGAGTTCTGGCCAAACGATCGCGCCGTCAGGTATTAAATGAAAGGTCTTTAAATGACAAACAACCGCGCTATATAACGTTTTCGTGCCACTTCTATAGTTTAGGCTCAGTACTTGAATGAGTGTATTTGTATAGAGCGAAAAACATGCCCCAATCCTTTCAGTCATATCTCGAGTTCTAGGCAACCGATCGCGCCAAGACAGGTATGAAATGAAAGGCCTTTAAATGGGGAACAACCGCGCTCTATATCATTTTCGTGCCACTTCTAAAGGTTAGGCGCACTACTTGAAGGAGTGTATTTGTATAGAGCGAAAAACACTCCCCACTCCTCTCAGTCATATCTTGAGTTCTGGCCAACCGGTCGCGCCAAGTCAGGTATTAAATGAAAGGTCTTTAAATGAGGAACAACCGCGCTCTATATCATTTTTGTGCCACTTCTATAGTTTAGAAGAACATATACATATCCTACATATCTGCATATCTATCCTAACTTCCAACTTTACTAACTCAGCTGTTTGCTTGCCTTATATTTTCAGATATTCTACTATAAATATAAACAGTGACGCTATTCGAATTGAGGATTACTCGATATACTCGAATTTCAGCGGAAGACATTTTGGTAAGTTATACGCATGTACAGTTAACATCTGAACTTTTAATTTTATTGTATCCATATTTCCTAAATATTTCTTGGCTCTGTTTGTAACTATTTACACTATTGGTTGAATATATTGCAAGACTACCAACTACAAAGGGATAGTACATAGTAACGCCGATGTAATGCGTCGGTGGCTCCATAGACTCCATCCTTAGATCAACCTAATAAATGTATGAAGTTTTGCAGTATATTAAAGAGTCAGCAGGTGGTATAATAAGAAAGGAGTAGATGCATTGTTTGCTGGAAAATATAAACTATAATCGACTAAGTTATAGAAAGCCTAAAAGCTGAGGCTTTGTAATGGTTTAGTCTTATAACTCTATTTAGCATACAAAATTTACCGTAATTGAAGGAGCGTATTCGTATAGAGAGAAAAACACTCCGCACTCCTTTCACTCATATCTCGAGTTTTAGACAACCGATCGCGCCAAGCCATATATCAAATGAAAGGTCTTTAAATGAGGAACAACCGCGCTATATAACATTTTTGTGTCACTTCTATAGTTTAGGCGCAGTACCTGAACGAGCGTATTTGTTTAGAGCGAAAAACACTCCCCACTCCTTTCAGTCATATCTCTAGGTCTAGCCAACCTTTCGCGCCAAGCCATATATCAAATGAAAGGTCTTTAAATGAGGAACAACCGCGCTATATAACATTTTCGTGCCACTTCTATAGTTTAGGCGCAGTAAGTGTGTATTGTATAGAGCGAAAAACACTACCCACTCCTTTCAGTTATATCTCGAGTTCTGGCCAACCGATCGCACCAAGTTAGGTATCAAATGATAGGTCTTTAGATGAGGAACAACCGCGCTATATATTATTTTCGTGTCACTTCTATAGTTTAGGCGCAGTACTTGAAGGAGTGTATTTGTATAGAGCGAAAAAGACGCCCCACGCCTTTCAGTCATATCTCGAGTTTTAGACAAACGATCGCGCCAAGACAGGTATCAAATAACAGCCCTTTAAATGGGGAACAACCCCGCTCTATATCATTTTCGTGCCACTTCTATAGTTTAGGCGCAGTACTTGAAGGAGTGTATTTGTATAGAGCGAAAAACTTTCCCCACTTCTTTCAGTCATATCTTGAGTTGTGGCCAACCGATCGCGCCACGTCAGGTATCAAATGAAAGGTCTTTAAATAAGGAACAACCGCGCTCTATATCATTTTCGTGCCAATTCTATAGTTTAGGCGCAGTAAGTGTGTATTTTATAGAGCGAAAAACACTCCCCACTCCTTTCAGTTATATCTCGAGTTCTGGCCAAGCGATCGCACCAAGACAGGTATCAAATGATAGGTCTTTAAATGAGGAACAACCGCACTATATATC
Organism: Thecophora atra; assembly: GCA_937620795.1. Taxonomy (NCBI): domain Eukaryota; kingdom Metazoa; phylum Arthropoda; class Insecta; order Diptera; family Conopidae; genus Thecophora; species Thecophora atra. The sequence continues at coordinate 30,339,481 of OW569397.1, read as the reverse complement.
ATTTTCATATCACTTCTATAGTTTAGGCGCATTACTTGAAGGAGTGTATTTGTATAGAGCGAAAAACACTCCCCAATTCTTTCAGTCATATCTCGAGTTTTAGACAACCGATCGTGCCAAGACAGGTATCAAATGAAAGGTCTTTAAATAAGGAACAACCGCGCTCTATATCATTTTCGTGCCACTTCTATAATTTAGGCGCAGTACTTGAAGGAGCCGTCTCTCAACCGACCCTAAACCGTCCCTCAACCTTCTCTTAACCGTCCCTCAACCTTCCCTCAACCTTTCCTTAACTGTCCCTCAACCATCTGTCAACCGTTCCTCAACCGTCCTTCAACCGTCCCTCAACCGTACCTCAACTGTCCCTCAACCGTCCCACAACCATCCCTTAACCGTCCCTCAACCGTTCCTCAACCGTCCTTCAACCGTCCCTCGACTGTCCCTGAACTGTCACTCAACCATCCCTCGACCATCCCTCGACCGTCCCTCTACATTCCCTCAAACGTCCCTCAACCATCCCTCAACCATCCAGCAACTGTTCCTCAACCGTCCTTCAACCGTCCCTCATCTCCCTCAACATTACCTCAACTTTCCCTCAACCTTACCTCAACCTTTCCTCAACCTTCCCTCAACCTTGCTTCAACCGACCCTCAATTGTCCCTAAAATGGCCCTCAAACTTCGCTCAAACGTCCCTCAACCACCCTCAACCTTCCCTCAACCGACCCTCAACCTTCGCTCAACCACCACTCTACGGTCCCTCAACCGTCCCTTAACCGTCCCTCAACCATCCCTCAACCATCCCTCAACCTTCCCTCAACCGTCTCACAACCGTCCCACAACCATCCCTCCGTCCCTCAAGCGTCCCTCAACCATCCCTCGACCATCCCTCGACCGTCCCTGAACTTTCACTCAAACATCCCTCGACCATCCCTCGACCGTCCCTCTACCTTCCCTCAACCGTCCCTCAACCATCCCTCAACCATCCCTCAACCATCCCTCAACCATCCCTCAACCATCCATCAACCGTCCCACAACCATCTTTCAACCTTGCCTCAACCTTGCCTCAACCGTCCCTCACATGGCCCTCAAACGTCCCTCAAACGTCCTTCAACCACCCCTCAACCTTCCCTCAACCGTCCCTCAACCGTACCTCAACCGTCCCTCAACCGTCCCACAACCATCCCTCAACCGTCCCACAACCGCTCCTCAACCGTCCCACAACCGTTCCTCAACCGTCCCTCAACCGTCCCTCAACCGTCCCTGAACTTTCACTCAACCATCCCTCGACCATCCCTCGACCGTCCCTCTACCTTCCCTCAACCGTCCCTCTACCTTCCCTCAACCGTCCCTCAACCATCCCTCAACCATCCCTCAACCATACATCAACCGTTCCTAAACCGTCCCTCAACCGTCCCTCAACTCTCCCTAAACGTTACCTCAACTTTCCCTCAACCTTACCTCAACCTTTTCTCAACCTTCCCTCAACCGACCCTCAACCTTCCCTCAACCACCACTCTACGGTCCCTCAACCGTCCCTTAACCGTCCCTCAACCATCCCTCAACCATCCCTCAACCTTCCCTCAACCGTCCCTCAACCGTCTCACAACCGTCCCACAACCGTCTCTCAACCGTCCTTCAACCGACCCTAAACCGTCCCTTAAACGTCCCTTAACCGTCCCTCAAGCGACCCTCAACCGTCCCTCAACCGTCCCTCAACCGTCCCTCAACCGTCCCTCAACCGTTCCTCAACCGTTCCTCAACCTTTCCTCAACCGTTCCTCAACCGTTCCTCAACCGTTCTTCAACCGTTCCTCAACCGTTCCTCAACCGTCCCTCGACAGTTCCTCAACCATCCCTCAACCGTCCCTCAACTGTCTCTCAAACGTCACTCAACCGTTCCTCAACCGTTCCTCAACCGTCCCTCAACCATCTGTCAACCATCCCTCAACCTTTCCTCAACCGTCCCTCGACCGTTCCTCAACCATTCCTCAACCGTCCCTCAACCGTCCCTCAACCTTCCCTCAACCGTCCCTCAACCGCCCTTCAACCGTCCCTCAACCGACCCTCAACCGACCCTCAACTGTCTCTCAAACGTCACTCAACCGTTCCTCAACCGTTCCTCAACCGTCCCTCAATCATCTGTCAACCATCCCTCAACCGTTCCTCAACCGTCTCTCGACCGTTCCTCAACCATTCCTCAACCGTCCCTCAACCGTCCCTCAACCTTCCCTCAACCGTCCCTCAACCGCCCTTCAACCGTCCCTCAACCGCCCCTCAACCGACCCTCAACCGACCCTCAAACGACCCTCAACCGACCCTCAACCGTCCCTCAACCGTCCCTCAACCATCTGCCCTACCTACTGCCAACGGACCCCTACCTACGGCGGGCGGAGCCCTACCTACGGCCAGCGGAGCCCTACCTACGGCCAGCGGAGCCCTACCTACAGCCAGCGGAGGCCTACCCACAGCCAGCGGAGCCCTACCCACAGCCAGCGGAGCCCTACATATTGCCAGTGGTGCGCTAACTACGGCTAGCGGAGCAATACCTATGGCCAGCGGGCAATATGTAGGGCTCCGCTGGCTGTGGGCCGTAGGTAGGGCTCCGCTGGACTTAGGTAGGGCTCCGCTAGCCGTAGGTAGCGCTCCACTGGCAATATGTAGGGCTCCGCTGGCTGTGGGTAGGCCTCCGCTGGGCATAGGTAGTACTCCGCTGGCCGTAGCTAGGGCTCCGCTAGCAGTAGGTAGGGCTCCGCTAGCAGTAGGTAGGGCTCCGCTGGCTGTAGTTACAGCTCTATTGGCCGTAGTTAGAGATCCACTGGCCGTAGGTAGGGCTCCGCTGGAAGTAGGTAGGACGGTTGAGGATTCGGTTGAGGGACAGTTGAGGAACGGTTGAGGGACGGTTGAGGGACGGTTGAGGGACGGTTGAGGGACGGTTGAGGGACGGTTGAGGGACGGTTGAGGGACGGTTGAGGGACGGTTGAGGGACGGTTGAGGGACGGTTGAGGGACGGTTGAGGGACGGTTGAAGGACGGTTGAGGAACGGTTGAGGGACGGTTGACAGATGGTTGAGGGACGCTTAAGAGAAGGTTGATGGAAGGTTGAGGGACGGTTGAGGTACGGTTGAGGTACGGTTGAGGGTCGGTTGAGGGACGGTTGAGGGACGGTTGAGGGACGGTTGAGGGACGGTTGAGGGACGGTTGAGGGACGGTTGAGGGACGGTTGAGGGACGGTTGAGGGACGGTTGAGGTACGGTTGAGGTACGGTTGAGGTACGGTTGAGGGACGGTTGAAGGACGGTTGAGGAACGGTTGAGGGACGGTTGACAGATGGTTGAGGGACGGTTAAGAGAAGGTTGATGGATTGTTGAGGGACGGTTGAGGTACGGTTGAGGTACGGTTGAGGGTCGGTTGAGGGACGGTTGAGGTGCGGTTGAGGGACGGTTGGGGAACGGTTGAGGGTCGGTTGAGAGAAGGTTGAGGGAAGGTTGAGAGACGGTTGAGAGACGGTTGAGGTACGGTTGAGGGTGAGTTGCGGTTGAAGTTGAGGTTGAGCATGAGGTTAAAGTTGAAATTGAAATTGAGGTTAAGCATGAGGTTACGATTGAGGTTAGGGTTGAAGTTAAGGTTGAGGTTGAGGTTGAGGTTGAGGTTGTCGTTGAGGTTGAGGTTGAGGTTGAGGTTGAGGTTGAGGTTGAGGTTGATGTTGAGATTGAGATTGAGGATGAGGTTGAAGTTGAAGATGAGTTTGTAGTTGATGTTGAGGTTGACGTTGACGTTGACGTTGAGGCTAAGATTGATGATCAGGAAGCGTTTTCCCTGATATTAATTGGCACTTGAACCAATTAATCTATTTCTTTTGTTCACTTGCAGCACTTGGAACTACAAGTTTTACTGTTGATATTAATCGGCACTTGAACCAATTAATGTATTCACCTTGTCTACTTGCAGCACTTGAAACTGCAAGTTTTACTGTTGGTATTAATCGGCACTTGAACCAATTAAGTTATTTTGATCCTTGATGCTTGTGGTTACTTGCAGCACTTGGAACTGCAAGTTGAATTGTTGATCTGATTGCTAACTAAAATACCAATCTGCAGCACTTGGAACTACAGACCGAATTAAAACACCGAAATGCACTGATTAACGGATGATTGACAACAACTGCCCGTTTATTATTTTTGCCTTAATTTATACGTTAAATTATGTATATTTCCCTATAAGCTATCAATTAAACTACTACACATCTAAGTACATAAATTCTTATTTTTAATACACCAGCAGCACACACACACCATGCCATCATATGCAACATGACTGCAGCTCGCTCACGTCCGTGAAAATGGTTCTCCTATTACAGTTGGCCGTTCAACCAGCCCTTTTTGCGAGTCAGCATATATTTGGTGACCGGCCGTGAACGTGAAGTTTTGTGCTGTGTGTTATTCACCTTTGTTCAGTCACCTTCATTCTGAACATTCTCCCCCCCTTGCGCGAAGTTAGTCGGCAACAACTTCAAACGGCTGACTGTGACGCGGCGATGGTTTGGGCACTGTTGGTCTAGATCGTATCCAATTCCATAACAAAGCGATCGCTGCAGCTATTCCAATAGCCAGAGACAAGTAGCCGATAGTGAATTGATGGTGGTCGTTCTTTCTGAGCTGATGAATTTCTATCCTCCCTTGTTCCTCCAGCTTCTCTTGAAGCGCACTAAGTTCGTCGAATTTAGATATAAACTGGGTCTTCATAAGCGACGAATGATTAAAACGGTCGATCGTCTCGTTTGTTTTGAATTCGGTCAAGCTTGTATAGGAAATGGCTATACTACTGTTGAATCGTTGAAAGCTGTGAGTGGTTATTTGATTGCCTTTAATTATGCAGTTTGGTTGCAGGCTTAGACACCCAACATTGGACAACGTGAACTGTAATGATTCTGCTCCACATACTGCATTTACTCGTATTGGTGTTTTCGTTGCAAATATCCATTCGTTAGTCCTTAGCATCGGTGTCCACGATAGATCCCTCTTGAATTCTTCATATTCACAGTCCAACTTAGTATCATTATTGAAGAATCCTATTTCGCATTCAACCACACCAGATCCTTGACTGTAGGTCGTTCTTACGTCGTAGCATAAATACGTAATATCGTTCACTATTGCACATGATTGGATCAGCGTCGCATTCGTTGGAAAGTAGATATCTCGGTGAGGTGAAATTGCCAAGTACTGCGTAGACAGTGTTGGGGCAATTAGCATGCCTTGTGTCAGTCGTGGTATGGGGATCAAATTGAAGAGTTGGAATCTTCTGTCATCTATCAAGGGAATCCTTATGTTGAATATAAGGTGGTTATCTGAAACTCCCGCTGATACCTTCAGAAGATTATACATTGTCACAAGATTTTCCCTTTCTACCGGCAACTGCAATGTACTTGGCAAATGATTTCGAATCTTTCCTATTTCCTCTGTCAGTTGAATGGGGGAAAGCAGCAATGGATGGATTTTTCCGTGATTAACATCGGTCAGAACAGACAGAATAGCTGTTTGGGTGTGCTTCAGCTCTGCTCTCATGATTAGTAGCTGGAAGGCTAGCGACGCGAACATTTGGAAACCTCCCTGCTTGCTAAAAGAGTCTTGTTGCTTGTTTAGCATGACTTCGACTTCAGCTAGCTGCTTGTCTATCTCCTCAAATTTACTCGTTATTGCTGTTTGGTCCCTTTTCATTAAGTTCATCGTTGAGTCGACTAATGACGTTTGATTTTTGAGTAGAGTCAGCAAGTGTGCTTGATTGTCGTTTACCCGATCTATCGTTGCTGCCATCTGCTCAGCATAGTTCGAATCTAGAACTCCGAAGAGAGTACTGGCGATGTTGCCAATCAGATTTACTGCTCCTCTTCTTTTGCGTCTGGATGTCATGATCTTGTTATTTGACTTCACCTGGTCCAAGTCTTGTTGGAATTGATCCCGTAGCACGTTGCAATTTGTATAATTCTTCATTCCTTGGCAAAGTCTGCCCAATGCTGACGTCCCCTTTGTAAATGCATCTAAGCTTGATTGTAATAGCTTGAGATCAAAAAAGGCAATCAGGTTCCATTCGGCTGTTGTTATCTTCACTGTTCCCAGACCTTCGAAATGAACACCTGGTGTTGTGTCGTAATTTGTTATGGCGTATGGCACAGCCAATGCTTTTGGTAGTACGACAAGGATGCAAAGAAGTGTAGCCAATGTGCTGGCAAACCCGACTTTCCGTCTCTTTGGTTCCTTCCCACTCTGCTGTTCTATGCTGTCGACATTTGCCTCGACGGCTTCTTGTGGCAATGCCATTGGCTCAACATTTGCTGGTAAGGGTGCTAGTCGGTGAATCGGTCTCTTCCATTCTCCTGTGGCCGTTTTTACCTTCACTACTCGAACAAATCCATCATCTGCGTACACCTTCGTGACGCGCCCTAACGGCCAGCTTAGTGGTGGCAAGTTATCCTCTTTGATGATGACCATAGAGTCAGGCTGGATGTTTGGTGATTGTGTTCTCCATTTAGACCTCTGCTGCAGCTGGTTTAGGTATTCTGTCGACCAACGCTTCCAGAATTCATATTTGAGGTGAGACACCAATTTCCACCTTGTAAGTAGACTTGTGCTGGCTGGGTTGGATGACGGTTCTACCATTGCGGTTAAGGGTTCTCCAATCAGGAAATGACCTGGAGTCAAAGCGGTCAAATCATTGGGATCTGTAGACATTTCAGTGAGCGGTCGTGAGTTTAAGATAGCCTCAATTTCTACGGCCACAGTTTCGAGCTCTTCGTATGTCAATGATGCCGTTGAGACACTTCTTGTGAGCAGATATTTTGCTGATTTCACTGCAGCCTCCCAGAGTCCTCCGAAATGTGGTGAGCGGGGTGGAATGAAGTTGAATTTTATATTCTTAGTACCACAGGTTCTTGTTATCTCGTCCTTAGCTTCTGACGAGTGTAGATGGTGCAATTCATTCTTAGCTCCGACGAAGTTTGTTGCATTGTCGCAAAATATGTTTTGACAATGTCCTCGTCGGCTGATGAATCGCTTCAGTGCACCAATGAAAGCAGCTGTTGTGAGGTCGGACACGAGCTCTAAATGAACCGCCCTTGTAACGAAACAGCAAAATATGGCGATGTACGCTTTATGTGGTCGCTTTCCTCGAATTTTGTAATGCACCTCAAACGGTCCACAGTAATCGACTCCACTGTTTATAAAGGGTCGGGCCGGGCTCGTTCTTTCTGGTGGTAGGTTCCCCATAACTTGGGTTAGGAGTTTGGGGTTGGCTCTGCTGCACTTCACGCAGTGTTGAACAACTGATCTGGCCATCAACTTTCCTTTAATGGGCCAAAATCTCTGTCGTAATTGGGCGAGTAACAATTGCGGACCGCAGTGCAAGTGAGTAACGTGCACTCGTTGTATTAACAGTTTCACTATTGGGTCATTGTATGGAAGGAGCATTGGATGCTTGGCGTCGTAGCTTAGTGTTGCCGTCGTAAGGCGGCCGCCCACTCGAATAATGCCCTTGTCATCCAGGAAGGGATTCAGCGAGGCTAGTGAACTAGATCTGTTTATCTGTTCACCCTTCGATAGTGCCTTCATGTCTTCTAGAAACTCAGATTGCTGTACTGTTTTTACTATAAGCATCAATGACTCATTTAGTTCTTGGGGCGACAGTTGCAGTTCACTGAAACCTGAAACTCCTTTGAAGCGCTTCACGATGCGAATTATGTATCCAATAATTCGTTGGAGCGTCGTAAATGAGTTTCCATGTTCTACCTCATAAACTAGCGATGCTGCTTTGATGTTACTTGCTAGTGACGCTGGTGTCGTTGTCTTACGTTTTCGCTCCAGGTCATTTGCTATGAATAGGCTTGGTATAAATTTTGGCGGCCAGTTCTCCTCTACTCCGTGCAAAAACACTGGGCCGTATAACCATAAGTTGCAGCCTATTAGTTTTGTCGGCAACATTCCTCTGGACAAAACATCAGCTGGGTTGTGCTGTGATGACACATGACGCCATTGTTCCGGCAACGTTGCCTCTTGAATAGCTGCAATCCTGTTCGCTACGAACGTTTGATAGGATACTGAGTTCGAGTTTATCCATGACAGCACAATTGTTGAATCTGTCCAATAAATAATTGAAATGTCTGCTCGATTCAAGTCCTTCGTTACTCTGGTGGCCAGCTGAGCAACTAGCAAGGCCGCACACAATTCCAACCTGGGCACTGTTTGTCGCTTGAGTGGTGCAACCCGTGACTTCGCGCATAGGAGTCTCACTGCAACTTTATTTTCTGCATCAAGGAAACGTATGTATATAGCAGCACCGAAAGCCTTTTCCGAAGCATCCACGAATACATGCATTTGCATTGACTTTGGACGATTCCAGTCGAAGATGTGACGAGCTATTTTGAAGTTGCTGACCTGTAAGTGTAACCTGAAGTTGTCCACCTTGTATGATGTTCAATTGATAATGATTCGTCCCAAGTCAATTTTAGCTGCCAGAGTTCTTGTATAAATATTTTTGCCATTACCACTATTGGTGCAAGGACTCCAAGGGGGTCGAAAAGCCTGGCTAGATCTGAACTCACTGTTCTCTTGGTGATGCGCTTGTGGGGACATAAATTAACCTTGATACAGAGTTTATCCTCGTTTGGCAGCCATGCTAGGCCCAGCGTGTTAGTCATGTTCTGCTCACTTGACAAATCAAGGTTCTTCTCTTGATTGTCCTCTACGACCCCTTGAAGTAGTTGACGTTGGTTTGCGCTCCATTTATGCAGTGTGAAGCCACCTGAATTTAAGATATGCACTAGTTGGCGTTGTGTTTCGATTGCTGTACTCAGATTGTCTGATCCTCCCAATCCATCATCGACGTAAAAATTCTTATCAAGAAATTGGGCTCCTAGTGGATAACTGTTGCTATTTTCTGTAACAAGCTGTTTCAGGCATCTGATCGCCAGGTATGGAGCTGGTCTAGTTCCATATGTAACAGTATTGAGTTCATAGTAGTTGACTGGTTCACTTGGGCGCCTTTTCCAGATAATGAGTTGATATCTTCTGTCCTCAGGATGAACAAGAATCTGGCGATACATCTTTTTGATGTCTGTCGTAAACACAAACCGCGGGAAACGGAAACGCAGCAATATTGAAAAGAGATCGTCCTGAATAACTGGTCCTGTGTGCAATATGTCGTTCAGCGACGCACCTAATGAGCCCTTCGCCGATGCATCGAATACTACTCTCAGTTTCGTGGTAGCGCTGTCAGGTTTGACCACGCAGTGGTGAGGCACAAAATAATGGGGTGTTAAAATGGATTCTTTGTCGATCTTCGTCATGTGACCTAACGTTTCATATTCATCCATGAACGCGACATATTGTTGTCGTAACGTTTCATCTTTTGATAACCGCCGTTCTAGTGACAGGAATCTGATGAATGCAACGCCTTGTGATTCTCCCAATCTCTCTGGACTATCAGCGAATGGAAGTTTTACCATAAAGTTGCCCTTTATCAATCTGGCCATATTCTGTGTGAACTGCATTTCACATTGATGCTCTGCTTTGGAACGTGGTTGATCTGCTACCACTACTTCCTCCATTTTCCATAACCGCTCAATACCTTCTTCTAGATTGCTTTCCTCAGTGACGCATACTCCACATTGTAGCGACTCAATTTCCTTGCTGTTGTTTACCCTTCCTGACACTATCCAACCAAAAACTGTGTTCTGTAACACTGGGAGATTCTTTCCCAAAGATATTTGTCCAACCATCAGCAGTTGATAGTATAACTCAGCTCCTAGGAGGACATCGATTGCTTGTGGGTGTTGAAACTTTGGGTCAGCTAAATTTATGTTCCTTGGTATCGTCCACTGAGATGTATCAATAGAATGTGGTGGCTGTTGAGATATGATGTTCTGGAGAACAAACGCCTCTAAGCGCGTCTTGAAGTTGTTTTGTGAAGATTGCACACAGACATTAATCCGATGATCTGTTTTCTTTGTTCCTTGCCCAATGCCCTGAATACTCATCGAAGTCTTTGACCACGTTATTCCCAATTTCTTCACTATCCTTTCTGTCACCAGGTTGACTTGCGATCCGGAGTCAAGGATGGCTCGGCATTCCACTTCTCGTCCGTTATTGGCTACCAGCTTGATTACTGCTGTTCCTAATAGGACGTAGAACCGAGAAGTGTAGTCTTGTGCTACGCTTAATGACGTTGCTCGGGAATATTGTTCCACCTTTGTACTGGAATTGGCGTTGTTCTCTTCAGACCTTTGTTGATTATTAGTCGTGGCGTTTGACGAGTTGTTGTCCATATGAAGGAAAGTGTTATGTTTTTTATCACACTTCATACAGTTTCTGGATGTGCACCTTCCTGCCATGTGACCTGGCTTTAAACAATTTAAGCACAAGTTCTGCTTCCTCACAAATGAACACCGCTCGGCTGGTTTAAGCTGTAGGAAAACTTGACAAGCATATAACTGATGAGTCCCCTTTTTGCACGACTGACATATCGTAGTTACTTGTCGTACAGCCGCTCCTGACGTGACTGATCTCTGCATTGAATGCGATGCAATGGTTCTCTCTCTTTGACTAAATGACTCAAGAGATTGGAATCGCTTCTCCAAAAAAGACATAAATTCTTCTATCGTTGGAAGTTCTCTTGGTGACTTCAGCGATTGCTCGAATGCAAGATATGTCGTTCGATCCACCTTTTTTATCAGGATGTGCAGCAACAGTGGGTCCCATGATGAAGTCACGATGCCCAGATTGTTTAATGATAGTAAACATTCCTTTGTAGTGTCATGAAGAATTTTTATTGAAGGTGCTGACGGCAACATCGTAGATTGGTCTAATAGCTTTTGAATTAGCGTAGATGTCAATATTCTCATGTTGTTGTATCTTTCCTGCAGCATCTTCCATGCTGTTTCATAATTTGCTTCAGAGAGCGAAAGATGTCGAATTAACTTTTCTGCATCTCCTGATACATTCATTTTTAGGTACCACATCTTCTGAATAGTAGGCAGCGGTTGATTATGCACCAGTTGATTGAAGAGGTCAAAGAATTGTCGCCACTTCAGATAATCCCCGTTGAACGATGGAATATTGATTCGAGGAAGTTGCAATGAACTTGTGACGCCTGCATTTAACGCTGATGGCTTATCACCACTCCTGGTCCCGTTAGACGGCGTGGATTTTGCCTTTAGCGATAATTCCGTCAGTATGCCTTGCACCTGCTCCTCAATGCTGTTGTATGCTGCTTCGTTGTAACCCACAGAGGCTGGATCAGCGCAGAGTTCCCAGATGTCTAAATTTAAAGCTTCTGCCTGCTGCCACATTCGTTGTAGGGTTTCCAACTTCATCTCATAATGCTGCTCAGGATGGTCGGCCGTGTCTTCTGCTATTCTGATGCACATTCGACGTGCGGCAGCAATTAACGCAGACAATCGTCGAACCAATCTCTGATTATCATTGGTTTCTTCACCTACTGCAGCGCTTATTGCGGTCTCTGGTAACGTTTTGAGTGCAGTCTCGAACTCACTCTTGTATTTCGTTGCTACCGCCATGACTTCCGTGTAGTAATTTTTTGAGAAGTAGTCATGATTCATTGGTGCTTGTGGAATCGCTCTTATTTGTTGATCGAGGTCCTGGAAACGTGATGTTGCCTCCTTCAGCCGTTGAATTCGCTCTTCGTAGTATTTAGTATTCGCCTTACGATCACTTGAGTCCTTTTTGAAGTTTCTAACGATAGTGAAGATTGCTTCACCTAGCTCCTGTTGAGCTGCCACGAGTTGATCGAATGTCGCCATGTCCTTTGACGATCAGGTCGGGGTCACCAAAATGATCAGGAAGCGTTTTCCCTGATATTAATTGGCACTTGAACCAATTAATCTATTTCTTTTGTTCACTTGCAGCACTTGGAACGACAAGTTTTACTGTTGATATTAATCGGCACTTGAACCAATTAATGTATTCACCTTGTCTACTTGCAGCACTTGAAACTGCAAGTTTTACTGTTGGTATTAATCGGCACTTGAACCAATTAAGTTATTTTGATCCTTGATGCTTGTGGTTACTTGCAGCACTTGGAACTGCAAGTTGAATTGTTGATCTGATTGCTAACTAAAATACCAATCTGCAGCACTTGGAACTACAGACCGAATTAAAACACCGAAATGCACTGATTAACGGATGATTGACAACAACTGCCCGTTTATTATTTTTGCCTTAATTTATACGTTAAATTATGTATATTTCCCTATAAGCTATCAATTAAACTACTACACATCTAAGTACATAAATTCTTATTTTTAATACACCAGCAGCACACACACACCATGCCATCATATGCAACATGACTGCAGCTCGCTCACGTCCGTGAAAATGGTTCTCCTATTACAGTTGGCCGTTCAACCAGCCCTTTTTGCGAGTCAGCATATATTTGGTGACCGGTCGTGAACGTGAAGTTTTGTGCTGTGTGTTATTCACCTTTGTTCAGTCACCTTCATTCTGAACAATTGAGATTGATGTTGAGGTTGACGACAGGTATCAACTGAAAGATCTTTATATAGGGAACAACCGCGCTTTATATAATTTTCGTGCCACTTCTATAGGTTAGGCGCAGTACTTGAAGGAGTGTATTTGTATAGAGCGAAAAACATGCCCCAATCCTTTCAGTCATATCTCCAGTTCTAGGCAACCGATCGCGCCAAGACAGGTATCAAATGAAAGGCCTTTAAATGGGGAACAACCGCGCTCTATATCATTATCGTGCCACTTCTAAAGGTTAGGCGCAGTACTTGAAGGAGTGTATTTGTATAGAGCGAAAAACACTCCCCACTCCTCTCAGTCATATCTTGAGTTCTGGCCAAACGATCGCGCCGTCAGGTATTAAATGAAAGGTCTTTAAATGACAAACAACCGCGCTATATAACGTTTTCGTGCCACTTCTATAGTTTAGGCTCAGTACTTGAATGAGTGTATTTGTATAGAGCGAAAAACATGCCCCAATCCTTTCAGCCATATCTCGAGTTCTAGGCAACCGATCGCGCCAAGACAGGTATGAAATAAAAGGCCTTTAAATGGGGAACAACCGCGCTCTATATCATTTTCGTGCCACTTCTAAAGGTTAGGCGCACTACTTGAAGGAGTGTATTTGTATAGAGCGAAAAACACTCCCCACTCCTCTCAGTCATATCTTGAGTTCTGGCCAACCGATCGCGCCAAGTCAGGTATTAAATGAAAGGTCTTTAAATGAGGAACAACCGCGCTCTATATCATTTTTGTGCCACTTCTATAGTTTAGAAGAACATATACATATCCTACATATCTGCATATCTATCCTAACTTCCAACTTTACTAACTCAGCTGTTTGCTTGCCTTATATTTTCAGATATTCTACTATAAATATAAACAGTGACGCTATTCGAATTGAGGATTACTCGATATACTCGAATTTCAGCGGAAGACATTTTGGTAAGTTATACGCATGTACAGTTAACATCTGAACTTTTAATTTTATTGTATCCATATTTCCTAAATATTTCTTGGCTCTGTTTGTAACTATTTACACTATTGGTTGAATATATTGCAAGACTACCAACTACAAAGGGATAGTACATAGTAACGCCGATGTAATGCGTCGGTGGCTCCATAGACTCCATCCTTAGATCAACCTAATAAATGTATGAAGTTTTGCAGTATATTAAAGAGTCAGCAGGTGGTGTAATAAGAAAGGAGTAGATGCATTGTTTGCTGGAAAATATAAACTATAATCGACTAAGTTATAGAAAGCCTAAAAGCTGAGGCTTTGTAATGGTTTAGTCTTATAACTCTATTTAGCATACAAAATTTACCGTAATTGAAGGAGCGTATTCGTATAGAGAGAAAAACACTCCGCACTCCTTTCACTCATATCTCGAGTTTTAGACAACCGATCGCGCCAAGCCATATATCAAATGAAAGGTCTTTAAATGAGGAACAACCGCGCTATATAACATTTTCGTGCCACTTCTATAGTTTAGGCGCAGTAAGTGTGTATTGTATAGAGCGAAAAACACTACCCACTCCTTTCAGTTATATCTCGAGTTCTGGCCAACCGATCGCACCAAGTTAGGTATCGAATGATAGGTCTTTAGATGAGGAACAACCGCGCTATATATTATTTTCGTGTCACTTCTATAGTTTAGGCGCAGTACTTGAAGGAGTGTATTTGTATAGAGCGAAAAAGACGCCCCACTCCTTTCAGTCATATCTCGAGTTTTAGACAAACGATCGCGCCAAGACAGGTATCAAATAACAGCCCTTTAAATGGGGAACAACCCCTCTCTATATCATTTTCGTGCCACTTCTATAGTTTAGGCGCAGTACTTGAAGGAGTGTATTTGTATAGAGCGAAAAAATTTTCCCCACTTCTTTCAGTCATATCTTGAGTTGTGGCCAACCGATCGCGCCACGTCAGGTATCAAATGAAAGGTCTTTAAATAAGGAACAACCGCGCTCTATATCATTTTCGTGCCAATTCTATAGTTTAGGCGCAGTAAGTGTGTATTTTATAAAGCGAAAAACACTCCCCACTCCTTTCAGTTATATCTCGAGTTCTGGCCAAGCGATCGCACCAAGACAGGTATCAAATGATAGGTCTTTAAATGAGGAACAACCGCACTATATATCATTTTCATGTCACTTCTATAGTTTAGGCGCATTACTTGAAGGAGTGTATTTGTATAGAGCGAAAAACACTCCCCAATTCTTTCAGTCATATCTCGAGTTTTAGACAACCGATCGTGCCAAGACAGGTATCAAATGAAAGGTCTTTAAATAAGGAACAACCGCGCTCTATATCATTTTCGTGCCACTTCTATAATTTAGGCGCAGTACTTGAAGGAGCCGTCTCTCAACCGACCCTAAACCGTCCCTCAACCTTCTCTTAACCGTCCCTCAACCTTCCCTCAACCTTTCCTTAACTGTCCCTCAACCATCTGTCAACCGTTCCTCAACCGTCCTTCAACCGTCCCTCAACCGTACCTCAACTGTCCCTCAACCGTCCCACAACCATCCCTTAACCGTCCCTCAACCGTTCCTCAACCGTCCTTCAACCGTCCCTCGACTGTCCCTGAACTGTCACTCAACCATCCCTCGACCATCCCTCGACCGTCCCTCTACATTCCCTCAAACGTCCCTCAACCATCCCTCAACCATCCAGCAACTGTTCCTCAACCGTCCCTCAACCGTCCCTCATCTCCCTCAACATTACCTCAACTTTTCCTCAACCTTACCTCAACCTTTCCTCAACCTTCCCTCAACCTTGCTTCAACCGACCCTCAATTGTCCCTAAAATGGCCCTCAAACTTCGCTCAAACGTCCCTCAACCACCCTCAACCTTCCCTCAACCGACCCTCAACCTTCGCTCAACCACCACTCTACGGTCCCTCAACCGTCTCTTAACCGTCCCTCAACCATCCCTCAACCATCCCTCAACCTTCCCTCAACCGTCTCACAACCGTCCCACAACCATCCCTCCGTCCCTCAACCGTCCCTCAACCATCCCTCGACTATCCCTCGACCGTCCCTGAACTTTCACTCAAACATCCCTCGACCATCCCTCGACCGTCCCTCTACCTTCCCTCAACCGTCCCTCAACCATCCCTCAACCATCCCTCAACCATCCCTCAACCATCCTTCAACCATCCATCAACCGTCCCACAACCATCTTTCAACCTTGCCTCAACCTTGCCTCAACCGTCCCTCACATGGCCCTCAAACGTCCTTCAACCACCTCTCAACCTTCCCTCAACCGTCCCTCAACCGTACCTCAACCGTCCCTCAACCGTCCCACAACCATCCCTCAACCGTCCCACAACCGCTCCTCAACCGTCCCACAACCGTTCCTCAACCGTCCCTCAACCGTCCCTCAACCGTCCCTGAACTTTCACTCAACCATCCCTCGACCATCCCTCGACCGTCCCTCTACCTTCCCTCAACCGTCCCTCTACCTTCCCTCAACCGTCCCTCAACCATCCCTCAACTATCCCTCAACCATACATCAACCGTTCCTAAACCGTCCCTCAACCGTCCCTCAACTCTCTCTAAACGTTACCTCAACTTTCCCTCAACCTTACCTCAACCTTTTCTCAACCTTCCCTCAACCGACCCTCAACCTTCCCTCAACCACCACTCTACGGTCCCTCAACCGTCCCTTAACCGTCCCTCAACCATCCCTCAACCATCCCTCAACCTTCCCTCAACCGTCCCTCAACCGTCTCACAACCGTCCCACAACCATCCCTCCGTCCTTCAACCGTCCCTCAACCATCACTCAACCGTCCCTCAACCGTCTCTCAACCGTCCTTCAACCGACCCTAAACCGTCCCTTAAACGTCCCTCAACCGTCCCTCAAGCGACCCTCAACCGTCCCTCAACCGTCCCTCAACCGTCCCTCAACCGTCCCTCAACCGTCCCTCAACCGTCCCTCAACCGTCCCTCAACCGTTCCTCAACTGTCTCTCAAACGTCACTCAACCGTTCCTCAACCGTTCCTCAACCGTCCCTCAACCATCTGTCAACCATCCCTCAACCGTTCCTCAACCGTCCCTCGACCGTTCCTCAACCATTCCTCAACCGTCCCTCAACCGTCCCTCAACCTTCGCTCAACCGTCCCTCAACCGCCCTTCAACCGTCCCTCAACCGTCCCTCAACCGACCCTCAACCGACCCTCAACCGACCCTCAAACGACCCTCAACCGACCCTCAACCGTCCCTCAACCGTCCCTCAACCATCCCTCAACCATCCCTCAACCATCCCTCAACCATCCCTCAACCATCCATCAACCGTCCCTCAACCATCACTCAACCGTCCCTCAACCGTCTCTCAACCGTCCTTCAACCGACCCTAAACCGTCCCTTAAACGTCCCTCAACCGTCCCTCAAGCGACCCTCAACCGTCCCTCAACCGTCCCTCAACCGTCCCTCAACCGTCCCTCAACCGTTCCTCAACCTTTCCTCAACCGTTCCTTAACCGTTCCTCAACCGTTCCTCAACCGTTCTTCAACCGTTCCTCAACCGTTCCTCAACCGTCCCTCAACCGTCTCTCAACCGTCCTTCAACCGACCCTCAACCGTCCCTTAAACGTCCCTCAACCGTCCCTCAAGCGACCCTCAACCGTCCCTCAACCGTCCCTCAACCGTCCCTCAACCGTTCCTCAACCTTTCCTCAACCGTTCCTCAACCGTTCCTCAACCGTTCCTCAACCGTTCCTCAACCGTTCTTCAACCGTTCCTCAACCGTTCCTCAACCGTCCCTCGACAGTTCCTCAACCATCCCTTAACCGTCCCTCAACTGTCTCTCAAACGTCACTCAACCGTTCCTCAACCGTTCCTCAACCGTCCCTCAATCATCTGTCAACCATCCCTCAACCGTTCCTCAACCGTCTCTCGACCGT
Organism: Thecophora atra; assembly: GCA_937620795.1. Taxonomy (NCBI): domain Eukaryota; kingdom Metazoa; phylum Arthropoda; class Insecta; order Diptera; family Conopidae; genus Thecophora; species Thecophora atra. The sequence goes on along the minus strand of OW569397.1, from coordinate 30,322,051 downwards.
TCCTCAACCATTCCTCAACCGTCCCTCAACCGTCCCTCAACCTTCCCTCAACCGTCCCTCAACCGCCCTTCAACCGTCCCTCAACCGACCCTCAACCGACCCTCAACCGACCCTCAAACGACCCTCAACCGACCCTCAACCGACCCATAACCGTCCCTCAACCGTCCCTCAACCGTCCCTCAACCGACCCTCAATCGTCCCTCAACCGTCCTTCAACCGTTCCTCAACCATTCCTCAACCGAACCCTCAACCATCCTACCTACTTCAGCGGAGCCCTACCCACAGCCAGCGGAGCCCTACATATTGCCAGTGGAGCCCTACCTACGGCCAGCGGAACCCTACCTACTGCCAACGGAGCCCTACCTACTGCCAACGGAGCCCTACCTACTGCCAACGGACCCCTACCTACGGCGGGCGGAGCCCTACCTACGGCCAGCGGAGCCCTACCTACGGCCAGCGGAGGCCTACCTACGGCCAGCGGAGCCCTACCTACGGCCAGCGGAGCCCTACCTACGGCCAGCGGAACCCTACCTACTGCCAACGGAGCCCTACCTACTGCCAACGGACCCCTACCTACGGCGGGCGGAGCCCTACCTACGGCCAGCGGAGCCCTACCTACGGCCAGCCCTACCTACGGCCTGTTGATATTAATCGGCACTTGAACCAATTAATATATTCACCTTGTCTACTTGCAGCACTTGAAACTGCAAGTTTTACTGCTGGTATTAATCGGCACTTGAACCAATTAAGTTATTTTGATCCTTGATGCTTGTGGTTACTTGCAGCACTTGGAACTGCAAGTTGAATTGTTGATCTGATTGCTAACTAAAATACCAATCTGCAGCACTTGGAACTACAGACCGAATTAAAACACCGAAATGCACTGATTAACGGATGATTGACAACAACTGCCCGTTTATTATTTTTGCCTTAATTTATACGTTAAATTATGTATATTTCCCTATAAGCTATCAATTAAACTACTACACATCTAAGTACATAAATTCTTATTTTTAATACACCAGCAGCACACACACACCATGCCATCATATGCAACATGACTGCAGCTCGCTCACGTCCGTGAAAATCGTTCTCCTATTACAGTTGGCCGTTCAACCAGCCCTTTTTGCGAGTCAGCATATATTTGGTGACCGGCCGTGAACGTGAAGTTTTGTGCTGTGTGTTATTCACCTTTGTTCAGTCACCTTCATTCTGAACAATTGAGATTGATGTTGAGGTTGACGACAGGTATCAACTGAAAGATCTTTATATAGGGAACAACCGCGCTTTATATAATTTTCGTGCCACTTCTATAGGTTAGGCGCAGTACTTGAAGGAGTGTATTTGTATAGAGCGAAAAACATGCCCCAATCCTTTCAGTCATATCTCCAGTTCTAGGCAACCGATCGCGCCAAGACAGGTATCAAATGAAAGGCCTTTAAATGGGGAACAACCGCGCTCTATATCATTATCGTGCCACTTCTAAAGGTTAGGCGCAGTACTTGAAGGAGTGTATTTGTATAGAGCGAAAAACACTCCCCACTCCTCTCAGTCATATCTTGAGTTCTGGCCAAACGATCGCGCCGTCAGGTATTAAATGAAAGGTCTTTAAATGACAAACAACCGCGCTATATAACGTTTTCGTGCCACTTCTATAGTTTAGGCTCAGTACTTGAATGAGTGTATTTGTATAGAGCGAAAAACATGCCCCAATCCTTTCAGCCATATCTCGAGTTCTAGGCAACCGATCGCGCCAAGACAGGTATGAAATAAAAGGCCTTTAAATGGGGAACAACCGCGCTCTATATCATTTTCGTGCCACTTCTAAAGGTTAGGCGCACTACTTGAAGGAGTGTATTTGTATAGAGCGAAAAACACTCCCCACTCCTCTCAGTCATATCTTGAGTTCTGGCCAACCGATCGCGCCAAGTCAGGTATTAAATGAAAGGTCTTTAAATGAGGAACAACCGCGCTCTATATCATTTTTGTGCCAATTCTATAGTTTAGAAGAACATATACATATCCTACATATCTGCATATCTATCCTAACTTCCAACTTTACTAACTCAGCTGTTTGCTTGCCTTATATTTTCAGATATTCTACTATAAATATAAACAGTGACGCTATTCGAATTGAGGATTACTCGATATACTCGAATTTCAGCGGAAGACATTTTGGTAAGTTATACGCATGTACAGTTAACATCTGAACTTTTAATTTTATTGTATCCATATTTCCTAAATATTTCTTGGCTCTGTTTGTAACTATTTACACTATTGGTTGAATATATTGCAAGACTACCAACTACAAAGGGATAGTACATAGTAACGCCGATGTAATGCGTCGGTGGCTCCATAGACTCCATCCTTAGATCAACCTAATAAACGTATGAAGTTTTGCAGTATATTAAAGAGTCAGCAGGTGGTGTAATAAGAAAGGAGTAGATGCATTGTTTGCTGGAAAATATAAACTATAATCGACTAAGTTATAGAAAGCCTAAAAGCTGAGGCTTTGTAATGGTTTAGTCTTATAACTCTATTTAGCATACAAAATTTACCGTAATTGAAGGAGCGTATTCGTATAGAGAGAAAAACACTCCGCACTCCTTTCACTCATATCTCGAGTTTTAGACAACCGATCGCGCCAAGCCATATATCAAATGAAAGGTCTTTAAATGAGGAACAACCACGCTATATAACATTTTTGTGTCACTTCTATAGTTTAGGCGCAGTACCTGAACGAGCGTATTTGTTTAGAGCGAAAAACACTCCCCACTCCTTTCAGTCATATCTCTAGGTCTAGCCAACCTTTCGCGCCAAGCCATATATCAAATTAAAGGTCTTTAAATGAGGAACAACCGCGCTATATAACATTTTCGTGCCACTTCTATAGTTTAGGCGCAGTAAGTGTGTATTGTATAGAGCGAAAAACACTACCCACTCCTTTCAGTTATATCTCGAGTTCTGGCCAACCGATCGCACCAAGTTAGGTATCGAATGATAGGTCTTTAGATGAGGAACAACCGCGCTATATATTATTTTCGTGTCACTTCTATAGTTTAGGCGCAGTACTTGAAGGAGTGTATTTGTATAGAGCGAAAAAGACGCCCCACTCCTTTCAGTCATATCTCGAGTTTTAGACAAACGATCGCGCCAAGACAGGTATCAAATAACAGCCCTTTAAATGGGGAACAACCCCGCTCTATATCATTTTCGTGCCACTTCTATAGTTTAGGCGCAGTACTTGAAGGAGTGTATTTGTATAGAGCGAAAAACTTTCCCCACTTCTTTCAGTCATATCTTGAGTTGTGGCCAACCGATCGCGCCACGTCAGGTATCAAATGAAATGTCTTTAAATAAGGAACAACCGCGCTCTATATCATTTTCGTGCCAATTCTATAGTTTAGGCGCAGTAAGTGTGTATTTTATAGAGCGAAAAACACTCCCCACTCCTTTCAGTTATATCTCGAGTTCTGGCCAAGCGATCGCACCAAGACAGGTATCAAATGATAGGTCTTTAAATGAGGAACAACCGCACTATATATCATTTTCATGTCACTTCTATAGTTTAGGCGCATTACTTGAAGGAGTGTATTTGTATAGAGCGAAAAACACTCCCCAATTCTTTCAGTCATATCTCGAGTTTTAGACAACCGATCGTGCCAAGACAGGTATCAAATGAAAGGTCTTTAAATAAGGAACAACCGCGCTCTATATCATTTTCGTGCCACTTCTATAATTTAGGCGCAGTACTTGAAGGAGCCGTCTCTCAACCGACCCTAAACCGTCCCTCAACCTTCTCTTAACCGTCCCTCAACCTTTCCTTAACTGTCCCTCAACCATCTGTCAACCGTTCCTCAACCGTCCTTCAACCGTCCCTCAACCGTACCTCAACTGTCCCTCAACCGTCCCACAACCATCCCTTAACCGTCCCTCAACCGTTCCTCAACCGTCCTTCAACCGTCCCTCGACTGTCCCTGAACTGTCACTCAACCATCCCTCGACCATCCCTCGACCGTCCCTCTACATTCCCTCAAACGTCCCTCAACCATCCCTCAACCATCCAGCAACTGTTCCTCAACCGTCCCTCAACCGTCCCTCATCTCCCTCAACATTACCTCAACTTTTCCTCAACCTTACCTCAACCTTTCCTCAACCTTCCCTCAACCGTGCTTCAACCGACCCTCAATTGTCCCTAAAATGGCCCTCAAACTTCGCTCAAACGTCCCTCAACCACCCTCAACCTTCCCTCAACCGACCCTCAACCTTCGCTCAACCACCACTCTACGGTCCCTCAACCGTCTCTTAACCGTCCCTCAACCATCCCTCAACCATCCCTCAACCTTCCCTCAACCGTCTCACAACCGTCCCACAACCATCCCTCCGTCCCTCAACCGTCCCTCAACCATCCCTCGACCATCCCTCGACCGTCCCTGAACTTTCACTCAAACATCCCTCGACCATCCCTCGACCGTCCCTCTACCTTCCCTCAACCGTCCCTCAACCATCCCTCAACCATCCCTCAACCATCCCTCAACCATCCCTCAACCATCCATCAACCGTCCCACAACCATCTTTCAACCTTGCCTCAACCTTGCCTCAACCGTCCCTCACATGGCCCTCAAACGTCCATCAAACGTCCTTCAACCACCTCTCAACCTTCCCTCAACCGTCCCTCAACCGTACCTCAACCGTCCCTCAACCGTCCCACAACCATCCCTCAACCGTCCCACAACCGCTCCTTAACCGTCCCACAACCGTTCCTCAACCGTCCCTCAACCGTCCCTCAACCGTCCCTGAACTTTCACTCAACCATCCCTCGACCATCCCTCGACCGTCCCTCTACCTTCCCTCAACCGTCCCTCTACCTTCCCTCAACCGTCCCTCAACCATCCCTCAACTATCCCTCAACCATACATCAACCGTTCCTAAACCGTCCCTCAACCGTCCCTCAACTCTCTCTAAACGTTACCTCAACTTTCCCTCAACCTTACCTCAACCTTTTCTCAACCTTCCCTCAACCGACCCTCAACCTTCCCTCAACCACCACTCTACGGTCCCTCAACCGTCCTTAACCGTCCCTCAACCATCCCTCAACCATCCCTCAACCTTCCCTCAACCGTCCCTCAACCGTCTCACAACCGTCCCACAACCATCCCTCCGTCCTTCAACCGTCCCTCAACCATCACTCAACCGTCCCTCAACCGTCTCTCAACCGTCCTTCAACCGACCCTAAACCGTCCCTTAAACGTCCCTCAACCGTCCCTCAAGCGACCCTCAACCGTCCCTCAACCGTCCCTCAACCGTCCCTCAACCGTCCCTCAACCGTCCCTCAACCGTCCCTCAACCGTTCCTCAACTGTCTCTCAAACGTCACTCAACCGTTCCTCAACCGTTCCTCAACCGTCCCTCAACCATCTGTCAACCATCCCTCAACCGTTCCTCAACCGTCCCTCGACCGTTCCTCAACCATTCCTCAACCGTCCCTCAACCGTCCCTCAACCTTCCCTCAACCGTCCCTCAACCGCCCTTCAACCGTCCCTCAACCGTCCCTCAACCGACCCTCAACCGACCCTCAACCGACCCTCAAACGACCCTCAACCGACCCTCAACCGTCCCTCAACCGTCCCTCAACCATCCCTCAACCATCCCTCAACCATCCCTCAACCATCCCTCAACCATCCATCAACCGTCCCTCAACCATCACTCAACCGTCCCTCAACCGTCTCTCAACCGTCCTTCAACCGACCCTAAACCGTCCCTTAAACGTCCCTCAACCGTCCCTCAAGCGACCCTCAACCGTCCCTCAACCGTCCCTCAACCGTCCCTCAACCGTCCCTCAACCGTCCCTCAACCGTTCCTCAACCTTTCCTCAACCGTTCCTTAACCGTTCCTCAACCGTTCCTCAACCGTTCTTCAACCGTTCCTCAACCGTTCCTCAACCGTCCCTCAACCGTCTCTCAACCGTCCTTCAACCGACCCTCAACCGTCCCTTAAACGTCCCTCAACCGTCCCTCAAGCGACCCTCAACCGTCCCTCAACCGTCCCTCAACCGTCCCTCAACCGTTCCTCAACCTTTCCTCAACCGTTCCTCAACCGTTCCTCAACCGTTCCTCAACCGTTCCTCAACCGTTCTTCAACCGTTCCTCAACCGTTCCTCAACCGTCCCTCGACAGTTCCTCAACCATCCCTTAACCGTCCCTCAACTGTCTCTCAAACGTCACTCAACCGTTCCTCAACCGTTCCTCAACCGTCCCTCAATCATCTGTCAACCATCCCTCAACCGTTCCTCAACCGTCTCTCGACCGTTCCTCAACCATTCCTCAACCGTCCCTCAACCGTCCCTCAACCTTCCCTCAACCGTCCCTCAACCGCCCTTCAACCGTCCCTCAACCGACCCTCAACCGACCCTCAACCGACCCTCAAACGACCCTCAACCGACCCTCAACCGACCCTCAACCGTCCCTCAACCGTCCCTCAACCGTCCCTCAACCGACCCTCAATCGTCCCTCAACCGTCCTTCAACCGTTCCTCAACCATTCCTCAACCGAACCCTCAACCATCCTACCTACTTCAGCGGAGCCCTACCCACAGCCAGCGGAGCCCTACATATTGCCAGTGAGCCCTACCTACGGCCAGCGGAACCCTACCTACTGCCAACGGAGCCCTACCTACTGCCAACGGAGCCCTACCTACTGCCAACGGACCCCTACCTACGGCGGGCGGAGCCCTACCTACGGCCAGCGGAGCCCTACCTACGGCCAGCGGAGGCCTACCTACGGCCAGCGGAGCCCTACCTACGGCCAGCGGAGCCCTACCTACGGCCAGCGGAACCCTACCTACTGCCAACGGAGCCCTACCTACTGCCAACGGACCCCTACCTACGGCGGGCGGAGCCCTACCTACGGCCAGCGGAGCCCTACCTACGGCCAGCGGAGCCCTACCTACGGCCAGCGGAGGCCTACCCACAGCCAGCGGAGCCCTACCCACAGCCAGCGGAGCCCTACATATTGCCAGTGGAGCGCTAACTACGACTAGCGGAGCAATACCTATGGCCAGCGGGAAATATGTAGGGCTCCGCTGGCTGTGGGCCGTAGGTAGGGCTCCGCTGGACTTAGGTAGGGCTCCGCTAGCCGTAGGTAGCGCTCCACTGGCAATATGTAGGGCTCCGCTGGCTGTGGGTAGGCCTCCGCTGGGCATAGGTAGTACTCCGCTGGCCGTAGCTAGGGCTCCGCTAGCAGTAGGTAGGGCTCCGCTAGCAGTAGTTAGGGCTCCGCTGGCTGTAGTTACAGCTCTATTGGCCGTAGTTAGAGATCCACTGGCCGTAGGTAGGGCTCCGCTGGAAGTAGGTAGGACGGTTGAGGATTCGGTTGAGGGACAGTTGAGGAACGGTTGAGGGACGGTTGAGGGACGGTTGAGGGACGGTTGAGGGACGGTTGAGGGACGGTTGAGGGACGGTTGAGGGACGGTTGAGGGACGGTTGAGGGACGGTTGAGGGACGGTTGAGGGACGGTTGAGGGACGGTTGAGGGACGGTTGAGGGACGGTTGAGGGACGGTTGAGGGACGGTTGAGGGACGGTTGAGGGACGGTTGAGGGACGGTTGAGGGACGGTTGAGGGACGGTTGAGGGACGGTTGAGGGACGGTTGAGGGACGGTTGAGGGACGGTTGAGGGACGGTTGAGGGACGGTTGAGGGACGGTTGAGGGACGGTTGAGGGACGGTTGAGGGACGGTTGAGGGACGGTTGAGGGACGGTTGAGGGACGGTTGAGGGACCATTGGCCCTCCATTGGCCGTAGTTAGAGCTCCACTGGCCGTAGGTAGGCCTCCGCTGGCCGTATGTAGGGCTCCGCTGAAGTAGGTAGGACGGTTGAGGGTTCGGTTGAGGATCGGTTGAGGGACGGTTGAGGGACGGTTGAGGGACGGTTGAGGGACGGTTGAGGGACGGTTGAGGGACGGTTGAGGGACGGTTGAGGGACGGTTGAGGGACGGTTGAGGGACGGTTGAGGGACGGTTGAGGGACGGTTGAGGGACGGTTGAGGGACGGTTGAGGGACGGTTGAGGGACGGTTGAGGGACGGTTGAGGGACGGTTGAGGGACGGTTGAGGGACGGTTGAGGGACGGTTGAGGGACGGTTGAGGGACGGTTGAGTTTCGGTTGAGTTTCGGTTGAGGGACGGTTGAGGGACGGTTGAGGGTCGGTTGAGGGACGGTTGAGGGGCGGTTAAGGGACGGTTGAGAGACGGTTGTGGGGCGGTTGAGGGGCGGTTGTGGGACGGTTGAGGGACGGTTGAGGAACCGTTGAGGGACTGTTGAGGGACGGTTGAGCGAGGGTTGAGGGACGGTTAAGGGTCGGTTGAGGGACGGTTAAGAGACGGTTGAGAGACGGTTGAGGGACGGTTGGGGGACGGTTGGGGGACGGTTGAGGGACGGTTGGGGGACGGTTGAGGGACGTTTAAGCGACGGTTGAGGGACGTTTGAGGGACGGTTGAGGGACGGTTGAGGAACCGTTGAGGGACTGTTGAGGGACTGTTGAGCGAGGGTTGAGGGACGGTTTAGGGTCGGTTGAAGGACGGTTAAGAGACGGTTGAGAGACGGTTGAGGGACGGTTGAGGGACGATTGGGTCGGTTGAGGGACGGTTGGGGGACGGTTGAGGGACGGTTGAGGGAGGGTTGAGGGACGGTTGAGGGACCTTTGGCCTTCCATTGGCCGTAGTTAGAGCTCCACTGGCCGTAGGTAGGCCTCCGCTGGCCGTAGGTAGGGCTCCGCTGGCCGTATGTAAGGCTCCGCTGAAGTAGGTAGGACGGTTGAGGGTTCGGTTGAGGGACGGTTGAGGGACGGTTGAGGGACGGTTAAGGGACGGTTGAGGGACGGTTGAGGGACGGTTGAGGGACGGTTGAGGGACGGTTGAGGGACGGTTGAGGGACGGTTGAGGGACGGTTGAGGGACGGTTGAGGGACGGTTGAGGGACGGTTGAGGGACGGTTGAGGGACGGTTGAGGGACGGTTGAGGGTCGGTTGAGGGACGGTTAAGGGAAGGTTGAGGGATGGTTGAGGGATGGTTGAGGGACGGTTGAGGGACCGTAGAGGGGTGGTTGGGGGTCGTTTGAGGGGAGGTTGAGGGACGTTTGAGGGACGTTTGAGGACCATTTGAGGGACGGTTGAGGGTCGGTTGAGGGTCGGTTGAGGCAAGGTTGAGGGAAGGTTGAGGGAAGGTTGAGGAAAGGTTGAGGTAAGGTTGAGGGAAAGTTGAGGTAAGGTTGAGGGACGGTTGAGGAACGGTTGAGGGACGGTTGAGGAAAGGTTGATGGAGGGTTGAGGGATGGTTGAGGGACGCTTGAGGGAAGGTAGAGGGACGGTCGAGGTATGGTTGAGGGACAGTTCAGGGTCGGTCGAGGGACGTTTGAGGGACGGTTGAGGAACGGTTGAGGGACGGTTGAGGGACGTTTGAGGGACGGTTGAGGTACGGTTGAGGGACGGTTGAGGTACGGTTGAGGGACGGTTGAAGGACGGTTGAGGAACGGTTGAGGGACGGTTGACAGATGGTTGAGGGACGGTTAAGGGAAGGTTGAGGGAAGGTTGAGGGACGGTTGAGGGACGGTTGAGGGACGGTTGGGGGACGGTTGAGGGTCGGTTGAGAGAAGGTTGAGGGAAGGTTGAGAGACGGTTGAGGTACGGTTGAGGGTGAGTTGCGGTTGAAGTTGAGGTTGAGCATGAGGTTAAAGTTGAAATTGAAATTGAGGTTAAGCTTGAGGTTACGATTGAGGTTGAGGTTGAAGTTGAGGTTGAGGTTGAGGTTGTCGTTGAGGTTGAGGTTGAGGTTGATGTTGAGATTGAGATTGAGGATGAGGTTGAAGTTGAAGATGAGTTTTTTTTGATGTTGAGGTTGACGTTGACGTTGACGTTGAGGCTAAGATTGAGATTGATGTTGAGGTTGACGACAGGTATCAACTGAAAGGTCTTTAAATGGGGAACAACCGCACTCTATATCATTTTCGTGCCACTTCTATAGGTTAGGCGCAGTACTTGAAGGAGTGTATTTGTATACAGCGAAAAACACTCCCCACTCCTCTCAGTCATATCTTGAGTTCTGGCCAACCGGTCGCGCCAAGTCAGGTATTAAATGAAAGGTCTTTAAATGAGGAACAACCGCGCTCTATATCATTTTTGTGCCACTTCTATAGTTTAGAAGAACATATACATATCCTACATATCTGCATATCTATCCTAACTTCCAACTTTACTAACTCAGCTGTTTGCTTGCCTTATATTTTCAGATATTCTACTATAAATATAAACAGTGACGCTATTCGAATTGAGGATTACTCGATATACTCGAATTTCAGCGGAAGACATTTTGGTAAGTTATACGCATGTACAGTTAACATCTGAACTTTTAATTTTATTGTATCCATATTTCCTAAATATTTCTTGGCTCTTTTTGTAACTATTTACACTATTGGTTGAATATATTGCAAGACTACCAACTACAAAGGGATAGTACATAGTAACGCCGATGTAATGCGTCGGTGGCTCCATAGACTCCATCCGTAGATCAACCTAATAAATGTATGAAGTTTTGCAGTATATTAAAGAGTCAGCAGGTGGTATAATAAGAAAGGAGTAGATCCATTGTTTGCTGGAAAATATAAACTATAATCGACTAAGTTATAGAAAGCCTAAAAGCTGAGGCTTTGTAATGGTTTAGTCTTATAACTCTATTTAGCATACAAAATTTACCGTAATTGAAGGAGCGTATTTGTATAGAGAGAAAAACACTCCGCACTCCTTTCAGTCATATCTCGAGTTTTAGACAACCGATCGCCCTAAGCCATATATCAAATGAAAGGTCTTTAAATGAGGAACAACCGCGCTATATAACATTTTTGTGTCACTTCTATAGTTTAGGCGCAGTACCTGAACGAGCGTACTTGTTTAGAGCGAAAAACACTCCCCACTCCTTTCAGTCATATCTCTAGGTCTAGCCAACCTTTCGCGCCAAGCCATATATCAAATGAAAGGTCTTTAAATGAGGAACAACCGCGCTATATAACATTTTCGTGCCACTTCTATAGTTTAGGCGCAGTAAGTGTGTATTGTATAGAGCGAAAAACACTCCCCACTCCTTTCAGTTATATCTCGAGTTCTGGCCAACCGATCGCACCAAGTTAGGTATCAAATGATAGGTCTTTAAATGAGGAACAACCGCGCTATATATCATTTTCGTGTCACTTCTATAGTTTAGGCGCAGTACTTGAAGGAGTGTATTTGTATAGAGCGAAAAACTTTCCCCACTTCTTTCAGTCATATCTTGAGTTGTGGCCAACCGATCGCGCCACGTCAGGTATCAAATGAAAGGTCTTTAAATAAGGAACAACCGTGCTCTATATCATTTTCGTGCCACTTATATAGTTTAGGCGCAGTACTTGAAGGAGTGTATTTGTATAGAGCGAAAAACTTTCCCCACTTCTTATAGTCATATCTGGAGTTCTGGCCAACCGATCGCACCAAGACAGGTATCAAATGATAGGTCTTTAAATGAGGAACAACCGCACTATATATCATTTTCATGTCACTTCTATAGTTTAGGCGCAGTACTTGAAGGAGTGTATTTGTATAGAGCAAAAAACACTCCCCAATTCTTTCAGTCGTATCTCGAGTTTTAGACAACCGATCGTGCCAAGACAGGTATCAAATGAAAGGTCTTTACATAAGGAACAACCGCGCTCTATATCATTTTCGTGCCACTTCTATAATTTAGGCGCAGTACTTGAAGGAGCCGTCTCTCAACCGACCCTAAAGCGTCCCTCAACCTTCTCTTAACCGTCCCTCAACCTTCCCTCAACCTTTCCTTAACCGTCCCTCAACCATCTGTCAACCGTTCCTCAACCGTCCTTCAACCGTCCCTTAACCGTACCTCAACCGTCCCTCAACCGTCCCACAACCATCCCTTAACCGTCCCTCAACCGTTCCTCAACCGACCCTCAACCATCCCTCGACCGTCCCTGAACTGTCACTCAACCATCCCTCGACCATCCCTCGAGCGTCCCTCTACCTTCCCTCAAACGTCCCTCAACCATCCCTCAGCCATCCAGCAACCGTTCCTAAACCGTCCCTCAACCGTCCCTCAACCGTCCCTCAACCGTCCCTCAACTCTCCCTCAACCTTACCTCAACCTTTCCTCAACCTTCCCTCAACCTTACTTCAACCGACCCTCAACCGTCCCTCAAATGGCCCTCAAACTACCCTCAAACGTCCCTCAACCTTCCCTCAACCGAACATCAACCTTCGCTCAACCACCACTCTACGGTCCCTTAACCGTCCCGCAACCATCCCTCAACCATCCCTCAACCTTCCCTCAACCGTCTCACAACCGTCCCACAACCATCCCTCCGTCCCTCAACCGTCCCTCAACCATCCCTCGACCATCCCTCGACCGTCCCTCTACCTTCCCTCAACCGTCCCTTAACCATCCCTCAACCATCCATCAACCGTTCCTCAACCGTCCCTCAACCGTCCCTGAACTCTCCCTCAACGTTACCTCAACTTTCCCTCAACCTTACCTCAAGCTTTCCTCAACCTTCCCTCAAAATTGCTTCAACCGACCCTCAACCGTCCCTCAAATGGCCCTCAAAGGTCCCTCAAACGTCCCTCAACCACCCCTCAACCACCCCTCAACCACCCCTCAACCTTCCCTCAACCGTCCCTCAAACGTACCTCAACCGTCCCTCAACCGTCCCACAACCATCCCTCAACCGTCCCTCAACCGTTCCTCAACCGTCCCTCAACCGTCCCTCAACCGTCCCTCGACCGTCCCTGAACTCTCCCTCAACGTTACCTCAACTTTCCCTCAACCTTACCTCAAGCTTTCCTCAACCTTTCCTCAAAATTGCTTCAACCGACCCTCAACCGTCCCTCAAATGGCCCTCAAAGGTCCCTCAAACGTCCCTCAACCATCCCCTCAACCACCCCTCAACCACCCCTCAACCACCCCTCAACCATCCCTCGACCGTCCCTCTACCTTCCCTCAACCGTCCCTCAACCATCCCTCAACCATCCATCAACCGTTCCTCAACCGTCCCTCAACTCTCCCTCAACTCTCCCTCAACGTTACCTCAACTTTCCCTCAACCTTACCTCAACCTTTTCTCAACCTTACCTCAACCGACCCTCAACCGACCCTCAACCGACCCTCAACCTTCCCTCAACCTTCCCTCAACCACCACTCTACGGTCCCTCAACCGTCCCTTAACCGTCCTTCAACCATCCCTCAACCATCCCTCAACCTTCCCTCAACCGTCCCTCAACCGTCTCACAACCGTCCCACAACCATCCCTCCGTCCCTCAACCGTCCCTCAACCATCACTCAACAGTCCCTCAACCGTCTCTCAACCGTCTCTTAACAGTCCTTCAACCGACCCTAAACCGTCCCTCAACCGTCCCTCAACCGACCCTCAACCGACCCTCAACCGTCCCTCAACCGTTCCTCAAGCGTCCCTCAAGCGTCCCTCAACCGTCCCTCAACCGTCCCTCAACCGTCCCTCAACCGTCCCTCAACCGTCCCTCAACCGTCCCTCAACCGTCCCTCAACCGTTCCTCAACCGTCCCTCAACCGTCCCTCAACCGTCCCTCAACCGTTCCTCAACCGTTCCTCAACCGTTCCTCAACCGTTCCTCAACCGTTCCTCAACCGTTCCTCAACCGTTCCTCAACCGTTCCTCAACCGTCCCTCGACCGTCCCTCGACCGTTCCTCAACCGTCCCTCAACCGTTCCTCAACCGTCCCTCAACCGTTCCTCAACCGTTCCTCAACCGTTCCTCAACCGTTCCTCAACCGTCCTTCAACCGACCCTCAACCGTCCCTCAACCGTCCCTCAACCGTCCCTCAACCGTCCCTCAACCGTCCCTCAACCGTCCCTCAACCGTCCCTCAACCGTCCCTCAACCGTCCCTCAACCGTCCCTCAACCGTCCCTCAACCGTCCCTCAACCCTCCCTTAACCGTCCCTCAACCGTCCCTCAACCGTCCCTCAACCGTCCCTCAACCGTCCCTCAACCGTTCCTCAACCGTTCCTCAACCGTTCCTCAACCGTCCCTCAACCGTCCCTCAACCGTCCCTCAACCGTCCCTCAACCGTCCCTCAACCGTCCCTCAACCGTTCCTCAACCGTTCCTCAACCGTTCCTCAACCGTTCCTCAACCGTTCCTCAACCGTTCCTCAACCGTTCCTCAACCGTTCCTCAACCGTTCCTCAACCGTTCCTCAACCGTTCCTCAACCGTTCCTCAACCGTTCCTCAACCGTTCCTCAACCGTTCCTCAACCGTTCCTCAACCGTTCCTCAACCGTTCCTCAACCGTCCCTCGACCGTTCCTCAACCATCCCTCAACCATCCCTCAACCATCCCTCAACCGTCCCTCAACCGTTCCTCAACCGTCACTCAACCGTTCCTCAACCGTTCCTCAACCGTTCCTCAACCGTTCCTCAACCGTTCCTCAACCGTTCCTCAACCGTTCCTCAACCGTTCCTCAACCGTTTCTCAACCGTTCCTCAACCGTTCCTCAACCGTCCCTCAACCATCTGTCAACCGTCCCTCGACCGTTCCTCAACCATTCCCCAAACGTCCCTCAACCGTCCCTCAACCTTCCCTCAACCGTCCCTCAACCGCCCCTCAACCGCCCTTCAATCGTCCCTCAACCGACCTTCAACCGACCCTCAACCGACCCTCAACCGACCCTAAACCGACCTTCAACCGACCCTCAACCGACCCTCAACCGACCCTCAACCGACCCTCAACCGACCCTCAACCGTCCCTCAACCGACCCTCAACCGTCCCCCAACCGACCCTCAACCGTCCTTCAACCGTTCCTCAACCGTTCCTCAACCATTCCTCAACCGTTCCTCAACCGTTCCTCAACCGTCCCTCAACCGAACCCTCAACCATCCTACCTACTTCAGCGGAGCCCTACCCACAGCCAGCGGAGCCCTACATATTGCCAGTGGAGCGCTACCTACGGCCAGCGGAGCGCTACCTACTGCCAGCGGAGCCCTACATACTGCAAGCGAAGTTCTAAATACAGCCAGCGGAGCCCTACATACGGCCAGGGGAGCGCTACCTACTGCCAGCGGAGCCCCACCTACGGCCAGCGGAGCCCCACCTACGGCCAGCGGAGCCCTAGCTACGGCCAGCGGAGTCCTACCTACTGCCAACGGAGCCCTATCTACGACGGGCGGAGCCCTACCTACGGCCAGCGGAGCCCTACCTACGGCCAGCGGAGCCCTACCCACAGCCAGCGGAGTCCTACATATTGCCAGTGGAGCGCTACCTACGGCTAGCGGAGCCCTACCTATGGCCAGCGGGCAATATGTAGGGCTCCGCTGGCTGTGGGCCGTAGGTAGGGCTCCGCTGGCCTTAGGTAGGGCTCCGCTGGCCTTAGGTAGGGCTCCGCTGGCAGTAGGTAGGGATCCGCTAGCCGTAGGTAGCGCTCCACTGGCAATATGTAGGGCTCCGCTGGCTGTGGGTAGGCCTCCGCTGGGCATAGGTAGTGCTCCGCTGGCCGTAGCTAGGGCTCCGCTTGCAGTAGGTAGGGCTCCGCAACCGTCCCTCAAGCGTCCCTCAACCGTCCCTCAACCGTCCCTCAACCGTCCCTCAACCGTCCCTCAACCGTTCCTCAACCGTTCCTCAACCGTTCCTCAACCGTTCCTCAACCGTTCCTCAACCGTTCCTCAACCGTTCCTCAACCGTTCCTCAACCGTTCCTCAACCGTTCCTCAACCGTTCCTCAACCGTTCCTCAACCGTTCCTCAACCGTTCCTCAACCGTTCCTCAACCGTTCCTCAACCGTTCCTCAACCGTTCCTCAACCGTTCCTCAACCGTTCCTCAACCGTTCCTCAACCGTTCCTCAACCGTTCCTCAACCGTTCCTCAACCGTTCCTCAACCGTTACTCAACCGTCCCTCAACCGTCCCTCAACCGTCCCTCAACCGTTCCTCAACCGTTCCTCAACCGTTCCTCAACCGTTCCTCAACCGTTTCTCAACCGTTCCTCAACCGTTCCTCAACCGTTCCTCAACCGTTCCTCAACCGTCCCTCGACCGTTCCTCAACCATCCCTCAACCGTCCCTCAACTGTCTCTCAAGCGTCACTCAACCGTTCCTCAACCGTTCCTCAACCGTCCCTCAACCAACTGTCAACCGTCCCTCGACCGTTCCTCAACCATTCCTCAACCGTCCCTCAACTGTCCCTCAACCGTCCCTCAAGCGTCCCTCAACCGTCCCTCAACCGTCCCTCAACCGTCCCTCAACCGTTCCTCAACCGTTCCTCAACCGTTCCTCAACCGTTCCTCAACCGTTCCTCAACCGTTCCTCAACCGTTCCTCAACCGTTCCTCAACCGTTCCTCAACCGTTCCTCAACCGTTCCTCAACCGTTCCTCAACCGTTCCTCAACCGTTCCTCAACCGTTCCTCAACCGTTCCTCAACCGTTCCTCAACCGTTCCTCAACCGTTCCTCAACCGTTCCTCAACCGTCCCCTACTGCCAGCGGAGCCCTACATACTGCAAGCGAAGTTCTAAATACAGCCAGCGGAGCCCTACATACGGCCAGCGGAGCGCTACCTACTGCCAGCGGAGCCCTACCTACGGCCAGCGGAGCCCTACCTACGGCCAGCGGAGCCCTACCTACGGCCAGCGGAGCCTTACCTACTGCCAACGGAGCCCTATCTACGGCGGGCGGAGCCCTACCTACGGCCAGCGGAGCCCTACATATTGCCAGTGGAGCGCTACCTACGGCTAGCGGAGCCCTACCTATGGCCAGCGGGCAATATGTAGGGCTCCGCTGGCTGTGGGCCGTAGGTAGGGCTCCGCTGGCCTTAGGTAAGGCTCCGCTGGCAGTAGGTAGGGCTCCGCTGGGCATAGGTAGGGCTTCGCTGGCCGTAGATAGGGCTCCGCTGGCAGTAGGTAGCGCTCCGCTGGCCGTATGTAGGGCTCCGCTGGCCGTGTGTAGGGCTCCGCTGGCCGTATGTAGGGCTCCGCTGGCTGTATTTAGAACTTCGCTTGCAGTATGTAGGGCTCCGCTGGCAGTAGGTAGGGCTCCGCTGGCAGTAGGTAGGGCTCCGCTGGCAGTAGGTAGGGCTCCGCTGGCAGTAGGTAGGGCTCCGCTGGCTGTAGTTACAGCTCTATTGGTCGTAGTTAGAGATCCACTGGCCGTAGGTAGGGCTCCGCTGGAAGTAGGTAGGACGGTTGAGGATTCGGTTGAGGGACGGTTGAGGGACGGTTGAGGGACGGTTGGGGGACGGTTGAGGGACGGTTGAGGGACGGTTGAGGAACGGTTGAGGAACGGTTGAGGAACGGTTGAGGGACGGTTGAGGGACGGTTGAGGGTCGGTTGAGGGACGGTTGAGGGACGGTTGAGGGACGGTTGAGGGACGGTTGAGGGACGGTTGAGGGACGGTTGAGGGACGGTTGAGTGACGGTCGAGGGACGGTTGAGGGACGCTTGAGGGACGGTTGAGGGACGGTTGAGGGACGGTTGAGGGACGGTTGAGGGACGGTTGAGGAACGGTTGAGGGACGGTTGAGGGACGGTTGAGGGACGGTTGAGGGACGGTTGAGGGACGGTTGAGGAACGGTTGAGGGACGGTTGAGGGACGGTTGAGGGACGGTTGAGGAACGGTTGAGGAACGGTTGAGGAACGGTTGAGGAACGGTTGAGGAACGGTTGAGGAACGGTTGAGGAACGGTTGAGGAACGGTTGAAAAACGGTTGAGGAACGGTTGAGGAACGGTTGAGGAACGGTTGAGGAACGGTTGAGGAACGGTTGAGGAACGGTTGAGGAACGGTTGAGGAACGGTTGAGGAACGGTTGAGGAACGGTTGAGGAACGGTTGAGGAACGGTTGAGGAACGGTTGAGGAACGGTTGAGGAACGGTTGAGGAACGGTTGAGGAACGGTTGAGGAACGGTTGAGGAACGGTTGAGGAACGGTTGAGGAACGGTTGAGGAACGGTTGAGGAACGGTTGAGGAACGGTTGAGGAACGGTTGAGGAACGGTTGAGGAACGGTTGAGGAACGGTTGAGGAACGGTTGAGGAACGGTTGAGGGACGGTTGAGGGACGGTTGAGGGACGCTTGAGGGACGGTTGAGGGACGGTTGAGGAATGGTTGAGGAACGGTCGAGGGACGGTTGACAGTTGGTTGAGGGACGGTTGAGGAACGGTTGAGTGACGCTTGAGAGACAGTTGAGGGACGGTTGAGGGATGGTTGAGGAACGGTCGAGGGACGGTTGAGGAACGGTTGAGGAACGGTTGAGGAACGGTTGAGGAACGGTTGAGGAACCGTTGAGGGACGGTTGAGGGACGGTTGAGGGACGGTTGAGGGACGCTTGAGGGACGGTTGAGGGTCGGTTGAGGGACGGTTGAGGGACGGTTGAGGGACGGTTGAGGGACGGTTGAGGGACGGTTGAGGGACGGTTGAGGGACGGTTGAGGGACGGTTGAGGGACGCTTGATGGACGGTTGAGGGACGGTTGAGGGACGTTTGAGGGACGTTTGAGGACCATTTGAGGGACGGTTGAGGGTCGGTTGAGGCAAGGTTGAGGGAAGGTTGAGGGAAAGTTGAGGTAAGGTTGAGGTAAGGTTGAGGAACGGTTGAGGGACGGTTGAGGGACGGTTGAGGGACGCTTGATGGACGGTTGTGGGACGGTTGAGGGACGTTTGAGGGACGTTTGAGGACCATTTGAGGGACGGTTGAGGGTCGGTTGAGGCAAGGTTGAGGGAAGGTTGAGGGAAAGTTGAGGTAAGGTTGAGGTAAGGTTGAGGAACGGTTGAGGGACGGTTGAGGAACGGTTGACAGAAGGTTGAGGGACGGTTGAGGTACGGTTGACGGACGGTTGAAGGACGGTTGAGGAACGGTTGAGGGACGGTTGAGAGATGGTTGAGGGACGGTTAAGGGAAGGTTGAGGGTCGGTTGAGGGACGGTTGAGGGTCGGGTGAAGGACGGTTGGGGGACGGTTGAGGGTCGGTTGAGAGAAGGTTGAGGGAAGGTTGAGAGACGGTTGAGGTACGTTTGAGGGTGAGTTGCGGTTGAAGTTGAGGTTGAGCATGAGGTTAAAGTTGAAATTGAAATTGAGGTTAAGCTTGAGGTTACGATTGAGGTTGAGGTTGAGGTTGTCGTTGAGGTTGAGGTTGAGGTTGATGTTGAGATTGAGATTGAGGATAAGGTTGAAGTTGAAGATGAGTTTGTAGTTGATGTTGAGGTTGATGTTGACGTTGACGTTGAGGCTAAGATTGAGATTGATGTTGCGGTTGACGACAGGTATCAACTGAAAGGTCTTTAAATGGGGAACAACCGCGCTCTATATCATTTTCGTGCCACTTCTATAGGTTAGGCGCAGTACTTGAAAGAGTGTATTTGTATAGAGCAAAAAACACTCCCCACTCCTCTCAGTCATATCTTGAGTTCTGGTCAACCGATCGCGCCAAGTCAGGTATTAAATGAAAGGTCTTTAAATTAGAAACAACCGCGCTATATAACGTTTTCGTGCCACTTCTATAGTTTAGGCTCAGTACTTGAATGAGTGTATTTGTATAGAGCGAAAAACATGCCCCAATCCTTTCAGTCATATCTTGAGTTCTGGCCAACCGATCGCGCCAAGTCAGGTATTAAATGAAAGGTCTTTAAATGAGGAACAACCGCGCTCTATATCATTTTCGTGCCACTTCTATAGTTTAGAAGAACATATGCATATCCTACATATCTGCATATCTATCCTAACTTCCAACTTTACTAACTCAGCTGTTTGCTTGCCTTATATTTTCAGATATTCTACTATAAATATAAACAGTGACGCTATTCGAATTGAGGATTACTCGATATACTCGAATTTCAGCGGAAGACATTTTGGTAAGTTATACGCATGTACAGTTAACATCTGAACTTTTAATTCTATTGTATCCATATTTCCTAAATATTTCTTGGCTCTTTTTGTAACTATTTACACTATTGGTTGAATATATTGCAAGACTACCAACTACAAAGGGATAGTACATAGTAACGCCGATGTAATGCGTCGGTGGCTCCATAGACTCCATCCTTAGATCAACCTAATAAATGTATGAAGTTTTGCAGTATATTAAAGAGTCAGCAGGTGGTATAATAAGAAAGGAGTAGATCCATTGTTTGCTGGAAAATATAAACTATAATCGACTAAGTTATAGAAAGCCTAAAAGCTGAGGCTTTGTAACGGTTTAGTCTTATAACTCTATTTAGCATACAAAATTTACCGTAATTGAAGGAGAGTATTTGTATAGAGAGAAAAACACTCCGCACTCCTTTCAGTCATATCTCGAGTTTTAGACAACCGATCGCGCCAAGCCATATATATAATGAAAGTTCAGGCGCAGTACCTGAACGAGCGTATTTGTTTAGAGCGAAAAACACTCCCCACTCCTTTCAGTCATATCTCTAGGTCTAGCCAACCTTTCGCGCCAAGCCATATATCAAATTAAAGGTCTTTAAATGAGGAACAACCGCGCTATATAACATTTTCGTGCCACTTCTATAGTTTAGGCGCAGTAAGTGTGTATTGTATAGACCGAAAAACACTCTCCACTCCTTTCAGTTATATCTCGAGTTCTGGCCAACCGATCGCACCAAGTTAGGTATCAAATGATAGGTCTTTAAATGAGGAACAACCGCGCTATATATTATTTTCGTGTCACTTCTATAGTTTAGGCGCAGTACTTGAAGGAGTGTATTTGTATAGAGCGAAAAACACGCCCCACTCCTTTCAGTCATATCTCGAGTTTTAGACAAACGATCGCGCCAAGACAGGTATCAAATGACAGCCTTTTAAATGGGGAACAACCCCGCTCTATATCATTTTCGTGCCACTTCTATAGTTTAGGCGCAGTACTTGAAGGAGTGTATTTGTATAGAGCGAAAAACTTTCCCCACTTCTTTCAGTCATATCTTGAGTTGTGGCCAACCGATCGCGCCACGTCAGGTATCAAATGAAAGGTCTTTAAATAAGGAACAACCGCGCTCTATATAATTTTCGTACCACTTCTATAGTTTAGGCGCAGTAAGTGTGTATTTTATAGAGCGAAAAACACTCCCCACTCCTTTCAGTTATATCTCGAGTTCTGGCCAACCGATCGCACCAAGACAGGTATCATAGGTCTTCAAATGAGGAACAACCGCACTATATATCATTTTCATGTCACTTCTATAGTTTAGGCGCAGTACTTGAAGGAGTGTATTTGTATAGAGCGAAAAACACTCCCCAATTCTTTCAGTCATATCTGGAGTTTTAGACAACCGATCGTGGCAAGACAGGTATCAAATGAAAGGTCTTTAAATAAGGAACAACCGCGCTCTATATCATTTTCGTGCCACTTCTATAATTTAGGCGCAGTACTTGAAGGAGCCGTCTCTCAACCGACTATAAACCGTCCCTCAACCTTCTCTTAACCGTCCCTCAACCTTCCCTCAACCTTTCCTTAACCGTCCCTCAACCATCTGTCAACCGTTCCTCAACCGTCCTTCAACCGTCCCTCAACCGTACCTCAACCGTCCCTCAATCGTCCCACAACCATCCCTTAACCGTCCCTCAACCGTTCCTCAACCGTCCCTCAACCGTCCCTCGACCGTCCCTGAACTGTCACTCAACCATCCCTCGACCATCCCTCGACCGTCCCTCTACCTTCCCTCAAACGTCCCTCAACCATCCCTCAACCATCCATCAACCGTTCCTCAACCGTCGCTCAACCGTTCCTCAACCGTTCCTCAACCGTTCCTCAACCGTACCTCAAGCGTCCCTCAACCGTCCCTCAACCGTCCCTCAACAGTCCCTCAACCGTCCCTCAACCGTCCCTCAACCGTCCCTCAACCGTCCCTCAACCGTCCCTCAACTGTCCCTCAACCGTTCCTCAAGCGTTCCTCAAGCGTTCCTCAAGCGTTCCTCAACCGTCCCTCAACCGTCCCTCAACCGTCCCTCAACCGTCCCTCAACCGTCCCTCAACCGTCCCTCAACCGTCCCTCAACCGTCCCTCAACCGTCCCTCAACCGTCCCTCAACCGTCCCTCAACCGTCCCTCAACCGTCCCTCAACCGTCCCTCAACCGTCCCTCAACCGTCCCTCAACCGTCCCTCAACCGTCCCTCAACCGTCCCTCAACCGTCCCTCAACCGTCCCTCAACCGTCCCTCAACCGTCCCTCAACCGTCCCTCAACCGTCCCTCAACCGTCCCTCAACCGTCCCTCAACTGTCCCTCAACCGTCCCTCAACCGTCCCTCAACCGTCCCTCAACCGTCCCTTAACCGTCCCTCAACCGTTCCTCAACCGTTCCTCAACCGTTCCTCAACCGTACCTCAACCGTCCCTCAACCGTTCCTCAAACGTTCCTCAACCGTTCCTCAACCGTTCCTCGACCGTCCCTCAACTGTCTCTCAAACGTCACTCAACCGTTCCTCAACCGTTCCTCAACCGTTCCTCAACCGTTCCTCAACCGTTCCTCAACCGTTCCTCAACCGTCCCTCAACTGTCTCTCAAACGTCACTCAACCGTTCCTCAACCGTCCCTCAACCGTCCCTCAACCGTCCCTCAACCGTCCCTCAACCGTCCCTCAATCGTCCCTCAACCGTCCCTCAACCGTCCCTCAACCGTTCCTCAACCGTTCCTCAACCGTTCCTCAACCGTACCTCAACCGTACCTCAAGCGTCCCTCAACCGTTCCTCAAACGTTCCTCAACCGTTCCTCAACCGTTCCTCAACCGTTCCTCAACCGTTCCTCAACCGTCCCTCAACTGTCACTCAACCGTTCCTTAACCGTTCCTCAACCGTTCCTCAACCGTTCCTCAACCGTTCCTCAACCGTTCCTCAACCGTCCCTCAACCGTCCCTTAACCGTCCCTCAACCATCCCTCAACCATCCCTCAACCATCCCTCAACCTTCCCTCAACCGTCTCACAACCGTTCCTCAACCGTCCCTCTACCGTCCCTGAACTTTCACTCAACCATCCCTCGACCGTCCTTCTACCTTCCCTCAACCGTCCCTCAACCATCCCTCAACCATCCATCAACCGTTCCTCAACCGTCCCTCAACCGTCCCTCAACTCTCCCTCAACGTTACCTCAACTTTCCCTCAACCTTACCTCAACCTTTTCTCAACCTTCCCTCAACCGACCCTCAACCGTTCCTCAACCGTTCCTCAACCGTTCCTCAACCGTTCCTCAACCGTTCCTCAACCGTTCCTCAACCGTTCCTCAACCGTTCCTCAACCGTTCCTCAACCGTCCCTCAACCATCTGTCAACCATCCCTCAACCGTTCCTCAACCGTCCCTCGACCGTTCCTCAACCGTCCCTCGACCGTTCCTCAACCATTCCTCAACCGTCCCTCAACCTTCCCTCAACCGTCCCTCAACCGCCCCTCAACCGTCACTCAACCGACCCTCAACCGACCCTCAACCGACCCTCAACCATTCCTCAACCGTTCCTCAACCGTTCCTCAACCGTCCCTCAACCGAACCCTCAACCATCCTACCTACTTCAGCGGAGCCCTACCCACAGCCAGCGGAGCCCTACATATTGCCAGTGGAGCCCTACCTACGGCTAGCGGAGCGCTACCTACGGCTAGCGGAGCGCTATCTACGGCTAGCGGAGCGCTACCTACGGCCAGCGGAGCGCTACCTACTGCCAGCGGAGCCCTACATACTGCAAGCGAAGTTCTAAATACAGCCAGCGGAGCCCTACATACGGCCAGCGGAGCATTACCTACTGCTAGCGGAGCCCTACCTACAGCCAGCGGAGCCCTATATATTGCCAGTGGAGCCCTACCTACGGCTAGCGGAGCACTACCTACGGCTAGCGGAGCGCTACCTACGGCCAGCGGAGCGCTACCTACTGCCAGCGGAGCCCTACATATTGCAAGCAAAGTTCTAAATACAGCCAGCGGAGCCCTACATACGGCCAGCGGAGCCCTACATACGGCCAGCGGAGCCCTACATACGGCCAGCGGAGCCCTACATACGGCCAGCGGAGCCGTACATACGGCCAGCGGAGCCCTACCTACGGCCAGCGGAGCCCTACCTACGGCCAGCGGAGCCCTACCCACAGCCTGCGGAGCCCTACACATTGCCAGTGGAGCGCTACCTACGGCTAGCGGAGCCCTACCTATGGCCAGCGGGCAATATGTAGGGCTCCGCTGGCTGTGGGCCGTAGGTAGGGCTCCGCTGGCCGTAGGTAGGGCTCCGCTGGCCTTAGGTAAGGCTCCGCTGGCAGTAGGTAGGGCTCCGCTGGGCATAGGTAGGGCTTCGCTGGCCGTAGCTAGGGCTCCGCTTGCAGTAGGTAGGGCTCCGATGGCTGTAGTTACAGCTCTATTGCCCGTAGTTAGAGATCCACTGGCCGTAGGTAGGGCTCCGCTGGCCGTATGTAGGGCTCCGCTGGCCGTATGTAGGGCTCCGCTGGAAGTAGGTAGGACGGTTGAGGATTCGGTTGAGGGACGGTTGAGGAACGGTTGAAAGACGGTTGAAAGACGGTTGAGGAACGGTTGAAAGACGGTTGACGGGACGGTTGAGGGACCATTGGCTCTCCACTGGCCGTAGTTAGAGCTCCACTGGCCGTAGTTAGAGCTCCACTGGCCGTAGTTAGAGCTCCACTGGCCGTATGTAGGGCTCCGCTGAAGTAGGTAGAACGGTTGAGGGTTCGGTGGAGGGACGGTTGAGGGATGGTTGAGGGACGGTTGAGGGTAGGTAGAGGGACGGTCGAGATATGGTTGAGGGACAATTCAGGGTCGGTCGAGGGACGGTTGAGGGACGGTTGAGGAACGGTTGAGGGACGGTTGAGGGACGGTTGAGGGACGGTTGAGGGACGGTTGAGGGGCGGTTGAGGGACGGTTGGGGGACGGTTAAGGGTCGGTTGAGAGAAGGTTGAGGGAAGGTTGAGAGACGGTTGAGGTACGGTTGAGGGTGAGTTGCCGTTGAAATTGAGGTTAAGCTTGAGGTTACGATTGAGGTTGAGGTTGAAGTTAAGGTTGAGGTTGAGGTTGAGGTTGAGGTTGTCGTTGAGGTTGAGGTTGATGTTGAGATTGAGATTGAGGATGAGGTTGAAGTTGAAGATGAGTTTGTAGTTGATGTTGAGGTTGACGTTGACGTTGACGTTGAGGCTAAGATTGAGATTGATGTTGAGGTTGACGACAGGTATCAATTGAAAGGCCTTTAAATGAGAAACAACCGCGCTTTATATCATTTTCGTGCCACTTCTATAATTTAGGCGCAGTACTTGAAGAAGCCGTCTCTCAACCGACCCTAAACCGTCCCTCAACCTTCTCTTAACCGTCCCTCAACCTTCCCTCAACCTTTCCTTAACCGTCCCTCAAACATCTGTCAACCGTTCCTCAACCGTCCTTCAACCGTCCCTAAACCGTACCTCAACCGTCCCTGAACTCTCCTTCAACGTTACCTCAACTTTCCCTCAACCTTACCTCAACCTTACCTCAACCTTTCCTCAACCGACCCTAAACCGACCCTCAACCGACCCTCAACCTTCCCTCAACCGTCCCTCAACCGACCCTGAACTGTCCCTCAACCATACCTCGACCGTCCCTCTACCTTCCCTCAACCGTCCCTCAACCATCCCTCAACCCTCCATCAACCGTTCCTCAACCGTCCCTCAATCGTCCCTCAACCTTATCTCAACTTTCCCTCAACCTTACCGCAACCTTTCCTCAACCTTCCCTCAACCTTGCCTCAACCGACCCTCAACCGTCCCTCAAATGGTCTTCAAACGTCCCTCAAATGGTCCTTAAACGTCCCTCAAACGTCCCTCAACATCCCCTCAACCTTCCCTCAAACGACCCTTAACCACCCCTCTACGGTCCCTCAATCGTCCCTTAACCGTCCCTCAACCATCCCTCAACCATCCCTCAACCTTCCCTTAACCGTCCCTCAACCATCTCACAACCGTCCCACAACCATCCGGCAACCACCCCTCTACGGTCCCTCAACCGTCCCTTAACCGTCCCTCAACCATCCCTCAATCATCCCTCAACCATCCCTCAACCTTCGCCCAACCGAGCCTCAACCGTCCCTCAACCGTCCCTCAACCGTCCCTCAACCGTCCCTCAACCGTCCCTCAACCGTCCCTCAACCGTCCCTCAACCGTCCCTCAACCGTCCCTCAACCGTCCCTCAACCGTCCCTCAACCGTCCCTCAACCGTCCCTCAACCGTCCCTCAACCGTCCCTCAACCGTCCCTCAACCGTCCCTCAACCGCCCCTCTACCGCCCCTCAACCGCCCCTCAACCGCCCCTCAACCGCCCCTCAACCGACCGTCCACCGACCCTCAACCGACCCTCAACCGACCCTCAACCGACCCTCAACCGACCCTCAACCGACCCTCAACCGACCCTCAACCGACCCTCAACCGACCCTCAACCGACCCTCAACCGACCCTCAACCGACCCTCAACCGACCCTCAACCGACCCTCAACCGACCCTCAACCGACCCTCAACCGACCCTCAACCGACCCTCAACCGACCCTCAACCGACCCTCAACCGACCCTCAACCGACCCTCAACCGACCCTCAACCGACCCTCAACCGACCCTCAACCGTCCCTCAACCGTCCCTCAACCGTCCCTCAACCGTCCCTCAACCGTCCCTCAACCGTCCCTCAACCGCCCCTCAACCGCCCCTCAACCGCCCCTCAACCGCCCCTCAACCGCCCCTCAACCGCCCCTCAACCGCCCCTCAACCGCCCCTCAACCGCCCCTCAACCGTCCCTCAACCGCCCCTCAACCGACCCTCAACCGACCCTCAACCGACCCTCAACCGACCCTCAACCGACCCTCATCCGTCCCTCAACCGACCCTCAACCGACCCTCAACCGACCCTCAACCGACCCTCAACCGACCCTCAACCGACCCTCAACCGATCCTCAACCGTCCCTCAACCGTCCCTCAACCGTCCCTCAACCGTCCCTCAACCGCCCCTCTACCGCCCCTCAACCGCCCCTCAACCGACCGTCCACCGACCCTCAACCGACCCTCAACCGACCCTCAACCGACCCTCAACCGACCCTCATCCGTCCCTCAACCGACCCTCAACCGACCCTCAACCGACCCTCAACCGACCCTCATCCGTCCCTCAACCGACCCTCAACCGACCCTCAACCGACCCTCAACCGACCCTCAACCGACCCTCAACCGACCCTCAACCGACCCTCAACCGTCCCTCAACCGTCCCTCAACCGTCCCTCAACCGTCCCTCAACCGTCCCTCAACCGTCCCTCAACCGTCCCTCAACCGTCCCTCAACCGTCCCTCAACCGTCCCTCAACCGTCCCTCAACCGCCCCTCAACCGCCCCTCAACCGCCCCTCAACCGCCCCTCAACCGCCCCTCAACCGCCCCTCAACCGCCCCTCAACCGCCCCTCAACCGCCCCTCAACCGTCCCTCAACCGCCCCTCAACCGACCCTCAACCGTCCCTCAACCGTCCCTCAACCATTCCTCAACCATTCCTCAACCATTCCTCAACCATTCCTCAACCGTTCCTCAACCGTCCCTCAACCGTCCCTCAACCGTCCCTCAACCGTCCCTCAACCGTTCCTCAACCGTTCCTCAACCATTCCTCAACCATTCCTCAACCATTCCTCAACCATTCCTCAACCATTCCTCAACCGTCCCTCAACCGTCCCTCAACCGTCCCTCAACCGAACCCTCAACCATCCTACCTACTTCAGCGGAGCCGTACCCACAGCCAGCGGAGCCCTACATATTGCCAGTGGAGCCCTACCTACGGCTAGCGGAGCGCTACCTACGGCCAGCGGAGCGCTACCTACTGCCAGCGGAGCCCTACCTACTGCCAGCGGAGCCCTACATACTGCAAGCGAAGTTCTAAATACAGCCCGCGGAGCCCTACATACGGCCAGCGGAGCCCTACCTACGGCCAGCGGAGCGCTACCTACGGCCAGCGGAACCCTACCTACGGCCAGCGGAGCGCTACCTACTGCCAGCGGAGCCCTACCTACGGCAAGCATACGTATGGAGCCGTATGCCACAGGAAGGGCTCCAAACGTATGCCATAGGAAGGGCTCCGCTGGCAGTAGGTAGCGCTCCGCTGGCCGTATGTAGGGCTCCGCTGAAGTAGGTAGGACGGTTGAGGCTTCGGTTGAGGGACGGTTGAGGGATGGTTGAGGGATGGTTGAGGGACGGTTAAGGGACGGTTGAGGGACCGTAGAGGGGTGGTTGAGGGTCGTTTGAGGGAAGGTTGAGGGGAGGTTGAGGGACGGTTGAGGGACGTTTGAGGGACGTTTGAGGACCATTTGAGGGACGGTTGAGGGTCGGATGAGGCAAGGTTGAGGGAAGGTTGAAAGAAAGTTGAGGTAAGGTTGAGGTAAGGTTGAGGAACGGTTGAGGGATGGTTGAGGAACGGTTGACAGAAGGTTGAGGGACGGTTGAGGTACGGTTGACGGACGGTTGAAGGACGGTTGAGGAACGGTTGAGGGACGGTTGAGAGATGGTTGAGGGACGGTTAAGGGAAGGTTGAGGGTCGGTTGAGGGACGGTTGAGGGTCGGGTGAAGGACGGTTGGGGGACGGTTGAGGGTCGGTTGAGAGAAGGTTGAGGGAAGGTTGAGAGAAGGTTGAGGGAAGGTTGAGAGACGGTTGAGGTACGTTTGAGGGTGAGTTGCGGTTGAAGTTGAGGTTGAGCATGAGGTTAAAGTTGAAATTGAAATTGAGGTTAAGCTTGAGGTTACGATTGAGGTTGAGGTTGAGGTTGTCGTTGAGGTTGAGGTTGAGGTTGATGTTGAGATTGAGATTGAGGATAAGGTTGAAGTTGAAGATGAGTTTGTAGTTGATGTTGAGGTTGATGTTGACGTTGACGTTGAGGCTAAGATTGAGATTGATGTTGCGGTTGACGACAGGTATCAACTGAAAGGTCTTTAAATGGGGAACAACCGCGCTCTATATCATTTTCGTGCCACTTCTATAGGTTAGGCGCAGTACTTGAAAGAGTGTATTTGTATAGAGCGAAAAACACTCCCCACTCCTCTCAGTCATATCTTGAGTTCTGGTCAACCGATCGCGCCAAGTCAGGTATTAAATGAAAGGTCTTTAAATTAGAAACAACCGCGCTATATAACGTTTTCGTGCCACTTCTATAGTTTAGGCTCAGTACTTGAATGAGTGTATTTGTATAGAGCGAAAAACATTCCCCAATCCTTTCAGTCATATCTTGAGTTCTGGCCAACCGATCGCGCCAAGTCAGGTATTAAATGAAAGGTCTTTAAATGAGGAACAACCGCGCTCTATATCATTTTCGTGCCACTTCTATAGTTTAGAAGAACATATGCATATCCTACATATCTGCATATCTATCCTAACTTCCAACTTTACTAACTCAGCTGTTTGCTTGCCTTATATTTTCAGATATTCTACTATAAATATAAACAGTGACGCTATTCGAATTGAGGATTACTCGATATACTCGAATTTCAGCGGAAGACATTTTGGTAAGTTATACGCATGTACAGTTAACATCTGAACTTTTAATTTTATTGTATCCATATTTCCTAAATATTTCTTGGCTCTTTTTGTAACTATTTACACTATTGGTTGAATATATTGCAAGACTACCAACTACAAAGGGATAGTACATAGTAACGCCGATGTAATGCGTCGGTGGCTCCATAGACTCCATCCTTAGATCAACCTAATAAATGTATGAAGTTTTGCAGTATATTAAAGAGTCAGCAGGTGGTATAATAAGAAAGGAGTAGATCCATTATTTGCTGGAAAATATAAACTATAATCGACTAAGTTATAGAAAGCCTAAAAGCTGAGGCTTTGTAATGGTTTAGTCTTATAACTCTATTTAGCATACAAAATTTACCGTAATTGAAGGAGCGTATTTGTATAGAGAGAAAAACACTCCGCACTCCTTTCAGTCATATATCGAGTTTTAGACAACCG
The DNA here is from genome assembly GCA_937620795.1 of Thecophora atra. Taxonomy (NCBI): domain Eukaryota; kingdom Metazoa; phylum Arthropoda; class Insecta; order Diptera; family Conopidae; genus Thecophora; species Thecophora atra. Next base: position 30,292,110 of record OW569397.1, on the reverse strand, counting down.
ATCGCGCCAAGCCATATATCAAATGCAAGGTCTTTCAATGAGGAACAACCGCGCTATATAACATTTTCGTGTCACTTCTATAGTTTAGGCGCAGTACCTGAACGAGCGTATTTGTTTAGAGCGAAAAACGCTCCCCACTCCTTTCAGTCATATCTCTAGGTCTAGCCAACCGATCGCGCCAAGCCATATATCAAATGAAAAGTCTTTAAATGAGGAACAACCGCGCTATATAACATTTTCGTGCCACTTCTATAGTTAAGGTGCAGTAAGTGTGTATTGTATAGAGCGAAAAACACTCCCCACTCCTTTCAGTTATATCTCGAGTTCTGGCCAACCGATCGCACCAAGTTAGGTATCAAATGATAGGTCTTTAAATGAGGAACATCCGCGCTCTATATCGTTTTCGTGCCACTTCTCTAGTTTAGGCGCAGTAAGTGTGTATTTTATAGAGCGAAAAACACTCCCCACTCCTTTGAGTTATATCTCGAGTTCTGGCCAACCGATCGCACCAAGACAGGTATCAAATGATAGGTCTTTAAATGAGGAACAACCGCACTATATATCATTTTCATGTCACTTCTATAGTTTAGGCGCAGTACTAGAAGGAGTGTATTTGTATAGAGCGAAAAACACTCCCCAATTCTTTCAGTCATATCTCGAGTTTCAGACAACCGATTGTGCCAAGACAGGTATCGAATGAAAGGTCTTTAAATAAGGAACAACCGCGCTTTATATCATTTTCGTGCCACTTCTATAATTTAGGCGCAGTACTTGAAGGAGCCGTCTCTCAACCGACCCCAAACCGTCCCTCAACCTTCTCTTAACCGTCCCTCAACCTTTCCTTAACCGTCCCTCAAACATCTGTCAACCGTTCCTCAACCGTCCTTCAACCGTCCCTCAACCGTACCTCAACCGTCCCTCAACCGTCCCTGAACTCTCCTTCAACGTTACCTCAACTTTCCCTCAACCTTACCTCAACCTTACCTCAACCTTTTCTCAACCTTTTCTCAACCGACCCTCAACCGACCCTCAACCTTCCCTCAACCACCACTCTACGGTCCCTCAACCGTCCCTCAACCGACCCTCAACCGACCCTCAACCGACCCTCAACCGACCCTCATCCGTCCCTCCACCGACCCTCAACCGACCCTCAACCGACCCTCAACCGACCCTCAACCGACCCTCAACCGACCCTCAACCGACCCTCAACCGACCCTCAACCGACCCTCAACCGACCCTCAACCGTCCCTCAACCGTCCCTCAACCGTCCCTCAACCGTCCCTCAACCGTCCCTCAACCGTCCCTCAACCGTCCCTCAACCGTCCCTCAACCGCCCCTCAACCGCCCCTCAACCGCCCCTCAACCGTCCCTCAACCGCCCCTCAACCGACCCTCAACCGTCCCTCAACCGTCCCTCAACCATTCCTCAACCATTCCTCAACCATTCCTCAACCATTCCTCAACCGTTCCTCAACCGTCCCTCAACCGTCCCTCAACCGTCCCTCAACCGTCCCTCAACCGTCCCTCAACCGTTCCTCAACCGTTCCTCAACCATTCCTCAACCATTCCTCAACCATTCCTCAACCATTCCTCAACCATTCCTCAACCATTGCTCAACCGTCCCTCAACCGTCCCTCAACCGTCCCTCAACCGTCCCTCAACCGTCCCTCAACCGAACCCTCAACCATCCTACCTACTTCAGCGGAGCCGTACCCACAGCCAGCGGAGCCCTACATATTGCCAGTGGAGCCCTACCTACGGCTAGCGGAGCGCTACCTACGGCCAGCGGAGCGCTACCTACTGCCAGCGGAGCCCTACCTACTGCCAGCGGAGCCCTACATACTGCAAGCGAAGTTCTAAATACAGCCCGCGGAGCCCTACATACGGCCAGCGGAGCCCTACCTACGGCCAGCGGAGCCGTACCTACGGCCAGCGGAGCGCTACCTACGGCCAGCGGAGCGCTACCTACGGCCAGCGGAGCCCTACCTACGGCCAGCGGAGCGCTACCTACTGCCAGCGGAGCCCTACCTACGGCAAGCATACGTATGGAGCCGTATGCCATAGGAAGGGCTCCAAACGTATGCCATAGGAAGGGCTCCGCTGGCAGTAGGTAGCGCTCCGCTGGCCGTATGTAGGGCTCCGCTGAAGTAGGTAGGACGGTTGAGGCTTCGGTTGAGGGACGGTTGAGGGATGGTTGAGGGATGGTTGAGGGACGGTTAAGGGACGGTTGAGGGACCGTAGAGGGGTGGTTGAGGGTCGTTTGAGGGAAGGTTGAGGGGAGGTTGAGGGACGGTTGAGGGACGTTTGAGGGACGTTTGAGGACCATTTGAGGGACGGTTGAGGGTCGGTTGAGGCAAGGTTGAGGGAAGGTTGAGGGAAAGTTGAGGTAAGGTTGAGGTAAGGTTGAGGAACGGTTGAGGGATGGTTGAGGAACGGTTGACAGAAGGTTGAGGGACGGTTGAGGTACGGTTGACGGACGGTTGAAGGACGGTTGAGGAACGGTTGAGGGACGGTTGAGAGATGGTTGAGGGACGGTTAAGGGAAGGTTGAGGGTCGGTTGAGGGACGGTTGAGGGTCGGGTGAAGGACGGTTGGGGGACGGTTGAGGGTCGGTTGAGAGAAGGTTGAGGGAAGGTTGAGAGACGGTTGAGGTACGTTTGAGGGTGAGTTGCGGTTGAAGTTGAGGTTGAGCATGAGGTTAAAGTTGAAATTGAAATTGAGGTTAAGCTTGAGGTTACGATTGAGGTTGAGGTTGAGGTTGTCGTTGAGGTTGAGGTTGAGGTTGATGTTGAGATTGAGATTGAGGATAAGGTTGAAGTTGAAGATGAGTTTGTAGTTGATGTTGAGGTTGATGTTGACGTTGACGTTGAGGCTAAGATTGAGATTGATGTTGCGGTTGACGACAGGTATCAACTGAAAGGTCTTTAAATGGGGAACAACCGCGCTCTATATCATTTTCGTGTCACTTCTATAGGTTAGGCGCAGTACTTGAAAGAGTGTATTTGTATAGAGCGAAAAACACTCCCCACTCCTCTCAGTCATATCTTGAGTTCTGGTCAACCGATCGCGCCAAGTCAGGTATTAAATGAAAGGTCTTTAAATTAGAAACAACCGCGCTATATAACGTTTTCGTGCCACTTCTATAGTTTAGGCTCAGTACTTGAATGAGTGTATTTGTATAGAGCGAAAAACATGCCCCAATCCTTTCAGTCATATCTTGAGTTCTAGGCAACCGATCGCGCCAAGTCAGGTATTAAATGAAAGGTCTTTAAATGAGGAACAACCGCGCTCTATATCATTTTCGTGCCACTTCTATAGTTTAGAAGAACATATACATATCCTACATATCTGCATATCTATCCTAACTTCCAACTTTACTAACTCAGCTGTTTGCTTGCCTTATATTTTCAGATATTTTACTATAAATATAAACAGTGACGCTATTCGAATTGAGGATTACTCGATATACTCGAATTTCAGCGGAAGACATTTTGGTAAGTTATACGCATGTACAGTTAACATCTGAACTTTTAATTTTATTGTATCCATATTTCCTAAATATTTCTTGGCTCTTTTTGTAACTATTTACACTATTGGTTGAATATATTGCAAGACTACCAACTACAAAGGGATAGTACATAGTAACGCCGATGTAATGCGTCGGTGGCTCCATAGACTCCATCCTTAGATCAACCTAATAAATGTATGAAGTTTTGCAGTATATTAAAGAGTCAGCAGGTGGTATAATAAGAAAGGAGTAGATCCATTATTTGCTGGAAAATATAAACTATAATCGACTAAGTTATAGAAAGCCTAAAAGCTGAGGCTTTGTAATGGTTTAGTCTTATAACTCTATTTAGCATACAAAATTTACCGTAATTGAAGGAGCGTATTTGTATAGAGAGAAAAACACTCCGCACTCCTTTCAGTCATATATCGAGTTTTAGACAACCGATCGCGCCAAGCCATATATCAAATGCAAGGTCTTTCAATGAGGAACAACCGCGCTATATAACATTTTCGTGTCACTTCTATAGTTTAGGCGCAGTACCTGAACGAGCGTATTTGTTTAGAGCGAAAAACGCTCCCCACTCCTTTCAGTCATATCTCTAGGTCTAGCCAACCGATCGCGCCAAGCCATATATCAAATGAAAAGTCTTTAAATGAGGAACAACCGCGCTATATAACATTTTCGTGCCACTTCTATAGTTTAGGTGCAGTAAGTGTGTATTGTATAGAGCGAAAAACACTCCCCACTCCTTTCAGTTATATCTCGAGTTCTGGCCAACCGATCGCACCAAGTTAGGTATCAAATGATAGGTCTTTAAATGAGGAACAACCGCGCTATATATCATTTTCGTGTCACTTCTATAGTTTAGGCGCAGTACTTGAAGGAGTGTATTTGTATAGAGCGAAAAACACGCCCCACTCCTTTCAGTCATATCTCGAGTTTTAGACAAACGATCGCGCCAAGACAGGTATCAAATGACAGCCCTTTAAATGGAAAAAAACCCCGCTCTATATCATTTTCGTGCCACTTCTATAGTTTAGGCGCAGTACTTGAAGGAGTGTATTTGTATAGAGCGAGAAACTTTCCCCACTTCTTTCAGTCATATCTTGAGTTGTGGCCAACCGATCGCGCCACGCCAGGTATCAAATGAAAGGTCTTTAAATAAGGAACATCCGCGCTCTATATCGTTTTCGTGCCACTTCTCTAGTTTAGGCGCAGTAAGTGTGTATTTTATAGAGCGAAAAACACTCCCCACTCCTTTGAGTTATATCTCGAGTTCTGGCCAACCGATCGCACCAAGACAGGTATGAAATGATAGGTCTTTAAATGAGGAACAACCGCACTATATATCATTTTCATGTCACTTCTATAGTTTAGGCGCAGTACTAGAAGGAGTGTATTTGTATAGAGCGAAAAACACTCCCCAATTCCTTCAGTCATATCTCGAGTTTCAGACAACCGATTGTGCCAAGACAGGTATCGAATGAAAGGTCTTTAAATAAGGAACAACCGCGCTTTATATCATTTTCGTGCCACTTCTATAATTTAGGCGCAGTACTTGAAGGAGCCGTCTCTCAACCGACCCCAAACCGTCCCTCAACCTTCTCTTAACCGTCCCTCAACCTTTCCTTAACCGTCCCTCAAACATCTGTCAACCGTTCCTCAGCCGTCCTTCAACCGTCCCTCAACCGTACCTCAACCGTCCCTCAACCGTCCCTGAACTCTCCTTCAACGTTACCTCAACTTTCCCTCAACCTTACCTCAACCTTACCTCAACCTTACCTCAACCTTTTCTCAACCTTTTCTCAACCGACCCTCAACCGACCCTCAACCTTCCCTCAACCACCACTCTACGGTCCCTCAACCGTCCCTTAACCGTCCCTCAACCATCCCTCAACCATCCTTCAACCTTCCCTCAACCGTCTCACAACCGTCCCGCAACCATCGCTCCGTCCCTCAACCGTCCCTCAACCATCCCTCGACCATCCCTCGACCATCCCTCGACCGTCCCTCTACCTTCCCTCAACCGTCCCTCAACTATCCCTCAACCATCCATCAACCGTTCCTCAACCGTCCCTCAACTCTCCCTCAACGTTACCTCAACTTTCCCTCAACCTTACCTCAACCTTACCTCAACCTTTTCTCAACCTTCCCTCAACCTTCCCTCAACCGACCCTCAACCTTCCCTCAACCACCACTCTACGGTCCCTCAACCGTCCCTTAACCCTCCCTCAACCATCCCTCAACCATCCCTCAACCGTCCCTCAACCTTCCCTCAACCGTCCCTCAACCGCCCCTCAACCGCCCCTCAACCGCCCCTCAACCGCCCCTCAACCGCCCCTCAACCGCCCCTCAACCGTCCCTCAACCGCCCCTCAACCGTCCCTCAACCGACCCTCAACTGACCCTCAACCGACCCTCAACCGACCCTCAACCGTCCCTCAACCGCCCTTTAACCGTTCCTCAACCATTCCTCAACCTTACCTCAACCACCACTCTACGGTCCCTCAACCGTCCCTTAACCGTCCCTCAACCATCCCTCAACCATAATTCAACCTTCCCTCAACCGTCTCACAACCGTCCCGCAACCATCGCTCCGTCCCTCAACCGTCCCTCAACCATTCCTCGACCATCCCTCGACCATCCCTCGAACGTCCCTCTACCTTCCCTCAACCGTCCCTCAACCATACCTCAACCATCCATCAACCGTTCCTCAACCGTCCCTCAACCGTCCCTGAACTCTCCTTCAACGTTACCTCAACTTTCCCTCAACCTTACCTCAACCTTACCTCAACCTTACCTCAACCTTTTCTCAACCGACCCTCAACCGATCCTCAACCGACCCTCAACCGACCCTCAACCTTCCCTCAACCACCACTCTACGGTCCCTCAACCGTCCCTTAACCGTCCCTCAACCATCCCTCAACCATCCTTCAACCTTCCCTCAACCGTCTCACAACCGTCCCGCAACCATCGCTCCGTCCCTCAACCGTCCCTCAACCATCCCTCGACCATCCCTCGACCATCCCTCGACCATCCCTCGACCGTCCCTCTACCTTCCCTCAACCGTCCCTCAACCATCCCTCAACCATCCATCAACCGTTCCTCAACCGTCCCTCAACTCTCCCTCAACGTTACCTCAACTTTCCCTCAACCTTACCTCAACCTTACCTCAACCTTTTCTCAACCTTCCCTCAACCTTCCCTCAACCGACCCTCAACCTTCCCTCAACCACCACTCTACGGTCCCTCAACTGCCCCTTAACCCTCCCTCAACCATCCCTCAACCATCCTTTAACCTTCCCTCAACCGTCCCTCAACCGTCTCACAACCATCCCACAACCATCCCTACGTCTCTCAACCGTCCCTCAACCTTCCCTCAACCGTCCCTCAACCGCCCCTCAACCGTCCCTCAACCGCCCCTCAACCGACCCTCAACCGACCCTCAACCGTCCCTCAACCGTCCCTCAACCATTCCTCAACCATTCCTCAACCATTCCTCAACCATTCCTCAACCGTTCCTCAACCGTCCCTCAACCGTCCCTCAACCGTCCCTCAACCGTTCCTCAACCGTTCCTCAACCATTCCTCAACCATTCCTCAACCATTCCTCAACCATTCCTCAACCATTCCTCAACCGTCCCTCAACCGTCCCTCAACCGTCCCTCAACCGTCCCTCAACCATCCCTCAACCATCCATCAACCGTTCCTCAACCGTCCCTCAACTCTCCCTCAACGTTACCTCAACTTTCCCTCAACCTTACCTCAACCTTACCTCAACCTTTTCTCAACCTTCCCTCAACCTTCCCTCAACCTTCCCTCAACCGACCCTCAACCTTCCCTCAACCACCACTCTACGGTCCCTCAACTGCCCCTTAACCCTCCCTCAACCATCCCTCAACCATCCTTTAACCTTCCCTCAACCGTCCCTCAACCGTCTCACAACCATCCCACAACCATCCCTACGTCTCTCAACCGTCCCTCAACCTTCCCTCAACCGTCCCTCAACCGCCCCTCAACCGTCCCTCAACCGCCCCTCAACCGACCCTCAACCGACCCTCAACCGTCCCTCAACCGTCCCTCAACCATTCCTCAACCATTCCTCAACCATTCCTCAACCATTCCTCAACCGTTCCTCAACCGTCCCTCAACCGTCCCTCAACCGTCCCTCAACCGTCCCTCAACCGTTCCTCAACCGTTCCTCAACCATTCCTCAACCATTCCTCAACCATTCCTCAACCATTCCTCAACCATTCCTCAACCGTCCCTCAACCGTCCCTCAACCGTCCCTCAACCGTCCCTCAACCGAACCCTCAACCATCCTACCTACTTCAGCGGAGCCGTACCCACAGCCAGCGGATCCCTACATATTGCCAGTGGAGCCCTACCTACGGCTAGCGGAGCGCTACCTACGGCCAGCGGAGCGCTACCTACTGCCAGCGGAGCCCTACCTACTGCCAGCGGAGCCCTACCTACTGCCAGCGGAGCCCTACATACTGCAAGCGAAGTTCTAAATACAGCCCGCGGAGCCCTACATACGGCCAGCGGAGCCCTACCTACGGCCAGCGGAGCGCTACCTACGGCCAGCGGAGCCCTACCTACGGCCAGCGGAGCGCTACCTACTGCCAGCGGAGCCCTACCTACGGCAAGCATACGTATGGAGCCGTATGCCATAGGAAGGGCTCCAAACGTATGCCATAGGAAGGGCTCCGCTGGCAGTAGGTAGCGCTCCGCTGGCCGTATGTAGGGCTCCGCTGAAGTAGGTAGGACGGTTGAGGCTTCGGTTGAGGGACGGTTGAGGGATGGTTGAGGGATGGTTGAGGGACGGTTAAGGGACGGTTGAGGGACCGTAGAGGGGTGGTTGAGGGTCGTTTGAGGGAAGGTTGAGGGGAGGTTGAGGGACGGTTGAGGGTCGGTTGAGGCAAGGTTGAGGGAAGGTTGAGGGAAAGTTGAGGTAAGGTTGAGGTAAGGTTGAGGAACGGTTGAGGAATGGTTGAGGAACGGTTGACAGAAGGTTGAGGGACGGTTGAGGTACGGTTGACGGACGGTTGAAGGACGGTTGAGGAACGGTTGAGGGACGGTTGAGAGATGGTTGAGGGACGGTTAAGGGAAGGTTGAGGGTCGGTTGAGGGACGGTTGAGGGTCGGGTGAAGGACGGTTGGGGGACGGTTGAGGGTCGGTTGAGAGAAGGTTGAGGGAAGGTTGAGAGACGGTTGAGGTACGTTTGAGGGTGAGTTGCGGTTGAAGTTGAGGTTGAGCATGAGGTTAAAGTTGAAATTGAAATTGAGGTTAAGCTTGAGGTTACGATTGAGGTTGAGGTTGAGGTTGTCGTTGAGGTTGAGGTTGAGGTTGATGTTGAGATTGAGATTGAGGATAAGGTTGAAGTTGAAGATGAGTTTGTAGTTGATGTTGAGGTTGATGTTGACGTTGAGGCTAAGATTGAGATTGATGTTGCGGTTGACGACAGGTATCAACTGAAAGGTCTTTAAATGGGGAACAACCGCGCTCTATATCATTTTCGTGTCACTTCTATAGGTTAGGCGCAGTACTTGAAAGAGTGTATTTGTATAGAGCGAAAAACACTCCCCACTCCTCTCAGTCATATCTTGAGTTCTGGTCAACCGATCGCGCCAAGTCAGGTATTAAATGAAAGGTCTTTAAATTAGAAACAACCGCGCTATATAACGTTTTCGTGCCACTTCTATAGTTTAGGCTCAGTACTTGAATGAGTGTATTTGTATAGAGCGAAAAACATTCCCCAATCCTTTCAGTCATATCTTGAGTTCTGGCCAACCGATCGCGCCAAGTCAGGTATTAAATGAAAGGTCTTTAAATGAGGAACAACCGCGCTCTATATCATTTTCGTGCCACTTCTATAGTTTAGAAGAACATATGCATATCCTACATATCTGCATATCTATCCTAACTTCCAACTTTACTAACTCAGCTGTTTGCTTGCCTTATATTTTCAGATATTTTACTATAAATATAAACAGTGACGCTATTCGAATTGAGGATTACTCGATATACTCGAATTTCAGCGGAAGACATTTTGGTAAGTTATACGCATGTACAGTTAACATCTGAACTTTTAATTTTATTGTATCCGTATTTCCTAAATATTTCTTGGCTCTTTTTGTAACTATTTACACTATTGGTTGAATATATTGCAAGACTACCAACTACAAAGGGATAGTACATAGTAACGCCGATGTAATGCGTCGGTGGCTCCATAGACTCCATCCTTAGATCAACCTAATAAATGTATGAAGTTTTGCAGTATATTAAAGAGTCAGCAGGTGGTATAATAAGAAAGGAGTAGATCCATTATTTGCTGGAAAATATAAACTATAATCGACTAAGTTATAGAAAGCCTAAAAGCTGAGGCGTTGTAATGGTTTAGTCTTATAACTCTATTTAGCATACAAAATTTACCGTAATTGAAGGAGCGTATTTGTATAGAGAGAAAAACACTCCGCACTCCTTTCAGTCATATATCGAGTTTTAGACAACCGATCGCGCCAAGCCATATATCAAATGCAAGGTCTTTCAATGAGGAACAACCGCGCTATATAACATTTTCGTGTCACTTCTATAGTTTAGGCGCAGTACCTGAACGAGCGTATTTGTTTAGAGCGAAAAACGCTCCCCACTCCTTTCAGTCATATCTCTAGGTCTAGCCAACCGATCGCGCCAAGCCATATATCAAATGAAAAGTCTTTAAATGAGGAACAACCGCGCTATATAACATTTTCGTGCCACTTCTATAGTTTAGGTGCAGTAAGTGTGTATTGTATAGAGCGAAAAACACTCCCCACTCCTTTCAGTTATATCTCGAGTTCTGGCCAACCGATCGCACCAAGTTAGGTATCAAATGATAGGTCTTTAAATGAGGAACAACCGCGCTATATATCATTTTCGTGTCACTTCTATAGTTTAGGCGCAGTACTTGAAGGAGTGTATTTGTATAGAACGAAAAACACGCCCCACTCCTTTCAGTCATATCTCGAGTTTTAGACAAACGATCGCGCCAAGACAGGTATCAAATGACAGCCCTTTAAATGGAAAAAAACCCCGCTCTATATCATTTTCGTGCCACTTCTATAGTTTAGGCGCAGTACTTGAAGGAGTGTATTTGTATAGAGCGAAAAACACTCCCCAATTCTATCAGTCATATCTCGAGTTTCAGACAACCGATTGTGCCAAGACAGGTATCGAATGAAAGGTCTTTAAATAAGGAACAACCGCGCTTTATATCATTTTCGTGCCACTTCTATAATTTAGGCGCACTTGAAGGTATAATAAGAAAGGAGTAGATCCATTGTTTGCTGGAAAATATAAACTATAATCGACTAAGTTATAGAAAGCCTAAAAGCTGAGGCTTTGTAACGGTTTAGTCTTATAACTCTATTTAGCATACAAAATTTACCGTAATTGAAGGAGAGTATTTGTATAGAGAGAAAAACACTCCGCACTCCTTTCAGTCATATCTCGAGTTTTAGACAACCGATCGCGCCAAGCCATATATATAATGAAAGTTCAGGCGCAGTACCTGAACGAGCGTATTTGTTTAGAGCGAAAAACACTCCCCACTCCTTTCAGTCATATCTCTAGGTCTAGCCAACCTTTCGCGCCAAGCCATATATCAAGTTAAAGGTCTTTAAATGAGGAACAACCGCGCTATATATTATTTTCGTGTCACTTCTATAGTTTAGGCGCAGTACTTGAAGGAGTGTATTTGTATAGAGCGAAAAACACGCCCCACTCCTTTCAGTCATATCTCGAGTTTTAGACAAACGATCGCGCCAAGACAGGTATTAAATGACAGCCTTTTAAATGGGGAACAACCCCGCTCTATATCATTTTCGTGCCACTTCTATAGTTTAGGCGCAGTACTTGAAGGAGTGTATTTGTACAGAGCGAAAAACTTTCCCCACTTCTTTCAGTCATATCTTGAGTTGTGGCCAACCGATCGCGCCACGTCAGGTATCAAATGAAAGGTCTTTAAATAAGGAACAACCGCGCTCTATATAATTTTCGTACCACTTCTATAGTTTAGGCGCAGTAAGTGTGTATTTTATAGAGCGAAAAACACTCCCCACTCCTTTCAGTTATATCTCGAGTTCTGGCCAACCGATCGCACCAAGACAGGTATCATAGGTCTTCAAATGAGGAACAACCGCACTATATATCATTTTCATGTCACTTCTATAGTTTAGGCGCAGTACTTGAAGGAGTGTATTTGTATAGAGCGAAAAACACTCCCCAATTCTTTCAGTCATATCTGGAGTTTTAGACAACCGATCGTGGCAAGACAGGTATCAAATGAAAGGTCTTTAAATAAGGAACAACCGCGCTCTATATCATTTTCGTGCCACTTCTATAATTTAGGCGCAGTACTTGAAGGAGCCGTCTCTCAACCGACTATAAACCGTCCCTCAACCTTCTCTTAACCGTCCCTCAACCTTCCCTCAACCTTTCCTTAACCGTCCCTCAACCATCTGTCAACCGTTCCTCAACCGTCCTTCAACCGTCCCTCAACCGTACCTCAACCGTCCCTCAACCGTCCCACAACCATCCCTTAACCGTCCCTCAACCGTTCCTCAACCGTCCCTCAACCGTCCCTCGACCGTCCCTCTACCTTCCCTCAAACGTCCCTCAACCATCCCTCAACCATCCATCAACCGTTCCTCAACCGTCGCTCAACCGTTCCTCAACCGTTCCTCAACCGTTCCTCAACCGTACCTCAAGCGTCCCTCAACCGTCCCTCAACCGTCCCTCAACCGTCCCTCAACCGTCCCTCAACCGTCCCTCAACCGTCCCTCAACCGTCCCTCAACCGTCCCTCAACTGTCCCTCAACCGTTCCTCAAGCGTTCCTCAAGCGTTCCTCAAGCGTTCCTCAACCGTCCCTCAACCGTCCCTCAACCGTCCCTCAACCGTCCCTCAACCGTCCCTCAACCGTCCCTCAACCGTCCCTCAACCGTCCCTCAACCGTCCCTCAACCGTCCCTCAACCGTCCCTCAACCGTCCCTCAACCGTCCCTCAACCGTCCCTCAACCGTCCCTCAACCGTCCCTCAACCGTCCCTCAACCGTCCCTCAACCGTCCCTCAACCGTCCCTCAACCGTCCCTCAACCGTCCCTCAACCGTCCCTCAACCGTCCCTCAACCGTCCCTCAACCGTCCCTCAACCGTCCCTCAACCGTCCCTCAACCGTCCCTCAACCGTCCCTCAACCGTCCCTCAACCGTCCCTCAACCGTCCCTCAACCGTCCCTCAACCGTCCCTCAACTGTCCCTCAACCGTCCCTCAACCGTCCCTCAACCGTCCCTCAACCGTCCCTCAACCGTCCCTCAACCGTCCCTCAACCGTCCCTCAACCGTCCCTCAACTGTCCCTCAACCGTCCCTCAACCGTCCCTCAACCGTCCCTCAACCGTCCCTCAACCGTCCCTTAACCGTCCCTCAACCGTTCCTCAACCGTTCCTCAACCGTTCCTCAACCGTACCTCAACCGTCCCTCAACCGTTCCTCAAACGTTCCTCGACCGTTCCTCAACCGTTCCTCAACCGTTCCTCAACCGTCCCTCAACTGTCTCTCAACCGTTCCTCAACCGTTCCTCAACCGTTCCTCAACCGTTCCTCAACCGTTCCTCAACCGTTCCTCAACCGTTCCTCAACCGTTCCTCAACCGTCCCTCAACCGTCCCTCAACTGTCTCTCAAACGTCACTCAACCGTTCCTCAACCGTCCCTCAACCGTCCCTCAACCGTCCCTCAACCGTCCCTCAACCGTCCCTCAACCGTCCCTCAACCGTCCCTCAACCGTCCCTCAACCGTTCCTCAACCGTTCCTCAACCGTTCCTCAACCGTACCTCAACCGTACCTCAAGCGTCCCTCAACCGTTCCTCAAACGTTCCTCAACCGTTCCTCAACCGTTCCTCAACCGTTCCTCAACCGTTCCTCAACCGTTCCTCAACCGTCCCTCAACTGTCACTCAACCGTTCCTCAACCGTTCCTCAACCGTTCCTCAACCGTTCCTCAACCGTTCCTCAACCGTTCCTCAACCGTCCCTCAACCGTCCCTTAACCGTCCCTCAACCATCCCTCAACCATCCCTCAACCATCCCTCAACCTTCCCTCAACCGTCTCACAACCGTTCCTCAACCGTCCCTCTACCGTCCCTGAACTTTCACTCAACCATCCCTCGACCGTCCTTCTACCTTCCCTCAACCGTCCCTCAACCATCCCTCAACCATCCATCAACCGTTCCTCAACCGTCCCTCAACCGTCCCTCAACTCTCCCTCAACGTTACCTCAACTTTCCCTCAACCTTACCTCAACCTTTTCTCAACCTTCCCTCAACCGACCCTCAACCGTTCCTCAACCGTTCCTCAACCGTTCCTCAACCGTTCCTCAACCGTTCCTCAACCGTTCCTCAACCGTTCCTCAACCGTCCCTCAACCATCTGTCAACCATCCCTCAACCGTTCCTCAACCGTCCCTCGACCGTTCCTCAACCGTCCCTCGACCGTTCCTCAACCATTCCTCAACCGTCCCTCAACCTTCCCTCAACCGCCCCTCAACCGTCACTCAACCGACCCTCAACCGACCCTCAACCGACCCTCAACCATTCCTCAACCGTTCCTCAACCGTCCCTCAACCGAACCCTCAACCATCCTAACTACTTCAGCGGAGCCCTACCCACAGCCAGCGGAGCCCTACATATTGCCAGTGGAGCCCTACCTACGGCTAGCGGAGCGCTACCTACGGCTAGCGGAGCGCTATCTACGGCTAGCGGAGCGCTACCTACGGCCAGCGGAGCGCTACCTACTGCCAGCGGAGCCCTACATACTGCAAGCGAAGTTCTAAATACAGCCAGCGGAGCCCTACATACGGCCAGCGGAGCGTTACCTACTGCTAGCGGAGCCCTACCTACAGCCAGCGGAGCCCTACATATTGCCAGTGGAGCCCTACATACGGCCAGCGGAGCCCTACATACGGCCAGCGGAGCCCTACATACGGCCAGCGGAGCCCTACATACGGCCAGCGGAGCCCTACATACGGCCAGCGGAGCCCTACATACGGCCAGCGGAGCCCTACATACGGCCAGCGGAGCGCTACATACGGCCAGCGGCGCGCTACCTACTGCTAGCGGAGCCCTACCTACGGCCAGCGGAGCCCTACCTACGGCCAGCGGAGCCCTACCCACAGCCAGCGGAGCCCTACACATTGCCAGTGGAGCACTACCTACGGCTAGCGGAGCCCTACCTATGGCCAGCGGGCAATATGTAGGGCTCCGCTGGCTGTGGGCCGTAGGTAGGGCTCCGCTGGCCGTAGGTAGGGCTCCGCTGGCCTTAGGTAAGGCTCCGCTGGCAGTAGGTAGGGCTCCGCTGGGCATAGGTAGGGCTTCGCTGGCCGTAGCTAGGGCTCCGCTTGCAGTAGGTAGGGCTCCGATGGCTGTAGTTACAGCTCTATTGCCCGTAGTTAGAGATCCACTGGCCGTAGGTAGGGCTCCGCTGGCCGTATGTAGGGCTCCGCTGGTCGTATGTAGGGCTCCGCTGGCCGTATGTAGGGCTCCGCTGGCCGTATGTAGGGCTCCGCTGGAAGTAGGTAGGACGGTTGAGGATTCGGTTGAGGGACGGTTGAGGAACGGTTGAAAGACGGTTGAAAGACGGTTGAGGAACGGTTGAAAGACGGTTGACGGGACGGTTGAGGGACCATTGGCTCTCCACTGGCCGTAGTTAGAGCTCCACTGGCCGTAGTTAGAGCTCCACTGGCCGTAGGTAGGGCTCCACTGGCCGTATGTAGGGCTCCGCTGAAGTAGGTAGAACGGTTGAGGGTTCGGTGGAGGGACGGTTGAGGGATGGTTGAGGGACGGTTGAGGGTAGGTAGAGGGACGGTCGAGATATGGTTGAGGGACAGTTCAGGGTCGGTCGAGGGACGGTTGAGGGACGGTTGAGGAACGGTTGAGGGACGGTTGAGGGACGGTTGAGGGACGGTTGAGGGACGGTTGAGGGACGGTTGAGGGGCAGTTGAGGGACGGTTGGGGGACGGTTAAGGGTCGGTTGAGAGAAGGTTGAGGGAAGGTTGAGAGACGGTTGAGGTACGGTTGAGGGTGAGTTGCCGTTGAAATTGAGGTTAAGCTTGAGGTTACGATTGAGGTTGAGGTTGAAGTTAAGGTTGAGGTTGAGGTTGAGGTTGAGGTTGTCGTTGAGGTTGAGGTTGAGGTTGATGTTGAGATTGAGATTGAGGATGAGGTTGAAGTTGAAGATGAGTTTGTAGTTGATGTTGAGGTTGACGTTGACGTTGACGTTGAGGCTAAGATTGAGATTGATGTTGAGGTTGACGACAGGTATCAATTGAAAGGCCTTTCAATGAGAAACAACCGCGCTTTATATCATTTTCGTTCCACTTCTATAATTTAGGCGCAGTACTTGAAGAAGCCGTCTCTCAACCGACCCTAAACCGTCCCTTAACCTTCTCTTAACCGTCTCTCAACCTTCCCTCAACCTTTCCTTAACCGTCCCTCAAACATCTGTCAACCGTTCCTCAACCGTCCTTCAACCGTCCCTCAACCGTACCTCAACCGTCCCTGAACTCTCCTTCAACGTTACCTCAACTTTCCCTCAACCTTACCTCAACCTTACCTCAACCTTTCCTCAACCGACCCTAAACCGACCCTCAACCGACCCTCAACCTTCCCTCAACCGTCCCTCAACCGACCCTGAACTGTCCCTCAACCATACCTCGACCGTCCCTCTACCTTCCCTCAACCGTCCCTCAACCATCCCTCAACCCTCCATCAACCGTTCCTCAACCGTCCCTCAATCGTCCCTCAACCTTATCTCAACTTTCCCTCAACCTTACCGCAACCTTTCCTCAACCTTCCCTCAACCTTGCCTCAACCGACCCTCAACCGTCCCTCAAATGGTCTTCAAACGTCCCTCAAATGGTCCTTAAACGTCCCTCAAACGTCCCTCAACATCCCCTCAACCTTCCCTCAAACGACCCTTAACCACCCCTCTACGGTCCCTCAATCGTCCCTTAACCGTCCCTCAACCATCCCTCAACCATCCCTCAACCTTCCCTTAACCGTCCCTCAACCATCTCACAACCGTCCCACAACCATCCGGCAACCACCCCTCTACGGTCCCTCAACCGACCCTTAACCGTCCCTCAACCATCCCTCAATCATCCCTCAACCATCCCTCAACCTTCGCCCAACCGAGCCTCAACCGTCCCTCAACCGTCCCTCAACCGTCCCTCAACCGTCCCTCAACCGTCCCTCAACCGTCCCTCAATCCTCGCTCAACCGTCCCTCAACAGTCCCTCAACGGTTCCTCAACCGTCCCTCAACCGTCCCTCAACCGTCCCTCAACCGTCCCTCAACCGTCCCTCAACCGTCCCTCAAACGTCCCTCAACCGTCCCTCAACCGTCCCTCAACCGTCCCTCAACCGTCCCTCAACCGTCCCTCAACCGTCCCTCAACCGCCCCTCTACCGCCCCTCAACCGCCCCTCAACCGCCCCTCAACCGCCCCTCAACCGCCCCTCAACCGCCCCTCAACCGCCCCTCAACCGCCCCTCAACCGCCCCTCAACCGCCCCTCAACCGACCGTCCACCGACCCTCAACCGACCCTCAACCGACCCTCAACCGACCCTCAACCGACCCTCAACCGACCCTCAACCGACCCTCATCCGTCCCTCAACCGACCCTCAACCGACCCTCAACCGACCCTCAACCGACCCTCAACCGACCCTCAACCGACCCTCAACCGACCCTCAACCGACCCTCAACCGACCCTCAACCGACCCTCAACCGACCCTCAACCGACCCTCAACCGACCCTCAACCGACCCTCAACCGACCCTCAACCGACCCTCAACCGCCCCTCAACCGCCCCTCAACCGTCCCTCAACCGCCCCTCAACCGACCGTCCACCGACCCTCAACCGACCCCCAACCGACCCTCAACCGACCCTCAACCGACCCTCATCCGTCCCTCAACCGACCCTCAACCGACCCTCAACCGACCCTCAACCGACCCTCAACCGACCCTCAACCGACCCTCAACCGACCCTCAACCGTCCCTCAACCGTCCCTCAACCGTCCCTCAACCGTCCCTCAACCGTCCCTCAACCGTCCCTCAACCGTCCCTCAACCGTCCCTCAACCGCCCCTCAACCGCCCCTCAACCGGCCCTCAACCGACCCTCAACCTTCCCTCAACCACCACTCTACGGTCCCTCAACCGCCCCTTAACCCTCCCTCAACCATCCCTCAACCATCCCTCAACCATCCTTTAACCTTCCCTCAACCGTCCCTCAACCGTCTCACAACCATCCCACAACCATCCCTACGTCTCTCAACCGTCCCTCAACCTTCCCTCAACCGTCCCTCAACCGCCCCTCAACCGTCCCTCAACCGCCCCTCAACCGACCCTCAACCGTCCCTCAACCGTCCCTCAACCATTCCTCAACCATTCCTCAACCATTCCTCAACCATTCCTCAACCGTTCCTCAACCGTTCCTCAACCGTCCCTCAACCGTCCCTCAACCGTCCCTCAACCGTCCCTCAACCGTTCCTCAACCGTTCCTCAACCATTCCTCAACCATTCCTCAACCATTCCTCAACCATTCCTCAACCATTCCTCAACCGTCCCTCAACCGTCCCTCAACCGAACCCTCAACCATCCTACCTACTTCAGCGGAGCCGTACCCACAGCCAGCGGAGCCCTACATATTGCCAGTGGAGCCCTACCTACGGCTAGCGGAGCGCTACCTACGGCCAGCGGAGCGCTACCTTCTGCCAGCGGAGCCCTACCTACTGCCAGCGGAGCCCTACATACTGCAAGCGAAGTTCTAAATACAGCCCGCGGAGCCCTACATACGGCCAGCGGAGCCCTACCTACGGCCAGCGGAGCCCTTCCTATGGCATACGTTTGGAGCCCTTCCTATGGCATACGGCTCCATACGTATGCTTGCCGTAGGTAGGGCTCCGCTGGCAGTAGGTAGCGCTCCGCTGGCCGTAGGTAGGGCTCCGCTGGCCGTAGGTAGCGTTAGCATTGTTTGCTGG
This sequence comes from Thecophora atra, assembly GCA_937620795.1. Lineage (NCBI taxonomy): Eukaryota > Metazoa > Arthropoda > Insecta > Diptera > Conopidae > Thecophora > Thecophora atra. Next base: position 30,273,540 of record OW569397.1, on the reverse strand, counting down.
AAAATATAAACTATAATCGACTAAGTTATAGAAAGCCTAAAAGCTGAGGCTTTGTAACGGTTTAGTCTTATAACTCTATTTAGCATACAAAATTTACCGTAATTGAAGGAGAGTATTTGTATAGAGAGAAAAACACTCCGCACTCCTTTCAGTCATATCTCGAGTTTTAGACAACCGATCGCGCCAAGCCATATATATAATGAAAGTTCAGGCGCAGTACCTGAACGAGCGTATTTGTTTAGAGCGAAAAACACTCCCCACTCCTTTCAGTCATATCTCTAGGTCTAGCCAACCTTTCGCGCCAAGCCATATATCAAATTAAAGGTCTTTAAATGAGGAACAACCGCGCTATATAACATTTTCGTGCCACTTCTATAGTTTAGGCGCAGTAAGTGTGTATTGTATAGACCGAAAAACACTCTCCACTCCTTTCAGTTATATCTCGAGTTCTGGCCAACCGATCGCACCAAGTTAGGTATCAAATGATAGGTCTTTAAATGAGGAACAACCGCGCTATATATTATTTTCGTGTCACTTCTATAGTTTAGGCGCAGTACTTGAAGGAGTGTATTTGTATAGAGCGAAAAACACGCCCCACTCCTTTCAGTCATATCTCGAGTTTTAGACAAACGATCGCGCCAAGACAGGTATTAAATGACAGCCTTTTAAATGGGGAACAACCCCGCTCTATATCATTTTCGTGCCACTTCTATAGTTTAGGCGCAGTACTTGAAGGAGTGTATTTGTATAGAGCGAAAAACTTTCCCCACTTCTTTCAGTCATATCTTGAGTTGTGGCCAACCGATCGCGCCACGTCAGGTATCAAATGAAAGGTCTTTAAATAAGGAACAACCGCGCTCTATATAATTTTCGTACCACTTCTATAGTTTAGGCGCAGTAAGTGTGTATTTTATAGAGCGAAAAACACTCCCCACTCCTTTCAGTTATATCTCGAGTTCTGGCCAACCGATCGCACCAAGACAGGTATCATAGGTCTTCAAATGAGGAACAACCGCACTATATATCATTTTCATGTCACTTCTATAGTTTAGGCGCAGTACTTGAATAAGTGTATTTGTATAGAGCGAAAAACACTCCCCAATTCTTTCAGTCATATCTGGAGTTTTAGACAACCGATCGTGGCAAGACAGGTATCAAATGAAAGGTCTTTAAATAAGGAACAACCGCGCTCTATATCATTTTCGTGCCACTTCTATAATTTAGGCGCAGTACTTGAAGGAGCCGTCTCTCAACCGACTATAAACCGTCCCTCAACCTTCTCTTAACCGTCCCTCAACCTTCCCTCAACCTTTCCTTAACCGTCCCTCAACCATCTGTCAATCGTTCCTCAACCGTCCTTCAACCGTCCCTCAACCGTACCTCAACCGTCCCTCAACCGTCCCACAACCATCCCTTAACCGTCCCTCAACCGTTCCTCAACCGTCCCTCAACCGTCCCTCGACCGTCCCTCTACCTTCCCTCAAACGTCCCTCAACCATCCCTCAACCATCCATCAACCGTTCCTCAACCGTCGCTCAACCGTTCCTCAACCGTTCCTCAACCGTTCCTCAACCGTACCTCAAGCGTCCCTCAACCGTCCCTCAACCGTCCCTCAACCGTCCCTCAACCGTCCCTCAACCGTCCCTCAACCGTCCTTCAACTGTCCCTCAACCGTTCCTCAAGCGTTCCTCAAGCGTTCCTCAAGCGTTCCTCAACCGTCCCTCAACCGTCCCTCAACCGTCCCTCAACCGTCCCTCAACCGTCCCTCAACCGTCCCTCAACCGTCCCTCAACCGTCCCTCAACCGTCCCTCAACCGTCCCTCAACCGTCCCTCAACCGTCCCTCAACCGTCCCTCAACCGTCCCTCAACCGTCCCTCAACCGTCCCTCAACCGTCCCTCAACCGTCCCTCAACCGTCCCTCAACCGTCCCTCAACCGTCCCTCAACCGTCCCTCAACCGTCCCTCAACCGTCCCTCAACCGTCCCTCAACCGTCCCTCAACCGTCCCTCAACCGTCCCTCAACCGTCCCTCAACCGTCCCTCAACCGTCCCTCAACCGTCCCTCAACCGTCCCTCAACCGTCCCTCAACCGTCCCTCAACCGTCCCTTAACCGTCCCTCAACCGTTCCTCAACCGTTCCTCAACCGTTCCTCAACCGTACCTCAACCGTCCCTCAACCTTTCCTCAAACGTTCCTCAACCGTTCCTCAACCGTTCCTCAACCATTCCTCAACCGTTCCTCAACCGTCCCTCAACTGTCTCTCAAACGTCACTCAACCGTTCCTCAACCGTTCCTCAACCGTTCCTCAACCGTTCCTCAACCGTTCCTCAACCGTTCCTCAACCGTTCCTCAACCGTCCCTCAACTGTCTCTCAAACGTCACTCAACCGTTCCTCAACCGTCCCTCAACCGTCCCTCAACCGTCCCTCAACCGTCCCTCAACCGTCCCTCAACCGTCCCTCAACCGTCCCTCAACCGTCCCTCAACCGTCCCTCAACCGTCCCTCAACCGTTCCTCAACCGTTCCTCAACCGTTCCTCAACCGTTCCTCAACCGTACCTCAACCGTACCTCAAGCGTCCCTCAACCGTTCCTCAAACGTTCCTCAACCGTTCCTCAACCGTTCCTCAACCGTTCCTCAACCGTTCCTCAACCGTCCCTCAACTGTCACTCAACCGTTCCTCAACCGTTCCTCAACCGTTCCTCAACCGTTCCTCAACCGTCCCTCAACCGTCCCTTAACCGTCCCTCAACCATCCCTCAACCATCCCTCAACCATCCCTCAACCTTCCCTCAACCGTCTCACAACCGTTCCTCAACCGTCCCTCTACCGTCCCTGAACTTTCACTCAACCATCCCTCGACCGTCCTTCTACCTTCCCTCAACCGTCCCTCAACCATCCCTCAACCATCCATCAACCGTTCCTCAACCGTCCCTCAACCGTCCCTCAACTCTCCCTCAACGTTACCTCAACTTTCCCTCAACCTTACCTCAACCTTTTCTCAACCTTCCCTCAACCGACCCTCAACCGTTCCTCAACCGTTCCTCAACCGTTCCTCAACCGTTTCTCAACCGTTCCTCAACCGTTCCTCAACCGTTCCTCAACCGTTCCTCAACCGTCCCTCAACCATCTGTCAACCATCCCTCAACCGTTCCTCAACCGTCCCTCGACCGTTCCTCAACCGTCCCTCGACCGTTCCTCAACCATTCCTCAACCGTCCCTCAACCTTCCCTCAACCGTCCCTCAACCGCCCCTCAACCGTCACTCAACCGACCCTCAACCGACCCTCAACCGACCCTCAACCATTCCTCAACCGTTCCTCAACCGTCCCTCAACCGAACCCTCAACCATCCTACCTACTTCAGCGGAGCCCTACCCACAGCCAGCGGAGCCCTACATATTGCCAGTGGAGCCCTACCTACGGCTAGCGGAGCGCTACCTACGGCTAGCGGAGCGCTATCTACGGCTAGCGGAGCGCTACCTACGGCCAGCGGAGCGCTACCTACTGCCAGCGGAGCCCTACATACTGCAAGCGAAGTTCTAAATACAGCCAGCGGAGCCCTACATACGGCCAGCGGAGCGTTACCTACTGCTAGCGGAGCCCTACCTACAGCCAGCGGAGCCCTACATATTGCCAGTGGAGCCCTACCTACGGCTAGCGGAGCACTACCTACGGCTAGCGGAGCGCTACCTACGGCCAGCGGAGCGCTACCTACTGCCAGCGGAGCCCTACATATTGCAAGCAAAGTTCTAAATACAGCCAGCGGAGCCCTACATACGGCCAGCGGAGCCCTACATACGGCCAGCGGAGCCCTACATACGGCCAGCGGAGCCCTACATACGGCCAGCGGAGCCCTACATACGGCCAGCGGAGCCCTACATACGGCCAGCGGAGCGCTACATACGGCCAGCGGCGCGCTACCTACTGCTAGCGGAGCCCTACCTACGGCCAGCGGAGCCCTACCTACGGCCAGCGGAGCCCTACCCACAGCCAGCGGAGCCCTACACATTGCCAGTGGAGCGCTACCTACGGCTAGCGGAGCCCTACCTATGGCCAGCGGGCAATATGTAGGGCTCCGCTGGCTGTGGGCCGTAGGTAGGGCTCCGCTGGCCGTAGGTAGGGCTCCGCTGGCCTTAGGTAAGGCTCCGCTGGCAGTAGGTAGGGCTCCGCTGGGCATAGGTAGGGCTTCGCTGGCCGTAGCTAGGGCTCCGCTTGCAGTAGGTAGGGCTCCGATGGCTGTAGTTACAGCTCTATTGCCCGTAGTTAGAGATCCACTGGCCGTAGGTAGGGCTCCGCTGGCCGTATGTAGGGCTCCGCTGGCCGTATGTAGGGCTCCGCTGGCCGTATGTAGGGCTCCGCTGGAAGTAGGTAGGACGGTTGAGGATTCGGTTGAGGGACGGTTGAGGAACGGTTGAAAGACGGTTGAAAGACGGTTGAGGAACGGTTGAAAGACGGTTGACGGGACGGTTGAGGGACCATTGGCTCTCCACTGGCCGTAGTTAGAGCTCCACTGGCCGTAGTTAGAGCTCCACTGGCCGTAGGTAGGGCTCCACTGGCCGTATGTAGGGCTCCGCTGAAGTAGGTAGAACGGTTGAGGGTTCGGTGGAGGGACGGTTGAGGGATGGTTGAGGGACGGTTGAGGGTAGGTAGAGGGACGGTCGAGATATGGTTGAGGGACAGTTCAGGGTCGGTCGAGGGACGGTTGAGGGACGGTTGAGGAACGGTTGAGGGACGGTTGAGGGACGGTTGAGGGACGGTTGAGGGACGGTTGAGGGACGGTTGAGGGGCGGTTGAGGGACGGTTGGGGGACGGTTAAGGGTCGGTTGAGAGAAGGTTGAGGGAAGGTTGAGAGACGGTTGAGGTACGGTTGAGGGTGAGTTGCCGTTGAAATTGAGGTTAAGCTTGAGGTTACGATTCAGGTTGAGGTTGAGGTTGAGGTTGAGGTTGTCGTTGAGGTTGAGGTTGAGGTTGATGTTGAGATTGAGATTGAGGATGAGGTTGAAGTTGAAGATGAGTTTGTAGTTGATGTTGAGGTTGACGTTGACGTTGACGTTGAGGCTAAGATTGAGATTGATGTTGAGGTTGACGACAGGTATCAATTGAAAGGCCTTTAAATGAGAAACAACCGCGCTTTATATCATTTTCGTGCCACTTCTATAATTTAGGCGCAGTACTTGAAGAAGCCGTCTCTCAACCGACCCTAAACCGTCCCTTAACCTTCTCTTAACCGTCCCTCAACCTTCCCTCAACCTTTCCTTAACCGTCCCTCAAACATCTGTCAACCGTTCCTCAACCGTCCTTCAACCGTCCCTCAACCGTACCTCAACCGTCCCTGATCTCTCCTTCAACGTTACCTCAACTTTCCCTCAACCTTACCTCAACCTTACCTCAACCTTTCCTCAACCGACCCTAAACCGACCCTCAACCGACCCTCAACCTTCCCTCAACCGTCCCTCAACCGACCCTGAACTGTCCCTCAACCATACCTCGACCGTCCCTCTACCTTCCCTCAACCGTCCCTCAACCATCCCTCAACCCTCCATCAACCGTTCCTCAACCGTCCCTCAATCGTCCCTCAACCTTATCTCAACTTTCCCTCAACCTTACCGCAACCTTTCCTCAACCTTCCCTCAACCTTGCCTCAACCGACCCTCAACCGTCCCTCAAATGGTCTTCAAACGTCCCTCAAATGGTCCTTAAACGTCCCTCAAACGTCCCTCAACATCCCCTCAACCTTCCCTCAAACGACCCTTAACCACCCCTCTACGGTCCCTCAATCGTCCCTTAACCGTCCCTCAACCATCCCTCAACCATCCCTCAACCTTCCCTTAACCGTCCCTCAACCATCTCACAACCGTCCCACAACCATCCGGCAACCACCCCTCTACGGTCCCTCAACCGTCCCTTAACCGTCCCTCAACCATCCCTCAATCATCCCTCAACCATCCCTCAACCTTCGCCCAACCGAGCCTCAACCGTCCCTCAACCGTCCCTCAACCGTCCCTCAACCGTCCCTCAACCGTCCCTCAACCGTCTCTCAATCCTCGCTCAACCGTCCCTCAACAGTCCCTCAACGGTTCCTCAACCGTCCCTCAACCGTCCCTCAACCGTCCCTCAACCGTCCCTCAACCGTCCCTCAACCGTCCCTCAACCGTCCCTCAAACGTCCCTCAACCGTCCCTCAACCGTCCCTCAACCGTCCCTCAACCGTCCCTCAACCGTCCCTCAACCGTCCCTCAACCGTCCCTCAACCGTCCCTCAACCGCCCCTCTACCGCCCCTCTACCGCCCCTCAACCGCCCCTCAACCGCCCCTCAACCGCCCCTCAACCGCCTCTCAACCGCCCCTCAACCGCCCCTCAACCGCCCCTCAACCGCCCCTCAACCGCCCCTCAACCGCCCCTCAACCGCCCCTCAACCGCCCCTCAACCGACCGTCCACCGACCCTCAACCGACCCTCAACCGACCCTCAACCGACCCTCATCCGTCCCTCAACCGACCCTCAACCGACCCTCAACCGACCCTCAACCGACCCTCAACCGACCCTCAACCGACCCTCAACCGACCCTCAACCGACCCTCAACCGACCCTCAACCGACCCTCAACCGACCCTCAACCGACCCTCAACCGACCCTCAACCGACCCTCAACCGCCCCTCAACCGCCCCTCAACCGTCCCTCAACCGCCCCTCAACCGACCGTCCACCGACCCTCAACCGACCCCCAACCGACCCTCAACCGACCCTCAACCGACCCTCATCCGTCCCTCAACCGACCCTCAACCGACCCTCAACCGACCCTCAACCGACCCTCAACCGACCCTCAACCGACCCTCAACCGACCCTCAACCGTCCCTCAACCGTCCCTCAACCGTCCCTCAACCGTCCCTCAACCGTCCCTCAACCGCCCCTCAACTTTAAATGAGGAACAACCGCGCTATATAACATTTTCGTGCCACTTCTATAGTTTAGGTGCAGTAAGTGTGTATTGTATAGAGCGAAAAACACTCCCCACTCCTTTCAGTTATATCTCGAGTTCTGGCCAACCGATCGCACCAAGTTAGGTATCAAATGATAGGTCTTTAAATGAGGAACAACCGCGCTATATATCATTTTCGTGTCACTTCTATAGTTTAGGCGCAGTACTTGAAGGAGTGTATTTGTATAGAGCGAAAAACACGCCCCACTCCTTTCAGTCATATCTCGAGTTTTAGACAAACGATCGCGCCAAGACAGGTATCAAATGACAGCCCTTTAAATGGAAAAAAACCCCGCTCTATATCATTTTCGTGCCACTTCTATAGTTTAGGCGCAGTACTTGAAGGAGTGTATTTGTATAGAGCGAGAAACTTTCCCCACTTCTTTCAGTCATATCTTGAGTTGTGGCCAACCGATCGCGCCACGCCAGGTATCAAATGAAAGGTCTTTAAATAAGGAACATCCGCGCTCTATATCGTTTTCGTGCCACTTCTCTAGTTTAGGCGCAGTAAGTGTGTATTTTATAGAGCGAAAAACACTCCCCACTCCTTTGAGTTACCTCAAACTTCCCTCAACCTTACCTCAACCTTTTCTCAACCTTCCCTCAACCGACCCTCAACCGTTCCTCAACCGTTCCTCAACCGTTCCTCAACCGTTCCTCAACCGTTCCTCAACCGTTCCTCAACCGTTCCTCAACCGTTCCTCAACCGTTCCTCAACCGTTCCTCAACCGTCCCTCAACCATCTGTCAACCATCCCTCAACCGTTCCTCAACCGTCCCTCGACCGTTCCTCAACCGTCCCTCGACCGTTCCTCAACCATTCCTCAACCGTCCCTCAACCTTCCCTCAACCGTCCCTCAACCGCCCCTCAACCGTCACTCAACCGACCCTCAACCGACCCTCAACCGACCCTCAACCATTCCTCAACCGTTCCTCAACCGTCCCTCAACCGAACCCTCAACCATCCTACCTACTTCAGCGGAGCCCTACCCACAGCCAGCGGAGCCCTACATATTGCCAGTGGAGCCCTACCTACGGCTAGCGGAGCGCTACCTACGGCTAGCGGAGCGCTATCTACGGCTAGCGGAGCGCTACCTACGGCCAGCGGAGCGCTACCTACTGCCAGCGGAGCCCTACATACTGCAAGCGAAGTTCTAAATACAGCCAGCGGAGCCCTACATACGGCCAGCGGAGCGTTACCTACTGCTAGCGGAGCCCTACCTACAGCCAGCGGAGCCCTACATATTGCCAGTGGAGCCCTACCTACGGCTAGCGGAGCACTACCTACGGCTAGCGGAGCGCTACCTACGGCCAGCGGAGCGCTACCTACTGCCAGCGGAGCCCTACCTACGGCAAGCATACGTATGGAGCCGTATGCCATAGGAAGGGCTCCAAACGTATGCCATAGGAAGGGCTCCGCTGGCAGTAGGTAGGGCTCCGCTGGCCGTAGGTAGGGCTCCGCTGGCCTTAGGTAAGGCTCCGCTGGCAGTAGGTAGGGCTCCGCTGGGCATAGGTAGGGCTTCGCTGGCCGTAGCTAGGGCTCCGCTTGCAGTAGGTAGGGCTCCGATGGCTGTAGTTACAGCTCTATTGCCCGTAGTTAGAGATCCACTGGCCGTAGGTAGGGCTCCGCTGGCCGTATGTAGGGCTCCGCTGGCCGTATGTAGGGCTCCGCTGGCCGCATGTAGGGCTCCGCTGGCCGTATGTAGGGCTCCGCTGGAAGTAGGTAGGACGGTTGAGGATTCGGTTGAGGGACGGTTGAGGAACGGTTGAAAGACGGTTGAAAGACGGTTGAGGAACGGTTGAAAGACGGTTGACGGGACGGTTGAGGGACCATTGGCTCTCCACTGGCCGTAGTTAGAGCTCCACTGGCCGTAGTTAGAGCTCCACTGGCCGTAGGTAGGGCTCCACTGGCCGTATGTAGGGCTCCGCTGAAGTAGGTAGAACGGTTGAGGGTTCGGTGGAGGGACGGTTGAGGGATGGTTGAGGGACGGTTGAGGGTAGGTAGAGGGACGGTCGAGATATGGTTGAGGGACAGTTCAGGGTCGGTCGAGGGACGGTTGAGGGACGGTTGAGGAACGGTTGAGGGACGGTTGAGGGACGGTTGAGGGACGGTTGAGGGACGGTTGAGGGACGGTTGAGGGGCGGTTGAGGGACGGTTGGGGGACGGTTAAGGGTCGGTTGAGAGAAGGTTGAGGGAAGGTTGAGAGACGGTTGAGGTACGGTTGAGGGTGAGTTGCCGTTGAAATTGAGGTTAAGCTTGAGGTTACGATTGAGGTTGAGGTTGAAGTTAAGGTTGAGGTTGAGGTTGAGGTTGAGGTTGTCGTTGAGGTTGAGGTTGAGGTTGATGTTGAGATTGAGATTGAGGATGAGGTTGAAGTTGAAGATGAGTTTGTAGTTGATGTTGAGGTTGACGTTGACGTTGACGTTGAGGCTAAGATTGAGATTGATGTTGAGGTTGACGACAGGTATCAATTGAAAGGCCTTTAAATGAGAAACAACCGCGCTTTATATCATTTTCGTGCCACTTCTATAATTTAGGCGCAGTACTTGAAGAAGCCGTCTCTCAACCGACCCTAAACCGTCCCTTAACCTTCTCTTAACCGTCCCTCAACCTTCCCTCAACCTTTCCTTAACCGTCCCTCAAACATCTGTCAACCGTTCCTCAACCGTCCTTCAACCGTCCCTCAACCGTACCTCAACCGTCCCTGAACTCTCCTTCAAAGTTACCTCAACTTTCCCTCAACCTTACCTCAACCTTACCTCAACCTTTCCTCAACCGACCCTAAACCGACCCTCAACCGACCCTCAACCTTCCCTCAACCGTCCCTCAACCGACCCTGAACTGTCCCTCAACCATACCTCGACCGTCCCTCTACCTTCCCTCAACCGTCCCTCAACCATCCCTCAACCCTCCATCAACCGTTCCTCAACCGTTCCTCAATCGTCCCTCAACCTTATCTCAACTTTCCCTCAACCTTACCGCAACCTTTCCTCAACCTTCCCTCAACCTTGCCTCAACCGACCCTCAACCGTCCCTCAAATGGTCTTCAAACGTCCCTCAAATGGTCCTTAAACGTCCCTCAAACGTCCCTCAACATCCCCTCAACCTTCCCTCAAACGACCCTTAACCACCCCTCTACGGTCCCTCAATCGTCCCTTAACCGTCCCTCAACCATCCCTCAACCATCCCTCAACCTTCCCTTAACCGTCCCTCAACCATCTCACAACCGTCCCACAACCATCCGGCAACCACCCCTCTACGGTCCCTCAACCGTCCCTTAACCGTCCCTCAACCATCCCTCAATCATCCCTCAACCATCCCTCAACCTTCGCCCAACCGTCCCTCAACCGTCCCTCAACCGTCCCTCAACCGTCCCTCAACCGTCCCTCAACCGTCCCTCAACCGTCCCTCAACCGTCCCTCAATCCTCGCTCAACCGTCCCTCAACAGTCCCTCAACGGTTCCTCAACCGTCCCTCAACCGTCCCTCAACCGTCCCTCAACCGTCCCTCAACCGTCCCTCAACCGTCCCTCAAACGTCCCTCAACCGTCCCTCAACCGTCCCTCAACCGTCCCTCAACCGTCCCTCAACCGTCCCTCAACCGTCCCTCAACCGTCCCTCAACCGCCCCTCTACCGCCCCTCAACCGCCCCTCAACCGCCCCTCAACCGCCCCTCAACCGCCCCTCAACCGCCCCTCAACCGCCCCTCAACCGCCCCTCAACCGCCCCTCAACCGCCCCTCAACCGCCCCTCAACCGCCCCTCAACCGCCCCTCAACCGCCCCTCAACCGCCCCTCAACCGCCCCTCAACCGCCCCTCAACCGCCCCTCAACCGCCCCTCAACCGCCCCTCAACCGACCGTCCACCGACCCTCAACCGACCCTCAACCGACCCTCAACCGACCCTCATCCGTCCCTCAACCGACCCTCAACCGACCCTCAACCGACCCTCAACCGACCCTCAACCGACCCTCAACCGACCCTCAACCGACCCTCAACCGACCCTCAACCGACCCTCAACCGACCCTCAACCGACCCTCAACCGACCCTCAACCGACCCTCAACCGACCCTCAACCGACCCTCAACCGCCCCTCAACCGCCCCTCAACCGTCCCTCAACCGCCCCTCAACCGACCGTCCACCGACCCTCAACCGACCCCCAACCGACCCTCAACCGACCCTCAACCGACCCTCATCCGTCCCTCAACCGACCCTCAACCGACCCTCAACCGACCCTCAACCGACCCTCAACCGACCCTCAACCGACCCTCAACCGACCCTCAACCGTCCCTCAACCGTCCCTCAACCGTCCCTCAACCGTCCCTCAACCGTCCCTCAACCGCCCCTCAACCGCCCCTCAACCGCCCCTCAACCGACCCTCAACCTTCCCTCAACCACCACTCTACGGTCCCTCAACCGCCCCTTAACCCTCCCTCAACCATCCCTCAACCATCCTTTAACCTTCCCTCAACCGTCCCTCAACCGTCTCACAACCATCCCACAACCATCCCTACGTCTCTCAACCGTCCCTCAACCTTCCCTCAACCGTCCCTCAACCGCCCCTCAACCGTCCCTCAACCGCCCCTCAACCGACCCTCAACCGTCCCTCAACCGTCCCTCAACCATTCCTCAACCATTCCTCAACCATTCCTCAACCATTCTTCAACCGTTCCTCAACCGTCCCTCAACCGTCCCTCAACCGTCCCTCAACCGTCCCTCAACCGTTCCTCAACCGTTCCTCAACCATTCCTCAACCATTCCTCAACCATTCCTCAACCATTCCTCAACCATTCCTCAACCGTCCCTCAACCGTCCCTCAACCGTCCCTCAACCGTCCCTCAACCGAACCCTCAACCATCCTACCTACTTCAGCGGAGCCGTACCCACAGCCAGCGGAGCCCTACATATTGCCAGTGGAGCCCTACCTACGGCTAGCGGAGCGCTACCTATGGCCAGCGGAGCGCTACCTTCTGCCAGCGGAGCCCTACCTACTGCCAGCGGAGCCCTACATACTGCAAGCGAAGTTCTAAATACAGCCCGCGGAGCCCTACATACGGCCAGCGGAGCCCTACCTACGGCCAGCGGAGCGCTACCTACGGCCAGCGGAGCCCTACCTACGGCCAGCGGAGCGCTACCTACTGCCAGCGGAGCCCTACCTACGGCAAGCATACGTATGGAGCCGTATGCCATAGGAAGGGCTCCAAACGTATGCCATAGGAAGGGCTCCGCTGGCAGTAGGTAGCGCTCCGCTGGCCGTATGTAGGGCTCCGCTGAAGTAGGTAGGACGGTTGAGGCTTCGGTTGAGGGACGGTTGAGGGATGGTTGAGGGATGGTTGAGGGACGGTTAGGGGACGGTTGAGGGACCGTAGAGGGGTGGTTGAGGGTCGTTTGAGGGAAGGTTGAGGGGAGGTTGAGGGGAGGTTGAGGGTCGGTTGAGGCAAGGTTGACAGAAGGTTGAGGGACGGTTGAGGTACGGTTGACGGACGGTTGAAGGACGGTTGAGGAACGGTTGAGGGACGGTTGAGAGATGGTTGAGGGACGGTTAAGGGAAGGTTGAGGGTCGGTTGAGGGACGGTTGAGGGTCGGGTGAAGGACGGTTGGGGGACGGTTGAGGGTCGGTTGAGAGAAGGTTGAGGGAAGGTTGAGAGACGGTTGAGGTACGTTTGAGGGTGAGTTGCGGTTGAAGTTGAGGTTGAGCATGAGGTTAAAGTTGAAATTGAAATTGAGGTTAAGCTTGAGGTTACGATTGAGGTTGAGGTTGAGGTTGTCGTTGAGGTTGAGGTTGAGGTTGATGTTGAGATTGAGATTGAGGATAAGGTTGAAGTTGAAGATGAGTTTGTAGTTGATGTTGAGGTTGATGTTGACGTTGACGTTGAGGCTAAGATTGAGATTGATGTTGCGGTTGACGACAGGTATCAACTGAAAGGTCTTCAAATGGGGAACAACCGCGCTCTATATCATTTTCGTGCCACTTCTATAGGTTAGGCGCAGTACTTGAAAGAGTGTATTTGTATAGAGCGAAAAACACTCCCCACTCCTCTCAGTCATATCTTGAGTTCTGGTCAACCGATCGCGCCAAGTCAGGTATTAAATGAAAGGTCTTTAAATTAGAAACAACCGCGCTATATAACGTTTTCGTGCCACTTCTATAGTTTAGGCTCAGTACTTGAATGAGTGTATTTGTATAGAGCGAAAAACATTCCCCAATCCTTTCAGTCATATCTTGAGTTCTGGCCAACCGATCGCGCCAAGTCAGGTATTAAATGAAAGGTCTTTAAATGAGGAACAACCGCGCTCTATATCATTTTCGTGCCACTTCTATAGTTTAGAAGAACATATGCATATCCTACATATCTGCATATCTATCCTAACTTCCAACTTTACTAACTCAGCTGTTTGCTTGCCTTATATTTTCAGATATTCTACTATAAATATAAACAGTGACGCTATTCGAATTGAGGATTACTCGATATACTCGAATTTCAGCGGAAGACATTTTGGTAAGTTATACGCATGTACAGTTAACATCTGAACTTTTAATTTTATTGTATCCATATTTCCTAAATATTTCTTGGCTCTTTTTGTAACTATTTACACTATTGGTTGAATATATTGCAAGACTACCAACTACAAAGGGATAGTACATAGTAACGCCGATGTAATGCGTCGGTGGCTCCATAGACTCCATCCTTAGATCAACCTAATAAATGTATGAAGTTTTGCAGTATATTAAAGAGTCAGCAAGTGGTATAATAAGAAAGGAGTAGATCCACTATTTGCTGGAAAATATAAACTATAATCGACTAAGTTATAGAAAGCCTAAAAGCTGAGGCTTTGTAATGGTTTAGTCTTATAACTCTATTTAGCATACAAAATTTACCGTAATTGAAGGAGCGTATTTGTATAGAGAGAAAAACACTGCGCACTCCTTTCAGTCATATATCGAGTTTTAGACTACCGATCGCGCCAAGCCATATATCAAATGCAAGGTCTTTCAATGAGGAACAACCGCGCTATATAACATTTTCGTGTCACTTCTATAGTTTAGGCGCAGTACCTGAACGAGCGTATTTGTTTAGAGCGAAAAACGCTCCCCACTCCTTTCAGTCATATCTCTAGGTCTAGCCAACCGATCGCGCCAAGCCATATATCAAATGAAAAGTCTTTAAATGAGGAACAACCGCGCTATATAACATTTTCGTGCCACTTCTATAGTTTAGGTGCAGTAAGTGTGTATTGTATAGAGCGAAAAACACTCCCCACTCCTTTCAGTTATATCTCGAGTTCTGGCCAACCGATCGCACCAAGTTAGGTATCAAATGATAGGTCTTTAAATGAGGAACATCCGCGCTCTATATCGTTTTCGTGCCACTTCTCTAGTTTAGGCGCAGTAAGTGTGTATTTTATAGAGCGAAAAACACTCCCCACTCCTTTGAGTTATATCTCGAGTTCTGGCCAACCGATCGCACCAAGACAGGTATCAAATGATAGGTCTTTAAATGAGGAACAACCGCGCTATATATCATTTTCGTGTCACTTCTATAGTTTAGGCGCAGTACTTGAAGGAGTGTATTTGTATAGAGCGAAAAACACGCCCCACTCCTTTCAGTCATATCTCGAGTTTTAGACAAACGATCGCGCCAAGACAGGTATCAAATGACAGCCCTTTAAATGGAAAAAAACCCCGCTCTATATCATTTTCGTGCCACTTCTATAGTTTAGGCGCAGTACTTGAAGGAGTGTATTTGTATAGAGCGAGAAACTTTCCCCACTTCTTTCAGTCATATCTTGAGTTGTGGCCAACCGATCGCGCCACGCCAGGTATCAAATGAAAGGTCTTTAAATAAGGAACATCCGCGCTCTATATCGTTTTCGTGCCACTTCTCTAGTTTAGGCGCAGTAAGTGTGTATTTTATAGAGCGAAAAACACTCCCCACTCCTTTGAGTTATATCTCGAGTTCTGGCCAACCGATCGCACCAAGACAGGTATCAAATGATAGGTCTTTAAATGAGGAACAACCGCACTATATATCATTTTCATGTCACTTCTATAGTTTAGGCGCAGTACTAGAAGGAGTGTATTTGTATAGAGCGAAAAACACTCCCCAATTCTTTCAGTCATATCTCGAGTTTCAGACAACCGATTGTGCCAAGACAGGTATCGAATGAAAGGTCTTTAAATAAGGAACAACCGCGCTTTATATCATTTTCGTGCCACTTCTATAATTTAGGCGCAGTACTTGAAGGAGCCGTCTCTCAACCGACCCCAAACCGTCCCTCAACCTTCTCTTAACCGTCCCTCAACCTTTCCTTAACCGTCCCTCAAACATCTGTCAACCGTTCCTCAACCGTCCTTCAACCGTCCCTCAACCGTACCTCAACCGTTCCTCAACCGTCCCTGAACTCTCCTTCAACGTTACCTCAACTTTCCCTCAACCTTACCTCAACCTTACCTCAACCTTTTCTCAACCTTTTCTCAACCTTCCCTCAACCACCACTCTACGGTCCCTCAACCGTCCCTTAACCGTCCCTCAACCATCCCTCAACCATCCTTCAACCTTCCCTCAACCGTCTCACAACCGTCCCGCAACCATCGCTCCGTCCCTCAACCGTCCCTCAACCATCCCTCGACCATCCCTCGACCATCCCTCGACCGTCCCTCTACCTTCCCTCAACCATCCCTCAACTATCCCTCAACCATCCATCAACCGTTCCTCAACCGTCCCTCAACTCTCCCTCAACGTTACCTCAACTTTCCCTCAACCTTACCTCAACCTTACCTCAACCTTTTCTCAACCTTCCCTCAACCTTCCCTCAACCGACCCTCAACCTTCCCTCAACCACCACTCTACGGTCCCTCAACCGTCCCTTAACCCTCCCTCAACCATCCCTCAACCATCCCTCAACCGTCCCTCAACCTTCCCTCAACCGTCCCTCAACCGCCCCTCAACCATAATTCAACCTTCCCTCAACCGTCTCACAACCGTCCCGCAACCATCGCTCCGTCCCTCAACCGTCCCTCAACCGTCCCTGAACTCTCCTTCAACGTTACCTCAACTTTCCCTCAACCTTACCTCAACCTTACCTCAACCTTTTCTCAACCTTTTCTCAACCTTCCCTCAACCACCACTCTACGGTCCCTCAACCGCCCCTCAACCGTCCCTCAACCGCCCCTCAACCGTCCCTCAACCGACCCTCAACTGACCCTCAACCGACCATTAACCGACCCTCAACCGTTCCTCAACCGCCCTTTAACCGTTCCTCAACCATTCCTCAACCTTACCTCAACCACCACTCTACGGTCCCTCAACCGTCCCTTAACCGTCCCTCAACCATCCCTCAACCATAATTCAACCTTCCCTCAACCGTCTCACAACCGTCCCGCAACCATCGCTCCGTCCCTCAACCGTCCCTCAACCATCCCTCGACCATCCCTCGACCATCCCTCGAACGTCCCTCTACCTTCCCTCAACCGTCCCTCAACCATACCTCAACCATCCATCAACCGTTCCTCAACCGTCCCTCAACCGTCCCTGAACTCTCCTTCAACGTTACCTCAACTTTCCCTCAACCTTACCTCAACCTTACCTCAACCTTACCTCAACCTTTTCTCAACCGACCCTCAACCGATCCTCAACCGACCCTCAACCGACCCTCAACCTTCCCTCAACCACCACTCTACGGTCCCTCAACCGTCCCTTAACCGTCCCTCAACCATCCCT
The DNA here is from genome assembly GCA_937620795.1 of Thecophora atra. Classification (NCBI taxonomy): domain Eukaryota; kingdom Metazoa; phylum Arthropoda; class Insecta; order Diptera; family Conopidae; genus Thecophora; species Thecophora atra. The sequence continues at coordinate 30,256,848 of OW569397.1, read as the reverse complement.
CAACCATCCTTCAACCTTCCCTCAACCGTCTCACAACCGTCCCGCAACCATCGCTCCGTCCCTCAACCGTCCCTCAACCATCCCTCGACCATCCCTCGACCATCCCTCGACCATCCCTCGACCGTCCCTCTACCTTCCCTCAACCGTCCCTCAACCATCCCTCAACCATCCATCAACCGTTCCTCAACCGTCCCTCAACTCTCCCTCAACGTTACCTCAACTTTCCCTCAACCTTACCTCAACCTTACCTCAACCTTTTCTCAACCTTCCCTCAACCTTCCCTCAACCTTCCCTCAACCGACCCTCAACCTTCCCTCAACCACCACTCTACGGTCCCTCAACCGCCCCTTAACCCTCCCTCAACCATCCCTCAACCATCCTTTAACCTTCCCTCAACCGTCCCTCAACCGTCTCACAACCATCCCACAACCATCCCTACGTCTCTCAACCGTCCCTCAACCTTCCCTCAACCGTCCCTCAACCGCCCCTCAACCGTCCCTCAACCGCCCCTCAACCGACCCTCAACCGTCCCTCAACCGTCCCTCAACCATTCCTCAACCATTCCTCAACCATTCCTCAACCATTCCTCAACCGTTCCTCAACCGTCCCTCAACCGTCCCTCAACCGTCCCTCAACCGTCCCTCAACCGTTCCTCAACCGTTCCTCAACCGTTCCTCAACCATTCCTCAACCATTCCTCAACCATTCCTCAACCATTCCTCAACCATTCCTCAACCATTCCTCAACCGTCCCTCAACCGTCCCTCAACCGTCCCTCAACCGAACCCTCAACCATCCTACCTACTTCAGCGGAGCCGTACCCACAGCCAGCGGAGCCCTACATATTGCCAGTGGAGCCCTACCTACGGCTAGCGGAGCGCTACCTACGGCCAGCGGAGCGCTACCTACTGCCAGCGGAGCCCTACCTACTGCCAGCGGAGCCCTACATACTGCAAGCGAAGTTCTAAATACAGCCCGCGGAGCCCTACATACGGCCAGCGGAGCCCTACCTACGGCCAGCGGAGCGCTACCTACGGCCAGCGGAGCCCTACCTACGGCCAGCGGAGCGCTACCTACTGCCAGCGGAGCCCTACCTACGGCAAGCATACGTATGGAGCCGTATGCCATAGGAAGGGCTCCAAACGTATGCCATAGGAAGGGCTCCGCTGGCAGTAGGTAGCGCTCCGCTGGCCGTATGTAGGGCTCCGCTGAAGTAGGTAGGACGGTTGAGGCTTCGGTTGAGGGACGGTTGAGGGATGGTTGAGGGATGGTTGAGGGACGGTTGAGGGACGGTTAAGGGACGGTTGAGGGACCGTAGAGGGGTGGTTGAGGGTCGTTTGAGGGAAGGTTGATGGGAGGTTGAGGGACGGTTGAGGGTCGGTTGAGGCAAGGTTGAGGGAAGGTTGAGGGAAAGTTGAGGTAAGGTTGAGGTAAGGTTGAGGAACGGTTGAGGGATGGTTGAGGAACGGTTGACAGAAGGTTGAGGGACGGTTGAGGTACGGTTGACGGACGGTTGAAGGACGGTTGAGGAACGGTTGAGGGACGGTTGAGAGATGGTTGAGGGACGGTTAAGGGAAGGTTGAGGGTCGGTTGAGGGACGGTTGAGGGTCGGGTGAAGGACGGTTGGGGGACGGTTGAGGGTCGGTTGAGAGAAGGTTGAGGGAAGGTTGAGAGACGGTTGAGGTACGTTTGAGGGTGAGTTGCGGTTGAAGTTGAGGTTGAGCATGAGGTTAAAGTTGAAATTGAAATTGAGGTTAAGCTTGAGGTTACGATTGAGGTTGAGGTTGTCGTTGAGGTTGAGGTTGAGGTTGATGTTGAGATTGAGATTGAGGATAAGGTTGAAGTTGAAGATGAGTTTGTAGTTGATGTTGAGGTTGATGTTGACGTTGACGTTGAGGCTAAGATTGAGATTGATGTTGCGGTTGACGACAGGTATCAACTGAAAGGTCTTTAAATGGGGAACAACCGCGCTCTATATCATTTTCGTGTCACTTCTATAGGTTAGGCGCAGTACTTGAAAGAGTGTATTTGTATAGAGCGAAAAACACTCCCCACTCCTCTCAGTCATATCTTGAGTTCTGGTCAACCGATCGCGCCAAGTCAGGTATTAAATGAAAGGTCTTTAAATTAGAAACAACCGCGCTATATAACGTTTTCGTGCCACTTCTATAGTTTAGGCTCAGTACTTGAATGAGTGTATTTGTATAGAGCGAAAAACATTCCCCAATCCTTTCAGTCATATCTTGAGTTCTGGCCAACCGATCGCGCCAAGTCAGGTATTAAATGAAAGGTCTTTAAATGAGGAACAACCGCGCTCTATATCATTTTCGTGCCACTTCTATAGTTTAGAAGAACATATGCATATCCTACATATCTGCATATCTATCCTAACTTCCAACTTTACTAACTCAGCTGTTTGCTTGCCTTATATTTTCAGATATTTTACTATAAATATAAACAGTGACGCTATTCGAATTGAGGATTACTCGATATACTCGAATTTCAGCGGAAGACATTTTGGTAAGTTATACGCATGTACAGTTAACATCTGAACTTTTAATTTTATTGTATCCATATTTCCTAAATATTTCTTGGCTCTTTTTGTAACTATTTACACTATTGGTTGAATATATTGCAAGACTACCAACTACAAAGGGATAGTACATAGTAACGCCGATGTAATGCGTCGGTGGCTCCATAGACTCCATCCTTAGATCAACCTAATAAATGTATGAAGTTTTGCAGTATATTAAAGAGTCAGCAGGTGGTATAATAAGAAAGGAGTAGATCCATTATTTGCTGGAAAATATAAACTATAATCGACTAAGTTATAGAAAGCCTAAAAGCTGAGGCGTTGTAATGGTTTAGTCTTATAACTCTATTTAGCATACAAAATTTACCGTAATTGAAGGAGCGTATTTGTATAGAGAGAAAAACACTCCGCACTCCTTTCAGTCATATATCGAGTTTTAGACAACCGATCGCGCCAAGCCATATATCAAATGCAAGGTCTTTCAATGAGGAACAACCGCGCTATATAACATTTTCGTGTCACTTCTATAGTTTAGGCGCAGTACCTGAACGAGCGTATTTGTTTAGAGCGAAAAACGCTCCCCACTCCTTTCAGTCATATCTCTAGGTCTAGCCAACCGATCGCGCCAAGCCATATATCAAATGAAAAGTCTTTAAATGAGGAACAACCGCGCTATATAACATTTTCGTGCCACTTCTATAGTTTAGGTGCAGTAAGTGTGTATTGTATAGAGCGAAAAACACTCCCCACTCCTTTCAGTTATATCTCGAGTTCTGGCCAACCGATCGCACCAAGTTAGGTATCAAATGATAGGTCTTTAAATGAGGAACAACCGCGCTATATATCATTTTCGTGTCACTTCTATAGTTTAGGCGCAGTACTTGAAGGAGTGTATTTGTATAGAGCGAAAAACACGCCCCACTCCTTTCAGTCATATCTCGAGTTTTAGACAAACGATCGCGCCAAGACAGGTATCAAATGACAGCCCTTTAAATGGAAAAAAACCCCGCTCTATATCATTTTCGTGCCACTTCTATAGTTTAGGCGCAGTACTTGAAGGAGTGTATTTGTATAGAGCGAGAAACTTTCCCCACTTCTTTCAGTCATATCTTGAGTTGTGGCCAACCGATCGCGCCACGCCAGGTATCAAATGAAAGGTCTTTAAATAAGGAACATCCGCGCTCTATATCGTTTTCGTGCCACTTCTCTAGTTTAGGCGCAGTAAGTGTGTATTTTATAGAGCGAAAAACACTCCCCACTCCTTTGAGTTATATCTCGAGTTCTGGCCAACCGATCGCACCAAGACAGGTATCAAATGATAGGTCTTTAAATGAGGAACAACCGCACTATATATCATTTTCATGTCACTTCTATAGTTTAGGCGCAGTACTAGAAGGAGTGTATTTGTATAGAGCGAAAAACACTCCCCAATTCTTTCAGTCATATCTCGAGTTTCAGACAACCGATTGTGCCAAGACAGGTATCGAATGAAAGGTCTTTAAATAAGGAACAACCGCGCTTTATATCATTTTCGTGCCACTTCTATAATTTAGGCGCAGTACTTGAAGGAGCCGTCTCTCAACCGACCCCAAACCGTCCCTCAACCTTCTCTTAACCGTCCCTCAACCTTTCCTTAACCGTCCCTCAAACATCTGTCAACCGTTCCTCAACCGTCCTTCAACCGTCCCTCAACCGTACCTCAACCGTCCCTCAACCGTCCCTGAACTCTCCTTCAACGTTACCTCAACTTTCCCTCAACCTTACCTCAACCTTACCTCAACCTTATCTCAACCTTTTCTCAACCTTTTCTCAACCGACCCTCAACCGACCCTCAACCTTCCCTCAACCACCACTCTACGGTCCCTCAACCGTCCCTTAACCGTCCCTCAACCATCCCTCAACCATCCTTCAACCTTCCCTCAACCGTCTCACAACCGTCCCGCAACCATCGCTCCGTCCCTCAACCGTCCCTCAACCATCCCTCGACCATCTCTCGACCATCCCTCGACCGTCCCTCTACCTTCCCTCAACCGTCCCTCAACTATCCCTCAACCATCCATCAACCGTTCCTCAACCGTCCCTCAACTCTCCCTCAACGTTACCTCAACTTTCCCTCAACCTTACCTCAACCTTACCTCAACCTTTTCTCAACCTTCCCTCAACCTTCCCTCAACCGACCCTCAACCTTCCCTCAACCACCACTCTACGGTCCCTCAACCGTCCCTTAACCCTCCCTCAACCATCCCTCAACCATCCCTCAACCGTCCCTCAACCTTCCCTCAACCGTCCCTCAACCGCCCCTCAACCGCCCCTCAACCGCCCCTCAACCGCCCCTCAACCGCCCCTCAACCGTCCCTCAACCGCCCCTCAACCGTCCCTCAACCGACCCTCAACTGACCCTCAACCGACCCTCAACCGACCCTCAACCGACCTTTAACCGTTCCTCAACCATTCCTCAACCTTACCTCAACCACCACTCTACGGTCCCTCACAACCGTCCCGCAACCATCGCTCCGTCCCTCAACCGTCCCTCAACCATCCCTCGACCATCCCTCGACCATCCCTCGAACGTCCCTCTACCTTCCCTCAACCGTCCCTCAACCATACCTCAACCATCCATCAACCGTTCCTCAACCGTCCCTCAACCGTCCCTGAACTCTCCTTCAACGTTACCTCAACTTTCCCTCAACCTTACCTCAACCTTACCTCAACCTTTTCTCAACCGACCCTCAACCGATCCTCAACCGACCCTCAACCGACCCTCAACCTTCCCTCAACCACCACTCTACGGTCCCTCAACCGTCCCTTAACCGTCCCTCAACCATCCCTCAACCATCCTTCAACCTTCCCTCAACCGTCTCACAACCGTCCCGCAACCATCGCTCCGTCCCTCAACCGTCCCTCAACCATCCCTCGACCATCCCTCGACCATCCCTCGACCATCCCTCGACCGTCCCTCTACCTTCCCTCAACCGTCCCTCAACCATCCCTCAACCATCCATCAACCGTTCCTCAACCGTCGCTCAACTCTCCCTCAACGTTACCTCAACTTTCCCTCAACCTTACCTCAACCTTACCTCAACGTTTTCTCAACCTTCCCTCAACCTTCCCTCAACCTTCCCTCAACCGACCCTCAACCTTCCCTCAACCACCACTCTACGGTCCCTCAACCGCCCCTTAACCCTCCCTCAACCATCCCTCAACCATCCTTTAACCTTCCCTCAACCGTCCCTCAACCGTCTCACAACCATCCCACAACCATCCCTACGTCTCTCAACCGTCCCTCAACCTTCCCTCAACCGTCCCTCAACCGCCCCTCAACCGTCCCTCAACCGCCCCTCAACCGACCCTCAACCGTCCCTCAACCGTCCCTCAACCATTCCTCAACCATTCCTCAACCATTCCTCAACCATTCCTCAACCGTTCCTCAACCGTCCCTCAACCGTCCCTCAACCGTCCCTCAACCGTCCCTCAACCGTTCCTCAACCGTTCCTCAACCATTCCTCAACCATTCCTCAACCATTCCTCAACCATTCCTCAACCATTCCTCAACCGTTCCTCAACCGTCCCTCAACCGTCCCTCAACCGTCCCTCAACCGTCCCTCAACCGTCCCTCAACCGAACCCTCAACCATCCTACCTACTTCAGCGGAGCCGTACCCACAGCCAGCGGAGCCCTACATATTGCCAGTGGAGCCCTACCTACGGCTAGCGGAGCGCTACCTACGGCCAGCGGAGCGCTACCTACTGCCAGCGGAGCCCTACCTACTGCCAGCGGAGCCCTACATACTGCAAGCGAAGTTCTAAATACAGCCCGCGGAGCCCTACATACGGCCAGCGGAGCCCTACCTACGGCCAGCGGAGCGCTACCTACTGCCAGCGGAGCCCTACCTACGGCAAGCATACGTATGGAGCCGTATGCCATAGGAAGGGCTCCAAACGTATGCCATAGGAAGGGCTCCGCTGGCAGTAGGTAGCGCTCCGCTGGCCGTATGTAGGGCTCCGCTGAAGTAGGTAGGACGGTTGAGGCTTCGGTTGAGGGACGGTTGAGGGATGGTTGAGGGATGGTTGAGGGACGGTTAAGGGACGGTTGAGGGACCGTAGAGGGGTGGTTGAGGGACCGTAGAGGGGTGGTTGAGGGTCGTTTGAGGGAAGGTTGAGGGGAGGTTGAGGGACGGTTGAGGGTCGGTTGAGGCAAGGTTGAGGGAAGGTTGAGGGAAAGTTGAGGTAAGGTTGAGGTAAGGTTGAGGAACGGTTGAGGGATGGTTGAGGAACGGTTGACAGAAGGTTGAGGGACGGTTGAGGTACGGTTGACGGACGGTTGAAGGACGGTTGAGGAACGGTTGAGGGACGGTTGAGAGATGGTTGAGGGACGGTTAAGGGAAGGTTGAGGGTCGGTTGAGGGACGGTTGAGGGTCGGGTGAAGGACGGTTGGGGGACGGTTGAGGGTCGGTTGAGAGAAGGTTGAGGGAAGGTTGAGAGACGGTTGAGGTACGTTTGAGGGTGAGTTGCGGTTGAAGTTGAGGTTGAGCATGAGGTTAAAGTTGAAATTGAAATTGAGGTTAAGCTTGAGGTTACGATTGAGGTTGAGGTTGAGGTTGTCGTTGAGGTTGAGGTTGAGGTTGATGTTGAGATTGAGATTGAGGATAAGGTTGAAGTTGAAGATGAGTTTGTAGTTGATGTTGAGGTTGATGTTGACGTTGACGTTGAGGCTAAGATTGAGATTGATGTTGCGGTTGACGACAGGTATCAACTGAAAGGTCTTTAAATGGGGAACAACCGCGCTCTATATCATTTTCGTGTCACTTCTCTAGGTTAGGCGCAGTACTTGAAAGAGTGTATTTGTATAGAGCGAAAAACACTCCCCACTCCTCTCAGTCATATCTTGAGTTCTGGTCAACCGATCGCGCCAAGTCAGGTATTAAATGAAAGGTCTTTAAATTAGAAACAACCGCGCTATATAACGTTTTCGTGCCACTTCTATAGTTTAGGCTCAGTACTTGAATGAGTGTATTTGTATAGAGCGAAAAACATTCCCCAATCCTTTCAGTCATATCTTGAGTTCTGGCCAACCGATCGCGCCAAGTCAGGTATTAAATGAAAGGTCTTTAAATGAGGAACAACCGCGCTCTATATCATTTTCGTGCCACTTCTATAGTTTAGAAGAACATATGCATATCCTACATATCTGCATATCTATCCTAACTTCCAACTTTACTAACTCAGCTGTTTGCTTGCCTTATATTTTCAGATATTTTACTATAAATATAAACAGTGACGCTATTCGAATTGAGGATTACTCGATATACTCGAATTTCAGCGGAAGACATTTTGGTAAGTTATACGCATGTACAGTTAACATCTGAACTTTTAATTTTATTGTATCCATAATTCCTAAATATTTCTTGGCTCTTTTTGTAACTATTTACACTATTGGTTGAATATATTGCAAGACTACCAACTACAAAGGGATAGTACATAGTAACGCCGATGTAATGCGTCGGTGGCTCCATAGACTCCATCCTTAGATCAACCTAATAAATGTATGAAGTTTTGCAGTATATTAAAGAGTCAGCAGGTGGTATAATAAGAAAGGAGTAGATCCATTATTTGCTGGAAAATATAAACTATAATTGACTAAGTTATAGAAAGCCTAAAAGCTGAGGCTTTGTAATGGTTTAGTCTTATAACTCTATTTAGCATACAAAATTTACCGTAATTGAAGGAGCGTATTTGTATAGAGAGAAAAACACTCCGCACTCCTTTCAGTCATATATCGAGTTTTAGACAACCGATCGCGCCAAGCCATATATCAAATGCAAGGTCTTTCAATGAGGAACAACCGCGCTATATAACATTTTCGTGTCACTTCTATAGTTTAGGCGCAGTACCTGAACGAGCGTATTTGTTTAGAGCGAAAAACGCTCCCCACTCCTTTCAGTCATATCTCTAGGTCTAGCCAACCGATCGCGCCAAGCCATATATCAAATGAAAAGTCTTTAAATGAGGAACAACCGCGCTATATAACATTTTCGTGCCACTTCTATAGTTTAGGTGCAGTAAGTGTGTATTGTATAGAGCGAAAAACACTCCCCACTCCTTTCAGTTATATCTCGAGTTCTGGCCAACCGATCGCACCAAGTTAGGTATCAAATGATAGGTCTTTAAATGAGGAACAACCGCACTATATATCATTTTCATGTCACTTCTATAGTTTAGGCGCAGTACTAGAAGGAGTGTATTTGTATAGAGCGAAAAACACTCCCCAATTCTTTCAGTCATATCTCGAGTTTCACACAACCGATTGTGCCAAGACAGGTATCGAATGAAAGGTCTTTAAATAAGGAACAACCGCGCTTTATATCATTTTCGTGCCACTTCTATAATTTAGGCGCAGTACTTGAAGGAGCCGTCTCTCAACCGACCCCAAACCGTCCCTCAACCTTCTCTTAACCGTCCCTCAACCTTTCCTTAACCGTCCCTCAAACATCTGTCAACCGTTCCTCAACCGTCCTTCAACCGTCCCTCAACCGTACCTCAACCGTCCCTCAACCGTCCCTGAACTCTCCTTCAACGTTACCTCAACTTTCCCTCAACCTTACCTCAACCTTACCTCAACCTTACCTCAACCTTTTCTCAACCTTTTCTCAACCGACCCTCAACCGACCCTCAACCTTCCCTCAACCACCACTCTACGGTCCCTCAACCGTCCCTTAACCGTCCCTCAACCATCCCTCAACCATCCTTCAACCTTCCCTCAACCGTCTCACAACCGTCCCGCAACCATCGCTCCGTCCCTCAACCGTCCCTCAACCGTCCCTCAACCATCCCTCGACCATCCCTCGACCATCCCTCGACCGTCCCTCTACCTTCCCTCAACCGTCCCTCAACTATCCCTCAACCATCCATCAACCGTTCCTCAACCGTCCCTCAACTCTCCCTCAACGTTACCTCAACTTTCCCTCAACCTTACCTCAACCTTACCTCAACCTTTTCTCTACCTTCCCTCAACCTTCCCTAAAGCGACCCTCAACCTTCCCTCAACCACCACTCTACGGTCCCTCAACCGTCCCTTAACCCTCCCTCAACCATCCCTCAACCATCCCTCAACCGTCCCTCAACCTTCCCTCAACCGTCCCTCAACCGCCCCTCAACCGCCCCTCAACCGCCCCTCAACCGTCCCTCAACCGCCCCTCAACCGTCCCTCAACCGACCCTCAACTGACCCTCAACCGACCCTCAACCGACCCTCAACAGTCCCTCAACCGTCCTTTAACCGTTCCTCAACCATTCCTCAACCTTACCTCAACCACCACTCTACGGTCCCTCAACCGTCCCTTAACCGTCCCTCAACCATCCCTCAACCATAATTCAACCTTCCCTCAACCGTCTCACAACCGTCCCGCAACCATCGCTCCGTCCCTCAACCGTCCCTCAACCATCCCTCGACCATCCCTCGACCATCCCTCGAACGTCCCTCTACCTTCCCTCAACCGTCCCTCAACCATACCTCAACCATCCATCAACCGTTCCTCAACCGTCCCTCAACCGTCCCTGAACTCTCCTTCAACGTTACCTCAACTTTCCCTCAACCTTACCTCAACCTTACCTCAACCTTACCTCAACCTTTTCTCAACCGACCCTCAACCGATCCTCAACCGACCCTCAACCGACCCTCAACCTTCCCTCAACCACCACTCTACGGTCCCTCAACCGTCCCTTAACCGTCCCTCAACCATCCCTCAACCATCCTTCAACCTTCCCTCAACCGTCTCACAACCGTCCCGCAACCATCGCTCCGTCCCTCAACCGTCCCTCAACCATCCCTCGACCATCCCTCGACCATCCCTCGACCATCCCTCGACCATCCCTCGACCGTCCCTCTACCTTCCCTCAACCGTCCCTCAACCATCCCTCAACCATCCATCAACCGTTCCTCAACCGTCCCTCAACTCTCCCTCAACGTTACCTCAACTTTCCCTCAACCTTACCTCAACCTTACCTCAACCTTTTCTCAACCTTCCCTCAACCTTCCCTCAACCTTCCCTCAACCGACCCTCAACATTCCCTCAACCACCACTCTACGGTCCCTCAACCGCCCCTTAACCCTCCCTCAACCATCCCTCAACCATCCTTTAACCTTCCCTCAACCGTCCCTCAACCGTCTCACAACCATCCCACAACCATCCCTACGTCTCTCAACCGTCCCTCAACCTTCCCTCAACCGTCCCTCAACCGCCCCTCAACCGCCCCTCAACCGCCCCTCAACCGTCCCTCAACCGTCCCTCAACCTTCCCTCAACCGTCCCTCAACCGCCCCTCAACCGCCCCTCAACCGCCCCTCAACCGTCCCTCAACCGTTCCTCAACCGTCCCTCATCCGTCCCTGAACTCTCCTTCAACGTTACCTCAACTTTCCCTCAACCTTACCTCAACCTTCCCTCAACCTTCCCTCAACCGCCCCTCAACCGCCCCTCAACCGTCCCGCAACCGTTCCTCAACCGTCCCTCATCCGTCCCTGAACTCTCCTTCAACGTTACCTCAACTTTCCCTCAACCTTCCCTCAACCTTCCCTCAACCGACCCTCAACCTTCCCTCAACCACCACTCTACGGTCCCTCAACCGTCCCTTAACCCTCCCTCAACCATCCCTCAACCATCCCCTAACCTTCCCTCAACCGTCCCTCAACCGTCTCACAACCATCCCACAACCATCCCTACGTCCCTCAACCGTCCCTCAACCTTCCCTCAACCGCCACTCAACCGCCCCTCAACCGCCCCTCAACCGCCCCTCAACCGCCCCTCAACCGCCCCTCAACCGCCCCTCAACCGCCCCTCAACCGCCCCTCAACCGCCCCTCAACGGCCCCTCAACCGTCCCTCAACCGACCCTCAACCGACCCTCAACCGTCCCTCAACCGTCCTTCAACCGTTCCTCAACCATTCCTCAATCGTTCCTCAACCGTTCCTCAATCATTCCTCAACCGTTCCTCAACCGTCCCTCAACCTTACCTCAACCTTTTCTCAACCTTCCCTCAACCGACCCTAAACCGACCCTCAACCGACCCTCAACCTTCCCTCAACCACCACTCTACGGTCCCTCAACCGTCCCTCAACCATCCCTCAACCATCCCTCAACCTTCCCTCAACCTTCCCTCAACCGTCCCTCAACCGTCCCTCAACCGTCCCTCAACCGTCCCTCAATCGTCCCTCAACCGTCCCTCAACCGTCCCTCAACCGTCCCTCAACCGTCCCTCAACCGTCCCTCAACCGTCCCTCAACCGTCCCTCAACCTTCCCTCAACCGTCCCTCAACCGTCCCTCAACCGTCCCTCAACCGTCCCTCAACCGTCCCTCAACCGTCCCTCAACCGTCCCTCAACCGTCCCTCAACCGTCCCTCAACCGTCCCTCAACCGTCCCTCAACCGTCCCTCAACCGTCCCTCAACCGTCCCTCAACCGTCCCTCAACCGTCCCTCAACCGTCCCTCAACCGTCCCTCAACCGTCCCTCAACCGTCCCTCAACCGTCCCTCAACCGTCCCTCAACCGTCCCTCAACCGTCCCTCAACCGTCCCTCAACCGTCCCTCAACCGTCCCTCAACCGTCCCTCAACCGTCCCTCAACCGTCCCTCAACCGTCCCTCAACCGTCCCTCAACCGTCCCTCAACCGTCCCTCAACCGTCCCTCAACCGTCCCTCAACCGTCCCTCAACCGTCCCTCAACCGTCCCTCAACCGTCCCTCAACCGTCCCTCAACCGTCCCTCAACCGTCCCTCAACCGTCCCTCAACCGTCCCTCAACCGTCCCTCAACCGTCCCTCAACCGTCCCTCAACCGTCCCTCAACCGTCCCTCAACCGTCCCTCAACCGTCCCTCAACCGTCCCTCAACCGTCCCTCAACCGTCCCTCAACCGTCCCTCAACCGTCCCTCAACCGTCCCTCAACCGTCCCTCAACCGTCCCTCAACCGTCCCTCAACCGTCCCTCAACCGTCCCTCAACCGTCCCTCAACCGTCCCTCAACCGTCCCTCAACCGTCCCTCAACCGTCCCTCAACCGTCCCTCAACCGTCCCTCAACCGTCCCTCAACCGTCCCTCAACCGTCCCTCAACCGTCCCTCAACCGTCCCTCAACCGTCCCTCAACCGTCCCTCAACCGTCCCTCAACCGTCCCTCAACCGTCCCTCAACCGTCCCTCAACCGTCCCTCAACCGTCCCTCAACCGTCCCTCAACCGTCCCTCAACCGTCCCTCAACCGTCCCTCAACCGTCCCTCAACCGTCCCTCAACCGTCCCTCAACCGTCCCTCAACCGTCCCTCAACCGTCCCTCAACCTTCCCTCAACCTTCCCTCAACCTTCCCTCAACCTTCCCTCAACCGACCCTCAACTGACAGCCAGCGGAGCCCTACATATTGCCAGTGGAGCGCTACCTACTACCAGCGGAGCCCTAACTAAGGCCAGCGGAGCCCTACCTACTGCCAAAGGAGCCCTACCTACGGCCAGCGGACCCCTACATATTGCCAGTGGAGCGCTACCTACGGCTAGCGGAGCCCTACCTATGGCCAGCGGGCAATATGTAGGGCTCCGCTGGCTGTGGGCCGTAGGTAGGGCTCCGCTGGCCGTAGGTAGGGCTCCGCTGGCCTTAGGTAGGGCTCCGCTGGCCTTAAGTAGGGCTCCGCTGGCAGTAGGTAGCGCTCCGCTGGCCGTAGGTAGGGCTTCGCTGACCGTAGGTAGGACTCCGCTAGCCGTAGGTAGCGCTCCACTTGCAATATGTAGGGCTCCGCTGGCTGTGGGTAGGCCTCCGCTGGCTGTGGGTAGGCCTCCGCTGGGCATAGGTAGGGCTTCGCTGGCCGTAGCTAGGGCTCCGCTTGCAGTAGGTAGGGCTCCGCTGGCTGTAGGTACAGCTCTATTGGCCGTAGTTCGAGATCCACTGGCCGTAGGTAGGGCTCCGCTGGCCGTATGTAGGGCTCCGCTGGAAGTAGGTAGGACGGTTGAGGATTCGGTTGAGGGACGGTTGAGGAACGGTTGAAAGACGATTGAGGGACCATTGGCCCTCCATTGGCCGTAGTTAGAGCTCCACTGGCCGTAGGTAGGCCTCCGCTGGCCGTAGGTAGGGCTCCGCTGGCCGTAGGTAGGGCTCCGCTGGCCGTATGTAGGGCTCCGCTGGCCGTATGTAGGGCTCCGCTGGCCGTATGTAGGGCTCCGCTGGCCGTATGTAGGGCTCCACTGAAGTAGGTAGGACGGTTGAGGGTTCGGTTGAGGGACGGTTGAGGGACGGTTGAGGAACGGTTGAGGAACGGTTGAGGAACGGTTGAGGGACGGTTGAGGAACGGTTGAGGAACGGTTGAGGAACGGTTGAGGAACGGTTGAGGAACGGTTGAGGAACGGTTGAGGGACGGTTGAGGGACGGTTGAGGGACGGTTGAGGGACGGTTGAGGGACGGTTGAGGGACGGTTGAGGGACGGTTGAGGGACGGTTGAGGGACGGTTGAGGGACGGTTGAGGGACGGTTGAGGGACGGTTGAGGGACGGTTGAGAGACGGTTGAGAGACGGTTGAGGGACGGTTGAGGGACGGTTGAGGGACGGTTGAGGGACGGTTGAGGGACGGTTGAGGGACGGTTGAGGGACGGTTGAGGGACGGTTGAGGGACGGTTGAGGGACGGTTGAGGGACGGTTGAGGGACGGTTGAGGGACGGTTGAGGGACGGTTGAGGGACGGTTGAGGGACGGTTGAGGGACGGTTGAGGGACGGTTGAGGGACGGTTGAGGGACGGTTGAGGGACGGTTGAGGGACGGTTGAGGGACGGTTGAGGGACGGTTGAGGGACGGTTGAGGGACGGTTGAGGGACGGTTGAGGGACGGTTGAGGGAAGGTTGAGGGACGGTTGAGGGACGGTTGAGGGACGGTTGAGGGACGGTTGAGGGACGGTTGAGGGACGGTTGAGGGACGGTTGAGGGACGGTTGAGGGACGGTTGAGGGACGGTTGAGGGACGGTTGAGGGACGGTTGAGGGACGGTTGAGGGACGGTTGAGGGACGGTTGAGGGACGGTTGAGGGACGGTTGAGGGACGGTTGAGGGACGGTTGAGGGACGGTTGAGGGACGGTTGAGGGACGGTTGAGGGACGGTTGAGGGACGGTTGAGGGACGGTTGAGGGACGGTTGAGGCACGGTTGAGGGACGGTTGAGGGACGGTTGAGGGACGGTTGAGGGACGGTTGAGGGACGGTTGAGGGACGGTTGAGGGACGGTTGAGGGACGGTTGAGGGACGGTTGAGGGACGGTTGAGGGACGGTTGAGGGACGGTTGAGGGACGGTTGAGGGACGGTTGAGGGACGGTTGAGGGACGGTTGAGGGACGGTTGAGGGACGGTTGAGGGACGGTTGAGGGACGGTTGAGGGACGGTTGAGGGACGGTTGAGGGACGGTTGAGGGACGGTTGAGGGACGGTTGAGGGAAGGTTGAGGGACGGTTGAGGGACGGTTGAGGGACGGTTGAGGGACGGTTGAGGGACGGTTGAGGTAACGTTGAAGGAGAGTTCAGGGACGGATGAGGGACGGTTGAGGAACGGTTGAGGGACGGTTGAGGGGCGGTTGAGGGGCGGTTGAGGGGCGGTTGAGGGACGGTTGAGGGAAGGTTGAGGGACGGTTGAGGGACGGTTGAGGGGCGGTTGAGGGGCGGTTGAGGGGCGGTTGAGGGACGGTTGAGGGAAGGTTGAGGGACGGTTGAGAGACGTAGGGATGGTTGTGGGATGGTTGTGAGACGGTTGAGGGACGGTTGAGGGAAGGTTAAAGGATGGTTGAGGGATGGTTGAGGGATGGTTGAGGGAGGGTTAAGGGGCGGTTGAGGGACCGTAGAGTGGTGGTTGAGGGAATGTTGAGGGTCGGTTGAGGGAAGGTTGAGGGAAGGTTGAGGGAAGGTTGAGAAAAGGTTGAGGTAAGGTTGAGGTAAGGTTGAGGGAAAGTTGAGGTAACGTTGAGGGAGAGTTGAGGGACGGTTGAGGAACGGTTGATGGATGGTTGAGGGATGGTTGAGGGACGGTTGAGGGAAGGTAGAGGGACGGTCGAGGGATGGTCGAGGGATGGTCGAGGGATGGTCGAGGGATGGTCGAGGGATGGTTGAGGGACGGTTGAGGGACGGAGCGATGGTTGCGGGACGGTTGTGAGACGGTTGAGGGAAGGTTGAAGGATGGTTGAGGGATGGTTGAGGGACGGTTAAGGGACGGTTGAGGGACCGTAGAGTGGTGGTTGAGGGAAGGTTGAGGGTCGGTTGAGGGTCGGTTGAGGATCGGTTGAGGGTCGGTTGAGAAAAGGTTGAGGTAAGGTTGAGGTAAGGTTGAGGTAAGGTTGAGGGAAAGTTCTCAACCGTCCCTTAACCCTCCCTCAACCATCCCTCAACCATCCCCTAACCTTCCCTCAACCGTCCCTCAACCGTCTCACAACCATCCCACAACCATCCCTACGTCCCTCAACCGTCCCTCAACCTTCCCTCAACCGCCACTCAACCGCCCCTCAACCGCCCCTCAACCGCCCCTCAACCGCCCCTCAACCGCCCCTCAACCGCCCCTCAACCGCCCCTCAACCGCCCCTCAACCGCCCCTCAACGGCCCCTCAACCGTCCCTCAACCGACCCTCAACCGACCCTCAACCGTCCCTCAACCGTCCTTCAACCGTTCCTCAACCATTCCTCAATCGTTCCTCAACCGTTCCTCAATCATTCCTCAACCGTTCCTCAACCGTCCCTCAACCTTACCTCAACCTTTTCTCAACCTTCCCTCAACCGACCCTAAACCGACCCTCAACCGACCCTCAACCTTCCCTCAACCACCACTCTACGGTCCCTCAACCGTCCCTCAACCATCCCTCAACCATCCCTCAACCTTCCCTCAACCTTCCCTCAACCGTCCCTCAACCGTCCCTCAACCGTCCCTCAACCGTCCCTCAACCGTCCCTCAACCGTCCCTCAACCGTCCCTCAACCGTCCCTCAACCGTCCCTCAACCGTCCCTCAACCGTCCCTCAACCGTCCCTCAACCGTCCCTCAACCGTCCCTCAACCGTCCCTCAACCGTCCCTCAACCGTCCCTCAACCGTCCCTCAACCGTCCCTCAACCGTCCCTCAACCATCCCTCAACCATCCCTCAACCTTCCCTCAACCTTCCCTCAACCGTCCCTCAACCGTCCCTCAACCGTCCCTCAACCGTCCCTCAACCGTCCCTCAACCGTCCCTCAACCGTCCCTCAACCGTCCCTCAACCGTCCCTCAACCGTCCCTCAACCGTCCCTCAACCGTCCCTCAACCGTCCCTCAACCGTCCCTCAACCGTCCCTCAACCGTCCCTCAACCGTCCCTCAACCGTCCCTCAACCGTCCCTCAACCGTCCCTCAACCATACCTCAACCATCCATCAACCGTTCCTCAACCGTCCCTCAACCGTCCCTGAACTCTCCTTCAACGTTACCTCAACTTTCCCTCAACCTTACCTCAACCTTACCTCAACCTTTTCTCAACCGACCCTCAACCGATCCTCAACCGACCCTCAACCGACCCTCAACCTTCCCTCAACCACCACTCTACGGTCCCTCAACCGTCCCTTAACCGTCCCTCAACCATCCCTCAACCATCCTTCAACCTTCCCTCAACCGTCTCACAACCGTCCCGCAACCATCGCTCCGTCCCTCAACCGTCCCTCAACCATCCCTCGACCATCCCTCGACCATCCCTCGACCATCCCTCGACCATCCCTCGACCGTCCCTCTACCTTCCCTCAACCGTCCCTCAACCATCCCTCAACCATCCATCAACCGTTCCTCAACCGTCCCTCAACTCTCCCTCAACGTTACCTCAACTTTCCCTCAACCTTACCTCAACCTTACCTCAACCTTTTCTCAACCTTCCCTCAACCTTCCCTCAACCTTCCCTCAACCGACCCTCAACATTCCCTCAACCACCACTCTACGGTCCCTCAACCGCCCCTTAACCCTCCCTCAACCATCCCTCAACCATCCTTTAACCTTCCCTCAACCGTCCCTCAACCGTCTCACAACCATCCCACAACCATCCCTACGTCTCTCAACCGTCCCTCAACCTTCCCTCAACCGTCCCTCAACCGCCCCTCAACCGCCCCTCAACCGCCCCTCAACCGTCCCTCAACCGTCCCTCAACCTTCCCTCAACCGTCCCTCAACCGCCCCTCAACCGCCCCTCAACCGCCCCTCAACCGTCCCTCAACCGTTCCTCAACCGTCCCTCATCCGTCCCTGAACTCTCCTTCAACGTTACCTCAACTTTCCCTCAACCTTACCTCAACCTTCCCTCAACCTTCCCTCAACCGCCCCTCAACCGCCCCTCAACCGTCCCTCAACCGTTCCTCAACCGTCCCTCATCCGTCCCTGAACTCTCCTTCAACGTTACCTCAACTTTCCCTCAACCTTCCCTCAACCTTCCCTCAACCGACCCTCAACCTTCCCTCAACCACCACTCTACGGTCCCTCAACCGTCCCTTAACCCTCCCTCAACCATCCCTCAACCATCCCCTAACCTTCCCTCAACCGTCCCTCAACCGTCTCACAACCATCCCACAACCATCCCTACGTCCCTCAACCGTCCCTCAACCTTCCCTCAACCGCCACTCAACCGCCCCTCAACCGCCCCTCAACCGCCCCTCAACCGCCCCTCAACGGCCCCTCAACCGTCCCTCAACCATTCCTCAATCGTTCCTCAACCGTTCCTCAATCATTCCTCAACCGTTCCTCAACCGTCCCTCAACCTTACCTCAACCTTTTCTCAACCTTCCCTCAACCGACCCTCAACCGACCCTAAACCGACCCTCAACCGACCCTCAACCTTCCCTCAACCACCACTCTACGGTCCCTCAACCGTCCCTCAACCATCCCTCAACCATCCCTCAACCTTCCCTCAACCTTCCCTCAACCGTCCCTCAACCGTCCCTCAACCGTCCCTCAACCGTCCCTCAACCGTCCCTCAACCGTCCCTCAACCGTCCCTCAACCGTCCCTCAACCGTCCCTCAACCGTCCCTCAACCGTCCCTCAACCGTCCCTCAACCGTCCCTCAACCGTCCCTCAACCGTCCCTCAACCATCCCTCAACCGTCCCTCAACCATCCCTCAACCATCCCTCAACCATCCCTCAACCTTCCCTCAACCGTCCCTCAACCGTCCCTCAACCGTCCCTCAACCGTCCCTCAACCGTCCCTCAACCGTCCCTCAACCGTCCCTCAACCGTCCCTCAACCGTCCCTCAACCGTCCCTCAACCGTCCCTCAACCGTCCCTCAACCGTCCCTCAACCGTCCCTCAACCGTCCCTCAACCGTCCCTCAACCGTCCCTCAACCGTCCCTCAACCGTCCCTCAACCGTCCCTCAACCGTCCCTCAACCGTCCCTCAACCGTCCCTCAACCGTCCCTCAACCGTCCCTCAACCGTCCCTCAACCGTCCCTCAACCGTCCCTCAACCGTCCCTCAACCGTCCCTCAACCGTCCCTCAACCGTCCCTCAACCGTCCCTCAACCGTCCCTCAACCGTCCCTCAACCGTCCCTCAACCGTCCCTCAACCGTCCCTCAACCGTCCCTCAACCGTCCCTCAACCGTCCCTCAACCGTCCCTCAACCGTCCCTCAACCGTCCCTCAACCGTCCCTCAACCGTCCCTCAACCGTCCCTCAACCGTCCCTCAACCGTCCCTCAACCGTCCCTCAACCGTCCCTCAACCGTCCCTCAACCGTCCCTCAACCGTCCCTCAACCGTCCCTCAACCGTCCCTCAACCGTCCCTCAACCGTCCCTCAACCGTCCCTCAACCGTCCCTCAACCGTCCCTCAACCGTCCCTCAACCGTCCCTCAACCGTCCCTCAACCGTCCCTCAACCGTCCCTCAACCGTCCCTCAACCGTCCCTCAACCGTCCCTCAACCGTCCCTCAACCGTCCCTCAACCGTCCCTCAACCGTCCCTCAACCGTCCCTCAACCGTCCCTCAACCGTCCCTCAACCGTCCCTCAACCGTCCCTCAACCGTCCCTCAACCGTCCCTCAACCGTCCCTCAACCGTCCCTCAACCGTCCCTCAACCGTCCCTCAACCGTCCCTCAACCGTCCCTCAACCGTCCCTCAACCGTCCCTCAACCGTCCCTCAACCGTCCCTCAACCGTCCCTCAACCGTCCCTCAACCGTCCCTCAACCGTCCCTCAACCGTCCCTCAACCGTCCCTCAACCGTCCCTCAACCGTCCCTCAACCGTCCCTCAACCGTCCCTCAACCGTCCCTCAACCGTCCCTCAACCGTCCCTCAACCGTCCCTCAACCGTCCCTCAACCGTCCCTCAACCGTCCCTCAACCGTCCCTCAACCGTCCCTCAACCGTCCCTCAACCGTCCCTCAACCGTCCCTCAACCGTCCCTCAACCGTCCCTCAACCGTCCCTCAACCGTCCCTCAACCTTCCCTCAACCTTCCCTCAACCTTCCCTCAACCGACCCTCAACTGACAGCCAGCGGAGCCCTACATATTGCCAGTGGAGCGCTACCTACTACCAGCGGAGCCCTAACTAAGGCCAGCGGAGCCCTACCTACTGCCAAAGGAGCCCTACCTACGGCCAGCGGACCCCTACATATTGCCAGTGGAGCGCTACCTACGGCTAGCGGAGCCCTACCTATGGCCAGCGGGCAATATGTAGGGCTCCGCTGGCTGTGGGCCGTAGGTAGGGCTCCGCTGGCCGTAGGTAGGGCTCCGCTGGCCTTAGGTAGGGCTCCGCTGGCCTTAGGTAGGGCTCCGCTGGCAGTAGGTAGCGCTCCGCTGGCCGTAGGTAGGGCTTCGCTGACCGTAGGTAGGACTCCGCTAGCCGTAGGTAGCGCTCCACTTGCAATATGTAGGGCTCCGCTGGCTGTGGGTAGGCCTCCGCTGGCTGTGGGTAGGCCTCCGCTGGGCATAGGTAGGGCTTCGCTGGCCGTAGCTAGGGCTCCGCTTGCAGTAGGTAGGGCTCCGCTGGCTGTAGGTACAGCTCTATTGGCCGTAGTTCGAGATCCACTGGCCGTAGGTAGGGCTCCGCTGGCCGTATGTAGGGCTCCGCTGGAAGTAGGTAGGACGGTTGAGGATTCGGTTGAGGGACGGTTGAGGAACGGTTGAAAGACGATTGAGGGACCATTGGCCCTCCATTGGCCGTAGTTAGAGCTCCGCTGGCCGTAGGTAGGGCTCCGCTGGCCGTAGGTAGGGCTCCGCTGGCCGTAGGTAGGGCTCCGCTGGCCGTATGTAGGGCTCCGCTGGCCGTATGTAGGGCTCCGCTGGCCGTATGTAGGGCTCCACTGAAGTAGGTAGGACGGTTGAGGGTTCGGTTGAGGGACGGTTGAGGGACGGTTGAGGAACGGTTGAGGAACGGTTGAGGAACGGTTGAGGGACGGTTGAGGAACGGTTGAGGAACGGTTGAGGAACGGTTGAGGAACGGTTGAGGAACGGTTGAGGAACGGTTGAGGAACGGTTGAGGAACGGTTGAGGGACGGTTGACTTACGGTTGAGTTACGGTTGAGGGACGGTTGAGTTACGGTTAAGGGACGGTTGAGGGACGGTTGAGGGACGGTTGAGGGACGGTTGAGGGACGGTTGAGGGACGGTTGAGGGACGGTTGAGGGACGGTTGAGGGACGGTTGAGGGGTGGTTGAGGGGTGGTTGAGGGACGGTTGAGGGACGGTTGAGGGACGGTTGAGGGACGGTTGAGGGACGGTTGAGGGACGGTTGAGGGACGGTTGAGGGACGGTTGAGGGACGGTTGAGGAACCGTTGAGGAACCGTTGAGGGACGGTTGAGCGAGGGTTGAGGGACGGTTTAGGGTCGGTTGAAGGACGGTTAAGAGACTGTTGAGAGACGGTTGAGGGACGGTTGAGGGACGGTTGGGGGACGGTTGAGCGACGGTTGAGGGACGGTTCAGGGACGGTTCAGGGACGGTTCAGGGACGGTTCAGGGACGGTTCAGGGACGGTTGAGGGACGGTTGAAGGTCGGTTGGGGGAAGGTTGAGGGATGGTTGAGGGATGGTTGAGGGTCGGTTGAGGCAAGGTTGAGGGAAGGTTGAGGGAAGGTTGAGGAAAGGTTGAGGTAAGGTTGAGGGAAAGTTGAGGTAAGGTTGAGGTAAGGTTGAGGGACGGTTGAGGGACGGTTGAGGAACGGTTGACAGAAGGTTGAGGGACGGTTGAGGTACGGTTGACGGACGGTTGAAGGACGGTTGAGGAACGGTTGAGGGACGGTTAAGAGATGGTTGAGGGACGGTTAAGGGAAGGTTGAGGGTCGGTTGAGGGACGGTTGAGGGTCGGTTGAGGGACGGTTGAGGGGCGGTTGTGGGACGGTTGAGGGACGGTTGAGGGACGGTTGAGGGACGGTTGAGGGACGGTTGAGGGACGGTTGAGGGACGGTTGAGGGACGGTTGAGGGACGGTTCAGGGACGGTTGAGGGACGGTTGAGGGGCGGTTGAGGGTCGGTTGGGGGAAGGTTGAGGGATGGTTGAGGGATGGTTGAGGTAAGGTTGAGGTAAGGTTGAGGTAAGGTTGAGGGACGGTTGAGGGACGGTTGAGGAACGGTTGACAGAAGGTTGAGGGACGGTTGAGGTACGGTTGACGGACGGTTGAAGGACGGTTGAGGAACGGTTGAGGGACGGTTGAGAGATGATTGAGGGACGGTTAAGGAAAGGTTGAGGGACCGTAGAGGGGTGGTTGAGGGTCGTTTGAGGGGAGGTTGAGGGACGTTTGAGGGACGTTTGAGGGACGTTTGAGGACCATTTGAGGGACGGTTGAGGGTCGGTTGAGGCAAGGTTGAGGGAAGGTTGAGGGAAAGTTGAGGTAAGGTTGAGGTAAGGTTGAGGGACGGTTGAGGGGTGGTTGAGGGTCGTTTGAGGGAAGGTTGAGGGGAGGTTGGGGGACGTTTGAGGGACGTTTGAGGACCATTTGAGGGACGGTTGAGGGTCGGTTGAGGCAAGGTTGAGGGAAGGTTGAGGAACGGTTGAGGAACGGTTGAGGAACGGTTGAGGAACGGTTGAGGGACGGTTGACTTACGGTTGAGGTACGGTTGACGGACGGTTGAAGGACGGTTGAGGAACGGTTGAGGGACGGTTGAGGGACGGTTGAGGGACGGTTGAGGGACGGTTGAGGGACGGTTGAGGGACGGTTGAGGGACGGTTGAGGGACGGTTGAGGGACGGTTGAGGGACGGTTGAGGGACGGTTGAGGGACGGTTGAGGGACGGTTGAGGGACGGTTGAGGGACGGTTGAGGGACGGTTGAGGAACCGTTGAGGAACCGTTGAGGGACGGTTGAGCGAGGGTTGAGGGACGGTTTAGGGTCGGTTGAAGGACGGTTAAGAGACTGTTGAGAGACGGTTGAGGGACGGTTGAGGGACGGTTCAGGGACGGTTCAGGGACGGTTCAGGGACGGTTCAGGGACGGTTCAGGGACGGTTCAGGGACGGTTCAGGGACGGTTGAGGGACGGTTGAGGGTCGGTTGAGGGACGGTTGAGGGACGGTTGAGGGACGGTTGAGGGATGGTTGAGGGACGGTTAAGGGAAGGTTGAGGGTCGGTTGAGGGACGGTTGAGGGTCGGTTGAGGGACGGTTGAGGGGCGGTTGTGGGACGGTTGAGGGACGGTTGAGGGACGGTTGAGGGACGGTTGAGGGACGGTTGAGGGACGGTTGAGGGACGGTTGAGGAACGGTTGAGGGACGGTTGAGGGACGGTTGAGGGACGGTTGAGGGACGGTTCAGGGACGGTTGAGGGACGGTTGAGGGTCGGTTGAGGGGCGGTTGAGGGGCGGTTGAGGGTCGGTTGGGGGAAGGTTGAGGGATGGTTGAGGTAAGGTTGAGGTAAGGTTGAGGTAAGGTTGAGGGACGGTTGAGGGACGGTTGAGGAACGGTTGACAGAAGGTTGAGGGACGGTTGAGGTACGGTTGACGGACGGTTGACGGACGGTTGAAGGACGGTTGAGGAACGGTTGAGGAACGGTTGAGGGACGGTTGAGAGATGATTAAGGGACGGTTAAGGAAAGGTTGAGGGACCGTAGAGGCGTGGTTGAGGGTCGTTTGAGGGAAGGTTGAGGGGAGGTTGAGGGACGTTTGAGGGACGTTTGAGGACCATTTGAGGGACGGTTGAGGGTCGGTTGAGGCAAGGTTGAGGGAAGGTTGAGGGAAAGTTGAGGTAAGGTTGAGGTAAGGTTGAGGGACGGTTGAGGGGTGGTTGAGGGTCGTTTGAGGGAAGGTTGAGGGGAGGTTGAGGGACGTTTGAGGGACGTTTGAGGACCATTTGAGGGACGGTTGAGGGTCGGTTGAGGGACGGTTGAGGAACGGTTGACAGAAGGTTGAGGGACGGTTGAGGTACGGTTGACGGACGGTTGAAGGACGGTTGAGGAACGGTTGAGGGACGGTTGAGAGATGATTGAGGCACGGTTAAGGAAACGTTGAGGGTCGGTTGAGCGACGGTTGAGGGTCGGTTGAAGGACGGTTGAGAGTCGGTTGAGGGACGGTTAAGAGACTGTTGAGAGACGGTTGAGGGACGGTTGAGGGACGGTTGAGGGACGGTTGGGGGACGGTTGAGGGACGGTTGGGGGACGGTTCAGGGACGGTTCAGGGACGGTTCAGGGACGGTTCAGGGACGGTTCAGGGACGGTTCAGCGAAAAACACTCCCCAATTCTTTCAGTCATATCTCGAGTTTTAGACAACCGATCGTGCCAAGACAGGTATCAAATGAAAGGTCTTTAAATAAGGAACAACCGCGCTCTATATCATTTTCGTGCCACTTCTATAATTTAGGCGCAGTACTTGAAGGAGCCTCAACCGTCTCACAACCGTCCCACAACCATCCCTCCGTCCCTCAACCGTCTCTAAACCATCCCTCGACCGTCCCTCTACCTTCCCTCAACCGTCCCTCAACCATCCCTCAACCATCCATCAACCGTTCCTCAACCGTCCCTCAACCGTCCCTGAACTCTCCTTCAACGTTACCTCAACTTTCCCTCAACCTTACCTCAACCTTCCCTCAACCTTGCTTCAACCGAGCCTCAACCGTCCCTCAAATGGCCCTCAAACGTCCCTCAAACGTCCCTCAACCACTCCTCAACCTTCCCTCAACCGTACCTCAACCGTCCCTCAACCGTACCACAACCATCCCTCAACCGTCCCTCAACCGTTCCTCAACCGTTCCTCAACCGTCCCTCAACCGTCCCTCAACCGTCCCTCAACCGTCCCTCAACCGTCCCTCAACCGTTCCTCGACCGTCCCTGAACTTTCACTCAACCATCCCTCGACCATCCCTCGACCGTCCCTCTACCTTCCCTCAACCGTCCCTCAACCATCCCTCAACCATCCGTCAACCGTTCCTTTACCTCAGTTAAGATTACCTCAACTTTCCCTCAACCTTACCTCAACCTTTTCTCAACCTTCCCTCAACCGACCAATAGAGATGTAACTACAGCCAGCGGAGCCCTACCTACTTCAAGCGGAGCCCTACCTATGCCCAGCGGAGGCCTACCCATAGCCAGCGGAGCCCAACCTGCGGCCAGCGGAGCCCAACCTACGGCCAGCGGAGCCCAACCTACGGCCAGCGGAGCCCAACCTACGGCCAGCGGAGCCCAACCTACGGCCAGCGGAGCCCAACCTACGGCCAGCGGAGCCCAACCTACGGCCAGCGGAGCCCTACATATTGCCAGCGGAGCCCTACATATTGCCAGCGTCCAATATGGCAATATGGCTGTGGGTAGGGCTCCGTTAGCAGTAGGTAGGGCTCCGCTGGCCGTAGGTAGGGCTTCGCTGACCGTAGGTAGGGCTCCGCTAGCCGTAGGTAGCGCTCCACTGGCAATATGTAGGGCTCCGCTGGCTGTGGGTAGGCCTCCGCTGGGCATAGGTAGGGCTCCGCTGGCCGTATGTAGGGCTCCGCTGGAAGTAGGTAGGACGGTTGAGGGACGGTTGAGGGACGCTTTAGGGTCGGTTTAGGGTCGGTTGAAGGACGGTTAAGAGACGGTTAAGAGACGGTTGAGGGACGGTTGAGGGACGGTTGAGGGACGGTTGAGGGACGGTTGAGGGACGGTTGAGGGACGGTTGGTGGACGGTTGAGTGACGGTTGGGGGACGGTTGGGGGACGGTTGGGGGACGGTTGGGGGACGGTTGGGGGACGGTTGGGGGACGGTTGAGGGACGGTTGAGGGACGGTTGAGGGACAGTTGAGGGCCGGTTGAGGGACGTTTGAGGGACGGTTGAGGGACGGTTGAGGAACCTTTGAGGGACGGTTGAGCGAGGGTTGAGGGACGGTTAAGAGACGGTTGAGAGACGGTTGAGGGACGGTTGAGGGACGGTTGGGGACGGGTGAGGGACGGTTGGGGGAGGGTTGAGGGACGGTTGAGGGACGGTTGAGGGACGGTTAAGGGACGGTTGAGGGACGGTTGAGGGACGGTTGAGGGACGGTTGAGGTACGGTTGAGGTACGGTTGAGGGACGGTTGAAGGACGGTTGGGGAACGGTTGAGGGACGGTTGACAGATGGTTGAGGGACGGTTAAGGGAAGGTTGAGGGTCGGTTGAGGGACGGTTGAGGGTCGGTTGAGGGACGGTTGAGGGTCGGTTGAGGGACGGTTGAGGGTCGGTTGAGGGACGGTTGAGGGGCGGTTGAGGGACGGTTGGGGGACGGTTGAGGGTCGGTTGAGAGAAGGTTGAGGGAAGGTTGAGAGACGGTTGAGGTACGGTTGAGGGTGAGTTGCGGTTGAAGTTGAGGTTGAGCATGAGGTTAAAGTTTAAATTGAAATTGAGGTTAAGCTTGAGGTTACGATTGAGGTTGAGGTTGAGGTTGAGGTTGTCGTTGAGGTTAAGGTTAAAGTTGATGTTGAGATTGATATTGAGGATGAGGTTGAAGTTGAAGATGAGTTTGTAGAGGAACCGTTGAGGGACGGTTGAGCGAGGGTTGAGGGACGGTTAAGAGACGGTTGAGAGACGGTTGAGGGACGGTTGAGGGACGGTTGGGGGACGGGTGAGGGACGGTTTTGGGAGGGTTGAGGGACGGTTGAGGGACGGTTGAGGGACGGTTGAGGGACGGTTGAGGGACGGTTGAGGGACGGTTGAGGGACGGTTGAGGGACGGTTGAGGGACGGTTGAGGGACGGTTGAGGGTCGGTTGGGGGAAGGTTGAGGTATGGTTGAGGTATGGTTGAGGGATTGTTGAGGGACGGTTAAGGGACGGTTGAGGGACCGTAGAGGTGTGGTTGCGGGATGGTTCTGGGACGGTTGTGAGACGGTTTAGGGACGGTTAAGGGAAGGTTGAGGGATGGTTGAGGGATGGTCGAGGGACGTTTAAGGACCATTTGAGGGACGGTTGAGGGTCGGTTGAGGCAAGGTTGAGGGAAGGTTGAGGAAAGGTTGAGGTAAGGTTGAGGGAAAGTTAAGATAAGGTTGAGGGACGGTTGAGGAACGGTTGATGGAGGGTTGAGGGATGGTTGAGGGACGGTTGAGGGAAGGTAGAGGGACGGTCGAGGTATGGTTGAGGGACAGTTCAGGGTCGGTCGAGGGACGTTTGAGGGACGGTTGAGGAACGGTTGAGGGACGGTAGAGGTACCGTTGAGGGACGGTTGAAGGACGGTTGAGGGACGGTTGAGGGACCGTAGAGGGGTGGTTGAGGGTCGTTTGAGGGAAGGTTGAGGGGAGGTTGTGGGACGTTTGAGGGACGTTTAAGGACCATTTGAGGGACGGTTGAGGGTCGGTTGAGGCAAGGTTGAGGGTCGGTTGAGGCAAGGTTGAGGTAAGGTTGAGGGAAAGTTAAGATAAGGTTGAGGGACGGTTGAGGGACGGTTGAGGGACGGTTGAGGAACGGTTGATGGAGGGTTGAGGGATGGTTGAGGGACGGTTGAGGGAAGGTAGAGGGACGGTCGAGGTATGGTTGAGGGACAGTTCAGGGTCGGTCGAGGGACGTTTGAGGGACGGTTGAGGAACGGTTGAGGAACGGTTGAGGAACGGTTGAGGAACGGTTGAGGAACGGTTGAGGAACGGTTGAGGGACGGTTGAGGGATGGTTGAGGGACGGTTGAGGGACGGTTGAGGGACGGTTGAGGGACGGTTGAGGGACGGTTGAGGGACGGTTGAGGGACGGTTGAGGGACGGTTGAGGGACGGTTGAGAGACGGTTGAGGGACGGTTGAGGGATGGTTGAGGAACGGTTGCGGAACGGTTGCGGAACGGTTGAGGAACGGTTGAGGAACGGTTGAGGGATGGTTGAGGAACGGTTGAGGGACGGTTAAGGGAAGGTTGAGGGAAGGTTGAGGGACGGTTGAGGGACGGTTGAGGTACGGTTGACGGACGGTTGAAGGACGGTTGAGGAACGGTTGAGGGACAGTTGACAGATGGTTGAGGGACGGTTAAGGGAAGGTTGAGGGTCGGTTGAGGGACGGTTGAGGGTCGGTTGAAGGACGGTTGAGGGTCGGTTGAGGGTCGGTTGAGGGACGGTTGAGGGGCGGTTGAGGGACGGTTGGGGGACGGTTGAGGGTCGGTTGAGGGCCGGTTGAGAGAAGGTTGAGGGAAGGTTGAGAGACGGTTGAGGTACGGTTGAGGGTGAGTTGCGGTTGAAGTTGAGGTTGAGCATGAGGTTAAAGTTTAAATTGAAATTGAGGTTACGATTGAGGTTGAGGTTGAGGTTGTCTTTGAGGTTGAGGTTAAGGTTGATGTTGAGATTGATATTGAGGATGAGGTTGAAGTTGAAGATGAGTTTGTAGTTGATGTTGAGGTTGACGTTGACGTTGAGGCTAAGATTGAGATTGATGTTGAGGTTGAAGACAGGTATCAACTGAAAGGTCTTTAAATGGGGAACAACCGCGCTCTATATCATTTATATCAAGGCGCAGTACTTGAAGGAGTGTATTTGTATAGAGCGAAAAACACTCCCCACTCCTTTTAATCATATCTTGAGTTCTGGCCAACCGATCGCGCCAAGTCAGGTATTAAATAAAAGGTCTTTAAATGAGAAACAACCGCGCTATATAACGTTTTCGTGCCACTTCTATAGTTTAGGCTCAGTACTTGAATGAGTGTATTTGTATAGAGCGAAAAACATGCCCCAATCCTTTCAGTCACATCTCGAGTTCTAGGCAACCGATCGCGCCAAGACAGGTATCAAATGAAAGGCTTTTAAATGGGGAACAACCGCGCTCTATATCATTTTCGAGCCACTTCTAAAGGTTAGGCGCAGTACTTGAAGGAGTGTATTTGTATAGAGCGAAAAACACTCCCCACTCCTCTCAGTCATATCTTGAGTTCTGGCCAACCGATCGCGCCGTCCCTCGACCGTCCCTGAACTGTCACTCAACCATCCCTCGACCATCCCTCGACCGTCCCTCAACCGTCCCTCAACCACCCCTCAACCTTCCCTCAACCGTCCCTCAGCCGTACCTCAACCGTCCCTCAACCGTCCCACAACCATCCCTCAACCGTCCCTCAACCGTTCCTCAACCGTCCCTTAACCGTACCTCGACCGTCCCTGAACTTTCACACAACCAACCCTCGACCATCCCTCGACCGTCCCTCTACCTTCCCTCAACCGTCCCTCAACCATCCCTCAACCATCCCTCAACCATCCCTCAACCATCCCTCAACCATCCATCAACCGTCCCACAACCATCCCTCAACCTTGCCTCAACCGACCCTCAACCGTCCCTCACATGGCCCTCAAACGTCCCTCAAACGTCCCTCAACCACCCCTCAACCTTCCCTCAACCGTCCCTCAACCGTACCTCAACCGTCCCACAACCATCCCTCAACCGTCCCACAACCGTTCCTCAACCGTCCCACAACCGTTCCACAACCGTTCCTCAACCGTCCCTCAACCGTCCCTCGACCGTCCCTGAACTTTCACTCAACCATCCCTCGACCATCCCTCGACCGTCCCTCTACCTTCCCTCAACCGTCCCTCTACCTTCCCTCAACCGTCCCTCAACCATCCCTCAACCATCCCTCAACCATCCATCAACCGTTCCTCAACCGTCCCTCAACCGTCCCTCAACCATCCCTCGACCATCCCTCGACCATCCCTCGACCATCCCTCGACCATCCCTCGACCGTCCCTCTACCTTCCCTCAACCGTCCCTCAACCATCCCTCAACCATCCATCAACCGTTCCTCAACCGTCCTTCAACCGTCCCTCAACTCTCCCTCAACGTTACCTCAACTTTCCCTCAACCTTACCTCAACCTTTCCTCAACCTTCCCTCAACCTTGCTTCAACCGACCCTCAACCGTCCCTCAAATGGTCCTCAAACGTCCCTCAAACGTCCCTCAACCATCCCTCAACCTTCCCTCAACCGTCCCTCAACCGTACCTCAACCGTCCCTCAACCGTCCCACAACCATCCCTCAACCGTCCCTCAACCGTCCCTCAACCGTTTCTCAACCGTCCCTCAACCGTCCCTCAACCGTCCCTCGACCGTCCCTGAACTTTCACTCAACCATCCCTCGACCATCCCTCGACCGTCCCTCTACCTTCCCTCAACCGTCCCTCAACCATCCTTCAACCATCCCTCAACCATCCATCAACCGTTCCTCAACCGTCCCTCAACCGTCCCTCAACCGTCCCTCAACCGTCCCTCAACCACCACTCTACGGTCCCTCAACCGTCTCTTAACCCTCCCTCAACCATCCCTCAACCATCCCTTAACCTTCCCTCAACCGTCCCTCAACCGTCTCACAACCATCCCACAACCATCCCTACGCCCCTCAACCGTCCCTCAACCTTCCCTCAACCGCCCCTCAACCGTCCCTCCACCGCCCCTCAACCGTCCCTCAACCGCCCCTCAACCGTCCCTCAACCGCCCCTCAACCGTCCCTCAACCGACCCTCAACTGACCCTCAACCGACCCTCAACCGTCCCTCAACCGTCCCTCAACCGTCCCTCAACCGTCCTTCAACCGTTCCTCAACCATTCCTCAACCGTTCCTCAACCGTTCCTCAACCATTCCTCAACCGTCCCTCAACCTTACCTCAACCTTACCTCAACCTTTTCTCAACCTTCCCTCAACCGACCCTAAACCGACCCTCAACCGACCCTCAACCGACCCTCAACCGTCCCTCAACCGTCCCTCAACCGTCCTTCAACCGTTCCTCAACCATTCCTCAACCGTTCCTCAACCATCCCTCAACCATCCCTCAACCATCCCTCAACCATCCCTCAACCTTCCCTCAACCGTCCCTCAACCGTCCCTCAACCGTCCCTCAACCGTCCCTCAACCGTCCCTCAACCGTCCCTCAACCGTCCCTCAACCGTCCCTCAACCGTCCCTCAACCGTCCCTCAACCGTCCCTCAACCGTCCCTCAACCGTCCCTCAACCGTCCCTCAACCGTCCCTCAACCGTCCCTCAACCGTCCCTCAACCGTCCCTCAACCGTCTCACAACCGTCTCACAACCGTCCCACAACCGTCCCACAACCATCCCTACGTCCCTCAACCTTCCCTCAACCGTCCCTCAACCGACGCTCAACTGACCCTCAACTGACCCTCAACTGACACTCAACTGACAGCCAGCGGAGCCCTACATATTGCCAGTGGAGCGCTACCTACTGCCAGCGGAGCCCTAACTACGGCTAGCGGAGCCCTACCTACTGCCAACGGAGCCCTACATACGGCCAGCGGACCCCTACATATTGCCAGTGGAGCGCTACCTACGGCTAGCGGAGCCCTACCTATGGCCAGCGGGCAATATGTAGGGCTCCGCTGGCTGTGGGCCGTAAGTATGGCTCCGCTGGCCGTAGGTAAGGCTCCGCTGGCCTTAGGTAGGGCTCCGCTGGCAGTAGGTAGCGCTCCGCTGGCCGTTGGTAGGGCTTCGCTGACAGTAGGTAGGGCTTCGCTGACCGTAGGTAGGGCTCCGCTAGCCGTAGGTAGCGCTCCACTTGCAATATGTAGCGCTCCGCTGGCTGTGGGTAGGCCTCCGCTGGGCATAGGTAAGGCTCCGCTGGCCGTAGCTAGGGCTCCGCTGGAAGTAGGTAGGACGGTTGAGGATTCGGTTGAGGGACGGTTGAGGAACGGTTGAAAGACGGTTGAGGAACGGTTGAAAGACGGTTGAGGAACGGTTGAAAGACGGTTGAAAGACGGTTGAGGGACCATTGGCCCTCCATTGGCCGTAGTTAGAGCTCCACTGGCCGTAGGTAGGCCTCCGCTGGCCGTAGGTAGGGCTCCGCTGGCCGTAGGTAGGGCTCCGCTGGCCGTATGTAGGGCTCCGCTGAAGTAGGTAGGACGGTTGAGGGTTCGGTTGAGGGACGGTTGAGGGACTGTTGAGGAACGGTTGAGGAACGGTTGAGGAACGGTTGAGGAACGGTTGAGGAACGGTTGAGGAACGGTTGAGGAACGGTTGAGGAACGGTTGAGGAACGGTTGAGGAACGGTTGAGGAACGGTTGAGGAACGGTTGAGGAACGGTTGAGGAACGGTTGAGGAACGGTTGAGGAACGGTTGAGGAACGGTTGAGGAACGGTTGAGGAACGGTTGAGGAACGGTTGAGGAACGGTTGAGGAACGGTTGAGGGACGGTTGAGGGACGGTTGAGGGACGGTTGAGGGACAGTTGAGGGACAGTTGAGGGACAGTTGAGGGACAGTTGAGGGACGGTTGAGGGACGGTTGAGGGACGGTTGAGGGACGGTTGAGGGACGGTTGAGGGACGGTTGAGGGACGGTTGAGGGACGGTTGAGGGACGGTTGAGGGACAGTTGAGGGACAGTTGAGGGACAGTTGAGGGACAGTTGAGGGACAGTTGAGGGACAGTTGAGGGACGGTTGAGGGACGGTTGAGGGACGGTTGAGGGACGGTTGAGGGACGGTTGAGGGACGGTTGAGGGACGGTTGAGGGACGGTTGACGGACGGTTGAGGGACGGTTGAGGGACGGTTGAGGGACGGTTGAGGAACGGTTGAGGAACGGTTGAGGAACGGTTCAGAGATGGTTGAGGGACGGTTAAGGGAAGGTTGAGGGTCGGTTGAGGGACGGTTGAGGGTCGGTTGAGGGTCGTTTGAGGGACGGTTGAGGGACGGTTTAGGGACGGTTGAGGGACGGTTGAGGGACGGTTGAGGGACGGTTGAGGGACGGTTGAGGGACGGTTGAGGGACGGTTGAGGGACGGTTGAGGGACGGTTGAGGGACGGTTGAGGGACGGTTGAGGGACGGTTGAGGGTCGGTTGAGGGACGGTTGAGGAACGGTTGAGGGACGGTTGAGGGACGGTTGAGAGATGGTTGAGGGACGGTTAAGGGAAGGTTGAGGGACGGTTGAGGGTCGGTTGAGGGACGGTTGAGGGACGGTTGAGGGACGGTTGAGGGACGGTTGAGGGACGGTTGAGGGACGGTTGAGGGACGGTTGAGGGACGGTTGAGGGACGGTTGAGGGACGGTTGAGGGACGGTTGAGGGACGGTTGAGGGACGGTTGAGAGACGGTTGAGGGACGGTTGAGGGACGGTTGAGGGGCGGTTGAGGGACGGTTGGGGACGGTTGAGGGACGTTTGGGGAACGGTTAAGGGACGGTTCAGGGACGGTTGAGGGACGGTTGAGGGACGGTTGAGGGTCGGTTGGGGGAAGGCTGAGGGATGGTTGAGGGATGGTTGAGGGATGGTTGAGGGACGGTTAAGGGACGGTTGAGGGACCGTAGAGGGGTGGTTGCGGGATGGCTGTGGGACGGTTGTGAGACGGTTGAGGGACGGTTAAGGGAAGGTTGAGGGATAGTTGAGGGATGGTTGAGGGACGGTTAAGGGACGGTTGAGGGACCGTAGAGGGGTGGTTGAGGGTCGTTTGAGGGAAGGTTGAGGGGAGGTTGAGGGACCCTCAACCTCCCTACGTCCCTCAACCGTCCCTCAACCTTCCCTCAACCGTCCCTCAACCGACCCTCAACTGACCCTCAACTGACAGCCAGCGGAGCCCTACATATTGCCAGTGGAGCGCTACCTACTGCCAGCGGAGCCCTAACTACGGCTAGCGGAGCCCTACCTACTGCCAACGGAGCCCCTCCCTCAACGTTACCTCAACTTTCCCTCAACCTTACCTCAACCTTTCCTCAACCTTCCCTCAACCTTGCTTCAACCGACCCTCAACCGTCCCTCAAATGGCCCTCAAACGTCCCTCAACCACCCCTCAACCTTCCCTCAACCGTCCCTCAACCGTACCTCAACCGTCCCTCAACCGTCCCTCAACCGTCCCTCAACCGTCCCACAACCATCCCTCAACCGTCCCTCAACCGTCCCTCAACCGTTCCTCAACCGTCCCTCAACCGTCCCTCAACCGTCCCTCGACCGTCCCTGAACTTTCACTCAACCATCCCTCGACCATACCTCGACCGTCCCTCTACCTTCCCTCAACCGTCCCTCAACCATCCTTCAACCATCCCTCAACCATCCATCAACCGTTCCTCAACCGTCCCTCAACCGTCCCTCAACTCTCCCTCAACGTTACCTCAACTTTCCCTCAACCTTACCTTAACCTTTTCTCAACCTTCCCTCAACCTTCCCTCAACCGACCCTCAACCACCACTCTACGGTCCCTCAACCGTCCCTTAACCCTCCCTCAACCATCCCTCAACCATCCCTTAACCTTCCCTCAACCGTCCCTCAACCGTCTCACAACCATCCCACAACCATCCCTACGTCCCTCAACCGTCCCTCAACCTTCCCTCAACCGTCCCTCAACCTTCCCTCAACCGTCCCTCAACCGCCCCTCAACCGCCCCTCAACCGTCCCTCAACCGCCCCTCAACCGTCCCTCAACCGCCCCTCAACCGTCCCTCAACCTACCCTCAACTGACCCTCAACCGACCCTCAACCGTCCCTCAACCGTCCCTCAACCGTCCCTCAACCGTCCTTCAACCGTTCCTCAACCATTCCTCAACCGTTCCTCAACCGTTCCTCAACCATTCCTCAACCATTCCTCAACCGTCCCTCAACCGTCCCTCAACCTTACCTCAACCTTACCTCAACCTTTTCTCAACCTTCCCTCAACCGACCCTAAACCGACCCTCAACCGACCCTCAACCGTCCCTCAACCGTCCCTCAACCGTCCTTCAACCGTTCCTCAACCATTCCTCAACCGTTCCTCAACCATCCCTCAACCATCCCTCAACCATCCCTCAACCATCCCTCAACCTTCCCTCAACCGTCCCTCAACCGTCCCTCAACCGTCCCTCAACCGTCCCTCAACCGTCCCTCAACCGTCCCTCAACCGTCCCTCAACCGTCCCTCAACCGTCCCTCAACCGTCCCTCAACCGTCTCACAACCGTCCCACAACCGTCCCACAACCATCCCTACGTCCCTCAACCGTCCCTCAACCTTCCCTCAACCGTCCCTCAACCGACCCTCAACTGACAGCCAGCGGAGCGCTACATATTGCAAGTGGAGCGCTACCTACTGCCAGCGGAGCCCTAACTACGGCTAGCGGAGCCCTACCTACTGCCAACGGAGCCCTACATACGGCCAGCGGACCCCTACATATTGCCAGTGGAGCGCTACCTACGGCTAGCGGAGCCCTACCTATGGCCAGCGGGCAATATGTAGGGCTCCGCTGGCAGTAGGTAGCGCTCCGCTGGCCGTAGGTAGGGCTTCGCTGACAGTAGGTAGGGCTTCGCTAACCGTAGGTAGGGCTCCGCTAGCCGTAGGTAGCGCTCCACTTGCAATATGTAGCGCTCCGCTGGCTGTGGGTAGGCCTCCGCTGGCTGTGGGTAGGCCTCCGCTGGCTGTGGGTAGGCCTCCGCTGGGCATAGGTAAGGCTCCGCTGGCCGTAGCTAGGGCTCCGCTTGCAGTAGGTAGGGCTCCGCTGGCTGTAGTTACAGCTCTATTGGCCGTAGTTAGAGATCCACTGGCCGTAGGTAGGGCTCCGCTGGCCGTAGGTAGGGCTCTGCTGGCCGTATGTAGGGCTCCGCTGGAAGTAGGTAGGACGGTTGAGGATTCGGTTGAGGGACGGTTGAGGAACGGTTGAAAGACGGTTGAGGAACGGTTGAAAGACGGTTGAGGAACGGTTGAAAGACGGTTGAAAGACGGTTGAGGGACCATTGGCCCTCCATTGGCCGTAGTTAGAGCTCCACTGGCCGTAGGTAGGCCTCCGCTGGCCGTAGGTAGGGCTCCGCTGGCCGTAGGTAGGGCTCCGCTGGCCGTATGTAGGGCTCCGCTGAAGTAGGTAGGACGGTTGAGGGTTCGGTTGAGGGACGGTTGAGGGACTGTTGAGGAACGGTTGAGGAACGGTTGAGGAACGGTTGAGGAACGGTTGAGGAACGGTTGAGGAATGGTTGAGGAACGGTTGAGGAACGGTTGAGGAACGCTTGAGGAACGCTTGAGGAACGGTTGAGGAACGGTTGAGGAACGGTTGAGGAACGGTTAAGGAACGGTTAAGGAACGGTTGAGGAACGGTTGAGGAACGGTTGAGGGACGGTTGAGGGACGGTTGAGGGACGGTTGAGGGACGGTTGATGGGCGGTTGAGGGACGGTTAAGGGACGGTTGAGGGACGGTTGAGGGACGGTTGAGGGACGGTTGAGGGACGGTTGAGGGACGGTTGAGGGACGGTTGAGGGACAGTTGAGGACCAGTTGAGGGACAGTTGAGGGACAGTTGAGGGACAGTTGAGGGACGGTTGAGGGACGGTTGAGGGACGGTTGAGCGACGGTTGAGCGACGGTTGAGGGACGGTTGAGGGACGGTTGAGGGACGGTTGAGGGACGGTTGAGGGACGGTTGAGGGACGGTTGAGGGACGGTTGAGGGACGGTTGAAGAACGGTTGAGGAACGGTTCAGAGATGGTTGAGGGACGGTTAAGGGAAGGTTGAGGGTCGGTTGAGGGACGGTTGAGGGTCGGTTGAGGGTCGTTTGAGGGACGGTTGAGGGACGGTTGAGGAACGGTTGAGGGACGGTTGAGGGACGGTTGAGGGACGGTTGAGGGACGGTTGAGGGACGGTTGAGGGACGGTTGAGGGACGGTTGAGGGACGGTTGAGGGACGGTTGAGGGACGGTTGAGGAACGGTTGAGGGACGGTTGAGAGATGGTTGAGGGACGGTTAAGGGAAGGTTGAGGGACGGTTGAGGGTCGGTTGAGGGACGGTTGTGGGACGGTTGAGGGACGGTTGAGGGACGGTTGAGGGACGGTTGAGGGACGGTTGAGGGACGGTTGAGGGACGGTTGAGGGACGGTTGAGGGACGGTTGAGGGACGGTTGAGGGACGGTTGAGGGACGGTTGAGAGACGGTTGAGGGACGGTTGAGGGACGGTTGAGGGGCGGTTGAGGGACGGTTGGGGACGGTTGAGGGACGTATGGGGAACGGTTAAGGGACGGTTCAGGGACGGTTGAGGGACGGTTGAGGGACGGTT
Source organism: Thecophora atra (assembly GCA_937620795.1). NCBI lineage: Eukaryota > Metazoa > Arthropoda > Insecta > Diptera > Conopidae > Thecophora > Thecophora atra. The sequence continues at coordinate 30,220,052 of OW569397.1, read as the reverse complement.
GAGGGACGGTTGAGGGTCGGTTGAGGGTCGTTTGAGGGACGGTTGAGGGACGGTTGAGGAACGGTTGAGGGACGGTTGAGGGACGGTTGAGGGACGGTTGAGGGACGGTTGAGGGACGGTTGAGGGACGGTTGAGGGACGTTTGAGGGACGTTTAAGGACCATTTGAGGGACGGTTGAGGGTCGGTTGAGGCAATGTTGAGGGAAGGTTGAGGAAAGGTTGAGGTAAGGTTGAGGGAAAGTTCAGGGTCGGTCGAGGGACGTTTGAGGGACGGTTGAGGAACGGTTGAGGAACGGTTGAGGGACGGTTGAGGGACGGTTGAGGGACGGTTGAGGAACGGTTGATGGAGGGTTGAGGGATGGTTGAGGGACGGTTGAGGGAAGGTAGAGGGACGGTCGAGGTATGGTTGAGGGACAGTTCAGGGTCGGTCGAGGGACGTTTGAGGGACGGTTGAGGAACGGTTGAGGAACGGTTGAGGGACGGTTGAGGGACGGTTGAGGTACGGTTGAGGGACGGTTGAAGGACGGTTGAGGAACGGTTGAGGGACGGTTGACAGATGGTTGAGGGACGGTTAAGGGAAGGTTGAGGGAAGGTTTAGGGACGGTTGAGGGACGGTTGAGGTACGGTTGACGGACGGTTGAAGGACGGTTGAGGAACGGTTGAGGGACGCTTGAGAGATGGTTGAGGGACGGTTAAGGGAAGGTTGAGGGTCGGTTGAGGGACGGTTGAGGGTCGGTTGAAGGACGGTTGAGGGTCGGTTGAGGGACGGTTGAGGGGCGGTTAAGGGACGGTTGGGGGACGGTTAAGGGTCGGTTGAGAGAAGGTTGAGGGAAGGTTGAGAGACGGTTGAGGTACGGTTGAGGGTGAGTTGCGGTTGAAGTTGAGGTTGAGCATGAGGTTAAAGTTTAAATTGAAATTGAGGTTAAGCTTGAGGTTACGATTGAGGTTGAGGTTGAAGTTAAGGTTGGGGTTGAGGTTGAGACTGAGGTTGTCGTTGAGGTTGAGGTTGAGGTTGATGTTGAGATTGAGATTGAGGATGAGGTTGAAGTTGAAGATGAGTTTATAGTTGATGTTGAGGTTGACGTTGACGTTGAGGCTAAGATTGAGATTGATGTTGAGGTTGAAGACAGGTATCAACTAAAAGGTCTTTAAATGGTGAACAACCGCGCTCTATATCATTTTCGTGCCACTTCTATAGGTTAGGCGCAGTACTTGAAGGAGTGTATTTGTATAGAGCGAAAAACAATCCCCACTCCTCTCAATCATATCTTGAGTTCTGGCCAACCGATCGCGCCAAGTCAGGTATTAAATGAAAGGTCTTTAAATGAGAAACAACCGCGCTATATAACGTTTTCGTGCCACTTCTATAGTTTAGGCTCAGTACTTGAATGAGTGTATTTGTATAGAGCGAAAAACATGCCCCAATCCTTTCAGTCATATATCGAGTTCTAGGCAACCGATCGCGCCAAGACAGGTATCAAATGAAAGGCTTTTAAATGGGGAACAACCGCGCTCTATATCATTTTCGAGCCACTTCTAAAGGTTAGGCGCAGTACTTGAAGGAGTGTATTTGTATAGAGGGAAAAACACTCCCCACTCATCTCAGTCATATCTTGAGTTCTGGCCAACCGATCGCGCCGTCCCACGACCGTCCCTGAACTGTAACTCAACCATCCCACGACCATCCCTCGACCGTCCCTCAACCGTCCCTCAACCACCCCTCAACCTTCCCTCAACCGTCCCTCAGCCGTACCTCAACCGTCCCTCAACCATCCCACAACCATCCCTTAACCGTCCCTCAACCGTTCCTCAACCGTCCCTCAACCGTACCTTGACGGTCCCTGAACTTTCACTCAACCATCCCTCCACCATCCCTCGACCGTCCACCTACCTTCCCTCAACCGTCCCTCAACCATCCCTCAACCATCCCTCAACCATCCCTCAACCATCCATCAACCGTCCCACAACCATCCCTCAACCTTGCCTCAACCGACCCTCAACCGTCCTTCACATGGCCCTCAAACGTCCCTCAAACGTCCCTCAACCACCCCTCAACCTTCCCTCAACCGTCCCTCAACCGTACCTCAACCGTCCCTCAACCGTCCCACAACCATCCCTCAACCGTCCCACAACCGTTCCTCAACCGTCCCACAACCGTTCCACAACCGTTCCTCAACCGTCCCTCATCCGTCCCTCGACCGTCCCTGAACTTTCACTCAACCATCCCTCGACCATCCCTCGACCATCCCTCGACCATCCCTCGACCATCCCTCGACCGTCCCTCTACCTTCCCTCAACCGTCCCTCTACCTTCCCTCAACCGTCCCTCAACCATCCATCAACCGTTCCTCAACCGTCCCTCAACCGTCCCTCAACTCTCCCTCAACGTTACCTCAACTTTCCCTCAACCTTACCTCAACCTTTTCTCAACCTTCCCTCAACCGACCCTCAACCTTCCCTCAACCACCACTCTACGGTCCCTCAGCCGTCCTTAACCGCCCCTCAACCATCCCTCAACCATCCCTCAACCTTCCCTCAACCGGCCCTCAACCGTCTCACAACCGTCCCACAACCATCCCTCCGTCCTTCAACCGTCCCTCAACCATCACTCAACCGTCCCTCAACCGTCTCTCAACCGTCTCTTAACCGTCCTTCAACCGACCCTAAACCGTCCCTCAACCCTCGCTCAACCGTCCCTCAACCGTCTCTCAACCGACCCTCAACCGTCTCTCAAAAGACCCTCAACCGTCCCTCAAACGTCCCTCAACCGTCCCTCAAGCGACCCTCAACCGTCCCTCAACCGTCCCTCAACAGTCCCTCAACCGTCCCTCAACCGTTCCTCAACCGTTCCTCAACCGTTCCTCAACCGTTCCTCAACCGTTCCTCAACCGTTCCTCAACCGTTCCTCAACCGTTCCTCAACCGTTCCTCAACCGTTCCTCAACCGTTCCTCAACCGTTCCTCAACCGTTCCTCAACCGTTCCTCAACCGTTCTTCAACCGTTCCTCAACCGTTCCTCAACCGTCCCTCGACAGTTCCTCAACCATCCCTCAACCGTCCCTCAACTGTCTCTCAAACGTCACTCAACCGTTCCTCAACCGTTCCTCAACCGTCCCTCAACCATCTGTCAACCATCCCTCAACCGGTTCTCAACCGTCCCTCGACCGTTCCTCAACCATTCCTTAACCGTCCCTCAACCGTCCCTCAACCTTCCCTCAACCGTCCCTCAACCGCCCTTCAACCGTCCCTCAACCGTCCCTCAACCTTCCCTCAACCGCCCTTCAACCGCCCTTCAACCGACCCTCAACCGACCCTCAACCGACCCTCAACCGACCCTCAACCGTACCTCAACCGTCCCTTAACTGTCCCTCAACCGACCCTCAACCGTCCCTCAACCGTCCTTCAACCGTTCCTCAACCATTCCTCAACCATTCCTCAATCGTTCCTCAACCGTTCCTCAACCGTCACTCAACCGAACCCTCAACCATCCTACCTACTTCAGCGGAGCCCTACATATTGCCAGTGGAGCCCTACCTACGGCTAGCGGAGCGCTACCTACGGCCAGCGGAGCGCTACCCATATGTAGGACGGTTGAGGATTCGTTTGAGGGACGGTTGAGGGACGGTTGAGGGACGGTTGAGGGACGGTTGAGGGACGGTTGAGGGACGGTTGAGGGACGGTTGAGGGACGGTTGAGGGACGGTTGAGGGACGGTTGAGGGACGGTTGAGGGACGGTTGAGGGACGGTTGAGGGACGGTTGAGGGACGGTTGAGGGACGGTTGAGGGACGGTTGAGGGACGGTTGAGGAACGGTTGAGGGACGGTTGAGGAACGGCCTAGGGACGGTTGACGGATGTTTGAGGGACGGTTGAAGGACGGTTGAGGGACGGTTGAGGGACGGTTGAGGGACAGTTGAGGGACGGTTCAGGGATGGTTGAGGGACGTTGAGGGACGGTTGAGGAACGGTTGAGGAACGGTTGAGGGACGGTTGAGGGACGGTTGAGGGACGGTTGAGGGACGGTTGAGGGACGGTTGAGGGACGGTTGAGGGACGGTTGAGGGACGGTTGAGGGACGGTTGAGGGACGGTTGAGGGACTGTTGAGGGACTGTTGAGGGACGGTTGAGCGAGGGTTGAGGGACGGTTTAGGGTCGGTTGAAGGACGGTTAAGAGACGTTTGAGAGACGGTTGAGGGACGGTTGAGGGACGGTTGGGGGACGGTTGGGGGACGGTTGGGGGACGGTTGAGGGACGGTTGAGGGACGGTTGAGGGACGGTTGAGGGACGGTTGAGGGACGGTTGAGGGACGGTTGAGGGACGGTTGAGGGACGGTTGAGGGACGGTTGAGGGACGGTTGAGGGACGGTTGAGGGACGGTTGAGGGACGGTTGAGGAACGGCCTAGGGACGGTTGACGGATGTTTGAGGGACGGTTGACGGATGGTTGAGGGAAGGTAGAGGGAAGGTTGAGGGAGGGTTGAAGGACGGTTGAGGAACGGTTGAGGGACGGTTGAGGGACGGTTGAGGGACGGTTGAGGGACGGTTGAGGGACGGTTGAGGGACGGTTGAGGGACGGTTGAGGGACGGTTGAGGGACGGTTGAGGAACCGTTGAGGGACTGTTGAGGGACGGTTGAGGGACGGTTGAGGGACGGTTGAGGGTCGGTTGAATGACGGTTAAGAGACGTTTGAGGACGGTTGAGGGACGGTTGGGGACGGTTGAGGGGCGGTTGAGGGACGGTTGAGGGACGGTTGAGGGACGGTTGAGGGACGGTTGAGGGACGGTTGAGGGACGGTTGAGGGACGGTTGAGGGTCGGTTGGGGGAAGGTTGAGGGATGGTTGAGGGATGGTTGAGGGACGGTTAAGGGACGGTTGAGGGACCGTAGAGGGGTGGTTGCGGGATGGTTGTGGGACGGTTGCGAGACGGTTGAGGGACGGTGAAGGGAAGGTTGAGGGATGGTTGAGGGATGGTTGAGGGATGGTTGAGGGTCGGTTGAGGCAAGGTTGAGGGAAAGTTGAGGAAAGGTTGTGGTAAGGTTGAGGGAAAGTTGAGATAAGGTTGAGGGACGGTTGAGGGACGGTTGAGGAACGGTTGATGGAGGGTTGAGGGATGGTTGAGGGATGGTTGAGGGACGGTTGACGGAAGGTAGAGGGACGGTCGAGGTATGGTTGAGGGACAGTTCAGGGTCGGTCGAGGGACGGTTGAGGGACGGTTGAGGGACGATTGAGGGACGGTTGAGGAACGGTTGAGGGACGGTTGAGGGACGGTTGAGGGACGGTTGAGGGACGGTTGAGGGACGGTTGAGGGACGGTTGAGGGACGGTTGAGGGACGGTTGAGGAACGGCCTAGGGACGGTTGACGGATGTTTGAGGGACGGTTGACGGATGGTTGAGGGACGGTAGAGGGAAGGTTGAGGGAGGGTTGAAGGACGGTTGAGGAACGGTTGAGGGACGGTTGAGGGACGGTTGAGGGACGGTTGAGGTACGGTTGAGGGACGGTTGAGGGACGGTTGCGGAACCGTTGAGGGACTGTTGAGGGACGGTTGAGGGACGGTTGAGGGTCGGTTGAAGGACGGTTAAGAGACGTTTGAGGGACGGTTGAGGGTCGGTTGGGGGACGGTTGAGGGACGGTTGGGGACGGTTGAGGGACGGTTGAGGGACGGTTGAGGGTCGGTTGGGGGAAGGTTGAGGGATGGTTGAGGGATGGTTGAGGGACGGTTAAGGGACGGTTGAGGGACCGTAGAGGGGTGGTTGCGGTATGGTTGTGGGACGGTTGCGAGACGGTTGAGGGACGGTTAAGGGAAGGTTGAGAGATGGTTGAGTGATGGTTGAGGCAAGGTTGAGGCAAGGTTGAGGGACGATTGAGGGACGGTTGAGGAACGGTTGAGGGACGGTTGAGGGACGGTTGAGGGACGGTTGAGGGACGGTTGAGGGACGGTTGAGGGACGGTTGAGGGACGGTTGAGGGACGGTTGAGGGACGGTTGAGGGACGGTTGAGGGACGGTTGAGGAACAGCCTAGGGACGGTTGACGGATGTTTGAGGGACGGTTGACGGATGGTTGAGGGACGGTAGAGGGAAGGTTGAGGGAGGGTTGAAGGACGGTTGAGGAACGGTTGAGGGACGGTTGAGGGACGGTTGAGGGACGGTTGAGGTACGGTTGAGGGACGGTTGAGGGACGGTTGCGGAACCGTTGAGGGACTGTTGAGGGACGGTTGAGGGACGGTTGAGGGTCGGTTGAAGGACGGTTAAGAGACGTTTGAGGGACGGTTGAGGGTCGGTTGGGGGACGGTTGAGGGACGGTTGGGGACGGTTGAGGGACGGTTGAGGGACGGTTGAGGGTCGGTTGGGGGAAGGTTGAGGGATGGTTGAGGGATGGTTGAGGGACGGTTAAGGGACGGTTGAGGGACCGTAGAGGGGTGGTTGCGGTATGGTTGTGGGACGGTTTCGAGACGGTTGAGGGACGGTTAAGGGAAGGTTGAGAGATGGTTGAGTGATGGTTGAGGCAAGGTTGAGGCAAGGTTGAGGGAAGGTTGAGGAAAGGTTGTGGTAAGGTTGAGGGAAAGTTGAGATAAGGTTGAGGGACGGTTGAGGGACGGTTGAGGAACGGTTGATGGAGGGTTGAGGGATGGTTGAGGGATGGTTGAGGGACGGTTGAGGGAAGGTAGAGGGACGGTCGAGGTATGGTTGAGGGACAGTTCAGGGTCGGTCGAGGGACGGTTGAGGGACGGTTGAGGGACGGTTGAGGAACGGTTGAGGGACGGTTGAGGGACGGTTGAGGGACGGTTGAGGGACGGTTGAGGGACGGTTGAGGGACGGTTGAGGTACGGTTGAGGGACGGTTGAAGGACGGTTGAGGAACGGTTGAGGGACGGTTGACAGATGGTTGAGGGACGGTTAAGGGAAGGTTGAGGGTCGGTTGAGGGACGGTTGAGGGTCGGTTGAGGGACGGTTGAGGGACGGTTGAGGGACGGTTGAGGGACGGTTGAGGAACCGTTGAGGGACTGTTGAGGGACGGTTGAGGGACGGTTGAGGGACGGTTGAGGGTCGGTTGAAGGACGGTTAAGAGACGTTTGAGGACGGTTGAGGGACGGTTGGGGACGGTTGAGGGGCGGTTGAGGGACGGTTGAGGGACGGTTGAGGGACGGTTGAGGGACGGTTGAGGGACGGTTGAGGGACGGTTGAGGGTCGGTTGGGGGAAGGTTGAGGGATGGTTGAGGGATGGTTGAGGAACGGCCTAGGGACGGTTGACGGATGTTTGAGGGACGGTTGAAGGACGGTTGAGGGACGGTTGAGGGACGGTTGAGGGACGGTTGAGGGACGGTTGAGGGACGGTTGAGGGACGGTTGAGGGACGGTTGAGGAACGGCCTAGGGACGGTTGACGGATGTTTGAGGGACGGTTGACGGATGGTTGAGGGACGGTAGAGGGAAGGTTGAGGGAGGGTTGAAGGACGGTTGAGGAACGGTTGAGGGACGGTTGAGGGACGGTTGAGGGACGGTTGAGGTACGGTTGAGGGACGGTTGAGGGACGGTTGCGGAACCGTTGAGGGACTGTTGAGGGACGGTTGAGGGACGGTTGAGGGTCGGTTGAAGGACGGTTAAGAGACGTTTGAGGGACGGTTGAGGGTCGGTTGGGGGACGGTTGAGGGACGGTTGGGGACGGTTGAGGGACGGTTGAGGGACGGTTGAGGGTCGGTTGGGGGAAGGTTGAGGGATGGTTGAGGGATGGTTGAGGGACGGTTAAGGGACGGTTGAGGGACCGTAGAGGGGTGGTTGCGGTATGGTTGTGGGACGGTTGCGAGACGGTTGAGGGACGGTTAAGGGAAGGTTGAGAGATGGTTGAGTGATGGTTGAGGCAAGGTTGAGGCAAGGTTGAGGGACGATTGAGGGACGGTTGAGGAACGGTTGAGGGACGGTTGAGGGACGGTTGAGGGACGGTTGAGGGACGGTTGAGGGACGGTTGAGGGACGGTTGAGGGACGGTTGAGGGACGGTTGAGGGACGGTTGAGGGACGGTTGAGGGACGGTTGAGGGACGGTTGAGGGACGGTTGAGGGACGGTTGAGGGACGGTTGAGGGACGGTTGAGGGACGGTTGAGGGACGGTTGAGGAACGGCCTAGGGACGGTTGACGGATGTTTGAGGGACGGTTGACGGATGGTTGAGGGACGGTAGAGGGAAGGTTGAGGGAGGGTTGAAGGACGGTTGAGGAACGGTTGAGGGACGGTTGAGGGACGGTTGAGGGACGGTTGAGGTACGGTTGAGGGACGGTTGAGGGACGGTTGCGGAACCGTTGAGGGACTGTTGAGGGACGGTTGAGGGACGGTTGAGGGTCGGTTGAAGGACGGTTAAGAGACGTTTGAGGGACGGTTGAGGGTCGGTTGGGGGACGGTTGAGGGACGGTTGGGGACGGTTGAGGGACGGTTGAGGGACGGTTGAGGGTCGGTTGGGGGAAGGTTGAGGGATGGTTGAGGGATGGTTGAGGGACGGTTAAGGGACGGTTGAGGGACCGTAGAGGGGTGGTTGCGGTATGGTTGTGGGACGGTTGCGAGACGGTTGAGGGACGGTTAAGGGAAGGTTGAGAGATGGTTGAGTGATGGTTGAGGCAAGGTTGAGGCAAGGTTGAGGGAAGGTTGAGGAAAGGTTGTGGTAAGGTTGAGGGAAAGTTGAGATAAGGTTGAGGGACGGTTGAGGGACGGTTGAGGAACGGTTGATGGAGGGTTGAGGGATGGTTGAGGGATGGTTGAGGGACGGTTGAGGGAAGGTAGAGGGACGGTCGAGGTATGGTTGAGGGACAGTTCAGGGTCGGTCGAGGGACGGTTGAGGGACGGTTGAGGGACGGTTGAGGAACGGTTGAGGGACGGTTGAGGGACGGTTGAGGGACGGTTGAGGGACGGTTGAGGGACGGTTGAGGTACGGTTGAGGGACGGTTGAAGGACGGTTGAGGAACGGTTGAGGGACGGTTGACAGATGGTTGAGGGACGGTTAAGGGAAGGTTGAGGGTCGGTTGAGGGACGGTTGAGGGTCGGTTGAGGGTCGGTTGAGGGACGGTTGAGGGGCGGTTGAGGGACGGTTGGGGGACGGTTAAGGGTCGGTTGAGAGAAGGTTGAGAGACGGTTGAGGTACGGTTGAGGGTGAGTTGCGGTTGAAGTTGAGGTTGAGCATGAGGTTAAAGTTGAAATTGAAATTGAGGTTAAGCTTGAGGTTACGATTGAGGTTGAGGTTGAAGTTAAGGTTGAGGTTGAGGTTGAGGTTGAGGTTGTCGTTGAGGTTGAGGTTGAGGTTGAGGTTGAGGTTGTCGTTGAGGTTGAGGTTGAGGTTGATGTTGAGATTGAGATTGAGGATGAGGTTGAAGTTGAAGATGAGTTTGTAGTTGATGTTGAGGTTGACGTTGACGTTGACGTTGAGGCTAAGATTGAGATTGATGTTGAGGTTGACGACAGGTATCAACTGAAAGGTCTTTAAATGGGGAACAACCGCGCTCTATATCATTTTCGTGCCACTTCTATAGGTTAGGCGCAGTACTTGAAGGAGTGTATTTGTATAGAGCGAAAAACACTCCCCACTCCTCTCAGTCATATCTTGAGTTCTGGCCAACCGATCGCGTCAAGTCAGGTATTAAATGAAAGGTCTTTAAATGAGAAACAACCGCGCTATATAACGTTTTCGTGCCACTTCTATAGTTTAGGCTCAGTACTTGAATGAGTGTATTTGTATAGAGCGAAAAACATGCCCCAATCCTTTCAGTCATATCTCGAGTTCTAGGCAACCGATCGCGCCAAGACATATATCAAATGAAAGGCCTTTAAATGGGGAACAACCGCGCTTTATATAATTTTCGTGCCACTTCTATAGGTTAGGCGCAGTACTTGAAGGAGTGTATTTGTATAGAGCGAAAAACACTCCCCACTCCTCTCAGTCATATCTTGAGTTCTGGCCAACCGATCGCGCCAGGTCAGGTATTAAATGAAAGGTCTTTAAATGAGAAACAACCGCGCTATATAACGTTTTCGTGCCACTTCTATAGTTTAGAAGAACATATACATATCCTACATATCTGCATATCTATCCTAACTTCCAACTTTACGAACTCAGCTGTTTGCTTGCCTTATATTTTCAGATATTCTACTATAAATATAAACAGTGACGCTATTCGAATTGAGGATTACTCGATATACTCGAATTTCAGCGGAAGACATTTTGGTAAGTTATACGCATGTACAGTTAACATCTGAACTTTTAATTTTATTGTATCAATATTTCCTAAATATTTCTTGGCTCTTTTTGTAACTATTTACACTATTGGTTGAATATATTGCAAGACTACCAACTACAAAGGGATAGTACATAGTAACGCCGATGTAATGCGTCGGTGGCTCCATAGACTCCATCCTTAGATCAACCTAATAAATGTATGAAGTTTTGCAGTATATTAAAAAGTCAGCAGGTGGTATAATAAGAAAGGAGTAGATCCATTGTTTGCTGGAAAATATAAACTATAATCGACTAAGTTATAGAAAGCCTAAAAGCTGAGGCTTTGTAATGGTTTAGTCTTATAACTCTATTTAGCATACAAAATTTACCGTAATTGAAGGAGCGTATTTGTATAGAGAGAAAAACACTCCGCACTCCTTTCAGTCATATCTCGAGTTTTAGACAACCGATCGCGCCAAGCCATATATCAAATGAAAGGTCTTTAAATGAGGAAAAACCGCGCTATATAACATTTTCGTGTCACTTGTATAGTTTAGGCGCAGTACCTGAACGAGCGTATTTGTTTAGAGCGAAAAACACTCCCCACTCCTTTCAGTCATATCTCTAGGTCTAGTCAACCGATCGCGCCAAGCCATATATCAAATGAAAGGCCTTTAAATGAGGAACAACCGCGCTATATAACATTTTCGTGCCACTTCTATAGTTTAGGCGCAGTAAGTGTGTATTGTATAGAGCGAAAAACACTCCCCACTCCTTTCAGGTATCAAATGATAGGTCTTTAAATGAGGAACAACCGCGCTCTATATCATTTTCGTTCCACTTCTAAAGGTTAGGCGCAGTACTTGAAGGAGTGTATTTGTATAGAGCGAAAAACACTCCCCACTCCTCTCAGTCATATCTTGAGTTCTGGCCAACCGATCGCGCCAAGTCAGGTAGTAAATGAAAGGTCTTTAAATGAGGAACAACCGCGCTCTATATCATTTTCGTGCCACTTCTATAGTTTAGAAGAACATATACATATCCTACATATCTGCATATCTATCCAACTTTACTAACTCAGCTGTTTGCTTGCCTTATATTTTCAGATATTCTACTATAAATATAAACAGTGACGCTATTCGAATTGAGGATTACTCGATATACTCGAATTTCAGCGGAAGACATTTTGGTAAGTTATACGCATGTACAGTTAACATCTGAACTTTTAATTTTATTGTATCCATATTTCCTAAATATTTCTTGGCTCTTTTTGTAACTATTTACACTATTGGTTGAATATATTGCAAGACTACCTACTACAAAGGGATAGTACATAGTAACGCCGATGTAATGCGTCGGTGGCTCCATAGACTCCATCCTTAGATCAACCTAAAAAATGTATGAAGTTTTGCAGTATATTAAAGAGTCAGCAGGTGGTATAATAAGAAAGGTCTTTAAATGAGGAACAACCGCGCTATATAACATTTTCGTGCCACTTCTATAGTTTAGGCGCAGTAAGTGTGTATTGTATAGAGCGAAAAACACTCCCCACTCCTTTCAGTTATATCTCGAGTTCTGGCCAACCGATCGCACCAAGTTAGGTATCAAATCATAGGTCTTTAAATGAGGAACAACCGCGCTATATATCATTTTCGTGTCACTTCTATAGTTTAGGCGCAGTACTTGAAGGAGTGTATTTGTATAGAGCGAAAAACACGCCCCACTCCTTTCAGTCATATCTCGAGCTTTAGACAAACGATTACGCCAAGACAGGTATCAACTGACAGCCCTTTAAATGGGGAACAACCCCGCTCTATATCATTTTCGTGCCACTTCTATAGTTTAGGCGCAGTACTTGAAGGAGTGTATTTGTATAGAGCGAAAAACACTCCCCAATTCTTTCAGTCATATCTCGAGTTTTAGACAACCGATCGTGCCAAGATAGGTATCAAATGAAAGGTCTTTAAATAAGGAACAACCGCGCTCTATATCATTTTCGTGCCACTGCTACAATTTAGGCGCAGTACTTGAAGGAGCCGTCTCTCAACCGACCCTAAACCATCCCTCAACCTTCTCTTAACCGTCCCTCAACCTTTCCTCAACCTTCCCTCAACCGTCCGTCAACCGTACCTCAACCGTCCCTCAACCGCCCCACAACTCTCCCTCAACGTTACCTCAACTTTCCCTCAACCTTACCTCAACCTTTCCTCAACCTTCCCTCAACCTTGCTTCAACCGACCCTCAACCGTCCCTTAAATGGCCCTCAAACTTCCCTCAAACGTCCGTCAACCACCCCTCAACCTTCCCTCAACCTTCCCTCAACCACCACTCTACGGTCCCTCAACCGTCCCTTAACCGTCCCTCAACCATCCCTCAACCATCCCTCAACCAACCCTCAACCTTTTCTCAACCGTCTCACAACCGTTCCTCAACCGTCCCTCTACCGTCCCTGAACTTTCACTCAACCATCCCTCGACCGTCCTTCTACCTTCCCTCAACCGTCCCTCTACCTTCCCTCAAACGTCCCTCAACCATCCCTCAACCATCCATCAACCGTTCCTCAACCGTCCCTCAACCGTCCCTCAACTCTCCCTCAACGTTACCTCAACTTTCCCTCAACCTTACCTCAACCTTTCCTCAACCTTCCCTCAACCTTGCTTCAACCGACCCTCAACCGTCCCTTAAATGGCCCTCAAACTTCCCTCAAACGTCCCTCAACCACCCCTCAACCTTCCCTCAACCTTCCCTCAACCACCACTCTACGGTCCCTCAACCGTCCCTTAACCGTCCCTCAACCATCCCTCAACCATCCCTCAACCAACCCTCAACCTTTTCTCAACCGTCTCACAACCGTTCCTCAACCGTCCCTCTACCGTCCCTGAACTTTCACTCAACCATACCTCGACCGTCCTTCTACCTTCCCTCAACCGTCCCTCAACCATCCCTCAACCATCCCTCAACCATCCATCAACCGTTCCTCAACCGTCCCTCAACCGTCCTCAACCACCACTCTACGGTCCCTCAACCGTCCCTTAACCGTCCCTCAACCATCCCTCAACCATCCCTCAACCAACCTTCAACCTTTTCTCAACCGTCTCACAACCGTTCCTCAACCGTCCCTCTACCGTCCCTGAACTTTCACTCAACCATCCCTCGACCGTCCTTCTACCTGCCCTCAACCGTCCCTCAACCATCCCTCAACCATCCCTCAACCATCCATCAACCGTTCCTCAACCGTCCCTCAACCGTCCCTCAACCGTCCCTCAACCGTCCCTCAACTCTCCCTCAACGTTACCTCAACACTCCCTCAACCGTTCCTCAACCGTTCCTCAACCGTTCCTCAACCGTTCCTCAACCGTTCCTCAACCGTCCCTCGACCGTTCCTCAACCATCCCTCAACCGTCCCTCAACTGTCTCTCAAACGTCACTCAACCGTTCCTCAACCGTTCCTCAACCGTCCCTCAACCATCTGTCAACCATCCCTCAACCGTTCCTCAACCGTCCCTCGACCGTTCCTCAACCATTCCTCAACCGTCCCTCAACCTTCCTTCAACCGTCCCTCAACCGCCCCTCAACCGCACCTCAACCGCACCTCAACCGCCCCTCAACCGCCCCTCAACCGCCCCTCAACCGCCCCTCAACCGCCCCTCAACCGCCCCTCAACCGCCCCTCAACCGGCTAGCGGAGCGCTACCTACGGCTAGCGGAGCGCTACCTACGGCTAGCGGAGCGCTACCTACGGCCAGCGGAGCGCTACCTACTGCCAGCGGAGCCCTACATACTGCAAGCGAAGTTCTAAATACAGCCAGCGGAGCCCTACATACGGCCAGCGGAGCGCTACCTACTGCTAGCGGAGCCCTACCTACAGCCAGCGGAGCCCTACATATTGCCAGTGGAGCCCTACCTACGGCTAGCGGAGCCCTACCTACTGCCAACGGAGTCCTACCTACTGCCAACGGAGCCCTACCTACGGCCAGCGGAGCCCCACCTACGGCCAGCGGAGCCCTACCCACAGCCAGCGGAGCCCTACATATTGCCAGCGGAGCCCTACATACGGCCAGTGGATCTCTAACTACGGCCAATAGAGCTGTAACTACAGCCAGCGGAGCCCTACCTACTGTGGGCCGTAGGTAGGGCTCCGCGACGGTAGGTAGGGCTCCGCTGGCAGTAGGTAGCGCTCCGCTGGCCGTAGGTAGGGCTTCGCTGAAAGTAGGTAGGGCTCTGCTAGCCGTAGGTAGGGCTCTGCTAGCCGTAGGTAGGGCTCTGCTAGCCGTAGGTAGCGCTCCACTGGCAATATGTAGGGCTCCGCTGGCTGTGGGTAGGCTCCGCTGGCTGTGGGTAGGCCTCCGCTTGCAGTAGGTAGGGCTCCGCTGGCTGTAGTTACAGCTCTATTGGCCGTAGTTAGAGATCCACTGGCCGTAGGTGGGCTCCGTTGAGGGACGGTTGAGGGACGGTTGAGGGACGGTTGAGGGACGGTTGAGGGACGGTTGAGGGACGGTTGAGGGACGGATGAGGGACGGATGAGGGACGGATGAGGGACGGATGAGGGACGGTTGAGGGACGGTTGAGGGACGGTTGAGGGACGGTTGAGGGACGGTTAAGGGACGGTTGAGGGACGGTTGAGGGACGGTTGAGGGACGGTTGAGGGACGGTTGAGGGACGGTTGAGGGACGGTTGAGGGACGGTTGAGGGACGGTTGAGGGACGGTTGAGGGTCGGTTGAGGGTCGGTTGAGGGACGGTTGAGGGGCGGTTGAGGGACGGTTGAGGGACGGTTGTGGGACGGTTGAGGGACGGTTGAGGAACCGTTGAGGGACTGTTGAGGGACGGTTGAGCGAGGATTGAGGGACGGTTTAGGGTCGGTTGAAGGACGGTTAAAAGACGGTTGAGAGACGGTTGAGGGACGGTTGGGGGACGGTTGAGGGACGGTTGGGGGACGGTTGAGGGACGGTTGGGGGACGGTTGAGGGGCGGTTGAGGGGCGGTTGAGGGACGTTTGAGGGACGGTTGAGGGACGGTTGAGGGACGGTTGAGGAACCGTTGAGGGACTGTTGAGGGACGGTTGAGCGAGGGTTGAGGGACGGTTTAGGGTCGGTTGAAGTACGGTTAAGAGACGGTTGAGAGACGGTTGAGGGACGGTTGAGGGACGGTTGGGTTACGGTTGAGGGACGGTTGGGGGACGGTTGAGGGACGATTGAGGGTCGGTTGAGGGACGATTGAGGGACGGTTGAGGGACGGTTGAGGGTCGGTTGGGAGAAGGTTGAGGGATGGTTGAGGGATCGTAGAGGGGTGGTTGCGGGATGGTTGTGGGACGGTTGTGAGACGGTTGAGGGACGGTTGAGGGTCGGTTGAGGCAAGGTTGAGGGAAGGTTGAGGAAAGGTTGAGGGAAGGTTGAGGAGAGGTTGAGGGAAAGTTGAGATAAGGTTGAGGGACGGTTGAGGAACGGTTGATGGAGGGTTGAGGTTTGGTTGAGGCACGGTTGAGGGAAGGTAGAGGGACGGTCGAGGTATGGTTGAGGGACAGTTCAGGGTCGGTCGAGGGACGGTTGACGGACGGTTGTGGAACGGTTGACGGACGGTTGTGGAACGGTTGAGGGACGGTTGAGGGACGGTTGAGGTGCGGTTGAGGGACGGTTGAAGGACGGTTGAAGGACGGTTGAGGAACGGTTGAGGGACGGTTGACAGATGGTTGAGGGACGGTTAAGGGAAGGTTGAGGGAAGGTTGAGGGACGGTTGAGGGACGGTTGAGGTACGGTTGAAGGACGGTTGAGGAACGGTTGAGGGACGGTTGACAGATGGTTGAGGGACGGTTAAGGGAAGGTTGAGGGTCGGTTGAGGGACGGTTGAGGGTCGGTTGAGGGACGGTGGAGGGTCGGTTGAGGGACGGTTGGGGGACGGTTGAGGGTTGGTTGAGAGAAGGTTGAGGGAAGGTTGAGAGACGGTTGAGGTACGGTTGAGGGTGAGTTGCGGTTGAAGTTGAGGTTGAGCATGAGGTTAAAGTTGAAATTGAAATTGAGGTTAAGTTTGAGGTTACGATTGAGGTTGAGGTTGTCGTTGAGGTTGAGGTTGAGGTTGATGTTGATGTTGAGATTGAGGATAAGGTTGAAGTTGAAGATGAGTTTGTAGTTGATGTTGAGGTTGACGTTGACGTTGAGGCTAAGATTGAGATTGATGTTGAGGTTGACGACAGGTATCAACTGAAAGGTCTTTAAATGGGGAACAACCGCGCTCTATATCATTTTCGTGCCACTTCTATAGGTTAGGCGCAGTACTTGAAGGAGTGTATTTGTATAGAGCGAAAAACATGCCCCAATCCTTTCAGTCATATCTCGAGTTCTAGGCAACCGATCGCGCCAAGACATTTATCGAATGAAAGGACTTTAAATGGGGAACAACCGCGCTCTATATCATTTTCGTGCCTCTTCTAAAGGTTAGGCGCAGTACTTGAAGGAGTGTATTTGTATAGAGCGAAAAACACTCCCCACTCCTCTCAGTCATATCTTGAGTTCTGGCCAACCGATCGCGCCAGGTCAGGTATTAAATGAAAGGTCTTTAAATGAGAAACAACCGCGCTATATAACGTTTTCGTGCCACTTCTATAGTTTAGAAGAACATATACATATCCTACATATCTGCATATCTATCCTAACTTCCAACTTTACGAACTCAGCTGTTTGCTTGCCTTATATTTTCAGATATTCTACTATAAATATAAACAGTGACGCTATTCGAATTGAGGATTACTCGATATACTCGAATTTCAGCGGAAGACATTTTGGTAAGTTATACGCATGTACAGTTAACATCTGAACTTTTAATTTTATTGTATCAATATTTCCTAAATATTTCTTGGCTCTTTTTGTAACTATTTACACTATTGGTTGAATATATTGCAAGACTACCAACTACAAAGGGATAGTACATAGTAACGCCGATGTAATGCGTCGGTGGCTCCATAGACTCCATCCTTAGATCAACCTAATAAATGTATGAAGTTTTGCAGTATATTAAAGAGTCAGCAGGTGGTATAATAAGAAAGGAGTAGATCCATTATTTGCTGGAAAATATAAACTATAATCGACTAAGTTATAGAAACCCTAAAAGCTGAGGCTTTGTAATGGTTTAGTCTTATAACTCTAGCATACACAATTTACCGTAATTGAAGGAGCGTATTTGTATAGAGAGAAAAACACTCCGCACTCCTTTCAGTCATACCTCGAGTTTTAGACAACCGATCGCGCCAGGCCATATATCAAATGCAAGGTCTTTAAATGAGGAACAACCGCGCTATATAACATTTTCGTGTGACTTCTATAGTTTAGGCGCAGTACCTGAACGAGCGTATTTGTTTAGAGATAAAAACACTCCCCACTCCTTTCAGTCATATCTCTAGGTCTAGCCAACCGATCGCGCCAAGCCATATATCAAATGAAAGGTCTTTAAACTAGGAACAACCGCGCTATATAACCTTTTCGTGCCACTTCTATAGTTTAGGTGCAGTAAGTGTGTATTGTATAGAGCGAAAAACACTCCCCACTTTTTTCAGTTATATCTCGAGTTCTGGCCAACCGATCGTACCAAGTTAGGTATCAAATGATAGGTCTTTAAATGAGGAACAACCGCGCTATATATCATTTTCGTGTCACTTCTATAGTTTAGGCGCAGTACTTGAAGGAGTGTATTTGTATAGAGCGAAAAACACGCCCCACTCCTCTCAGTCATATGTCGAGTTTTAGACAAACGATCGCGCCAAGACAGGTATCAGATGACAGCCCTTTAAATGGGGAACAACCCCGCTCTATATCATTTTCGTGCCACTTCTATAGTTTAGGCGCAGTACTTGAAGGAGTGTATTTGTATAGAGCGAAAAACTTTCCCCACTTCTTTCAGTCATATCTTGAGTTGTGGCCAACCGATCGCGCCACGTCAGGTATCAAATGAAAGGTCTTTAAATAAGGAACAACCGCGCTCTATATCATTTTCGTGCCACTTCTATAGTTTAGGCGCAGTAAGTGTGTATTTTATAGAGCGAAAAGCACTCCCCACTCCTTTCAGTTATATCTCGAGTTCTGGCCAACCGATCGCACCAAGAAAGGTATTAAATGATAGGTCTTTAAATGAGGAACAACCGCACTATATATCATTTTCCTGTCACTTCTATAGTTTAGGCGCAGTACTTGAAGGAGTGTATTTGTATAGAGCGAAAAACACTCCCCAATTCTTTCAGTCATATCTAGAGTTTTAGACAACCGATCGTGCCAAGACAGGTATCAAAAGAAAAGTCTTTAAATAAGGAACAACCGCGCTCTATATCATTTTCATGCCACTTCTATAATTTAGGCGCAGTACTTGAAGGAGCCGTCCCTCAACCGACCCTAAACCGTACCTCAACCTTCTCTTAACCGTCCCTCAACCTTCCCTCAACCTTTCCTTAACCGTCCCTCAAACATCTGTCAACCGTTCCTTAACCGTCCTTCAACCGTCCCTCAACCGTAACTCAACCGTCCCTCAACCGTCCTACAACCATCCCTCAACCATCCATCAACCGTTCCTCAACCATCCCTCAACCGTCCCTGAACTCTCCTTCAACGTTACCTCAACTTTCCCTCAACCTTACCTCAACCTTTCCTCAACCTTTCCTCAACCTTCCCTCAACCTTCCCTCAACCGACCCTCAACCTTCCCTCAACCGTCCCTCAACCGACCCTGAACTGTCCCTCAACCATACCTCGACCGTCCCTCTACCTTCCCTCAACCGTCCCTCAACCATCCCTCAACCCTCCATCAACCGTCCCTCAACAGTCCCTCAACCGTCCCTCAACCGTCCCTCAACCGTCCCTCAACCGTCCCTCAACCGTCCCTCAACCGTCCCACAACCGTCCTACAACCGCCCCTCAACCGTCCCTCAACCGACCCTCAACCGTCCCTCAACCTTCTCTTAACCGTCCCTCAACCTTCCCTCAACCTTTCCTTAACCGTCCCTCAAACATCTGTCAACCGTTCCTCAACCGTCCTTCAACCGTCCCTCAACCGTCCCTCTACCTTCCCTCAACCATCCCTCAACCATCCCTCAACCCTCCAGCAACCGTTCCTCAACCGTCCCTCAACCGTCCCTCAACCGTCCCTCAACCTTATCTCAACTTTCCCTCAACCTTACCTCAACCTTTCCTCAACCTTCCCTCAACCTTGCCTCAACCGACCCTCAACCGTCCCTCAAATGGTCCTCAAACGTCCCTCAAACGTCCCTCAACATCCCCTCAACCTTCCCTCAAACGACCCTTAACCACCCCTCTAAGGTCCCTCAACCGTCCCTTAACCGTCCCTCAACCATCCCTCAACCATCCCTCAACCTTCCCTTAACCGTCCCTCAACCATCTCACAACCGTCCCACAACCATCCCGCAACCACCCCTCTACGGTCCCTCAACCGTCCCTCAACGATCCCTCAACCATCCCTCAACCTTCCTCCAACCGAGCCTCAACCGTCCCTCAACCGTCCCTCAACCGTAACTCAACCGTCCCTCAACCGTCCCTCAACCGTCCCTCAACCGTCCCCCAACCGTCCCTCAACCGTACCTCAACCATCCCTCCGTCCCTCAACCGACCCTCCACCGACCCTCAACCGACCCTCAACCGACCCTCAACCGTCCCTCAACCGTCCCTCAACCGTCCCTCAACCGTTCCTCAACCGTACCTCAACCGTTCCTCAACCGTACCTCAACTCTCCCTCAAATGGCCCTCAAACGTCCCTCAAACGTCCCTCAACCACACCTCAACCTTCCCTCAACCGTCCCTCAACCGTACCTCAACCGTCCCTCAACAGTCCCACAACCATCCCTCAACCGTCCCTCAACCGTTCCTCAACCGTCCCTCGACCGTCCCTGAACTTTCACTCAACCATCCCTCGACCGTCCCTCTACCTTCCCTCAACCGTCCCTCAACCATCCCTCAACCATCCATCAACCGTCCCTCAACCGTCCCTCAACCGTCCCTCAACCGTCCCTCAACCGTCCCTCAACCGTCCCCCAACCGTCCCTCAACCGTACCTCAACCATCCCTCCGTCCCTCAACCGACCCTCCACCGACCCTCAACCGACCCTCAACCGACCCTCAACCGACCCTCAACCGACCCTCAACCGTCCCTCAACCGTCCCTCAACCGTTCCTCAACCGTACCTCAACCGTTCCTCAACCGTACCTCAACTCTCCCTCAAATGGCCCTCAAACGTCCCTCAAACGTCCCTCAACCACACCTCAACCTTCCCTCAACCGTCCCTCAACCGTACCTCAACCGTCCCTCAACAGTCCCACAACCATCCCTCAACCGTCCCTCAACCGTTCCTCAACCGTCCCTCGACCGTCCCTGAACTTTCACTCAACCATCCCTCGACCATCCCTCAACCATCCCTCAACCTTCCCTTAACCGTCCCTCAACCATCTCACAACCGTCCCACAACCATCCCGCAACCACCCCTCTACGGTCCCTCAACCGTCCCTCAACCATCCCTCAACAGTCCCTCAACGGTTCCTCAACCGTCCCTCAACCGTCTCTCAACCGTCCCTCAAACGTCCCTCAACCGTCCCTCAACCGTCCCTCAACCGTCCCTCAACCGTCCCCCAACCGTCCCTCAACCGTACCTCAACCATCCCTCCGTCCCTCAACCGACCCTCCACCGACCCTCAACCGACCCTCAACCGACCCTCAACCGACCCTCAACCGTCCCTCAACCGTCCCTCAACCGTTCCTCAACCGTACCTCAACTCTCCCTCAAATGGCCCTCAAACGTCCCTCAACCACACCTCAACCTTCCCTCAACCGTCCCTCAACCGTCCCTCAACCGTACCTCAACCGTCCCTCAACAGTCCCACAACCATCCCTCAACTGTCCCTCAACCGTTCCTCAACCGTCCCTCGACCGTCCCTGAACTTTCACTCAAGCATCCCTCGACCGTCCCTCTACCTTCCCTCAACCGTCCCTCAACCATCCCTCAACCATCCATCAACCGTTCCTCAACCGTCCCTCAACCATCCCTCAACCGTCCCTCAACTCTTCCTCAACGTTACCTCAACTTTCCCTCAACCTTTTCTCAACCTTTTCTCAACCTTCCCTCAACCGACCCTCAACCGACCCTCAACCGACCCTCAACCGACCCTCAACCGACCCTCAACCGACCCTCAACCGACCCTCAACCGACCCTCAACCAACCCTCACCCGACCCTCAACCTTCCCTCAACCACCACTCTACGGTCCCTCTACCGTCCCTTAACCGTCCCTCAACCATCCCTCAACCATGCCCCAACCTTCCCTCAACCGTCCCTCAACCGTCTCACAACCTTCCTACAACCATCCCTCCGTCCCTCAACCGTCCCTCAACCGATCCCTCAACCGACCCTCAACCTTCCCTCAAGCGTCCCTCAACCGTCCCTCAACCGTCCCTCAACCGTCCCTCAACCGTCCCTCAACCGTCCCTCAACCGTCCTTCAACCGTTCCTCAACCGTTCCTCAACCGTTCCTCAACCGTTCCTCAACCGTTCCTCAACCATTCCTGAACCGTTCCTCAACCGTTCCTCAACCGTCCCTCGACCGTCCCTCAACCAAACCCTCAACCGTCCCTCAACCGTCCGTCAACCGTCCCTCAACCGACCCTCAACCGACCCTCAACCGACCCTCAACCGACCCTCAACCGACCCTCAACCGACCCTCAACCGACCCTCAACCGACCCTCAACCGACCCTCAACCGACCCTCAACCGACCCTCAACCGACCCTCAACCGACCCTCAACCGTCCCTCAACCGTCCCTCAACCGTCCCTCAACCGTCCTTCAACCGTTCCTCAACCATTCCTCAACCGTTCCTCAACCGTCCCTCAACCGAACCCTCAACCATCCTACCTACTTCAGCGGAGCCCTACCCACAGCCAGCGGAGCCCTACATATTGCCAGTGGAGCCCTACCTACGGCTAGCGGAGCGCTACCTACGGCTAGCGGAGCGCTACCTACGGCTAGCGGAGCGCTACCTACGGCCAGCGGAGCGCTACCTACTGCCAACGGAGTCCTACCTACTGCCAACGGAGCCCTACCTACGGCCAGCGGAGCCCCACCTACGGCCAGCGGAGCCCTACCCACAGCCAGCGGAGCCCTACATACGGCCAGTGGATCTCTAACTACGGCCAATAGAGCTGTAACTACAGCCAGCGGAGCCCTACCTACTGTGGGCCGTAGGTAGGGCTGCGCTGGCCTTAGGTAGGGCTCCGCTGGCAGTAGGTAGGGCTCCGCTGGCAGTAGGACGCGCTCCGCTGGCCGTAGGTAGGGCTTCGCTGAACGTAGGTAGGGCTCTGCTAGCCGTAGGTAGGGCTCTGCTAGCCGTAGGTAGCGCTCCATTGGCAATATGTAGGGCTCCGCTGGCTGTGGGTAGGCTCCGCTGGCTGTGGGTAGGCCTCCGCTGGGCATAGGTAGGGCTTCGCTGGCCGTAGCTAGGGCTCCGCTTGCAGTAGGTAGGGCTCCGCTGGCTGTAGTTACAGCTCTATTGGCCGTAGTTAGAGATCCACTGGCCGTAGGTAGGGCTCCGCTGGCCGTATGTAGGGCTCCGCTGGAAGTAGGTAGGACGGTTGAGGATTCGGTTGAGGGACGGTTGAGGAACGGTTGAAAGACGGTTGAGGAACGGTTGGGGACGGTTGAGGGACGGTTGAGGGACGGTTGAGGAACGGTTGAGGAACGGTTGAGGAACGGTTGAGGTACGGTTGAGGGACGGTTGAGGGACCGGTTGAGGGACCGGTTGAGGGACGGTTGAGGGACGGTTGAGGGACGGTTGAGGGACGGTTGAGGGACGGTTGAGGGACGGTTGAGGGACGGTTGAGGGACGGTTCAGGGACGGTTGAGGGACGGTTGAGGGACGGTTGAGGGACGGTTGAGGGACGGTTGAGGGTCGATTGAGGGTCGGTTGAGGAACCGTTGAGGGACTGTTGAGGGACGGTTGAGCGAGGGTTGAGGGACGGTTTAGGGTCAGTTGAAGGACGGTTAAGAGACGGTTGAGAGAAAGTTGAGGGACGGTTGAGGAACGGTTGAGGGACGGTGGGGGGACGGTTGAGGGACGGTTGAGGGACGGTTGTGGGACGGTTGAGGGACGGTTGAGGAACCGTTGAGGGACTGTTGAGGGACGGTTGAGCGAGGATTGAGGGACGGTTTAGGGTCGGTTGAAGGACGGTTAAAAGACGGTTGAGAGACGGTTGAGGGACGGTTGGGGGACGGTTGAGGGACGGTTGAGGGACGGTTGGGGGACGGTTGAGGGACGGTTGAGGGGCGGTTGAGAGACGGTTGAGGGACGGTTGAGGGACGGTTGGGTTACGGTTGAGGGACGGTTGGGGGACGGTTGAGGGACGATTGAGGGTCGGTTGAGGGACGATTGAGGGACGGTTGAGGGACGGTTGAGGGTCGGTTCGGAGAAGGTTGAGGGATGGTTGAGGGATGGTTGAGGGATCGTAGAGGGGTGGTTGCGGGATGGTTGTGGGACGGATGTGAGACGGTTGAGGGACGGTTGAGGGTCGGTTAAGGCAAGGTTGAGGGAAGGTTGAGGAAAGGTTGAGGGAAGGTTGAGGAGAGGTTGAGGGAAAGTTGAGATAAGGTTGAGGGACGGTTGAGGAACGGTTGATGGAGGGTTGAGGTTTGGTTGAGGCACGGTTGAGGGAAGGTAGAGGGACGGTCGAGGTATGGTTGAGGGACAGTTCAGGGTCGGTCGAGGGACGGTTGACGGACGGTTGTGGAACGGTTGAGGGACGGTTGAGGGACGGTTGAGGTGCGGTTGAGGGACGGTTGAAGGACGGTTGAGGAACGGTTGAGGGACGGTTGACAGATGGTTGAGGGACGGTTAAGGGAAGGTTGAGGGAAGGTTGAGGGACGGTTGAGGGACGGTTGAGGTACGGTTGAAGGACGGTTGAGGAACGGTTGAGGGACGGTTGACAGATGGTTGAGGGACGGTTGACAGATGGTTGAGGGACGGTTAAGGGAAGGTTGAGGGTCGGTTGAGGGACGGTTGACGGTCGGTTGAGGGACGGTTGAGGGTCGGTTGAGGGACGGTGGAGGGTCGGTTGAGGGACGGTTGGGGGACGGTTGAGGGTTGGTTGAGAGAAGGTTGAGGGAAGGTTGAGAGACGGTTGAGGTACGGTTGAGGGTGAGTTGCGGTTGAAGTTGAGGTTGAGCATGAGGTTAAAGTTGAAATTGAAATTGAGGTTAAGCTTGAGGTTACGATTGAGGTTGAGGTTGTCGTTGAGGTTGAGGTTGATGTTGAGATTGAGATTGAGGATAAGGTTGAAGTTGAAGATGAGTTTGTAGTTGATGTTGAGGTTGACGTTGACGTTGACGTTGAGGCTAAGATTGAGATTGATGTTGAGGTTGACGACAGGTATCAACTGAAAGGTCTTTAAATGGGGAACAACCGCGCTCTATATCATTATCGTGCCACTTCTATAGTTTAGGCTCAGTACTCGAATGAGTTTATTTGTATAGAGCGAAAAACATGCCCCAATCCTTTCAGTCATATCTCGAGTTCTAGGCAACCGATCGCGCCAAGACATTTATCGAATGAAAGGCCTTTAAATGGGGAACAACCGCGCTCTATATCATTTTCGTGCCTCTTCTAAAGGTTAGGCGCAGTACTTGAAGGAGTGTATTTGTATAGAGCGAAAAACACTCCCCACTCCTCTCAGTCATATCTTGAGTTCTGGCCAACCGATCGCGCCAAGTCAGGTATTAAATGAAAGGTCTTTAAATGAGGAACAACCGCGCTCTATATCATTTTCGTGCAACTTCTATAGTTTAGAAGAAATATACATATCCTACATATCTGCATATCTATCCTAACTTCCAACTTTACTAACTCAGCTGTTTGCTTGCCTTATATTTTCAGATATTCTACTATAAATATAAACAGTGACGCTATTCGAATTGAGGATTACTCGATATACTCGAATTTCAGCGGAAGACATTTTGGTAAGTTATACGCATGTACAGTTAACATCTGAACTTTTAATTTTATTGTATCCATATTTCCTAAATATTTTTTGGCTCTTTTTGTAACTATTTATACTATTGGTTGAATATATTGCAATACTACCAACTACAAAGGGATAGTACATAGTAACGCCGATGTAATGCGTCGGTGGCTCCATAGACTCCATCCTTAGATCAACCTAATAAATGTATGAAGTTTTGCAGTATATTAAAGAGTCAGCAGGTGGTATAATAAGAAAGGAGTAGATCCATTATTTGCTGGAAAATATAAACTATAATCGACTAAGTTATAGAAAGCCTAAAAGCTGAGGCTTTGTAATGGTTTAGTCTTATAACTCTAGCATACACAATTTAAAGTAATTGAAGGAGCGTATTTGTATAGAAAGAAAAACACTCCGCACTCCTTTCAGTCATACCTCGAGTTTTAGACAACCGATCGCGCCAGGCCATATATCAAATGCAAGGTCTTTAAATGAGGAACAACCGCGCTATATAACATTTTCGTGTCACTTCTATAGTTTAGGCGCAGTACCTGAACGAGCGTATTTGTTTAGAGATAAAAACACTCCCCACTCCTTTCAGTCATATCTCTAGGTCTAGCCAACCGATCGCGCCAAGCCATATATCAAATGAAAGGTCTTTAAATGAGGAACAACCGCGCTATATAACATTTTCGTGCCACTTCTATAGTTTAGGTGCAGTAAGTGTGTATTGTATAGAGCGAAAAACACTCCCCACTTCTTTCAGTTATATCTCGAGTTCTGGCCAACCGATCGTACCAAGTTAGGTATCAAATGATAGGTCTTTAAATGAGGAACAACCGCGCTATATATCATTTTCGTGTCACTTCTATAGTTTAGGCGCAGTACTTGAAGGAGTGTATTTGTATAGAGCGAAAAACACGCCCCACTCCTCTCAGTCATATCTCGAGTTTTAGACAAACGATCGCGCCAAGACAGGTATCAAATGACAGCCCTTTAAATGGGGAACAACCCCGCTCTATATCATTTTCGTGCCACTTCTATAGTTTAGGCGCAGTACTTGAAGGAGTGTATTTGTATAGAGCGAAAAACTTTCCCCACTTCTTTCAGTCATATCTTGAGTTGTGGCCAACCGATCGCGCCACGTCAGGTATCAAATGAAAGGTCTTTAAATAAGGAACAACCGCGCTCTATATCATTTTCGTGCCACTTCTATAGTTTAGGCGCAGTAAGTGTGTATTTTATAGAGCGAAAAGCACTCCCCACTCCTTTCAGTTATATCTCGAGTTCTGGCCAACCGATCGCACCAAGAAAGGTATTAGATTATAGGTCTTTAAATGAGGAACAACCGCACTATATATCATTTTCCTGTCACTTCTATAGTTTAGGCGCAGTACTTGAAGGAGTGTATTTGTATAGAGCGAAAAACACTCCCCAATTCTTTTAGTCATATCTAGAGTTTTAGACAACCGATCGTGCCAAGACAGGTATCAAATGAAAGGTCTTTAAACAAGGAACAACCGCGCTCTATATCATTTTCGTGCCACTTCTATAATTTAGGCGCAGTACTTGAAGGAGCCGTCCCTCAACCGACCCTAAACCGTCCCTCAACCTTCTCTTAACCGTCCCTCAACCTTTCCTTAACCGTCCCTCAAACATCTGTCAACCGTTCCTCAACCGTCCTTCAACCGTCCCTCAACCGTAACTCAACCGTCCCTCAACCGTCCCACAACCATCCCTCAACCATCCATCAACCGTTCCTCAACCATCCCTCAACCGTCCCTGAACTCTCCTTCAACGTTACCTCAACTTTCCCTCAACCTTACCTCAACCTTTCCTCAACCTTCCCTCAACCTTCCCTCAACCGACCCTCAACCTTCCCTCAACCGTCCCTCAACCGACCCTGAACTGTCCCTCAACCATACCTCGACCGTCCCTCTACCTTCCCTTAACCGTCCCTCAACCATCCCTCAACCCTCCATCAACCGTCCCTTAACCGTCCCTCAACCGTCCCTCAACCGTTCCTCAAGCGTTCCTCAACCGTTCCGCAACCGTTCCGCAACCGTTCCTCAACCATCCCTCAACCGTCCCTCAACCGTCCCTCAACCGTCCCTCAACCGTCCCTCAACCGTCCCTCAACCGTCCCTCAACCGTCCCTCAACCGTCCCTCAACCGTCCCACAACCGCCCCTCAACCGTCCCTCAACCGACCCTCAACCGTCCCTCAACCTTCTCTTAACCGTCCCTCAACCTTCCCTCAACCTTTCCTTAACCGTCCCTCAAACATCTGTCAACCGTTCCTCAACCGTCCTTCAACCGTCCCTCAACCGTCCCTCTACCTTCCCTCAACCGTCCCTCAACCATCCCTCAACCCTCCATCAACCGTTCCTCAACCGTCCCTCAACCGTCCCTCAACCGTCCCTCAACCTTATCTCAACTTTCCCTCAACCTTACCTCAACCTTTCCTCAACCTTCCCTCAACCTTGCCTCAACCGACCCTCAACCGTCCCTCAAATGGTCCTCAAACGTCCCTCAAACGTCCCTCAACATCCCCTCAACCTTCCCTCAAACGACCCTTAACCACCCCTCTAAGGTCCCTCAACCGTCCCTTAACCGTCCCTCAACCATCCCTCAACCATCCCTCAACCTTCCCTTAACCGTCCCTCAACCATCTCACAACCGTCCCACAACCATCCCGCAACCACCCCTCTACGGTCCCTCAACCGTCCCTCAACCGTCCCTCAACCGTCCCTCAACCGTCCCTCAACCGTCCCTCAACCGTCCCTCAACCGTCCCTCAACCGTCCCTCAACCGTTCCCCATCCGTCCCTCAACCGTCCCTCATCCGTCCCTCAACCGTCCCTCAACCGTCCCTCAACCGTCCCTCAACCGTCCCTAAACCGTCCCTCAACCCTCGCTCAACCGTCCCTCAACAGTCCCTCAACGGTTCCTCAACCGTCCCTCAACCGTCCCTCAACCGTCCCTCAACCGTCCCTCAACCGTCCCTCAACCGTCCCTCAACCGTCCCTCAACCGTTCCTCATCCGTCCCTCAACCGTCCCTCATCCGTCCCTCAACCGTCCCTCAACCGTCCCTCAACCGTCCCTCAACCGTCCCTAAACCGTCCCTCAACCCTCGCTCAACCGTCCCTCAACAGTCCCTCAACGGTTCCTCAACCGTCCCTCAACCGTCTCTCAACCGTCCCTCAAACGTCCCTCAACCGTCCCTCAACCGTCCCTCAACCGTCCCCCAACCGTCCCTCAACCGTACCTCAACCGTCCCTCAACCGACCCTCCACCGACCCTCAACCGACTTTCAACCGACCCTCAACCGACCCTCAACCGACCCTCAACCGTCCCTCAACCGTCCCTCAACCGTCCCTCAACTCTCCCTCAAATGGCCCTCAAACGTCCCTCAAACGTCCCTCAACCACACCTCAACCTTCCCTCAACCGTCCCTCAACCGTACCTCAACCGTCCCTCAACAGTCCCACAACCATCCCTCAACCGTCCCTCAACCGTTCCTCAACCGTCCCTCGACCGTCCCTGAACTTTCACTCAACCATCCCTCGACCATCCCTCGACCGTCCCTCTACCTTCCCTCAACCGTCCCTCAACCATCCCTCAACCATCCATCAACCGTTCCTCAACCGTCCCTCAACCTTCCCTCAACCGTCCCTCAACTCTCCCTCAACGTTACCTCAACTTTCCCTCAACCTTTTCTTAACCTTTTCTCAACCTTCCCTCAACCGACCCTCAACCGACCCTCAACCGACCCTCAACCAACCCTCACCCGACCCTCAACCTTCCCTCAACCACCACTCTAAGGTCCCTCTACCGTCCCTTAACCGTCCCTCAACCATCGCTCAACCATCCCCCAACCTTCCCTCAACCGTCCCTCAACCGTCTCACAACCTTCCTACAACCATCCCTCCGTCCCTCAACCGTCCCTCAACCGACCCTCAACCTTCCCTCAAGCGTCCCTCAACCGTCCCTCAACCGTCCCTCAACCGTCCCTCAACCGTCCCTCAACCGTCCCTCAACCGTCCCTCAACCGTCCCTCAACCGTCCCTCAACCGTCCCTCAACCGTCCCTCATCCGTTCCTCAACCGTTCCTCAACCGTTCCTCAACCATTCCTGAACCGTTCCTCAACCGTTCCTCAACCGTCCCTCGACCGTCCCTCAACCAAACCCTCAACCGTCCCTCAACCGTCCCTCAACCGTCCCTCAACCGTCCCTCAACCGTCCTTCAACCGTTCCTCAACCATTCCTCAACCGTTCCTCAACCGTTCCTCAACCATCCTACCTACTTCAGCGGAGCCCTACCCACAGCCAGCGGAGCCCTACATATTGCCAGTGGAGCCCTACCTACGGCTAGCGGAGCGCTACCTACGGCCAGCGGAGCGCTACCTACTGCCAGCGGAGCCCTACCTACTGCCAGCGGAGCCCTACATACTGCAAGCGAAGTTCTAACTACAGCCCGCGGAGCCCTACATACGGCCAGCGGAGCGCTACCTACTGCCAGCGGAGCCCTACCTACGCCCAGCGGAGCCCTACCTACGGCGGGCGGAGCCCTACCTACGGCCAGCGGAGCCCTACCCACAGCCAGCGGAGCCCTACCCACAGCCAGCGGAGCTCTACATATTGCCAGCGGGCAATATGGCTGTGGGTAGGGCTCCACCCGCCGTAGGTAGGGCTCCGCTGGCTGTGGGTAGGCCTCCGCTGGGCATAGGTAGGGCTCCGCTGGCCGTAGCTAGGGCTCCGCTGGCCGTAGCTAGGGCTCCGCTGGCCGTAGCTAGGGCTCCGCTGGCCGTAGCTAGGGCTCCGCTTGCAGTAGCTAGGGCTCCGCGGGCCGTAGCTAGGGCTCCGCTGGCCGTAGCTAGGGCTCCGCTGGCCGTAGCTAGGGCTCCGCTGGCCGTAGCTAGGGCTCCGCTTGCAGTAGCTAGGGCTCCGCTGGCTGTAGTTACAGCTCTATTGGCCGTTGTTAGAGATCCACTGGGCGTAGGTAGGGCTCCGCTGGCCGTATGTAGGGCTCCGCTGGAAGTAGGTAGGACGGTTGAGGGACGGTTGAGGGACGGTTGAGGGACGGTTGAGGGACGGTTGAGGGACGGTTGAGCGAGGGTTGAGGGACGGTTGAGCGAGGGTTGAAGGTCGGTTTAGGGACGGTTGAAGGGCTGTTGAGGGACGGTTGGGGGACGGTTGACGGACGGTTGAGGGACGGTTGAGGGACGGTTGAGGGACGGTTGAGGTACGGTTGAGGGACGGTTGAGGGACTGTTGAGGGACGGTTGAGGGACGGTTGAGGGACGGTTGAGGGACGGTTGAGGGACGGTTGAGGGACGGTTGAGGGACGGTTGAGGGTCGGTTGGGGGAAGGTTGAGGGACGGTTGAGGGACCGTAGAGGGGTGGTTGCGGGATGGTTGTGGGACGGTTGTGAGACGGTTGAGGGACGGTTAAGGGAAGGTTGAGGGATGGTTGAGGGATGGTTGAGGGACGGTTAAGGGACGGTTGAGGACCATTTGAGGGACGGTTGAGGGTCGGTTGAGGCAAGGTTGAGGGAAGGTTGAGGAAAGGTTGAGGTAAGCTTGAGGGAAAGTTGAGATAAGGTTGAGGAACGGTTGATGGAGGGTTGAGGGATGGTTGAGGGACGGTTGAGGGAAGGTAGAGGGACGGTCGAGGTTTGGTTGAGGGACAGTTCAGGGTCGGTCGAGGGACGGTTGAGGGACGGTTGAGGAACGGTTGAGGATCGGTTGAGGGACGATTGAGGTACGGTTGAGGGACGGTTGAAGGACGGTTGAGGAACGGTTGAGGGACGGTTGACAGATGGTTGAGGGACGGTTAAGGAAAGGTTGAGGGAAAGTTGAGGGACGGTTGAGGGACGGTTGAGGTACGGTTGACGGACGGTTGAAGGACGGTTGAGGAACGGTTGAGGGACGGTTGACAGATGGTTGAGGGACGGTTAAGGGAAGGTTGAGGGTCGGTTGAGGGACGGTTGAGGGTCGGTTGAGGGACGGTTGAGGGTCGGTTGAGGGACGGTTGAGGGGCGGTTGAGGGACGGTTGGGGGACGGTTGAGGGTCGGTTGAGAGAAGGTTGAGGGAAGGTTGAGAGACGGTTGAGGTACGGTTGAGGTTGAAGTTAAGGTTGAGGTTGAGGTTGAGGTTGAGGTTGTCGTTGAGGTTGAGGTTGAGGTTGAGGTTGATGTTGAGATTGAGATTGAGATTGAGGATGAGCTTGAAGTTGAAGATGAGTTTGTAGTTGATGTTGAGGTTGACGTTGACGTTGAGGCTAAGATTGAGATTGATGTTGAGGTTGAAGACGGGTATCAACTGAAAGGTCTTTAAATGGGGAACAACCGCGCTCTATAACATTTTCGTGCCACTTCTATAGGTTAGGCGCAGTACTTGAAGGAGTGTATTTGTATAGAGCGAAAAACACTCCCCACTCCTCTCAGTCATATCTTGAGTTCTGGCCAACCGATCGCGCCAAGTCAGGTATTAAATAAAAGGTCTTTAAATGAGAAACAACCGCGCTATATAACGTTTTAGTGCCACTTCTATAGTTTAGGCTCAGTACTTGAATGAGTGTATTTGTATAGAGCGAAAAACATGCCCCAATCCTTTCAGTCATATCTCGAGTTCTAGGCAACCGATCGCGCCAAGACAGGTATCAAATGAAAGGCCTTTAAATGGGGACCAACCGCGCTCTATATCATTTTCGAGTCACTTCTAAAGGTTAGGCGCAGTACTTGAAGGAGTGTATTTGTATAGAGCGAAAAACAGTCCCCACTCCTCTCAGTCATATCTTGAGTTCTGGCCAACCGATCGCGCCAGGTCAGGTATTAAATGAAAGGTCTTTAAATGAGGAACAACTGCGATCTATATCATTTTCGTGCCACTTCTATAGTTTAGGCGCAGTAAGTGTGTATTTTATAGAGCGAAAAACACTCCCCACTCCTTTCAGTTATATTTGGAGTTCTGGCCAACCGATCGCACAAAGACAGGTATCAAATGATAGCTCTTTAAATGAGGAACAACCGCACTATATATCATTTTGATGTCGCTTCTATAGTTTAGGCACAGTACTTGAAGAGCGAAAAACACTCCCCAATTCTTTCAGTCATATCTCGAGTTTCAGACAACCGATCGTGCCAAGACAGGTATCAAACGATAGCTCTTTAAATGAGGAACAACCGCGCTCTATATCATTTTCGAGCCACTTCTAAAGATTAGGCGCAGTACTTGAAGAAGTGTATTTGTATAGAGCAAAAAACACTCCCCACTCCTCTCAGTCATATCTTGAGTTCTGGCCAACCGATCGCGCCAGGTCAGGTATTAAATGAAAGGTCTTTAAATGAGGAACAACCGCGCTCTATATCATTTTCGTGCCACTTCTATAGTTTAGGCGCAGTAAGTGTGTATTTTATAGAGCGAAAAATACTCCCCAACTGATAGGTCTTTAAATGAGGAACAACCGCACTATATATCATTTTCATGTCACTTCTATAGTTTAGGCGCAGTACTAGAAGGAGTGTATTTGTATAGAGCGAAAAACACTCCCCAATTCTTTCAGTCATATCTCGAGTTTCAGACAACCGATCGTGCCAAGACAGGTATCAAATGAAAGGTCTTTAAATAAGGAACAACCGCGCTCTATATAATTTTCGTGCCACTTCTGTAATTTAGGCGCAGTACTTGAAGGAGCCGTCTCTCAACCGACCTTAAACTGTCCCTCAACCTTCTCTTAACCGTCCGTCAACCTTCCCTCAACCTTCCCTTAACCTTCCCTTAACCTTCCCTCAACCATCTGTCAACCGTTCCTCAACCGTCCTTCAACCGTCCCTCAACCGTCCCACAACTATCCCTTAACCGTCCCTCAACCGTCCCTCAACAGTCCCTCAACGGTTCCTCAACCGTCCCTCAACCGTCCCTCAACCGTCCCTCAACCGTCCCTTAACCGTCCCTCAACCGTCCCTCAACCGTCCCTCAACCGTCCCTCAACCGTCCCTCAACCGTCCCTCAACCGTCCCTCAACCGTCCCTCAACCGTCCCTCAACCGTCTCACAACCGTCCCACAACCATCCCTACGTCCCTCAACCGTCCTTCAACCGTCCCTCAACCTTCCCTCAACCTTCCCTCAACCTTCCCTCAACCTTCCCTCAACCTTCCCTCAACCTTCCCTCAACCTTCCCTCAACCTTCCCTCAACCTTCCCTCAACCGTCCCTCAACCGTCTCTCAACCGTCCCTCAAACGTCCCTCAACCGTCCCTCAACCGTCCCTCAACCGTCCCCCAACCGTCCCTCAACCGTACCTCAACCGTCCCTCAACCGACCCTCCACCGACCCTCAACCGACTTTCAACCGACCCTCAACCGACCCTCAACCGACCCTCAACCGTCCCTCAACCGTCCCTCAACCGTCCCTCAACTCTCCCTCAAATGGCCCTCAAACGTCCCTCAAACGTCCCTCAACCACACCTCAACCTTCCCTCAACCGTCCCTCAACCGTACCTCAACCGTCCCTCAACAGTCCCACAACCATCCCTCAACCGTCCCTCAACCGTTCCTCAACCGTCCCTCGACCGTCCCTGAACTTTCACTCAACCATCCCTCGACCATCCCTCGACCGTCCCTCTACCTTCCCTCAACCGTCCCTCAACCATCCCTCAACCATCCATCAACCGTTCCTCAACCGTCCCTCAACCTTCCCTCAACCGTCCCTCAACTCTCCCTCAACGTTACCTCAACTTTCCCTCAACCTTTTCTTAACCTTTTCTCAACCTTCCCTCAACCGACCCTCAACCGACCCTCAACCGACCCTCAACCAACCCTCACCCGACCCTCAACCTTCCCTCAACCACCACTCTAAGGTCCCTCTACCGTCCCTTAACCGTCCCTCAACCATCGCTCAACCATCCCCCAACCTTCCCTCAACCGTCCCTCAACCGTCTCACAACCTTCCTACAACCATCCCTCCGTCCCTCAACCGTCCCTCAACCGACCCTCAACCTTCCCTCAAGCGTCCCTCAACCGTCCCTCAACCGTCCCTCAACCGTCCCTCAACCGTCCCTCAACCGTCCCTCAACCGTCCCTCAACCGTCCCTCAACCGTCCCTCAACCGTCCCTCATCCGTTCCTCAACCGTTCCTCAACCGTTCCTCAACCATTCCTGAACCGTTCCTCAACCGTTCCTCAACCGTCCCTCGACCGTCCCTCAACCAAACCCTCAACCGTCCCTCAACCGTCCCTCAACCGTCCCTCAACCGTCCCTCAACCGTCCCTCAACCGTCCCTCAACCGTCCTTCAACCGTTCCTCAACCATTCCTCAACCGTTCCTCAACCGTTCCTCAACCATCCTACCTACTTCAGCGGAGCCCTACCCACAGCCAGCGGAGCCCTACATATTGCCAGTGGAGCCCTACCTACGGCTAGCGGAGCGCTACCTACGGCCAGCGGAGCGCTACCTACTGCCAGCGGAGCCCTACCTACTGCCAGCGGAGCCCTACATACTGCAAGCGAAGTTCTAACTACAGCCCGCGGAGCCCTACATACGGCCAGCGGAGCGCTACCTACTGCCAGCGGAGCCCTACCTACGCCCAGCGGAGCCCTACCTACGGCGGGCGGAGCCCTACCTACGGCCAGCGGAGCCCTACCCACAGCCAGCGGAGCCCTACCCACAGCCAGCGGAGCTCTACATATTGCCAGCGGGCAATATGGCTGTGGGTAGGGCTCCACCCGCCGTAGGTAGGGCTCCGTTGGCAGTAGGTAGGGCTCCGTTGGCAGTAGGTAGGGCTCCGCTGGCCGTAGGTAGGGCTTCGCTGACCCTAGGTAGGGCTCCGCTAGCCGTAGGTAGCGCTCCACTGGCAATATGTAGGGCTCCGCTGGCTGTGGGTAGGCCTCCGCTGGGCATAGGTAGGGCTCCGCTGGCCGTAGCTAAGGCTCCGCTGGCCGTAGCTAGGGCTCCGCTGGCCGTAGCTAGGGCTCCGCTGGCCGTAGCTAGGGCTCCGCTGGCCGTAGCTAGGGCTCCGCTGGCCGTAGCTAGGGCTCCGCTGGCCGTAGCTAGGGCTCCGCTGGCCGTAGCTAGGGCTCCGCTGGCCGTAGCTAGGGCTCCGCGGGCCGTAGCTAGGGCTCCGCTGGCCGTAGCTAGGGCTCCGCTTGCAGTAGGTAGGGCTCCGCTGGCTGTAGTTACAGCTCTATTGGCCGTTGTTAGAGATCCACTGGGCGTAGGTAGGGCTCCGCTGGCCGTATGTAGGGCTCCGCTGGAAGTAGGTAGGACGGTTGAGGGACGGTTGAGGGACGGTTGAGGGACGGTTGAGGGACGGTTGAGGGACGGTTGAGCGAGGGTTGAGGGACGGTTGAGCGAGGGTTGAAGGTCGGTTTAGGGACGGTTGAAGGGCTGTTGAGGGACGGTTGGGGGACGGTTGACGGACGGTTGAGGGACGGTTGAGGGACGGTTGAGGGACGGTTGAGGTACGGTTGAGGGACGGTTGAGGGACTGTTGAGGGACGGTTGAGGGACGGTTGAGGGACGGTTGAGGGACGGTTGAGGGACGGTTGAGGGACGGTTGAGGGACGGTTGAGGGTCGGTTGGGGGAAGGTTGAGGGACGGTTGAGGGACCGTAGAGGGGTGGTTGCGGGATGGTTGTGGGACGGTTGTGAGACGGTTGAGGGACGGTTAAGGGAAGGTTGAGGGACGGTTGAGGGACGGTTGAGGGACGGTTGAGCGAGGGTTGAGGGACGGTTGAGCGAGGGTTGAAGGTCGGTTTAGGGACGGTTGAAGGGCTGTTGAGGGACGGTTGGGGGACGGTTGACGGACGGTTGAGGGACGGTTGAGGGACGGTTGAGGGACGGTTGAGGTACGGTTGAGGGACGGTTGAGGGACTGTTGAGGGACGGTTGAGGGACGGTTGAGGGACGGTTGAGGGACGGTTGAGGGACGGTTGAGGGACGGTTGAGGGACGGTTGAGGGACGGTTGAGGGTCGGTTGGGGGAAGGTTGAGGGACGGTTGAGGGACCGTAGAGGGGTGGTTGCGGGATGGTTGTGGGACGGTTGTGAGACGGTTGAGGGACGGTTGAGCGAGGGTTGAGGGACGGTTGAGCGAGGGTTGAAGGTCGGTTTAGGGACGGTTGAAGGGCTGTTGAGGGACGGTTGGGGGACGGTTGACGGACGGTTGAGGGACGGTTGAGGGACGGTTGAGGGACGGTTGAGGTACGGTTGAGGGACGGTTGAGGGACTGTTGAGGGACGGTTGAGGGACGGTTGAGGGACGGTTGAGGGACGGTTGAGGGACGGTCGAGGTTTGGTTGAGGGACAGTTCAGGGTCGGTCGAGGGACGGTTGAGGGACGGTTGAGGAACGGTTGAGGATCGGTTGAGGGACGATTGAGGTACGGTTGAGGGACGGTTGAAGGACGGTTGAGGAACGGTTGAGGGACGGTTGACAGATGGTTGAGGGACGGTTAAGGAAAGGTTGAGGGAAAGTTGAGGGACGGTTGAGGGACGGTTGAGGTACGGTTGACGGACGGTTGAAGGACGGTTGAGGAACGGTTGAGGGACGGTTGACAGATGGTTGAGGGACGGTTAAGGGAAGGTTGAGGGTCGGTTGAGGGACGGTTGAGGGTCGGTTGAGGGACGGTTGAGGGTCGGTTGAGGGACGGTTGAGGGGCGGTTGAGGGACGGTTGGGGGACGGTTGAGGGTCGGTTGAGAGAAGGTTGAGGGAAGGTTGAGAGACGGTTGAGGTACGGTTGAGGGTGAGTTGCGGTTGAAGTTGAGGTTGAGCATGAGGTTAAAGTTGAAATTGAAAGTGAGGTTAAGCTTGAGGTTACGATTGATGTTGAGGTTGAAGTTAAGGTTGAGGTTGAAGTTAAGGTTGAGGTTGAGGTTGAGGTTGAGGTTGTCGTTGAGGTTGAGGTTGAGGTTGAGGTTGATGTTGAGATTGAGATTGAGATTGAGGATGAGCTTGAAGTTGAAGATGAGTTTGTAGTTGATGTTGAGGTTGACGTTGACGTTGAGGCTAAGATTGAGATTGATGTTGAGGTTGAAGACGGGTATCAACTGAAAGGTCTTTAAATGGGGAACAACCGCGCTCTATAACATTTTCGTGCCACTTCTATAGGTTAGGCGCAGTACTTGAAGGAGTGTATTTGTATAGAGCGAAAAACACTCCCCACTCCTCTCAGTCATATCTTGAGTTCTGGCCAACCGATCGCGCCAAGTCAGGTATTAAATAAAAGGTCTTTAAATGAGAAACAACCGCGCTATATAACGTTTTAGTGCCACTTCTATAGTTTAGGCTCAGTACTTGAATGAGTGTATTTGTATAGAGCGAAAAACATGCCCCAATCCTTTCAGTCATATCTCGAGTTCTAGGCAACCGATCGCGCCAAGACAGGTATCAAATGAAAGGCCTTTAAATGGGGACCAACCGCGCTCTATATCATTTTCGAGTCACTTCTAAAGGTTAGGCGCAGTACTTGAAGGAGTGTATTTGTATAGAGCGAAAAACAGTCCCCACTCCTCTCAGTCATATCTTGAGTTCTGGCCAACCGATCGCGCCAGGTCAGGTATTAAATGAAAGGTCTTTAAATGAGGAACAACTGCGATCTATATCATTTTCGTGCCACTTCTATAGTTTAGGCGCAGTAAGTGTGTATTTTATAGAGCGAAAAACACTCCCCACTCCTTTCAGTTATATTTGGAGTTCTGGCCAACCGATCGCACAAAGACAGGTATCAAATGATAGCTCTTTAAATGAGGAACAACCGCACTATATATCATTTTGATGTCGCTTCTATAGTTTAGGCACAGTACTTGAAGAGCGAAAAACACTCCCCAATTCTTTCAGTCATATCTCGAGTTTCAGACAACCGATCGTGCCAAGACAGGTATCAAACGATAGCTCTTTAAATGAGGAACAACCGCGCTCTATATCATTTTCGAGCCACTTCTAAAGATTAGGCGCAGTACTTGAAGAAGTGTATTTGTATAGAGCAAAAAACACTCCCCACTCCTCTCAGTCATATCTTGAGTTCTGGCCAACCGATCGCGCCAGGTCAGGTATTAAATGAAAGGTCTTTAAATGAGGAACAACCGCGCTCTATATCATTTTCGTGCCACTTCTATAGTTTAGGCGCAGTAAGTGTGTATTTTATAGAGCGAAAAATACTCCCCAACTGATAGGTCTTTAAATGAGGAACAACCGCACTATATATCATTTTCATGTCACTTCTATAGTTTAGGCGCAGTACTAGAAGGAGTGTATTTGTATAGAGCGAAAAACACTCCCCAATTCTTTCAGTCATATCTCGAGTTTCAGACAACCGATCGTGCCAAGACAGGTATCAAATGAAAGGTCTTTAAATAAGGAACAACCGCGCTCTATATAATTTTCGTGCCACTTCTGTAATTTAGGCGCAGTACTTGAAGGAGCCGTCTCTCAACCGACCTTAAACTGTCCCTCAACCTTCTCTTAACCGTCCGTCAACCTTCCCTCAACCTTCCCTTAACCTTCCCTTAACCTTCCCTCAACCATCTGTCAACCGTTCCTCAACCGTCCTTCAACCGTCCCTCAACCGTCCCACAACTATCCCTTAACCGTCCCTCAACCGTCCCTCAACAGTCCCTCAACGGTTCCTCAACCGTCCCTCAACCGTCCCTCAACCGTCCCTCAACCGTCCCTCAACCGTCCCTTAACCGTCCCTCAACCGTCCCTCAACCGTCCCTCAACCGTCCCTCAACCGTCCCTCAACCGTCCCTCAACCGTCCCTCAACCGTCCCTCAACCGTCTCACAACCGTCCCACAACCATCCCTACGTCCCTCAACCGTCCTTCAACCGTCCCTCAACCTTCCCTCAACCTTCCCTCAACCTTCCCTCAACCTTCCCTCAACCTTCCCTCAACCTTCCCTCAACCTTCCCTCAACCTTCCCTCAACCTTCCCTCAACCTTCCCTCAACCTTCCCTCAACCGTCCCTCAACCGACCCTTAACCGACCCTCAACTGACCCTCAACTGACAGCCAGCGGAGCCCTACATATTGCCAGTGGAGCGCTACCTACGGCTAGCGGAGCCCTACCTATGGCCAGCGGGCAATATGTAGGGCTCCGCTAGCCATAGGTAGGGCTCCGCTAGCCGTAGGTATTGCCCGCTGGCCATAGGTAGGGCTCCGCTGGCCATAGGTAGGGCTCCGCTGGCCTTAGGTAGGGCTCCGCTGGCAGTAGGTAGCGCTCCGCTGGCAGTAGGTAGGGCTTCGCTGACCGTAGGTAGGGCTTTGCTGACCGTAGGTAGGGCTCCGCTAGCCGTAGGTAGCGCTCCACTTGCAATATGTAGGGCTGCGCTGGCTGTGGGTAGGCCTCCGCTGGCTGTGGGTAGGCCTCCGCTGGGCATAGGTAGGGCTCCGCTGGCCGTAGCTAGGGCTCCGCTTGCAGTAGGTAGGGCTCCGCTGGCTGTAGTTACAGCTCTATTGGCCGTAGTTAGAGATCCAATGGCTGTAGGTAGGGCTCCGCTGGCCGTATGTAGGGCTCCGCTGGAAGTAGGTAGGACGGTTGAGGATTCGGTTGAGGGACGGTTGAGGAACGGTTGAAAGACGGTTGAAAGACGGTTGAGGGACCATTGGCCCTCCATTGGCCGTAGTTAGAGCTCCACTGGCCGTAGGTAGGCCTCCGCTGGCCGTAGGTAGGGCTCCGCTGGCCGTAGGTAGGGCTCCGCTGAAGTAGGTAGGACGGTTGAGGGTTCGGTTGAGGGACGGTTGAGGGACGGTTGAGGGACGGTTGAGGGACGGTTGAGGGACGGTTGATGGACGGTTGATGGACGGTTGAGGGACGGTTGAGGGACGGTTGAGGGACGGTTGAGGGACGGTTGAGGGACGGTTGAGGGATGGTTGAGGGACGGTTGAGGGACGGTTGAGGGACGGTTGAGGGACGGTTGAGGGTCGGTTGGGGGAAGGTTGAGGGATGGTTGAGGGATGGTTGAGGCAAGGTTGAGGGAAGGTTGAGGAAAGGTTGAGGTAAGGTTGAGGGAAAGTTGTCGTAAGGTTGAGGTAAGGTTGAGGGACGGTTGAGGGACGGTTGAGGAACGGTTGACAGAAGGTTGAGGGACGGTTGAGGTACGGTTGACGGACGGTTGAAGGACGGTTGAGGAACGGTTGAGGGACAGTTGAGAGATGGTTGAGGGACGGTTGAGGGTCGGTTGAGGGACGGTTGAGGGTCGGTTGAGGGACGGTTGAGGGTCGGTTGAGGGACGGTTGAGGGGCGGTTGTGGGACGGTTGAGGGACGGTTGAGGGACGGTTGAGAGACGGTTGAGGGACGGTTGAGGGACGGTTGAGGGACGGTTGAGGGACGGTTGAGGGACGGTTGAGGGTCGGTTGAGGGACGGTTGAGGGTCGGTTGAGGGACGGTTGAGGGTCGGTTGAGGGACGGTTGGGGGACGGTTGAGGGTTGGTTGAGAGAAGGTTGAGGGAAGGTTGAGAGACGGTTGAGGTACGGTTGAGGGTGAGTTGCGGTTAAAGTTGAGGTTGAGCATGAGGTTAAAGTTGAAATTGAAATTGAGGTTAAGCTTGAGGTTACGATTGAGGTTGAGGTTGTCGTTGAGGTTGAGGTTGAGGTTGATGTTGAGATTGAAATTGAGGATAAGGTTGAAGTTGAAGATGAGTTTGTAGTTGACGTTGAGGCTAAGATTGAGATTGATGTTGAGGTTGACGACAGGTATCAACTGAAAGGTCTTTAAATGGGGAACAACCGCGCTCTATATCATTTTCGTGCCACTTCTATAGGTTAGGCGCAGTACTTGAAGGAGTGTATTTGTATAGAGCGAAAAACACTCCCCACTCCTCTCAATCATATCTTGAGTAGTGGCCAACCGATCGCGCCAAGTCAGGTATTAAATGAAAGGTCTTTAAATGAGGAACAACCGCGCTCTATATCATTTTCGTGCCACTTCTATAGGTTAGGCGCAGTACTTGAAGGAGTGTATTTGTATAGATCGAAAAACACTCCCCACTCCTCTCAGTCATATCTCGAGTTCTAGGCAACCGATCGCGCCAAGACATGTATCGAATGAAAGGCCTTTAAATGGGGAACAACCGCGCTCTATATCATTTTCGTGCCTCTTCTAAAGGTTAGGCGCAGTACTTGAAGGAGTGTATTTGTATAGAGCGAAAAACACTCCCCACTCCTCTCAATCATATCTTGAGTAGTGGCCAACCGATCGCGCCAAGTCAGGTATTAAATGAAAGGTCTTTAAATGAGGAACAACCGCGCTCTATATCATTTTCGTGCAACTTCTATAGTTTAGAAGAAATATACATATCCTACATATCTGCATATCTATCCTAACTTCCAACTTTACTAACTCAGCTGTTTGCTTGCCTTATATTTTCAGATATTCTACTATAAATATAAACAGTGACGCTATTCGAATTGAGGATTACTCAAAATACTCGAATTTCAGCGGAAGACATTTTGGTAAGTTATACGCATGTACAGTTAACATCTGAACTTTTAATTTTATTGTATCCATATTTCCTAAATATTTCTTGGCTCTTTTTGTAACTATTTACACTATTGGTTGAATATATTGCAAGACTACCAACTACAAAGGGATAGTACATAGTAACGCCGATGTAATGCGTCGGTGGCTCCATAGACTCCATCCTTAGATCAACCTAATAAATGTATGAAGTTTTGCAGTATATTGAAGAGTCAGCAGGTGGTATAATAAGAAAGGAGTAGATCCATTATTTGCTGGAAAATATAAACTATAATCGACTAAGTTATAGAAAGCCTAAAAGCTGAGGCTTTGTAATGGTTTAGTCTTATAACTCTAGCATACACAATTTACCGTAATTGAAGGAGCGTATTTGTATAGAGAGAAAAACACTCCGCACTCCTTTCAGTCATATCTCGAGTTTTAGACAACCGATCGCGCCAGGCCATATATGAAATGCAAGGTCTTTAAATGAGGAACAACCGCGCTATATAACATTTTCGTGTCACTTGTATAGTTTAGGCGCAGTACCTGAACGAGCGTATTTGTATAGAGCGAAAAACACTCCCCAATTCTTTCAGTCATATCTCGAGTTTCAGACAACCGATCGTGCCAAGACAGGTATCAAACGATAGCTCTTTAAATGAGGAACAACCGCGCTCTATATCATTTTCGAGCCACTTCTAAAGATTAGGCGTAGTACTTGAAGGAGTGTATTTGTATAGAGCAAAAAACACTCCCCACTCCTCTCAGTCATATCTTGAGTTCTGGCCAACCGATCGCGCCAGGTCAGGTATTAAATGAAAGGTCTTTAAATGAGGAACAACCGCGCTCTATATCATTTTCGTGCCACTTCTATAGTTTAGGCGCAGTAAGTGTGTATTTTATAGAGCGAAAAATACTCCCCACTCCTTTCAGTTATATCGCGAGTTCTGGCCAACTGATAGGTCTTTAAATGAGGAACAACCGCACTATATATCATTTTCATGTCACTTCTATAGTTTAGGCGCAGTACTAGAAGGAGTGTATTTGTATAGAGCGAAAAACACTCCCCAATTCTTTCAGTCATATCTCGAGTTTCAGACAACCGATCGTGCCAAGACAGGTATCAAATGAAAGGTCTTTAAATAAGGAACAACCGCGCTCTATATCATTTTCGTGCCACTTCTGTAATTTAGGCGCAGTACTTGAAGGAGCCGTCTCTCAACCGACCCTAAACTGTCCCTCAATCTTCTCTTAACCGTCCGTCAACCTTCCCTCAACCTTCCCTTAACCTTCCCTTAACCTTCCCTCAACCATCTGTCAACCGTTCCTCAACCGTCCTTTAACCGTCTCTCAACCGTCCCTCAACCGTCCCTCAACCGTCCCACAACCATCCCTTAACCGTCCCTCAACCGTCCCTCAACCTTCCCTCAACCTTCCCTCAACCTTCCCTCAACCTTCCCTCAACCTTCCCTCAACCTTCCCTCAACCGTCCCTCAACCGACCCTTAACCGACCCTCAACTGACCCTTAACCGACCCTTAACCGTCCCTCAACCGACCCTCAACCGTCCCTCAACCGTCCCTTAACCGTCCCTCAACCGTCCCT
Organism: Thecophora atra; assembly: GCA_937620795.1. NCBI lineage: Eukaryota > Metazoa > Arthropoda > Insecta > Diptera > Conopidae > Thecophora > Thecophora atra. The sequence continues at coordinate 30,176,836 of OW569397.1, read as the reverse complement.
CAACCGTCCCTCAACCGTCCCTCAACCGTCCCTCAACCGTCCCTCAACCGTCTCACAACCGTCCCACAACCATCCCTACGTCCCTCAACCGTCCCTCAACCTTCCCTCAACCTTCCCTCAACCTTCCCTCAACCTTCCCTCAACCTTCCCTCAACCTTCCCTCAACCGTCCCTCAACCGACCCTTAACCGACCCTCAACTGACCCTCAACTGACAGCCAGCGGAGCCCTACATATTGCCAGTGGAGCGCTACCTACGGCTAGCGGAGCCCTACCTATGGCCAGCGGGCAATATGTAGGGCTCCGCTGGCCATAGGTAGGGCTCCGCTAGCCGTAGGTAGCGCTCCACTGGCAATATGTAGGGCTCCGCTGGCAGTAGGTAGCGCTCCGCTGGGAGTAGGTAGGGCTTCGCTGACCGTAGGTAGGGCTTTGCTGACCGTAGGTAGGGCTCCGCTAGCCGTAGGTAGCGCTCCACTTGCAATATGTAGGGCTGCGCTGGCTGTGGGTAGGCCTCCGCTGGCTGTGGGTAGGCCTCCGCTGGGCATAGGTAGGGCTCCGCTGGCCGTAGCTAGGGCTCCGCTGGCCGTAGCTAGGGCTCCGCTTGCAGTAGGTAGGGCTCCGCTGGCTGTAGTTACAGCTCTATTGGCCGTAGTTAGAGATCCACTGGCTGTAGGTAGGGCTCCGCTGGCCGTATGTAGGGCTCCGCTGGAAGTAGGTAGGACGGTTGAGGATTCGGTTGAGGGACGGTTGAGGAACGGTTGAAAGACGGTTGAAAGACGGTTGAGGGACCATTGGCCCTCCATTGGCCGTAGTTAGAGCTCCACTGGCCGTAGGTAGGCCTCCGCTGGCCGTAGGTAGGGCTCCGCTGGCAGTAGGTAGGGCTCCGCTGGCCGTAGGTAGGGCTCCGCTGGCCGTAGGTAGGGCTCCGCTGAAGTAGGTAGGACGGTTGAGGGTTCGGTTGAGGGACGGTTGAGGGACGGTTGAGGGACGGTTGAGGGACGGTTGAGGGACGGTTGAGGGACGGTTGATGGACGGTTGATGGACGGTTGAGGGACGGTTGAGGGACGGTTGAGGAACGGTTGAGGGACGGTTGAGGGACGGTTGAGGGATGGTTGAGGGACGGTTGAGGGACGGTTGAGGGACGGTTGAGGGACGGTTGAGGGTCGGTTGGGGGAAGGTTGAGGGATGGTTGAGGGATGGTTGAGGCCAGGTTGAGGGAAGGTTGAGGAAAGGTTGAGGTAAGGTTGAGGGAAAGTTGTCGTAAGGTTGAGGTAAGGTTGAGGGACGGTTGAGGGACGGTTGAGGAACGGTTGACAGAAGGTTGAGGGACGGTTGAGGTACGGTTGACGGACGGTTGAAGGACGGTTGAGGAACGGTTGAGGGACAGTTGAGAGATGGTTGAGGGACGGTTGAGGGTCGGTTGAGGGACGGTTGAGGGTCGGTTGAGGGACGGTTGAGGGTCGGTTGAGGGACGATTGAGGGGCGGTTGTGGGACGGTTGAGGGACGGTTGAGGGACGGTTGAGAGACGGTTGAGGGACGGTTGAGGGACGGTTGAGGGACGGTTGAGGGACGGTTGAGGGACGGTTGAGGGTCGGTTGAGGGACGGTTGAGGGTCGGTTGAGGGACGGTTGAGGGTCGGTTGAGGGACGGTTGGGGGACGGTTGAGGGTTGGTTGAGAGAAGGTTGAGGGAAGGTTGAGAGACGGTTGAGGTACGGTTGAGGGTGAGTTGCGGTTAAAGTTGAGGTTGAGCATGAGGTTAAAGTTGAAATTGAAATTGAGGTTAAGCTTGAGGTTACGATTGAGGTTGAGGTTGTCGTTGAGGTTGAGGTTGAGGTTGAGGTTGATGTTGAGATTGAGATTGAGGATAAGGTTGAAGTTGAAGATGAGTTTGTAGTTGACGTTGAGGCTAAGATTGAGATTGATGTTGAGGTTGACGACAGGTATCAACTGAAAGGTCTTTAAATGGGGAACAACCGCGCTCTATATCATTTTCGTGCCACTTCTATAGGTTAGGCGCAGTACTTGAAGGAGTGTATTTGTATAGAGCGAAAAACACTCCCCACTCCTCTCAGTCATATCTTGAGTTCTGGCCAACCGATCGCGCCAGGTCAGGTATTAAATGAAAGGTCTTTAAATGAGGAACAACCGCGCTCTATATCATTTTCGTGCCACTTCTATAGTTTAGGCGCAGTAAGTGTGTATTTTATAGAGCGAAAAATACTCCCCAACTGATAGGTCTTTAAATGAGGAACAACCGCACTATATATCATTTTCATGTCACTTCTATAGTTTAGGCGCAGTACTAGAAGGAGTGTATTTGTATAGAGCGAAAAACACTCCCCAATTCTTTCAGTCATATCTCGAGTTTCAGACAACCGATCGTGCCAAGACAGGTATCAAATGAAAGGTCTTTAAATAAGGAACAACCGCGCTCTATATAATTTTCGTGCCACTTCTGTAATTTAGGCGCAGTACTTGAAGGAGCCGTCTCTCAACCGACCTTAAACTGTCCCTCAACCTTCTCTTAACCGTCCGTCAACCTTCCCTCAACCTTCCCTTAACCTTCCCTTAACCTTCCCTCAACCATCTGTCAACCGTTCCTCAACCGTCCTTCAACCGTCCCTCAACCGTCCCACAACTATCCCTTAACCGTCCCTCAACCGTCCCTCAACAGTCCCTCAACGGTTCCTCAACCGTCCCTCAACCGTCCGTCAACCGTCCCCCAACCGTCCCTCAACAGCCCTTCAACCGTCCCTAAACCGACCTTCAACCCTCGCTCAACCGTCCCTCAACCGTCCCTCAACCGTCCCTCAACCGTCCCTCAACCGTCCCTCAACCGTCTCACAACCGTCCCACAACCATCCCTACGTCCCTCAACCGTCCTTCAACCGTCCCTCAACCTTCCCTCAACCTTCCCTCAACCTTCCCTCAACCTTCCCTCAACCTTCCCTCAACCTTCCCTCAACCTTCCCTCAACCTTCCCTCAACCTTCCCTCAACCGTCCCTCAACCGACCCTTAACCGACCCTCAACTGACCCTCAACTGACAGCCAGCGGAGCCCTACATATTGCCAGTGGAGCGCTACCTACGGCTAGCGGAGCCCTACCTATGGCCAGCGGGCAATATGTAGGGCTCCGCTAGCCATAGGTAGGGCTCCGCTAGCCGTAGGTATTGCCCGCTGGCCATAGGTAGGGCTCCGCTGGCCATAGGTAGGGCTCCGCTGGCCTTAGGTAGGGCTCCGCTGGCAGTAGGTAGCGCTCCGCTGGCAGTAGGTAGGGCTTCGCTGACCGTAGGTAGGGCTTTGCTGACCGTAGGTAGGGCTCCGCTAGCCGTAGGTAGCGCTCCACTTGCAATATGTAGGGCTGCGCTGGCTGTGGGTAGGCCTCCGCTGGCTGTGGGTAGGCCTCCGCTGGCTGTGGGTAGGCCTCCGCTGGGCATAGGTAGGGCTCCGCTGGCCGTAGCTAGGGCTCCGCTTGCAGTAGGTAGGGCTCCGCTGGCTGTAGTTACAGCTCTATTGGCCGTAGTTAGAGATCCAATGGCTGTAGGTAGGGCTCCGCTGGCCGTATGTAGGGCTCCGCTGGAAGTAGGTAGGACGGTTGAGGATTCGGTTGAGGGACGGTTGAGGAACGGTTGAAAGACGGTTGAAAGACGGTTGAGGGACCATTGGCCCTCCATTGGCCGTAGTTAGAGCTCCACTGGCCGTAGGTAGGCCTCCGCTGGCCGTAGGTAGGGCTCCGCTGGCCGTAGGTAGGGCTCCGCTGAAGTAGGTAGGACGGTTGAGGGTTCGGTTGAGGGACGGTTGAGGGACGGTTGAGGGACGGTTGAGGGACGGTTGAGGGACGGTTGATGGACGGTTGATGGACGGTTGAGGGACGGTTGAGGGACGGTTGAGGGACGGTTGAGGGACGGTTGAGGGACGGTTGAGGGATGGTTGAGGGACGGTTGAGGGACGGTTGAGGGACGGTTGAGGGACGGTTGAGGGTCGGTTGGGGGAAGGTTGAGGGATGGTTGAGGGATGGTTGAGGCAAGGTTGAGGGAAGGTTGAGGAAAGGTTGAGGTAAGGTTGAGGGAAAGTTGTCGTAAGGTTGAGGTAAGGTTGAGGGACGGTTGAGGGACGGTTGAGGAACGGTTGACAGAAGGTTGAGGGACGGTTGAGGTACGGTTGACGGACGGTTGAAGGACGGTTGAGGAACGGTTGAGGGACAGTTGAGAGATGGTTGAGGGACGGTTGAGGGTCGGTTGAGGGACGGTTGAGGGTCGGTTGAGGGACGGTTGAGGGTCGGTTGAGGGACGGTTGAGGGGCGGTTGTGGGACGGTTGAGGGACGGTTGAGGGACGGTTGAGAGACGGTTGAGGGACGGTTGAGGGACGGTTGAGGGACGGTTGAGGGACGGTTGAGGGACGGTTGAGGGTCGGTTGAGGGACGGTTGAGGGTCGGTTGAGGGACGGTTGAGGGTCGGTTGAGGGACGGTTGGGGGACGGTTGAGGGTTGGTTGAGAGAAGGTTGAGGGAAGGTTGAGAGACGGTTGAGGTACGGTTGAGGGTGAGTTGCGGTTAAAGTTGAGGTTGAGCATGAGGTTAAAGTTGAAATTGAAATTGAGGTTAAGCTTGAGGTTACGATTGAGGTTGAGGTTGTCGTTGAGGTTGAGGTTGAGGTTGATGTTGAGATTGAAATTGAGGATAAGGTTGAAGTTGAAGATGAGTTTGTAGTTGACGTTGAGGCTAAGATTGAGATTGATGTTGAGGTTGACGACAGGTATCAACTGAAAGGTCTTTAAATGGGGAACAACCGCGCTCTATATCATTTTCGTGCCACTTCTATAGGTTAGGCGCAGTACTTGAAGGAGTGTATTTGTATAGAGCGAAAAACACTCCCCACTCCTCTCAATCATATCTTGAGTAGTGGCCAACCGATCGCGCCAAGTCAGGTATTAAATGAAAGGTCTTTAAATGAGGAACAACCGCGCTCTATATCATTTTCGTGCCACTTCTATAGGTTAGGCGCAGTACTTGAAGGAGTGTATTTGTATAGATCGAAAAACACTCCCCACTCCTCTCAGTCATATCTCGAGTTCTAGGCAACCGAACGCGCCAAGACATGTATCGAATGAAAGGCCTTTAAATGGGGAACAACCGCGCTCTATATCATTTTCGTGCCTCTTCTAAAGGTTAGGCGCAGTACTTGAAGGAGTGTATTTGTATAGAGCGAAAAACACTCCCCACTCCTCTCAATCATATCTTGAGTAGTGGCCAACCGATCGCGCCAAGTCAGGTATTAAATGAAAGGTCTTTAAATGAGGAACAACCGCGCTCTATATCATTTTCGTGCAACTTCTATAGTTTAGAAGAAATATACATATCCTACATATCTGCATATCTATCCTAACTTCCAACTTTACTAACTCAGCTGTTTGCTTGCCTTATATTTTCAGATATTCTACTATAAATATAAACAGTGACGCTATTCGAATTGAGGATTACTCAAAATACTCGAATTTCAGCGGAAGACATTTTGGTAAGTTATACGCATGTACAGTTAACATCTGAACTTTTAATTTTATTGTATCCATATTTCCTAAATATTTCTTGGCTCTTTTTGTAACTATTTACACTATTGGTTGAATATATTGCAAGACTACCAACTACAAAGGGATAGTACATAGTAACGCCGATGTAATGCGTCGGTGGCTCCATAGACTCCATCCTTAGATCAACCTAATAAATGTATGAAGTTTTGCAGTATATTGAAGAGTCAGCAGGTGGTATAATAAGAAAGGAGTAGATCCATTATTTGCTGGAAAATATAAACTATAATCGACTAAGTTATAGAAAGCCTAAAAGCTGAGGCTTTGTAATGGTTTAGTCTTATAACTCTAGCATACACAATTTACCGTAATTGAAGGAGCGTATTTGTATAGAGAGAAAAACACTCCGCACTCCTTTCAGTCATATCTCGAGTTTTAGACAACCGATCGCGCCAGGCCATATATGAAATGCAAGGTCTTTAAATGAGGAACAACCGCGCTATATAACATTTTCGTGTCACTTGTATAGTTTAGGCGCAGTACCTGAACGAGCGTATTTGTATAGAGCGAAAAACACTCCCCAATTCTTTCAGTCATATCTCGAGTTTCAGACAACCGATCGTGCCAAGACAGGTATCAAACGATAGCTCTTTAAATGAGGAACAACCGCGCTCTATATCATTTTCGAGCCACTTCTAAAGATTAGGCGTAGTACTTGAAGGAGTGTATTTGTATAGAGCAAAAAACACTCCCCACTCCTCTCAGTCATATCTTGAGTTCTGGCCAACCGATCGCGCCAGGTCAGGTATTAAATGAAAGGTCTTTAAATGAGGAACAACCGCGCTCTATATCATTTTCGTGCCACTTCTATAGTTTAGGCGCAGTAAGTGTGTATTTTATAGAGCGAAAAATACTCCCCACTCCTTTCAGTTATATCGCGAGTTCTGGCCAACTGATAGGTCTTTAAATGAGGAACAACCGCACTATATATCATTTTCATGTCACTTCTATAGTTTAGGCGCAGTACTATAAGGAGTGTATTTGTATAGAGCGAAAAACACTCCCCAATTCTTTCAGTCATATCTCGAGTTTCAGACAAGCGATCGTGCCAAGACAGGTATCAAATGAAAGGTCTTTAAATAAGGAACAACCGCGCTCTATATCATTTTCGTGCCACTTCTGTAATTTAGGCGCAGTACTTGAAGGAGCCGTCTCTCAACCGACCCTAAACTGTCCCTCAATCTTCTCTTAACCGTCCGTCAACCTTCCCTCAACCTTCCCTTAACCTTCCCTTAACCTTCCCTCAACCATCTGTCAACCGTTCCTCAACCGTCCTTTAACCGTCTCTCAACCGTCCCTCAACCGTCCCTCAACCGTCCCACAACCATCCCTTAACCGTCCCTCAACCGTCCCTCAACAGTCCCTCAACGGTTCCTCAACCGTCCCTCAACCGTCCCACAACCGCCCCTCAACCGCCCCACAACCGTCCCTCAACCGTCCCTCAACCGCCCCTCAACCGTCCCTTAACCGACCCTTAACCGTCCCTCAACCGTCCCTCAACCGTCCCTCAACCGTCCCTTAACCGTCCCTCAACCGTCCCTCAACCGTCCCTCAACCGTCCCTCAACCGTCCCTCAACCGTCCCTCAACCGTCTCACAACCGTCCCACAACCATCCCTACGTCCCTCAACCGTCCCTCAACCTTCCCTCAACCTTCCCTCAACCTTCCCTCAACCTTCCCTCAACCTTCCCTCAACCGTCCCTCAACCGACCCTTAACCGACCCTCAACTGACCCTCAACTGACAGCCAGCGGAGCCCTACATATTGCCAGTGGAGCGCTACCTACGGCTAGCGGAGCCCTACCTATGGCCAGCGGGCAATATGTAGGGCTCCGCTGGCCATAGGTAGGGCTCCGCTAGCCGTAGGTAGCGCTCCACTGGCAATATGTAGGGCTCCGCTGGCAGTAGGTAGCGCTCCGCTGGGAGTAGGTAGGGCTTCGCTGACCGTAGGTAGGGCTTTGCTGACCGTAGGTAGGGCTCCGCTAGCCGTAGGTAGCGCTCCACTTGCAATATGTAGGGCTGCGCTGGCTGTGGGTAGGCCTCCGCTGGCTGTGGGTAGGCCTCCGCTGGGCATAGGTAGGGCTCCGCTGGCCGTAGCTAGGGCTCCGCTGGCCGTAGCTAGGGCTCCGCTTGCAGTAGGTAGGGCTCCGCTGGCTGTAGTTACAGCTCTATTGGCCGTAGTTAGAGATCCACTGGCTGTAGGTAGGGCTCCGCTGGCCGTATGTAGGGCTCCGCTGGAAGTAGGTAGGACGGTTGAGGATTCGGTTGAGGGACGGTTGAGGAACGGTTGAAAGACGGTTGAAAGACGGTTGAGGGACCATTGGCCCTCCATTGGCCGTAGTTAGAGCTCCACTGGCCGTAGGTAGGCCTCCGCTGGCCGTAGGTAGGGCTCCGCTGGCAGTAGGTAGGGCTCCGCTGGCCGTAGGTAGGGCTCCGCTGGCCGTAGGTAGGGCTCCGCTGAAGTAGGTAGGACGGTTGAGGGTTCGGTTGAGGGACGGTTGAGGGACGGTTGAGGGACGGTTGAGGGACGGTTGAGGGACGGTTGAGGGACGGTTGATGGACGGTTGATGGACGGTTGAGGGACGGTTGAGGGACGGTTGAGGAACGGTTGAGGGACGGTTGAGGGACGGTTGAGGGATGGTTGAGGGACGGTTGAGGGACGGTTGAGGGACGGTTGAGGGACGGTTGAGGGTCGGTTGGGGGAAGGTTGAGGGATGGTTGAGGGATGGTTGAGGCCAGGTTGAGGGAAGGTTGAGGAAAGGTTGAGGTAAGGTTGAGGGAAAGTTGTCGTAAGGTTGAGGTAAGGTTGAGGGACGGTTGAGGGACGGTTGAGGAACGGTTGACAGAAGGTTGAGGGACGGTTGAGGTACGGTTGACGGACGGTTGAAGGACGGTTGAGGAACGGTTGAGGGACAGTTGAGAGATGGTTGAGGGACGGTTGAGGGTCGGTTGAGGGACGGTTGAGGGTCGGTTGAGGGACGGTTGAGGGTCGGTTGAGGGACGATTGAGGGGCGGTTGTGGGACGGTTGAGGGACGGTTGAGGGACGGTTGAGAGACGGTTGAGGGACGGTTGAGGGACGGTTGAGGGACGGTTGAGGGACGGTTGAGGGACGGTTGAGGGTCGGTTGAGGGACGGTTGAGGGTCGGTTGAGGGACGGTTGAGGGTCGGTTGAGGGACGGTTGGGGGACGGTTGAGGGTTGGTTGAGAGAAGGTTGAGGGAAGGTTGAGAGACGGTTGAGGTACGGTTGAGGGTGAGTTGCGGTTAAAGTTGAGGTTGAGCATGAGGTTAAAGTTGAAATTGAAATTGAGGTTAAGCTTGAGGTTACGATTGAGGTTGAGGTTGTCGTTGAGGTTGAGGTTGAGGTTGAGGTTGATGTTGAGATTGAGATTGAGGATAAGGTTGAAGTTGAAGATGAGTTTGTAGTTGACGTTGAGGCTAAGATTGAGATTGATGTTGAGGTTGACGACAGGTATCAACTGAAAGGTCTTTAAATGGGGAACAACCGCGCTCTATATCATTTTCGTGCCACTTCTATAGGTTAGGCGCAGTACTTGAAGGAGTGTATTTGTATAGAGCGAAAAACACTCCCCACTCCTCTCAGTCATATCTTGAGTAGTGGCCAACCGATCGCGCCAAGTCAGGTATTAAATGAAAGGTCTTTAAATGAGGAACAACCGCGCTCTATATCATTTTCGTGCAACTTCTATAGTTTAGAAGAAATATACATATCCTACATATCTGCATATCTATCCTAACTTCCAACTTTACTAACTCAGCTGTTTGCTTGCCTTATATTTTCAGATATTCTACTATAAATATAAACAGTGACGCTATTCGAATTGAGGATTACTCAAAATACTCGAATTTCAGCGGAAGACATTTTGGTAAGTTATACGCATGTACAGTTAACATCTGAACTTTTAATTTTATTGTATCCATATTTCCTAAATATTTCTTGGCTCTTTTTGTAACTATTTACACTATTGGTTGAATATATTGCAAGACTACCAACTACAAAGGGATAGTACATAGTAACGCCGATGTAATGCGTCGGTGGCTCCATAGACTCCATCCTTAGATCAACCTAATAAATGTATGAAGTTTTGCAGTATATTGAAGAGTCAGCAGGTGGTATAATAAGAAAGGAGTAGATCCATTATTTGCTGGAAAATATAAACTATAATCGACTAAGTTATAGAAAGCCTAAAAGCTGAGGCTTTGTAATGGTTTAGTCTTATAACTCTAGCATACACAATTTACCGTAATTGAAGGAGCGTATTTGTATAGAGAGAAAAACACTCCGCACTCCTTTCAGTCATATCTCGAGTTTTAGACAACCGATCGCGCCAGGCCATATATGAAATGCAAGGTCTTTAAATGAGGAACAACCGCGCTATATAACATTTTCGTGTCACTTGTATAGTTTAGGCGCAGTACCTGAACGAGCGTATTTGTATAGAGCGAAAAACACTCCCCAATTCTTTCAGTCATATCTCGAGTTTCAGACAACCGATCGTGCCAAGACAGGTATCAAACGATAGCTCTTTAAATGAGGAACAACCGCGCTCTATATCATTTTCGAGCCACTTCTAAAGATTAGGCGTAGTACTTGAAGGAGTGTATTTGTATAGAGCAAAAAACACTCCCCACTCCTCTCAGTCATATCTTGAGTTCTGGCCAACCGATCGCGCCAGGTCAGGTATTAAATGAAAGGTCTTTAAATGAGGAACAACCGCGCTCTATATCATTTTCGTGCCACTTCTATAGTTTAGGCGCAGTAAGTGTGTATTTTATAGAGCGAAAAATACTCCCCACTCCTTTCAGTTATATCGCGAGTTCTGGCCAACTGATAGGTCTTTAAATGAGGAACAACCGCACTATATATCATTTTCATGTCACTTCTATAGTTTAGGCGCAGTACTAGAAGGAGTGTATTTGTATAGAGCGAAAAACACTCCCCAATTCTTTCAGTAATATCTCGAGTTTCAGACAACCGATCGTGCCAAGACAGGTATCAAATGAAAGGTCTTTAAATAAGGAACAACCGCGCTCTATATCATTTTCGTGCCACTTCTGTAATTTAGGCGCAGTACTTGAAGGAGCCGTCTCTCAACCGACCCTAAACTGTCCCTCAATCTTCTCTTAACCGTCCGTCAACCTTCCCTCAACCTTCCCTTAACCTTCCCTTAACCTTCCCTCAACCATCTGTCAACCGTTCCTCAACCGTCCTTTAACCGTCCCTCAACCGTCCCTCAACCGTCCCACAACCATCCCTTAACCGTCCCTCAACCGTCCCTCAACAGTCCCTCAACGGTTCCTCAACCGTCCCTCAACCGTCCCACAACCGCCCCTCAACCGCCCCACAACCGTCCCTCAACCGTCCCTCAACCGCCCCTCAACCGTCCCTTAACCGACCCTTAACCGTCCCTCAACCGTCCCTCAACCGTCCCTCAACCGTCCCTTAACCGTCCCTCAACCGTCCCTCAACCGTCCCTCAACCGTCCCTCAACCGTCCCTCAACCGTCCCTCAACCGTCCCTCAACCGTCTCACAACCGTCCCACAACCATCCCTACGTCCCTCAACCGTCCCTCAACCTTCCCTCAACCTTCCCTCAACCTTCCCTCAACCTTCCCTCAACCTTCCCTCAACCGTCCCTCAACCGACCCTTAACCGACCCTCAACTGACCCTCAACTGACAGCCAGCGGAGCCCTACATATTGCCAGTGGAGCGCTACCTACGGCTAGCGGAGCCCTACCTATGGCCAGCGGAGCCCTACCTATGGCCAGCGGAGCCCTACCTATGGCCAGCGGGCAATATGTAGGGCTCCGCTGGCCATAGGTAGGGCTCCGCTAGCCGTAGGTAGCGCTCCACTGGCAATATGTAGGGCTCCGCTGGCAGTAGGTAGCGCTCCGCTGGGAGTAGGTAGGGCTTCGCTGACCGTAGGTAGGGCTTTGCTGACCGTAGGTAGGGCTCCGCTAGCCGTAGGTAGCGCTCCACTTGCAATATGTAGGGCTGCGCTGGCTGTGGGTAGGCCTCCGCTGGCTGTGGGTAGGCCTCCGGTGGGCATAGGTAGGGCTCCGCTGGCCGTAGCTAGGGCTCCGCTTGCAGTAGGTAGGGCTCCGCTGGCTGTAGTTACAGCTCTATTGGCCGTAGTTAGAGATCCACTGGCTGTAGGTAGGGCTCCGCTGGCCGTATGTAGGGCTCCGCTGGAAGTAGGTAGGACGGTTGAGGATTCGGTTGAGGGACGGTTGAGGAACGGTTGAAAGACGGTTGAAAGACGGTTGAGGGACCATTGGCCCTCCATTGGCCGTAGTTAGAGCTCCACTGGCCGTAGGTAGGCCTCCGCTGGCCGTAGGTAGGGCTCCGCTGGCCGTAGGTAGGGCTCCGCTGAAGTAGGTAGGACGGTTGAGGCTTCGGTTGAGGGACGGTTGAGGGACGGTTGAGGGACGGTTGAGGGACGGTTGAGGGACGGTTGAGGGACGGTTGAGGGACGTTTGATGGACGGTTAATGGACGGTTGAGGGACGGTTGAGGGACGGTTGAGGGACGGTTGAGGGACGGTTGAGGGATGGTTGAGGGACGGTTGAGGGATGGTTGAGGGACGGTTGAGGGACGGTTGAGGGACGGTTGAGGGACGGTTGAGGGACGGTTGAGGGACGGTTGAGGGACGGTTGAGGGTCGGTTGGGGGAAGGTTGAGGGATGGTTGAGGGATGGTTGAGGCCAGGTTGAGGGAAGGTTGAGGAAAGGTTGAGGTAAGGTTGAGGGAAAGTTGTCGTAAGGTTGAGGTAAGGTTGAGGGACGGTTGAGGGACGGTTGAGGAACGGTTGACAGAAGGTTGAGGGACGGTTGAGGTACGGTTGACGGACGGTTGAAGGACGGTTGAGGAACGGTTGAGGGACAGTTGAGAGATGGTTGAGGGACGGTTGAGGGTCGGTTGAGGGACGGTTGAGGGTCGGTTGAGGGACGGTTGAGGGTCGGTTGAGGGACGATTGAGGGGCGGTTGTGGGACGGTTGAGGGACGGTTGAGGGACGGTTGAGAGACGGTTGAGGGACGGTTGAGGGACGGTTGAGGGACGGTTGAGGGACGGTTGAGGGACGGTTGAGGGTCGGTTGAGGGACGGTTGAGGGTCGGTTGAGGGACGGTTGAGGGTCGGTTGAGGGACGGTTGGGGGACGGTTGAGGGTTGGTTGAGAGAAGGTTGAGGGAAGGTTGAGAGACGGTTGAGGTACGGTTGAGGGTGAGTTGCGGTTAAAGTTGAGGTTGAGCATGAGGTTAAAGTTGAAATTGAAATTGAGGTTAAGCTTGAGGTTACGATTGAGGTTGAGGTTGTCGTTGAGGTTGAGGTTGAGGTTGAGGTTGATGTTGAGATTGAGATTGAGGATAAGGTTGAAGTTGAAGATGAGTTTGTAGTTGACGTTGAGGCTAAGATTGAGATTGATGTTGAGGTTGACGACAGGTATCAACTGAAAGGTCTTTAAATGGGGAACAACCGCGCTCTATATCATTTTCGTGCCACTTCTATAGGTTAGGCGCAGTACTTGAAGGAGTGTATTTGTATAGAGCGAAAAACACTCCCCACTCCTCTCAGTCATATCTTGAGTTCTGGCCAAGCGATCGCGCCAGGTCAGGTATTAAATGAAAGGTCTTTAAATGAGGAACAACCGCGCTCTATATCATTTTCGTGCCACTTCTATAGTTTAGGCGCAGTAAGTGTGTATTTTATAGAGCGAAAAATACTCCCCACTCCTTTCAGTTATATCGCGAGTTCTGGCCAACTGATAGGTCTTTAAATGAGGAACAACCGCACTATATATCATTTTCATGTCACTTCTATAGTTTAGGCGCAGTACTAGAAGGAGTGTATTTGTATAGAGCGAAAAACACTCCCCAATTCTTTCAGTCATATCTCGAGTTTCAGACAACCGATCGTGCCAAGACAGGTATCAAATGAAAGGTCTTTAAATAAGGAACAACCGCGCTCTATATAATTTTCGTGCCACTTCTGTAATTTAGGCGCAGTACTTGAAGGAGCCGTCTCTCAACCGACCTTAAACTGTCCCTCAACCTTCTCTTAACCGTCCGTCAACCTTCCCTCAACCTTCCCTTAACCTTCCCTTAACCTTCCCTCAACCATCTGTCAACCGTTCCTCAACCGTCCTTCAACCGTCCCTCAACCGTCCCACAACCATCCCTTAACCGTCCCTCAACCGTCCCTCAACAGTCCCTCAACGGTTCCTCAACCGTCCCTCAACCGTCCCTCAACCGTCCCACAACCGCCCCTCAACCGCCCCACAACCGTCCCTCAACCGTCCCTCAACCGCCCCTCAACCGTCCCTTAACCGACCCTTAACCGTCCCTCAACCGTCCCTCAACCGTCCCTCAACCGTCCCTTAACCGTCCCTCAACCGTCCCTCAACCGTCCCTCAACCGTCCCTCAACCGTCCCTCAACCGTCCCTCAACCGTCCCTCAACCGTCCCTCAACCGTCCCTCAACCGTCTCACAACCGTCCCACAACCATCCCTACGTCCCTCAACCGTCCCTCAACCTTCCCTCAACCTTCCCTCAACCTTCCCTCAACCTTCCCTCAACCTTCCCTCAACCTTCCCTCAACCTTCCCTCAACCTTCCCTCAACCTTCCCTCAACCTTCCCTCAACCTTCCCTCAACCGTCCCTCAACCGACCCTTAACCGACCCTCAACTGACCCTCAACTGACAGCCAGCGGAGCCCTACATATTGCCAGCGGAGCCCTACATATTGCCCGCTGGCCATAGGTAGGGCTCCGCTAGCCGTAGGTAGGGCTCCGCTAGCCGTAGGTATTGCCCGCTGGCCATAGGTAGGGCTCCGCTGGCCTTAGGTAGGGCTCCGCTGGCAGTAGGTAGCGCTCCGCTGGCAGTAGGTAGGGCTTCGCTGACCGTAGGTAGGGCTTTGCTGACCGTAGGTAGGGCTCCGCTAGCCGTAGGTAGCGCTCCACTTGCAATATGTAGGGCTGCGCTGGCTGTGGGTAGGCCTCCGCTGGCTGTGGGTAGGCCTCCGCTGGCTGTGGGTAGGCCTCCGCTGGGCATAGGTAGGGCTCCACTGGCCGTAGCTAGGGCTCCGCTTGCAGTAGGTAGGGCTCCGCTGGCTGTAGTTACAGCTCTATTGGCCGTAGTTAGAGATCCACTGGCTGTAGGTAGGGCTCCGCTGGCCGTATGTAGGGCTCCGCTGGAAGTAGGTAGGACGGTTGAGGATTCGGTTGAGGGACGGTTGAGGAACGGTTGAAAGACGGTTGAAAGACGGTTGAGGGACCATTGGCCCTCCATTGGCCGTAGTTAGAGCTCCACTGGCCGTAGGTAGGCCTCCGCTGGCCGTAGGTAGGGCTCCGCTGGCCGTAGGTAGGGCTCCGCTGGCCGTAGGTAGGGCTCCGCTGAAGTAGGTAGGACGGTTGAGGGTTCGGTTGAGGGACGGTTGAGGGACGGTTGAGGGACGGTTGAGGGACGGTTGAGGGACGGTTGATGGACGGTTGATGGACGGTTGAGGGACGGTTGAGGGACGGTTGAGGGACGGTTGAGGGACGGTTGAGGGACGGTTGAGGGACGGTTGAGGGATGGTTGAGGGACGGTTGAGGGACGGTTGAGGGACGGTTGAGGGACGGTTGAGGGACGGTTGAGGGTCGGTTGGGGGAAGGTTGAGGGATGGTTGAGGGATGGTTGAGGCAAGGTTGAGGGAAGGTTGAGGAAAGGTTGAGGTAAGGTTGAGGGAAAGTTGTCGTAAGGTTGAGGTAAGGTTGAGGGACGGTTGAGGGACGGTTGAGGAACGGTTGACAGAAGGTTGAGGGACGGTTGAGGTACGGTTGACGGACGGTTGAAGGACGGTTGAGGAACGGTTGAGGGACAGTTGAGAGATGGTTGAGGGACGGTTGAGGGTCGGTTGAGGGACGGTTGAGGGTCGGTTGAGGGACGGTTGAGGGTCGGTTGAGGGACGGTTGAGGGGCGGTTGTGGGACGGTTGAGGGACGGTTGAGGGACGGTTGAGAGACGGTTGAGGGACGGTTGAGGGACGGTTGAGGGACGGTTGAGGGACGGTTGAGGGACGGTTGAGGGTCGGTTGAGGGACGGTTGAGGGTCGGTTGAGGGACGGTTGAGGGTCGGTTGAGGGACGGTTGGGGGACGGTTGAGGGTTGGTTGAGAGAAGGTTGAGGGTTGGTTGAGAGAAGGTTGAGGTACGGTTGAGGGTGAGTTGCGGTTAAAGTTGAGGTTGAGCATGAGGTTAAAGTTGAAATTGAAATTGAGGTTAAGCTTGAGGTTACGATTGAGGTTGAGGTTGTCGTTGAGGTTGAGGTTGAGGTTGATGTTGAGATTGAGATTGAGGATAAGGTTGAAGTTGAAGATGAGTTTGTAGTTGACGTTGAGGCTAAGATTGAGATTGATGTTGAGGTTGACGACAGGTATCAACTGAAAGGTCTTTAAATGGGGAACAACCGCGCTCTATATCATTTTCGTGCCACTTCTATAGGTTAGGCGCAGTACTTGAAGGAGTGTATTTGTATAGAGCGAAAAACACTCCCCACTCCTCTCAGTCATATCTCGAGTTCTATTCAACCGATCGCGCCAAGACATGTATCGAATGAAAGGCCTTTAAATGGGGAACAACCGCGCTCTATATCATTTTCGTGCCTCTTCTAAAGGTTAGGCGCAGTACTTGAAGGAGTGTATTTGTATAGAGCGAAAAACACTCCCCACTCCTCTCAGTCATATCTTGAGTAGTGGCCAACCGATCGCGCCAAGTCAGGTATTAAATGAAAGGTCTTTAAATGAGGAACAACCGCGCTCTATATCATTTTTGTGCAACTTCTATAGTTTAGAAGAAATATACATATCCTACATATCTGCATATCTATCCTAACTTCCAACTTTACTAACTCAGCTGTTTGCTTGCCTTATATTTTCAGATATTCTGCTATAAATATAAACAGTGACGCTATTCGAATTGAGGATTACTCAAAATACTCGAATTTCAGCGGAAGACATTTTGGTAAGTTATACGCATGTACAGTTAACATCTGAACTTTTAATTTTATTGTATCCATATTTCCTAAATATTTCTTGGCTCTTTTTGTAACTATTTACACTATTGGTTGAATATATTGCAAGACTACCAACTACAAAGGGATAGTACATAGTAACGCCGATGTAATGCGTCGGTGGCTCCATAGACTCCATCCTTAGATCAACCTAATAAATGTATGAAGTTTTGCAGTATATTGAAGAGTCAGCAGGTGGTATAATAAGAAAGGAGTAGATCCATTATTTGCTGGAAAATATAAACTATAATAGAAAGCCTAAAAGCTGAGGCTTTGTAATGGTTTAGTCTTATAACTCTAGCATACACAATTTACCGTAATTGAAGGAGCGTATTTGTATAGAGAGAAAAACACTCCGCACTCCTTTCAGTCATATCTCGAGTTTTAGACAACCGATCGCGCCAGGCCATATATGAAATGCAAGGTCTTTAAATGAGGAACAACCGCGCTATATAACATTTTCGTGTCACTTGTATAGTTTAGGCGCAGTACCTGAACGAGCGTATTTGTATAGAGCGAAAAACACTCCCCAATTCTTTCAGTCATATCTCGAGTTTCAGACAACCGTTCGTGCCAAGACAGGTATCAAACGATAGCTCTTTAAATGAGGAACAACCGCGCTCTATATCATTTTCGAGCCACTTCTAAAGATTAGGCGTAGTACTTGAAGGAGTGTATTTGTATAGAGCACAAAACACTCCCCACTCCTCTCAGTCATATCTTGAGTTCTGGCCAACCGATCGCGCCAGGTCAGGTATTAAATGAAAGGTCTTTAAATGAGGAACAACCGCGCTCTATATCATTTTCGTGCCACTTCTATAGTTTAGGCGCAGTAAGTGTGTATTTTATAGAGCGAAAAATACTCCCCACTCCTTTCAGTTATATCGCGAGTTC